>CAKJTW010000014.1:1250000-2500000 GCA_917880005.1 Nanger dama | reverse complement strand
TTTTCTGTGATTTTTTTATTAGGTTGTTTGTTTTGTTTTTCATATTGAGCTACCTGAGTTATTTATCACATCCTTTGCAAATACTTTCTCCCATTCTGTGAATTTGCCTTTTCATTTTCTTTATGGTTTCCTTAAAACTTCTGAGTTTAATTAGGTCCCATTTGTTTATTTTGTTTTTATTTCCATTATTCTAGGAGATAGCTTGGAAAGGATATTGCTGTGATTTAGTTTAAAGACTCTTCTGACTATGTTTTCCTCTAAGAGTTTTATATTCAGTCTTATGTTTAGGTCTTTCATTCATTTGGAGTGTATTTTTGTGTATGATACTAAAGAATGCTCTATTTTCATTCACTTGCATTTATCTGTCCAATTTCCCCAGCACCATTTGTTGATTAGACTGCATTACCTCCATTGCATCCTTTGTCATAGATTAATTCACCATAGGTGTGTGTGTTTATTTCTGGGCTTTCAATCTCATTCCATTGATCTATATTTCTGTTTTTGTGCCTGTTTCATACTGTTTTGATTACTTTAACTTTGTAGCATAATCTGAGGTCAGGGAGCCTGATTCTTTTCTTAAGATTGCTTTGACTATTCAGGGTCTTTTGTATCTCCATACAAATTTTAGGATTGGTTTTGCTCTAGTTTCATGAAAAAATACTATTTCCAGTTTAATAGGTATTGTACTGATTCTATAAATTGCCATGAGTAGTATAAACATTGATTGGATGTGACAACTCAAGAACATGCTACAGTTTTCCATCAGTTTATAATATCTTCACTTCTTCCATCAGCAAATTAAAGTTTCAGGTACAGGCTTTTTCTTATCCTTAGGTATGTTGCTTCAGCTAAGTCAGTCATGTCCAACTCTGTGTGACCCCATAGACAGCAGCCCACCAGGCTCCACTGTCCCTGGGATTCTCCAGGCAAGAACACAGGAGTGGGTTGCCATAGACATTACTTTCCCAACAAAGGTCTATCTAGTCAAGGCTATGGTTTTTCCAGTGTCATGTATGGATGTGAGAGTTAGACTGTGAAGAAAGCTGAACACTGAAGAATTGATGTTTTTGAACTGTGGTGTTGGAGAAGACTCTTGAGAGTCCCTTAGACTGCAAGGAGATCCAACCAGTCCATTCTAAAGAAGATCAGCCCTGGGTTTGTTTTTTTGTTTGTTTGTTTGTTTTTTGTGGTTTTTTTTTTTTTTTTTTTTTTGGAAGGAATGATGCTAAAGCTGAAACTCCAGTACTTTGGTCACCTCATGCGAAGAATTGACTCATTGGAAAAGACTCTGATGCTGGGAGGGATTGGGGGCAAAAGGAGAAGGGGACGACAGAAGATGAGATGGCTGGATGGCATCACTGACTTGATGGAGGTGAGTGTGAATGAATTCCGGGAGTTGGTGATGGACAGGGAGGCCTAAGGCGTATTGCGACTCATGGGGTCACAAAGAGTCGGGGATGGCTGAGCGACTGAACTGAATTAGGTATGTTTATCCCTAGGTATTTATTCTTTTAGATACGATAGTAAGTGGAATTGCTTCCTTACTTTCCTTTATGATCTTTTTATTTGTTTTTCTTTTTGCCTTAGAAAATGTAGCTACTTTTTATACATGTAAAGATGTTCTTACAACTAAATAGAGGAAGATGCAAAGTTCCAATGATCACTTCATCCATTTCTAGGCTAGGTCATGTTATCTTAGTCACAGTCCCAATTATTTACTTATTTATTTATGTAATTGGAGGATAATTACTTAACAAGGTTGTCTTGGTTTCTGCCATACAATGACACAAATATGTCAAAGCTATGTATATTTATGTATATGTGTGAATATATATATGTATACACACAATATATATATACATATTGAGTATGCTCCTGCTCCCCTTATTCTACCACTCTAGGTCATGTCAGAGGACCAGGCAGGCTCCTTGTGTTATATAGAAGCTTCACACTATATAACACACAGCGGTGTATATATGTCAATTCAATGCTACATTCTCAATTCATCCTATCCTCTCCTCCCCTTAGTGTGTCCATAAGTTTGTTCTCTATATCTATATCTCCATTCATGCCCTGCAAATAGATTTATCAGTACCATTTTTCTAAATTTCATATAAATATGTTAATATGTAACACTTGTTTTTCTCTTTTTGGCTTATTTCACTTTGTATAACAGGCTCTAGGTTCATCTACTTGAATTCAACTGATTCACTCTAATTCCATTATGTGGCCAAGTAATATTCTATCACATACATGTATCACTTCTTTTTATCCATTTTTCTGTTGATGGATATTTAGGTTGCTTCCAAGTCCTGCTTAATATAAATAGTGCTTTGATTGAAGTATATATACTTTATATGAGCTATGGTTTTCTCAGGATATATTCCTGATGCCTCAGAAGTAAAGAATTTGCATACAGTTCAGTAGCTGCAGGAAATGTGGATTCATTCCCTAGGTGGAAAAGATCCCCTGGAGGAGAGTCGGGCCACCCACTCAAGGATTCTTGCCTGGAGAAACTCATGAACAGAGGAGCCTGGAGAATTACAGTCCATAGCATTGAAAAGAGTCAGACACGACTGAAGTAACTTAGCACACACGTGCATGAATGCCCATGAATGAAATTACACTATCATATTATAGTTTTATTTCTAGTTTTTAAAATAAATTTCTATAATGTTCTCCATAAGTTGTATCAATTTATATTTCCCAAATCATGCAAGATAGTTCCCTTATCTCTACATCCTCTCCAGCATTTACTGTTTGTAGATTTTTTTGATGATGGTCATTCTGACTGGTGGAAAGTGATACCACATTGCACTTTTGATGGCATTCCTCTGGTAAAGAGCAATATTGAGCATATTTCCATGTGTTTGCTGGCCATCTGTATGTCTTCTTTGGAGAAACTTCTGTTTAGATCTTTCTCCTAATTTTTGATTGGATTGTTTTTCTGATATTGAACTGCATGAAATGTTTATTTACTCTGGAAACTAATCCTTTCTCAGTTGTTTCATTTGCCATTATTTTCTCCCAATCTGAGTCTATCTTTTCATCTTGCTAATATTTTCCCTTGTTCTGCAAAAACTTTTAAGTTTAATTAGGTCTGACTTGTTTATTTTTTTAATTTATTTATTTTAATTGGAGGCTAATTACTTTACAATATTGTAGTGGTTTTGCTATACATTGAAATGAGTCATCCATGGGTATACATGTATTATAGTTCCATTACTCTAGGAGATGGGTCATAGAAGATATTACCGCAAATTTTTTCACAGTGTTCAGGCTGTTTTCCTCTACAAGTGTTATTGTTTCTCGACTTTAAGTTTCTAATCCATTTTTAGTTTATTTTTGTGTATGGTACTAGGGAGTATTCTGATTTCATTTTTCTACATGTAGCTGTCGAGCTTTTCCAACACTACTCATTGACAAACTGTTCTCTTCATTGTTTCCTCTTTCCTCCTTCCTCAAATTTAAAGTGCTCATATGTGCATAGATTTACCTCTGGGCTTTCTAAATGTTCTTTTGTGCCAGCACCATACTGTCTTGATTACTGGAACTTTATAGTGTGAAGACTGTAAGGCGAACTTCTTCAGCTATTTTTCTCTTTCTCAAGATGTCTATGGCTATTTGGGGCCTTTTGCATTTCCACACAAATGGTATAAACTTTTTGTTCCAGTTCTGTGAAAAAAATCTCATTGATAATTTGATAGGGCTTACTTTGAATCTCTAGATTGCTTTGCACAGTATAGTCATTTTCAAAATATCCATTCTTCCCATCTAAGTGCATGGTGTATCTCATCATCTGTTTGTATCATCTTTGATTTCTTTCATCAGTGTCATGGTTTTCTGCATACAGATCTCTTATCTCTTTAGGAAGATTTATATTCCTAGATATTTTATTCTTTTTTAATTATGAATGGTATTGTTTCATTAATTTCATTTTCTAATTTTTCATTGTTAGTGTAAAGAAATGCAATGTATTTATGTTCATTAATTTTGTACCCTGTGGCTTTACAAAATTAATTGATTAGCTCTAGTAATTTCCTGGTAATATCCTTAGGGTTTTCTATGTTTAGTATCATGTCATCTTTAAATAGTGACAGTTTGACTTTTCCAAAATGTATTCCTTTTATTTTATCATAAATGGGTTTTTAATTTTGTGGAGAGGTTTCTCTAATGAAATATCACAAGGTTTTATCTTTCCAATTGTTAATATGATGTATCATGCTGATTGATTTGCATATGTTGAAAATCTTTGCATCTCTGGGATAAAACCCACTTGGTCTAGTATACGGTCCTTTTAATGTTTTGTTCAATTCTGTTTGTTAGAATTTTGTTGATGATTTTTGAATCTACGTTTATCAGTGGTATTGATCTGTAACATTATTTTTTTGTGTGTGATGGCTTTTTGTGGTTTTGGTTTCAGGACAATGGTGATCTTATAATATCAGTTTGAGGTTTTCATCTCTCTGAATTTTTTTTGGAATGAAGCCATTTGAGTTGGATAGGTATTAGTTCTTTCCTAAACGTTTGATAAAATTCACCTGTGATGCCATCTGGCCCTGGGCTTTGTTTAAGAATTTTGATCACAGTTTCCATTTCAATGTTTGTGATCAGTATGTACATATCTTTCTTACTTGTTTAGTCTTGGAAGGTTGTACTTTTCTAAAAACATATCTATCTCTTCCCAGTTGACCATTTTATTGGTGTATAGTTGCCTACAGTAGTGTCTTATGAGCTTTTGTATTTCTATGTTGTCTGTAACTTCATTTCAATTTCAAATTTTGTTGATTTGAGTCCTCTTCTTTTTCTTTTTTTCTGATGACTTTGACCAATTGTTTGTCAATTTTGTTTATCTTCTCAGACAACCAGCTTTTAGTTTTATTGATCTTTGCTATTGTTTCCTTCATTTCTTTCTCCTTTATTTCTCTTCTGATATTTATTATATTTTTCCTCCTACTAACTTTGGGGGTTTTGTTCATCTTTTTTTATTGCTTTTTAGGTGAAAGGTTAGGCTGTTTATTTGATGTTTTTCTTATTTCTTGAGATAGGCTTATATTGCTATAAACATCCCTCTTAGTACTTCTTGCTCCATATGACAGATATTTGAGTTATCATACTTTAGTTGTCATTTGTTTCTAGGTAATTTTAATTTCTTCTTTGATTTCTCAGTGTCCTCATAGCTATGTAGTAGTGTATCATATTGTTTAGCCTCAATGTGTTTAAGATATTTATACTTTTGTTTTGTTTTCCTGTCAGTCAGTTCAGTTCCTCAGTCATGTCCCACTCTTTGCGACCCCATGAATTGCAGCACACCAGGCAATGCAAAGAAATAGAGGAAAAGAACAAAATGGGAAAGAATAGAGATCTCTTCAAGAACATTAGAGATATCAAGGGAACATTTCATGCAAAGATGGGCTCGATAAAGGACAGAAATGGTATGGACCTAACAGAAGCAGAAGATATTAAGAAGAGGTGGCAAGAACACACGGAAGAACTATACAAAAAGATCTTCAAGACTCAGAAAATCATGATGATGTGATTACTCATCTAGAGGTAGACATCTTGGAATGTGAAGTCAAGTGGGCCTTAGAAAGCATCACTACGAACAAAGCTAGTGGAGGTGATGGAATTCCGGTTGAGCTGTTTCAAATCCTGAAAGATGATGCTGTGAAAGTGCTGCACTCAATATGCCAGCATATTTGGAAAACTCAGCAGTGGTCACAGGACTGGAAAAGGTCAGTTTTCATTCCAATCCCAAAGAAAGGCAATGCAAAAGAATGCTCAAACTGCTGCACTATTGCACTCATCTCACATGCTAGTAAAGTAATGCTCAAAATTCTCAAAGCCAGGCTTCAGCAATACGTGAACCGTGAACTTCCTGATGTTCAAGTTGGTTTTAGAAAAGGCAGAGGAACCAAATATCAAATTGCCAACATCTGCTCGGTCATGGAAAAAGCAAGAGAGTTCCAGAAAATCATCTATATCTGCTTTATTGACTATGCCAAAGTCTTTGATTTTGTGGATCACAATAAACTGTGGAAAATTCTGAAAGAGATGAGAATACCAGACCACCTGATCTACCTCTTGAGAAATCTGTAAGCATGTCAGGAAGCAACAGTTAGAACTGGACATGAAACAACAGACTGGTTCCAAATAGGAAAAGGGGTATATCAAGGCTGTATATTGTCACCCTACTTATTTAACCTCTATGCAGAGTACATCATGAGAAATGCTGGGCTGGAAGAAACACATGCTGAAATCAAGATTGCCGGGAGAAATATCAATAACCTCAAATATGCAGATGACACCACCCTTATGGCAGAAAGTGAAGAGAAACTAAAAAGCCTTTTGATGAAAGTGAAAGAGGAGAGTGAAAAACTTGCCTTACAGCTCAACATTCAGAAAACGAAGATCATGGCATCCGGTCCCATCACTTCATGGGAAATGGAAGGGGAAACAGTGGAAACAGTGTCAGACTTTTTACTTTTGGGGCTCCCCAAATCACTGCAGATGGTGACTGCAGCCATGAAGTTAAAAGATGCTAACTCCTTGGAAGAGAAGTTATGACCAACCTAGAGAGCATGTTGAAAAGCACAGACACTGCTTTGCCAACTAAGGTCCTTCTAGTCAAGACTATGGTTTTTCCTGTGGTCATGTATGGATGTGAGAGTTGGACTATGAAGAAAGCTGAGCGTTGAAGGATTGATGCTTTTGATCTGTGGTGTTGGAGAAGACTCTTGAGAGTCCCTTGGACTGCAAGGAGATGCAACCAGTCCATTCTGAAGGAGATCATCCCTGGGATTTCTTTGGAAGGAATGATACTGAAGCAGAAACTCCAGTACTTTGGCCATCTCATGAGAAAAGTTGACATATTGTAAAAGACTCTGATGCTGGGAGAGAGTGGGGGCAGGAGGAGTAGGGGACGACCGAGGATGAGATGGCTGGATGGCATCACGGACTCGATGGACGTGAGTCTGAGTAAACTCCGAGAGATGGTAAGGAACAGGGAGGCCCGGTGTGCTGCGATTCATGGGGTCGCAAAGAGTCGGACATGACCAGTGACTGAACTGTACTAAACTGGGGCCTCCCTGTGCATCACCATCTCTCGGAGTTCACTCAGATTCACGTCCATCAAGGCAGTGATGTCATCCAGGCATTTCATCCTTGGTCGTTCCCTTCTCCCTCCTGCCCCCAATTCCTCCCAACATCAGAGGCTTTTCCAGTGAGTCAACTCTTCACATGAGGTGGCCAAAGTACTGGAGTTTCAGCTTTAGCATCATTCTTTCCAAAGAAATCCCAGGGTTCATCTCCTTCAGAATGGACTGGTTGGATCTCCTTGCAGTCCAAAGCACTCCCAAGAGTCTTCTCCCAACACCACAGTTCACAAGCATCAATCCTTCGGCGCTCAGCCTTCTTCACAGTCCAACTCTCACATCCATACATGACCACAGGAAAACCATAGCCTTGACTAGATGGACCTTAGTCTGCAAAGTAATGTCTCTGCTTTTCAACATGCTATCTAAGTTGGTCATAACTTTTCTTCCAAGGAGTAAGCGTCTTTTCATTTCATGGCTGCAGTCACCATCTGCAGTGATTCTGGAGCCCAAAAAGTAAAGTCTGAGACTGTTTTCACTGTTTCCCCTCCATTTCCCATGAAGTGATGGGACCGGATGCCATGATCTTCGTTTTCTGAATGTTGAGCTGTAAGGCAAGTTTTTCACTCTCCTCTTTCACTTTCATCAAAAGGTTTTTTAGTTCCTCTTCACTTTCTGCCATAAGGGTGGTGTCATCTGCATATCTGGTTACTGATATTTCTCTCAGCAATCTTGATTCCAGCTTGTGCTTCTTCCACTCCAGCATTTCTCATGATGTACTCTGCATAGAGGTTAAATAAGCAGGGTGACAATATACAGCTTTGAGGTACCCCTTTTCCTATTTGGAACCAGTCTCTTGTTCCATGTCCAGTTCTAACTCTTGCTTCCTGGCCTGCATACAGATTTCTCAGAGACAGGTCAGGTGTTCTGGTATTCCCATCTCTTTCAGAATTTTCCACAGTTTATTGTGATCCACACAATCAAAGGCTTTGGCATAGTCAATAAAGCAGATATAGATGATTTTCTGGAACTCTCTTGCTTTTTCCTTGATCCAGCAGATGTTGGCAATTTGATCTGTGATTCCTCTGCCTTTTCTAACACTAGCTTGAACATCTGGAAGTTTACAGTTCACGTATTGCTGAAGTCCAGGTTGGGGAATTTTGAGCATTACTTTATTACCGTGTTAGATGAATGCAATTGTGCGTTAGTTTGAACATTCTTTGGCATTGCCTTTCTTTGGAATTGGAATGAAAACTGACCTTTTCCAGTCCTGTGGCCACTGCAAATTTTCCAAATTTGCTGGCATATTGAGTGCAGCACTTTGACAACATTATCTTTCAGGATTTGAAGTAGGTCAACTGGAATTCCATCACCTCCACTAGCTTTGTTCATAGTGATGCTCTCTAAGGCCCAGCTTTTTCTGTAATTGATATCTAACCTTTTAAAGGTTTGGTCAGAGAAGATGCCTTGTATAATTTCTGTTTCCTTAAACTTACCAAGGATTATTTTTTGACCCAAGATGTTATTTACCCTGGATATTTTCTGTTTACATTTAAGAAAAAAAAATTATTCTGTCATTTTTGTGTGGAATGTCCTTTAAATAATACACTAAGCTTGTTTGCTCTATTGTGTTATTTAAGGCTTGTCTTTTCTTATTTATTTTCTATCTGAATGATCTGTCCATTGGTGTAAATGGAATTTTATAGTTCTCCAGTATTATAGTGCAACTGTAGATTTCCCCTTTTATTCCTATTAGCATTTGCCTTATATATTGAGGTGCTCCTATGTTGGGCATATATGTTCTTGCAATTGCTATATCTTCTGCTTAAACTGAACTGAACCCTTGATCATTATGCAATATCCTCCCTTGTCTCTTGTAACAGTCTTTATTTTGAAGCCAATTTCATATGAATAACTATCACTAGTCTTGACTTCTTTTGATTTCCATTTGCATGGAATATACCTTTTTCCATCCCTGTACTTTTAGTCTTAATATTTCCCTGAATCTTAAGTGGTCTTTAGTGGACAACATGTAGATAGGTCTTGCTTTGTTTTGTATCCATTCATCCAGTCTATGTCTTTTGGTTTGGGGCATTAAATCCATTTACATTTAAGGTAATCATTGATATATATGGCCTTATATTCATTTACTTCATTGTTTGGGATTTATTTTTGTAAGTCCTTTCCTTCTCTTTCGTTTCCTATCTAGAGAAATTCCTTTAGCATTTGTCATAAACTGACCCAGTGGTGCTGAATTCTCTTAACTTTTGCTTATCTGTTAAGCTTCTAATCTCTCCATCTAATCTGAATCTGATGCTTGGTTGTAAGTTTTTTTTCCTTTTACAATTTAAGTAATCCTCTCACTCCCTTCCAGCCTGTATAATTTCTGCTGAAAAATCAGCTATTAGCCTTATTGAAATTCCCTTGAATTATTTCTTCCTTTTCCCTCTACATTTTCATCCTGATTAACTTTCTGAAATGTGGTTTTTGTTCTAGCTGCTGTGGGATTGTGGTTCTTCTATCTACACTCTGATAGAGGAGGCTAAGGGACCTGTGTAAGCTTCCTGATGGGAAGGACTAGAGTTCAGAAAAACTGGATCTTGCTCTGGTGGGCAAGGCTGTGCTTAGTAACTGTCTGATCATGAATGGGATTGTGTGCCCTTCCTGTTAATTTTGTAGTCTGAGATGACCCAGTCCTGAGGTCTATGGTCTCTATGGTAGTGATAGCAGTGATCTCCAAGAGGACTTTCACCAAGACGCCCCTTCCAGGACGGCTGTTCCCAGTGCCCCCATACCAACAGCAAGTCACTGCTGACCGATACCTCCACAGGATACTCTCCAATACTAGCAGGCAGATCTGGTTCAATCTTCTGGTCACTGCTGCTTTCCCTGGGTCTTCGTGCACACAAGATTTTATTTGTGCCCATCAAGAGTGAAATCTGTTTACCCCAGTCCTGTAGAAGTACTATAGTCAAATCCTGCTGGCCTTCAATGTCAGATTCCCTGGGGATACCCAGTTTGTTTGTTGGATCCCCAGGCTGGGCAGTTGTATGTGGGGCTCAGAACCTTCACAAGAATAGGATAACATCTTTGGTGTTACTATTCTCCAGCTTGTGCATCACCTATGGAGCAGTTATTCTGTTTTCGGTTCTCTGTAGTGCATTATTATTATTTTTTAATCCTTTCAGCTATTGTATTGTTCATTGATGATGTTTGTTCTTTATTTCTTCTAAGTCTTCTTTAAACATTTGCTGTGTCTTCTCAATCTATGTCTTCATTCTCTTTGTCTGTACATCCATTCTATTTTTGAGGGTTTGGATCATCTTTACTATCATTATTCTAAATTCTTTTTCAGGTAGACTGCTGATTTCCTCTACATTTGTTTGGTCTTCTAGATTTTTATCTTGCTCCTTCATTTGATGCATGTTTCTCTCTCCTTTTATTTTGCTTAACTTACTGTGTTTGGGGTATCCTTTCCTTAGGCTGCAGGGTCACAATATCTCTTACTTTTGGATTCTGCCTCCAGTGGGTGGTGGGTGGAATTCATTCTGGTGGGTGGAGCTGGACTTTGTCTCTTTGATGGGCAGTGTCACATCCACTGTTGCATTTTGGGGTATATGTGAGCTTATTAAAGCTTTAGGTGACCTATCTATTAATGGGTGGGATTTTCTTTTCCTGTTTTGCTATGGCATGAGACAACAAGTACTGTAACTTGTTGGGTAGAGCCATGTCTTAGTATTGAGATGGAGGCCTTTGGGAGTATTATATATTATATACATATATAATATATACTACACATATTATCTATAATACTATACATATATATTTAAAATTTCAAATTTTATGTTTTATAATTTAATTTTATATTTTAAACATTTATATTTAAAACATTTATTATGTTATAAAATTTATTTCAATTTATAAAATTTATATGAAAGTTTTTAAATATTTAATTTTATATAAAATTTTATATTTCATATTTAAATTATATATTTATATATTATATAAACATATTTAAATATATAATATATGATTAATATAGCATGTATTTTATATTACATATGAAATATATACTATATAATATTGTATAATATTTAATTTTGATTTAATATAATATTGGTTTAAAATGTTTTTATTTTTAATATTAACTTTAAATTTTAATTGGAGGTTAATTACTTTACAATATTGTATTGGTTTTGCCATACATCAACATGAATCTGACACAGGTATACATGTGTTCCCCATCCTGAACCCCCTCCCTCCTCTCTCCCTGTACCATCCCTCTGGGTCGTCCCAGTGCACCCGCTCCAAGCATCCAGTATTATAAATCGAACCTGGACTGGCGATTCATTTCATATATGATATTATACATGTTTCAATGCCATTCTCCCAAATCATCCACCCTTTTCCTCTCCTACAGAGTCCAAAAGCTTGTTCTATACATCTGTGTCTCTTGAAAAACACCAATACAGTATACTAATGCATATATATGGAATTTAGAAAGATGGTAGTGATAACCCTGTATGTAAGACAGTAAAGTATTTTATTTTTTAGCAAAATGAATATTATCCTGTGGCCTCAGTGGTCAATGTCCTTGCCCCCAACTTGAGCTGCAGCTAATCTGCCTACTCAGGCAGTTCTTCAATCTTTCTAGGAAGGTCTCTGGATCTGATGTGGGCACTGTGGTCCCAGTTCAGATTCTGATCTGGCCTTACTTCATCTTATAGTTGCTTCCAAAGTCTGCAGTTGCTTTCACAGTCCACAGTCTCAAATATAGGAATACTCATCATCTATTCAGATATTTATCAGATACAGAATTAACCAAGTCAATTGCAGGAATTTAATCCACTATTCCTGAGGCTACATGAGTGAACCCCCCTCCTTTTCTTTGGTCACCTGGTCCCCAGTGCTCAGCTTTGGTTTTTACCCCACCTCTGTATGCTGCCCTCCTGCATTGCTTCCCACAGGGACAAGAGGGGGTGAAAGCAGCGGCTGATTAGGGCTCATTAGAAATGGAGAGAGGGAGGGATATGGCAGACACATTTGAGAATGTTCAGGGAGTGCCTGCAGTAGCAGAGGCTGGCAGAAATTTGCTGCAGCCTGAGTCAGGCTTTGCATCTCCCAAGGGAGTTGGCCCCAGGTGGCGGGTCTCTTGGCAGTGCAAGGGTGCAAGGGCTGCTAGGAAGGTATGGACAAATGACCTGCATTTGCTTATAGCTTATTGGCAGCAGCTGTCATGTCCACCTCTGGGGTTGGATATAGCAGCCACAGCTTGCACTGCCTCTGGCGCTCACTAAAGCAGCGTCATGCCACATTTGAACACATGTATTTAGAGGATATTTTGATTGTCTCCTCTTCTCCTCACATAAACCCCAAGACAATGATCTCTTGCCTCACTGGTAAGCCCAGATGTTTCCCTGGACTCCAACAGTTTATTGCACTGTCCCTCTCAGACAATCTCTGTAGCAGTCAACCACAGTCTTCTCCCTGGTGTCTGACCCCCAAAGCCTTAGCCTCAGTGCCCGGCCTGCACCCAGCCTAGCAGGTCTGCAGGCAAACTTCTCAGACTAGAGGGTGCTGGTCAGCACTGAATCTATGAAGAATTACTCTGCTTTGCTCCCTGCACACCTGTAGCTACACTCTTCTCTGAGGCTTCAAAGCCTCCCTCTGTCCCTAGAAGGGAGGGTTTTCCCAAGTGTGTGGAAATTTTTCCTCCTTCACAGCTCCCTCCCAGAGGCTCAAATGCCATTCTAATTCCTTTGTCTTTCTCTCTCTCTCTTTTTTTTTTTTTTTTTTTGCCCAACCCCATTATGTGGGGATTATCTTGCCTTTTTGAAAGTTTAATGTCCTCTGTCAGCATTCAGTAGGCATTCTGTAGGAGCTGTTCCACATGCAGTTACTTTTTGATGCATTTTTGGGGAGAATGATGATCCCCATGTCTTACTCCTCTGCCATCTTGAAGGTCTCCTCTGATCTTTTGGTTTAGTGTATAGGAATGCAAGACATTTATGTATATTAATTTTGTACCCTGAAATTCTGCCAGATTTATTTATGAGCTCTCATAATTTTCTGGTAGCCTTTTTAAGATTTTTGTGTATTAGTATCATGTCATCTGCTAACAATGACAGTATTACTTCTTTTCCAATTTGCATTCTTTTAATTTCTTTTTCTTCTCTAATTGTCATGGTTAGAACTTCTAAAACTACATAAAATAAAAGTGACAAGAGTGGACATCTTTATCTTTTCCTTATTTTAAAGGAAACTAAAATTTTCTTTAGTTTTAGTTGTTGAGTTTTAGTTGTTGATGTTTTTGTTGTTAACCGAATGTGATGGTTTTATAATCATTGAATGTGATGAGTGAAGATCCAGATTTTTGATGGTTGAACCTCAAAATGAGTACCATCAGAACTGGTTAGTGAGAGCTGTTGTGGAATGTGCAAATTTTCATGCCCATATCAGAAGTCTACTTGTAGGCTTCTTAGTGTGGAATATGTTTATTATCTAATAAGACCATGTTTTCAAATTTCTCTTCCATGCTGTTAATTTAGTATATGTATTTTGACTCTTTCCCATAAATTAATGTGATAGATAATGAAGCTATTAGATACAAAAACAGTGCTTGATAATTACAATTAAGAGTAAAACAAAATTCACCTTATTAAAGTATTTTATTATTCTCAGGTTTTTCCATAATGCAAATATGTCAAAGGTTAAGAAAAGCTACTATTTCCTTATTGTTCAGTTGTTTCAGCCCCGGTAATTTTACTGTTTATATGAGAGCAGCAGGCTGTACAATCTTTCTGTCATTTTTTTTATCATGAATGACATAGTGGATTTTGTTGTTGTTTTTGTTAAAATTAATTTATTCTCTAGTGTGTTCCAATTGAGTGTGTTTTAAATAAATATGTAAGCATTAATTTTGTACTACAAATATTTTTTTTTTCTTGCAAAATTTGCCTTGAAATATTTCTTCAAAACCTGAGGTCTTGATTAATACTTCAGTACTGATCATAATTTTTACTTGAATTGGTTATTACAGGAATCTCTTTTTCAAAAAAAAGTCTTGTCAATCACTGACACTGACAATACTTGAAAATAAAAATTTTCAGATGATTTTTTAAAATGCAAATTGCCTAAAATAGCTTGTTATAAATTAGTAGCTCACAGACCATTTTCTCGAATGAGATGTTCGGATTGTGCTAGCAATCTGGTGCCTGTGGGAATCATGCCACTGTGAATTTGGAAATGGGAGCTATGGCGCTACTGCACGCATCCGCTAGAGCCGCCATGCCAAAATATGACAGGTAGGCGGCTCCTGAAAAAGCAGATGCATTGTCTCGCAATTCTGAAGAATAGAAATTTGAAATCAAGATTTTGGTTATTTCTGAGACTTTTGATAGAAGGATTTGTTCTAGGCCAATCTTTTGGCTGAAGTGTGGCCATCTTTTCTCTACATCTCTTAATATCATATTCCTACTACCATGTGTACACCTCTTTTTTTTTTTTTTCATTTTTAATGAGAGCATCAGTTTACTGGATTAAGAGCCTACTCTAATTCACTATGACTTTTTCTTAACTGTTTGCATCTGCAACAACCCTATTGCCAAATAAAGTCACATCCCAAGTATAGGGGGATACACATGAATTTGGAGGAAACACAATTCAACTTATAACAACTACTAATAATAATCAGATCATTTGTGCATAGTGTTATATTTAACCCGATATGAGGTAGATGGTATTAATATCTTTTTTGTAGACAAGGCTAAAAGGGTGATTTTTACAGAGTTTATTATACGCTGAGGTTGGAATTTCTTCTGACTCCTAATTCGTTGCTGGACAATTCTACTGAGTTTGACCACTTTGGCCATGGCCTCTTGTTGAACAAATTGAGACAAAATGTAAAAATAAAGTGATGACTTATAATGTATGAAATTATTTATATTTACAATTACTCATTTATCTATTTTTATGTAGCTACCTACAAACCTAGAAGTTTAAATAACCATATTTTTATTATATCTCTTGATGTGGGGGTTACTCAGGTGTCTGGTGGAGAGGTCTGACAGAATGTGGTCCAGTGGAGAAGGGAATGGCAAACCACTTCAGTATTCTTGCCTTGAGCACCCCATGAACAGTATGAAAAGGCAAAATGATAAGATACTGAAAGAGAAACTCCCCAGGTAAGTATGTGCCCAATATGCTACTGGAGATCAGCCGAGAAATAACTCTAGAAAAAATGAAGGAATGGGGCCAAAGTAAAAACAACACCCAGCTGTGGATGTGACTGGTGATAAAAGCAAACTCTGATGCTGTAAAGAGCAATATTGCATAGGAACCTGGAATGTCAGTTCCACGATTCAAGGCAAAATGGAAGTGGTCAAACAAGAGATGGAAAGAGTGAACATTGACATTCTAGGAATCAGCAAGCTAAAATGGACTGGAATGGGTGAATTTAACTCAGGTGACCATTATATCTACCACTGCAGGTAGGAATCCCTCAGAAGAAATGGAGTAGCCATCATGGTCAACAAAAGAGTCCAAAATGCAGTGCTTGGATGCAGTCTCAGAAATGACAGAATGATCTCTGTTTGTTTCCATGGTAAACCATTCAATATCACAGTAACCCAGGTCTATGCCCCAACCAGTAATGCTGAAGAAGCTGAACGGTTCTATAAAGACTTACAAGACCTTTTAGAACTAACACCTAAAAAAGATGTCCTTTTCATTATGGGGAACAGGAATGTTAAAGTAGGAAGTCAAGAAACACCTGGAGTAACAGGCAAATTTGGCCTTGGAATGCAGAATGAAGCAGGGCAAAGACTAATAGAGTTTTGCCAAGAAAATGCACTGGTCATAGCAAACACGTTCTTCCAACAACACAAGAGAAGACTCTACATATGGACATCACCAGATGGTCAACATCAAAATCAGATTGATTATATTCTTTGCAGCCAAATATGGAGAAGCTCTATACAGTCAGCAAAAACAAGACCAGAAGCGGACTATGGCTCAGATCATGAAATCCTTATTGTAAAATTCAGACTCAAATTGAAGAAAGTAGGGAAAACCCCTAGACCATTCACATATGACCTAAATCAAATTCGTTATGATTATACAGTGGAAGTTAGAAATAGATTTAAGGGCTTCGATCTGATAGAGTACATGATGAAATATGAAATTGGATTCGTGACATTGTACAGGAGACAGGTATCAGGACCATCCCTATGGAAAAGAAATGCAAAAAGCAAAATGGCTATCTGGGGAGGCCTTACAAATAGCTGTGAAAAGCAGAGAAGCAAAAAGTAAAGGAGAAAAAGAAAGATATAAGCATCTGAATGCAGAGTTCCAAAGAATAGCAAGAAGAGATAAGAAAGCCTTCCTCGGTGATCAATGCAAAGAAATAGAGGAAAACAACAGAATGGGAAAGGCTAGAGATCTCTTCAAAAAAATTAGAGATACCAAGGGAACATTTCATGCAAAGATGGGCTCAATACATGGTATGGACCTATCAGAAGCAGAAGATATTAAGAAGAGGTGGAAAGAACACACAGAAGAACTGTACAAAAAAATCTTCATGACCTGGATAATCAAGAAGGTGTGATCACTCATCTAGAGCCAGAACTCCTGGAATGTGAAGTCAAATGGGCCTTACGAAGCATCACTACGAACAAAGCTAGTGGAGGTGATTGCATTCAGTGAGCTTTTTAAATCATGAAAGATGATGCTGTGAAAATGCTTCACGCAGTATGCCAGCAAATTTGGAAAACTCAGCACTGGCCACAGACCTGGAAAAAGACAGTTTTCATTCCAATCTAAGAAAGACAATGCCAAAGAATGCTCAAACTACCACACAATTGCATTCATCTCACACACTAGTAAAGTAATGCTCAAAATTCTCCAAGCCAGACTTCAGCCTATGTGAACCGTGAACTTCCAGATGTTCAAGCTCGTTTTAGAAAAGGCAGAGGAATTAGAGATCAAATGGCCAACATCTGCTGGATCATGGAAAAAGCAAGAGAGTTCCAGAAAAACATTTATTTCTGCTTTATTGACTATGCCAAAGCCTTTGATTGTGTGGATCACAATAAACTGTGGAAAATTCTGAAAGAGATGGGAATACCAGACCACCTGACTTGCCTCTTGAGAAATCTGTATGCAGATCCAGAAGCAACAGTTAGAACTGGACATGGAACAACAGACTGGTTCCAAATAGGAAAAGGAGTACATCAAGGCTGTATATTATCACTCTGCTTATTTAACTTCTATGCAGAGTACATCATGAGAAATGCTGGGCTGGAAGAAACACAAGCTGGAATCAAGATTGCCGGGAGAAATATCAATAACCTCAGATATGCAGATGATACCACCCTTATGGCAGAAAATGAAGAGGAGCTAAAAGGCCTCTTGATGAAGGTAAAAGAGGAGAGTGAAAAAGTTGGCTTAAAGCTCAACATTCAGAAAATGAAGATCATGGCATCCGGTCCCATCACTTCATGGGAAATGGATGCGGAAACAGTGGAAACAGTGTCAGACTTTATTTTGGGGGTCTCCAAAATCACTGCAGATGGTGACTGCAGCCATGAAACGAAAAGACGTTTACTCCTTGGGAGAAAAGTTATGACCAACCTAGATAGCATGTTCAAAAGCAGAGACATTACTTTGCCGACTAAGGTCCATCTAGTCAAGGCTATGGTTTTTCCTGTGGTCATGTATGGATGTGAGAGTTGGACTGTGAAGAAGGCTGAGCGCTGAAGAATTGATGCTTTTGAACTGTGGTGTTGGAGAAGACTCTTGAGAATCCCTTGGACTCCAAGGAGATCCAACCAGTCTATTCTAAAGGAGATCAGCCCTGGGATTCTTTGGAAGGAATGATGCTAAAGCTGAAACTTTAGTACTTTGGCCACCTCATGTGAAGAGTTGACGCATTGGAAAAGACTCTGATGCTGGGAGGGATTGGGGGCAGGAGGAGAAGGGACAACCATGGATGAGATGGTTGGATGGCATCACTGATTCGATGGACGTGAGTCTGAGTGAACTCCGAGAGATGGTGATGAACAGGGGTGCCTGGTGTGCTGCGATTCATGGGGTTGCAAAGAGTTGGACACAACTGAGCGACTGAACTGAACTGAACAGAACCTGCATATCCACAGATATATACAGAGTCGTATTATCTACATATCTACATATACATACAGAGGAGCCTACTAGGCTACAGTCCACGGGGTCACAAAGAGTAGGATGTGACTGAGCAACTGACACACACACATCTGCATATCTGAAGTTTGTTGATATTTCTTCCAGCACTCTTTTTCCCGTCTATGTTTCATCTAGCCTTATATTTCACAAGATATTCTCCACATATAAGTTAAATAACCAGGGTGACAATATTGTAATCATTTCCAGTTTTGAACCAGTCACCTGTTCCATGTCTAATTCTGTTGCTTCTTGACCCATATACAGCATTATTCCATTCACAAAAAGTAGTAATCATTGACACAAGTCAATAGAAAGCATGTTTCTTTTCCTTTATATTTGATCTTAGAAAAAGTTGACATTTAAAATTATTTAATAATATTAATTAGGTAACTTCAATATGTAAAGTAGTTTATATACTTGATTTACTTAAAGTCTTAAAGCCTATAACATATACCTGGAACCATGGACTTTAATTCTGTGCATGCGTTCTAATAACAACATTATGATTATTTGTATCATGTCAATCGTTCCCCACTCTTTGTGACCATACAGACTATAACCTGCCAGCCTCCTCTGTCCATGGGGTTCTCCACACAAGAATACTGGAGTGGGTTTCCATTTCCTACTCCAAGTCATCTTCCTGACCAAGGGATTGAACTTGAGTCTCTGGTATCTCTTGCATTGACAGACCGGTTCCTTACTACTATAGACACTTCAGTTCAGTTCAGTTCAATGCAGACTCTCAAGAATTTTCTCCAGCACCACAGTTCAAAAGCATCAATTCTTCAGTGCTCAGCTTTCTTCACAGTCCAACTCTCACATCCATACATGACCACAGGAAGAATCATAGCCTTGACTAGACAGAACTTAGTCTGCAAAGTAATGTCTCTGCTTTTGAATATGCTATCTGGGTTGGTCATAACTTTTTTCCATAGACACTTAAGAAACTCCTTTTAATTCTAGAACAACTTTTTTTAAATTCTAGGCAAATTTTTCTGAATATTTATTTTACAGATTGGGAAAATTTTGTCCAAAAAGGATATACAATTTATCCAAGTCTGCACTATGTAAAAGTGAAAAATGATATCTATTTCTCTTAATAAATTAATGATATTTCATCTCTAATATATTTCAGTTTCAAAATCAAATCTCAGCTTCCTCTGTTTACATTCAAGTGGAAACTTGCACATCAAATCTCCTTACGTTTTGTGACTATTAAGAAATGCATAATGCCTTGAGTAATTGATAAAACTTGTAGAGACCACATAAGCAAATAAAGGACATTGAAGTGTGGAATATATTGAGAATGCATGCCAAAGCAAGTGACAGTTCAAAGTACAATGATACTCTGCCCTCTGACAAATAAGCATGTAACACTTGGGATGATCAAGATTTCTAATTGGTTTTGCCATATATCAACATGAATCCACCATGGGTGTACACGTGTTCCCCATCCTGCAACACAATATTGTAAAGTAATTAGCCTCCAATTAAAGTAAATAAGTTTTTTATTAAAAAGATTTCTAATTGGTACATCATTGCTAGAAAGATGTTATATGTTAGCATTTCATCTGTCTCAAAAGCAGTATATGGCAAAGATAATTACCAAATTGTAACTAGTTAAATAATTGCTTTAAATAATAACAACCAGTTAAATAATTGAGAGAAATAATTGTTAACAAATATGGACTGTTGGAAGAACAGCCATTTAATGGACAGAAAACATCTCACAAAGAAAACACATGTAGTGAAGGAAACATATATAGACAAATAGTAAAATATGTGTGTTAGAATCACTTTATGCTTCTCAAAGAAATTGGAACTCCAGCATACTGTGCAAAAAGCACAACTATTAACCATCACTGTCTGTGCCTGTGGTTTGGCCTGTAGGCCATTTCCTACCTTAGCCTATTTGTATTCCTTCATGGCCATAAAGAATACATTCACATTGGCAGATTGTGTTCACCTATGGCTGATTCGTGTCAATGTATGGCAAAACAAATACAGTATTGTAATTAAAAAAAAATAAATTTAATTAAAAAAAAGAATACATTCACATTACCAGATATATTCATCATCACATTTGATTGGCTTTAGAAAATAAGTGGGTCCTTATAAATAAAGGAGTAATTTCTGTTTAAAGCCCTTCAAGGTTTCTCCACTGACCAAGCACAATTTCCCTTTCACCCACCTCTTCAACCCTGATCTGTCCCCATATTTTTCTTCTCTACCTACATATCTCAGTCATATTCAGTTCAGTTCAGTTCAGTCGCTCAGTCGTGTCCGATGTTTGCAACCTTATGTATCACAGCACGCCAAGCCTTTCTGTCCATCATCAACTCCCGGAATCCAATCTGACTAGCGTCCACCGAGTCAGGGATACCATCCAGCCATCTCATCCTCAGTCGTCCCCTTCTTCTTCTGCCCCCAGTCCCTCCCAGTATCAAAGTCTTTTCCAGTGAGTCAACTCTTCACATGAGGTGGCCAAAGTACTGGAGTTTCAGCTTTAGCATCATTCTTTCCAAAGAAATCCCAGGGTTGATCTTCAGAATGGACTGGTTGGATCTCCTTGCAGTCCAAGGGACTCTCAAGAGTCTTCTCCAACACCACAGTTCAAAAGCATCAATTCTTTGGTGCTCAGCCTTCTTCACAGTCCAACTCTCACATCCATACATGACCACAGGAAAAACCATAGCCTTGACTAGATGGACCTTAGTCAGCAAAGTAATGTCTCTGCTTTTGAGTATGCTATCAAAGTTAGCCATAACTTTTCTTCCAAGGAGTAAGCCTCTTTTAATTTCATGGCTGCAGTCACCACCTGCAGTGATTTTGGAGCCCCCAAAATAAAGTCTGACACTGTTTCCACTGTTTCTCCATCTACTTCCCACGGAGTGATGGGACCAGAGGCCATGATCTTTGTTTTCTGAATGTTGAGCTTTAAGCCAACTTTTTCACTCTCCTCTTTCACTTTCATCAGGAAGATTTTTAGTTTCTCTTCACTTTCTGCCATAAAGGTGGTGTCATCTGCATATCTGAAGTTATTGATATTTCTCCCGGCAATCTTGACTTCAGCTTGTGCTTTTTCCAGTCCAGCGTTTCTCATGATGTACTCTGCATAAAAGTTAAATAAGCAGGGTGATAATATACAGCCTTGATGTACTCCTTTCCTATTTGGAACCAGTCTGTTGTTCCATGTCCAGTTCTAACTGTTGCTTCCTGACCTGCATACAGATTTCTCAAGAGGCAGGTCAGGTGGTCTTGTATTCCCATCTCTCTCAGAATTTTTCACAGTTTATTGTTATCCACACTGTCAAAGGCTTTGACATAGTTAATAAAGATATAGATAATTTTATGGAACTCTCTTGTTTTTTCCATGACTTAGCGGATATTGGCAATTTGATCTCTGATTTCTCTGCATTTCCCAAAACCAGTTTGAACATCTGGAACTTCATGGTTCACGTATTGCTGAAGCCTTGCCTGGAAAATTTTGAGAATTACTTTACTAGCGTGTGAGATGAGTGCAATTATGCAGTAGTTTGAGTATTCTTTGTCATTGCCTTTCTTTGGGATTAGAATGAAAACTGTCCTTTCCCAGTCCTGTGGCCACTGCTGAGTTTTCCAAATTTGCTGGCATATTGAGTGAAGCAC
Organism: Nanger dama; assembly: GCA_917880005.1. Classification (NCBI taxonomy): domain Eukaryota; kingdom Metazoa; phylum Chordata; class Mammalia; order Artiodactyla; family Bovidae; genus Nanger; species Nanger dama. The sequence continues at coordinate 2,478,059 of CAKJTW010000014.1, read as the reverse complement.
TTTCACAGCATCATCTTTCAGGATTTAAAATAGCTCTACTGGAATGCCATCACTTCCACTAGCTTTGTTCATAGTGATGCTTTCTAAGGCCCACTTGACTTCACATTCCAAGATGTCTGGCTCTAGATGAGTGATCACACCATCGTGATTATCCAGGTTGTGAAGATCTTTTTTGTACAGTTTTTCTGTGTGTTCTTTCCACCTCTTCTTAATATCTTCTGCTTCCGTTAGGTCCATACAATTTCTGTCCTTTATCGAGCCCATCTTTGCATGAAATGTTCCCTTGGTATCTCCAGTTTTCTAGAAGAGATCTCTAGTCTTTCCCATTCTGTTGTTTTCCTCTATTTCTTGGCATTGGTTGCTGTAGAACGTTTTCTTATATCTTGCTATTCTTTGGAATTCTGCATTCAGATGCTTATATCTTTCCTTTTCTCCTTGGGTTTTTGCTTCTCTTCTTGGGCTCTATTTATTCAACCATCCCATACCCTAACAAATCCTCAGTCTTAACACATTATAGCTTTCCTGTCTAGAATGCTCTTCCTTCCCAGTTTTTATTAAATAAATTATTTAGACCTGAGCCTGGTTATCAGCTAATTTAGGAATTGATGCTTTTGAACTGTGGTGCTAGAGAAGACCCTTGAGAGTCCCTTGAAGTGCAAGGAGACCAAACCACTTAATCTTAAAGAAAATCAGTCCTGAATATTCATTGGAAGGAGTGATGCTTAAGCTGAAGCTCCAATATTTTGGCCATCTGATGTGAAGAACTAACTCAGTGGAAGAAACACTGATGCTAAGAAACATTGAAAGTATGCCATGATCTTAGTTTTTTGAATGTTGAGTTTTAAGACTTTTTTTTTTCACTCTTCTCTTTCACTTTCATCAAGAGACTCTTTAGTTCTTCTTCGCTTTCTGCAATAAGGGTGGTGTCACCTGCGTATATGAAGTTATTGATATTTCTCCCAGCAGTCTTGATGTTAGCTTCTGCTTCATACAGCCTGGCATTTTTCATGATACACTCTGCATATAAGTTAAATAAGCAGGTGACAACATACAACCTTGACACTCTCGGTTTCCCTAGTTAGAACCAGTCTGTTATTCATGTCCAGTTCTAACTGTTGCTTCTTGACAGGCATACAGATTTCTCAGGGAGCAGATTAGGTGGTCTGGTATTTCCATCTCTTGAAGAATTTTCCACAGTTTGTTGTGATTTATTCAGTCAAAGGCTTTGGTGTCATCAATAAAGCAGAAGTATATGTTTTTTTTTCTGGAACTCTCTTGCTTTTTTGATGATCCAACAGATGTTGGCACATTGATCTCTGGTTCCTCTACCTTTATTAAATCCAGCTTGAACATTTGGAAATTCTCAGCTCATGTTGAAGCTTGGCTTGGACAATTTTGATCATTACTTTGCCAGCGAGTGAGATGAGTGCAATTGTGAAGTAGTTTGAAAAATCTTTGGCCTTGTCTTTCTTTGCGATTGGAATGAAAACTGACCTTTTCCAGTTCATCTTTTAACATTTGAAATAGCTCAACTGGAATTCTATGACCTCCACTAGAATTTGTCCTCAGTGATGCTTCATTAGGTCCATTTGACTTCACATTCCAGGATGTCTGAGTCTAGATAAGTGATTATACCAATTGGCTGTCTGGGTTATGAAAATCATTTTTGTATAGGTCCTCTGTTTATTCTTGCCACCTTTTCTTAGTATCTTCTGCTTCTCTTAGGGCCATATTATATCTGTCCTTTATTGTGCACATCTTTGCATGAAATATTCCCTTGATATTGCTAATTTTCTTGAAAAGTTCCCTAGTCTTTCAAACTCTATTGTTTCCCTCCATCACTTTGCATTGATCACTAAGTAAAGTTTATTATTATTATTATCTTTTAGCACTATTCTTTGAAACTCTACATTCAAATGGGTATATCTTTCTTTTTTTCCTTTGTCTTTAGCATTTCTTCTTTTCTCTGCTATTTGTAAGGCTTCCTCTGACAACCGTTTTGCCTTTTAAATTTATCTTAGGTATGGTCTTGATCACTGCCTCCTGTTCAGTGTCACTAACCTCTCAGTCTATAGTTCTTCAGTAATTCTCCTATTAGATATAATCCCTTGAATCTATTTGTTAACTTCACTGTATAATCATAACGGATTTGATTTAGGTCATATCTAAATAGTCTGAGGCGTCCCTGTTAGCTCCACTGGCAAAGAATCCACCTGCAAGGCAGGAGACACCAGTTTGATTCCTGGGATGGAAAGATCTGCCTAAGAATGGATAAGTTATGCCTTTAAGTATTATTTGGCTTACCTTTTGGCTCAGCTGGTAAAGAATCCACCTACAATGCTGAAGACCTAGGTTCAATTCCTGCATTGGGAAGATCCTCTGGAGAAGGGAAAGGCTATCCACTCCAGTATTCTAACCAGGATGGACATGGAACAACAGATTGGTTCCAAATAGGAAAAGGAGTACGTCAAGGCTGTATATTGTCACCCTGCTTATTTAACTTCTATGCAGAGTACACCATGAGAAACGATGGACTGGAAGAAACACAAGCTGGAATCAAGATTGCCGGGAGAAATAACAATAACCTCAGATATGCAGATGACACCACCCTTATGGCAGAAAGTGAAGAGGAACTAAAAACCTCTTGATGAACGTGAAAGTGGAGAGTAAAAAGGTGGCTTAAATCTCAGCATTCAGAAAACGAAGATCATGGCATCTGGTCCCATCACTTCATGGGAAATAGATGGAAAAACAGTAGAAACAGTGTCAGACTTTATTTTGGGGGCTCCAAAATCACTGCAGATGGTGACTGCAACCATGAAATTAAAAGGCGGTTACTCCTTGAAAGAAATTCTATGACCAACCTAGATAACATATTGAGAAGCAAAGGTCCATCTAGTCAAGGCTATAGTTTTTCCACTGGTCATGTATGGATGTAAGAGTTGGACTGTGAAGAAAGCTGAGTGCCGAAGAATTGATTCTTTTGAACTGTAGTGTTGGAAAAAGACTCTTGAGAGTCCCTTGGACTGCAAGGAGACCCAACCAGTCCATTCTGAAGGAGATCAGCTCTGGGATTTCCTTGGAAGGAATGATGCTGAAGCTGAAACTCCAGTTATTTGGCCACCTCATGCGAAGTTGACTTATTGGAAAAGACTCTGATGCTGGGAAGGACTGGGGGCAGGAGGAGAAGGGGACGCCAGAGGATGAGATGGCTGGATGACATCACTGATTCAATGGACGTGAATCTGAGTGAACTCCAGGAGTTGGTGATGGACAGGAAGGCCTGGCGTGCTGCAATTCATGGGGTCTCAAAGAGTCAGATATGACTGAGCGACTGAACTGAACTGAACAAATACAGTATCTGGGGTCACAAAGAGTCCTACATGACTGAGAGACTTTCACATTCATAACTGAATGGGCTAGTGGTTTTCCCTATTTTCTTCAATTTAACTCTGAATTTTGCAATAAGAAGTTCATGATCTGAGCTACAATCAGCTTCCAGCCTTGTTTTTGCTGACTGTATAGTGCTTCTCCATCTTTGGCTGCAAAGAATATAATCTATGTGATTTCGGTGTTGAGCATCTGGTGATGTCCACGTGTAGAGTCATCTCTTGTGCTGTTGGAAGAGAGTGTTTGTTATCACCATTGTGTTCTCTTGGAAAAATTGAATGGTCAAAGACTTCCTTGATAGCTCAGTTTGTAAAGAATCTGCCTGCCTTGCTTCATTCTGTACTCCAAAGCCAAATTTGTCTGTTACTCCAAGCATTTCTTGACTTCCTACTTTTGCATTCCAGTCGCATATGATGAAAAAGACATCATTTTTTGAGTGTTAGTTCTAGAAGGTCTTGTAGGTCTTCATAGAGCAGTTCATATTCAGCTTCTTTAACATTAACAGTTTAGGAAAAGACTTGGATTACTGTGATATTAAGTGGTTTGCCTTGGAAATGAACGGAGTTCATTCTGTCATTTTTGAGATTGTACCCAAGTGCTGCATTTTGGGCCTTTGTTGAATATGAGGGTTACTCCATTTCTTCTAAGGGATTCTTGCCCACAGTAGTAGACATAATGGTCATCTGAATTAAATTTTTCCATTCCAGTCCATTTTAGTTCACTGATTCTTAAAATGTCAGTGTTCACTCTTGCTATCTCCTGTTTGACCACTTCCAACTTGCCTCGATTCATGGACCTAATATTCCATGTTCCTATGCAATATTATTCTTTACAGCATCAGACTTTACTTCCACCACCAGTCACATCCACAGCTAGGCATTGCTTTTGCTTTGGTTTCATCTCTTCATTCTTTCTCGAGTTATTTCTCCACTCTTCTCTAGTAGCATATTGGGCACCTACCAACCTGGGGAGTTCATACTCAGTGTCCTATCTTTTTGCCTTTTCATACTGTTCATGGGGTTCTCAAGGCAGGAATACTGAAGTGGTTTTCCATTCCCTTCTCCAGTTGACTACATATTGTGAAAACTCTCCACCATGACCTGTCCATCTTGGGTGAACCTACATGGTATGGCTCATAGCTTCATTGAGTTAGTCAAGGTTGTGCTCTATGTGATCAGTTTGATTAGCTTTCTGTGTTGTGGTTTTCATCCTGTCTGCCCTCTCATAAGGATAAGAGGCTTCTGTAAGCTTCCTGATGGGAGAGACTGACTGTGGGGGAAACTGGGTTTTGTTCTGATGGACAGGGTCATGTTCTGTAAATCTTTAATCCAATTTCTGTTGATGGATGGGGCTGTTTTCCCTCCCTGTTGTTTGACCTGAGAGGAAATTGTGGTGGAGGTAAGAGATAATGGCGACCTCCTTCAAAATGTCCTGTGCACGCACTACCACACTCACTGTCCCTGACCCTGCACCAGGCCTCCATCAACCCATGCCTCCACTGGAGACTCTGAGACACTCACAGGCAAATCTAGGTCAGTCTCTTGTGGAATCACTGCTCCTTTCTCCTGGGTACTGCTTCCAAGGAACTCTCCACTACCACAGCTTTATACAATTAATTCTTCAGTGCTAAGCCTTCTTTATGGCCTTACTCTCACATCTGTACATGACCACTGGTGTGCACAAGGTTTTGTTTGTGCCCTCCAAGTGTCTGTTTCCCCAGTTCTGGGTAAGTTCTGTAATCAAATCCCATTGGCCTCCAAAGTCAAATTCCCTGAGGGTTCTCAGTTCCTTTGCCAGATACTCAGGTTGGAAAATCTTTTGTGGGTCCTATAACTTTCTTAACAGTATGAGAATTTCTTTGTTGTAATTGTTCTGCAGTTTGTGGGTCATCTACTCAGCAGCTCTGTGATGGTGTTAATGGCAGCCTCCTCCAAGAGGGCTCATGACACACATGTGTGACCTAGATCTACTGCACTCAGAGCCCTGCCCCTTTGGCAGGTCACTGCTGACCCGTACCTCCACAGGAGACACTCAAACACTCAAAGACAGGTCTGGCTCAGTCTCTGTGGGGTGTCTGGGTCCTGGTGTGCACAAGGTTCTGTTTGATCCCTCCAAATATCTCTGATAGGCATGATGTTTGATTCTAAACTTGATTTTGCCCCTCCCACCATCTTACTGGGGTCCTCCTTTGCCCTTGAACATGGGGTATACTTTTTTGGTGGGATCCAACATTCTCCTTATCAATGGTTGTTCAGCAGTGAGTTGTAATTTTGGAGTTCTCCCCAGGAGAAGATGAGCACATATCCTTTTACTCCACCATCCCTCGCCTGAGTCTGAGAAACTGTTATCAAGAGTAAATATTAAGCCTGAAAAGAGTTATCAAGAGTAAATATTAAGAACAAGAGCTTCTCATTGTTTGTTCCATAAATAAATCATATTATCAGTATCAGAATTAAGATGAATATTTATTTAAAGTGCATATGTATCAGCTTGCCCCCAAAACTGTTGGATAATTCTAGAATACAGGCTGTGCCTAGATGTTCAGTCATGTCTGACTTTTGTGACCCCACAGACTGTATAGTCTGCCAGGCTCCTCTGTTCCTGGGGATTCTCCAGACAAAAATACTGCAGTAGGTTTCCATGACCTTCTCCAGGAGAATACAAGCTAGAGACATGCATTTTTGCAAATATCTCCATGAATTTTACAAACACCAAGGTTATGAAATTCACTGTAATAAAGTATGGCTGTGGACAATACATGAGAACATAAGAAAGATTATTTTTAAACCATGATTTATATGGCCCAGTTTCTTAGATACAGAAGTAACTAAAATATCTTTATGTGATAATTTTGAGCTGAAAACATTATTTTGAAGCATATAATTCCAGTTGTCATGTACAGATGTGAGAGTTGGGCCATAAAGAAAGCTGAGCAAGCACTGAAAAGTTGATTGTATCAAACTGTGGCACTGGAGAAGACTCTTGAGAGTTCCTTAGGGAATAAGTAGATCAAACCAGTCAATCAGTCTTAAAGAAAATCAACCCTGAATATTCCTCAGAAGAAATGATGATGAAGCTGAAGAGCCACCAATGTGAAGAGTTGGCTCATTAGACACTGGGAAAGAATGAGGGCAGGAGGAAAAGGGGGTGACAAAGGATTAACTGTTTGGATGACAAACTGATTCAGTGGACATGAATTTGAGCAAACTCAAGGGGATAGTGAAGGGCAAGGAAGCCTGGTGTGCTACTGTGTATGGGGTTACAAAGAATCAGACATGACTGAGTGACTGAGCAAGAACAAAAATACTGTGATAGAAACAAAGTAGAGGTTTGTCTGGACAAGAAATAGTGTAGCGTTAGAGGGTTTGTCATCGGAGGGATTAAGTATTTATTAATATAGTAATAATGAAAAGACAGGGAAGTTTCAAAGGAGTGTTGCTACTTCTAAAACCATCAAGTTTAATTTAAAATTTAAGTTTTGTTGAACATTTAGCCTATGTTTATTAAAAATGCTACATTAACATAATCTTCCATCATTTATTGTTACTAAATTAACATCAAAATCATTGTAATATAAATGCCTATTTTTTCGGAAATTAAAAATTTTCTCAACTCAACTCAATGTCCATTCTCAGGTGTTTCCTGGAATGTGAAGTCAAGTGTGCCTCAGAAAACATCACTACAAAGCTAGCAGAGGTGATGGAATTCCAGTTGAGCTGTTTCAAATAATGAAAGATGATGCTGTGAAAGTGCTCATCTTGGAAAGACATGCATCTTGGAAAACAGGCCTTGGAAAACTCAGCAGTGGCCACAGGACTGGAAAAGGTCCATTTTCATTCCAATCCCCCAAAAGGCAATGCCAAAGAGTACACAAACTACCGCATAATTGCACTCATCTCACATGCTAGTAAAGTAATGCTCAAAATTTTCCAAGCCATGCTTCAACAATACATGAACTGTGAACTTCCAAATGTTCAAGCTGGTTTTAGAAAAGGCAGAGGAACCAGAAATCAAATTGCCAACATCCACTGGATCATGGAAAAAGCAAGAGAGTTCCAGACAAAAACATATATTTCTGCTTTATTGACTATGCTAAAGCCTTTGACTGTGTGGATCACAATAAATTGTGGAAAATTCTCAAAGAAATGGAATGCCAGACCACCTGACCTGCCTCTTGAGAAACCAATATGCAGGTCAGAAAGCAACAGTTAGAATTAGACATGGAACAACATTGAATTTTTGGTTCCAAATAGGAAAAGAAGTACATCAAGGCTGTATATTGTCACCCTTCTTATTTAACTTCTATGCAGAGTACATCATCAGAAATGCTGGGCTGGAAGAATCACAAGCTGGAATCAAGATTGCCGGGAGAAATATCAATAACCTCAGATATGCAGATGACACCATCCTTATGGCAGAAAGTGAAGAGGAACTAAAAATGTCTTGATGAAAGTGAAAGTGGAGAATGGAAAAGGTGGCTTAAAGCTCAACGTTCAGAAAAAGAAGATCATGGCATCCGATCCCATCACTTCATGGGAAATAGATGGGGAAACAGTGGAAACAGTGTCAGACTTTATTTTGGGGGCTCCAAATCACTGCAGATGATGACTGCAGCCATGAAATTAAAAGACGCTTACTCCTTGGAAGAAAAGTTATGACCAACCTAGATAACATGTTGAAAAGCAGAGACATTACATTGCCAGCGAAGGTCCGTCTAGTCAAGGATAAGTTTTTACCAGTAGTCATGTATGGATGTGAGAGTTGGACTGTGAAGAAAGCTGAGCACTGAAGAATTGATGCTTTTGAACTGTGGTATTGGAGAAGACTCATGAGAGTCCCTTGGACTGCAAGAAGATCCAACCAGTCCATTCTGAAGAAGATCAACCCTGGGATTTCTTTGGAAGGAATGATGCTAAAGCTGAAACTCCACTACTTTTGGCACCTCATGTGAAGAGTTGACTCATTGGGAAAGACTCTGATGCTGGGAGGGATTGGAGGCAGGAGGAGAAGGGGACGACAGAGGATGAAATGGCATCATTGGCTCGATGGACGTGAATCTGAGTGAACTCCGGGAGTTGGTGATGGACAGGGAGGCCTGGCGTGCTGCGATTCATGGGGTTTCAATGAGTTGGACACGACTGAATGACTGAACTGAACTGAAACATAGATACATATTGATGATTAGATAGATAAATGATAGATAGGAGTGAAGGCTAATTTTCTTTTTGTGTTGCTATTTTTATAATTATTTCTTTCATTTTAGTTTAGTTCAGTCCAGTTGCTCAGTCATATCCAACTCTTTGCGATCTCAAGGACTGCAACATGCCAGGCTTCCCTGTCCATCACCAATTCCCGGAGCCTGCTCCTTCTTTTTAAATGCATGTAGAAAATGATGAATTTTATAGAAAAGTAGGAGTCACATCTAGCAAGCTATATTTTGATTTACTGAACTTGGAATAGATGCAAAAATACTTTCTCTTACTACCTTGCATAATCAATCATTTGTTGTTTTCTTTGCATACCAGAATTGTTTTTATAGTACTAAACTTTCTCTCCATTATATAGCATTAATATATGTCAGAAAGCAATTCAGTTCAATTTTAAATTCAATAAAATTAAGAATATATTTATGAGTAGAAGTTCTCTGCTAATGCCTTTCTAATATGTACACATACAGCAGCAAAGCCCTAGTCTTTAACCACCACAAGCTCTTAACTATACTTGAGATTTCCCCCAAGTAAAATAAGAAATTAAGAAGAAACAAAATAGAGAATTCTGGGATTTGAACTGAAACAAAAATTTTGTGAAGTGTCAAAATTGGCAAGCAGCACTCAATATTGATAGCAAGATCCAAAGAGAGCTTCACAATAAAGATGGACAAGTGACAAGTTTGGATAGACTTTTAATAATTTTCTCTTCTTCCATGGCAAAAAAAAATTGAAAGCTGAAATGAGTGTGATTATGCAGGGATCAGTTAAGGGGTAGTTTTTTGATTTATACTTTTGAATGTCAGACTTTTATATATACCAGCTACTTAGCAAGAATGTGAGCCCTTTGAACATAGAAACTAGGAAGGGAAAATTGATAATGGAAAGGTTATAAACTATGGAATCATAAAAACCCGACTTCTCAATCTTGTCTTGGCATTAATCAGCAAGGTTATATCTGGGAAATTTACTGGCATTCTTTGAGCTTGGGATTGGCTTTTTTTTTTTTTTTTTTTAAATAACAATGAGAATGTGTGCTTAGTCATTCAATCGTGTCTAACTCTTTGCCTCCTCATGGACCACACCAAGGTCCTCTGTTCATGGGATTTTCCAGACAAGAATACTAGAGTAGCTATTCCCTTCTCCAGCGTATCTTCCCCACCCAGTGATCAAATCCAGGTCTTTACTATCTCTGCCACTAGGAAAACCAATGGGAATAATTAATCCTTTCTTGAAGGACTGTAGTAAAGATTTAATAAGAGAAATACTGTACAAGAAATAATGAGTAAAAATGTATGAAATTTCTTGGTGTAAGTATGTACATTGAACATAATAAGGGTTCATTATGTGTGATGTGCCTGAAAGAAAGATGATTCTGTAAGTAGTGGGACATTATTATATTTTTTAAAGAATTTCAGGTACTTAAATCATTAAAATGGATAAATTTTTATCACCAAGGGCTGACTGTGGCTCAGAGCATGAACTCCTTATTGCAAAATTCAGACCTAAATTGAAGAAAGTAGGGAAAACCACTAGACCATCCAGGTATGACCTAAATCAAATCCCTTATGATTATATAGTAAAAGTGAAAAATAGATTCAAGGGATTAAATCTGAGAGACAGAATGCCTAAAGAACTATGGAGTGAGGTTCCTGAAATTGTACAGGAGCCAGTGATCAAGACCATCCCCAAGAAAAAAATGCAAAGTTTGTCTGAAGAGGCCTTACAAATACCTGAGTAAAGAAGAGAAGTGAAAGGCAAAGGAGAAATGGAAAGATATACCTTATAAATCTGCATGCAGAAAAAACCTGTCTTAAAACTCTACACTAAAAAGAAAAAAATCATGAAAATGGATAAAATTACACAAGGAGAACATGTGAAGGAAAATAGATTAAGGATAGAAACATGGAAATAATCACAATTACAGAGTGGAAAGAGGAGGAAAATTTCAGAAGAAAACATATAATAAGTGGTTAAAAGTATGGAACTACATGCTCAGGAGGGCATGGAAATAGTGAAGGCAACAGAACAGAAAATACCAAAACACATAAAGTGTTCAACAGAGTCTAATGTGTTAAAGAAACCAGAAGCTGTAAACACTGAAAATTTTCCATTGGATGGAGACCATCATTAAAGCTTCATAAGAACAGGTTCACCTGTGTGGCTGGGGAGAGAAATCTAACTTCAGGAAGCTTAAGGATGAAGGAAAGCTGAGGAAATGCAGTGAACTTCTACTACTTTTCAAGACTTTGCTGACAGTAGAAGAGAAAAAGCTGGGTAATTAGAAGGGATGCTGTGTTAAAAGTGAAAGGAGAGTCAGAAGCTTGAAACAGAAGTGTGAAGCAAAAACTAGCCTCCTTGGAGTGAGCTGAGAAGGTTTAGAGAGAATGAAGTAAAAAGTGAATTGAGATATTTACAATGTGCATTGTTTAGAGGTAGGAGGTAGATCTGGCAGATCTTATATGCTTTATATTAGATCTTTACCACTTATATATTTACATATCTTATATGCTTATATAAGATCTTTACCACTAACCACAGGAACCATGATAAAATTTTCTTAGATAAACCATGGTTGTGGAGGTATGTAGGAAGAAAAGTAAAAAGGAAGACAGGGATGCATCTTGTATTTTTTGTTTGAATAAATATCAGCAAAAAAATGTATTACATTGAGATTAATTGTAAATATAGACTATATTAAAATATTTAGTGTCTGCATAGCATCCATAGAAACAATTAAAAATAAAATTGGAAAAGGAGGGAAATCAAGATGGAGAAGTAAGGGGATCTGGAGCTCATTGCTCCTCCAAACTCACAAATACATTAAAAAATTCATCTATATGTGGGAAAAACATCTCATGGAAAATTAACTGGAAACTAACAGAAGAATTCCTACAAAATAAAGCCTGTAAAAACTCCTACTTCCACATAATTTGGTAGGACAGGGGGAAAAATATCTATTCAGGAACTGTGCCACTGGGAAGGGAAAGCTGCTGTTGCTTCAGTCATGTCCAACCCTGCATGACCTCATAGACGGCAGCCCACCAGGCTACCCCGTCCCTGAGATTCTCCAGGCAAAAACGCTGAAGTGGGTTGCCATTTCCTTCTTCAATGCATGAAAGTGAAAACTGAAAGTAAAGTCACTCGTGTCCAACTCTTGGCAACCCCATGAACTACAGCCTACCAGGCTCTTCCATCCATGGGATTTTCCAGGCCAGAGTACTGGAATGGGTTGCCATTGCCTTCTCTTGGGAGGGGACTAAGAGGAAAAAGAAGATGACCTGGGCAGAGCTAGCATGTCAAGCCACAGACTGAGTTTCCCAGTCCAAGGGGGTCCTAAGCAGAGTAAAAAGATCCTGTGAATGTTTGGAGAATATTAGGGCAGAAAGAAAGCCTGGTGAGGAGGAAAATATGGATGCTTGCTTGCTTGCCATCAAACAGGACAGAGAAAAGTCCACCCCAGTAGCTGCAGCCCTACTGCACTCCCAAACCAACCTGAGTAAATACTCAGATCTCACTAATTCCACACTATAGCTTCACACTGTATCTAGAAACGCCGGCTCCTAGCAATAAGTTCAATCTAGAAATACAAAGTTTACCCCTGGGACCTAAGGTTTCTAGATGGGACGATGGTGGCTATTTTTGGTAATTACCAAAACAGTGCCTCAGAAGCCCAGACTTTTGAAGGTGGTGCAGTCTCTTCAATTTCCATGAAAACAAAGTTCTGATTCACAGTTACAGTCAAGAAAATACTCCAACCCCACCTGCTCCATACCATAAATGTGCCCTATATTTGGGAGGACAACAGGGAAATAGATGCGACCTTGGACTGTGTCTGAGAGGAGCCACAGATATCTACATCATACCTGTAAGTATATAAACCTTACACTAGCACTCTCCTCCATTAGGGCAAAAGTTCTAGTGTGCAAAGAATGAAAAACACACACTTAAAGGGAACAGAGTCACCTTGAGCCTGAACCCAAGGGGACTGTCTCCAGTAATATGGGAGCAGAACCAACCTGAGACAAGACCATGACTGCCACTGAGCAGAGAACAAGTCTCACCTCACACATTGCACAGGCTCTAGTTTCTTCAACACTAGACACACTCCCATTGAGGTGATGTGGATGCCAGTCACACCTTTTCTCAGGGTACGCTAGCTGCTATCACCTCTGTTTTCCCCTTTATCTCCTACCCTCAATCTTTCCTAGAACCAGGGTCTTTTCTAATGAGTCAGCTCTTCACATAAGGTGGTCAAAGCATTGGAGCTTCAGTTTCAGCATCAGTCCTTCCAATGGATATTCAGGGTGATTTCTTTTAGGTTTGACTGGATTTGATGTTCAAGGGACTCTCAAGAGTATTCTCTAACACTACAATTCAAAAGCATCAATTCTTTGGCGCTCAGCTTTCTTTATGGTCAAACTCTCACATCATACATGACTACTGGAAAAAACATAGCTTTGACTAGACAGACACCTGTTGACAAAGTAATGCCTTTGTTTTTAATACACTGTCTAGGTTGGTCATAACTTTTCTTCCAAGGAGCATGCATCTTTTAATTTCATGGCTGCAATCACCATCTGCAGTGATTTTGGAGCCCAAGAAAATGAAGTCTGTCACTATTCTTATTGTTTCCCCATCTATCTATCATGAAGTGATAGGATCAGATGCCATGATGTTCATTTATGAATGATGAGCTTTAATCCAGCTTTGTCACTCTCCTCTTTCATTTTCATCAATGGGACTCTAGTTCTTCTTCACTTTCTGCCATAAGGGTGATGTCATCTGCATATCTGAGGTTATTGATATTTCCACCTGCAATCTTGATTCCAGTTTATGCTTCATCCAGCCTGGTATTTCTCATGATGTACTCTGCATATAAGTTAAATGAGCAGGGTGACAATATATAGTCTTGACATATTCCTTTCCCAGTTTGGAATATAAGGATATTCCCATATAAAAATACACTTTCAAGATCACAACAGGTAACTGCTTCACCTAAGTTGATAAATACAGAGAAAATTAAGTAAAATAAAAGGTAGAGGAGATACTTTCAATTGAAAAAGCAAGAGAAAAAAATAAACAGATAATCAGTGTACAGACTATGAGTTCAAACTTTGGTAATAAAAATGCTAACAGAATTAAGAGAGATAATTGATCTAAACACATATTTTAAAATGATTTTCCATAATGATGTATCATAGGATATTGAATACAGTCCCTTGTGCTGCACAATAGGACCATGCTGTTTATCTATTCTACATATGCCACACTTTGCATGTGCTAGACCCAAACTCATAATCTAATGCTTCCCTAAATTCTCCTTTGCTTTGGAAATTACAAAAATATTCTCTATGTGTGTGTGAGTTTGTGTCTGTTTTTGAGGTAAGTTTTCATTTATCATACTTTAGATTCCACATATAAGTGATATCATATGGTATTAACCTTTCTCCTTCTGCCTTACTTTACTCAGTATAATAATTTCTAGGTCCATCCATGTAGCTGAAAATGGCATTATTTCATTTTTTATGTCTGAATAATATTCTATTGTATATAATACAATTATACATACTATATATTTGGCATCTTTATCCATTCAGGATTTGATGGACATTTAGCTTGTGTTAATGTTTTAGTTCAGTTCAGTTCAGTTGCTCAGTCGTGTCTGACTCTTTGTGACCCCATGAACCACAGCACGCCAGGCCTCTCTGTCTATCACCAACTCCTGAAGTTTACCCAAACTCATGTCCATTGAGTTGGTGAGTCTACTATAAATTGTGTTCCTATGAACATTGGGGTGCAGGTAACTTTTGAATTACAGTTTTATCTTTCCAGACAAATGCCCAGGAGTGAGACCACTAGATTATATGAAAACTCTATTTCTTAGTTTTTGAAGGAACCTCCATACTATTCTCCATAATGGTTGTACCAGTTTACATTCCATCAACAGTGTAGGAGAATTCCTTTTTCTCTAAGGTGATACCTCAATGTAGTTTTAAGTTGCATTTCTGTACTAATTACAATAATAAGCATCTTTTTTTTTTTTTTGTATTCCTTTTGGCCATCTGTATGCTTTCTTTGGATAATTAACGTAAATCATTTAACATGGACTTAGAAACTATAAAGAAGACCCAATCAACAATGATAATTCAATTTCTGAGATAAAAGCACTTTAGAAACAATGCTGCTGCAGCTATGTCGCTTCAGTCATTTCTGACTTTGTATGACTCCATAGACGGCAGCCCACCAAGCTTCCTCATCCCTGGGATTCTCCAGGCAAAAATATTGGAGGAGGTTGCCATTTCCTTCTCCAGTGCATGAAAGTGAAAAGTGAAAGTGGCTCAGTCGTGTCCGACTCCTAGCGACCCCATGGACTGCAGCCTACTAGGCTCCTCTGTCCATGGGATTTTTCCAGGCAAGAGTACCAGAATGGGTCACCATTGCCTTCTCCCTTAGAAACAATGAGTAGTCAACTAAATGACACAGAATACAAGTTGGATGACAGAATAATGAGAATCATCTAATCAGAACAGCAAACAAAAAGACAAAGGAAACTATAAGCAAGGTGAAAAGAGAGCCTTCTGAATGGGAGAAGCGATAGCAAATGAAGCAACTGACAAACAACTAATCTCAAAAATATACAAGCAACTTATGCAGCTCAACTCCAGAAAAATAAACGACCCAATCAAAAAATGGGCCAAAGAACTAAACAGACATTTCTCCAAAGAAGACATACAGATGGCTAACAAACACATGAAAAGATGCTCAACATCACTCATTATCAGAGAAATGTAAATCAAGACCACAGTGAGGTACCATTTCACACCAGTCAGAATGGCTGCGATCAAAAAGTCGACAAGCAATAAATGCTGGAGAGGGTGTGGAGAAAAAGGAACCCTCTTACACTCTTGATGGGAATGCAAACTAGTACAGCCACTATGGAAAACAGTGTGGAGATTCCTTAAAAATCACAAATAGAACTGCCTTATGACCCAGCAATCCCACTGTTAGGCATACAAACTGAAGAAACCAGAATTGAAGGAGACACAGGTACCCCAATATTCACTGCAGCACTGTTTATAATAGCCAGGACATGGAAACAACCTAGATGTCCATCAGCAGATGAATGGATAAGAAAGCTGTGGTACATATACACAATGGAGTATTACTCAGCCCTTAAAAAGAATAAATTTGAATCAGTTCTAATGAGATAGATGAAACTAGAGCCGATTATACAGAGTGAAGTAAGACAGAAAGAAAAACACCAATACAGTATACTGACATATGCATATGGAATTTAGAAAGATGGTAATGATAACCCTGTATGCGAGACAGCAAAAGAGACACAGATGTATAGAATGGACTTTTGGACTCTGAGGAAGAGGGAGAAGGTGGGATGATGTGGGAGAATGGCATTGAAACATGTATACTATCATGTGAGAAATGAAGCACCAGTCTATGTTTGATACAGGATACAGGATGCTTGGGATCCAGAGAGATGATATGGGGTGGGAGGTGGGAGGGGGTTCAAGATTGGGAGCTCGTATACACCCATGGTGGGTTCATGTCAATGTATGGCAAAACCAATACAGTAATGTAAATTAAAATAAAGTAAAAAATAAAATGCAACATAGGAGATCTATAGGGTAATATAAAGTGTGCTGTACACATTATAAGATTTCCAGAAGAGGGAGAGAGAGAAAGAAAGGAATCAAAAATGTATTTGAATAAAATATGGTTAAAAACTTTCCCAACCTAATGAGGGAAACAGATAATCAGCTGCAGGACACACAAAATATGTATTTTTGTCAGTCTCACCAAGAAGAAAAAGGAGAGTACCCAAATGAACAACATAAGTAATGAAATAGAAATAGTAACTGATACCACAGAACTACAAAAATCATGAGAATATTATAAGTTATATGCTAATAAATTGAACAGCCTAGAAGAAATGCACATATTTCTTGAAGCATATAGCCAATCAAGACTGAGTCAAGGAAAAGCAGAAATCACTAAAAGTGAAATCGAATCTGTATATTTAAAACTCTCAGCAAACAAATGATCCCTGGGAGAGGAAATGGCAATCCATTCCAGTATTCTTTCCAAGAGAATCCCACGGAATAAGGGGTCTAGATGGCTACAGTTCATAGGATCATACATCACAGAGTGACTGAGCACACATGAAAACAAATGACCAGAACTGGATGGTTTCCTTGAGGAATGCAACCAAAACATGAACAAAAATTTATGCCTATCCTTCTCAAACTGTTCTCAAAAATTTAAGTGGGGAAATCTAGCAAATTCATTTTATGAGTCCACTATTACCCTGATACCAAAACCATACAAAGACACTACAAAAAAGAATATTACAGGTCAATATCTTTTCAATATCTTTGGTGAATATATATGTAAAGATTCTCAACAAAATATTAACATACAAAATCCAACAATACTTTAAAAGGTCATATGCCATAATCAAGTTGGATTAACTTCATGGCAAAAAGGATGGTTCAATATATATAGATTAATCAGTGTGATACATGACATTAGTAAAAGGAAATACAAAAACCACATGATAATCTCAATAGGAACAGAAAAGTATTTTGAAAAATTTCATGATAAAAGCTCTTATCAAAGTGGGAATACAGAGAACATACCTTAATATAATGAACACACACACAAAAATGAAAGTGTAGTCATTCAGTAGTGTCCCAGTCTTTCCTACCCCATGACTGTAACCTGCCAGGTTACTCTGTCCATGGAATTTTCCAGGCAAGAATCTTGGAGTGGACAGCCATTCCCTTCTCCAGAGAACCTTCCTTACCCAGTGATCAAACTCGTGTTTTCTGCATTACAGGCAGATTCTTTACCATCTGAGGCATCAGGTACAATATAATGAACCCAGAGCCAACGTAATACTCAACAGTGAAAAGTTGAAAACCTCTCCACTAGATTTCAGAACAAGACAGAAAAATCCACTTGCAATGCTTCTATTTAATGAAGTCCTAGCCATAGCACTTTATATATATATATATATATATATATATATATATATATATATATATATATAGAGAAGGAAATGTCAACCCACTCCAGTGTTTGCCTGGAGAATCCCAGGGGTGGTGGGAGCCTGGTGGGCTGCCGTCTATGGGGTCACACAGAGTCGGACACAACTGAAGCGACTTAGCAGCAGCATACATTATATATATATATATATATATATATATCCATATTGGAAGGGAAGAGAAAATTATCACCGTTTGTAGATGACATGACACTCTATAAAGAGAACTAGAAAGTCTTCACCTAAAACTAAAAACTCTTAGAATTAAGAAAATTTCAGGAAGATAGCAAAATATAAAATTAATATGCAGAAATGTGTTGCATTTCTATACACAATAATAAAATATCAGAAAGAGAATGTTTAAAAATCCCATTTAAAGTCACATTAAAATACCAAGGGATATATTTTACCAAGGATATGAAACACCTATATTCTGAAACTATAAAACACTGATGAAAGAAACTGAAGAGATTGAAAAGATAAAAAAAAATGATAAAGAGATGAAAAAATATCCTGTGCTTTTTGATTGGAAGAAATATTAAAATGATCATAGTACTCAAAGTGATCTACAAATTTAAAGTAATCTCTATCAAAATACCCAGGATAGTTTTTACAGAGCTAGAACAAATAATCATATAATTTCTATGGAAGCATAAAAGACTAAGAATTGACAATGCAATCCTGGGAGAGAACAAAACGAGAAGTGTAACTCTCTCAGAATTCAGGCTATATTACAAAGTTATAATAATCAAGGAAGCACAGTACTGGCATAAAAACTGATACAGAAATTAATGAAACAAAATAGAGAACCCTGAAATAAACCCACAGGTCAATGGTCAAGGAATCTTTCACAAAAAGACAGGAATATATAATGAATAAAAGACAGTTTTTCAAATAAGCAGTGCTAGGAAAACTGGTCAGTTGCATCTAAAACAGTAAGATTGCAACATTCTTCACACTGTATAAAAATTCAAAATATTTCTAAAAAATAAATTAAGACATGAAAATATAAAACTCCTAGAAGAGCACATAGAGGGAGAACTATTTGTCATAAACTGTAGCAATAATTTCTTGGCTTAATCTCCTAAGGCAAAATAGAAACACAAACAAATACGACATTAACCTTTAAAGCTCTTACACAGCAAAGGAAACCATCAACAAGATGAAAACAAAAATATGGGATGAGAGAAATATTTGCGAATGATATAACTAATGAGTTACTATTAAAAAAATATAGGAACAGCTCATACAACTAATTATTAAAAAAAAAAAATCAGTGAAAAGTGGACAGAAAAATCAGCTTGTCCCAAAGACATAGAGATGGCGAACAGGCACATGAAAATATACTGAACATCGCTAGTCATTCAGTTCAGTTCAGTCGCTCAGTCGTGTCCAATTCTTTGCAACCCTATGAACCACAGCACGCCAGGCTTCCCTGTCCATCACCAACTCCTGGAGTCCACTCAAACCCATGTCCATTGAGTCGATGATGCCATCCAACCATCTCATCCTCTGTCGTCCCCTTCTCCTGCCCTCAATCTTTCCCAGCATCAGGGTCTTTTCCAATGGGTCAGCTCTTCGCATGAGGTGGCCAAAGTACTGGAGTTTCAGCTTCGACATCAGTCCTTCTAATGAAAACCCAGGACTGATCTCCTTTAGGATGGACTGGTTGGATCTCCTTGCAGTCCAAAGGATTCTCAAGAGTCTTCTCCAACACCATAGTTCAAAAGCATCAATTCTTCGGTGCACAGCTTTCTTTACAGTCCAACTCTCATATCCATACATGACCACTGGAAATACCATAGTCTTGACTAGACGGACCCTTGTTGACAAAGTAATGTCTCTGCTTTTAGTATGCTGTCTAGCTTGGTCATAACTTTCCTTCCAAGGAGTAACCATCTTTTAATTTCATAGCTACAGTCACCATCTGCAGTGATTTTGGAGCCCCGAAAAATAAAGTCAGCCACTGTTTCCACTGTTTCCCCATCTATTTCTCATGAAGTGATGGGACTAGATGCCATGATCTTAGTTTTCCATATGTTGAGCTTTAAGCCAATTTTTTCACTCTCCACTTTCACTTTCATCAAGAGGCTCTTTAGTTCTTCTTCACTTTCTGTCATAAATGTGGTGTCACCTGCATATCTGTGGTTATTGATATTTCTCCTGGCAATCTTGATTCCAACTTGTGCTTCCTCCAGCCCAGCCTTTCTCATGATGTACTCTGCATATAAGTTAAATAAGCAGGGTGAAAATATACAGCCTTGATGTACTCTTTTTCTATTTGGAACCAGTTCATTGTTCCATGTCCAGTTCTAACTGTTGCTAGAAACATAAAATAAATCCACAGTGAGGATTCTGACCTCACATTTGTCAGAATGATTATCATCAAAAGTATGCAAATCATAATTGTTGTAGAGGATATGGGGAAAAGGGAACCTTTATACACTATTGGTGAGAATGTAAATTGGTGCAGCCACTATGAAAAACAGTATGGAGTTTTCTTTAAAAACTAAAAATTGAACTACCATATAATCCAGCAACCCCACTCCTGGTTGTATATCCAGAAGAAACAAAAACACTAATTCAAAAATATACATCCTTTGATCATAATAAAGACATAGAAGCAACCCAAAGCCCCATCTACAGAACATTGGATTAACAAGTGTGATATACAGTGGGATATTACTCAGCTATAAAATGGGAATGAAATACTACAATTACTGACAATGTGGATGGTGTGATAGAATATTATACTTCATGAAATTGCATTTAGGGAAAGATAAATTAAAATATTATGTCACATATACATATAAATTATATACAAAAACAGATTCACCCAACAGAAAACAATCTGTGATTACCAAAAGAAAGAGGAACAAGAAGAGGAAACAGGGACAAATTAAGGGCATGGGATTAACAGAAATAAACTTCTTTATATAAAATAGGTGAGCAATAAATATAGGTACATATATTGTATACCACAAAATAACACAATATTGTAAATAAATTATACTTCAATAAATACATAATAACATATTTCAGAAGTTGAAGTACCATATAAAACTCTGAAACAAGCACAATTAAACTATTTTGTTTAGTCTTATTATATTGTTTCAAAAATGCAAGGAAATGATAATCCACCATTCAGAGCAAGTAGGAAGGTAATGCGATAGGATAGAAGGACTGCACATGACTCATCTCAGTGCTATTACTAATTTTCTAGTTAAATTTTGTGATGGTTTTACTAATGTTCGTTATCTTGCTCCATAACTTATATACACTTTTATATCTCTCAAACAGTTCAGTTCAGTTCAGTTGCTCAGTCGTGTCCGACTCTTTGTCACCCCATGAATTGCAGCATGCCAAGCCTCTCTGTCCATCACCAACTCCAGGAATTCACTCAAACTCACGTCCACTGAGTCAGTGATGCCATTCAGCCATCTCATCCTCTGTCATTCCCTTCTCCTCATACGCCCAATCCCTCCCAGCATCAGAGTCTTTCCCAATGAGTCAACTCTCCACATGAGGTGGCCAAAGTATGGGTGTTTCATCTTTAGCATCAGTCCGATGAACACCCAGGACTTATCTCCTTTAGAATGGACTGGTTGGATCTCCTTGCAGTCCATGGGACCCTCAAGAATCTTCTCCAACACCACAGTTCAAAAGCATTAATTCTTCAGTGCTCAGTTTTCTTTATAGTCTAACTCTCAAATCCATACCTGACTACTGGAAAAAACATAGCCTTGACTAGATGGACCTTTGTTGGCAAAGTAATGTCTCTCCTTTTGAATATGCTATCTAGGTTGGTCATAAGTTACCTTCCAAGGAGTAAGTATCTTTTCATCTCATGGCTACAATCACTATCAAATACTACTCAGTATGAATATATTAAAGCCCCTTTAGTACACTAACTCCTCAGAGTAGAACCTGTCCTGCTTTCCTGGTAGAGTCCCACACATATTCAGATCATTAAATCCTTGCATTTTCTGCAGTCTCCTTTGCCTAGAAAGCATAGATTGTCACTGTGACTTGTATTCCCTGATACCACTTGTAACAATCAGGCTATTTGTTACACTGCCAGTTACACTTTCTACCATTCATTCTCTCCCAGGGAAAAGGATTTTAAATGTTTTTGTATATCATACCTGACATTTCCATTTAGTTTATTTAATCACTAATCTTATGAAAATATTTTGAATATAATATGAATAATCCCTTAGCCTAGTTATTAAAAGTGTTAGTTTTAAAGCCAGATTTCTTGGGTTCAAACTCCATCTTCATCATTAGCTAGTATTACCATTGGGCAAATTAGGTTCATTATACTTCCATCTTCTCATTTATAAGGTGAAAGTAATAAAAAAAAAAAAACTATTCACAGAGATATTGTGTATTTAAAGTAATTTATAACTTTATACCATTTAAAAAGTAGCCGGCCTTTTGGAAGCTTTTAATTCATGTTAGCTATCATTTTGTGTATGTTATTTATTTTCTAAAATAAAATTCTTAAAGAGAATTTCTTCCTCTATCCCAACCTTGAATACTTTAAAAAAATTAACAAAAGAGAGTAGTTTAAAATTTTTACAAAAATAGATGAACCGAAAAATCATCATGCTAAGTGAAAAAAGTAAGTCATGACTACATGTCATGAAACTACATGCTATGATCCCACTTATATGAAGTGTCTAAAAGAGACAGAAAGCAGAACAGTGGTTTCCTAAGGCTCTGGGTAAGACAAAAATAACAAAATGGAAGTGATAAAAATGTTCCAAAATTGTATTATGGTGATGATTACATGACTCCATAAATTTACTAATATCATTGGATCGTACACATATAAAGCTTATTTAAAGGAACATGTTCAGAACATTTAATTTAATAGAACTTTCATCAGGATGGGTAAAATCTGATTAAACTCTCATAATTGAATATAGTAAAAAAATTCAGCAATATAACATCATGTATGGGTGGCATAAATTATGTTATATGTTAATTGGGAGAAAGCTGATTTTATTAAACCTTGTGTTCAAGAATGCAGCACATTTTTAAAATTAAAAACTACAACTGGAGAAAGGGAGTTCAGTTCAGTTCAGTCATTCAATCGTGTCCAGTTCTGCAACCCTATGGACTGCAGCACACCAGACTTCCCTGTTCATCACCAACTCCTGGAGCTTACTCAGACTCATGTCCATCAAGTCGGTGATTCCATACAACAATCTCACCCTGTCATCCCCTTCTTCTCCTGCCTTCAATCTTTCCCAGCATCAGGGTTTTCCAGTGAGTCATTCCTTCTCATCAGGTGGCCAAAGTACTGGTGTTTCAGCTTCAGCATCAGTCCTTCCAATGAATATTCAGGGTTGATTTCCCTTAGGATTGACTGGTTTGATCTTCTTGCAGTCCAAGGAACTCTCAAGAGACTTATCCAGCACCAGAGTTCAAAAGCACCAATTACTCAGCTATAAAAAAGAATGTATTTGAGTCAATTCTAAAAAGGTGATGAAACTGGAGCCTATTATACAGACTGAAGTCAGTCAGAAAAGAGAAACACCAATACAGTATATTAATGCATATATATGGAATTGAGAAGGATGGTGACAATGATCCTATATGCAATACAGAGAAAGAGACACAGATGTAAAGAACAGACTTTTGTATTATATAGGAGAAGGCAAAGATGGGATGATTTGAGAGAGTAGCATTGAAACATTTATTTATCATATGTAAAATAGATGACCAGTGCAAGTTTGATGCATGAAGCAGGGCACTCAAAGCTGGTGCTATGGGACAACCCAGAGGGATGGGGTGGGGAGGGAAGTGGGGAGGGGAGTTTAGGATAGGGGACATATATGCACTCATGACTGATTCATGTCAATGTAAAGCAAAAAATACCACAAACTCCTAAGGTAATTATCCTCCAATTAAAATATATTTTTAAAGCAACAATTTTTGCCACTGAGTTTTCTTTATGATCCAACTCTCATAACTATACATGACTACTAGATCTGGCTAAACGGACCTTTATTGGCAAAGTAATGGCTCTGTTTTTAATATGTTGTCTATGTATGTCACAGCTTTTCTGCCAAGTAACAAGTGTCTTTTAATTTCATGGCTGCACTCACAACCTGCAATGATGTTGGAGCCCAAGAAAATAAAGTCTGATACTGTTTCCATTTTTCCCCATATATTTGCCATAAAGTGATGAGACCAAATGACATGATCTTAGTTTTTTGAAAGTTTACTTTTAAGCCAGATTTTCACTCTCCTCTTTCACTTTCATCAAGAGGCTCTTTAGTTCCTCTTCACTTTCTGGCATAATGATGGCGTCATCTGCATATCTGAGGTCATTAATATTTCTCCATGCAATCTTGATTTTATACTTCATGCAGCCTAGTATTTCCCATGATACAGTCTGTATATAAGCTAAACATTCAGGATGACAATCATCCTGACATACTCCTTTCCCAATTTGGAACCAGTCTGCTTTTCCATGTCCAGTTTTAACTGTTGCTTCTTGATCTGCATACAGTTTCTCAGGAGGCAAGTAAAGTGGTCTGCTATTCCCATCTCTTGAAGAATTTTCCACAATTTGCTGTGATCCACACAGTCAAAGGCTTTCACATACTCAATAAAGCAGAAGTAGATGGTTTCTGAAACTCTCTTGCTTTTTCTATGGTCTAACAAATGTTGACAATTTGATATCTGGTTTCCCTTTTCTTTTTATTTTTTAAAATATAAATTTATTTATTTTACTTGGAGGTTAATTACTTTACAATGTTGTATTGGTTTTGCCATACATAAACATGAATCCACCACAGGTATACACGAGTTCCCACCCAGAACCCCCTCTCCCTACTCTCTCCTCGTACCATCCTTCTGGGTCATCTCAGTGCACTAGCCCCAAGCATCCAGTATCTTGCATCGAACCTGGACTGGAGATTCATTTCATATATGATATTATGCATGTTTCAGTGCCATTCTCCAAAATGATCCCATCCTCTCCCTCTCCCACAGAGTCCAAAAGACTGTTCTATACATCTGTGTCTCTTTTGCTGTCTCGCATACAGGGTTATCATTACCATCTTTCTAAATTCCATATATATGCATTAATATACTGTATTGGTGTTTTACTTTCTGACTTATTTCACTCTGTATAATAGGCTCCAGTTCTAAATCCATATTGATCATCTGGAATTTCTTGGTTTATGTACTGCTGAAGCCTAGTTTAGAAAATTTTAAGCATTACTTTGCTAACATGTGAGATGAGTATGCTTGTGCAGTAGTTTCAACATTCTTTGGAGTCGCGTCTCTTTGGGATTGGAATGAAAACTAATCTTTTCCATTCCTATGGCCATTACGGAGATTTCCAAATTTGCTGGCATATTTAATGCAGCACTTTCACATCATCATCTTTTAGTATTGTAAATAACTCACCTCGAATTCCATCCCCTCCACTAGCTTTATTCATAGTGATGGTTCCAAAGGCCCACTTGAATTTGCATTTCAGGATGTCTGGCTCTAGTTGAGTGATCACACCATAATGGTTATCTGGATCATAAAGATCTTTTTGCATAGTTCTTCTGTGTATTCTTGCCTCCTTTTCTTAATATCTTCTGTTTCTGTTAGGTCTTTACTATTTCTGTCTTTTTATTGTGCCCATCTTTGCATGAAATATTCCCTTGGTTTCTCTAACTTTCTTGAAGAGATATCTAGTATTTTCCATTCTATTATTTTCCTCTACTTATTTATATTGATCACTAAGGAAGGCTTTCTTATTTCTTCTTGCTATTCTTTGGAACCCTGCATTCAGATCAATGTTTCTTTCCTTTTATCCTTTTCCTTTTGCTTCTCTTCTTTTCTCAGCTATTTGTAAGGTCTCCTCAGACAACCATTTTGCCTTTTGCATTTCTTCTTCCTGGGATTGGTTTTAATCACATCCTCCTGTACAATGTCATTAACCTCTGTCCATAGCTCTTTAAGAACTCTGTCTATCAGATCTAATCCCTTGAATATATGTGTCACTTTCACTGTATAATCATAAGGGATTTGATTTAGGTCATACCTGAATGATCTAGTGGCTTTCCCTACTTTCTTCAATTTAAGTCTGAATTTTACCATAACAATGGATGCTATTTGAGTTTAAATGAGATTAAATTAATTTTTAATTACATGTTCTACTTATTTACTCAACTAAGTTTACAAGATCAAAAACCTTGTCATCCAGGGAAGAACTATTATAGCATAACTTTGAGAAAAAACATGTTTAGGTACAGTGACCAAATGATATATCATCTAAAAGAATTTATATAAGAGCTGTGAAACATAGAATTCTATCTTCTGAATGTTAAAATACACTCACATATCAAAATCCTGAAATAAAACAAGAGAAGAAAGTAAAATAATCATCACATTTGTAACTTCTCTCATATAAATTACAAAACAGACTTTCTTACCATTCATTTCCATTAAAGATCCAACTTCTTTTCAGAAACACCTTTGACCCTGGACCTCTGGCAAGATTCCATTTGGTTTATTACAGTCTGCTTTCCCATTCACTAAATTTTTATAAAAATTCTTCACTTTCTGACATCATGTTTTGCAGTATTTGATACTTATTTGGAAATAGTTATTTTCCTACTGAAAGGTTGTTGCTGACTTGTGAAAGACACCAGGATTCTGGACTCTGGAGGAGAGAAATTCAATCTGGGGCTAGTGATGAGGTTCAGTCACTCAGAGCTTTTGTGTAATAAAGTTTTATTAAAGTATAAAAGAGATACAGAATGCTTCTGACATAGATGTCAGAAGAGGGCAGAAAGAGTGTCCCCTCCTAGTCTTTAGCAGCAAGTTATATAGCTACTAGCAGGCTGCTAATTAGAGAAAGGAAATGTCTCAAAACTCAGAGAGTATCCCCAGGCCCCTCACCCACAACATGCATTTTGAGATAACATTGGCACAAGGTGAGTTGTCCTGGGCTGTAAAATGATAGACATAAATCTTGAAGAAAGGTAGGTTTCCAAGCAAATACGCAGTATCATTAAAATAGCTTAAGAGACCATTTGCATGAATAAAATCTACTGGTTTGTTCAGTAAAACATACTGGTTTGTCAAGTTAGTTTTGAGTCTTATGAGAAGCTTGAAGAAAGAGTCTAAAGTAAATACATAGTAAGAAAACATTTCCATAAGAAAAATGCATTGGTTAGCTCAAGGTTTTAGAAAAGTTAAGTTCAGGTGGAACTAGGTATTGTCATGGCAACATATAATTTTAAAAGAAACCTCCTGTAAATTTTGTATAGAGAAGGAAAAAAAAAAAAAAAACACTGACAGTTGTCTGCTTTCTCCTGCCACTTAAGAGAGAGAAAAAATATTTGACACTTGCAGCCTACTTCCTCTGTTTGGGTTCCTCTAGCCTTCCTGTCTGCTATGCTTTCACTGGATTCTAATGATGTCTAATCCAGTACTACAGCGGGACTCTGGCAAGGAGCCACATTCAGCATTACTGACAATCCAGCAGCTGAAAGCTACTGAAAATATAGCAATTGTGTATGCACAGTACAAAATTCTTCAAATTATGGCTGCTGCTTAATTGGCAATTTTGCTGTCATGTAGTATGGCCAGTGCATTATATGAAAGCCTGAATTCCACAAATATGTAGATTTTTAACAGCTTATTAGGGTATTTTCATGTGGGTTGAATAAAAAGTTCATGTGTTTGAGGAAAACAAATCTGACTTGATTTTAATATTATTACTTTATTAAACTACTTGAGCAGTGTCACAAGCTGGTTAAGTGTGTCAGTACAGGAGTTAGAAATGGATAAGAATTCTAGTCACACATCTTGGAAAATCATGCAATCTTAGACAAGTTTTTTAAACTATGTGAGCTTTAGTTTTTCTATAAATAAAATGGGGATGATTAAAATACATACCTCTTGGGTTGTTTAAAGTTTAAAGGAAATGATAAATAGCAATCACTCAGCACAGTGGCTATTAGATAGCAAGTTCTCAGTGAATTCTAGTTACTATAAGTCAATGACAATGAAAGGGTTTTGGGTTTCTTAATGTTACACATTATAAACAATATTATTGCATTTATTTTATCTCTTTAAAATGTACTTCCACTGATTTTAATGTCAGCTTAGAAAAAAAGTTTGATCTTTTTTTTCTTTGCATAAAACATGTGTGCAGACGATTTTGTGCCTGGCTTCAGAATCCCTCTATAGATATAACTTGCAATCAGTTCTTTCTCTCCTTCCTTCCACACTGACTCCTATTTGAACCTCTGTGGATGCAAAGATGCTGATGGTGGTGGTCAGGGTTTTAGAAGCAGGAGCATTCACAACATTTCCTCAAACAGTGGGATAATCATCAGTTTTTGTTGTTGTTGTTGTTTGTTAGTTTGTTTTTCTTATTAGTGTTAATGAAGGACCATCTGCTACCACAAAACTATCATGGCTTGATTTTACTTTACTAGTCTAATCAAGCTCTCAGTGCCTCCATTGATTCTCTTTTCCTAACTAGGAGTTTACATGATTAGCTAATACTAACAAAAACGATAGTTGGATATGATGACAATTACTAGTCATCCCCTGACAGAATTGTATTTTTCACCCAGCTGTTAAGACTTGATTGACCATGTTACCCCTTGGAATTTCTAGTTATTACTGTTCAATACTTGCAATCTCAGTAATCTTCAATATCTATCTCTGAACTTTGCAAGTACAAATCTTCAACCATGAACCCCACATCAACATCACCACACACGCTATTGCCATCCTCACTATGGCAAAAGAAGAAATACAGAAAATGAAATGGATTAAAATGAGTATTTTCATTTTCTTAGCCATAAAGGGATGAAAATCCATATTATTTGCTGATACAGAGCCCATCTAAGCCAGACATCAAGAACAAACACCGCAGGTTAATACAAAACTTGGTAGAATTTCCAAGAAGGTTTGCCTGTTATGTCTCGCAATCATATGACCATTCTCATTATAAAAATTGTTGTGATTTTCAAAGAAATCAGAAAGACTGAGAAGCCATTTTCTTTGTCTACTGGAGGGAGAATAGCCCACTTGAAGTCTCATTCTAATACTAAGAAGAATAGATAATAATGTAAGTTCCCCCACACCCGCAATAATTTTTTTGTCCTATAGCACCTAAAACTCTACAGGGATCTAGATGAAGATTAAAACCCTATGTTGAAAGTGAAAGTCACTCAGTCGTGTCTGACTCTTCCCGACCCCATGGTCGTAATACAGTTCATGGAATTTTTTAGGCCAGAATACTGGAGTTGGTAGCCTTTCCCTTCTCCAGAGGGTTTCCCAACCCAGAGACAGAACACATGTCCCCACATTGCAGGAAGATTCTTTACCAGCTGAACCACAAGGGAAGCCCAAGAATACTGGAGCGGGTAGCCTATCTTTTTCCAGTAGATCTTCCTGATCCAGGAATCAAGCCAGGGTCTACTGCATTGCGGGCAGATTCTTTACTAACTGAGCTATCAGGGAAGCCCAAACTCTATGTTAAGAAATAAAAAGAGCTAACATATTGATCCCAAGCAAAGGGTAAAGGTTGCTGAATAGAAGGTCTGTGCTAACATTTTCTGTCAACCAGAGTGTTTCTCAAGACTCTGCTTAGCTTCAAGAATAACAGTGTTTATCTTCTCTATAAAATTTTTATATGCAAGATAGCAAAAGAGACCCAGATGTAAAGGACTGTTGGACTCTGTGAGAGAAGGTGAGGGTGGAATTATTTGAGAGAATAGCCTTGAAACATCTATATTATCATATGTGAATCAGATTGCCAGGCCAGGTTCAATGCATGAGGCAGGGTGTTCAGGGCTGGTGCACTGGGATGACCCTGAGGGATGGGATGGGGAGGGAGCTGAGAGGGAGGGTCAGGATGGAGAACACATGTACACCCATGGCTGATTCATGTCAATGTATGGCAAAATTACCACCATATTGTAAAGCAATTAGCCTCCAGTTATCTTTTTAATAAAAGAAAGCAAAAGAATAAGTAAATAAAATGACGCCGGAGAAAAAGAGGAAAAATGTGAGTAGAAATTATATACATTATATTTAGATCCTAAAAGCACTGTGTCTATTGGCAATGGTTACAAGATCAATTTATAATTATAATGACAAATTAATGGTGGTAGGTGGAGAGAGAGATTGGTTATTATTGCTGGAATTATTGGAATTTTTCTTTATTTGGTTTTTAAAGTTTTTACATTAAAAAATTTCCAAAATGTAAATTTGCACTTTGGTGCATCATTTTACAAAAAGATAGGTAATATTCTTCATGAACAAGCTTGAAAACCTTTAACTGAGTGTTATATTCCTACAACTATAATCAGATAACATTATAAATAACATATGCAAAATTAAATCCTTTAATAGTCTCTTGAATACTATATGATACTTTGCAACGGTTCTGAGTTTATTACATGTGATAGTTGATCTTTTGAGATGTGAGAGTTAATGTTATGAAAATTTATATTATTTATTGTATTTATATTATTTCTTTTAAAATATTTATTTATTATTTATGATTTATTTCATTTTTAAGATTTATATTATTTTTAAAGAAATAATTACTTTAAAGACTTTATCTAATTTGTTACAGTATTGCTTCTCTTCTATGTTTTTGCTTTCCAACCACAAGGGGATCCAGATGCTAACTCCTACGCCAGGGATCAAACCCACAGGCCCTGTCACTGGAAGACTAAGTTTCAATCACTGGTACACTGGGGAAGTCCCCTATATTGTTGCTTAACTTTTTCATATAAAATCTTACTGAAGATTATATACAAAAGTAATTAACCTCAATTTTTGTGCACAGAATTAGTTAAGACTTTATCCAAAAATAATTCTTTTGAGCAATTAACATTGTAGAACTTCTAAAGTATACCCTATTGGTTACCCTCCACAGTTCCATGCTTTCCCTTAGGTTTTCTAAGCTGCCCAGATTTTACTCAGCTATCCAGCCCTTTACCAATATGAAAAGAAAGACCCCATTTAAAATATCACTGGCCTATTTCTTCTTTTTTCAGTTTTAATTACTTTATTTCTTTAAAAAATTAAATGAAAATATGATAATGCATTTACAGGAGACTTGGAAAATACATAATAAAATTACATCTAGTTCCACAATATATTGCAATTATTTTTAAGTAGATAAATTAAGGTTGATATTATGTAAATTAAATTTAATATTTAGTTAAGATATTAACATCAAACTTACAAAAATTAACAGAATGAACATATAGAAAATTAGAAGGATATAGTAAACCTGAAAAACACTACAAATCAATTCAATATAATTAAGATTATGCAATTTTCACACAACAATAGTATACAAATTCTATTCAAGTGCCATAGACTATAAACTAGGAGATACTGGAACATATCAAGGAACATAAAATAAAGTGCAAACATTTCTTGCTTTAAGGTTATTGAAGTCATATAGAGTCTGTTCCTTTATCACTGTGGAGTTATGTTAGAAATCAATATCAAAAGATACTTGAAAATAATCCACATATTTTCCAATGCAAAGTGACATTTACCAAGATAGACCTTTGACTTAGCCATTGAAAAACCTCAATAAAGCTAAAAGACTGAAAAACACAGAGACTGATTCCTGAGAAGCATTTAAATGAGAAATTAATATCAAAGATACTTTAAAAATAGCCCATGTATTTGGAAATGCAATGCCCACTTTTAAATGATGAATCTAAGAAAATAAAACAAGGAAAACTGGAAAACTTTTGTACCATAATAAAAAGTAAATCACAATTTACGAGAATTTGTTAAATGCAGCTGAAGCTGCTCAGTGCAACTAAATACAATGTAGAATCTTGAATAAGGTATGAAAACAAGTCACGGACATTAGCATAAAATTTTGTGAAATTTGAACAAGATCTGCACTTTAGTTAATAACAGTGTATCACCTGTTAATTTCCTTTCTTTTAGACAATATATTATTTCCTTGTATTATTAGAATTTGATTAAAATTCTCAAGCCTCATTCACATATTTAAAAGTCACTAAAATATAAGCTTTCTAGATTTTTAGCAGTAATGTCAGATGACAGTATAAAAGGAGACATAAAAATTTTGAGTGAATATAAATCAGAAATCTGGCATTAATTTCATACTTAATCAAACAAGTGGAATTAAACTGTCATAAATATTTTAGGCAAAAATTTGTCAGTTTTGTAAAGCATCTTACCTTCCTCCTGAGAAACCTGTATTGCAGGTCAAGAAGCAACATTTAGAACTGGATATGGAAGGATAGACTGGTTCCAAATTGGGAAACGATTTTCACCCTATTTATTTAACTTATCTGCAAAATATATAATAAAAAATGCTGGGCTGGATGAATCACGAGCTGGAATCAAGATTGAAGGGAGAAATATCAATAACCTCAGATATGTAAATGACACCACCCTTACGGCAGAAAGCAAAGAAGAACTAAAGAGCCTTTTGATGAAAGTGAGAGGAGAATGAAAAAGCTGGTGTAAACTTAACATTCAAAAATGAAGATCATGGCATCCAGTCCCATCACTTCATGGCAAATAGATGGGGAAATAATGGTAACAGTGAGAGACTTTATATGGGGGTGAGGATGGGGCTCCAAAATCACTGCAGTTGGTGACTGCAGCCATGAAATTAAAAATGCTTGCTCCTTGGGAGAAAAGCTATAACCAACCTAGACAGCATATTAAAAAGCAGAGACATTACTTTGCTAATAAAAATCTGTTTAGTCAAAGCTATTATCTTCCAGTCATCATGTATGGATGTGAGAGTTGGGCTGTAAAGAAAGCTGAGCATCGAAGAACTGATGCTTTTGAATTGTAGTGTTGGAGAAGACTCTTGAGAGTCCCTTGGACTGCAAGGAGATCCAATTGGTCAATCTTAAAGGAAATCAGTACTGAATATTGATTGGAAGGACTGATGCTGAAGCTGAAACTTCAGTACTTTGACCACCTGATCTGAAGAACTGTCTCACTGAAAAGCCCCTGATGCTGGGAAAGATTGAAGGCAGAAGGAGAAGTGGACAATAGAAAATGCTTGGATGGCATCATGAATTCGATGGACATGATTTTGAATAAGCCTCAGCAATTGGTGATGAACAGAGAAGCCTGGTGTGCTGCAGTCCATGGGGTCGCAAAGAGTGGGACACGACTGAGTGACTGAACTGAGCTGAAAGCCATCTAATAGAGGACTGATCTCTGATGTGCTGGACCTGGGACTTATATGTCTTCTTATATGAGATAACATATACCTGCATTACTTAAACCAGTTTCAAATGGGCTTTTGTTATAATTTAAAAATCCAATTCTTTGACATTTAATGATTCAGTGGAAAAGATGTTCAAATTGTAAACACTAAAGAGTTTATATTTAGGTTAGCTGCAGCAGAAAACAAATTGGATTATGAAAGTGAACATTAGATATAATAGGAACACAAAGCACATTTGGCAAATTCAGTATAACTACAATTTGTAAGTGTTTACATGACTTTGATTTGACATTAAATGGTAAAAATCTTCTGGAACATCTATATTGTGATATGATGATGATAATAGATTATTTTTTCATATTATTTAATTAATTTTAGTCAAATCTTATTTTAAAATTAAATTAGATTGAATTTATCACTCAGATATAATTTAAACATGAAGATCCCCTGGAGAAGGCAATGGCAACCCACTCCAGTACTCTTGCCTGGAGAATCCCATGGAGGGAGGAGCCTGGTAATCTACAGTCCATGGGGTCACAAAGAGTTGGACACGACAGAGCGACTTTACTTACTTACTTACTTACTTTAGACTATACATATCTAGCACTCATGAACCTATAATCTTGGAAAACATATGAACCATTAATTTAACACAACAAATAAAATGCCATCAGACTATAATTACTCAAAGATGTGTCAGTAAGAGTTATGGAAATACAGGATTTTCCATGAGAGATGTAGAACTCTCTGAACATGCCTGTCATGGGCAGATATTAGACACTGCAAAGTGAAGCACTTACTGTAATTTGTGATACACGATAGAAAGTACCTCAAGGGATAGAGTGTTTCTTATCAGTTTATATAAGTAAAACCAATATTGTCCCAGTTACACAGGCTGGGAGTCACTTCTCTCTCTCCTTAGTTTACTATAGCCAGTTTACTTAATTGTTCCAATTCTTCCTCCATGGTATCTTTAATTCTTCCTCTTTGTTTTCACTACAGAAAATATTTCTGTTAGAATCAGTGTTTTCACTCTAAATGGATTCTTCTGGTTACCTCAGATAAGTATTTCCAAAGTACCTATGTCACGCTGTCATGAGTTTGAGTGAACTCCGGAAATTGGTAATGGACAGGGAAGCCTGGCATGCTGCAGTCCATGGAGTCACAAAGAGTTGGACACAACTGAGTGACTGAACTGATTGACTGACTGATGTCACCTTATTTCTTTCTCCTCAAAACCCTGTATAATCTTTTTTGTCTTCAGGAAGGACTAAAGAAATGAAAAATTTTACCCCTTCTATTAAATGCTTCATAGTATGGTAGAAAATTACAGGAAAACATAAACATAAGTACAATAAATTATTGAAGAATTTCTGATAGAAGCTTGCTCTTATTGGAAAGTATCTTTATGATTGATCAAATTAAAATGTTTATCCAGACAAAACTACTCAAAAAATTTATACTTCTACATCTTTTCATAAAACATTTATCTTCTCTGGAAAATTCATTGTACCTAATTTGTTTGTTAATCCATAAATATTCCTCAAGGCTTATTTAGAATTTACCTTTCTCCTCATTTTATAAGCTTTTATTCTTTATGTAGATTCCGCAAGCCTCTTTCTAGCCATTCTATGTGGTGTAGAGCATTGTACTTTAGAGAGCAGCATGTTCTATTTATAAACTGTGTGAATTATCAGCAAAAACTTGCTTAAATGGAACAAAAATTTACTTCCCTCTGTCACTTTTAGTACAATATTATAATGCAGCATTAAAGAAAATATTTTTGTCTCATATATAATAATTATTTAAATATATGAAAATATGATCATGGCATCACTATATTTTCTTTTTCTAGGAAAGCTATCAATAACAGATATGTTTCTCAAATAATGTTCTTTCTAGACATTCACTGTTTTATTGATTTTATTTTAGGAATTAATTATGGAATTGTTAAAAATAAAATAAGAGTCCAGGATATCTGCTTCTGACTATGGTAAATGAGCTTATATTACAACAATTTCTCCAAACATAACAAATAGGAAAACTCAGCAATGTAATTTATTAGCCACCTATTTCAAGAATTATGTTTCCTAAAAATGTAAAGAACTTAAGAGAAAAAAAAATCAAATGCAGAAAGTAAATATAAAGAGATGACCCAAAACTTTTAAGGGTTGCTACTCACCAAGGAAGATATCATTACTGAATACAAGTCAAAAGCTGAACAAAGGAAAAGACTTTTGTAGCAACATGGTTGGACCTAGAGATTGCCATATTCAGTTCAGTTCAGTTCACTCAGTCGTGTCCGACTCTTGCTGATCCCATGAATCGCAGCACGCCAGGGCTCCCTGTCCATCACCAACTCCTGGAGTTCATTCAGATTCATGTCCATCGAGTCAGTGATGCCATCCAGCCATCTCAACCTCTGTCGTCCCCTTCTCCTCCTTCCCCCAATCCCTCCCAGCATCAGAGTCTTTTCCAATGAGTCAACTCTTCACATGAGGTGGCCAAAGTACGGAGTTTCACCTTTAGCATCGTTCCTTCCAAAGAAATCCCAGGGCTGATCTTCAGAATGGACTGGTTGGATCTCCTTGCAGTCCTAGGGACTCTCAGGAGTCTTCTCCAACACCACAGTTCAAAAGCGTCAATTCTTCAGTGCTCAGTCTTCTTCACAGTCCAACTCTCACATCCATACATGACCACAGGAAAAACCATAGCCTTGACTAGACGGATCTTAGTTGGCAAAGTAATGTCTCTGCTTTTGAATATGCTATCTAGGTTGTTCATATTAAGTAAATTAAATCAGAGAAAGATAAATATCATATGATATAACCTATTTGTTATATCATATCAATTTGTTATATCAATTCCATAACTTATCTATAAAATGATTGTTATTATTTAGTTACTAAAGCATGTCCCACTCTTTGTTATCCCATGTGCTGTATGGTGCCAGGCTCCTCTATCCTTCACTGTCTCCCAGACTTGCTCAGACTGAAGTCCACTGAGTAGGTCATGCTATCTATCTTATCCTCTGTCATCCCCTTATCCTTTGGCCTTTAGTCATTTCCAGCATCAGGGCCTTTTCTACTGAGTCAAACCTACATATCAGGTGACCAAAGCATTGGAACATCAGCTTCAGCAACAGTCCTTCCAATGTATATTCAGGGTTGATTTCCACATTGACTGGCTTGATCTCTTTGCTGTCCAAGGGAATCTAAAGAGTCTTTTCTAGCACCACAATTTGAAAGTATCAACTCTTTGGCATTCATCCTTCTTTATAATCAAACTCTCACATTAGTACAGGACTACTGGAAAAAACATAGCTTTGACTATATGCAGGTTTGTCAGCAAAGTGATTGTGGGGAGAGAAAATTAGCCAAGATGACATGTTCAGGCTCTCTCACCACACGTTTTGTAAATAATGACTGTGAAACAGCTGAGATCATTTAGAGCACTCTGCAGGCACATCGCAAGACATTTACTTGGCCATGGACTACTTTGTGCTGTATGGATATGAGTTCCATAGAGAAAGTGCTGGCATCACTCCTGCATCATGGCTGTGTCTGTTGAGTAAGAGGAGAGAATATAGCATTTCTACTGCTACAGCTGCTGCATCAACCAGGAGAGAACACTGTTATGGCTGCTGTGTCAGCCAAGAGAAAATAAACATGTCTGGAGTTCCTATGGCTCCTTGAGTCTTCTTCTAGTCTCTTAGCTCATGCCTTGCCTACCCTGGGTTCAGTGAACAGTGAGACAACTGTCATCATGAACAGGATCAGCAATAAAGTGATGTTTCTGCTTTTTAATATGCTGTCTAGGTTTATCAGGGCTTCCCTGGTGGCTTAATGGTAAAGAATCTGCCTGCAATGCAGAAGACATGGGTTCAATCCGTGGACAAGGAAGATCCCTTGGAGAAGGAAGTGGCAACCTACTCCAGTATTCTTGCCTGGGAAATTCCGTGGCAAAAGAGTTGGACAAAACTTGGCAAAACAAGAACAACAACAACTAGGTTTGACATAGCTTTCCTTCCAAGGAGCAAATGTCTCTGAATTTCAGGGCTGTAATCATTGTCCGAAGTGGTTTTGGAGACTAAAACATGAAATCTGTCAATTTCCATTTTTCCCCTATCTATTTGACTTGAAGTGATAAGACCAGATGCCATGATGTTAGGATTTTGAATATTGAGTTTTATGTCACCTTTTTCCTTCTTCTCTTTCACCCTCATCAAGAAGTTTTTAGTTCCTCTTGATTTTCTGCCAATAGAGTAATATCATCTGCATCTGCATATCTGATGTTATTGGTATTTCTCCTGGCAATCTTGATCCTGACGTGTTTCATCCAGTCCAGTATTTTGTATGGTGTAGTCGGCATATAAAGTAAATCAGCACAGTGACAGTATAGTGCCTTGCCTTTCCTAATTATGAACCAGTCAGTTGTTCCACATACAATGAAGTTATTTAAAAATAAAAATAGACTCACAGACCTATAGTGCAAATGCATGAGTACTAAAGGAGATAGCAGCATGTGGGAGGGAGATAAATATGGAGTTTGAGATAATATATACATACTATTATATATAAAATAGGCCAAAAAAATGACCATGTATATCTCAGGGAACTACACTCAATATTTTGTAATAACTTGTTATAAAAAAGGAATTTCCAGGTGGCTCAGCAATAAAGAATCTACCTGCAATAGATGTGGATGAAACTGGAGCCGATTATACAGAGTGAAGTAAGCCAGAAAGAAAAACACCAATACAGTATACTAACACATATATATGGAATTTAGAGAGATGGTAATGATAACCCTGTATGCGAGACAGCAAAAGGGACACAGATATATATAATGGACTTTTGGGCTCTGAGGGAGAAGGAGAGGGTGGGATGATTTGGGAGAATGGCATTGAAACATGTATACTAACATGTAAGAAATGAATCACCAGTCTATGTTCAATACAGGATACAGGATGCTTGGGGCTAGTGCATGGGGATGATCCAGAGAGATGATATGGGTGGGAGGTGAGAGGGGGTTCAGGATTGGAAATTCATGTACACCCTTGGTGGATTCATGTCAATGTATGGCAAAACCAATACAGTACTGTAAAGTAAAATAAAGTAAAATAAAAATTTAAAAAAATTAAGTGTTACTTTTGGAAAAAAAAAAAAAGATGTGGACTTGATCTCTGGGTTGGGATGATCCCCTGGAGAAGGAAATGGCAACCTAGTTCAGTATTCTTATCTGGAAAATCCCATGAACAGAAAAGCCTGGTGGCTACAGTGCATGTGGTTGCAAAAGAGTCAGACAGAACTTAGTGACTAAACAACAAACAAAACAAAACAATGGAACGGAATGTGGAAAAAAAAGTCTATATACATATATATATATATATATGGATGTGTGTGTGTGTGTGTGTATTCAGCTCAGCTCAGTTGAGTTCAGTCGCTCAATCATATCAGACTTTTTGAGACCCTATCAATTGCAGCACTCCAGGCCTCCTTGTCCATCACCAACTCCCAGAATTTACCCAGACTCATGTCCGTCGAGTTGGTCATGCCATACAGTCATCTCATCCTCTGTCGTCCCCTTCTCTATATATATTTATATGAGGCTGGTAAGAGAAATGGAGTTTAGAATTAGCCAAGGAGGGGGGTCTTGGTAAAATGCCAGTCTCTCACTTGAGACATCTAAGGGTTCACAAACAATAGTAAAAACAGTTTAAATAGTCTAAATCTCACCAAAACTAAAATAAATAACCTCAGTATAGTATATAAACTCATTGCTAAAACTAACAAGCGGGTACTCTTTCTGCCTCCTTCTGATGCCTATGTCAGAAGCTTTCTCTATCTCCTTTATACCTTAATAAAACTTTGTTACACACACACAAAAAAAAATAAACATGCTTTATAGTGATCTGTCTCTTCCTTAGTATACTTCCAAGAAGAAAAATTAAAACTAAGAAAAAATATTTAAATAAAAATAAGAGCAGATTAGCTCTCTAAATTTTTGTACCAAAGGGTTGACAATTAAAAATAAATAAGTACACCAAAAAAGAATTATGAGAAACTAAAAGGAAAATTTTAAAATAGAAACATAAGATTATACATAAGATTAAATATATTTTTATAATCAGAAACAGACTTTAAAATAAATTTGATCAATTTTTCCAGAAAAGAATTATATTGTGAAAAATTTAAGCAGAGAAACAATGCAAATACTAAAATAAAAATAATAATGCCATTTAAAATTAGTCAAAAACTCAAAATATTGTATAAAATATGTACAGTACTTATATGCTGATTTATTCTAAATGAAATGAATGAAATCAAAGAAAATTGGATATATGGAGAGGCACACTATGTTCATGGGTTGAAAGACTCTACGTGGAGAAGTTGTCTGTTGTCCGCCAAATTGTATACATTTAAATACCATTCCTACCAAAATATCAGCCCATCTTTGTAGGGATAGGCAAGATTATTTTATAATTTATATTGAAAGTCAAAGGAACCAAAATAGCTAAAATAATTTTGAAAAGAAATGGTAGAAAGGAAGAAAGTATTCTACCAAATTTAAAATTTTATTACACATCTACAATAACCAAGACCACATGCTATGGTTAGAGGAATAGACACATTAGTCAATGGAACCATAAAAGAAATCAGATCCAACCAAATATGTTTACCTGATTTTAGCAAAGGCATAAAAACAACTCAGTGGAAGAAATATAGCTTTTCAACAAATAATGCTGCTAGACAGGCACATCCAGAGGCAAAAACAAACAAACAGACAAAAAACTAAACCTCAATCTAAACCTCATACCTTCTACAAAAGACTCAAAATAGACCACAGAATTAAATGTAAAATTATAAATCAATATAAAAATGGGAGAAAATATTTGAATTTTAGGTCTAGGTAAAGATTTAGACTTGGTATCCAAAGCAGAGCCCATAAAAGGAAAAAAAAAGAAAAAGTAATAAAGTTGAAAACTATTGTTCACAAAAATAATACACTATGAGAGTATGAAAAGACAAGCAGCAAACAGGAAAAAATTTGCAAAACACATCCAACAAAGTACCAGTTCTAAACTATAAGATAATTATCACAATAACAGGTAAAAAAAAATCAAATTAGAAAATGGGCAAATAATATACAAAGACATTTCCTTGAATGGACATAGTGATGGCAAGTAAACACATGAATAGATACTTAACATCAGCAGCCATTAGAGAAATGCAAATTACAACCGCAATAAGGATCTACTCTATAGCACAGAAAACTCTACTCAATAATCTATAATAATCTATATGGGAAAAGAATCAGGAAAGGATTGAATATATGTGCATGTATAAGTGAATCATTTTGCGATACACATGAAACTAACACAATATTGCTAATCAATTATTTTGTTGTTTTTCACTAAGGCATGCTCCATTCTTTTGTCACCTCATGGAATGTCATCCACCTGTCTTCTCTGTACATGGGATTTTTCGGGCAAGACTACTGAAGGGGTTTGCCATTTCCTTCACCAGGGGAACTTTCAGACCTAGGCATCAAATCTGCATCTCTTGCTTGGCCAGCACAATCTTTACCACTGAGCCACCTGGAAAGCCCTATACTTCAATAATTTTTTTAAAATTATATTAAAAAATAGTAAACAACAGCTTAAAATTTTTAAACAGTTTTAAAGTTATGACCAATCTAGGTAGCATATTAAAAAGAAGAGACATTGCTAACAAAAGTCCATCTAGTCAAAGCTATGGTTTTTCCAGTAGTCATGTATGGATGTGAGAGTTGGACTATAAAGAAAACTGAACACCAAAAAATTTATGCTTTTGAACTGTGGTGTTGGAGAAGACTCTTGAGAATCCCTTGGATTGCAAGGAGGTCAAACCAGTCCATCCTAAAGGAAATCAGTCTTGAGTATTCATTGGAAGGACTGATGCTAAAGCTAAAGCTCCAATACTATGCCCACCTGATGCAAAGAACTAACTCACTGGAAAAGACCCTGATGCCGGGAAATACTAAAGGTGG
This sequence comes from Nanger dama, assembly GCA_917880005.1. Taxonomy (NCBI): domain Eukaryota; kingdom Metazoa; phylum Chordata; class Mammalia; order Artiodactyla; family Bovidae; genus Nanger; species Nanger dama. Next base: position 2,437,132 of record CAKJTW010000014.1, on the reverse strand, counting down.
GAGGAGAATGGAATGACAGAGGATGAGATGGTTGGATGGCATCATCAACTCAATGGACATGAGTTAAGGTGAACTCCGGGAGTTGGTGATGGACAGGGAGGCCTGGCGTGCCTTGGTTCATGGGGTCGCAAAGAGTCAGATACGACTGAGCAATTGAACTGAATAAAACTTGTTAATATCAGGAATAATAGGGAAATGGGAAAGTAAAGATCTCATAGATTTTTAAATGTTTATAAAAGGACACTATAAATAAGAGTATATTAAAATTTGGAAAATTAAAGGATGTTGACAAATTTATTTAATCATAAGCTATGTTAACTAACAGAGCTTATGAAGGTTAATACAAGTCCAAAAGAAAAATATCTAAAGCACTGATACTATTGAGGGACAGGGGTTCAGGATGGGGAACACGTGTATACCTGTGGTAGATGCATGTTGATGCATGGCAAAACCAATACAATATTGTAAAGGAATTAACCTCCAATTAAAATAAATAAATTTATATTTAAAAAAAGAAATTAAATATTCAATTTAAACCTGCCTGTGAAGAAAACTTTAGATCTGGATGACATTAACTATTCACTCTTCCATTAATTATCAATTTCTTCCACTGATGTGATTAAATATTTCTAGAAAGAATATTGTCCAAAATCTTTCAGGAAAGAAAAATAAAAGATAATAATCATCATATCATTTTCTGAGAACAACATATTTTGATAAAAATTGAACAAAAACAGATAACAAAGGAAAGCTTCCAGGAAACTGCTCTCAGAAATAGAGATGTAATCATCGTGAAAAGAATAGAAATCCAAATTCAGCAAAGTGCAAAATGGAAAATATGTCACATTCAAGGTTGATTTATTTCAGAAACATGATCCATTAGAAAACTATATCAATGGAAATCATTACATTCATTGATTATTTCAATTGACTCAAGAGAGCATTGAATAAATTTCAATACCCACTCATTATTTGTTAAAATTGTGCCACCTGATACAAAGAACTTATTCATTGGAAAAGACCCTGATGCTGGGAAATTTTGAAGTCAGGAGGAGAAGGGTACAACAGAGGATGACATGGTTCATAGCATCTTGAGCAAGCTCTGGGATTCAGTGATGTATAGGAAAATCTGGCTTCTACAGTCTACGGGGTGGCAAAGGGTTGGACATTACTGAGTGACTGAACTGAATTGATAATTTTATATAGCAGGTATTATGTAATTTTTTTAATTAATTTATTTTTTAAAATTACAATACTGTATTTGTTTTGCCATACATTGACATGAATCAGCCATAGGTGAACACAATCTCCCAATGCCGAATCCCCCTCCCACCTCCCACCCCCCATCCTCTACTTGAATCATCCTGTGCATCAGCCCCATGCCTCCTGCATCCTACATTGAACATAGATTAGCGTTTCGTTTCTTACAGGAAAATATACATGTTTCATTGCCATTCTCCCATACCATCCCACCCTTTCCCTCTCCCTCAGAGTCCAAAAGTCCACTCTATACCTCTGTGTCTCTTGTTGTCTCACATATAGGGTCATCATTACTGTCTTCTAAATTCCATATATATGTGTCAGTATACTGTATTGGTGTTTTTCTCTATGTAATATTTTTAAAGATTAATAAGGCACTAAAAACATTAAATATCTAAGAAAGAATACAACAAAAGACAATAAAAAATGTAAAATATAACACATTAAAAAATTAGTGAACTGTTTCTAATCTATCATGTTTATTGATTACAACAAACAATATAAAAATATTCTTCCAAATGTATCCCGATTCAATATAGTCACAATCAGATTCTTAGGCAACTGTGTATATGGCCTATCTTAGAACTGAAAATTGTAAAATCTATTTAGGAAAAAGGAAGTAGAAAAATTGGAAGAGTAGGAAGACTTTGAGGCTACCTCCTCTCACAGGCACATTAATGCTACAACTATTTACTGATTAACTATCAATAAGATCAACCTGAAGACTAGCAGAAAAAAATATTATAAAAATATAAAGAAGGAATCACAATGAGACAGTTAAGAGGGGCAGAGACATTATATAATCAAGACCTAGAGCTCCGGGTGAGAAACTGACAAATGGAAGAATAATTACAAATGCAGAGTTCTCCCCAAAGAGCAAAGGGTTTAAGTCCTACATTTGTTTCCTTAGCCTGGGGCTCCTGCAGTAGAAAGACAAGCCCCTAAAAAGTTTATCTTTGGCTAATAATGGTACTTTCAGGAGAGCCAGTGGACTACAGAAAATGAAAACTTTATTCTTTTTTTAAATTAATTAGCAAATTAATTTTCTTAATGCATTTTTGGGCTGTGGGTCCTAGTTGTGCCATGTGGGATCTTTTGTTGTGGCCCTTGGTCTCTTTGCTGCCACAAGAGGTCTTCTCTCTAGTTGTAGCATGTGGGCTCCAGAGCATGTGTGCTCAGGAATTGCACTGTACAGGTTGGTTTTCTAGCTGTGGCATGCATGGTCAACAGTTGTAGCACATGGATTTAGTTGCCCTATGGCATGTGGGATCTTAGTTCTCTGACCAGCCAATTAACTCCCACCCCTGGCTTTGAAAAGCAGATTTTTAACCTCTGGACCACCAGAAAAGTCCTGAGACTTTATTCTTAGTATACCCAAAATCTTATATTTTGAGTCCCAGGGCAGAAGCAGAAATTTAAAAGAAGCCTGGGTCATATCCACTGTCTGATTTTGGAGAACCTCTTAGAGAGACAAGGAGTAACTAGGACTCACCTTGGGGGCATAGATATTTGCAGTAGCCTTTTAGCGGAGTTCATACTATCATGTGAACATTGATGGACCATGTTTGGAATGTACTCTCTAGCATTGGGCCTGTCCCACCCACCAGGGAAATCCAACCAGTCCATCCTAAAGGAAATCAGTCCTCAATTTTCAATGGAAGGACTGATGTTGAAGCTGAAACTCCAATATTTTGGCCACCTGATGTGAAGAGCTGACTCATTTGAAAAGATTCTGATACTGGTAAAGACTGAAGGCAGGAGGAGAAAGGGACGACAGAGGATGAGATGGTTAGATGGAATCACTCACTCAATGGACGTGAGTTAGGGTAAACTCAGGAGGTGGTGATGGACAGGGAAGCCTGGAGTGCTGTGGTTCATTGGATTGCAGAGTCAGACACAACTGAGCAACTGAACTGAACTGAAAGATAAAGGGAGATTATTTAAAAGAGCAAGGAAAAAGCAACAAGGTATATGCAACAAAATTCCCATAAGATTAACAGATGACTTTTCAGTCGACACTGCAAGCCAGAAAGGAGTGGTATGATGTTATTTATGTGATCAAAGAAAAGAACTTACAACCAGGAATACTCTAACTGACAAACTTATATTTGAAAGAAGGATCAAAAGTTTTACAGAAAAGAAAAGCTAGCAGAGTTTAGACTTCACAAGAAATGTAGGAATTTATCTAAGTGAAACAGAAAAGGCTGCAACTGAAAATATAAAAGGTATAAAAGGAAAAATATCATTGGCAAATGCAAATATATAGTAAGGGTAGTAGATCAACCACTTATATACCTAGAAAGAAGGTTGAAGGCTAAAGGAGTAAAATCATCTATATCCACAATGAGTAATTAAGGGGTACACAAAACAAAATATATGTAAAATGTCATGTCAAAACATTAAACAAAAGGGGAGAAAATATACAGAATTGTTAAAATGTAATAAGTTAAGTTTAAACTTAAAAGATCAGCAACTTTAAATAAACATAAAAATCTATCACTCTAAAGATAAATAGACCCATAAATATAGCCTCTATCTATGAGGTTATAGACAAACCTCATAGTGACCACAAATCAAAAATCTAAAGCAGATACATACAAGAAATAGCACTAAAGATAGTCATCAAACCACAAAGAAAAAGAGCAAGAGAAAAAAAAAAAAAAAAAAGAAGAAGAAGAACTATAAAAACAACCAGAAAACTACTGACAAAATGGCAAGTACAAACCAACCAATTGTTACTTTAAATACAAATAGAATAATGTTAAATCAAAGGATATACACCGGCTGAATGGACACAAAACAAGATACATATGCTGTCTACAATATACTGAGTTCTGATCTAAATCCACAGATTAAATGCGAGGAGATGTGAAAAGGTATCAAATGAAAACATAAATGAAAATAAAATCAGGGTGATAATATTTAGACAAAATAGACTTTACAACCAAGACTGTAACAAGAGAGAAAGAGCAATACATAATTATAAAAGCATCAACTCAATGATATATAGAAATAGCAAATATATATGCACACAAAATAGGAACACCTTGATACAAAGAAGAAATATTAAAAGACTTAAACGAATAAGTGGACAATACTACAGCAACGGTAGATGGCTTTAACACCTCCGTTTACATCAGTGGACAGATAACCCAGAGAGAAAAAAATCAAAGGGAAATCCTTCTCCTTTAACTTATTGAACCAAATAACAGTTCAATGAAAACCTACAAGACCTTCTAGAACTAACACCCAAAAAAGATGTCCTTTTCATTATAGGGGACTGGAATACAAAAGTAGGAAGTCAAGAAACACCTGAAGTAACAGGCAAATTTGGCCTTGGAGTGTGGAATGAAGCAGGGCAAATGCAAATAAAGTTCTGCCAAGAGAATGCACTGGTCATAGCAAACATTTTCTGACAAAAACACAAGAGAAGACTCTACAAATGGAAATCACCAGACGGTTGACACCAAAATCAGATTGATTACATTCTTTGCAGCCAAAGATGGAGAAGCTCTATACAGTTAGCAAGAACAAGACCGGGAGCTGACTGTCACTTGGATCATGAACACCATATTGTTAAATACAGACTGAAATTGAAGAAAGTGGAGAAAACCACTAGACCATTCAGGTATGAACTAACTCAAATCCCTTATGACTATACAGTGGAAGTAGGAAGTAAATTTAAGGGACTAGATCTGATAGACAGAGTGCCTGATGAACTATGAATTGAGGTTCATGACATTGTACAGGAGACAGAAATCAAGAACATCTCCAAGAAAAAGAAATGACAAAAGGCAAAATGGCTGTCTGAGGAGACCTTACAAATAGCTGTGAAAAGAAAGGAAGTGAAAAGCAAAGGAGAAAAGGAAGGACATAAGCATCTGGATGCAGAGTTCCAAAGAATAGCAGGGAGAGATAAAAAGCCTTCCTCAGCCATCAATGCAAAGAAATAGAGGAAAACAACAGAATGGGAAAGACTAGAGATCTCTTTAAGAAAATTAGAGATACCAAGGGAACATTTCATGCAAAGATGGGCTCGATAAAGGACAGAAATGGTAGGGACTTAACTGAAGCAGATATTAAGAAGAGTGGCAAGAATACACAGAAGAACTGTACAAAAAGATCTTCACGACAAACATAATCACGATGGTGTGATCACTCACCTAGAGCCAGACATCCTGGAATGTGAAGTCAAGTGGGCCTTAGAAAGCATCACTACAAACAAAGCTAGTGGAGGTGATGGAATTCCAGTTGAGCTATTTCAACTCCTGAAAGATGATGTTGTGGAAGTGCTGAACTCAATATGACAACAAATTTGGAAAACTCAACAGTGACCACAGGACTGGAAAAGGTCAGTTTTCATTCCAGTCCTAAAGAAAGGCAATGCCAAAGAATGCTCACACTACTGCACAATTGCACTCACCTGACACGCTAGTCAAGTAATGCTCAAAATTCTCCAAGACAGGCTTCAGGATTACATGAACCATGAACTTCCAGATATTCAGTTGGTTTTAGAAAAGGCAGAGGAACCAGAGATTAAATTGCCAAAATCTGCTGGATCATCAAAAAAGCAAGAGAGTTCCAGAAAAATATCTATTTCTGCCTTATTGACTATGCCAAAGCCTTTGACTGTGTGGTTCACAAAAAACTGTGTAAAATTCTGAAACAGATGGGAAAAACCAGATCATCTTACCTCCCTCTTGAGAAACCTGTATGCAGGTCAGGAAGCAACAGTTAGAACTGAACATGGAACAACAGTCAGGTTCCAAATAGGAAAAGGAGTATGTCAAGGCTGTATATTGTCACTCTGCTTATTTAACGTATATGCAGAGTACATCATGAGAAATACTGGGCTGGAAGAAACACAAGCTGGAATCAAGACTGCCAGGAGAAATATCAATAACCTCAGATATGCAGATGACACCACCCTTATGGCAGAAAGTGAAGAAGAACTAAAGAGCCTCTTGATGAAATTGAAAGAAGGGAGTGAAAAGTTAGCTTAAAGCTCAGCATTCAGAAAACGAAGATCATGGCATCTGGTCCCATCACTTCATGGGAAATAGATGGGGCAACAGTGGAAACAGTGTCAGACTTTATTTTGGGGGGCTCCAAAATCACTGCAGATGGTGACTGCAGCCATGAAATTAAAAGACACTTACTCCTTGGTGGGTAAGTTATGACTAACCTAGACAGCATATTTAAAAGCAGAGGCATTACTTTGCCAAAAAGTTCCATCTAGTCAAGACTATTGTTTTCCCAGTGGTCATGTATGGATGTGAGATTTGCACTCTAATGAAACCTGAGCACTGAAGAATTGATGCTTTTGAACTGTGGTGTTGGAGAAGACTCTTAAGAGTCTCTTGGACTGCAAGAAGATCCAACCAGGCTATCCTAAGGGAGATCAGTCCTGGGTGTTCATTGGAAGGACTGAGGTTGAAGCTGAAACTCCAATACTTTGGCCACCTGATGCAAATAGTTGACTCATTTAAAGACCTTGATGCTGGGAAAGACTGAAGGCAGGAGGAGAAGGAGATGCCAGAGGATGAAATGATTGGATGGCATCATTGAATCGATTGACATGGTTTTGGGTAAAATCAGGGAGTTGTGATGGACAGGGAGGCCTGGGGTGCTACAATTCATGGGGTTGCAAAGAATCAGACATGACTGAGCAACTGAACTGAAATGGACTTAATAAATCTTTTTATGTTTCATTCAAAAGCAACACAATACACATTCAAGTGCTCATATAAAGTCCTCTAGGAGAGATCCTGAATTTAACCAAAAACAAGTCTCCATAAATGTAAGAAGATTAAAATTATTAATATATGTACCATCTTTCCAAACACAATGCTATGAAAATAGAAACTAACAAAAAAATGTAAACACACATGTACACACACACACACACACAAATACATGAGAGTTAAACATTACACTACTAAACAACCAATGTATCACTAAAGAAATCAGGACTGGAATGAAAACAAAACAAAACAAAACCTGGAGGCAATTGCAAACAAAAACACAAATTCCAAAATCTATCTGATGCAATAAAAGCACTTCTAAAAGAAAACTTTATAGAAATAAAGGCTTACCTTAGGAAACTAGAAAAATCCAAAATATACAACCTAAAGTTATACCTAAAGGAACTACAAAAACAAGAAAACTCAAAGTTAACACAAGGAAGTAAATAAAGATCAGAATATAAATAAATAAAATATAAACTAAAAATATCAATTAAACTAAGAGCTGGTTCTTTCAAAGATAAATGAAATGACAAACCTTTACTCAGATTCATCAAGAAAAAAGAAAATTTAAATTAACAAAATAAAAAGGTTTAAATTAATAAAATCAGAAATAAAAAATGAGTTATAATTTAATTCATAGACACAAAATCATTTAAGCTTACTATCAATAATTATATACCAAGAAAATGGAGAAATCATACTTCAGCATAATAAAGCATGTATACCAAAAAAGGTCACAGCTAACATTATACACAACAGAGAAAAGCTGAAATCAATTCTTCTAAAATCAAGAACAAGGCAAGGCTGGCCACTCCATCCACTTTTATTTAACATAGTATTGGAAGTCTTAGCCCCTGCAATCAGAAAAGAAGTTATAAAAAGAATCCAAATTGGAAAGAAGAAAAAAAAATTAAAAGTCACCATTTGCAGATGACAGAAAAATCATAGAAAATCTCAAAAATGTCTACAAAAAATTCCTTGAAATTTTCAATCAAGTTTGGAAGGTTTCAGATGATAAATAATATGTAGGAGTTTGTTGTATTTATATATACTAAATACAAAATGTAAGAAGAAAAAAATAATAAAATAGCCCCATTTGTACTTCTGTTGGAAATAATAAAATATACAAGAGTAAATGTAAGTAAGTAGGCAAAGGACCTGTATTCAGAAAACTGGAAGTTTTGTGCACTCTGATTTCACACTATACTACAAATCTGAAGTAAACAAAAAATATGGTAATTTGGCACAGAGGCAACCTGCTGCTGCTGCTGCTGCTGCTGCTGCTGCTAAGTCACTTCAGTAGTGTCCAACTCTGTGCGACCCCACAGACGGCAGCCCACCAGGCTCCCCCGTCCCTGGGATTCTCCAGGCAAGAACACTGGAGTGGGTTGCCATTTCCTTTTCCAATGCATCACAGTGAAAAGTGAAAGTAAAGTCGCTCAGTCGTGTCTGACTCCTAGCGACCCCATGGACTGCAGCCCACTAGGCTCCTTGGTCCATGGGATTTTCCAGGCAAAAATACTGGAGTGGGGTGCCATTGCCGTCTCCAAGAGGCAACCTACCTCAATGTAACAAAGGCCATATATGAAATACCCACAGGCTTCTCTAGTGACTCAGATGTTAAAGAGTCTACCTACACATGCTGGAGATCCAGACTCTATCCCTGGGTTGGGAAGATCCCCTGGGGAAGGAAATGACAATCTACTCTAGTATTCTTGCTTAGAAAATACCATAGAAGTAGGAGCCATGTAGGCTACAGTACATGGAGTTGCACAGAGTCAGACATAACTGAGTGACTAACACACATACACATATGTGACAAACCCACAGCTGATATACTCAATGGAGAAAAGCTGAAAACATTTCCTCTAAGATAAGGAAGGATGTCCACTCTCATCACTTTTATTCAACATAGTTTTGGAAGTATTGGCCATGGCAATCAGAGAAGACAAAGAAAGAAAAGAAATCCAAATTGGAAAAAAGAAATCAAACTATAACTGTTTGCAGAAGACATACTATATATAGAACTTTCTAAAGACACTGTCAGAAAACTACTAGAGCTCACCAATGAATTCAGTAAAGCTGCATGATACAAAATCAATGCAAATAAATCTGTTACATTTCTATCCACTGACAGTGAAAGATCAGAAAGATAAAGTAACAATAGCATTTACTATTTGATCAAAAAATAAGAAACATTTATTGACTATGCCAAAGCTTTTGACTGTGTGGATCAAAATAAACTGTGGAAAATTCTGAAAGATATGAGAATATCAGACCACCTGACCTGCCTCTTGAGAAACCTGTATGCAGATCAGGAAGCAACAGTTAGAACTGGATATGGAACAACAGACTGGTTCCAAATAGGAAAAAGAGTACATCAAAGCTGTATATTGTCACCTGGCTTATTTAACTTACATGCATAGTACATCATGAGAAACGCTGGACTGGAAGAAACACAAGCTGGAATAAAGATTGCCGGGAGAAATATCAATAACCTCAGATATGCAGATGACACCACCCTTATGGCAAAAAGTGAAGAGGAACTAAAAAGCCTCTTGAGGAAAGTGAAAGAGGAGAGTGAGAAAGTTGGCTTAAAGCTCAACATTCAGAAAATGAAGATCATGGCATCTGGTCCCATCAGTTCATAGGAAATAGATGGGGAAAGAGTGGAAACAGTGTCAGACTTTATTTGTGGGGGGGTGCTCCAAAATCACTGCAGATGGTGACTACAGCCATGAAATTAAAAGACACTTACTCCTTGGAAGAAAAGTTATGACTAACCTAGATAGCATAGTCAAAAGCAGAGACATTACTTTGCTGACTAAGGTCCTTCTAGTCAAGGCTATGGTTTACCCAGCGGTCATGTATAGATGTGAGAGTTGGACTGTGAAGAAGGCTGAGCACCAAAGAATTGATGCTTTTGAACTGTGGTGTTGGAGAAGACTCTTGAGAGTACCTTGGACTGCAAGGAAATCCAACCAGTCTATTTTGAAGGAGATCAGCCCTGGTATTTCTTTGGAAGGAATGATGCTAAAGCTGAAACTCTGGTATTTTGGCCACCTCATGTGAAGAGTTAACTCATTGGAAAAGACTCTGATGCTGGGAGGAATTGGGGGCAGGAGGAGAAGGGGACGACAGAGGATGAGATGGCTGGATGGCATCACTGACTTGATGGACGTGAGTCTGAGTGAACTCCAGGAGATGGTGATGGACAGGGAGGCCTGGCGTGCTGCAATTCATGGGGTCGCAAAGAGTTGGACATGACTGAGCGACTGAACTGAACTGAACTGAAAGAGGCAAAAGAGCTGTACTCTGAAAGATATAAGATATTGATGAAAGAAATCAAAGACACAAAAAATGGAAAGACAGACCATGTTTTTGAATTAAAGTATCAATATTTTCAAAATGACTTTATTACCCAAGGCAAGCTACAGGTTCAGTGCAAGAATGATCAAGTTTCCCATGGTATATTTCATATAACTAGAACTTTTCTTTTTTTTAACTTGTATGGAAACTCAAAGGACCTAAAATAGCCAAAGCAATCTTGAGGAAAAAAATGGAGCTGGAAGAATCAGGCTCTTTGACTTCAGACATATGACAAAGCTACAATAATCAAAATAGTGTGGGACTGGCACTAAACAAGCTTATAGATCAATGAAACAGGATAGAAAATGCAGAAACAATCCCAAGCATATATGGTCAATTAATTTACAACAAAGGAGACAAGAATATGCAATGGAAAAGAGGCAATTTCTTCAGTGTGTTGCTGTGAAAACTGGAGAGTTATGTTTGAAAGAATGAAGTTAAAACATTCTCTATCACCATATACAAAAATAAACTCAAAGTGGAGTAAAGACCTTATTTTAAAAGTGGGTACTATAAAATCCATGGTGGGAAACATAGGCAAAACAATTTTTGACATAAATCTCCATAATATCTTTTGACTCCATGTCCTAGAGTAATGGAAATGGAAACAAAAATTTAAAAAATGATATATAATTCAACTTAAAATCTACTGGACAGAAAAGAAAGCCATAAACAAAATGAAAAGACATCTTACAGAATGGGAGAAAATATTTGCAAATGATATGACTGACAAAGGATTAATCTCCAAAATATACAAATAGCTCATATAGCTCAATATTGTGTTCACCTATGGCTGATTCGTGTCAATGTATGGCAAAACAAATACATTATTGTAATTAAAAAAATTAAAAAAAAAAAGAAACAAACTTGGCCAGCTCCAAAAAAAAAAAAAAAAAAAAAAAGGTGCAGATGATCTAAAAAGACATTATTCCAGAGAAATCGTACAGATGACCAAATGCACATGAAAAGATGTTCAACATCACTAATTATTATAGAAGTGCAAGACAAAATTTAAATGGTGTATCACCTTACACTGGTCAGAAAGTCATCATTAAAAGGTCAACAAATGATAAATGCTGGTGACGGTGTGGAGGAAAGGAAGCCCTCCTACGCTGTTGATGGGAATGTGTATTGCTGCAGTCACTATGGAAATCAGTATAGAATTCGTCAGAAAACCATATATAAAAGTGCCATACGATCCAGCAAAATCAATCCTGGGAATATATCTGAATACCATACTTCTTACAGATACATCATTTCAAATATTATAACAGCACTGCTTACAATAGCCAAGACATAGAAGTAACTTAAATGCCCATAGATAGATAAATGGATGAAGAAGATGAAGTCATTTGCATCCCCAACATCTTTATACATATATATGGCATATTTATATTCATATATATATAATGTATTTACACCAGAGAAGGCAATGGCACCCCATTCTAGTACTCTTGCCTGGAAAATCCCATGAGGAGATTGGTAGGTTGCAGTCCTTGGGGTCGCAAAGAGTCAGACACGACTGAGTGACTTCACTTTCACTTTTCACTTTCATGCTTTGGAAAAGGAAATGGCAACCCAATCCAGTGCTCTTGCCTGGAGGATCCCAGGGACGGTGGAGCCTGGTGGGCTGCCGCCTATGGGGTCACACAGAGTCGGACACGACTGAAGTGACTTAGCAGCAGCAGCACATATATACACACACATATATAGCATATATATATATATATATGAAGAAGATGGAGTTATTTGCATCCACAACATCTTTATACCCATACATGGCATCTTTATATTTTATATATATATATATATATATATATATATACACATGTACACACACACACACATTACATAGCATCTTATAGTTGTTACTGCTGTTCAGTCACTAAGTTATGTCTGATTCAGCAAGGCCATGAACTGCAGCAACCATGCGTCCCTGTCCTTCACTGTCTTCCTGAACTTGCTTAAACTCACGTCCATTGAATCAGTGATGCCATCCAACAATTTCGTCCTCTGTTGCCCCCTTCTCCTCTTGCCCTCAATCTTTCCCAGCATCAAGGTCTTTTCCAGTAGTTGGTTCTTCACATCAAGTGGCCAAAGGATTAAAACTTCAGCTTCAGCCTCAGTCCTTCCAATGAATATTCAGGAGTGATTTCCTTTAGTATTGACTGGTTTGATCCACTGCTGTCCAAGGGACTCTCAAGAGTCTTCTATAGCATCACATTTCAGAAGCATCCATTCTTCAGCACTCAGCCTTCTTTATGATCCAACACTCACATCCATATATGACAAGTGAAAAAAGCCTAGCTTTGCCTATGTAGATCTTCATCAGCAAAGTGATACCTCTGCTTTTTGATATGCTGTCTAGGTTTCTTATGTTCTTCTTCCAAGGAGTAAGCACCTTTTAATTTCATGGCTGCAGTCACCATCTGCAGTGATTTAGGAGCCCCCATAAATAAAGTCTCTTATTGTTTCCATTTTGTCCCCATCTGTTTTCCATGAAGTGATGGGACCAAATGCCATGATCTTCATTTTTTGAATGTTGCATTTTAAGCCAGTATTTTCACTCTTATCTTTCACTTTCATCAAGAGGCTTAGTTACTCTTCACTCTCTACCTTAATGGTGATGTCATCTTGAGAAGGTATCAGGCAGGAAGGCTATTTCCTCCCCAAACAGAGGAAATAGTCTGCTAATGTTGGACGTCTTTTATCTCTCTGTTAAGCAGCAGGAAGAAACCAAACTACAACTGTCAGATTTTTTTTCCCTTCTCTATACATAAATTAAAAGGAGGTTTCTTTTAAAATTCTATGTTGGAGCACCTTGTTCCACCTGAACTTAACTTTTCTCAAACCTTGAGCTAGCCAATACATTTTTCTTATGGAAATGTTTTTGTTAAGCTCTGTTAGTAAACTATGTACTTATTTTAGACTATCTCCAAGTCAGTTACATTCTGCCTAAGACTCAGAACATACTTGACAAACCAGTATGTTTTATTCGTGCAAATGTTCTCCTAAGCTTTGTTATTGAGACTATATATTTGCTTGGAAACCTGCCTTTCTTCAAGATTTATGTCAATCATTTTGTGGCCCAGGATGACTCACCTAGTGCCAATGTTATCTCAAAATGCATGTTGTGGATGAGGGGCTTGGTGCCAGTCTCTGAGTTTTGAGACATTCTTTTTCTCCTAGCAGCCTGCTAGTAGGTATATAACTTTTTGCTTAAGACTAGTGGGGGTTGGGGGGCATTCTTTCTTCCCCCTTCTGCTCTCTATGTCAGAACCTTTCTCTATCTATTTTGTACTTTAATAAAACTTTATTACACAAAAGCTCTGAGTGATCAAGCCACATCACTGGCCCTGGATTGAATTCTTCTCCTCTGGAGGCCAAGAATCCCAGTGTCTTTCATGGCTCAGCAACAACTTTCAATCTGAAAATCTGAGGTTATTGATATTTCCCTCAGCAATCTTGATTATAGCTTGTGCTTCTTCCAGAGCAGCATTTCACATGATGTACTCTGCATATACATTAAATAAGCTGGGTGACAATATACAGTCCTGACATACTCCTTGCCCAGTTTTGAACCAATCTGTTGTTCTATGTCCAGTTCTAACTGCTGCTTCTTGTCCTGCATACAAGTTACTCAGGAGGCAGGTAAGGTGGTCTGCTAGTCCCATCTTATTAAGAATATTCTATGATTTGTTGTGATCCACAAAGTCAAAGGCTTTATCATAGTCAATGAAGAAGAAGTAGATATTTTGTGGGGGATTCCCTTGATTTTTTTATGATCCAGTGTATACTGGCAATTTGATCTCTGATTTCTCTGCTTTTTCTAAATTCAGCTTATATATATATATATATTCTCAGTTCATGTACTTCTGAAACCTAGCTTGAAGGATTTTGAGTATAATCTTGCTAGCATGTGAAATAAATGTAATTTTACAGTAATTTGAACATTCCTTGGCATTGTCTTTTTGGTATTACTGAGCCATAAAACAGTGAAATAATGCCATCTGCAGTGACATGAATGGAGATAAAATATCATATGAAATTCAAATATATGATCTCATATATATTTGGAATCTTAAAAATACAAAGATGAACGAACTTATTTATAAAACATAAATAAGCTCATAGACATACAAAACAAATTTATGGTTATGAATAGTTTGGCCACTTCATGCAAAGAGCCGATTCACTGGAGGGGGAAAAAAACCCTGATTCTGGGAAAGATTAAAAGGAGGAGGAGAAGGGGATGACAGGACGAGATGGTTGTATGGCATCACTGACTCAATGGACATGAGTTTGAGCAAGCTCTGGGACATGATGAAGGACATAGAAGCCTGGCATGCTGCAGTACATGGTGTCACAAAGAGTTGCACATGACTGAGCAACTGAACAACAGCATAGTTAACAAAGGAGAGGAGAGAGAATCTAGGCGCTTAGAATAAAAATAGGCACACTACCAAACATAAAATATATAGTAAATATATAGTAAGTAGATAGATAAATAGATAAAATAGATAACAAGTAAGGACCTACTCTATGTCACAGGAAACTACACAAAATACCTTGCAATAATCTACAATGGAAGAGAACAACAACAACAACAAAAACTAATATATAATACATATATGTATAACTGAATCATTTTCTGTACTCTTGAAACAAACGTAACATTGTAAATCAATTATATTTCAACTAAAAATGTAAAATAAAAACTGTATGGTAATGACCCAACAGCAGACATATAGATTAATGGAACAGAAGATAGTGCCCAGAAATGAGCTCTTACTTAAATAGTTATGGAAGTTTTCCCATTTGGCTCAGAGTTTAAAAACCCACCTGCCAATACAGGAGACACAAGTTCAATTCCTGGACTGGGATGACCCCTGGGAAAGGAGTTGGCAACCTGCTCCAGTATTCTTGCCTGGGAAATTCCATTAATAGAGGAGACTGATAGAATAAGTTCATGAGGTTAGAAAAGAGTCAGACACGACTTAATGATGAAACAACAACAACAAATCTATGATAAAGCAACAAGAATAGACAATATGGAAATGAAAATATCTTTAATAATTTGTGTTGGAAAACTGAGCAACTTCACACGCACAAAAATTAAACTTTCTCATATCATATGCAAAAATAAACTCAAAATGGAGCAAAAATTTAATTGTAAGAACTAAAACCATAAAACTTCTAAAAGAAAACATAGACAATACATTCTTTGAAATGGTTGTAGCAACATTGTTTGGACTATCTCTTGACATGCAATGGAAACAAGAGGGAAAATCAGCAAATTGGACTGCATCAAAATAAACAGCTATTAACAAACAGAAAAGGCTGAGCACTGAATGGTAGAAAATATTTGCAATGTCTAATAAACATTTAATGTCTAAAGTAGACTAAGAACTCATTCAACTGAACGTCAAAAAAAAAAAAAACTGATTACAAATGTGTAGAGGATACAGATAGACATTTTTCAAAAAAAGTGATACTGACAACCAAAAGACACATTAAAAATGCTTAACATGAGTGATCATCAGGGAAATGCAAATCAAAATCAGAATGAGATAGCACCTCATGCATATGAAAATAACAAATAACATGAATTGGCAATAATGTGGGGAAAAAGGGAAGCACTGTGTACTGTTAGTAGGAATATACATGATGCAGCCACTATGGAAAAGAGTATCGAGATTCCTCAAAAAATTATATATGTATATATATATATATGTAGACATATACATGTATGTATATATATATATATATGTAGACATATACATGTATGTATATGTATATATGTATCAATGATCCAGCAATACTACTCCTGGGTATTTATCCAAAGAAAACTCTAATTCAAAAATATGTGTGTGCCCTCATTTTCATAGCAGTATTATTGACAATAGCCAGACATAGAAAAAGCCCAAGTATATACATCAATAAATGAGTAGATAAAGAAGATAAGGTATCCATACAAAATGGTATATTACTCAGCAAGAAAAAATAAAGAATTAAATATTTCCAATGTGATAACCTGGATGAACCCAGAGGGTATCATACTAAGTGAAATGTCAGGCATAAAAAGACATACACTGTATGATTTCTCTTATATATGGAATATAATAAACAAAACAAGTGAATAAATGTTATTAAATAGAAAGCTACAGATACAGAAAAAAAAGTAGATGGTTGCCAGGACAGAGGGGTCGTTAGAGGGAAAAATGGTTGGTAAGGAGATTAAGAGATTTACACAAAAAATAAATAAGTCACAAGTATGCAGTTTACAGTGTGTGAAATGTAATCAATAATTATGTAATATCTCTGTATGGTGACATAACATACTTAGAATTTTTGTGGTGATAATTTTGAAATGCATAGAAATGTCAAACAGATATATTATGTACAAGGAACTAGAAAAGTGATCAGATTTGTGGTTACCAAAGGCTGATGGTGAGAGAAGTATAAAATTGTTTGAAAGTAGTCAAAATGTACAAACTTCTATTTGTAATTATGTATTAGAGAAGTAATGTACCCTTTGATAAATACAATCAACACATATACTATCTTATATATGCAGTCTGTTAAGAATAAATCTTGAGTTATCCCACAGTTTTATTTTTTTATTTTAAAAATATCATGTTAGATATTTTCTGTGATAATTTCAAGATATAAGTCCAACTATGATGCACATCTTAAACTTATACAATGCTCTATGTCAATTATATCTAGATAAACTGGAAGAAACAATAAAATTAATTTTATTTCAAAAATGTAAGGTCCAAGAATATCCAAAATATTCTTTAAGAAAAAAGAAAGGAGAACAATATTGAATGGCAACAATTGGTATATTTAATATAATATGTTATTAGTACAAAGCTAGAGTAGAACCCAGAAACCCTAATAGGGATGCACATATATAGATATTATATATGACAAAGATGTCATTCTTGAGCAATAGTTGAAGGTCAATCTTTTTTTTTTTTTTCAATTTATTTCATAGACTGGTTCCAAATAGGAAAAGGATTATGTTAAGGCTGTATACTGTCACTCTGCTTATTTACCTTATATGCAGAGTACATCAAGAGAAACACTGGGCTGGAAGAAGCACAAGCTGGAATCAAGATTGCCAGGAGAAATATCAATAACCTCAGATATGCAGATGACACCATCCTTATGGCAGAAAGTGAAGAGGAACTAAAAAGCCTCTTGAGGAAAGTGAAAGTGGAGAGTGAAAAAGTTGGCTTAAAGCTCAACATTCAGAAAACGAAGATCATGGCATCCGGTCCCATCACTTCATGGGAAATAGATGGGGAAACAGTGGAAAAAATGTCAGACTTTATTTTGGGGGCTCCAAAATCACTGCAGATGGTGACTGCAGCCATGAAATTAAAAGACGCCTACTCCTTGGAAGAAATGCTATTACCAACCTAAAAGCATATTCAAAAGCAGAGACATTATTTAGCCGACTAAGGTCCATCTAGTCAAGGCTATGGTTTTTCCAGTAGCCATGTATGGATGTGAAAGTTGGACTGTGAAGAAAGCTGAGAGCCGAAGAACTGATGCTTTTGAACTGAGGTGTTGGAGAAGACTCTTGAGAGTCCCTTGGACTTCAAGGAGATCCAACCAGTCCATTCTAAAAGAGATCACTCCTGGGTGTTTTTTGGAAGGAATGATGCTAAGGCTGAAACTCCAGTACTTTGGCTACCTCATGTGAACAGTTGACTCATTGGAAAAGACTCTGATGCTGGGAGAGATTGAGGGCAGGAGGAGAAGGGGACGACAGAGGATGAGATGGCTGGATGGCATCACCGACTCGATGGAAATGAGTTTGAGTCATGGAGTTGGTGATGGACAGGGAGGCCTGGTGTGCTGCGATTCACGGGGTTGAAAAGATTCGGACATGACAGCGACTGAACTGAACTGAAGTATAGTTAATTAACAATGTGATATTAGTTTTTGGGTGGACAGAAAAGAGATTCATTTATACATTACTTGTATCTATTCTTTTGCAGATTATTTTCCCCTTTGGATTTTACAGAATATTCAGCAGAGTTCCCTGTGTTATCTGTATGTCTTTGTTGGTTATCTATTTTAAATACATAGCAGAGTGTACATTCAGTCCTAATTTTTCCGGGTTAATTTGTTATCGATGCTGAAAGCATATTTTCCAATATTTCACACTACAGAGAATAATCAATTCCAGGTTCATTGCAGATCCAAATGACAATGGTAAATAAGTCAGTTTTTTAGAAGCTAATTTTAAAAGATCCTCAGTATTTCAAGGATAAATTTGACAACATTAATACCAAGAACTTGCAAGACAAAATAAAAATAAAAATGAAAGCCACTGATTGCTAAATATATTGCTATATATTTAATGAAGAACTTAACAAAAGAAATTTTCCATACAGCCAATGAACAGGGAACCCATACATCCTAATTTTCCTGAAATGGTCCTGGTTTACGTCTACTGATATTGTTTCCAATTATTGCCCCTTTCATTCTCAAAACATAAATTATAATATTTCAACATAATAATACATTATATGTCACTCTGATACATTGTTTTGAATACTAGCAATACTTCCTATCTTTGCACTCACATGTCATTGAAATGTGACTTCAGTTCCTCCTTTCAATAGGAATCATAGCCTTATTACCTATTTCTCCATTTATCCCTTTGAATTTATCTGGATTTGTAATTGCAGCTGACAACTAAAATGCAACAGAAGTCACTTCAGAGGAGTACTAGTGAAAAGTCCAAGCTAGTCCCTATGGGAATGAAATAGCAGATAAAGAGAGAAGGCCCAGCTGACGCCACAGACAAGACAGCTTAGTGCTGCCATCTTAGATATCCAGCCCAAGCTGAGCTACAAGATGCTGATAGTAACAGGACCAGCCTCATGATGGAACACCTGATTACTGGCTGCTGGTTACAAAGTTCTGCTTAACTTTTGAGAATTCATTCAGCTCAACCACGTTTTTTTTTCTATTTAGGTTATAATTCGATGAATTTATGTTACAAATAGAGTCCTGAATTCCAAATTCAAAATTCTTATAAGATGTAGTCATTCTAGTGTAACTATTATCTTCACTATTTCGGACAAATTCCTCATAAAATTTATATTAAAATTTATTTGATTTTAAGAAGCCAACCCATTGTTTCACTTTGCAGTCACTTTAAGGCACTTAAATTTTACCTGGACTACTGCATAATGAACTTTTTCTTTCTAATTCTATGTTGAGAAGGTTTTCTTTTTAAGCCAAATTGTAATATATCCCTGTTAAGGGTGATTGGGTTACTTTTATGATTTAAGCATTATTTTAACCTCTGAAGGGACATTTAAATTTTCCTTCATAGTCAAAAGTCAAGGGAGAGAACAAGATGGAGGAGGAGTAGGTGAGCATGGAGTATATATCTCTCCACAGATACATTAGGAATACACCTTCAGACAGAGTAGATATTCCACAACACCAGCTGAGAGCAGGCAGGAGTACCTGACCACCTGAAAGAATATATAGAACCACACAAAACTAGGTAAGAAGAAGAAAATAGGGAGAAAAGGAGAAGAGTTAACAGGACTGGACCTCCCCTTGGTAGCAGGGTGGGGCACTGAGGCATGGGTCTGATCTACACATCAGGCAATTGTTTGGGACAAAGGAGAAACATTTGAGGCTGTGAGTGAAGCAGCTGACCTGTTACAGTTCAAAGGGAACAAGAATCACACAGACAATCCTTGCTGCAGCCATATATACCCTGGGCAGTAACGCAAGTCCCCTAGAAGACACAGAGGCTGGGAGCTGGAGTGCAAGGATTGAAGAGTAATCCTAGGGAGAAGTCTGCTGTTGACTGTAGGGAGACAGCCCAAGGGGACATGCAGGAGAAGACTGTGATGGGAAATGCCTATGAAGGAAAACCAGGCAACCATGGAGGTAAGGCTGAGTCAAAGGTAGGGAGTGGAGCCATCACTGTAGCCTATCTCTGCCTACATTACATCAATGGCAGCTGAACAATAGAGAAGCTGGCCCTTTAAGCAGCTGACACTGAACTATAGAGTAGGACCCAAGCATTTAAGAGCCCCAAAGCAACAGAGTGGGACCCCAGCCAGGGGGCACTTTAAGTGCCTGAATAGGCAGAACAACAGAGAAAGACCAGACAAAGAGATCATCTGATCCCCAGCTGCCAGAGACTAGTAAAAGACTAATAGGGTCATGGCTGCTGCATCTGAGGAAGTCAGTTGGTCAATTAAGTCATTCAGTCATGTCCAAGTCTATGCAATCCCATGGACTGCACTATTCCAGGCTTTCCTGTCCATAACCAACTCCCAGAGTCTGCTTAAATGCATGTTCTTTAAGTCAGTGATGCCATCCAACAATCTCATCTTCTGTCATCCCCTTCTCCTGCTCTCAATCTTTCCCAGCATTAAGGTATTTTCTAATGAGTCAACTCTTCACACCAGGTGGCCAAAGGATTGGAGCTTCAGCCTCAGCATCAATCCTTCCAATGACTATTCAGGATTGATCTCACTAAG
The DNA here is from genome assembly GCA_917880005.1 of Nanger dama. Taxonomy (NCBI): domain Eukaryota; kingdom Metazoa; phylum Chordata; class Mammalia; order Artiodactyla; family Bovidae; genus Nanger; species Nanger dama. The sequence continues at coordinate 2,416,224 of CAKJTW010000014.1, read as the reverse complement.
GATTGACTGGTTTGATCTCCTTGCAGTCCAAGGGATTCTCGAGAATTTTTTTCCAAAACAACAGTTCAAAAGAATCAGTTCTTAATTGGTCAGTTTTCTGAGCACTGTAAGGTCCAACTGTCAAATCCTTACATGACTACTGAAAAAACTGTAGATTTGACTAGAAGGACCTTGGTTGGCAGAGTAATGTCTCTGCTTTTTAATTTTCTGTCTAGAGTTGCCATAGCTTTTCTTCCAAGGAGCAAGTGTCTTTTAATTTCATGACTGCAGTCACTATCTGCAGTGATTTTGGAGCCTAAAACAATGAAGTCTGTCAATGTTTCCATTATTTCCCCATCTATTTGCCATGAAATGATGGGACTAGATGCCATGAAATGATGGGACTAGATGCCATGATCTACTATTTTTGAATGTTAATTTTTAAGCCAACTTTTTCACTCTTCTCTTTCATTTTCATCAAGAGGCTTTTTAGTTCCTCTTCACTCTCTGCCATAACAGTTATGTCATCTGCAAATCTGAGGTTATTGATAATTCTCCCGGTAATCCTGATTCTAGTTTGTTCTTCATCCAGCTCAGAATTTCACATGATGTACTCTGCATATACTTTAAATAAACAGGGTGACAATATACAGTTTTGGCATACTCCTTTTCCAGTTTAGAACAAGCTTGACGCAGTCCGTGGCTCTGTATAGTTGGCACCATCAGGGAACCCAGGACTCAAGCAGCTGTGCGACCTTCATGCTCAGTCTTCACTGGGACAGAGATGCCAAGGACAGAAAGAAGCCCCAATAATGCCATATCTCCTATGACAATAGCTGCCAGTGCCCCTGCATAGTTGGCACTGCCAAAATCCCCGTGATCCAAGAAACCGTGCCACCTCTATCCATGATCATCACTGGGACAGAGCTTCCAGAGGCTAGAAAAACTCCTGTGGGCCTTCAGGTGAGGTGGTTTCAGTCATGTCCAATGCTTTGCATTCTTATGGACTATAGCTTGCTGGCTTCTCTGTCTGTGGGATTCTCCAGGTGGGAATACTGGAGTGGGTTGCCATGCCTTTCTAGAGTACCATATTTCCTGCTGGCCTAGCCACAGGTTCCTCTGAATATCTGGTGCTGCCAGGGCCCCTGCAACCCAAGCAGCAGTGCCACCTTCACACCTGGTCCTTACTGGGGGAAACCCAAGTCCTTCAGAGCAGCCACAGGAGTAATCTCCTTTGGACGATGCACATGCATAGACAGAGACAAAACTACAATTGAAAACCAAGGGCTGTGTGGCTATCGAAGAGGACACAAAACCTCATCACCTGCACAAGATGCAGATTAAATCCATATAATTAACTACGCAGATGCTGTGTCTATGGAATACATAAAAAGACAATAAAAGTTCCCCAAAAGAAAATTTACTAGTTCTGATAGTTGTGGATATTGGAGGCAGGAGCACACAGAAGTAGGACCAGACTAGAGTCTAAGCTGCCCCCACAGTAGGTTCAAGAGCAGCACAGTAATAGTGGATATCCTGAGGAGGCGAGCTGGGCTGTGACTCTCCAGGGAGGGAAAAGACACAGATCAATAAAATTATGTATTATTATATTTTGCCTTGTTCTATAGTTGCTTCTGCATTATTATTTTCTTCTTTTCCCCTCCATTGTTGTAGCTGTTGATTTCATTAGTACTATCAAATCCATATCTTCCCTGGTGGCTCAGATGGTAAAGCATCTGCCTACAATGTGGGACACCCAGGTTCGATCCCTGGGTTGGGAAGATCCTTTGGAGAAGGAAATGGCAACACACTCCAATATTCTTGCCTGGAAAATCCCATGAACAGAGGAGCGTTGTAAGCTACAGTCCATGAGGAAGCGTTTGAGAATTTTTTTAATGACACACTTTATATATTGCTACCTCTATGTTGGCCTTTTGTGCTTCTGTGTGGTTTTCCTATTTTTTCCCTCTTTTATTTTACTTTAAAAAATTTTAAAATTCATTATTTTTCTATGTTTATTCTATTGTTTGTTTTTCCTATTGTTCTTTTCCCAATGTAGTTATTCTTTAATATGTTTAAATCTTCTTTATCTAACACTGTTTAATTTTGCATTTCTATTATTTCTTTCTTTTCTTCCTTTTCTTTCTTTTTCTCACCCAAGTTTGTTAGTTTATTTTCATTTCTTTATCCCCCAATTACCATCTTGCTTTAATTTTGTTTTCCAGTTTGTGCCTTAGTTATTATTGTTTTTAACTGGTTGATATCACTTTTTGTTTCCTTTGCTTGCTAGGTCAACCTATTGCACTATATTTCTTTTGGATTGTTTTGGTATTGTTTATGGGTGTAGACCCCATGGAACCCAGCAGGCTCCTCCATCCATGGGACTTCTCCAGGCAAGAATACTGGAGTGGGTTGCCATTTCCTTTTCCAGGGGACCTTCTCAACCCAGGGATTGAACCCAAGTCTCCCGCACTGCAAGCAGATGCTTTAATCTTTGAGCCAACAGGGAACTCCATGTATGTGCATATATTCTGTTATTTTAGTTATTATTTGCCTGATTTTGTAAGTGTTATTTGTCTGGGGTGCCTCTTCTGTTTTTTGTGTCTCTGTGTTTGTTTTAATGCCAGTTAATGCTATTAAAAAATAAAAGAACATCTTGTGGAATCTCTGTTCCCAAAACCTTTGGGATGGAAGCACTGACTCTAAACACCTAGACTAGAGTACCAGAGATCTCCTAACGCTGCTACTAAGTCACTTCAGTCGTGTCCAACTCTGTGCAACCCCATAGATGGCAGCCCATCAGGCTCCTAATGCTAGGGGATATTAATTAGTGAGGGCTCCCACAAAGACAAACACCTGTATACAAGACCCAGCAGCAACCGGATGCCTCATCCACACAACAAAAAAGACAAAGTGCAAACTCAATCATCAGTAGATAGGATTACCAACTCATACAGCCCTGCCCATCAGAGGGAAAGGAAAAAATAATAATAATAACCCCTTCCCACCACAAGGCAAGCACAACTCATACTCTACACAAAGCTGAGGCAAACCACTGGTCCAACCTTACCCACTAAGGGCAGAAACTAAGAAGAAGAAAGAATTCAACCTAAAAGCCTGGGAACAGGAGACCTCAAACACATTAAGTTAAAAAAAAGAAAGAAAGAAAGAAAGAAAGAAAAGGCAGAGAAATACTGAACAAATGAAGGAACAGCCTAGAGACACAAAACTCCAAATAAATGAAGAGGAAATAGGCAAACTACTCAAAAATAATTCATCACAATGATAATAAAGATGATCCAAAACCTAAAAAAAAAGAGAGAGAAGATGTAATAATCAATTAGCACATTTAACAAAGACCTAAAAGAAATAAAGAATAAACAAATACAAGCAAACAAAGGCAAAATCAAACAAATATAGAAAAAAAAAAAACACAATTACTGAAATTAAAAATACTCTAGAAGGAATCAATAGAAGTTCTGAGGCAGATGGACATGTAAGTGATCTGGAAAATAGAATGGTGGAAATAACTGCTGACTAGTAGAATAAAGCAAAAAGAGTATAAGAACTGAGGATAATCTCAGACACCTCTGGGACAATATTAAATGCACCAGCATCCGAATTATATGGCCAAGAAGAGGAGAAAAAATGAGTATAAGAAAATTTTTGAAGAGATTATAGTAAAAATTTTCCCAGCATGGGAAAGGAAATAGTCAATCAAGTCCAAGGAGTGTAGAATATCATACAGGATAAACCCAAGGAGAAAACTGCTAAGATATACTAATCAAACTGAGAAAGACTAAACACAAACAAATATTGAAATCAGCCAGGGAAAGCAATAAGTAACATACAAGGGAAACACCATACATGTAACAGCCGATCTTTCAGCAAAAACCCTGCAGGCCAGAAGAGAATGGCAGGATATATTTAAAGTACTGAAAGGAAAAAAATCTGCAACCAAGATTACTCTACCCAGAAAGGATCTTATTCAAAATTGATGGAGAAATCAAAAGTTTTAACTTTTAACTCAAACAAAAGTTAAGAGAATTTAGTACTAAAAACTCAGCTTTACAAAAAAAAAAGTTAAAAGGACTGATATATACAGAAAATACAAGAAAAATCAATACAAAATGAAACCACAAACAAGAAAATAGCAATAGGAATATATATATATATATATAAATATATATATATAAATCAATAAATATTTTAAATGTACATAGATTAAATACTCCAACTAAAGGACAGACTGGCTGAATGGATACAAACACAAGACCCATATATATGCTGGCTACAAGAGACTCACTTCAGACCTGAAGACACATGCAGACTTAAAGTGAGAGGATGGAAAAATATATTACATGCAAATGGAAATCAAAAGAAAGCAAAAATTGCAATCCTTGTATCAGATAAAATAGACCTTAAAATAAAGATTACACGAGATAAGGAAGGACACTACATTATTATCAAGGGATCATTCCAAGAGGAAGACATAACAATCTTAAGTATTTATGCACCAAACATAGGAACACATCAATACGTAAGAAAAACTCTAACAGATACAAAAGGAGAAATTGACAGTAACACAATAATAGGACTTTAACACCCCACTTATAGCAATGAACAGATCATCAAAACAAAAAGTTAATAAGGAAACACAAGCCTTAAACGACACATTAGTCTAGATGGATCTCATTGATGTCTTCAGGACATTCCATCCAAATGCAGAACACACTTTCTTCTCAAGTGCACATAGAACATTCTCCAGGATAGACCACATATTTGGTAACAAAACAAATCTCAGTACATTTAAAAAAATTGAAATCATATCAAGCATCTTTTCTGATCACAATACAATGAGATTAAATAACAATTACGAGGAGGGGGTACTGTTAAAAAAAAAAAAAGGCACACAAGCACATGTAGATTGAACAATATGTTTCTAAATAACAGGTTATTAAAGAAAGCAAAAGGGGAATTTAAAAATTCCTAGAAATAATTGACCGTGAAACACACCTCAAAACTTGTAGGATTCAGCAAAAGCAGTTCTAAGAGGGAAGTTTATAGCAATACAATCCTACTTCAAGAAAGGAGAAAAATATCAAATAGACAACCTAACTTTGCTCCTAAAACAAAAGGAAAAAGAACAACAACAGCAACAAAAACAAAAACATAGTTAACAGAAGGAAAGAAATTATAAAGATCAGAGCAGAAGTAAATGAAAATGAAATGAAAGAAGCAATAGTAAAGATTAATAAAATTAAAACCTGATTCTTTGAGAAGATAAACAAAATTGGCAAATCTTTAGACAAACTTATCATGAAAAAAGGATAAAGAATCAACTCAACAAAATTAGAAATAAAAAAGGAGGTTACAACAGACAATACAGAAACACATAGAATTATAAGAGACAATTTTTAATAGCTGTAGGGCAATTAAGTCGATATCCTGGTAGAAATGGACAGATTCTTAGAAAAGTTCAGTCTTTGGAGACTGAATTAGGAAGAAATGGAAATTATGAAAAACCCAATTATAACTTTTGAAATCAAAATTTTTATCAAAATATTCCCCCAAAAAGCCCAGTGCCAGATAGCTTCCCAAGTGAATGCTACCAAGCAGTTAGAGAAGAACTAAAGCCTATACTTCCAAAGCTGTTTCAAAATTGCACTTTCAAATTCATTTTAAGAGGTCACCATCACCCTGATATCAAAACCAGACAAAGACAGCACAAAAAAAAAAATTATAGGCCAATATCACTGATGAATATGATGCAAAAGTCCTCAACAAAACTCTGGCAAAGAGAATTCAACAAATTAAAAAGACGATACACAATGATCAAATTGAGTTCATCCCAGGGATGCATGGATTCTTAATATATACAAATAAATCAATGTGATACACATATTAACAAAATGAAAGGTAAAAATCATATTATAATCTCAAAAGATGCAGAAAAAGCCTTTGACAAAATTCAGCAACCATTCATGACTAAAACTCTTTAAAAAAATGGGCATAGAAGAAACCTACATCAACATAATAAAGGCCATGTATGATAAACCCACAGCAAATATTATTCTCAATGGTGAAAACCTGAAAACATTCACCCTAAGATCAGGAACAAAACTAGGGCGCCTACTTTAACCACTATTATTCAACATAATTTTCAAAGTCCTAGTTACAGAAATCAGAAAAGTAAAAGAAATAGAAGGAATCCAAATCAGAAATGAAGAAGTAAAACTCTGACTGTTTGCAGGTGACATGATACTATACATAGAAAACCCTAAAGATAGTATTAGAAAATTACTAGAGTTAATCAGTGAATTTAGCAGAGTTATGGATTGCAAGGAGATCCAATCAGTCCATTCTAAAGGATATCACTCCTAGGTGTTCTTTGGAAGGAATGATGCTAAAGCTGAACTCCAGTACTTTGGCCACTTCATGTGAACAGTTAACTCAGTGGAAAAGACTCTGATGCTGGGAGGCATTAGGGGCAGGAGGAAAAGGGGATGACAGAGGATAAGATGGCTGGATGGCATCACCGACTTGATTGAGTTTGAGTGAACTCCAGGAGTTGGTGATGCACAGAGAGGCCTGGTGTGCTGCAGTTCATGGGGTCACAAAGAATCAGACATGACTGAACGATTGAACTGAGCTGAACTGAACAGGATACAAAATCAATAACCAGAAATCATCGCATTTCTATATACTAACAATGAAAAATCAGAAAGAGAAATTAAAGAATCAATTCCATTCACCATTGCAACAAAAATAACCAAATATCTAGGAATAAACCCATCTAAGGAGAAAACAGGAACTGTATACTGAAAACAAAAAGACACTGATGAATCAATCAAAGAGGACATAAACAGATGGAGAGATATTTCATGTTTCTGGGTTGGAAGTATCAATATTGTGAAAATGACTATGCTACAAAATTCAATACACTGATTCAATGCCTTATCAAATTACCAATGACATTTTTCACGGAACTAGAATTTTAAAAATTCACAATTCATATGGAAAAGACCCCAAATAACTAAAGTAGTCTTGAGAAAGAAGAATGGAGCTGAAGGAATCAACCTTCCTGTCTTCAAACTATACTGCAAAGCTACAGTCATCAAGAAAGTATGGTACTGGCACAAAAACTAAAATATAGGCCAATGGAACAACATAGAAAGCCCAGACATAAACCTACATGCACATGGGTACCTCATTTTTGACAATGGAGGCAAGAATATGCCCAATACAATATTGTAAAGTAATTAGCCTCCAATTAAAATAAATAAATTTAAATTAAAAAAAAGAATATACAATTGGTCAAAGATTGCCTCTTCAATATGTGATATTGGGAAAACTGCACAACTATATGTAAAAGAATGAAATTAGAACACTTCCTAACACAACACACAAGATAAACTCAAAATGGATTAAAGACCTAATTGTGAGAGAAGAAACTTTTAGAGGAAAACATGGGCAGAACACTTGATGACATAAATCACAGCAAGATCCTCCTTGACTCAGCTTCTAGAGTAATGGAAATAAAAACAAAAATAAATGTGTGGTATCTAATTAAACTTAAAAGCTTTTTCACAGCAGAGGAAGCTATAAACAAGGTGAAAAAGACAACCCTCAGAATGGGATAAGATAACAGCAAATGAAACAACTGTCAAAGGATTAATTTCCAAAATATGCAAGCACCTCATACATACCAATACCAGAAAGAAAAAAAAAAAAAAAAAACCTAATTAAAACGTGGAAAAAATGCATTTTTCCAAAGAAGACATACAGATGGCTAACAAATACATGAAAAAGATACTCAATATTTCTCATTATTAGAGGAAGGCAAATCAAACCTACAATCAGTACAGTCACACCAGTCAAAATGGCCATCATCAAAAAGTCTACAGACAATAAATGCTGGAGAAAATGTGGAGAATAGGGAACTCTCTTGCATTGTTGGAGGGAATGTAAACTGATACAGCCACTATGGAAGATAGCATGAGGATTCCTTTAAAAACTAGGAATAAAATCACCATCAGTTTAGTTCAGTTCAGTCACTCCGTCATGTCCAGCTCTTTGTGACCCCATGGACTTCACCATGCAAGGCTTCCCTGTCCATCACCAGCTCCAGGAACTTGCTCAAACTCGTGTCCATCGAGCTGGTGATGCCATCTTTCCAACACATCACCCAGTAATCCCACTACTAGCATATACCATTAGGAAATGAAAATTGGAAAACAAACAAACAACACATGTATCCCGAAGTTACAGTTCAATTCAGTTCAGTCGCTCAGCTGTGTCCCACTCTTTGTGATCCCATGAATCACAGAATACCAGGCCTGCCTGTCCATCACCAACTCTCAGAGTTCATTCAGGTTCACCTCCTCAAAAGCACCAATTCTTTGGCACTCAGTGTTTATTGCAGCATTATTTACAACAGCTAGACCATGGAAGAAATCTAGATGTCCATTGATAGATGAACAGATAAAGAAGCTGTGGTACATTTATATGAAATATTACTCAATCATAAAAAGGAGTGAATTTGTGTCTAGAGCCAGACATCTTGGAATGTGAACTCAAGTGGGCCTTAGAAAGCATCACTATGAACAAAGCAAGTGGAGGTGATGATATTCCAGTGGAGCTGTTTCACATCCTGAAAGATGATGCTGTGAAAGTGCTGCACTCAGTATGCCAGCAAATTTGGAAAACTCAGCAGTGGCCACAGGACTGGAAAAGGTCAGTTTTCATTCCAATCCCAAAGAAAGGCAATGCCAAAGAATGCTCACACTACCACACAATTGCACTCATCTCACACACTAGTAAAGTAATGCTCAAAATTCTTCAAGTCAGGTGTCAGCAATATGTGAACCATGAAGTTCCAGATGTTCAAGCTGGTTTTAAAAAAGGCAGAGGAACCAGAGATAAAATTGCCAACATCCGCTGGATCATCAAAAAAGCAATATAGTTCCAGAAAAACATCTATTTCTGCTTTATTGACTATGCCAAAGCCTTTAACTGTGTGGATCACAATAAACTATGGAAAATGCTGAAAGAGATGGTAATATCAGAGCATCTGACCTGCCTCTTGAGAAATCTGTATGCATGTCAGGAAGCAACAGTTAGAACTGGATGTGGAACAACAGACTGGTTCCAAATAGGAAAAGGAGAACATCAAGGTTGTATATTGTCACCCTGCTTATTTAACGTATATGCAGAGTACATCGTGAGAAATGCTGGACTGGAAGAAACACAAGCCGGAATCAAGATTGCCGGGAGAAATATCAATAGCCTCAGATATTGCAGATGACACCACCTTTATGGCAGAAAGTGAAGAGAAGCTAAAAAGCCTCTTGATGAAAGTGAAAGAGGAGAGTGAAAAAGTTGGCTTAAAGCTCAACATTCAGAAAATGAAGATCATGGTATCTGGTCCCATCACTTCATGGGAAATAGATGGGGAAACAGTGGAAACAGTGTCAGACTTTGTTTTTGTTGTTGTTGTTGTTGGGGGATGGCTCCAAAATCACTGCAGATGGTGACTGCAGCCATGAAATGAAAAGACACTTACTCCTTGGAAGAAAAGTTATGACCAACCTAGATAGCATATTCAAAATCAGAGATATTACTTTGCTGACTAAGGTCCGTCTAGTCAAGGCTATGGTTTTTCTTGTGGCCATGTATGGATGTGAGAGTTGGACTGTGAAAAAGGCTGAGCGCTGAAGAATTGATGCTTTTGAACTGTGGTGTTGGAGAAGACGCTTGAGAGTCTTTTGGACTGCAAGGAGATCCAACCAGTCCATTCTGAAGGAGATCAACCCTGGGATTTCTTTGGAAGGAATGATGCTAAAGCTGAAACTCCAGTACTTTGGCCACCTCATGTGAAGAGTTGACTCTTTGGAAAAGACTCTGATGCTGGGAGGGATTGGGGGCAGGAGGAGAAGAGGAAGGCAGAGGGTGAGATGGCTAGATGGCATCACTGACTCGATGGACGTGTGAGCGAACTCCATGAGATGGTGATGAACAGGGAGGCCTGACGTGCTGTGATTCATGGGGCTGCAGGAATAGAACAGGACTGAGTGACTGAACTTCAACCTTTAACGAAGTGGATAAACCTTGAGCCTATTATACAGTTATGTAAATCAGAAAGAGACTAATAAATATCATATATTAATACATATGTGCAATCTAGAAGGATGGTACTTACTGATGAAGTCATTTGCAAGGCAACAGTGGAGACATAGACATAGAGGACAAACTTATGGTCATGGGGTGGGGAGAAGTATGGAGATGGTGAGATGTATGGAAAGAGTAACATGGAAACTTACATTACTATGTTGAAAGTAGCCAATGGAAATTTTCTGTATGACCCAGGAAACTCATGATGGCACATTGTAGCAAACTAGAGGGGCAGGATGGGAAGGGAAATGAGAAGGAGGTTCCAGAGAGAGGAAATATGTGTATACCTATTGCTTATTCATGTTGATGTTTGACAGAAATCAACATGATTTTATAAAGCAATTATTCTTCAAATAAAAAATAACTAAATTTAAAATACAAAAAATTAAAAAAACATACATGCTAAAGAAAACAGAATTGGAAGAGACATGTGTAGCCCAATGTCCATTGCAGCAGTATTTACAAAGCTAGAAGATGAACACAACCTACATGTCCATTGGCAGATGAACGGATAAGGAAGTTGTGATAAATATACATGATGGAATATTACTCAGCTATAAAAAAGAATGCATTTGAATCCATTCTATTGACGTGGATGAACCTAGAGCATATTATACAGAGTGAAGTAAGTCAGAAAGAGAAACACAGATACTGTATATTAATACATATATATGGAATTTAGAAAGACAGTAACAATAATCATATATGCAGGGCAGAAAAAGAAACACATATGTAAAAATCAGATTTTCGGACTCTGTGTGAGAAGGTGAGTGTGGGATTATTTGAGAGAACAGCATTTAAACATGTATATTACCATATGTAAAATAGATGACCAGTGCAAGTTTGATGCATGGAGCAGGTAATTCAAACCCGGTGCTCTGAGACAACTCAGAGGGATGAGATGGAGAGGGATGTGGGAGAGGGGTTCAGGATGGGGAACACATGTGCCTGTGGCTGATTCATTTCAATGTATGTCGAAAAGCATCACAATATTGTAAAGTAATTATTTTCCAATTAACACGAATAAAAAAACACATAGTTTCCTTTGAAATTGCTAATTTTCTGAGTTTACTTCTCATAATTGAGTAATCTGGAAATTTTATAAATGTGTGTGAAAATGCTGGATGAAAAGTTATGTGAGTTTACTGTAAATTAAATATTCCCAAAGCTATGATTTGATTTATATATAATACATATATTGATAGGAAATGAGTTTATACACAAATGCAAATATGAAATAATTACTTATCTTTGGATATTTCTACTGAGTGGCAATATAGTGTAGAGATTAAGAAGTTTATATTTGGGACAAGTGTAAGGTGATTTAAACAATACCCATGCTACCTACACACCACAAGGCATAAGGTAAGTTACTTAACGTTTCCATGCCTAGGAAAAGGGAGAAAAATGAGAGTACCAGAAGTCATATATGGATGTGAGATTTAGACCATAAATAAGGCTGAGCACCAAAGAAGTGATGCTTTTGAATTGTGCTGGAGAAGACTCTTCAGAGTCCCTTGGACTCCAAGGAGATGAAATTCTTCAATCCTAAAGAAAATTAACTCTGAATGTTGACTGGAAGGACTGATGCTGAAGTTCCAATATTTTGGCCACTCACTGCAAAAAGCTGACCCATTGGAAAAGACCCTGATGCTGGGAAAGTGAGAGCAAAAGGGAAGGGCACAGTAAAGGATGAGATGGTTAGATAGCATCATGAACTGAATGTACATGAATCTGAACAAACTCTGGGAAATAGTGGAGGACAGAGAAGCCTGGAGTGTTGCAGTCCATGGGGTTGCAAAGAGTCGGACTCTATTTATCAACCGAACAACAGTACACGCTTCAAACACTTTTTGTGAAGATTAAAGGATCTAATATATACAGATCACTCAGAGTACAATTGTGCATTATAGCAGTTCTGCCTTAATACAGTAAATGTTCAATGATTGCTAGTTAGTAATTTTTATTTGGTGAAATTATTGAGATGAAAAGCAAAGCTGCTGAAACAAGAAGACTCAAACATATAGTGACTCAAATAATATAGAATTGCATTTTTTTTTTGCACTACTTTTCCAAGGTGAATGGTCCAAACTCATCAGGATATTCAGTGCCCCAAATGCTTTCCACCAGGTGTAGCACTGCCACCTCTCCTTACTTTTATCTGCAAGATCACACAAGACCTTAAATATGTCCATGATCCAGGTGACTGGAGGAAAAGCACATATTGAGCCCTGTGTGTTCAAGGCCTCATGGTTCATGCTGCTACTGCTGCTAAGTCACTTCAATCATATCCGACTCTGTGCGACCCCATAGATGGCAGCCCTCTAGGCTCCCTCATCCCTGGGATTCTCCGGGCAAGAACATTGGAATGGATTGCCATTTCCTTCTCCAATGCATGAAAATGAAATGTGAGAGTGAATTTTCTCAGTCATGTCTGACTCAGCGATCCCATGGACTGCAGCCTAACAGGCTCCGTCCATGGGATTTTCCAGGCAAGAGTACTGGAGTGGGTTGCCTTTGCCTTCTCTGCTTATGGTTCATAATTTAATATAATTTCCATTCACATCCCATGGTAAAAATATATAGTTACATCACTACACTTAGCTTTAGAGGAGTCTAGTAAATGTAGTCTATCATTATTTGCTTACTCTGGAAAAGAGGGAAAGTGAAAAAGGAAAATGGTGGATTTCAGTGATATGGATAATACTTGATATTAGACATATGAGGTTGTTGCCCTTGAATGGTTAAAATGGGTAGCCTTGATCAAAACAATAAGAAAATGTCCCTTTAAATAGGTGTTTCCTAAATCACTGATATTAGTGAATACTTCATATAGATGAAAGGAATGTAGCAGAGATGCAGCCCAAGGTCAAATGCAACTTGCTCAATCTGTGCACAGTAGGATACTGACAATTAGAAAAACTCTTGCCATATAGAAAAACCATAGTACATATTCATATAACAGTTTAAGTTCAAGTTCCTCATTTTTTTGTAAATGTAAAACCTTTCTCCATGATGTAGCTCTAGAATTAGGACTCTGTAGAATGTTTTGAGAAATATGCCTCTAGTTACTGGCTTGCTTCCAAATCTGCTTTATTTAGGTATAGTTTCTTAGAGTTTTTAAACAAAAGTTTTATTTTATTTTTAGAACATAGATTGCCAGGAAAAATATTAATAACCTCACATATGTAGATGACACCACCCTTATGGCAGAAAGTGAAGAGGAACTAAAGAGCATCTTGATAAAGGTAAAAAGAATAGTGAAAAAGCTGATTTAAGACTCAACATTCAAAAAAGATCGTGGCATCTGGTCCCATCTCTTCATGGGAAATAGATGGGAAAACAGTGGAAACAGTGTCAGACTTTAATTTTGGGGGCTCCAAAATCACTGCAGATGGCAACTGCAGCCATAAAATTAAGACACTTACTCTTTGGAAAAAGGCTATGACAAACCTAGACCGAGTATTCAAAAGCATAGACAATATTTTGCTGCAAAGATCTGAATATTCAGAACTATGGTTTCTTCAGTAGGCATGTATGTATGTGAGAGTTGGACCATAAAAAAAATCTGAGCACTGAAGAATGGACGCTTTCAAGCTATGTTATTGGAGAAGACTCTTGAGAGTTCCTTGAACTGTAAGGAAATCCAACCAGCCAATTGTGAAAGAAATCAACCCTGAAAATTCATTGGAAGGACTGATGCTGAAGCTGAAACTCCAATACTTTGGTCCCCTACTGTGAAGTATCAGCTCATTAGAAAGACCCTGATACTGGGAAAGACTGAGAACAGTAAGATAAGAGGATGACAGAGGAAGAGATAAATCGATGATATCACTTACTAAATGGATATGAGTTTGGCAAAACTCTGGGAGATGGTGAAGTACAGAGAAACCTGGTGTGCTGGGATTGCAAATGGTTGGACATGACTAAGTGACTGAGCAAGAATAACTGTGTAAATTTAAAGTGTAAAATATGTTAACTTGATATGTATATATGACTGCCATATATACTTAAAATATACCTATTTGCTGTATATATTTTGATGCCTTTGAATACAGGGATATGTCTGTAATACTATCACAATCAGAGTGATAAATACAGCTATCATCTTCAGTACAGTTCTTTCATCCCCTTGCTTTATTTATTTGTTTTGGTGGTAATTAGACAGGTTGGGATCTGGGACCTGGGAACCTTTGCTATAGCGCTTGCATCTCAACAACCATCTCCTCAAGAAACAAAACACAAAGGGCTACAATGGACTAAACATAACTGCATGCAGGCACAGTTGGGGAAAATTATGGACAATAAGATACAAAAAGACAAAGAAAAAACCTTGCCACTTCTGAATAGCTGGGAGCAAGAACAGTGCATTGGGAACAAAATCAGGATATTTCACATGCCTCTACATTCAACACCAGCCAAGTCACCATTCTAGCATGACCCCTTGACACAACCCTAACTCAACCCATGTAAGAAACAGGTTTGCCTTCCTTTAGGAACAAAAAATGGAGAAGTCAATGGCACCTCCACTCCAGTACTCTTGCCTGGAAAATCCCATGGATGGAGGAGCCTGGTGGGCTGCAGTCCATGGGGTCGCTAAGAGTCTAACACAACTGAGTGACTTCACTGTCACTTTTCACTTCCATGCATTGGAGAAGGAAATGGCAACCCACTCCAGTGTTCTTGCCTGAAGAATCCCAGGGACAGGGGAGCCTGGTGGGCTGCCATCTATGGGGTAGCACAGAGTGGGCTGCCATCTATGGGGTCACACAGAGTCGGACATGACTGAAGCGACATAGCAACAGCAGCAGGAACAAACAAGGGAACCTTTACTCGTTTTCACTGTGGAAGCACCAAGAGAGCCTAAGTTTCTGGTCTGGCTTCTTTTCAATTCTATGTGTTGGGGAAGCCTAAGAACCCTAGTTGGTGTCAGACTTAGCAGTACTCAACAGGCATAGTTTTTTCCTCCCAGGAGGGCTTGGATGCCTCCAAGACTACCAAATGCAACATCTCCATGGGTGACAAGTGACCATCTGAACCTCTTATTTTAGCATCACGACATTTGGTAAGTCTGCTTTTCTGGCCCCGAGGAGCCACAGTACTCTCATTCAGGCAATATTTCTCTTCTCTCCATAGTCTCTTTTTCTGTCCTGATATCTCTCTACTACTCGGCTGTATCCTCCAAGAGAGTGTATGTTAGGCAGCTACAGCATCATTCCTCTAAGCTTGTGAGAACATTCTCCCTGCGATCAGTTTTCACCCATCTCATTTTGATGGATGAAAAGCCGAGGTGGGAAAGGCTCACAATATACTGTGCAGAACTTGATGCAATAGGTTCAGGAGGTTTATGAAAGAGATAGAGGTTTAAAGCTCATTTCATGCAGTGACTAGAAATACTATCACCACAGTATTCTCACCTGTATTTTGTGCTTACACTTTATCTTTTTTTCAATAGCCTTCCTCCTCTTATTTCACCCCTTAACCTTGTAACTTCATGCCCATCCTATTTATGCTGAAAACTTCTTGTGTTTTCAAGTTTTGATCATTGCTATCTTTGCTTTATGTAGTTTTTTGTTTGTTGTGTTTTTTTTTGGTATTGTTGTTTGTTTGTTTTCCTGTGCAACTGCTCCTGCAAGTATCTGATGAAATTGTAGGAATGGTGGAACACTTAAGCCTTTAAATACAAACACGGCAAACACCCCATGGTGCACGAGATTTCAGCCTTGGGTCACTTCAGTTCAGTTCCGTTCAGCTGCTCAGTCATGTCCGACTCTTTGCAACCCCATGAATCACAGCACACCAAGCTTTCCTGTCCATCACCAACTCCCGGAGTTCAGTCAAACTCATGTCCATTGAGTCAGTGATGCAATCCAGCCATCTCATCCTCTGTCATCCCCTTCTCCTCCTGCCACCAAGCCCTCCTAGCATCAGAGTTTTTCCAATGAGTCAACTCTTCGCATGAGGTGGCCAAAGTACTGGAGTTTCATTCCTTCCAAAGAACATCCAAGAGTGATTTCCTTTAGAATGGACTGGTTGGATCTCCTTGAAGTCCAAGGGACTCTCAAGAGTCTTCTCCACACCACAGTTCAAAAGCATCAATTCTTCGGTGCTCAGCCTTCTTCACAGTCCAACTCTCACATCCATACATGACCACAAGAAAAACCATAGCCTTGACTAGATGGACCTTAGTCAGCAAACTAATGTCTCTGCTTTTCAATATGCTGTCTAGGTTGGTCATAACTTTTCTTCCAAGGAGTAAGTGTTCTTTTAATTTCATGGCTGCATTCACTACCTGCAGTGATTTTGGAGCCCCCCCCAAAATTAAAGTCTGAAACTGTTTCCACTGTTTCCCCATCTATTTCCCATGAAGTGATAGGACCGGATGCCATGATCTTCGTTTTCTGAATGTTGAGCTTTAAGCCAACTTTTTCACTGTCCTCTTTCACTTTCATCAAGAGACTTTTTAGTTCCTCTTCACTTTCTGCCATAAGGGTGGTGTCATCTGCATATCTGAGGTCACTGATATGTCTCCCTGCAATCTTGATTCCAGCTTGTGCTTCTTCCAGCCCAGCATTTCTCATGATGTACTCTGCATATAAGTCAAATAAGCAGGATGACAATATACAGCTTTGACATAGTCCTTTTCCTATTTGGAACCAGTCTGCTGTTCCATGTCCAGTTCTAAATGTTGCTTCCTGACCTGCATATAGGTTTCTCAGAGGCAGGTCAGGTGGTCTGGTATTTCCATCTCTCTAAGCATTTTCCACAGTTTATTGTGATCCACACAGTCAAAGGTTTTGGCATAGTCAATAAAACAGAAATAGATGTTGTTCTGGAACTCTCTTGCTTTTTCCATGACCCAGCCAATACTGGCAATTTGATCTCTGATTCCTCTGCCTTTTGTAAAACAAGCTTGAACATCTGGAAGTTCACGGTTCGTGTATTGCTGAAGCCTGGCTTGCAGAATTTTGAGCATGACTTTACTAGCATGTGAGATGAGTGCAATTGTGTGGTAGTTTGAGCATTCTTTGGCATTGCATTTCTTTGGGATTGGAATGAAAACTGACATTTTCCAGTCCTGTGGCCACTGCTGAGTTTTCCAAATTTGCTGGCATATTGAGTTCAGCACTTTCACAGCATCATCTTCCAGGATTTGAACTAGCTCAACTGGAATTCCATCACCGCCACTAGCTTTGTTCATAGTGATGCTTTCTAAGGCCCACTTGTCTTCACATTCGAGGAATTCTTGCTCTAGGTGAGTGATCACACCATCGTGATTGTGTTGGTCATGAAGATATTTTTGTTAATATCTTCTGCTTCTGTTAGGTCCATACCATTTCTGTCCTTTATCAAGCCCCTATTTGCATGAAATTTTCCCTTGGTACCTCTAATTTTCTTGAAGAGATCTCTAGTCTTTCCCATTTTGTTCTTTTCCTCTATTTCTTTGCATTGATAACTATGGAAGTCTTTCTTATTTCTTCTTGCTATTCTTTGGAACTCTTCATTCAGATGCTTATATCTTTCCCTTTCTCCTTTGCTTTTCACTTCTCTTCTTTTCATAACTATTTGTAAGGCCTCCCCAGACAGCCATTTTGCTTTTTTTGCATTTCTTTTCCATGGCGATGGTCTTGATCCCTGTCTCCTATACAATGTCATGAACCTCCATCCATAGTTCATCAGGCACTCTATCAGATCTAGGCCCTTAAATCTTTTTCTCACTTCCACTGTGTAATCATAAGGGATTTGATTTAGGTCATACCTGAATGGTCTAGTGGTTTTTCTTACTTTCTTCAATTTAAGTCTGAATTTGGCAATAAGGATTTTATTATCTGAGCCACAGTCAGCTCCTGGTCTTGTTTTTGCTGACTGTATAGAGCTTCTCCATCTTTGGCTGCAAAGAATATAATCAATCTGATTTCAGTGTTGAACCTCTGGTGATGTCCATGTGTAGTCTTCTCTTGTATTGTTAGAAGAGGGTGTTTGATATGGCCAGTGTGTTCTCTTGGCAAAACTCTATTAGTCTTTGCCCTGCTTCATTCTGCATTCCAAGGCCAAATTTGCCTGTTACTCCAGGTGTTTTTTGACTCTCTACTTTTGCATTCCAGTCCCCTATAATGAAAAGGACATCTTTTTTGGGTGTTAGTTCTAAAAGGCCTTGTAGGTTTTTGTAGAACCATTCAACTTCAGGGTTACTTAGTAGGATTTTAAACAGGGACAAAAGAGAAGAGGTTGCATCTCCTATGCTTTTTCAATGCAATTCTTCTACTTGGGCTCAACAAGCTTACATTTCTCTCTTTTGTCTGTGCAATGCAATTATTTTGCCTGCACTCTCAGGAACTATCTAATTCATCTCTAGTTTCACAAACTGAGAGAAAAAGAGAGAGAGAGAGAGACTTTCTTAAATTCAAGTTGGAAAACTATGAGATCTCTGGTTTTGTCTTTACATAATAGGTAGCTTGTAACTTAGCTACATTTAATTGGATTAAAAAATTAAGTGCTTCTATACATTATCAGAAATATAAAAGAAACTGACCAAAGTGCATTTCAGGTTCATGTCATCTGGGAAATATTCAATATTGAATTAATATCTAGTATTAAAGCTAGCTTAAATTTGTGGGTTAATTAATACAGATTTTTCTTTAGAGTCATCAACACTTAAGTATGGTGATTTTATTGTATTGATGGTTATTAAAAGTCAGTAAGTACATGTTGTTTTTGTTATAAAATCTGGCAACAGAGAAAATAACCTGATGTGATCAAACTTTAAGTAAATGTAACAGATAGCTTTTGGTAAACTCAGTAGGAGTAATTATGCTTTGGAAATGTCCATCTAAAATAGTCCCTCCAAATTTTGGAGGCTTGAAACAAAATTTAGTTAAATGAGAGAAATGCATTGAACATCCAGTTCATTTTAACTAAGATGAAATACTGGAACATTTATTACTAAACAGATCTAAATTCACCTACATTTGTTTTCTTATGAGAGAGAAACTACAGTTGTTTGGGTATATTAGACACAAGTCTGGTTCCACATAGGAATACGTTTCTTCTTAAGGAAAGAAGTTGTGCTTTGGAAAGAAGCATGATTTTAGAAGTTATGGGATATTCCAATCAGGGAATGCTAATGTAAAAGATAGTTTATGGTTTTACTTACAGAAGGTAGGATGCAGATTTTCAGTAAAAGAAGATATGAAAAACGGAAATATATTCCAGTAAAGGAAAAAGGTTGATTTTGCCTTTATTTCTGAATAGGAGAAAAGGGGCAAAATCGTATGCCTTCAGAAAGTTGCAATAGTTTTATGGAAAAGGAACACTGGGAAAAGAATTTTGTATGTGGTCAAGATTTTTTTAAGATTGGATTGCATTTAATTAGATAAGTAGATTTTATGAAGAATATTTTCCTAGAATTTTGCTCTTCACAATATCATGTGAGTTTGTGTGTCTTAATTGATTTGTGTTTACTTTTGGAATCCTTTTTTCACCCTAGCTCAAGGATAAGTACCTATGATCTTATCTGACTGGATGTTTTAAAAATTTTTGACAGACTTTACAAATATCAAATTTTAATTAAAGTTATTTTGATCACCAACTACCTTTGGGGTGTTTCAAAGGATTCCTGAAGCATCCAAAAGAGAGATCCTAAGTTAACTGTGCTCATGTGGTACATTAACCTACATAGGACACACTGTTTAAACTCATGGTTGTTTTTATCAGGTGGAATCATTGGTTCACCTCCTTTTATTGTACCTGCCAAACAGATAGGGGCAATGGGTTTAGGCTCTACTGCTACTTAGTCACTTACCTTACTCTATGTCCAAAATCCCCTGTGGGAACATGCCCACCCCTAAGTCTTCAGGTCCTGACCTTCATAGGATTTTCCATTGAGCCCAGCTCCAATTCTTTCAGGAGTTTCTTTTTTAATCTCTAGGACCCCCCTTCACTTCAGGACTTGGCAGACACACACTGTTGAAGACTACCTTTTGGGCTGGCCACTTCCAAGCAGCTTACATCTTAGGTTTTATAGATGCTCAGTCTTGAGGAAGACATCTCAGCAGGGAAACTCATTGTAAGAAGTAAGTTTTATAGACAACAGATCCCCATCGTGGAGAGTCTTGGCAATGAACTGCTTCAAATTTCCCCTCCTGGGGACACATTATGCAAGTGACTGTTGACCAGACATGTCTGGTTATGTGACGGGAGAGTAAAGGACATTGAAAATCCCATTAATAAGAAGGGAATTTGGATGAAACTCCAACCTCCTTTCAGACAAAAGTCTCCTGGTAAATGTTTCTGGGATATCAGACTTCATTTCTAGGAACATTCTCAGTTGCAAGTTATTCAGCATGAGAAGATCCTCTTCTAAGTCAGAAGAAACCCCTCTGGAGTGTATCCTTAAAAGTTGGACATTTTAAAAATAAACAGGCTGAAAGGGAAAAACATAAACTTTAGTGTAACAGTGCCTAGCTTTTATATAATTTGGGGGATGGAGAAAAAAAAATGCCTGGAAATGGGTCTCTAAATTACAATACCATCTTGCAATTTGATCTTTACTGTCACACAATATAGGAAAATAGAAGGAAGTTCCCTATGTTCAAGCCTTCATGGTCCTTTACCAAAATCCCACTCTATGAGGCATCTATAATCAAGTTTGGGGAACCAGAAAACACTCCCGATATTTTAGACTAACCCTTTGTAAACTTTCCCAAATCTCAGGGTGGAAATGAAGTTTTACCTGCTTCTCCAGAGTCACTTACTTCTCCAGAGGTACCTATTTCCCGAAATCCTTCTGACAGATCCTATACTCTGCTTTCCTATGTTACCTTATACTACCCCAGGAAGTAGAGGCTAGCCCCATCCATGGTAACTCATATTGGAACTTGAATCAGAGAAGATAAGCCCTCTTAGTGAAGAGGTAAATTATGGCACCTGTGCCCTTCTCCTTAACCAATGCAGACAGAGACTGGGCTAATTTTCTGAAGACCCTAGTAAGTTAGCTGAAGAGTTTCAGGCCTTAAATCTTGTCGTTGCTGTAACTTAAAAAGATGTCTGCTGCTGCTGCTGCTGCTGCTGCTGCTGCTAAGTCGCTTCAGTCGTGTCTTACTCTGTGTGACCCCATAGATGGCAGCCCACCAGGCTCCCCCGTCCCTGGGATTCTCCAGGCAAGAACACTGGAGTGGATTTTCATTTCCTTCCCCAATGCATGAAAGTGAAAAGTGAAAGTGAAGTCACTCAGTCGTGTCCGACTCTTCGCCACCCCATGGACTGCAGCCCACCAGGCTCTGCTGTCCATGGGATTTTCCAAGCAAGAGTACTGGAGTGGGGTGCTATTGCCTCCTCCAAAAAGATGTCTACATAAAAAGATGTATACATAATTCAATCTACTTTGCTGTACCATTGAGGAAAAAGAGATAATTTGGACATCATCCCAGCAGTACAGCAACCAGCTTGCTAGGCATCCAAACACAACATTTTGTTATGGATGAAGTCAAAGTCCCAAATAAGGAACCCCATTGGAATTATAATTCCAAGAAGAGAACAGAAGGAAGGAACCACATGATTCAGTGCATATTAGAAGGGGTGACAAACTGTATCAAAACACCAGTTAACTATAAAAAGGCTAAAACAATTCCCCAAGAAGAAAAAGAAAATCCATCCCTTATTCTGGGACAGCTCATAGAGGCTTTTGTAAAATTGATCCTGAGGGTCAATGCCCTCTGGCACAGTAGTTTATCAACCATTTCACCCCTGATACTAGGAGTAAATTTCAAAAGTTACAATTCGGTTTCCAAACCTTAATGCCCCAACTCTTACAGATGGCCTTGGGGATATTTAATAATGGAGATCAAGCTGAGGAGGAAGGCAGAACTCAACATGAAAACAAGCAGGCCAGAGCTCACACTAAACATGGCCATTGCAGCCAGCCATGCCTTGTGACTTCAGGACAACCCAAAGGGCTCAAGGAAATTTAACCATACATGTGGAGGCAAAACCAGCAGGGGGAAATGCTTCAAACACAAGTAAGTTAGCAACTTGGCCCATAAATGCCAGAAAGATTCCTCTAGTTCAAAAGCAGTCTGAAAATGAACAGCTTATTGGACTGGGACTCTCTACAGTTCTACAGAGGAAGAGGGAGCTTCCATTCTGATACGCTTATGCTAAACAACTGAGGCAGCCTGGAGATTCTGGCATCTTCCCTCCCCACTCCCCACCATGAACTGTTGCTCTCCATCAAGGCGTGCTAAGTGGTCCTTTATGTAGTACATATGAAAATCAATTTTTCAATGGATTCAGAAGTCATTTACTCTGTCCTGATCTCTTATGCTGGGTCTCTCTCGCCTCTAAAAGTTCTATAACTATCAGTGTCAACAGAAAGCCTAATACCTGTTACTTCACTGGGCCTCTCACTTGTCAATTTGAACAGTGTCAGAGAACACCAAATACTTTTTTAGCTGTGCCTGAGTGCTCTGGAGAGATCTTCTGGGCTCCTCTGGGGCCATATTATGATTAAGAGGCCCTAGCAGCCTCTTTCCTGACTCTAAAACAAATCAGCTAGAGGAACAAGGGCCTATTACCAGTCACATTGTGTACGTAGTAAACCCTGCCGTTTGGAAGAAAGGAACCTCTGGGAGGGCTATATATAAAGATTAACCTTAAGCCAGAAGTCACGCATCCTAGCAAGAGAGAATATCCCATAAAGTTGGAAACAAAAAAGAAAGAGTTTGCAACCTTTCATAAATTCTTAAACTAAGGCCTGTTAATATGCTTTCAGTCTTGATGCAATAACCCTATTATGCTAATTGTTCAATCAAATGGAGGCTATCAAATGGTATAAGACATTAGAGCAGTAAATGATGCAGTGGTTCTTGTATATTCCCTTCTGACCAATCCTTATATTAGCCCAGGTTCCTGGAGATGCCAAACTAGTCTCACCTTCTTTTGCATTCAACTTCATCTTTCATCACAGTATCTATCTCCCTTCAAAGGGACTGTCACTCTTTGGGGCCAAATGTAACAATAGTTGATCCAGGACCTAGGAAAAGGATTAAAGGGGATACACTTAAAAGAAGGAGCAATTCTATGTGATATAGATGATTTATCAATATGTAGCCCCAAAATAGAGTTCTCAGATCAGAAGCATTGAAGTTCTTAATTTCCTTGGGACCAAGGGCTATGGGATTTCTCAAACAGAGGTATAGAACAGACTTTTGGACTCTGAGGGAGAGGAAGAGGGTGGGATGATTTGGTAAAATGGCATTGAAACATGTATACTATCATATAAGAAACGAAGTGCCAGTCTATGTTCAATACAGGATACAGGATGCTTGGGGCTGGTACACGGGATGATCCAGGGAGATGATATGGGGTGGGAGGTGGGAGGAGGCTTCGGCATTGGGAGATTGTGTACACCTGTGGCTGATTCATGTCAATGTATGGCAAAACAAATACAGTACTGTAATGTAGAATAAAGTATTTTTAATTAATTAATTAATTAAAAAAGACAAATCTCAAAAGGTCATGTTAAATAATTTGAGGTATCTTGTAAACCCTGGAAGTAGACAATTATCTCCAGATAGAAAGCAAACTATCGTAGAGCTAAGCACCCTAAAAAAAAAGAAACACATTCTCAGGCACGGCAGAATCTTGAAGAATTTGGATTCCAGGATTCAGACTAATGACTAAGCTTACATATGAAGCCACTAAAGGCCCAGATACAGAAACATTTCTTTGGATTAGGAAACAAGAGATTTTTATTATATCAAACATGCCTTTAACAGATTTGTTCTGGGTCTTCCCAACTTAAAAAAAAAGTCACTTTCCTTGCACCTAGTCGAAAAGCAAGGGACAGCTCTAAGAATCCTCATATAAAAACTGAGAAAAGCTCCCCAGCCTATGGGCTATTTTTCCAAAATTGCATTTTATAACCTAAGTATAGTCTCATTGCCTCTAAGTGGTAGCTGCCATTTCTTTATTAGTGGAAGATGCTAAAAATCTTACCTTTGAACAACCATTTGAGAAAGTCTGGACTTAAGGAAGTCCAGACTCCTCATCAATGGCAAGGAATTCTGGAGATTAAAGGCTACCACTGGGTAACTGGAGGCTGCCTTAACAAGTACCAAGTACTCCTTGACTTCCCCAAGGTAATCCTCAAAACTTACCATACACTTTATACCTGTCCATTCTTTTGCTCAGTTGTGCCTGACTTTACAACCCAATGGACTGCAGCATACCAAACTTCCTTGCCCATCACCAACTACTGGAGCTTGCTCAAACTCATGTCCATTAAGTTGGTCACATCACCCAACCATCTTGTCCCCTGCTGTCCACTTCTCCTCCTTCCTTCAGTTTTTTTTTTTTTTTTTTTGCATCAGGATCTTTTCTAATGAATTAGTCCTTCGCGTGAGGTGGCCAAAGTATTGGAGCTTCAATATCAGTCCTCCTAGTGAATATTCAGGATTGATTTCCTTTAAGATTGACTAGTTTGATCTCTTTGCAGTCCAAGGGACTCTCGAGAGTCTTCTCCAACACCACAATTCAAAAGCCTGATCTATTAGACTAGGCCAAGAAAATAATGAGGAGGAATGGTTTACTGATGGCAATCATTTTGTTAAGATAGAGTCATGAAGACAGGCTATGCTATTGTGAGGACACACAGTATCATAGATGCAAAGCCTTTTCCATCCAATACATCAACCCAGAAAGCTAAACTGATAGCCCTCCCCTGAGCCTTAACATTAGGGGAAAGAAAAATTAAAAAGATATCACTTCAGTTCAGTTGCTGAGTCATTTCCAGCTCTTTGTGACCCCATGAATTGCAGCACTTCAGGCCTTCCTGTCCATCACCAACTACTGGAGCTCACTAAAACTCATGTTTATCGAGTCAGTGATGCCATCTAGCCATCTCATCCTTTGTCATCCCCTTCTCCACCTGCCTCCAACCCCTCCCAACATCAGAGTCTTTTGAATGAGTCAACTCTTTGCATGAGGTGGCCAAAGTATTGCAGTTTCAGCTTTAGCATTAGTCCTTCCAAAGTACACCCAGGACTTATCTCATTTATTTTTTTATATTTTCTATTATTTTATTTTATTTTATTTAGAATGTAATTGTTGGACATTCTTGCAGTCCAAGGGACTCTCAAGAGTCTTCTCCAACACCACAGTTCAAAAACATCAATTCTTTAGCGAGCAGCTTTCTTCAGAGTCCAACTCTCACATTCATACATGACCACTTGAAAAATCATAGCCTTGACTAGATGGACCTTTGTTGGCAAAGTAATATCTCTATTTTTAAATACGCTATCTAGGTTGGTCATTACTTTCCTTCCAAGCATTAAGCGTCTTTTAATTTCATGGCTGCAGTCACCATCCGCAGTGATTTTGGAGCCCCCAAAATAAAATCTGACAGTGTTTCCCCATTTATTTCCAATGAAGTGATGGGACCGGATGCCATGATCTTCGTTTTCTGAATGTTGAGCTTTAAGCCAACTTTTTCGCTCTCCTCTTTCACTTTTATCAAGAGGCTCTTTAGTTCCTCTTCACTTTCTGCCATAAGGGTGGTGTCATCTGCATATCTGAGGTTATTGATATTTCTACCAGCAGTCTTGATTCCAGCTTGTGCTTCTTCCATCCCCGTGTTTTTCAGGATGTATTCTGCATATAAGTTAAATAAGCAGGGTGACAATATATGGCTTTGATGTTCACCTTTTCCTATCTGGAACCAGATTGTTGTTCCATGTCCAGTTCTAACTGTTGCTTCCTGACCTGCATACAAGTTTCTCAAGAGGCAGGTCAGACGGTCTGGTATTCCCATCTCTTTCAAAATTTTGCACAGTCCACACAGTTAAAGCCTTTGGCATAGTTAATAAAGCAGAAATATATGTTTTTCTGGAACTCATTTGCTTTTTCGATGATCCAGTGGATGTTGGCAATTTGATCTCTGGTTAATCTGTCTTTCCTAGAACCAGCTTGAATATCTGGAAGTTCACAGTTCCCATATTGCTGAAGCCTGGCTTGGAGAATTTTGAGCATGACTTTACTAGCATGTGAGATGAGTGCAGTTGTGCAATAGTTTGAACATTCTTTGGCATTGCCTTTCTTTGGGATTGGAAAGAAAACTGACCTTTTCCAGTCCTGTGGCCACTGCTGTGTTTTCCAAATTTGCTGGCATATTGAGTGCAGCACTTTCACAGCATCATCTTCCAGGAATTGAAAGAGCTCAACTGGAATTCCATCGTCTCCACTAGCTTTGTTCGTAGTGATGCTTTCTAAGGCCCACTTGACCACATTCTGGGATGCCTGGCTCTAGGTGAGTGATCACACCATCGTGATTATCTGGGTCATGAAGATCTTTTTTGTACAGTTCTTCTGTGTATTCTTGCCATCTCGTCTAAATATCTTCTGCTTCTGTTCGGTCCATACCATATTTGTCCTTTATCTAGCCCACCTTTGCATGAAATCTTTCCTTTGTATCTCTAATTTTCTTGAAGAGATCTTTAGTCTTTCCCATTTTGTTCTTTTCCTCTATGTCTTTGCACTGATCACTGAAGAAGGCTTTTTTATCACTCCTTGCTATTCTTTGGAAATCTGCATTCAGATGCTTATATCTTTCCATTTCTCCTTTGCTTTTCGCCTCTCTTCTTTTCACAGCTATTTGTAAGGCCTCCCCCACACAGCCATTTTTTCATTTCTTTTCCATTGCAATTGTCTTAATCCCTGTTCTCCTGTATAATGTCACAAATCTCTGTCCGTAGTTCATCAGGCACTTTATCTATCAGATCTAGTCTCTTAACTCTATTTCTCACTTCCACTGTATAATCATAAGGGATTTGATTTAGGTAATACCTGAATGGTCTAGTGGTTTTCCTACGTTCTTCAATTTAAGTCTGGATTTGGCAATAAGGAGTTCATTATCTGAGCCACAGTCAGATCCTGGTCTTGTTTTTGCTGACTGTATAAGCTTCTTTATCTTTGGCTGCAAAGAATATAATTAACCTCATTTTGATGTTGAACATCTGGTGATGTCCATGTGTGGAATCTTCTCCTGTGCTATTGGAAGAGAGTGTTTGCTATCACCAGTGTGTTCTCTTGGCAAAACTCTATTAGCCGTTGCCATGCTTCATTCCGTATTCCAAGGCCAAATTTGCCTGTTACTCCAAGTGTTTCTTGACTTCCTACTATTTCATTCCAAAATAGGAGTGGTGGCTGTGCAGGCACAGGAGGGCCTAGAGGAGCTATCTCATGTTGAAGGTCAGGAACGAAGGCAGTAACGAGATACCCCTTGTCCAAGATAAGGAGCAGTGGCTGTGTTTTGCTTCAGCAACCATGAAGAGATACCCCACACCCAATGTAAGAGAAACCCAACTAAGATGGTAAGTGTTGCAAGAGGGCATCAGAGGGCAGACACACTGAAACCATACTCACAGAAAATTAGTCAATCTAATCACACTAGGACTACAGCCTTGTCTCACTCAATGAAACCAAGCCATGCCTGCGGGGCAACCCAAGACGGGTGGATCATGGTGGAGAGGTCTGACAGAATGTTGTCCACTGGAGAAGGGAATGGCAAGCCACTTCAGTATTCTTGTCTTGAGAACTCCATGAACAGTATGAAAAGACAAAATGATAGGATACCAAAAGAGGAACACCCCAGGTCATTAGGTGCCCAATATGCTACTGGAAGTCAGTGGAGAAATAACTCCAGAAAGAATGAAGGGATGGAGCCAAAGCAAAAACAATACCCAGATGTGGATGTGACCGGTGATAGAGGCAAGATCTGATGTTGTAAAGAGCAATATTGCATAGGAACCTGGAATGTCAAGTCCATGAATCAAGGCAAATTGGTAATGGCCAAAAGAGATGGCAAGGGTGAATGTCGACATTCTAGGAATCAGCGAACTAAAATGGACTGGAATGAGTGAATTTAACTCAGATGACCATTATATCTACTACTGTGGGCAGGAATCCCTCAGAAGAAATGGAGTAGCCATCATGGTCAACAAAACAGTCCAAAATGCAGTACTTGGATGCAATATCAAAAATGACAGAGTGATCTCTGTTTGTTTCCATGGCAGACCATTCAGTATTACAGTTATCCAAGTCTATGTCCCAGTCAGTAATGCTGAAGAAGCTGAAGTTGAATGGTTTCATGAAGATCTACAAGATCTTTTAGAACTAACACCCAAAAAAGATGTCCTTTTCATTATAGGGGGCTGGAATGTTAAAGTAGGAAGTCAAAAAACACCTGGAGTAACAGGCAAATTTGGCCTTGGAATGCAGAATGAAGCAGGGCAAAGACTTATAGAGTTTTGCCAAGAAAATGCACTGGTCACAGCAAACACGCTCTTCCAACAACACGAGAAGACTCTACACATGGACATCACCAGATGGTCAACAACAAAATCAGATTGATTATATTCTTTGCAGCCAAAGATGGAGAAGCTCTATACAGTCAACAAAAATAAGACCAGGAGCTGACTGTGGCTCAGATCATGAACTCTTTATTAGCAAATTCAGACTCCAATTGAAGAAAGTAGGGAAAACCGCTAGATCATTCAGGTATGACTTAAATCAAATCCCTTATGATTATACAGTGGAAGTGAGAAATAGATTTAAGGGCCTAGAACTGATAGATAGAGTGCCTGATGAACTATGAAATGAAGTTTGTGACATTGTACAGGAGACAGGGCTCAAGATCATCTCCATAGAAAAGAAATGCAAAAAGCAAAATGGTTGTCTGGGGAGGCCTTACAAAAAGCTTTGAAAAGAAGAGAGGTGAAAAGCAAAGGAGAAAAGAAAAAGATACAGGCATCTAAACGCAGAGTTCCAAAGAATAGCAAGGAGAGATGAGAAAGCCTTCCTCAGCGATCAATGCAAAGAAATAGAGGAAAACAACAAAATGGGAAAGAATGGAGATCTCTTCAAGAAAATTAGAGATACCAAGGGAACATTTCATGCAAAGATGGGCTCAATAAAGGACAGAAATGGTCTAAACCTAACAGAAGCAGAAGATATTAAGAAGAGGTGTCAAGAATACATGGAAGAACTGTACAAAAAGATCTTCATGACCCAGATATTCATGATGATGTGATTACCAATCTAGAGCCAGACATCTTGGAATGTGCAGTCAAGAGGGCTGTAGAAAGCATCACTACGAACAAAGCTGGAATTACAAAAATGGAATTACACTTGAGCTGTTTCAAATCCTGAAAGATGATGCTGTGAAAGTGCTGCACTCAATATGCCAGCAAATTTGGAAATCTCAGCAGGGGCCATAGGACTGGAAAAGGTCAGTTTTCCTTCCAATCCCAAAGAAAAGCAATGCCAAAGAATGCTCAAACTACCACATAATTGCACTCATCTCACATGCTAGTAAAGTAATGCTCAAAATTCTCCAAGCCAGGCTTCAGCAATACGTGAACCATGGACTCCCTGATGTTCAAGCTGGTTTTAAAAAGGCAAAGGAACCAGAGATCAAATTGTCAACATCCGCTGGATCAAGGTAAAAGCAAGAGAGTTCCAGAAAAACATCTATTTCTGCTTTATTGACTATGCCAATGACTTTGTGTGGATTACAATAAACTGTGGAAAATGCTGAGAGAGATGGGACTATCAGACCACCTAACCTGTCTCTTGAGAAACCTATATGCAGGTCAGGAAGCAACAGTTAAAACGGGACATGGAACAGTAAACTGGTTTCAAATAGGAAAAGGAGTACGTCAAGGCTGTATATTGTCACCCTGCTTATTTAACTTATATGCAGAGCACATCATGAGAAAGGCTGAACTCGAAGAAACACAAACTGGAATCAAGATTACTGGGAGAAATATCAATAGCCTCAGATATGCAGATGACACCACCCTTATTGCAGAAAGTGCAGAGGAACTAAAAAGCCTCTTAATGAAAGTGAAAGAGGAAAGTGAAAAAAGTTGGCTTAAAGCTCAACATTCAGAAAACGAAGATCATGGCATCCGGTCCCATCACTTCATGGGAATAGATGGGGAAACACTGTCAGATTTTATTTTGGGGGCTCCAAAATCACTGCAGATGGTGACTGCAGCCCTGAAAATAAAAGATGCTTACTCCTTGGAAGAAAAGCTATGGCCAACCTATATATTATATTCAAAAGCGGAGACATTACTTTGCTGACTAAGGTCCCTCTAGTCAAGACTATGGTATTTCCAGTGGTCATGCATGGATATGAGAGTTGGACTGTGAAGAAGGCTGAGCTCCGAAGAATTGATGCTTTTGAACTGTGGTGTTGGAGAAGACTCTTGAGAGTCCCTTGGACTGCAAGGAGATTCAACGAATCCATTCTGAAGGAGATCAGCCCTGGGGTTTCTTTGGAAGGAATGATGCTAAAACTGAAACTCCAGTACTTTGGCCACCTCATGCAAAGAGTTGACTCACTGGAAAAGACTCTGATGCTGGGAAGGATTGGGGGCAGGAAGAGAAGGGGATGACAGAGGATGAGATGGCTGGATGGCATCATGGACTCTATAAACATGAGTGTGAGTGAACTCCGGGAGATGGTGATGGACAGGGAGGCCAGGCGTTCTGCAATTCATGGGGTTGCAAAGAGTTGGACACAACTGAGCGACTGAACTGAACTGTAGCGTGGCACACATTAATTTATTTACAAAACAAATCACAGATACAAAAAAACAAACTATGGTTACCAAAGGAGAAATGTTTCAGGGGAAGAAAGGATAATCTAGGAAGTTGTTATGAATATGTGCACACTATTATATAAGACATAGTTAACTAGTAACGGTCTACAGTATAAGACTGGGAACTCCTCTCTATTCTCTGTAATGACCAATATGGGAAAAGAATCTTAAAAGAGTATGTACATGTATATGCACAACTGATTCACTTTGCTATATAGCAGACATTAACACATCATTGTAAATCAACTGTACTTTAATAAAAGTTTTTAAAAAAACAAATCATATAATTATCTCAACAGATTAAAAAAAGTTTTTGACAAAGTTCAGCATCCATTTATAATAAAAGCTCTCAACTCTGTTCAGAGGGAACATACTTCAACATAATAAAAACCAAACAACACATACACACAATTATCATACTCAGTAGTGAAAAGCTAGAAATATTTCCTCTAAGAACAGGAACAAAACTAAGATGCTATTCTTTGTCACATCATATTGAGAGTCCTAGCTCCAGCAATCAGAAAAGAAAAAGAAATAAATAAATGGGATCTAATTAAAATTAAAAGCTTCTGCACAATAAAGGAAACTATAAGCAAGGTGAAAGAACAGCCTTCTGAATGGGTGAAAACAATAATAAATGAAGCAACTGACAAACAACTAATCTCAAAAATATACAAGCAACTTATGCAGCTCAACTCCAGAAAAATAAACAATCCAATCAAAAAATGGGCCAAAGAACTAAACAGACATTTCTCCAAAGAAGACATACGGATGGCTAACAAACACATGAAAAGATGCTCAACATCACTCATTATCAGAGAAATGCAAATCAAGATCACAGTGAGGTACCATTTCACACCAGTCAGAATGGCTGCGATCAAAAGTCTACAAGCAATAAATGCTGGAGAGGGTATGGAGAAAAGGGAACCCTCTTACACTCTTGGTGAGAATGCAAACTAGTACAGCCATTATGGAGAACAGTGTGGAGATTCCTTAAAAATTGCAAATAGAACTGCCTTATGACCCAGCAATCCCACTGCTGGGCATACACACTGAGGAAACCAGAATGGAAAGAGACATGTGTACCCCAATGTTAATTGCAGCACTGTTTATAATAGCCAGGACATGGAAACAACCTAGATGTCCATCAGCAGATGAATGGATAAGAAAGCAGTGGTACATATACACAATGGAGTATTACTCAGCCATTAAAAAGAATACATTTGAATCAGTTCTAATGAGATGGATGAAACTGGAGCTGATTATACAGAGTGAAGTAAGCCAGAAAGAAAAAGACCAATACAGTATACTAACACATATATATGGAATTTAGAAAGATGGTAATGATAACCCTGTATGTGAGATAGCAAAAGAAACACAGATGTACAGAACGGACTTTTGGCCTCTGAGGGAGAGGGCGAGGGTGGGATGATGTGGGAGAATGGCACTGAAACATGTATACTATCATGTAAGAAAGGAAGCACCAGTCTATGTTCGATACAGGATACAGGATGCTTGGGGCTGGTACACGGGGATGATCCAGAGAGATGATATGGGGTGGGAGGTGGGAGAGGGATTCAGGATTGGGAGCTCATATACACCCGTGGTGGATTCATGCCAATGTAATGCAAAACCAATACAGTATTATAAAGTAAAATAAAGTATAAATAAAATTAAAAAAATAAAAAAGAATGTAAGTTAAGAAGGAAGAAGTATTAATAGAACTATTTTTGAACATGACATCATACTATCTTTAAGAAATCCCAGAGAAACGTCACCCAAAGCTTTTAGAATTCATCAATGAATTCAGTAAAGCTCTATTATTCAAGATTAATAAATCTGTTGCATTTACATACATTAGAAATAAACTATCAGAAATGGAAATTAAGAGAATAATCTCATTTGCAACTACATCAAAAAAGAATAAAATACCTGGGAATAAATCTCACTTGAAGGTAAAAGACATGTACTCAGAAAATACACTGGCAAAAGAAATTGAAGATTTCACAAACAGATAGAAAGGTATACTGTGTTCATAGATTGGAAGAATTAGTATTTTTAATATCAGTATACTTCCAAAGACAATCTACGGTTTCATGTAATCTCTACCAAAATACAAATTACTTTTTTTTTTTCCACAGAACTAAAACAAATAGTTCTAAAGTTGTTTTGGAATCACAAAAGCATCTAAATAGCCAAAACAATTTTGAGAAGGACAAACAATGCTGGAAATATCAGTTTCCCTGACTCCAAAGTATACTACAAAGTTACAATAATAAAACAAGTATGATATTACACAAACACAGATAATCAATGAAACAGAATAGGAGCTCAGAAATAAATATACAACAGAGAATGATATCCTCTTAAATAAATGTTGTGGGAAAACTGAACAGTTAACATGCAAAAAAATCTAACTGGACTACTCTCTGACACCATGCACATAAAATCAACTTGAAAAATTGAAAGTATCAATTACATTCAACTTGGTAAGTAGATTAAAGACTTAAATGTGACCCTTGAAGTCATAAAACTTCTGGAAGAAAACATAGACAGTACACTTTTTGATATTGGTCTTGCTAATAAATATGGATATATCTCCCCAGGCAAGGGAGACAGAAACAAAAGTAAACAAATGGAACTACATCAAATTAGGAAGCTTTTGTAGAGGAAAAGAAGCTATCAATAGAAAGGAAAGGCCACATGCTGAATTCGAGAAGCTATTTACAAATAATATATCCTATGGGGCATTAATATTCAAAGTATACAAAGAACTCACATAAGTCAACACGGAAAAGAAAACCTATTAAAAAGTGGAAAGACGACCTTAATAGACATTTTTTTTTTGCCAAAAAATTCATGCAGATGGCCAAGAGGCATGTGAAGAGACAATTAACATCACTAATCATAAGGGAAATCAAATCAAAACTACAATGAGATATCATCTCACACTTGGTAAAATTTCTATTATCAAAAAGACCACAAATAACTGGTATTGTTATAGAATGTACGGCATGAAGAATATAGTTGATAATCATGTAATATCTTTATTTGGTGATGTTTCATAAATAGACTTATCCTAGCCAAGTGGTCATTCTGAAATGTATAGAAATATTAAATCACTATATTATGTACCAGGAATTGACATAGTACTTTAGGTCAATTATATTAAAAATAAATAAATAAATAAACAAACCTACTCAGAATAAGATCAGCTATGCAGGTACTAGAGGAGGAAATTAAGGGGAAGTGGAACTGAATGAAGGCAATCAAAAGTGCAAACTTCCAGTTTCAAGATAAGTAAGTACTAAGGATGTAATATATAACATGATAAATGTAAGTAACATTGCTCTAAGTTGTATGTGAAAGCTGTTAAGAGGATAAATCCTAAGGGTTCTCATTAAAAAAGAAAAAAAAAAAAAAAAAAGAAATGCAAGGCTTCAACACACAGAGTTTGAATAATTTGTTGGTTGAATCAATGAAAAAGTAAATATAATGAGTGGATACAGTAAACTTGTTCCATTTGGATCTGTATACATTTACAGTTTATTTTCAACTTTGCTGGTCATTAAACCCAGTACCGAAACAAACCAAAATTATAACCAGACCTTCAAATGCCTGTATCTTAAAGAATGAAAGCTAAATTTCAAAACTAATGAAATGTATTTGATCAAACTGCTCTCTCACAAACTAATGATAAATAAAAACATACTGGAAGATACAGAATATGCTACTAGATTTTATTATAAATTATAAAACCAATATTTTAGGGAAAATTAAAAGATTTTCCTCTTGTGAAAAAGATTAAATTGAAGTATTCTTTATTTCCTATTTCTTAACATCCAGTTTCAATGGCTTACCTATGAATTTACATGCACTCTGCCATTAGAAAATATGCAATCACTCTTTTACACATTGGCATAGTCTGTGTGTTGCTCAAATTTCTCTACCCATCTGACATGTACCTTCTCTGTCTTACCATGAATTTCACTTATGGGATATGGATTCTACTCCAACCAAGATATTTTACATACTTTTATGCTTGTTCTAGAAGTACCATGTCCATTTCAATCATATACATTTTATTTCTTCCAATTATAAAGGAAATTCAACGAATTTTCTCCACAAATCGGTTTAATGTCCAAATACATTAAACTGATAAGATATGGTTAATGTTCAAATCCTGAAAGATGATGCTGTGAAAGTGCTGCACTCAGTATGCCAGCAAATTTGGAAAACTCAGCAGTGGCCACAGGACTGGAAAAAGTCAGTTTTCATTCCAATCCCAAAGAAAGGCAATGCCAAAGAATGCTCAAACTACCGCACAATGGCACTCATCTCACATGCTAGTAAAGTAATGCTCAAAATTCTCCAAGCCAGGCTTCAGCAATACGTGAACTGTGAACTCCCTGATGTTCAATCTGGTTTTAGAAAAGGCAGAGGAACAAGAGAGCAAATTGCCAACATCCGCTGGATCATGGAAAAAGCAAGAGAGTTCCAGAAAAGCATCTATTTCTGCTTTATTGACTATACTAAAGCCTTTGACTGTGTGGATCACAATAAACTGTGGAAAATGCTGAGAGACATGGTAATACCAGAGCACCTGACCTGCCTCTTGAGAAATGTGTATGCAGGTCAGGAAGCAACAGTTAGAACTGGACATGGAACAACAGAATGGTTCCATATAGGAAAAGGAGTACATCAAGGCTGTATATTGTCACCTTGCTTATTTAATTTCTATGCAGAAAACATCATGAGAAACGCTGGACTGGAAGAAACACAAGCTGGAATAAGATTGCTGGGAGAAATATCAATAACCTCAGATATGCAGATGACACCACCCTTATGGCAGAAAGTGAAGAGGAACGAAAAAGCCTCTTGATGAAAGTGAAAGAGGAGAGTGAAAATGTTGGTTTAAAGCTCAGCATTCAGAAAATGAAGATCATGGCATCCAGTCTCATCACTTCGTAAGTAATAGATGGGGAAACAGTGTCAGACATTATTTTTAGGGGGCTCCAAAATCACTGCAAATGGTGACTGCAGCCATGAAATTAAAAGACGCTTACTCCTTGGAAGAAAAGTTATGACCAACTTAGATAGCATATTCAAAAGCAGAGATATTACTTTGCCGACTAAGGTCCATCTAGTCAAGGCTGTTTTTTCCAGTAGCCATGTATGGATGTGAGAGCTGGAATGTGAAGAAGGCTGAGTGCTGAAGAATTGATGTGTTTGAACTGTGGTATGGGAGAAGACTCTTGAGAGTCCCTTGGACTGCAAGGAGTTCCAGCGAGTCAATTCCGAAGATCACCCCTGGGATTTCTTTGGAAGAAATGATGCTAAAGCTGAAACTCCAGTACTTTGGCCACCTCATATGAAGAGTTGACTCATTGGAAAAGACTCCAATGCTGGGAGGGCTTGGAGACAGGAGGAGAAGGGAAAGGCAGAGGGTGAGATGGCTGGATGGCATCACTGACTCGATGGATGTGAATCTGAGTGAACTCTGGGAGTTGGTGATGGACAGGTAGGCCTGACGTGCTGCGATTCACGGGGTTGCAAAAGTTGGACACTACTGAGTGACTGAACTGAACTGAATGTTCAAACATATTTTGGGTCATAACAAATGCAAATTATTATAAATATCACTAAATTTACATTAGAATGTATGTTCTTTTTTATTAATAGAAGAATGAAGAAAAATTTGGATACTATCATCACAATATTTAAAGTCTTTCATAGTACAACCATATCCACAAGTTGTTATGTGTTTCCTTTGTCTACCATCTGTATGACTTATATTCTAACTTTCTTTATGCATATAGAATAAACAACCTAAGAATGGATATAAAACTAATATACAGAAATACTCACTAACAGCAAAGTATCAAAAACATAATACAATTTCATTTATAACTGCATTGAAATAATAAAATAAGGAGCTAATCTAAGAAAGTATTATAAAAGAACTTTACCGAACAAACTATAAGACACTGGACAAAAATAAGTTGAAGATGACATGAACAGATAGTAAAATAAAATATGTTCAAGGACTGGAAAAAATGATTGTTAAAATGACCATATTACCTCAGGCAATTTAGAAATCAATGCAATCTCTATCAAAATACCAGTGGCATTTTCCACATAATTAGAACAAATATATCTACAAATTGCATGGTATCACAAAAGACACTGAATAACCAGAGCAATCTAGAGAAATAAGAACAGAGCTATAGGTGGTATGCTCTCTGGCTTCAGACTATACTACAAAGCTACAGAAATCAAAAGAGTGTGGTATTAGCCCCATTCCCTCTCCAAAAAAAAAAAAAAAAGAAAAAGAAAAAAACATGTAGACCAAAAAAACAGAGAAGAGAGCCCAGAAATAAACCTGTGCACTTATAGTCAATTAGTCTATGACAAAAGAGGCAAGAATAGACAGTAGGGGAAAGATAGTCTCTCCAGCAAGTGCTGCTGGGAAAACTATGCATCTACACATAAAAGGAGGAAATTAGAACATATTCTGATACTACATACAAAAATAAACTCATAAGGGATTAAATGTAAGATTAAAGTCATTAAAACTTATAGAAGTAAAGATAGACAGAATACTCTTTGATATTCAGTTTAGTTCAATTCAGTCACTCAGCCATGTCTGACTCTTTGTGACTCCATGGACTGAAGCATGACAGGCCTCCCTGTCCATATAAATCAGCAATATTTTTTGAAATTGTTTCCTAAGGCAAAAGAAACAAAAGCAAAATTAAAAGTGGGGCTTAATTTAACTTAAAAGCTTTTACACAGCAAAAGAAACCATCAAGAAAATGCAAAGACAACCTACTGAGTGGGAAGAAATATTTGCAAATGATGTGAGTGGCAAAGAGTCATTATCCAAAATATATGAGCAGTTCATATAACTCAATATCAAAACAACAATCCAATTGAAAAATAGGCAGAAGACACCAACAAAATTTTTTTAAAGAAGACATAGATATGGTCAAAAAGCATATGAAAATATGTTCATCATTGCTATGCACAAGGAACCCACAAATCCAAATAAAAATGAGATGTCACCTCACACCTATCAGAATGGCTATTATCAAAAAGAACACAAATAAAAAATGTTGGAGAAAAGGGAACCTTGTACACTGTTGATGGGAATGGTAGTTGATGTAGTGACGGTGGAAAACAATGTGGACTTTCTTAAGAAGACCTAGTATATAGACCTAGTATATAATTCAACAATTTTAATCTGGTTACATATCCAAAGAAAATGAAACTAATTGGAAAATAGACATGTACCCCAAAATTCATAGCAGCATCATTTCCATAAGCCAAGATATGGAAGAAACTTAAGTGTCCATTGCATGCAGCATGCATGCAATGGAATATTACTCAGCTTTTAAAAAGAACGAAAATTTGCCATTTGCAAAACCATGGATGACCAGGTAGGTATTAAACTGAGTGAAATAAATCAAGAGAAAGACAAACACGGTGTGTTATGACTTAAATGTGGAATTAAAAGAAAAAAAAAGAATATGAATTTAATAAAAGAGAAACAGACTCACAGATATAGGGAAGAAACAATTGGTTACTAGTAGGAATAGGTAAGGAAAAGGCAGTGGCATCCCACTCCAGTACTCTTGCCTGGAAAATCCCATGGACGGAGGAGCCTGGTAGGCTGCAGTCTATGGGGTCACTGGGGGTCGAACACGACTGAGTGACTTCACTTTCACTTTTCACTTTCATGCATTGGAGAAGGAAATGGCAACCCACTCCAGTGTTCTTGCCTGAAGAACCCCAGGGACAGGGGAGCCTGGTAGGCTGCCATCTATGGGGTAGCACAGAGTGGGCTGCCGTCTATGGGGTCACAGAGTCGGACACGACTGAAGTGACTTAACAGTAGCAGCAGGAATAGGTAAGAGGGAAGGATGCAAGATAAGGGGAGGGGCTTAAGAGGTACAAACTACTAAGTATAAAATAAATAAGGCATAAAGATATATTGCACAGCACTAGAATTTAATAAAAAAATTTTAAATTTTAAATGGAGTACAATCTACAAAAATGTTGAATCACTATGTTGTACACTGGAAATTGATATAATACTATAAATCAACCATATCTCCATAAATCAATACAGGCTAATGTAGAATTTTTGAAAGTATGTAAAATATATAAAAGAATATAAAAATACTTATGATATCTCATCCCCCAAATAACCATTAATAATGTTTTCTTTGGTTTCAAGTTAGATGGCAGGGTAGAAGAATGCTGTTTGGGAGTCTTGCGGAGAGGCATGGGTTCACAGTGGCCCACTGTGGGATCAGCACCACTGCCAGGAGCATTGGTCCAACACTGCCAGTGTGTTGGCATAGGTCCTCTTGGAGGAGGTTACCATTAGGCCTAACAAAGACTTTAGCACTTTCATGGAGAGTACAAGATTCCAGGACACGGCTGCCTCAGGCCAAACTACAGAGATGGACCCAGCCTCACTCATAAGCATAAAATCATGTTAAAGATTTGTTGATCACAGCTCTGTCCACCAGAGCAAGAACCCAGTTTTCCCCACAACCAGTCCCTCCCATAAGGAAGTTGGCACAACCCCCTCATCCTCATCCATCAGAGGGCAGACAGTATGGAAAACACAATTACAGAAAACTAACTACAGTTATTACATTGATCACAGCTTTGTGTAACTCAGTGAAACTGTAAGCCATGCCATGCAGGGCCACTCAATTTGGACAGGTGGAGACTTCTGACGAAACATGGTTGACTTAAGAAGGGAAGACAAACCACTTCAGCATTCTTGCCTTGGGAACACCATGAACAATATGAAAAGGTAAAAATATATGACACTGAAAGATAATCCCCCAGATCAAGAGGTCTCCAATATGCTACTGGAGAAGAGTGGAGAAATGACTCCAGAAAAAATAAAGAGGTTGAACCAAAGTGTATACAATGCCCTCTTGTGGATGTGCCTGATGGTGAAAGTAAAGTCTGATGCTGTAAAGAAAAATACTGCATAGGAACCTGGAAGATTAAGTCCATGAATCAAAGTAAATGAGATTCATGTAATAATGAACACTGACGTTTTAGGAATCAGAGAACAAAACTGGTCGGGAAAGGGCAAATTTAATTTATATGATCATTGTATCTGCTACTCAAGGCAAAAATCCCTTAGAAGAAAAGTAGTATGGACTTAACAGAAGCAGAAGATATTAAGAAGAGGTGGCAAGAATACACAGACGAACTATACAAAAAGATCTCAATGACCCAGGTAACCACAATGGTGTGATCACTCACCTAGAGCCAGACATCCTGGAGTGTGAAGTCAAGTGGGCCTTAGGAAGCATTACTATGAACAAAGCTAGTGGAGGTGAAGGAATCCCAGCCAAGCTATTTCAAACCCTAAAAGATGATGCTGTAAAAGTGATGCACTCAATATGCCAACAAATTTGGAAAAGCCAACAGTGATCACAGGACTGGAAAAAGTCATTTATCATTTCAATCCCACAGAAAGGAAATGTCAAAAATGTTCAAACTGTGACACAATTGTGCTCATTTCACATGCTAGAAACATAATGTTCAAAATCCTTTAAGATATGCATCAAAAATGCATTAACTGAGAACTTCCAGATATACAAGTTGGATTTAGAAAAGACAGAGGAACCAGAGATCAAAATGCAATATCCACTGGATCATAGAAAAAGCAAGGGAATTCTAAGGGGAAAGATTACTTCCGCTTCATTAGCTATGCTAACACCTTTGACTGTGTGGATCACAACAAACTATGGAAAACTCTTAAAGAGATATGAATACCAGACAAATTTATCTGCCTCCTGACAAATCTTTATGAAAGTCAAAAAGCAACAGTTATAACTGGACAGGGAACAATGAATTGGTTCAGATTTGGGAAAAGAGTAGGTCAAAGGTGTATATTGTCACTCTGCTTATTAACTTGTAAGTAGAGTACATCATGCAAAATGCTGGGCTGGATGAAGAAGAAGCTGGAATCAAGATTTCCTGGAGAAATATTATACCACCCCAATGAGTGAAAGTGAAGAGGAACTAAAGAGCCTCTTGATGAAATAAACTGGGAGAGAGAGAAAAAAAAAAAAAAAAACTGGCTGGACTCTGTGGGAGAGGGAGAAGGTGGGATGATTTGGGAAAATGGCATTGAAACATGTATAATATCATATATGAAACAAATCGTCAGTCCAGGTTTGATGCATGATACTGGGTGTTTGGGGCTGGTGCACTGAGATGACCCAGAGAGATGGCACAGGGAGGGAGGAGGGAAGGGGGTTCAGGATGGTGAACATGTGTATACCTGTGGGAGATTCATGTTGACGTATGGCAAAACCAATATAATATTGTAAAGTAATTAATCTCCAATTAAAATAAACATTTTTTATTAAAAAATTATAAAAGTAAAAAACAAACAAAACCCTCAACATTCAAAAAACTAAGAACACAGCATCCAGTCTCATCATTTTATGGCCAATGGATGGGGAAAAATGGAAGCAATGACAAGCTTTTTTTCTTGGGCTCCAAAGTGACCACAGATGGTGACTGCAGCCATGAATTTAAAGAACAGTTGCTCCTCAGAAGAAAAGCTATGACAAACCTAGACATTGTATTAAAAATCAGAGACATTATTTTGGCAACAATGATCCCTATAGTCAAAGCTATGGTTTTTCCAGTGATCATGTACA
The DNA here is from genome assembly GCA_917880005.1 of Nanger dama. Classification (NCBI taxonomy): domain Eukaryota; kingdom Metazoa; phylum Chordata; class Mammalia; order Artiodactyla; family Bovidae; genus Nanger; species Nanger dama. Next base: position 2,374,703 of record CAKJTW010000014.1, on the reverse strand, counting down.
GATGTGAGAGTTGGACCATAAAGAAGACTGAGCACTGAAGAAATGATGCTTCTGAACTGTGGTTCTGGGGAAGACTCAAGAGTCCCTTGGACTGAAAGGAGATCAAATCAGTCAACCCTTAAGGAAATCAACCCTGAATATTCATTGGAAGGACAGATGCTGATTTTTGAAACTCTAATACTTTGACTTAGTCTAATACTAAGTATTTGACTAAGCCTAATACTAACTATTTTTCAAATACTTAGTCTTGTATGGGTGTGAGAGTTGGACTATAAAGAAAGCTGAGCACCAAAGAATTGATGCTTTTGAACTGCGGTGTTGGAGAAGACTCTTGAGAGTCCCTTGTACTGCAAGAAGATCCCACCAGTCCATCCTAAAGGAGATCAGTCCTGGATGTTTATTGAAAGGACAGATGTTGACGCTGAAACTCCAGACTTTGGCCACCTGATGCAAAGAACTGACTCATTTGAAGAGACCTTCATGCTGGGAAAGATTGAAGGCAGGAGGAGAAGGGGGGCTACAGAGGATAAGATGATTGGATAGCATCACTGACTCAATGGACACCAGTCTGAACTCTGGGAGTCGGTGATGGACATGGAAGCCTGGCGTGCTGCAGTCCATGGGGTCACAAAGTCGGACACTACTGACGACTGAACTGAACTGAATACTTTGACTACCTGATGAAAAGTACAAATTTACTACAAAAGACCCTGATGTTGGGAAAGATTGGAGTCAGGAGAAAAAGAAGGTGACAGAGCATGAGATTGGTTGGATGGTATCACCAAAGTAATGGACATGAGTTTGAGCAAACTATAGGAGACAGTGAAGGACAGAGAAGCCTAGAGTGCTTCAGTCTATGGGGTCACAAAGAGTTGGATGTGACTAGGTGACTGAACTTAACTGAATGCTTTCTTTGATATATATGAGTTACATGCAGTGTTTTATTGTGCATAATTATACATATTTTGCAAAAATATAGTTTTGTTTTCTTCTAATAAAGTTTTTAAAATAAGCTCATGTTGAGTGTATCTGGGGATAGTTGTAACTGATCACTTCCTTAAATAGCTTATCTATAATCTCTCTTTTGGACTAAGAAGTGTGCTGGCAGACCAACATTGCACAAGAATGCTTTGAACATTCAGAAAACCAGAAAAGTTTGTGAGCAGAATTATCTTGAAAGTTAAATCAGTATGACTCCATGTTATTTTTGTTAAAAATACTATGCCAAATACATTCATTCAGTCAAATATATCTAAGGGAATACAGTTGGATAAAATGTGACTAAATGCATACAACTCAATCTTATGTGACAAAAAAGGAAGAAAGAAAAGAATCTGAAAAAAATTTATAAATTAAATGTAATAAACTAAGATGTTTATGATTAATGATAGGGAAGAAAGTCATTCTATTATACATCATCTACTGGAGTTGTTTCAAGTAGAGGTCTTCTCTGGTGGTTCAGACAGTAAATAATCTGCCTGCAATGTGGGAGACCCAGTTAGACCCCTGGGTGGGGAATATCTCCTAGAGAAGGAAATGACAACCTACTCAAGTATTCTCCCTTAGAGAATCTCATGAACAGAGAAGACTACCTGGATTAGACTCCACAGTGTCACAAACTACTGGACATGACTGAAAGACTAACACTTTCACACTTTCTTCCAAGTACTAAATGTTTATGTAACTAGAATGTGCCTGTGTATTTCCCTTTTAAATATTTTTTTCCTTTTTAACCAATCAAACATTTATATTTGTTAAGCTGGAAGAAATAATTACAATTGATCTAACTTTACTATCATGGCATTTTTGTTAAATGACCCAGTGAGGAATAATATTTCAAAAAAATGCAAATATACATAATTTTTCTTTCATTAATGATGCATAAGCTTCAGCTTAAATCAGAGCCACAACAATGATAATAATTGTTGTAAAGCAAACATTTGGCTTTTTTCATAAATATACATGATATTTATTGAATTAGATATTTCTTTGAATCCTGATGTACCGTTTCTAGCTATGTGACACTGGCCTTGTTACTTAAACAGTTTATGCTTTAATTTTCTCATCTCTAAAGCAAAGTTAGTAGTACTTATATTGGAAGATTATTTTTTAAGAACTAAACTTTGCATTCTTATATCACAGTAGTTGCCTAATACAGAACAATTATAGTCATCACTATTAAACTGTCCAAAATTGAATTAAACTTTTAAATATTAAATGTATAATCTGTGAATGTGTCCAGTGTGGTTGTTTAAACAGAAAATAACAATACAATATTTACTTTTTAAAATCTGAAATATCATTTTGGAAAAGCTTGATTACCCAAATAATTTCATCAATTCTCCATCAATTGTCTATATATGAATAAAGTTAAGCAAAAACAACCTGTGACTTCATAACTAAAAGAAACATGATAGCATTTGTTAACAAGGTAGAGGAGAAACATATGACTCAACACTCCTTTTGTATCTCTTGTCAGTTTTGTTTACAAATATTTATTTAATGTCTACATATGCCAAACTCTTCAAAGTCTGGCTTTAACCAAACTCTTGAGTCCAACTGACTGTGTGCATGCTGCGTGCTCAGTCCCTGCATGCTCAGTTGGTCATGTCCAACTCTTTGCAACCCTGTGGACTGCAGCCTGCCAGGCTCCTCTGTCCATGGGATTCTCCAGGCAAGAATATTAGAGTGGATTGCCATGGCCTCCTCCAGGTGATCTTCTCGACCAGGGATAGAAACTGTGTCTTGTGAATCTTTGCATTGTAGGCAGATGCTTTACTGCTGAGCCTTCAGGAAGCCTCGCTGGTTACTAATTGCCATCTTGACTCCTACTTCTGGGTTACTTATTGTTTCTAATGAACACCCACTTCTTTCCTCTGTCTGGAATGCTTCTCTATTACTCAACAGAAGATAACCATACAGGTTTTGTAATCATGCTCAAGTACTAACTTTCCCATGATACTTGATGATTTCTATCCTTAAGTAAGTAGTAAGATGAGGAATTAACATTAGGGAGACATAGATTCATGTTTAATATACCATAATTCTTACCTTGAAGGAGATAAATCATCAATTTCTACCACTGAAGTAGGGTTTACTTTTTTTTTTTTTTGTACTTACCTGTGTATGTGTGTTTATGTACAAAAGTTTGTATTTATGATCTTGTTATCTTAAGAAACAAATGTCATAATTGCTAAAACATGCTTTCATTCCTTCATGATGCCATGATACATAATAAATGTTCTATAAATAAATGGTGAATGAATGAGTGAATTAGTTTTACTTAGTGATCCCTTTCAATTATAGTGACTCCAGAGAGGAATGAGGGAACATAAAACAAGAAAAGTAATCTCTTTTTTGGGTGTTTGAGGATTCTGTGGTTTTGAAGGAGAGATAATTTATCAGCATTAAAATCATACTCAAAGTCAGTCAGTTTCATGGAAAAACTCTATGAGGTAGAAGACAAAAATTAAATTAATCAAGCAACTGCTATAGGGTAACATTAGTGTGCTGATTTCAAGCATGTTTGACAGATAGATAAAAAGATACAACAATGAGGCAATAGAGTATTCACATTGCTGGAAGTGATTTCATTAACCTATATGAAAATCAAAATGGTCCAGTTTAATTGGGGAAAAATATGTACGTACTGAAAAATCTAAACTCTACCAAGAAATAATTTAGTTAATAGATATATAAGAAAATATATTTACTAAACTGTTGGTATTAGTCTATTTAATGCATTGGCCTCTTATAGGACATAAAGCCATAGACAATGTCACCCATTTATTTTAATGTCTATAGAATTAATTGTGTTCCAAGTATGCAAAAAATTGAAAAATAGTATACATGATTTTCCAGTAATCATGAGTGGATGAAAACAAAAATATGGTAAAAAAATTAAATTGCTTTGGAAAATTTAGATTCAGATTTATATCATAAGTAAATGCATTTTACTTGACTGTGGGAACCATGTTTCTCATGGTTAGAGAGAAGTTATGAATTTATTTCCTAACATATAAAGACTAATGAGAATGGTTTCTTTTTAAACTCATGATTATAATGTTATAGATTTAACAGTGATATAATATATTCCAGATATAATTTCTTTTGATATCTAAAAATATGAGAAAAAGGAAGCTACAATGAACTCTGTAGTGCTGGATTTGATCTGGAAACATCAGTATGAATTCATATTTAGTTTAATACATATGTTGATGGATAACCTGGAGTAAGAAATGACAGTTCACTCCAGTATTCTTGTCTGGAGAATCCCATGGACAGAGGAGCTTGTCAGGCTACAGTCCAGGGGGCTGTAAGAGTTGGACAAGACTGAAGCAACTTAACACAGCACAGCACAGATGGATAGCTAGAAAAATAACTTTCAGTATTTGTGTGTACATAGGTTGGCCCTTGTGGCTCAGATGGTAAAGCTTCTACCTACAATGTGGGAGACCCGGGTTTGATCCCTGGGTTGGGAAGTTCTCCTGGAGAAGGAAATGGCAACCCACTCCAGTATTCTTACCTGGAAAATCTGATGGATGGAGGATCCCAGTAAGCTACAGTCCATAGGGTTGCAAAGAGTCCGACACGGTTGAGCAACTTCACTTCACTTCTTCACTTCATACATAGGTTAGTATACAAGCTCTATCTTACTGAAAACCTGGAAGCAATGAAAACCCAGTAACAATGAGCAAACTCATTGCCCAGATTTTTTTTTTTTTTAATATCATGCTCTAATAAGAGGAAATAGGACTCTTTAAAGAAATGTACCATACTAAGACTACAACAGAAATAACACGTAAAAGTGATAATAGTTGTTCAGTCATGTCCCACTGTTTGTGACCCTATAGACTGTAGCCCACCAGATTTCCGTGTCCATGAAATCCTCCAGGCAAGAATACTGGAATGGGTATCCATTCTCTGCTCCAAGGGATCTTCCTGACCTAGGGATTGAACCAGAGTCTCCTGCACTGCAGGCAGATTCTTTACCATCTGAGACACCAAGGAAGCCCCACAGTAAGCATGTAATGGTGCAGTCACTAAGTGGTGTCTGATTCTTATGACCCCATGGACAGTAGCCTGCAAGGCTCCTCTCACCATGGTATTTCCAAGGCAAGAATACAAGAGTGGGTTGCCATTTCCTTCTCCAGGATATTTTCCAAACCAGGGGTCAAATCTGGGTCTTCCGCACTGCAGGCCGATTCTTTACAAACTGAGGTACCAGAGAACTCACAATAAGCATGGGAGAAATCAAAAAACAAGAGGATGGTGTCATAACAATAGTTCCAAATGTCCAAATATGGACTAATGTAAGCAACAAACAATACAAAGAAGAACTAAGCAAAAATATCTTCATAACCCAGATAACCACAATGGTGTGATCACTCAGCTAGAGCCAGACATCCTAGAATGTGAAGTCAAGTGGGCTTTAGGAAGTATCACTATGAACAAAGCTAGTGGAGGTGATGAAATTTCAATTGATCTATTTCAAATCCTAAAACATGATGCTGTTAAAGTGCTGCACACATTATTCCAGCAAATTTGGAAAACTCACCAGTGCCCACAGGCCCAGAAAAGGTCAGTGCTCACTGCAATTTTAAAGAAAGGCAATGCCAAGGAACGTTAAAACTACCACACAGTTGCACTCATGTCACCCATTAGCAAATTAATGCTCAAAATTCTCCATGAACTGAGAACTTCCAGATGTTCAAACTGGATTTAGAAAAGGCAGAGAAATCAGAGATCAAATTGTCAACATCTATTGGATCAGTTAAGAAGCAAGAGAGTTCCAGAAAAACACCTACTTCTGCTTAATTGACTCTGCCAACGCCTTTGACTGTGTGGATCACAACAAACTGTGGAAAATTCTTCAAGAGATGGGGATGCCAGATCACTTGACCTGCCTCCTGAGAAATCTGTTTGTGGTCAAGAAGCAACAGTTAGAACCAAACATGGAACAACAGACTGGTTTCAAATTGGGAAAGGAGTATGTCAAAGCTATATATTGTTATTTTGCTTATTTAACTTCTATGCAATAACTTCAGATACACAGATGGCAGAAAGCTTATGGCAGAAAGTGAAGAATTAAAGAGTCTCTTGATGAAGGTGAAAGAGGAGAGTGAAAAAGTTGGCTTAAAAATTGACATTCAAAAACTTAAGATCATGGCATATGGTCCCATCACTTCACAGCAAATGTATAGAGAAACTCTGGAAACAGTGACAGACTTTATTTTCTTGAGCTCCAAAATCACTGCAGATGGTGACTACAGTCATGAAATCAAAAGACACTTGCTCCGTGGAAGAAAAGCTATGACCAACCTAAACAGTATATTAAAAAGCAGAGACATTACTTTGCTGACAAAGGTCCATCTAGTCAAAGCTATGGTTTTTCCAGCAGTCATGTATGGATGTGAGAGTTGGACCATAAAAAAAAAGCTGATTGTCGAAGAATGGTGCTTTTGAACCGTGGTGTTGGAGAAGACTCTTCAGAGTCCCTTGGTCAGCAAGGAGATCAAACCAGTCCCTCCTAAAAGAAATCAGTCCTGAATATTCATTGGACAGACTGATGCTGAAGCTGAAATGCCAATACTTTGGCCATCTGATGCAAAGAACTGACTCATTGGGAAAGACCTTGATGCTGGGAAAGATTGAAGGTGAGAGGATAAGTGAATGACAGAGGATAAGATGTGTATGGCATTGCCGACTTGATGGAAATGAGTTTGAGCAAGCTCCGGGAGTTGGTGGTGGACAGGGAGGCCTGGCATGCTGTAGTCCATGGGGTTGCAAAGAGTCGAACATGAGCCGAACTGAACTGAAGCAACAGAATAATTAGCAAATAAATTAATTTTGGATTATAGCCCAAAGTATAAAATGAATATGTCACTCAGCTGGTAAAGAATCTGCCTGCAAGGCAGGAGACTCAGTTTGATTCCTGGATTGGGAAGGTCTGCTATACAAGGAATAGGCTATGCACTGCAGTATTCATGGGCTTCTCTGGTGACTCAGAGACCTGGATTTGATCCCTGAGTTGGGAGGATACCCTGGAGAAGATAACAGCTATCCACTCCAGTATTCCGGTCTGGAGAATTCCATGGACTGTATGGGGTCACAAAGAGTCAAACTCGACCAAGTGACTTTCACTTTCACTTTTCTTCATATTTATTTAAACAAAAAATTAAATTTAAGAGTGAGGGTATAAGAGACAAATCTTCCTTATAAAATTCCAAGTAATACATGTAGATATCCTCTCATCCTGGAGAGTGAGCCATACTTCATGACTCACTTCTATGGACTAGATTAAGGAATGGAAAAACTGCAACCTTACAGTGGAGAAACCTTGCAAATATTTTAACCAGATGATGAAGATTATCACTAGCTATGTCAATGGGAATAGCATGGAACGCTGGTATGATGTGATAAGAAGGGCACTTCATTTTCTATGGTATTCTTACCAAAATTCTATAGTCTCAATTAGCATGAGAAAAGTGTCAAATCCAAACTGGAGAACATTCTACAAAACTCCTGTTTTGTACTCATCCTACCTTTGAGATCATGAGAAACAAAGATGATGAAACTTGCAGAATAACAGAAACACAAATAATCTGCCTGCAGCGCAGGAGACGTGGGTTCAGCTTAATGCACTGCAGTATTCTGCAGCAGAGTAAAACAGTAATGGAAAAACCAGTAAAACACAAAGTCTGGAGGTGTTTTGTGTGTGTGTGTGTGTGTGTGTGTGTGTTTTAAGAATAACATGCTGGATGAACTTGGAACCGATTACACAGAGTGAAGTAAGCCAGAAAGAAAAACACCAATACAGTATACTGACACATATATATGGAATTTAGAAGATAGTAATGATGACCCTATATGTGAGACAACAAAAGAGACACAGAGGTATAAAACGGACTTTTGGACTCTGAGGGAGAGGGAAAGGGTGGGATGGTTTGGGAGAATGGCATTGAAACATGTATACTTTCTTGTAAGAAACGAAGCGCCAGTCTATGTTCAATGCAGGATGCAGGATGCATGGGGCTGATGCACAGGATGATTCAGGTAGATGATGTGGGGTGGGAGGTGGGAGGGGGCTTCGGCATTGGGAGATTCTGTTCACCTGTGGCTGATTCATGTCAATGTATGGCAAAACAAATACAGTATTGTAATTAAAAAATAAATAAAAATTTAAAAAAAAGAATAACATGCTAGTGTCAGTTTCTTAGTTTGGATAAATTTACCAAAGTAATGTAATATAACATTATATTAAATAAAACAAACTAGGTGAGGGGTATAGGGAAACACTCCATAGTACCTCTCCAACTCTTCTATAAATCAAATATGATGCTAAAATGAAAAGTTTATGTTAAAAATTTATGACTTGGCTTCCTAACACCTTATAAAGTAGACCAATGAAGCCTCTATCTCTTTTTAAAATTATCACTATGATGCCATGGATTTAACAGTGACGTGTTATAATGTACCTCTTGATATCTAAATTATCATATATTCAATCAATGGAAAGATCTTCCACTTAGCTGCTGAAAAATCTCAACATGAACTCAGTAATTATAATGTCTTCATTTCTTTCTGTTACAACTCACTGTTTCAAGTGCATTTGTACTGTTTCTGCCATAGACCTGAAATGAGTCATTTCCCTACGCTCGAAATGTATTTTAGATGGGTATAGTATTAGATACCATAAAATGTGCACAAGAAATGCTGATTTTTATAGATTAGTCATTATTTCTAAGTCTTTAGTATGTGGAACTAGAAAATACATATTTTATTGAAAATATAAAATAAGTCATTAATCCATACGGAAATTTCCAGTTCTAAACTGCCAGGTGTTTTACTTACCCTCTTTGATCTTAAGTAATTAGCCTCCAATTAAAATAAATTAATTTTTAAAAAAGTTACAGTAAAAAGGTATTACCTTTCTCCAACGCTTTTATAAGATCATCAGCATAATAATTCATTGGCTTTGTGTAACAATATATACAAAACATTTTCCAAATTGTAATATCAATATTAGCATCAACAATGTGTTTAGGGAAAGTAGTGTAAATTTTTGTATTTAGGAGATATCCCATTATAGAAAATGCCAGAATTATCTGCCTTTAAATAAATTAAAACAATGAAAACCCGAATAACCATAGAAGGTTTATTGCTTCTTCCTCTTCATTCTGACTTTCTGTCCCTATAGTAAATACACCCTCTTTCAGATAAATGCTAGTGTGCATATATGTGTCTCTGCCTTTCTTTCTCTCAATATATCATTGAGGTCATTCCACAGAGGTACGTAGAGGCACTTCTCTTTCACCGAATAACTCATTGCACACCAATGTTTAGCACACCAATGGTACAGACTCATACCATAGTTTGTAAAATAGTCTCCTCTCAAAGGACATTTGGGTTGCTTTGGGCTTTGCTGTGATAAATAATACATAGCTTTGTACACGCAGCTTTTATAATCCTGCTAGTATATATCTGGGTTTCCTTGGTGACTCAGTGACAAAGAATCTGCTTGTCAATTCGGGAGACACAGGTTTGATCCCTGGGTCGGGAAGATTCCCTTGAGAAGTAAATGCCAACTCACTTCAGTGTTCTTTCCTGGGAAAACCCATGGGCTGAGGAGCCTGGTTGGTTATAGTCCATGGGATTACGAAAGAGCTGAACATGACTTAGACACTGAAAAACAACATATTAATATATGGGGTAGAAACCTAAAATATGATTTCATGTAAATTAAATTGTTATTAGCTTTAGTTACACAATCATTTTTTCACCTAGACTATTTCTACAGCTTTCAAGTTGGAGTTTCTTGCCTCCAGCTTCATCATATAGCTTGCTACACATTTCAAGATTTTGGATTTGGGGATCTAAAATGCAAATCTGATCATTTTATTCCTTTGTTGACAACCTTTGTTTCTTTATCTCTACGAGATTCAGACAGACTACTGAATGAAACATTCTATGACCTTCCTTTGCTTTGCTTTCCAACCTTACTTCCAGTACTAACCCCAATACAACCTTAAGTCCAGTTATACAAAGCTTCTAGTAGTTTATAGAAAGGCCTATGACCACTCATGTCTTGCATATAATTTTTTCTACCTAATCCATAAAACACACCCATAAAAATTCAGTTCAAATTATCTTTCTTTGTGAGTTCTTTCTGGATTCCCTCAAAATCAGAATTAGACCTCTTATTTGCTCACATGGTACTCTATGCCTCTCTATTAATACTTTGATCACATACTTTTTGGTAATTCCTTATTAATGAGAACTGCCAGAACTGTAAACAGTTCTTGATTAATAAGGACTGTGCCAGAACTGTGCTGGAAATTTACATATATTCTATCAGAATAGAAAGTTAAGTAGTGTATCTATGCTAATGCACCATGACACTAGTCTCCTAAAATCTCAACCCACTTACTTTACTCTAAAAGCCTGAGGTCTCTGAACTAGATATACTACATTGCATTTTTAAACACCATGGATTCTTCCAATTTACTTTTTCTCTTCCAGACCCCTTTTTGCACCTTAAGTTGCACCTTAGCTCATTAACTCAGCAGGTTTTAATGAGGACAATATGGTCTATGAAATTAAACAGACCTGAGTTTTATCCCTAACTCTTGGTTTTATCATTTACTAGGAATATAAACATGTCAGAATTTTAATCTTTAGATAGGTTTTCTACTCAGTTTAATAATACCTAAATTTTTCTGTAGATCGAATTATATATGTAAGGCAGGAAGAGAAGAGGGCACAGAGGATGATATGGTAGGATGGCATCACTGACTCGATGGATATGAGTTTGACAATGCTCCAAAAGTGATGGACAGGCAAATCTGGCATTCTGCAGTCCACGAAAGAGTCAGACATCACTGAGCGACTAAACTGAAGTTCACAAATATTAGGAATCTTACAGTAATAGCCAGAATTTTGTCTGTTTACCATTATATCTCAAACACTTACACATCGTAGGCACTCAGTATATAACTATTTGAGCATGAATTATTTAATAAAAAGCTTATTTCCCAGAAAACTTGCCTTTTTTAAGTTTCTTTTCTCAACTGAAGGTATTGCTAACCTGCTGATGACCACTTTATAGAATAATCAGGTTTCAAACTTGAGGTTACCTTTGATTGTAACTCTTAAATATGTACCACACCCCCATGACTCCCCACCAGGTGACGATTGTGCTCTGTCAGCTTTATCTTGGCAGTAACTTTCATACTTTGTTTATCCTGCTTCTTTTTACAGCTTTATCCCAGACATGTGTGCCATTTCACTTGATTTGCTGAAAGGGCCACCTATAAGCTAGTCTCAGCTTCTGCCTTTCCTGTTACACATCACTAAACGCTTCCCTATCACCAGTGTCTCCTTTCTACATGTCTACATTCTAGGCAACCGTCTCACAGAATGTATCAAGTACTTCCTTCCACGTGCTCTCTTTTATAGTCCAGTCTGACTTTCTGTTTTGTCATCCTCTATAACCCCAAATTTGCACCTCAAAACCACTCAACAGCATGTGCTTTATACCATCAGGACTTGGACACCATTTTTCAACTTAGAAAGCTATACCTATCTATCAATATATATTTCTTCTCACTGAAAGTTCTCCACAAAGCTTTCACTGATACACTCTAAGTGCTATTTCTCCTCTCCTCTTTCACAGTGATTCGCTGATTCTATGTGATCACATTTGGCCACACAAAGTGAATGTTGTTGCTATTGTTGTTTTTTTTTTCTTTCTATTTTTAAAACATTTTTAAAAATTTACAATGTTGTGTTGGTTTCTGCCACAAAACAATGCAGATTAGCCACAATTATACATATATTACCTCCCTTTTGGTCGTCTCTCCCCTCCCCTCATCCCATCCTTCCAGGCCAGCCAGATTGGGCTCGCTGTGCTACACAGCAACTTCTCACCAGCGGTTCATCTTACATTTGACATGGTGTATGTGTTGATGCTATTTTACCCATTTATACCACTCTCTCCTTGCCCCATTGTGTCCACAGATCCATTCTCTACATTTTTGTCTTCATCCCTTGCATATGAGGTTGTGATACATTCAACTGTGGATTGCTCACAAAATCAGGGCATTTCCCACAGTAGAATTGTCCAGATCCTGGCAGAACTGATCAAAGATTTGAGTAACTATAAGAAATTTTAGAAATTTTCAAGTTTGATACCTTATTTTAATAGATTAGTAAATTGTATTTCAGAAGCTGAAAACATTTACTTAGAATAATCCAAAGCGATAAAATCAAAACATATGTATGTTTGATTTTCTAAACTAGCAGCAACACTTTGAAATTTTGGTAGTGATATAGCGGGATCTTTTACCTCTGTTTTTACAAATATTCCAAAGAGAGGACAAATAAATTGTTTTCTATATATAAATACATACCTGGAATAATAGAAAGTGTGTGACAAAATTTGTAACGTTATTTGTTGTTCTTCAGTCGCTCAACCATGTCCAGCTCTTTGCAAGCCCATGGACTGCATGCCATACTTTCCTGTCCTTCATCATCTTCCAGAGCTTGCTCAAACTCATGTCCCTTGAGTTGGTGATGCCATCCAAAAATTTTACCGTCTGGCATCCTGTTATCCTCTTTCCTTCAATCATTAGGGTCTTTTTAATGAGTCAGTCTTCGCATCAGGTGGGCAAAGTACTGGAGCTTCAGCTTCAGCATCAGTCCTTCTGATGAATATTTGGGGTTGATTTCCTTTAAGATTAACTGGTTTGTTCTCCCTGTAGTCCAAGGTACTCTGAAGAGTCTTCTCCAACACCACAGTTCAAAAGCACTTTTTTATGATCCAACTCTCACATCCATACATGACTACTGGAAAAGCAATAGCTTTGCCAAGACAGACTTTTGTTGGCAAAGTAACATACCTGCTTTTTACTATGCTTTCTATGTTGGTGATAGCTATTCTTTCAGGGAAAAAGTGACTTTTAAATGCATGGCTGCAGTCACCATCTGCAGTGATTTTGGAGCCCAAGAATATAAAGTCTGTGGCTGATTCCATTATTTTCCTATCTTTTTACCATGAAGGGATGAGACTGGATGTCACAATCTTCATTTTTTTATGTTGAGCTGTAAGCCAACTTTTTTCACTAAGAAGGGTGACAATGAACAGCCTTGACATACTCTTGTCCCAATTTTGAATCAGTCTGTTGTTTCATGTCTGGTTCTAACTGTTGCTTCCTGACTTGCATACAGATTTCTCAGGAGGCAAGTAAGGTGGTCTGGTATTCCCATCTTGTGAAGAAGCTTCCACAGTTTGTTGTTATCCACACAGTCAAAGGCTTTAACATCAACAATGAAACAGAAGTAGATGTTTTTCTGGAACTCTCTTCCTTTTTCTATGATCAAATGGATGTTGGAAATTTGATCTCTGGCTCCTCTGCCTTTTCTAAATCCAGCCTGAACACTGTAAGTTTTCAATTCATGTAATGTTGAAGACTAGCTTGGATAATTTTGAGCATTATTTTGGGCTTTCCTGATAGCTCAGTTGTTAAAGAGTCTACCTGCAATGTGGAAGGCCCAGGTTCAATTCCTGGGTGGGTAAGATCTGTTGGAGCATGATAGGGTACCCACTCCAGTATTCTTGGGCTTACCTTGTGACTCAGTTGGTAAAGAATGTGCATGAATTGAGGGAGACCTGGCTTCGATCTCTGGGTTGGGAAGATTCCCTGGAGAAGGGAAAGGCTACTCACTCCAGTATTCTTGCCTAAAGAATTCCATGGACTATATAGTTCATGGGGTCACAAAGAGTTGGACACACTGAGAAACTTTCAATTTCACTTTCACTTTGTTAGCATGTGAGATGAGTGTAATTGTGCAGTTGTTTGAACATTCTTTGGCATTGTCTTTTATTTGGAATTGGAATGAAAACTGACTTTTCAAGTCCTGGGGCCAATGCTTAGTTTTCCAAGCTTGCTGGCATATTGAGTGCAGCACTTTGACATCATCATCTTTTAGGAATTGACATAGCTCAGCTGGAATTCCATCTCTTCTACTAGCTTTGTTCACAGTGATGCTTCCTAAGGCCTACTTGATCTCCCACTCTAGAATGTATGGCTCTAGGTGAGTTATCACATCATAATGATTATCTGAGTCATTAAGACCTTTTTTGTTATAGTTATTCTGGGTATTCTTGCCACGTCTTCTTAATATTTTATACTTCTGTTAGGTCCATACCATTTATGTCCTTTATTGTGCCATCTTTGCATGAAATATTCCCTTGGTATCCCTAATTTTCTTGAAGAAACCTCTAGTTTTTCCTATTCTATTTTTGGCCCCTATTTCTTTGCATTGGTAACTTAGGAAGGCTTTCTTATCTCTCCTTGCTACAGTATGGAACTCTGCATTCAGATGCCACTTACAGAAAACTAACCATAGTGATCACATGGATCACAGCCTTGTCTAACTCAGTGAAACAATTAACTGTGCCATGGGCCACAAAGATGGACAGGTCATTGTCGAGAGCTCTGACAAAATGTGGTTCACTGGAGAAGAGAATGGCAAATCCCTTCAGTTTTTTTGCCTTGAGAACCCCATGAACAATATGAAAAGGTTAAAAAAGGTATGACACTGAAATATGAACTCCCCAGGTCAGTCAACGCCCATTATGCTACTGGAGAAGAGTGGAGAAATAGCTCAGGAAAAAATGAAGAGACAGATTCAAAGCAGAAACAAAACCCTGCTGTGGATGTGACTAGTAAGGTCCAATGCTGAAAAGAAAAATATTGCATAGGAACCTGGAATGTTAGATCAATGCATCAAGGTAAATAGGAAGTGGTCAAACAGGAGATGGCAAGAGTAAACATACATATATTTGGAATCAGTAAACTAAACAGATGGGAACGGGCAAATTTAATTCAGATGACCATTAAATCTACTGCTGTGGGCAAGTATCCCTTAGAAGAAATGGACTATCTCTCATAGTCAACAAAAGAGTCCAAAATCCATACCATTTCACACCAGACAGAATGGCTGCGATCCAAAAGTCTACAAGCAATAAATGCTGGAGAGGGTGTGGAGAAAAGGGAACCCTCTTACACTGCTGGTGGGAATGCAAACTAGAATAGCCACTATGGAGAACAGTGTGGAGATTCCTTAAAAAATCGCAAATAGAACTGCCTTATGACCCAGCAATCCCACTGCTGGGCATACATACTGAGGAAACTGGAAGTGAAAGAGACACATGTACCCCAGTGTTCATCACAGGACTGTTTATAATAGCAAAGACATGGAAACAACCTAGATATCCATCAGCAGATGAATGGATAAGAAAGTTGTGGTACTTATACACAATGGAGTATTACTCAGCCATTAAAAAGAATACATTTGAATCCGTTCTAATGAGATGGATGAAACTGGAGCTGATTATACAGAGTGAAGTAAGCCAGAAAGAAAAACACCAATACAGTATACTAACACATATATATGGAATTCAGAGAGATGGTAATGATAACCCTGTATGTGAGACAGCAAAAGAGACACAGAGGTATAGAATGGACTTTTGGACTCTGAGGGAGAGGGTAGGATGATGTGAGAGAATGGCATTGAAACATGTATACTATCAGGTAAAAAATGAATCACCAGTCTATGTTCGATACAGGATACAGGATGCTTGGGGCTGGTGCACAGGGATGACCCAGAGAGATGATATGGGGTGGGAGGTAGGAAGGGAGTTCAGGATTGGGAACTCATGTACACCAGTGGCTGATTCATGTCAATGTATGGCAAAGCCAATACAGTATTGTAAAGTAAAATAAAGTAAAAATAAAAATTAAAAAAAAAAATCCAGTACTTGAATATAATCTCAAAAATGACAGACAAAATGATCTCTGTGTGTTTCCAAGGCAAACCATTCAATATCACAGCAATCCAAGTCTATGCACCAAGCACTAATACCAAAGAAGCTGAAGCTGAATAGTTCTGTGAAGACCTACATGACCTTCTAGAATGAACACACACACACACACACACACACACACACACACACACAAAAAGATGTCCTTTTCATCATAGGGAACTGGAATGCAAAGTAGGAAGTCAAGAGATTCCTGGAGTAACTGCTCTTTTGGCTTTGAAGTACAAAATGAAGCAGGGCAAAGGCTAAAAGTTTTGCCAAGAGAATGCACTGGTCATAGCAAACACACTCTCCAAACAACACAAGAGATGACTCTACACATGGACATCACTAGATAGTCAATATTGAAATCAGATTGATTTTATATATCTATATATAGATATATATAGATATAGATAGATATTTGTAGCTGAAGATGAAGAAGCTCTATACAGTCAGCAAAAACAAGACTGGGAGCTCACTGTGGTTCAGATCATCAACTCCTTATGGTAAAATTCAGACTTAAGTTGAAGAAAGCACTAGACTACTCATGTATGACCTAAATGAAACTGCTTACAATTGTACAGTGGAAGAGACAAATAGATTCAAGGGATTAGACCTGATAGAATGCTAAGAACTATGGTTGGAAGTTAGGAACATTGTACAGAAGACTGTGATCAAAACCATCCCAAAGAAAAAGAAATGCAAAAAGGTTGTCTGATACAATATTGTAAAGTAATTAACCTCCATTTAAAATAAATAAATTTATATTAAAATAAAGGTTGTCTAAGGAGGCCTTTAAAATAGGTGAGAAAAGAAGAGAAGTAAAAGTCAAAGAAGAAAAGGAAAGATATAGCCACATGAATGTAGAGTTCTAAGCAAAAGCAAGGAGAGATAAGAAAGCTTTCTTAAATGATCAATGAAAAGAAATAGAGGCAAAAAAATAGAATGAGAAAGACTAGAGATCTCTTCAAGGAAATTAGAGACATTAAGGGAAGATTTCATCCCACGATGGGCACAATAAGACAGAAATGGTAGGGACTTAACAGAAGCATAAGATATTAAGACGAGGTGGCAAGAATACTCAGAACTATTAAGAAAAGATGTTGATGATCCAGACAACCACGATGGTGTGATCATTAACTAAAGCCAGACATCCTGGAGTGTGAGATCAAGTGGGCCTTCGGAAGCATCACTGCTGACAAAGCTAGTGGAGGTGACGGACTTCCAGTTTATCTATTTCAATTTCTAAAACACAATGCTGTGGAAATGCTGCACTCAATATGCCAGCAAATTTGGAAAACTCAACAGTGGCCAGAGGACTGAGAATAGTAATTTTCACTCCAATCCCAAAGAAAGGCAATGACAAGGAATGTTCAAACTACTGTTCAATTGCACTCGTCTCACACACTAGCAAAGTAATGCTTAAAATTCATCAAGCTAGGCTTCAGCATTATGTGAACTGAGAACTTCCAGATGTTCAAGCTGGATCTAGAAAAGGCAGAGGAACCAGAGATCAAATTGCCAAACTCCACTGGATCATAGGAAAAGCAAGAGAATTCCAGAAAAAAACATCTACTTCTGTTTCACTGATGATGCTAAAGCCTTTGATTATGTGGAACACAACAAACTGTGGAAACTTCTTCAAGAGATTGGAATACCAGACCACCTTACTTGCCTCCTGAGAAATCTGTAAGCAGGTCAGGAAGCAACAGTTAGAACCAGACATGGAACAACAGACTGATTCAAACTTGGGACAGGAGTACATCAAAGCTGTATATTATCACTCTGCTTACTTAACTTTATATGCAGAGTACATCATGTATAATTCTGGGCTGGATGAAGCACAAGCTGGACTCAAGATTGCCAGAAGAAATATCAGTAATCTCAGATATGCAGATGACACCACTCATGGCAGAAAGTGAAAAGAAACTAAAAGACTCTTAAGGAGAGTGAAAAAGCCAGCCTAAGACTTAACATTCAAAAATGAAGAGCATGGCATCTGGTCCTATCACTCCATGCAAATAGATGGGAAAAACATTGAAACAGTGACAAGCTTTATTCTCTTTGGCTTCAAAATCACTGCAGAGGTGACTGCAGCCATAAATTAAAAGTCGCTTTGTCCTTGGAAGAAAAACTATCAGCAGCCTAGAAAATATAGTAAAAGGCAAAGCATTACTTTACCGACAAAAGTCTGGCTAGTCAAAGCTATAGTTTTTCCAGTATTCATGTATATGTGTGAGAATTCACCATAAAGAAATAAGGGCTGCAGAACTGATGCTTGAACTGTGATGTTGGAGAAGACTCTTGAGAGTCGCTTTGACTGCAAGAAGATCCCACCTGTCCATCCTAAAGGAAATCAGTCCTGAATATTCATCAGAAGGACTGATGCTGAAGCTGAAACTCCAATATTTTGGCCGCCTGATGTGAAGAACTGACTCATTTGAAAAGACTCTGATGCTGGGAAAGATAGTAGTCAGGAGGAGAAGGAGATGACAGAGGATAAGATGGTTGGCAACATCACCAACTCCATGGACATGAGTTTGAGCAAACTCTGCAAGTGTGTGATGGACAGGGAAGCCTGGGGTTGCAAGGAGCTGGACACGAATTAGCACCTGAACTGAATTGAACTGATACAGAAGCATATATCTTTCTTTTTTCCCTTTGCCTTTCACTTCTCCTCTTTTCTCAGTTATTTATAGCTCAGTTGGTAAAGAATCTGCCTGCAATGCAGGAGACTGAAGTTCGATTCCTGGGTTGTGAAGATTCCCTGGAGAAGAAAATGACAATCCATGCCATTATTCTTGCCTGGAGAATCCCATGGGCAGAGGAGCCTAGAGGCCTACAGTCCTTGGGGTCAAAAGAGTTGGACACAACTTAGCGACTAAACCATCACCACCTCTGAGAACCATTTTGCTTTTTTTTGTATTTCTTTTTCTTGGGCATGGTTTTGATCACAGCCTCATGTAGAATGGTACTAACCACTGTCCATAGTTCTTCAGGCACTCTGTCTCTCAGTCCAATCCCTTGAACTGATTTGTCACTTTCACTATATCATTGTAAGCGATTTAATTTAGGTCATACCAGAATGGCTTAGTGGTATTCCCTACTTTCTTCAATTTGTCTGAATTTTGCCATAGGGAATTCATGATCTGAGCCACAGTCAGCCCCCAATCTTGTATTTGCTGACTGACTAGAGCTTCTCCATCTTTGGCTACAAAGAATATAAATAATCTGTTTTCAGTATCGACTATGTGTAGAGCTGTCTCTTGTGTTGCTGCAAGAGGGTATTTGCTATGAACAGTGTGTTCTCTTGGCAAATTTCTGTTAGCCTTTGCCCCGCTTCAAGTCCAAATGTTGTACTCCAAGTCCAAACAGGCCAGTTATTCCAGACATCTCTTGACTTCCTACTTTTGCATTCCAGTTCCCTATGATGAAAAGGACTTTTTTTTTTTTTTGGTGTTCATTCTAGAAGGTCATGTAAATCTTCATAAAACCATTCACCTTCAAATTGTTCAGTATCAGTGGTTGGGGCATAGACTTGGATTACTGTGATATTGAATGGTTTGCCCTGAAACATACAGAGTCATTGTCATTTTCAAGACTGTACCCAAGTACTGCATTTTAGACTCTTGTTGACTATGAGGGCTAGTCCATTTCTTCGAAGGGATCCTTGCCCACAGTAGATATAATATCATAGTAGTAAATATATATAACATAGTTTGTAGTAGTAGTAGATATATTTTTGGTGGGCCAAAAATTCAAGATTAAAAGTGCAGGTGTTAGCTGTACTTAACCAGATCCAGTTTTATTTTTCACTGCTTTGTCTTCACCATTGGGATCATCATTTCTGTTATATATGAATGCACAACATTTGCCACAGCCTCCACTTGCTGTCCTTCCTAGCCAAATCCAAACATTTTTTTTGTTGTTGTTAAATCTTAACAAAATAATTTGCCTTAAAGACAGGCATGACAGGAGGACATGTCTATATGTATATCCCTGTAGGTACAGATATAGAGAAAAATATCTAGGTCTATATATTGGAAAATATAGCCAAGGTCACTATTAGCCAAGGTGCCATTATACGGATTAGATGAAAAATAAAATTCGTTTTGCACTTCAATTGATAGTGGCATTTCATCCTAAGAAACCTCAACTCTTCATTTTTGAGAACAATGGTTAATAATCACCTTTATACATTAAGGAGAACTAGACTATTTACCCAGGAAGTGATGAATTTAATGGCTTTCTGGGTTTTGAAATTTTAATTTCAGTTAACTTCAACTTAAATTATTATGTGATCTATTTTATTATCTTCCTATAAAAGAAACAATAATATTATTACAGTTTGCTTTTTACATTGACAGAAAAGACAAAAAGGAAAGCAACTGACAAACAACTAATCTCAAAAATATACCAGCAACTTATACAGCTCAACTCCAGAAAAATAAACAACCCAATCAAAAAATGGGCCTAAGAACTGAATAGACATTTCTCCAAAGAAGACATACGGATGGCTAACAAACACATGAAAAGATGCTCAACATCACTCATTATCAGAGAAATGCAAATCAAAACCACAATGAGGTACCATTTCACACCAATCAGAATGGCAGCGATCCAAAAGTCTACAAGCAATAAATGCTGGAGAGGGTGTGGAGAAAAGGGAACCCTCTTACACTCTTGGTGGGAATGCAAACTAGAATAACCACTATGGAGAACAGTGTGGAGATTCCTAAAAAAAATTGCAAATAGAACTGCCTTATGACCCAGCACCAGGGCTTCCCTGGTGGCTCAGAGGTTAAAGAGTCTGCCTCCAATGTGGGAGACCGGGGTTCGATCCCTGAGTCGGGAAGATCCCCTGGAGAAGGGAATGGCAATCCACTCCAGTATTCTTTCCTAGAGAATCCCATGGACGGAGAAGCCTAGTAGGTTATAGTCCATGGGATCGCAAAGAGTTGGACACGACTGAGTGACTTCACCTTCATGACCCAGCAATCCCACTGCTGGGCATACACACTGAGGAAACCAGAAGTGAAAGAGATACGTGCACCCCAGTGTTCACTGCAGCACTGTTTATAATAGCCAGGACATGGAAACAACCTAGATGTCCATCAGCAGATGAATGGATAAGAAAGCTGTGCTACATATACACAATGGAGTATTACTCAGCCATTAAAAAGAATACATTTGAATCTGTTCTAATAAGGTGGATGAAACTGGAGCCGATTATACAGAGTGAAGTAAGCCAGAAAGAAAAACACCAATACAGTATACTAACACATATATATGGAATTTAGAAAGATAGTAATGATAACCCTGTATGCGAGAGAGCAAGAGACACAGATGTATAGAACGGACTTTTGGACTCTGAGGGAGAGGGAGAAGGTGGGATAATTTGGGAGAATGGCATTGAAACATGTATACTATCATGTAAGAAATGAAGCACCAGTCTATGTTCAATACAGGATACAGAATGGTGTACAGGGATGATCCAGAGAGATGATATGGGGTGGGAGATGGGAGGGGGTTCAGGATTGGGAACTCATGTACACCCATGGCTGATTTATGTCAATGTATGGCAAAACCAATACAGTACTGTAAAGTAAAATGAAGTAAAAATAAAAATTTAATAAATAAATAAATACAAATAAAAATTTTTTAAAAATAAAATTTTATCAATCTCAAGAAAAAGACAAAAAGGAAAGTGTTTCAAATCCCACTTGACTTGAAAAACTAAACCTTTATAAACTAAGTGACAAAAGTATGATTTGTGACATCCAGTTACTCACAACTGTTTAATTTGTTTTTTGTCATAACAGTTTGTAGTGAAATATAACAGAAAAGTGGACGAATAACAACAAAAAAAAAGATATATTTGAAAGTAAAATTCAGAACTTAGAGAAACACTCTGAAGAAATGCACTCTGACATTTCAGCCAGGATTATTACATGCCATCTTCAAACTCCAAATACAGGCACTTGGTGACATTTAATAAAAGGATACTTGAAGGAGTAAAGGTAATACATATTTCAAGAAGTCTTTACCAATTGAACCCTTGTAAGAACTCCACATTAATCAGTTCTTTCTCTTCTTTACCCAAATGTTACATCAAATAAACACAGGCACTTCCTATATTCATTCCTAAAATATAATAGAATACAGTACTTTAAGTGTAAAAAATACTAATGCATTAAATGAAGGCATGATGCCTCTAAATTTCTAAAATCTCTTACAGTTAACCTTTAAGGAGAATCCTTCCCTCTAACAACTCTTCAGAACCTTGGCTTTAGCTGATGTGACCCAGTCTTGTAGACTCTAAAATAATATGATTCAAGCAATGGCACGTAAAGACCTGTGAAGATTTAAACCACTTTTTCTTTCATCACTTAATGGAATTTGGGGACTGAATATACTGTCTAGGTCAGGAGACAGACGCTACAGAGGGAATTAGAAACCTTTCACCCATTGCTTGTGCAGCGGCTCTCTGGGTGTGACACAGACTCCACCCAACACAGTCAAGTGAATGGAAGTCTTATAGATGACCCATGGAGAGGCAGTGACACCATAGCTCTAAAACTTTCTAAGATAATTATTTTTTTTCTACCCGTTTAAAGCAACTATTGACATCATCAACACAGTGCTTAAGCATTCCTGGGATGACATGGAGTAGAGCTGAGTATTCTGGAGCTCCAGTTAAGCAAAGATGTGCATGAAAAACACCCAATTTTTCTATCGGGCACAAATAGTCACTTGTGCCCGCTAACCCAAGGAGAACTAAGAGGTTATCCTTTGTCAGCCTCTGCACTGTGTGCTTCCTAAATTCTGAGGCAAGCCCAGCACAGAGGAAATGTGTCACCTGAAAAGAGCCTGCAAAGAAAGGACTCTTTAACTCCCCTTCTTACTTTGCAGGTCAAACGGTTCTTAACTCCTAGTTCCCTGACTTTCAAAGAACAGCGTAGAGGCCCTATTCAGTTTTCATTTCTCAGTCCCTTCCCCACCTTGGTTGTTACCTTTCTTTGTTCTCTAAATTAACTTTTCCTTCCTCGCTCTCTTTCCTAGCCTGTTTCAGCCTGTCTGTGTTTCTTCTCCAGCCTGACGTTCCTCACTTCTTCCGTCGCTGGTCCGGACTCATACTCGTCGGTGGCTGCTCTTTGCGCCTTTCCTCATCCTTGCTCTCCCTGAGCCCCCTCATCTCATCCATCTCTTTCTCAGGCCCTCCAGATTCCCTGGGCTGTTTGCTGATGAGAAACATTTGCTGCAGCGCGGACCGGAGTCCTGTGCGCAGCCCAGTGGCAGAAGAGGGTGAGGCTAAGAGAAAGGCTGAGCTGGAGAGGGAGGCAGTCGGTCCTCCCCAGAGCCTGCAAGAATGCGGCAGGGTGCCTGGAGCACCGGGAGGGACCAGCTCCCAGGGGCCCTGGTCGGGGCTTGAGGACTTGGCCCGCGGGTAGATTTCCAGCCTCACGTGGCCGCGGAACAGGGGCGCCTGGAAAGCAAAGAGAGGGACCCTGGGGGTGCCCACCCCCAGAGTGGAACCCCCTGCCAAAGCGGGAAGGAGAGAGGCGGGAGCGGTGAAAGGGAAAAACCTGTCTCCTCTGGCTGCGGAGCGTTGGAGAGCCTGGGGCGCTCCGGTGAGCAGCCGGGGGCGAAGACCGCCGGGCGGTGGGCGAGGACGTGTGGAGCTAGCGCTCGGCTCCCGCGGAGGGGGCCGCCGGGGGGCGCGCCGCGCGGGGCGGTGGGGACTCTAGGTGGCCGGTGGCAGACCCCAGCCGCGGAGCGCGCGGCGGCCGCGGCGCCAGTGTGTGGACGTGTGTGTGTGTGTGTGTGTGTGTGTGTGTGTGTGTGTGCGCGCGCGCGCGTGTGTATGTGTAGGTGAGAAAGCGAGGGCCGAGCGTGAGTGTGAGCTAGGCACAGAGAGAGCGCATGCCTCATCCCTGCGAGCAGCCAGGAGCCGCTCCACCACCATCTTTGCATGGGCAACATTTGCAGCCGGACAGCAAACCTCTCCCAGGGCTATGGAGACTGCGGGGAAAACCTGGCAGCTCGGGATGGATTGCTAAGGGAAGTCATAACCCTAAACAGTCCAAACCTCTTTCTTTTTCTTTTTTTTTTTCGTTTGTTTTTAATTTTATCGCCGTAGTCCTCAATGCCTCTCTGAACAGTCTTTAGGAAGAGTACGAGAGAAAGAGCGCGCCAGGGAGAGGGAGAAAAGAAGATGAGGATTATTTGCAGACAAATTGTCTTGTTATTTTCTGGATTTTGGGGACTCGCCATGGGAGCCTTTCCGAGCAGCGTGCAAATAGGTAAGCACTGATTCAGTGGGGTATGCATGTGGGTGGCTGTAGCAGATACCGAAAGTGAGTTAAATGAGTTGCTGATTAGCAATTTAAGGGAACATTCGGCGTCTCCTTTCTCTTCTCTCGTCCTTTCTTCCCTTTATAAAGACTGCCTCTTTGATGCTGGTTCAGTTGAAACATCACAGAGCGGTTCTCAGTCTCCGCTCCATCCATCCTCAGTCTATACTCCTATTTGTCTCACGTCGCTGAAGTAGGATTGCAATAAGTTGGGATAAAATCTCCGTGGGGTTTGATTGCATTTTATCTAATATCTCTTTTCATTTCTTTCTCTGGAGTGTGAAGGGATGTAGAGTTTGCTTAAACAAAGCAAAACCCATCCACTCTTCTTCCCGTGCTGTAGGCAAGAGCTTTCGCTATTACAAGAAGACATTGTTTAGGTTAAAAAAGAAAGAAAGAAAGAAAAAGAAAGAAAGAAGACATTTACATCCTGACCTACTTGCCTTTGCTTGCTACCCATTAACCGATTCCAAAATTATATCCCTTTCTTGGAACGTTTTATTTTTCTCTTGAATTTTTTTGCCCTTAATCCTCCCTCTGGACTCTATTTCTGGGGACCCTATCCGTCCTGCCCTTGGCTTTTTTTTTTTTCCTGTTCTCCCCTGTCTTTTGATGGGACGCAGCTATTGAATTCTTTCCAACTAAGCCCAGCCTCACACTGCATCATTTCTCGTGGACAGTGCACAAAACGGGGCTAATTAGGCTGGGTCCAGGAACTGCATAAAAACAAAGTTCACATCTCCCTTTTGATTTCTCTCTCACCTGCATGTCATCAGGTGATGACTCTTCCTTTTTCTATTTTAATACAAATTGTCTTTTCTGCTCATCTGCATGCATCTTAGATATGACTGGAGCTGGCTTCTGTAGCAGTGTGCTGGGAATCATAGAGAGGGCAAGGAGAGAAGGCAAAACACACTAAATGGTCTGTCTCAGAGGCCACTGTGATCATGACAAATTGGGACAGTAAAAAGCTGAGTTGTCCTAAAGACTGAAATGCTAAACGTACTCTTTAGAGACAAAGGGCAGTCTCCCAAGATGTGGCAGGGCTAGCTCCTTAATGTGTGTATTGGTGAATGGCCGTAGATTTGACAGTGCTCAGTGCGGGTGTAATAATACTTGCAAGAGGAAACACTGAACGGGCTTTTTCTGCTGTTTTTACTAGGTGGTCTCTTCATCCGAAACACAGATCAGGAGTACACTGCTTTTCGATTAGCAATTTTTCTTCATAACACCAGCCCCAATGCGTCAGAAGCTCCTTTTAATTTGGTACCTCATGTGGACAACATCGAGACCGCCAACAGCTTTGCTGTAACAAATGCTTGTAAGTAAAACATAAGTTGAAGACAAATGAGAAGAGAATTAAGACGGGGCAATAGAGGCCCTTTCCTCTGTATTATTACTGTTATTATATTTCAAAAAGACATTCAAGCTCTCCACAGTTTGCTGGTTAGATAGGAAATCAGAGTTACAGCAAGATTTAGTCTCCAGGATATTTGGCTGGTCTTTCCTTCTCTTCCTTCCTCCTTCTCCCCCTTCATCTCTCCCTTCCTCCTCCTCCCTCCCTCCCTTTCTTCCTTTCTTTCTTCTTTCCTTTTTCTTGAAATTACTTTCTCCTTTAACATTTCAGTATTATTCCTACAACCTGCATGTCAAGCTAGTGAAAACTGTACTCAATTTGTTTTTTATTTATTTTCCTTTGGTTTATATTTGCTTTTCACTTGAGTGAGCATACATCTTGCTTTTAAAGAAGACACATGCTCTCTTACACTGGTAAAGGGAATGGAAGGTTTGCTAACAGTGAGAAAGTGGGGAGTGGTGGTGTGGAGGATGTATATTCCACTAGGTTGGTTGACACTGCAGATGATCTGGTGATGTCACTTGAGGCTGCCCTGCTTTTATATTCTGGGTTGTAACTGTCTCTTGCTATCAGGTAATGTATATATTCTGTGTATATAACTCCATGAAGTTTTACCTTGGTGGCAAATCATGTTAATCTCCAATCCACTGAATTCACTTACTAACCCAGCTGGATCTAGTATCCCCATAATACAATTACGATTTGGTGATCTTACCTAATGTTATAATTAAACAGTTTTTTAGAGCTCCTCTGTGAAAATACTGTATAACCTAAAGTAAAAATATAAGCAACTGTGTATTAATTTAAAAATCAATAAAATATGATCAATAGAGCATTTAGGTTACATTTTCACTCTTGAGGAAAATACATGTTTTCCATGCCTGCTTATTTTTAGATGCTAATTTACTGCTCCTTAAAATTTGTGTGTTAAGATAATTGTTACACATTACGTAAGACATGTAGGAATAGTTTCTATATAAAGTTTTGCACAATAATAATAAAATATTCAGTCTGCATTGTATAATATTTTTAATACATCAGGTTGAGTATATTTTTATTTTGAAAGTACTCTAAGTATAAGAAACTGTATTTTGAACAAACAAGTGAATTTGAAAACAAAGAGTTTTTATGTGTTAGGAGGATATCTGTTTCATTTAGTTCATATGTATCTGCAACTAATTCATCTAACAAATAACATGATCAGGTTTCCTTAATTTTAAGCACCTAATTAATACTTTATTTTAGAACTTCATTTCATAAAGAGGTTAAAGCATTTGACTTTTTTTTTTTTTTTAATCTGCAGTAATTGTATTCATTTGCAGGAATGCTTTAGTTCCTTTGAGTACTACTTAATTTGAAAAAGCACTTGTTTTATTTAGTAATAAAATAAATATTCATTATAAAGGTAATTATTTGGGAATTTTTTTTTAAACAGAAATGAACATAAATTAGAGCTAAACTTATGGGTAGCTATTTTTTAATGTCTTGTTATTATTTTTTGTTCCAAGTTTTGATAGAGATGTCAACATTTCAAATTAGTTCTAGGTATAAAATATTTTCCGTAGTACATTCTAGATATAAAATATTTTCCTTACTACATTCTATGTATAAAATATTTTCCTTAGTACATGAATATTATCTGTTGATTTAAGTATTTTCCTTATATCTCTCTTGAGATTTTGGCAACAAAAACACTACTAAGTTTAAAAATAATTTATGATTCAAATACATCTGAAGGTATTTTGTCTACAGTAAATTGCTACTTAAATATATATTTTTATTATTTAATTTTGAAAGACTTTCATAAAAGTGGAACTATATTAGTTTTATTTTTCCCGATTAGGTTCTTAAGTGTTCTAAAGTTTGTATTCTGGCTTCCAGCTTTATAAACTACAGTGATAATTCCTTCTTTTCTCCTTCCACATAGTTTGTTAATCTCATTCAGGTTAATTTTAGTTAGTATCATATTATTTATGCTATAAAAATGCTATATAGAATAAACCAATAGTGGCAAAAATCTGTAAACATAAAAAATTAATAAGAAACTGTACATAGCATGAAAAAGTAGGAACAGGTATAAAATATAGGTAGTATGCTATTCTTTAATGTGTTAGAATTGAGAAAATTGAACCTAAGCAAACAAAGTCTGCTTATTTTAATTCCAAGTGTAATGTAATGTTATTGGTATCATGTTTTTGATCAGAGGGTATGGGTCAGGTGATTGGTGTTTGTTAAATGAACTGACCAAGAGCCTGGACACACGTGATTTTCCAGTCTAATCAAAGGTGAAACATAAGCAATAAGTATAAGGTAACCTCATGTATCAAGCTCTATGCCTTTGGATACAATAGGTAAAAATAGTGTTCTAGAGAGTGAACATGAACTTATTCCTCATAGCTATACAGACTAGATTTTAAAATTTTTCATGTTGTATTAAATATAATGTATAATATGTGTTCAACTAGATTTATTTTGAATATGATTTTCCTAAAGTGAATCCTTGTAAAACTGAGTAATCTAGTGTCTTTGTGAATGAGAACCACTGTATAGGATATATTTATTTTATGAAATATACACTTAAAAACTAAAAATAGCAGACTAAGGAATAAAGAGAATTATTGGTCATCTACTGGATAAATGTAATTAAGGTTGATTCTTCTGTCTCAAAATTAAAGTTTAAAGAATATTTTGGACAATGTAAACATTCTGCATATGGAGTTGACATATTACATAAATATAAACCCCAATAAACTCAAAATTTGCCCTATTGGGATAAATCTCAAGTTTCTGAAGGAGAATCGGGTTTATTTTCATTTGTAACTTTTTTGTTAAACAACATTTGTGTAAGATTAAATTAAAATGCTGTTCTCTTTTTAAACTATTCCCATTGTTGAAAAATCATACTTTGCCTAGTATAAAACTGAAACTACAAGAAATACAGATAATATAGAATTATGACATATTCAGATAACAAAGTATAGGTGTAATACGTGGCCCAAGTAGTCAAATTTCAAAATGTAATTAAACATATATATTTATTTGCTCTAATCTATTAAAAGTATGGGCTTTGGAAAAATAGATATTTAAAAAATAATTTGATGTGGACAGTTTTCTTTAACAAA
Source organism: Nanger dama (assembly GCA_917880005.1). Lineage (NCBI taxonomy): Eukaryota > Metazoa > Chordata > Mammalia > Artiodactyla > Bovidae > Nanger > Nanger dama. Next base: position 2,346,002 of record CAKJTW010000014.1, on the reverse strand, counting down.
ATATTATGCATTTGACTCCAAATAGCTATCTTCACAAGCAAACATGCTAGTTAAATTGAATATCTTCTCTGCAAAACATTTAAGACAACCTAAAATGAGGCTGTGTTCTTATATTTTTCTAATAGTTAATTAATAAAGATGTCTTTTGTTTGGAGGATGATATATCTTAAATTTGGCCAAAGCAATAATGACCAAAATACTGATGTAGTCTATCATCACATTTTCTAAAAGATAAAAAAAAAAAAATTAGATATTGCAATTATCATTTGAGCTCAGTTATGTTTGAAATCCTGTAAACCTTTACAATAAAACACAGAGATGTTCAGTTTCTCAAATGATTATTTTAATTTCAAATGGGGAGTATAAAATACATAATAAGATACATTAAGTAGTTATGTATTATCACTTAGGTGAAATAGAATTTTTGTTGAATATTTCCAACTTTTTAAACTCGGATAGGAAAGACTAACTGGTTAATATATTTGTTATCTTTTATTTATTTTTTTAATGATTTGTTTATCTTACTTGCCTTTTCTGTCTAAAATCTGTCTATTCAGTGGTTTGCAACATGATGGATTAGAAAGTTGTAAATCAAGGATGGAATGCATATTATACCTTAGTAATGATGAAAAAGTTGTTCTTTAACTTAAATATTAATTCTATTTTTGAAGGGTCTGGTTATCAGTGCTAAATATCCAAGTTGAGTGCTACTTGTAAAAGTAGGTTAGTGTGTAAAAAGACTTGTTTAGTTAATCTAAATATGTTTTAAATGTGACAGCATATCCAGTAGGGTCTGTAGGCATTTTTGCTTATATACTACGGACTGAATTCAAATATGTTGAATTTAAGGGTGCTGAATAATAAGATCTGGTGGCTTTAAAAATATTTAAGTATTATATATTTTTCTTTTCAAGAACATGAAACCCTAAAAAGGCATTCTAAAAGTATATATTGGACTAATATAATATTTTTAAAATGCTAAAATAAAAATTCTGATATTTTGATTTTCATAGTTGTTATAAGAAATATATTAGAATTGAATATTTGTTGACTTTTGATTGTTTTTAGGAAAATAAGTTACTGTAATTAAGTTTCCTTATTTTGAGTTGGTAGCAAGATTCTTTGTTGATTTGAAATAATTACTTAGTTTTATAATATTATTTCCCCCTTTTATCTTTAATTTTCCATCATGACATTGATGACAAAGATGAGTCACCTTCCTGTGCCTTGGACCTTTCTTAAATGATGCACAATTTGCATTGATGTATTTCAGAATTGTCACAGGATTAAACTTCCATAAAGCCATTTGAAAAAATTATCTTTACTTTTTTCTTATGAATTCTCTGAAGAGGTGTTTATTTCTCAAAAGGAACAATTTTTATTTTCTGACTTTAGGAATTATGTATATATCTTAATAACATAATTTTACTAGTGTTCAGGAATTGAAAATGAATAATAAATTCCATATACCTTACACTTTATTATAACACAGATTTTATACTGTTTTTGTGTACATGATTTTATTTGACCTCAGCTAATCTTGGAGTGAGCCTGTCTGAGAAGGCAGTCATTATTTTTAGGTAAGCCAGATTTGGCTCAAAGAAATCGCTTGATTTACCAAAGACCATGTAGCCAAAAAGTCACAGAATTTAGATTTGAAGTCAGTTGTTCTAGTCACTATCCTAGCACTTTAACCAGGAGAGCATGGATGTGAAAAGTACATCTGTACTGAGATTACTTGAATCAAGAAATAAAATAACTGTCTTTTTTTAAATTTTATTACAATATTTTTAAGAAAATAGGGCAAGACATTTCTGGGCAACTTATTAATTAATCAGATAACAGTGAGTGATGCAGCAAAGGCTAAGTTATATTTTGCAATGAATCTGCCCATTCATTCATTATATTAGATAATAAACATAGTCACTTATTCATTAAACATGTTTATCAAGGACAACTGTATTTAAGACACTCTACTAGAAAAGAAGATTGATATTTAGTCACTAAATCATATCTGACTCTTTTACAACCCCGCGGACTATAGCCCACCAGGCTACTCTGTCCATGGAATTTCCCAGGCAAGAATACTGGAGTGGGTTGCCATTTCCTCCTCCAGGGATTGTCCTAACCCAAAGATCCAACTCGTGTCTCCTGCACTGAAGGCAGATTCTTTACTACTGAGCTACCTGGGTAGCCCAGAAACGAGGACACTGAAAATTATGAATAGTTGTTGCCCTCAAGGAGCAGTAGGAAATTTGTGCAAGCCAGTGATCACAGCTCAGTAAGACAAAGTATTATGGCAGAGAAATAGAGTGCTGTAACAGAGATCAACACAGGAAGGAACATCAAACTTGGGACGCTGCCCTATGGGAGTTATTACTTGATCTGAGCTTTCAGGCACTAGTTATTTGAAATATAGACAGGAAGGAGAGCACCCCTCGCCAAAGTAGCAGCACATGACAAGGCATCAAGGAATAGCGAGGCCAGGTGTGATTGAACCACTGAATGTGGTTTAGTCTGAATGTAGTACTGGGTGTGAGGGGGGGAGAGGTGTGCTAAGGGGTGAAGCCCCACACAGGGGCTTGTAGCTCTTGTAAGGAATCTCTTTTGAATAAAAGGGGGACCCATAAATAATTTAACACAACAGTGGCATAATCAGATTTGTTTTATAAATAACAGGATTATTTCTAGAAGGAAAATGTACCAGAAGGGGGCAAAATAGGAAGGAAAAAAACAGTTGTCTTGAAGTAATACAACTTAGGATGGTAAGTTCTTGAATAAAAGTGGAAGCTCTGAGACAAGAGCAAAGTAAATAGATAGGTACAGAACTGTTGACAGAACATACTGATGGATTGGATGTCTGTATAGGCTGCTGAAAAGAAGTATGGTAAGAACTAAAGATGATTTCTTCAATTTTTAGTTTTGACAAATTATCAAAACCTAGCTAGGAAGGGGCACACCAAAGAAGGAGCAGATTTGACTGAGGAAGGTGAGTTTAGTGTGGATATACGGATAAGAAGGCATTTAAAAGACATTTAAATGCAAAAGAGTTCTAGACATATGTATCTGGAGCACTTGGGCTCAGTCTGAACTGAAGAGAGACACTGAATAATGGATGAAACCATGGATGTGGATGATATCATCCAGAGAGAGCAAAAGCAGTGAAAAGAATGCTGAGGACAAAATCCTAAGAAATACCAGTATTTCAGGTACAAGGAGAGAAAAGGAAACTGAAGGAAATGGGTCAGAGTTCAGAGGAAAGTGAGGTAAGAATAATTCACAGGAGCCAAGAGATAGGAAGAATTTCAAGTAAATAGTGATCAATCATGTCTTTGATTGCCAAATTTTAATAACAAGTTGCAAGGGTAATTGATCCTTAACATCAGTCTTCTCTTCTTTTTTCTTTAGTGTTCTTTTTATATTTTGACTAGGAAAAAAAACAGCCTTTGTTAATCCCACATAGATTCTATTAATGCATACTCTTTATGTATAGTGGCCTAGAATATTCTTCTTATTAGTGAAAGGGATAATCTTTTCTGGACTTCTGATCCAAATGGACTTGTATTTGCAACCTTATAGTGGGCCAGTTACTTGAGCCTCAGTTTCTTCATTCATTAACAAAAGACCCGTATTTTATGAATATTAGAAAAGTGCTTGGAAAATATTTAGCCTATAATTATAACTCAATTAAATTTAGCTGTATTACATTTACTGTGTTCACATAGAACATTTATTTCTGAATCAGAACAAAAATTCAACTTTACATTTTCTGTTTATATTTTGAAAAGTAATTTGTGTTTTGAATAAATATATTTTATTTTCATAGGAATTTTTGACCTCTAACTTAATTGCTAATTTTAATTTATACACAAATCTAAATGCATATTTGTCTAAACTGTTTCTAAGTCCTACAAGTAACTTTGTTGGGAATCTGTGGCCCATTTGGAGAAATAATTGGTTCATGAATGGATTAAAGAGATTAATGGATTATCCTAATTGTATGCACAATTGTGTGTTCTTGTGTGTGGCATATGTGTTTGCATGTATGTGTGTGTAAACAGAGAGACAGTCTACATTTTTGAATAGCTTATCAATGAATTTCAGTCACTCACACACACATACACACACACACACACACGGCCCACAGTCCTAAAGGAGTTATACATAGATTAAATAAACAGTATTCCATTCCCTATCTTTTTCATTTCAAAAGCCAGTTGGATTTTAATTTTTAACTAACCAAGAATTTTTCCATAAACTTCATCTCCAATAACTTCTTCCTCATCATATAAAATAATCAATGTGTCCTAGCTGGGAAAATGCTTGGTTTGGTATTCTGCCTATTAAACCGTCATCATATTATTTTTATTTCTTCTCTTAACTGTCAAAAGCTCTACATATTCCACATCAGCTCCTGTTTTTGTCATGACTTGCCTTTTCCTTTAACCATCACCACTACTGCAGCAGTGTTCCTGAAGGTCATCAGTGATTTACAGATTAGTAAATTCCATTTTTCCTTAGTCACAGTCTTTTAATAATTTGCAGAATTTGACATAGCTGATTACCCCCTGTTCTTGACACTCATTTATCCTTGATAATATAATTAGCTAGTGATTATATGCCAAGGGTGTATATTTACTTATATTCTTACACAAATGTAAGAAACAGGCATCACTATTGTTTTCATTTTATATATGGAGAAACTAAAGATTTGTAGCTAAGAAAATTTTCCTAACCACAAAATATTCAGGGCATCAGATCCTAAAGTCATTTTGCCTTCCAATCACATTAGTGTCCTGATTAGTATAGTATATATAAGATAGCCATCACTCTGTGTGACAGTGGTTAGCTAACTCCTAATTTGAATAGAAAGATGTTTCCCTCAAAGTTACTTCTTTAACAATTTCCATTTACCCAGTGAATAAAATGCCAGCCAGAGAAGGCAATGGCAACCCACTCCAGTACTCTTGCCTAGAAAATCCCATGGATGGAGGAGCCTGGTAGGCTGCAGTCCATGGGGTCGCTAGGAGTTGGACACAACTGAGTGACTTCACTTTCACTTTTCACTTCAATGCATTGGAGAAGGAAATGGCAAACCTACTTCAGTGTTCTTGCCTGGAGAATCCCAGGGACGGGGGGAGCCATCTATGTGGTCTCACAGAGTTGGACATGACTGAAGTGACGCAGCAGCAGCAGCAGCAACAGCGGCAGCAAAATGCCACCAGGTGTAAAAATGAATAAATACCACCAGATTTTAAAATGAATAAATAAGTCTTTATATGCAGCACAAACATTGGATACTTCATTATTTGGCCAACTTACATAATCTTGGAATGTAATTTGATGACCAGTGGTCAGAGAGTTCATTTCAGGTTTTCCCCTTACATGTTTTTGGATTCCAGTAAACATAATGAGGAATGCCTTAAAGATCATTGACCTAAATCAAAATTGCTGCAGTCTTCATAGTGTCCTTACTTGCCTCCAATTTGATAAAACTACTAGAGTCATAAATAAAAAATTCAGTGTTATCTTAAAAATGAAAGGTAAAAAATTGTGATGTAATACTTTTTTTTGAACAAGCCATTATACTTCTCCAGCAAAAATTACACCTAAACTATAACCATTGTTTGCTTATTTTTGCTTATATCCTTATTTTTAAAAAGCAATTTCTCATTGTTCAGTTCAGTTCAGTCGCTCAGTCGTGTCTGACTCTTTGCGACCCCATGAATCGCAGCACGCCAGGCCTCCTTGTTCATCACCATCTCTCGGAGTTCACTCAGACTCACGTCCATCAAGTCCGTGATGCCACCCAGCCATCTCATCCCCTTCTCCTCCTGCCTCCAATCCCTCCCAGCATCAGAGTCTTTTCCAGTGAGTCAACTCTTCACACGAGGTTGCCAAAGTACTGGAGTTTCAGCTTCAGCATCATTCCTTCCAAAGAAATCCCAGGGTTGATCTCCTTCAGAATGGATTGGTTGTATCTCCTTGCAGTCCAAGGGACTCTCAAGAGTCTTCTCCAACACCGCAGTTCAAAAGCATCAATTCTTTGGTGCTCAACCTTCTTCACAGTCCAACTCTCACATCCATACATGACCACAGGAAAAACCATAGCCTTGACTAGACGGACCTTAGTTGGCAAAGTAATGTCTCTGCTTTTGAATATGTTGTCTAGGTTGGTCATAACTTTTCTTCCAAGGAGCTGCTGTTCAATCACTCAGTCTCTTTGCAACATCATGGACTGCACCACACTGGGCTTCCTTATCCTTCACCATTTCCCAGAGCTCACTCAAACTCACAGCCATTGAGTCAGTGATGACATCCAACCATCTCATCCTCTGTCATTCCCTTCTCCCCCTGCCTTTAATCTTTCCCATCATGGTGGCCAAAATATTGGAACTTTGGCTTCAGCATCAGTACTTCAATTAATATTCAGGACTGATTTCTTTTAGGAGAGACTGGTTTGATCTCCACGCTGTCCAAGGGACTCTCAAGGATCTTCTCCAATACTACAGTTCAAAAGCATCAATTCTTCAGCATTCAGCCTTCTTTATGTCCAAATCTCATATCCATATATGACTAGTGGAAAAATCATAGCTTTGACTACATGGACCTTTGTCAGCAAAATGATGTCTCTGCTTTTTAATATGTTGCCTAGGTTTGTCATAACTTTTATTCCAAGGAGGAAGCATCTTTTAATTTCATAGCTCAGTCACCATCTGCAGTGATTTTGGAGTTCAAGAAAATAAAGTCTGTCACTGTTTCCATTGTTTCCCCTTCTATTTGCCATGCAGTAATGGGACCGGATGCCAGGATCTTCATTTTTTAATGTTGACCTTTAAGCCAGCTTTTTCACTTTCCTCTTTTACCTTCATCAAGAGGTTCTTTAGTTCTTATTCACTTTCTGCCACAAGGGTGATGTCATTTGCACATCGGAGGTTATTGATATTTGTCACAGCAGTCTTGATTTCATCTTGTGCTTCATCCAGCCCAGCATGTTCATAAATAACTTTCTCATCAGTTACTTAAATATATATATATATATATATATATATATATACATATTGTGTTCTTTCCATTCTCATATTTTTATCTTTTTAAACTGACCCATGAAAATTTCAAGTGATTTAGAAATCTTAAGAGCCAAAATATTATTGCAATCTCATCACTAAGGGATAATCACAGTAAATAGATCTTTCTGGACTTTTCTTTTTATGTGTATAGACCTAAAGTGAGCAGTAGAATACTATAAACATAAAATACATAAATATATGTATATATATATATAAAACTTTTTAATAACTATTAATCTATAAGTGTATTTTATTAATGTTTTATTTCATGAAAAGTTTTCTCTCAGTATATAAGACCTATCTTATTTTCTTTTGCTGCTATGTAATGCCATTGGAAAAGACTTTGATGCTGGAAGGAATTGGGGGCAGGAGAAGAAGGGGATGACAGAGGATGAGATGGCTGTATGACATCACTGACTTGATGGACGTGAATCTGAGTGAACTCTGGGAGTTGGTGATGGACAGGGAGGCCTGGCGTGCTGCGATTCATGGAGTCGCAAAGAGTCGGACACGACTGAGCGATGTAACTGAATTGAATGCCATTGTGCAAAGTTGCTATTAAATGTAGTCAGTACCCTCTGGACCAACATTTATGTTGTTTCCCATTTTTATGTTACAAACAGAATAGCAGTAAAGCTATCTGAGTACCTGTGTGAATATTCCCATAGGATTAATTCTTGGAAATGAAATTATTATATTGAACAATGTGTATTTTTGCTTTTAGTCCATAGTATTAATGTCCTTTCCTCAAAAGTATTATTTACATTTACAGCAACCAAGATGTAAGAATAATTGGCTTTCTATGACCTGCTAACACTAGTTATTATCAGTTTCTTGAATCTTCACTTGTCCTAATGTGTGAAGTTCAGTTCAGTTCAGATCAGTCACTCAGTCGTGACCAACTCTTTGGGACCCCATGGACTGCAACATGCCAGGATTCCCTGTCCATCGCCAACTCCTGGAGCTTGTTCAGACTCATGTTCATCAAGTCAATAATGCCATCCAGCCATCTCATCCTCTGGCATCCCCTTCTCTTCCTTCCTTCCATCATTCCCAGAATCAAGGTCTTCAGTGAATAAGTTATTTGCATCATGTGGCCTAAATATTGGAGCTTCAGTTTCAGCATCAGTCCTTCCAATGAATATTCAGGACTGATTTCTTTAGGATCAACTGGTTTGATCTCCTTGCAGACCAAGTTATTCTCAAGAGTCTTCTCCAGCACCACAGTTCAAAAGCAGCAATTCTCCATCTTTCTTAATGGTCCAGATCTCACATCCACACATGTCTACTGAAAAAATCATAGCTTTGACTAGACAGAACTTTGTTAGTAAAGTCTTTTTTTTTTTTTTTTTTAATATGATGTCTAGGTTGGTCATAGCTTTTCTTCGAAGAAGTAAGGGTCTTTTAATTTCATGGCTGCAGTCACCATCTGCAGTGATTTTGGAGTTCAAGGAAAAAAAAATGTATGTCACTGTTTCCATTGTTTCCCCATCTATTTGCCATGAAGTGATGGGACTGGATGCCAATATCTTAGTTTTCTGAATTTTGAGTTTTAAGCCAGCTTTTTCACTCTCCTCTTTCACTTTCATCAAGAGGCTCTTTAGTTCCTCTTAACTTTTTGCCATGGGGATGGTGTCATCTCCATATCTGAGGTTATTGATATTTCTCCAAGAAATCTTGATGCCAGCTTGTGCTTCATCCAGCCCAGCATTTCACATGATGTAGTCTGCATATAAGTTAAATTAGCAGGTAACAATATGTAGCCTGCACATACTCCTTTCCCAATTTGGAACCAGTCCATTTTCCCATGTCCATAATACTAAGGAAACACACACTTGGAGGGCAAAAATAAAACTTTGTTCGAACCAATATCCAAGAGGAAGGAGCAGTGTCCCCACAAGAGACTGAGCCTAACATGCCTATGAGTGTGCAGGAGTCTCAGATGGAGGCATGGTTCAACAGTGGCCTGCTGTGGGGTCAGGGACACTGAATATCGTAGTGTGGGCATAAGTCCTCAGGCCAAACAACAGGGAAGGAACAGAGCCTTGCAACAGAAAATCGTATTAAAGATTTACTGAGCATGACCCCACCCATCAGAACAAGACCCAGATTCCCCCACAGTCAGTCTCTCCCATCAAGAAGCTTCCAGAAGCCTTTTATCCTTGTCCATAAGAGAGCAGACATAATGAAAACCACACTCAAAGAAAACTAACAAAACTGCTCATGTGGATCACAGCCTTGTCTTAACTCAATGAAACTATGAGCCATGGCATGTAGGACCATTCAAGCCAGACGGGTCATGGTAGAGTTCTGACCAAACGTGGTCCACTGGAAAAAGGAATAGCAAGCCACCTCAGTATTCTTGCCTTGAGCCCCATGAAGTGTATGACAGGTGAAAATGACATCTAATTGATGCTTTAATTTGCATATTTTTGATTAATAGTGAGGCTAAGAATATTTTCCTGAATCTATAAGACCTTTTATCTCTTTCTGTGTGAACTGTTGCTCTTTCACTTTACCAATGTTTTCTTCTTTATTTGAGGGAGTGTTTTACAAACTATAGAAATGAATCCTTTGTCATGATATTGAAGATTATTTTTCTACTATTTTTCTGCATGCCTTTGGCTTCTAGCTTCATTTATGATGCCTTTTACCATACAGACATTGACAATTTTTATATAGTCAAATCTGTGAGTCATTTTCTTCATGGCTTCTAGGTTTCATGCTATGCTTATAAAGCTATTCTTATCCTTAAAACTGTAGAATATTGTTCCACATTTTTTTAGAATACTTTATGGTTTTATATTTTATATTTATAATGCTAACTCTTTGGGGATTTATTATGTGTGTTAGGTATTTGCCTTGTTAAACAATATATCCTCATAGCCTTACTCAATACCTGTTACAAAACAAGACTCAGTATGTATCTTTGAATACATGAATGAACAATGTGTTATGAGTTTTCTCTTCACTCATCTTTGGGACATTCTTAAGATAGCTAAGACTTTTCATGTATTTTTAAATATAAATTTATTTATTTTCATTGGAGTTTAATTACTTTACAATATTGTATTGGTTTTGCCATACATCAACATGAATCCACCACAAGTATACACATGTTCCCCATCCTGAACCCCCCCCTCCCTCCTCCCTTCCCTGTACCATCCCTCTGGGTCGTCCCAGTGCACCAGCCCCAAGCATCCAGTATCATGTATTTCAGAAGAAAATTGAGCAGAGGATCTAAAGACAATAAGGTATTGGATACATTTCTTATTTTAAGCATATATATATATATATATATATATATATGGATGGGCTAGGTAAGGAGGAAGATAAGTCTTATGAAGAAGAAAGTGGGAGTATTAATGCAAATTGATTTATATTGCATTGGCCTGAAGGCACTTTGATGAATTTAAGTCTGGTAGAAAACAACTTCTAGGTACTTATAACATGTGGTCTCTGCTGACAAAATAACTAGAAAAGGCACTCTTTCAGAGTAGAAGAAAGCACACATGGGAAGCCCGAGTGTATTAGTGAGCATGCTCAAGAGAGTCGCCTGTTCAGATGATCTGTTCATTGGCTGCTTCCTTGGGTGAGTGAGTGAGTGAGTGACAGTCGCTCAGTCATGTCGGACTCTTTGCAACCCCATGGACTGTATGTAGCCCACCAGGCTCCTCTGTCCATGAATTCTCCAGGCAAGAATACTGGAGTGGGTTGCCATTTCCTTCTTAGCGAATCTTCCCAACCCCAGGGATTAAACCTGGGTCTCCTGCATTGCAGGCAGACACTTTACTGTCTGAGCCATCAAGCCCTGCTTCCTTAGCACTTCTTAAAATTCATGAAATTAGAAAACATGTGAAAGAAGGCATCTGTAGTCAAATGTACAATGAAAACTTGTCAATTCTTGATTATCTACACTGAATTTTCTATACATTTCACAATAGCCCTTATCCCTCCTGTTTGAATTTAATTTATTCTTCTTTAAATTGCTTAAATTTAAGCTATGTATATAATCTTACGTTGGCAAGTTGGAGAAGCATTTCATTATTTCTTTGCTCCAATGATTTAAAATCAATATAAATATATATTTTCTGAAAAAACTGTATATATGCTTTCTTTTTGTGATAAAAAACATGTAAGTCCAAACGTTTCCTTTTTGCTCTGATTACCAAGGAACTCAGTTTTCACATTTACTGATCAGTAACAACACTGGTCCCCAATTGAAAAAAAAAAAAAAAAGAGCTTTGTACCATTTTTCTAGATTCCACATATATGTTTGTACATGATATTTGTTTTTATCTTTCTGAGTAACTTTACTCTGCATAATACTATCCAAGCCCATCCACATCTCTACAAATGATCCATCTCTTTTATGGTTGAGCAATATTCCATTGTATATATATTATATATATGTACATCTTCTTGGGCTTTCCATGAGGCACTAGTGGTAAAGGACCCACCTGGCAATGCAGGAAACTTAAGAGATGCCTGTCTACACCTATGTTGTGAAGATTCTCTGGAGAAGGGCATGGCAACCCACTCTAGAATCTTTGCTGGAGAATCTCATGGACAGGAGAGATTCATAAGGTTGCATAGAATTCATAGAGTCCATAGGGTTGCAAAGAGTTGGATATGACTGAAATGATTTAGCATGCACACACCACATCTTCTTTATCCACTCATTTCTTGTTTGACTTTTAGATTGTTTCCCTGCCCTGGCTATTGTAAATAGTGCTGAAATTAACACTAGGGCAGAGAGATCCAGGCATAGAGAAGGGACATATGGACACAGCAGGGGAAAAGGAAGGCTTGGATGAACTGGGAGTGTAAGACACTATCTTGGGTAAAATAGATATTAGGAATTTGCTATAAAGCACAGGAAGCCCATCTCGGAGATTAGTAATGACCTATATATGTAACATGGGGTTTAGGGGTGAAAAGGAGGGGTCATATATGTACATATAGCTGTTTCACTTCATTGTAAAGCAGCAACCAACACAACATTGTGAAGCAATTATACTCCAATTAAAACAAAAAGCTTTGTTTATATATTTTTGTTTTTCTAAGCTAATATATATAATATAAATAATATGAGTTTTATATATGATACAATGTAGATATCGAACATTGTATAAACAATGCATAAACATTGTATATATAAGATACATAAATATATCTTATAAGACTGTACACATCATTTTAAGAAAGAAGCACAAAGGTACAGTATCTATAAATTAAGACTGTAGATGATACCCCTTTTTGATTAGCTTTTGCTTGAATAGTTAACTTTCCTATATAGTACTTTCTGTATATTGTATATGCCTTGGAAGATGATATATCAATAGGTAGATAACCTGTCAATTCCATTAGATTGTGAGTTGAGGACAACTATTAACCTCAGATATGCAGATGACAGCACTCTTATGGCAGAAAGTGAAGAGGAACTAAAAAGCCTCTCGATGAAAGCGAAAGAGGAGAGTGAAAAAGTTGGCTTAAAGCTCAACATTCAGAAAACGAAGATCATGGCATCCAGTCCCATCACTTCATGCGAATAGATGGGGGAACAGTGGAAACAGTGTCAGACTTTATTTGGGGGCTCCAAAATCACTGCAGATGGTGATTGCAGCCATGAAATGAAAAGACACTTACTCCTTGGAAGAAAAGTTAGGACCAAACTAGATAGCATTTTCAAAAGCAGAGACATTACTTTGCCCACTAAGGTCCATCTAATCAAGACTATGGTTTTTCCTGTGATCATGTATGGCTGTGAGAGTTGGACTGTGAAGAAGGCTGAGAGCTGAAGAACTGATGCTTTTGAACTGTGGTGTTGGAAAAGACTCTCGAGAGTCCCTTGAACTGCGAGGAGATCCAACAAATCCATTCTGAAGGAGATCAGCCCTGAGATTTCTTTTGAAGGAATGATGCTAAAGGTGAAACTCCAGTACTTTAGCCACCTCATGTGAAGAGTTGACTCATTGGAAAAGACTCTGATGCTGGGAGGGATTGGGGGCAGGAGGAGAAGGGGATGACAGAGGATGAGATGGCTGGATGGCACCACGGACTCGATGGATATGAGTCTGAGTGAACTCTGGGAGTTGGTGATGGACAGGGAGGCCTGGCGTGCTGTGATTCCTGGGGTCGCAAAAGTCATACACGACTGAGCGACTGAACTGATTGACTGACTGACTGATGGTAGCCTTATTAATATGTCTGTTTCACGAGTCTATCACTATACTAAGATGTTCTACGCTTAAAGAATGTCTGCTGACTGATTGTAGGGCAAAAGGAAGGAGGGAAGGAATCCATTTCTTGGTTGGTTATTATAACAAGTAATTCCTAGCCAGAACTGAATTAACATAACATAAATCAACTTCTTTTCCGCATGAATCAAACCCATCACAATTTTGAAAACAGACATCACAAATCCTCTTTGGACTTCCTCAGGCTAAATAACACTTTATATGATATACTTTCTAAAACAATTTAACATTCTAGTTCTGGCATTTTGAAATTCCCATGGATTTATCATAATTATATTAAAATATATTCACCTGAATTAACCCCATTCTCTCATCATAAACTGTCCAGAATTTAACCACGTTTTTGACACAGATGATTATGATCTGACATAATCTATCCAGGTGAGATATTAATTCCAATTATTTAGGCATTATACATAAAAAGTGTAGACCAAGATTATTTGAGTTTTAATTAGCCTGTTATATCACTCTGTTCTTGATAAATTCATGGTCAATTAAAACTTAAAACTTTGCTCTTTATCCTACATGAATTGCATCAAATCAACCTCTCCACAAGGCAGTTTTTAAAATCCAAAATGAAAGATTTTACATGTTCAGTTCAGTTCTGTCACTCAGTCATATACAGCTCTTTGCAACCCCATGGACTGTAGCACGCCAGGCCTCCCTGTTCATCGCCATCTCCAGGAGTTTAGGGAAACATCAATACCGTTTTGAGTTATAATTAAACTAGCTATAAACTGTTGTCAACTCCATGTGACTCTTTGCTGTATGATTATCATCACTGATAATCAAAATTAAAAAAACAAGCTGTGGCACCAAGTCGTACTCTTTAGGTATGTGTGGTAGTTAAATGTGAATTATCCTAAAATAATTTATGATCAAATTTCTCCATGTTGTTTATAAAAATTGTCATTTCACTGCACTTCTACTTTTTAAACATTAAAACAAACACAAAGATCATCAAATTTAATTGAAAAGGAAAATTTTGAATCACTCAAGATGGCTAGGGCATTTAAAATTGATACAATGCTTTTGAAAATCAACAATAGATCAAAGACATTAAAAATTGTGAATCATTTGAACTCATGAAAACAGGAAAATCTCTAGTCATGAAAATGTTCATTAAAGCTTTACTTAATAATATGGTTAAATTAAAATCCAACCCAGATTCTTTAAGGAAGAACATCAGTCGTAATCCTCTATTTGACTTGTCCCACAGTCCTGAGTTCAAGAATTTTTCCTACTTATATAAAGACTCTCTATATGTTTGTTTCCTTTCTTTGTATTATTTTGTTTTGTTTTCTTACTGAAAAACCAGTGTCATAATAGAAAAGAAGAAGTGTTCCAGTCGGATATAAACAAGATGTTTTCAAAATGTAATAATGACTATTGGAGTTGGATAGAGCTATCTGAATGATTTTTAAAAGCATCAGCTGTTTAGAGGGCATAGATCTTCCACACCAGTCCTGACTGATAGCTAGGTGAAAACAGGCACATTGTCCTGGCGGTGGTGTATCTCACGATTCTGTGCAAATATATGGAAATTCTAGTAGATGAATAATATGAGAAATCACTATCATTGGCTTTGCCCAACTTCTCTAATCTTCCCTCACCTCTCATCCTCCCAAGCACAGAAGATATTGAGAGAGATTCAGAAATTATGTGATAATCTACTTGGGTCTGAAAGATGCATGAGATTTTGCCATTCTGTAAAGAGAAACATATTTCTACAGACAAAAGAATATCATAGAAAAAAAAAGTGTAAAGGCGTATGGACAATTTTGGGTAGCAGAAATGCAGAAGGAAAATCGAGGCAGGGATGAGAGAACAGAGGGTCAAGTGGAAGGTTTGCAAACAGGGAGGAATCTTCAAATTGCCTTGTAAGTTAATATAAGGATTTTACTTCTTTTATTCTGGGTCAGAAGACAACAAGAATCATTTTAAGCAGTTTATAACATATTTGTGTTCTAGGAAGAATTCTAGCACCACTCTTTATCATTCATGTGGATAGTTTAATGGGATTCCTTTCCATACCAAATACACAAAGAAATCATTTCCTAGGCATGAAATGCCATTTTGCTACTTCACTTGCTCTTTGTAAAATTCATTATTGTATGCGATTCTGCTCACTATTTTCCATCAAGAGCTGGTACTTCCAACAACAACAAAAACAGCACCTCAGATGGGGGAACACGTGTACACTCCTGGCGGACTGTTGTTGATGTATGGCAAAACTGATATGATATTGTAAAGTAATTAGCCTCCAATTAAAAAAATAAATTTAAATTAAAAAAAAAAAAACTTCAGGTTATCATTTCAACCGTGTACCTTCAAACAGCAAGCCATGTCTTTTATAATATGCATGTTGGAAAACAGTTGGTATCTATGAGGTGAGGTGAAGTCGCTCAGTCATGTCCGAGTCTTTGCGACCCCGTGGACTGTGACCTACTACGCTTCTCTGTCCATGGGATTCTCCAGGCAAGAATACTGGAGTGGATTGCCATTTCCTACTCCAGTGGATCTCCCCGACCCAGGGATCAAACCCTGGTCTCTCGCATTGGAGGCAGACGCTTTAACCTCTGAGCCACCAGGGAAGCCCTATATCATTTGTGTTATGTTTAAAGGCAAAAAGTTCCCTTAAAGATTGGTATAGATTCTGATAGAACACTATATATGCATTCCAGGATAAATTTCAGACTATCTTCCCTCTTTTAAATGACTGATCTTCATTTCAGTCCAGTCGCTCAGTCGTGTCTGACTCTTTGCGACCCCATGAATCACAGCACGCCAGGCCTCCCTGTCCATCACCAACTCCCAGAGGTCACTCAGACTCACGTCCATCGAGTCAGTGATGCCATCCAGCCATCTCATCCTCTGTCATCCCCTTCTCCTCCTGCCCCCAATCCTTCCCAGCATCAGAGTCTTTTCCAATGAGTCAACTCTTTGCATGAGGTGGCCAAAGTACTGTAGTTTCAGCCTTAGCATCATTCCTTCCAAAGAACACCCAGGACTGATCTCCTTTAGAATGGACTGGTTGGATCTCCTTGCAGTCCAAGGGACTCTCAAGAGTCTTCTCCAACACCACAGTTCAAAAACATCAATTCTTTGGTGCTCAGCTTTCTTCACAGTCCAACTCTCACATCCATACATGACCACTGGAAATACCATAGCCTTGACTAGACGGACCTTTGTTGGCAAAGTAATGTCTCTGCTTTTGAATATGCTATCTAGATTGATCATAACTTTTCTTCCAAGGAGTAAGTGTCTTTTAATCTTGGAAGAGGTTTATTATTCACTTTAGTCGTCACAGATGAGCATCTATACTAAAATTGTGACTTGTAACTCAGTCACATAATGCAGAGTTATAAGAACTGTTTTTTAAAAATCAAGCTGAAAAGTTGTAAGACTAGAATAATAATTACTACAGTTACAAATAACTGTAAATAACGATGGTTTTATTTATAGATACAAAATATATAGCATATACATCAGAATCTGTTGTGTACATGTATACTATATTTATGACTTTAGTTTTAATTCTTATTGTTTTTACACAATTTTTTATGGCTGTATATTATGAAAACATAATTGATTATGAAAATAAGCCTCATTTTACAGAAATGATAAAATTATAGATTAGAAACCAAGTGTGAATATTTAATTGAGAAGGAATTCTTGCTAAATTTTTATTTTTTTTTCAAAATAACAATATCTTTACTTATCCTGCACTTTATTTCAAAGGGTAATTTTACATTTCGTGATAGTAATACTCCAGTGCTTTTAAGTTAATAGAATGCAACCAATGTGCTCAGTTTGGTAAAATAGCATGTGCACGTGAGCATGCTCAGTACCTCAGTCATGTCTGACTCTTTGTGACCCCCATGGACTATTTCTTGCCAGGCTCCTCTCTCCATGGGATTTCCTAGTCAAGAATACTGGAGTGGGTTGCCATTGCCCCCTTTGAGGGATCTCCCCAGCCCAGTGACTGAACCCGCATCTCCTGCAACTCCTGCATTGGCAGATGGATTCTTTACCACTAAGCCACCCAGGAAGCCCCAGAATAGTAAATAATTAGAGACACTTAATATATAGAATATAACATCAGTGAGAAAATACAGGCTTTCTTTGATTCTATTTTCATAAGAACCGTAATACATACAAGAGATTTAAAGTTACCATACCAAAGTTTTGGTAATGATTGTTTTTCTTTAATGTTAGTATGCAGAAGTTTTGTTTTTAATTTACATATTTCTGAGGTTTTTATGTTTACAAAAAGCATACATTTAGAGTTTTCTGATTAACAATATTTAACTAAAAGAACATATTGTGCACTCACTACTAAGTATTCTGTTTGTCTTGCCCTATTAAATGTGACAGATAACCTATGGAGATCTTTACTCACTACTAAGTATTCTGTTTGTCTTGCCCTATTAAATGTGACAGATAACCTATGGAGATCTTTAGACATTTAAGCCAATATCAGATCTTGATGTCAGACTATCATGTCCACTTATCAGTCACCATGTTTGATCTTTTTATGTACATTCATTATTTAAAAATGGAAATATCAGCTTGAATTAATTGAAAGTATTAAAATTAAATCATTATGTTTATTTTAAAAGAACCAAGAGAACATTTGGTGATTACAAGCATTTTTCATTGCCAATTAAAATATATAGCTTACCACATCTAATAGTATATATTA
Source organism: Nanger dama (assembly GCA_917880005.1). Lineage (NCBI taxonomy): Eukaryota > Metazoa > Chordata > Mammalia > Artiodactyla > Bovidae > Nanger > Nanger dama. The sequence goes on along the minus strand of CAKJTW010000014.1, from coordinate 2,327,967 downwards.
TTTTCAGTTCTGTAGAAAGCATAGTAACTGGGTGCCTGGGTTGATGGCTTTTGAATATCTGGTCACTGTCTTTCAGTCATCTTTTTGATCACCCTGGGCTTCTCCTGTGGCTCAGCTGGTAACGAATCTGCCTGCAACGTGGGAGGCAATCATGGAGGCAATGTGTTTATACAACTATAATAATTGTGTTACTGTTTACAGTTATGCATGAGTCATCTATGCATATGGGGATGTCAATAAAGAATTGGTTTCCATGGTTTTTTAGTGTCTACAGTCCCATTGCTTTCAGAATGTTGACATTCTCCCCCTGGAATGTAAACTCCTGGTTGACTAGGTTCCCATTGTTTTTGTGAATGAATCCTACTGCTTGGTTCATGTGAAATAAGAGAATAAGATGATGTTAAATTAGAATATGGGTAATCGTCCACGAAACAATATCAGAAGAGGTCATTCTTTATAAACATAAACTTTCAGTTCAGTTCAATTCAGTTCAGTCTCTCAGTTGTGCCTGACTCTTTGTGACCCCATGAATTGCAGCACACCAGGCCTTCCTGTCTATCACCAATTCCCGGAGTTCATTCAAACTCATGTCCATTGAGTCGGTGATGCCATTCAGCCATCTCATCTCATCCTCTGTTGTCCTCTTCTCTTCTTTCCCCCAATCCCTCCCAGCATCAGAGTCTTTTCTAATGAGTCAACTCTTCACATAAGGTGGCCAAAGTATTACAATTTCAGCTTTAGCATCAGTCCTTCCAAAGAACACCCAGGACTGATCTCCTTTAGGATGAACTGGTTGGATCTCCTTACAGTCCAAGGGACTCTCAAGAGTCTTTTTAACACCTCAGTTCAAAAGCATCAATTATTTGGCGCTCAGCCTTCTTCACAGTCCAACTCTCACATCCATACATGACCACAGGAAAAACCATAGCCTTGACTAGAGGGACCTTTGATGGGAAAGTAATGACTCTCCTTTTGAATATGCTATCTAGGTTGGTCATAACTTTCCTTCCGAGAAGTAAGTGTCTTTTAATTTCATAGCTGCAGTCACCATCTGCAGTGATTTTGGAGCCCACAAAAATAAAGTCTGACACTGTTTCCACTGTTTCCCCATCTATTTCCCATGAAGTGATGGGACCAGATGCCATGATCTTCATTTTCTGAATGTTGAGCTTTCAGCCAACTTTTTCACTCTCCTCTTTCACTTTCATCAAGAGGCTTTTTAGTTCCTCTTCACTTTCTGCCATAAGGGTGATGCCATCTGCATATCTGAGGTTATTGATATTTCTCCCTGCAGTCTTGATTCCAGCTTGTGCTTCTTCCAGCCCAGCATTTCTCATGATATACTCTGCATACAATTTAAATAAGCAGGGTGACAATATACAGCCTTGATGTACTCCTTTTCCCATGTGGAACCAGTCTGTTGTTCCACGTCCAGGTCTAACTGTTGCTTCCTGACCTGCATACAGGTTTCTCAAGAGGCAGGTCAGGTGGTCTGGTAAACTTTAATAAAGTTTAATAAATTAAAATCTTGTCATAAAAGTAATTGAAAGGGTAAATAGAGGCATAAATAAAAGAGAATTGAATAGAGAAAGCACACATACGACCTCCTGAAAAGGCAGTAGGACAGCCCAGAAAAGTGTTTCATTGGTGCCAGGTTGGGTTAGAGTGAGGGGAGACAGGTAGGGGAACCCACTGTAAATTCAGGAGTGTGGAAGCCAAGAAAGGGCGCTGATAACAAGGAACATCTTAAAGCTTGACCAGGAGACTTGCATTATGAAAAGTAGAATTCAGGGGTCATTATTTTGGCATGATATGCAAGATCAACAAGAGAGAAAAGAGGATAGATGCAAGAACATAAAATGAACCTGAACAAAATGCCACTCATCTCTGATTACTCTCAATGTTCTGGGTTCCCTTCAACCTGTAGTTTTAACTGACTTGTCATCTTATCTCCTCATAAGAATCTACTCTAGACATTTCTGTTTAATTATATTTCTCACTTTCCAACCTCTTCTCTTTCTCGCTTCTATCCAGCTTCAAAGACAATAAATTGCAGTGCTTTAAGTGTCTTTCCACCTTTGCACAGGTAGCAGCACTTCCATCCTTTTAATCGAGGTTCTTGTGGAGGGAGAAAGTATAGACTTGAGGTAGACATAGATTCAATTCCCATCATTTTCACTCAATTGTGAATTTTTGATGAGCTAAACTCAGCAGTGGCCACAGGACTGGAAAAGGTCAGTTTTCATTCCAGTCCCAAAGACAGGCAATGCCAAAGAATGCTCAAACTACTGCACAATTGCACTCATCTCTCACACTAGTAAAGTATTGCTCAAAATTTTCTAAGCCAGGCTTCTGCAATATGTGAACTGCTAACTTCCAGGTGTTCAACCTGGTTTTAGAAAAGGCAGAGGAACCGGAGATCAAATTGCCAACATCCACTGGATCATTGGAAAAGCAAGAGTTCCAGAAAAACATTTATTTCTGCTTTATATTGACTATGTCAAAGCTTTTGACTGTGTGGATCACAATAAACTGTGGAAAATTCTGAAGGAGATGGGAATACCAGACCACCTGACCTGCCTCTTGAGAAATGTGTTTGCAGGTAAGGAAGCAACAGTCAGAACTGGACATGAAACAACAGACTGGTTCCAAATAGGAAAAGGACTCTGTCAAGGCTGTATATTGTCACCCTGCTTATTTAACTTCTGTGCAGTGTACATCATGAGAAACGCTGGGCTGGAAGAAGCATAAGCTGGAATCAGGACTGCCACGAGATATATCAGTAACCTTAGATATGCAGATGACACCACCCTTATGGCAGAAAGTGAAGAGGAACGAAAAAGCCTCTTGATGAAAGTGAAAGAGGAGAGTGAAAAAGTTGGCTTAAAGCTCAACATGCAGAAAATGAAGATCATGGCATCCGGTCCCATCACTTCATGGGAATAGATGGAGAAACAGTGGAAACAGTGTCAGACTTTATTTGGGGGGCTCCAAAATCACTGCAGATGGTGACTGCAACCATGAAATTAAAAGATGCTTACTCTTTGGAAGAAAAATTATCACTAACCTAGATAGCATATTGAAAAGCAGAGATTACTTTGTCAACAAAGGTCCGTCTAGTCAAGGCTATGGTTGTTTTTCAGTGGTCATGTATGGATGTGCGACTTGGACTGTGAAGAAGGCTGAGAGCTGAGGAATTGATGCTTTCGAACCGTGGTGCTGGAGAAGACTCTTGAGAGTCCCTTGGACTACAAAGAGATCCAACCAATCGATTCTAAAGGAAATCACTTCTTGGTTTTCATTGGAAGGACTGATGCTAAAGCTGAAACTCCAGTACTTTGGCCACCTCATGCGAAGAGTTGACTCATTGGAAAAGACTCTGACGCTGGGAGGGAGTGAGGGCAGGAAGGAAGGGGACAACAGAGGATGAGATGACTGAATGGCATCACTGACTCGATGCACATGAATTTGAGTAAACTCCGGGAGTTGTTAATAGACAGGGAGGCCTGGTGTGCTACGATTCATGGAGTCGCAAAGATTCGAACATGGCTGAGTGACCGAACTGATTGGCTGAATCAACCTCTTTGAGTTTCTGGAGCCTAAATAATAAATTAAGGGGAATATTAATTTTTTAATTGAAAATATAAAACTATATATTAAAATATGTCATATAAATTGTTTAGGTATTCTCTTCTGAAGATTTGTGTAACTGCAGTAATCATTGAAATAATAATATGTATCATTCACTCAGCCTCCTGTGAAGAAAATAAAATTCTGACTTTAATGGCTGATGGAGGTAAATGGGCAGGTGTCTCTACTGTTAAGAGTTAAAAGATAGTTGATAGTATGGTTGCTAAGCAGGATATGGAATGAAGTTAGAATTAAAGGTCCTAGAGCAATTTGTGCTTAATTTTATAGCTAATCAAATTATGAATTTCTGTCTGCTGGAAGAGTCCTTAGGCATTTGGGTAGTCAAGTAGCTGCAGAAAGGTCTGAGGTAAAGATATGGGTTTTAGAGTAGTCTTCAGGTAGGTGACAGTTAAAAATATTAACAATATGGAGATTGCTGCACTATATGCAGTTAGCTTAAAAAAAGAGAAAAGAATTCCTGGGGAAGATCAATAACAGGAGAAGGAAGACAAAAGCGTTCATATTTGTTCCACAGGACTTTAAAAATGTAATTTATTTCCAACCTAAAAGTCAGTAGATTATACATAAATTTTGTATTTCTAAATTCTATGGAAAATTACAAAATCCTTATTCCAATGTATCAGAATTTCCTAATGGCAGCAATAGTGTGAAGATTAGTAAGTGCCCCAGTTAAATCAGATCTCCTTTCTCTAGTCAGGTGATAGAAACCCTGAGGCCTACTTCCATTTAGGCCTTATATACATTTGACTAGATGACTCTTGAGAAAAAGAACAAATAAGCAAGAACAGTTTCTCAGAGATTCACAATCCTGGCATATGCCTCAGAGAGGCGTGGGGAGTAAAACTGAAATATCTGTGATTAGTGACAGACTGCTCTGACTGCTCTGTGGGAGAGGGAGAAGGTGGAATGATTTGGAAGAATGGCATTGAAACACGTATAATATCATATAAGAAATGTATTGCCATTCTAGGTTCGATGCAAGACACAGGATGCTTGGGGCTGGTGCACTGGAATGACCCAGAGAGATGGTATGAGGAGGCAGGTGGGAGGGGGTTCAGGATTGGGAACACGTGTACACCCGGTGGTGGATTCATTTTGATGTATGGCAAAATGAATACAGTATTGTAAAGTAAAATAAAGTAATAATAATAAGAAGATCATTTAAGAAAGCAACCTCCTCAATACCTTGCAGTATTTAGAACAAATCAGAACATAAACATAGAAACTTCTTGAAGGTAGTTACTCCACTGTGTTCTATGTTGTATTTGATATATTATGAGAAATATTATTTCTGTATGTGCTTAGTAATTACAAAATGACCTTAATGAACAGTGCAATTGAAATAGAAGAAATTTACTATTCCACACATGTGTATATCTGCTTGAAAATTATCTTACAGTCAAGGTTGATTTTTTTTTTTTTTGGTCAGGAATCATTGATTTTCAGACTGACAGTGTTGTCATTTCTTTTTGAAAGTTAATTACTTGTGGCTGCTCTGGGTCTTGATTGCTGTGTGCAGGCCTTCTCTGGTTGTGAAGAGTGGGGGCTACTCTCTAGGTGTGGTGCATGGGCGTCTCATCATGGTGGCTTCTCAGGTTGTGGAGCATGGGCTGTAGGGCACATGGGTTTCAGTGGTTGTGGCTCACAGGCTTAGTTGCCCTGTGGCACGTGAAATTCTCCTGGACCGGGGCCCTGTGGCACGTGAAATTCTCCTGGACTGGGATCAAACCTGTGTCCCCCAACTGGCAGGCAGATTCTCAACCACTGGGCCACTGTGGAAGTTCAGTATTGCTATTTCTTAGAAGATTTTTATATGTATATCTAAAACAGGAGTCCCCAAACTCCAGGATCTAATATTGGATGATCTAAGGTGGAGCTGTTACAATAATAATAGAAATAACTTGAATCAACCTGAAACCATCCCCCTCACCACGGTCCTTGGAAAAATTGTCTTCCATGAAACTGGTCCCTGGATGTCTGGGACCAAAATGTTGTGAACCACTAATCTAAAGTATGTATTTTTTCTGGTTTTCAAATTCAAATAAACAGATTCCAAAGTACAAATTTAGAAATTCTGCAGCAAGTTGTAAGTCTGGTCAGTAGAGTATAAGCTTCTCCTGGACTGATTCTCCAGCTATGTTCTGGTTTATGCCCTGAACATAGAACATAGCAAAGTATGCAAATTATAATAAACTCAGGAAATATTTTTGACTATAGATTTGCTTTGTTACTCAAGCTGTGAGTCCACAAATCAAGTGTAATTGTAGTGGAGTTTTTTTGCTTTTGTTTTTCCCTTATTTTTTTTAAATTTATTTATTTTAACTAGAGGTTAATTACTTTACAATATTGTATTGATTTTGCCATACATCAACATGAATCCTCCACAGGTACACACGTGTTCCCCATCCTGAACCCCCCTCCCTCCTCTCTCCCCATATCATCCCTCTGGGTCCTCTTAGTGCACTAGCCCCAAGCATCCAGTATCATGCATTGAACCTGGACTGGTGATTCATTTCATATATGATATTATACGTGTTTCAATTCCATTCTTCCAAATCATCCCACCCTCGCCCTCTCCCTCAGAGTCCAAAAGACTATTCTATACATCTGTGTCTCTTTTGCTGTCTCGCATGCAAGGTTATCATTACCATCTTTCTGAATTCCATATATATGTGTTAGTATACTTTATTGGTGTTTTACTTTCTGCATTACTTCACTCTGTATACAGGTTCCAGTTTCATTCACCTCATTAGAACTGATTCAAATGTATTCTTTTTAATGACTGAGTAACACTCCATTGTGTATATGTACCACAGCTTTCTTATCCATTCATCTGCTAATGGACATCTAGGTTGCTTCCATGTCCTGGCTATTATAAACAGTGCTGCGATGAACATCGGGGTACACGTGTCTCTTTCAATTCTGGTTTCCTTGGTGTGTATGCCCAGCAGTGGGATTGCTGGGTTAAGGCAATTCTATTTCCAGCTTTTAAGGAATCTCCACACTGTTTTCCATAGTGGCTCTACTAGTTTGCATTCCCACCAAAAGTGTAAGAGGATTCCCTTTTCTCCACATCCTCACCAGCATTTATTGCTTATAGATTTTTGGATTGCAGCCATTCTGACTGGCATGAAATGGTACCTCATTGTGGTTTTGATTTGCATATCTCTGATAATGTGTGATGTTGAGCATCTTTCCATGTGTCTGTTAGCCATCTGTATTTATTCTTTGCAGAAATGTCTATTTAGTTCTTTGGCCCATTTTTTTTTTTTTTTTTGATTGAGTCGTGTATTTTTCTGGAATTGAGCTGCAGGAATTGCTTGTATATTTTTGAGATTTTTTGTTTGCCAGTTGCTTCATTTTCTATTACTTTCTCCCATTCTGAAGGCTGTCTTTTCACCTTGTTTATCATTTCCTTTGTTGTGCAGAAGCTTTTCAGTTTAATTAGGTTCCATTTGTTTATTTTTGCATTTATTTCCAATATTCTGGGAGGTGGGTCATAGAGGATCCTGCTGCGATCTATGTCGGAGAATGGTTTGCCTATGTTCTCCTCTAGGAGTTTTATAGTTTCTGGTCTTACGTTTAGATCTTTAATCCATTTTGAGTTTATTTCTGCTTATGGTATTAGAATGTGTTTTAGTTTCATTCTTTTACAAGTGGTTGACCAGCTTTCCCAGCACCACTTGTTAAAGAGATTATCTTTGCTCCATTGTATATTATTGCTTCCTTTGTCAAAGATAAGGTGTCCATCGCCATGTGGATTTATCTCTGGGCTTTCTATTTTGTTCCATTGATCTATATTTCTGTCTTTGTGCCAGTACCATACTCTCTTGATGACTGTAGCTTTGTACTAGAGCCTGAAATCAGGCAGGTTGATTCCTCCAGTTCCATGCTTCTTTCTCAAGATTACTTCGGCTATTCAAGGTTTTTTTTGTATTTCCATGCAAATCTTGGAAATTATTTGTTCTAGCTCTGTGAAAAATGCCTTTGGTAGCTTGATAGGGATTGCACTGAATCTATAAATTGCTTTGGGTAGTATACTCATTTTCAGTATATAGATTCTTCTGACCCATGGACATGGTATATTTCTCCATCTATTAGTGTCCTCTTTGATTTATTTCACCAGTGTTTTATAGTTTTCTGTATAGAGGTCTTTAGATTCTTTAGGTAGATATATTCCTAAGTATTTTATTTTTTTCGTTGCAATAATGAATGGAATTGTTTCCTTAATTTATTTTTCTATTTTCTCATTATTAGTATATAGGAATACAAAAGATTTCTGTGTGTTGATTTTATATCCTGCAACTTTACTATATTCATTGATTAGCTCTAGTAATTTTCCGGTGGAGTCTTTAGGGTTTTCTATACAGAGGATCATGTCATCTTCAAACAGTGAGAGTTTTACTTCTTTTTTTTTTTTCCAATATGGATTCCTTTTATTTCTTTTTCTGCTCTGATTGTTGTGGCCAAAACTTCCAGAACTATGTTGAATAGTAGTGGTGAAAGTGGGCACCTTTGTCTTGTTCCTGACTTTAGGAGGAATGCTTTCAATTTTTTACCATTGAGGATAATGTTTGGTGTGGGTTTGTCATATATAGCTTTTATATGTTGAGGTATGTTCGTTATATTCCTGCTTTCTGGAGAGTTTTTTTTTTTTTAATCATAAATGGATATTGAATTTTGTCAAAGACTTTCTCTGCATCTACTGAGATAATCATATGGCTTTTATTTTTCAATTTGTTAATGTGGTGAATTACATCAATTGATTTGTGTATACTGAAGAATCCTTGCATCCCTGGGATAAAGCCCACTTGGTCGTGGTGTATGATTTTTTTAATGTGTTGCTGGATTCTGATTGCTAGAATTTTGTTAAGGAGTTTTGCATCTATGTTCATCAGTGATAGTGGCCTGTAGTGGGGTTTTTTTTTTTTTTTTGGTGACCTTTGTCAGGTATTGGTATTAGGGTGATGGTGGCCTCAAAGAATTAGTTTGGAAGTTTACCTTCCTCTGCAATTTTCTGGAAGAGTTTGAGCAGGATAGGTGTTAGCTCTTCTTGAATTTTTGGTAGAATTCAGCTGTGAAGCTGTCTGGACCTGGGCTTTTGTTTGCTGGAAGATTTCTGATTATAGTTTCAATTTCCGTGCTTGTGATGGGTCTTTTAAGATGTTCTATTTCTTCCTGGTTCAGTTTTGGAAAGTTGTACTTTTCTAAGAATTTGTCCATTTCTTCTTTGTCCATTTTGTTGGCATATAATTGCTGGTAGTAGTCTCTTATGATTCTTTGTATTTCAGTGTTGTCTGTTGTGATCTCTCCATTTTCATTTCTAATTTTATTGATTTGATTTTTCTCCCTTTGTTTTTTGATGAGTCTGGCTAATGGTTTGTCAATTTTATTTATCCTTTCAAAGAGCCAGCTTCTGGCTTTGTTGATTTTTGCTATGGTCTCTTTTGTTTCTTTTGCATTTATTTCTGCCCTAATTTTTAAGATTTCTTTCCTTCTACTAACCCTGGGCTTCTTCTTTTCTTCTTTTTTTTTTAGTTGCTTTAGGTGTAGAGTTAGGTTAGATATTTGACTTTTTTTTTTTCTCGACGTATGCCTGTATTGCTATGAACTTTCCCCTTAGCACTGCTTCTACAGTGTCCCACAGGTTTTGGGTTGCTGTGTTTTCATTTTCATTCATTTCTATGCATATTTTAATTTCTTTTTAATTTTTTCTGTGATTTGTTGGTTATTCAGCAGCGTGCTGTTTAGCCTCCATATGTTGGAATTTTTAATAGTTTTTCTCCTGTAATTGAGATATAATCTTACTTCATGGTGCTTACTGCTTACTGCTTGTAATGATTTCAATTTTTATGAGTTTACCAAGGCTAGATTTGTGGTTCAGGATGTGATTTATCCTGGAGAAGATTCCGTGTGTGCTTGAGAAAAAGGTGAAATTTATTGTTTTTGTGTGAATTGTCCTATAGATATAAATTAGGTCTAACTGACCTATTATATCGTTTAAAGTTTGTGTTTCCTTGTTAATTTTCTGTGTAGTTGATCTATTGATAGGTATGAGTGGAGTGTTAAAGTCTCCCACTATTATTGTTTTATTGTTAATTTCCCTTTCCTACTTGTTAACATTTTTCTTACATATTGTGGGGCTCCTATGTTGGGTGCATATATATTTATAATTGTTATATCTTCATCTTGGATTGATCCTTTGATCATTATGTAGTGTCCTTCATTGTCTCTTTTTACAGCCTTTGTTTAAAAGTCTATTTTATCTGATATGAACATTGCTACTCCTGCTTTCCTTTGGTCTCTATTTGCATGGAATATCTTTTTCCAGCCTTTCACTTTCATTCTGTATGTGTCCCCTGTTTTGAGGTGAGTCTCTTGTAGACAACATATATAGGGGCCTTGTTTTTGTATCCATTCCGCCAGTCTTTGTCTTTTGGTTGGGGCATTTAACCGATTTATGTTTAAGGTAATTATTGATAAGTATGATCCCATGGCTTCCCTGGTGGCTCAGAGGTTAAGCGTTTGCCTGGAATGCGGGAGATTCAGATTCAATCCCTGGGTCAGGAAGATCCCCTGGAGAAGGAAATGACAACCCACTCCAGAACTCTTATCTGGAAAATCCCATGGAGGGAGAATCCCTTAGAGGGAGGAGCCTGGTAGGCTACAGTCCATGGGGTCGAAAAGAGTCGGACACGACTGAGCGAGTTCACTTCACTTCATTGCCATTTACTTTATTTTATTGTTTTGGGTTCGGGTTTATACACCCTTTTGTGTTTCCTGTCTAGAGAATATCCTTTAACATTTGTTGGAGAGCTGGTTTGGTGGTGCTGAATTCTCTCAGCTGTTGCTTGTCTGTAAAGCTTTTGATTTCTCCTTCATATTTGAATGAGATCCTTTCTGGGTACAGTAATCTGGGTTGTAGGTTATTTTCTTTCATCACTTTAAGTATGTCTTGCCACTCCCTCCTGGCCTGAAGTGTTTCTATTGAAATATCTGCAGCTATCCTTATGGGAATCCCCTTATGTATTATTTGTTGCTTTTCCCTTGCTGCTTTTAATATTTGCTCTTTGTGTTTGATCTTTGTTAATTTGATTAATATGTGTCTTGGGGTGTTTCGCCTTGGGTTTATCCTATTTGGGACTCTCTGGGTTTCTTGGACTTGGGTGATTACTTCCTTCCCCATTTTAGGGAAGTATTCAACTGTTATCTCCTCAAGTATTTTCTCATGATCTTTCTTTTTGTCTTCTTCTTCTGGGACTCCTATGATTCGAATATTGGGGCATTTAACACTATCCTGGAGGTCTCTGAGATTGTCCTTATTTCTTTTCATTTGTTTTTCTTTTTTCCTCTTTGATTTATTTATTTCTACCATTCTATCTTCTAATTCACTAATCCTATCTTCTGCCCCTGATATTCTATTTGTTGCCTCCAGAGTGTTTTTGGTCTCATTTATTGCATTATTCATTATATATTGACTCTTTTTATTTTTTCTAGGTCCTTGTTAAACTTTTCTTGCATCGTCTCAGTCCTTATCTCCAGGCTATTTATCTGTGACTCCATTTTGATTTCAAGATTTTGGATCATTTTCACTATCATTTTTCAGAATTCTTTATCAGGTAGATTCTCTATCTCTTCCTCTTTTCTTTGGTTTAGTGGGCATTTATTCTGTTCCTTTACCTGCTAGATATTCCTCTGTCTCTTCATCTTGGTTATATTACTGTGTTTGGGATGTCTTTTCTGTATTCTGGCAGTTTGTGAGTTCTCTTTATTGTGGAGTTTCCTCACTCTGGGTGGGGCTGTACAGGTGGCTTGTCAAGGTTTCTTGGTTAGGGAAGCTTGTATCGGTGTTCTGGTGGGAGGAGCTGGATTTATTCTCTCTGGTAAGCAATGAAGTGTCCAGTAATGAGTTATGAGATGTCAAAGGTTTTGGAGCAACTTTGTGCAGCTTGTATATTGGAGCTCAAGGCTGTGTTCCTGTGTTGCTGGAGAATTTGCATGGTATGTCTTTCTCTGGGACTTGTTGGCCCTTGGGTGGTGCTTGGTTTCAGTGTAGGTATGGAGGCATGTGATGAGCTCCTGTCAATTAATATTCCCTGGAGTCAGGAATTCTCTGGTGTTCTCAGGGTTTGGACTTAAGCTTCCTGCTTCTGGTTTTCAGTCTTATTTTTACAGTAGTCTCAAGACTTCTCCTATACAGCCCCATTGATAAAATATCTAGGTTAAAGATGAAAAGTTTCTCCACAGTGAGGAACACCCAGAGAGGTTCACAGAGTTACATGGAGAAGAGAAGAGGGAGGAGGGAGTTAGAGGTGACCCAAGTGAGATGAGGTGGAATCAATAGAGGAGAGACCAAACTAGCCAGTAATTGCGTCCTTATGTGCACTCCACAGTCTGGACTGCTCAGAGATGTTCATGGAGTTATACAGAGAAAAGAAGAGGGAAGAAGGAGACAGAGGTGGCCAGGAGGATAAAAGGAGGGAATCAAAAGGAGAGAGACAGATCCAGCTAGTAATCAGTTCCCTAAATGTTCTCCACTGTATAGAACACACAGAAATTCACAGAGTTGGGTAGAGAAGAGAGAGGGTAGGGAGGAGACACAGGCGACCTGGTGGGAGAAAAAGGGGAATCCAAAGAGGGAGAGAGCAGTCAAGCCAGTAATGTTGCTCCCAAGTAAAAATGGGTACTGAAGATTGGGTTCTTAAAGGTATAAAATTGATAGCAAATTCCAAAAATCAAAGATTAAAAATCTAGAGTAGAGTTTGGAATTTCAAAAATACAATATTAAAGAAAAGAAGAAAAAAAAAGAAAAAGTCACAAAACTTATAATATATATGTATATATGAAATTTGCTTTTAAAAAATAGTGTCTTTTTTTTTTTTGCACAGTAATAGTAGGCTATAAAAGTGAAAATTAAAGGAGTAATAAAAGACCTAAAAATTAAAAAAAAAAAAACAGTAAAAGAAAAGAAAAGAATAATTATAAAAATAGTAAAAAATATATCTAGGACTTTCTCTGGTGTTATTGTGGGGTCGGTTCATTTTTGGATAGTTCCTTGGTCCGGCTTATATTTCTCAAGATCTATAGGCCCCTTTCTATGTAGTCAGTACTAACGACAGGGTTTTAATCTATTCACCTGTCACTTCCAAAGCGGTTCCCTCTGTTTTAGATCCTTTTGTTTGCTGGTCTCTTCAGTGTCTGATTTCTGCCCTGACACAAAGGGGGGTGGTTGTGGACACGTTTTTTTAGGCTCACTTGTTCAGTCGCACTGTGGGGAGGGAGGGACGCTGCAAACAAATAACCCTGGCGTGTGCTCGCAGTGCCTCAGCCACCCTGGGCCTGCCCCGCTCACAGCGCCTCTACCCTCCCTGCCCACGCTGCTCAGGCTCTAGGTTGCTGCACTGGGAACCATCCGAGGCTGGCCCTGGCTGCATGCACCTCCCAGGTTTAAGCCGCTCAGATTCAGGCACTTGGGCAGTCTTCAGAGGCACAGACTCGGTTGAGCCTTCATTTTGTGCCCTTCCCAAGTCCAAGCAGTTCAGGTGATGAGGTGTTTGGTGAGTGTGGTTGCTGCGACTTATCGCCTTCCCCATCCCTGCCACTCAGTTTTCTGGGTGTACAACCAGCGCACCTTTTCAGGTGGATGTTGACCATCCAGAACCCCAAAAGTCTTAGTTAGCAAAGAAAACTGCTTACAGTTTTGTAGATAATGTCTCTCTGGGGATGTGATTGCCCCCTTCCTGGCTGCCTGTCACGGAGGGAGATGGTCTGCAGCCTGCTATTTCTGTTCAGTCTTTTGTTCTGTGTGCTGGCCTGGCGGTGTCTTAAGTTAGGGCTGACTTTTCGCATGGTAGTTATCCCACAGTCTAGTGTGCTAGCCCCAGTTAGTTCGCTCAGATTGTGCTCGGGGCATTCAGGCCAGATCCTTGCTCTAAGCAATGCAGCACGCGCCTCTCTGCCCAGCTCCTGCTTGCTAGTGGCTGGTGCGGGCATCTGTGCTGCTTCTCCGCTGGGTAGTTACTGTTGGGCTCATAATCTGTGGATTTTAATTATTTACTTATTTTTCCTCCCTGTTATGTTGCCCTCTGTGCTTCTAAGGCTCACCACAGACTCGGCAGTGAGAGTATTTCCTGGTGTTTGGAAACTTCTCTCTTTTTAAGACTCCCTTCCCAGGATGGAGCTCCGTCCCTATCTCTTTGTCTTTTTTTGTCTTTTATATTTTTTCCTACCTCGTTTCAAAGATAATGGGCTGCTTTTATGGGTTCCTGATGTCCTCTGCTGGCATTCAGAAGTTGTTTTGTGGAATTTACTCAGTGTTTAAATGTTCTTTTGATGAATTTGTGGGAGAGAAAGTGGTCTCCCCATCCTATTCCTCTGCCATCTTAGGACAGCCCCTGCACTGGAGTTTTGAAGTGGAGTTTGGAGATCTCTTGTGCCACAGAAATTCAGACTATTTAAGTCAAAGAACTGTATTCCAGACCTAGTTCCATAACAAAATCAGAATCCAAACCTGGAAGACACTTTTTGAAATCACGTAAATGACAACAATATTATAATTTATAAAACCTCTCATAAAGCTTCTGTTACTTTATTTTCAATACAACCCTGAGAAATAACTGGAAATATTAATCTGGAACCTGGGACTCCTAGCACTAACCTGGAGATTAGTGTTCTTTGGCTGAAAATGATTTCTGCCACTACCTAGACATCATGACCTTAAGCAGATTATTGAACCTTTTCAAGTCTCAGGTTCCTGATATGCAAAACAGGGAAAACAGTATTAACCTGAAGGGCTCCTGTGAGCTTTGATGGCGATTTTGCTTGTAAAGTGCTTAGCATAGTACTTCTTGCATGGATCAATCCCACTGTGATTATGATTATTTTGCTACTTGCCCAAGGTACCTCAGCCACTGAGTGGACTCTAAACTGAAATCTTCTAACTCCAGATTCTAAGTTTTCAATTCCACAGTAGACTACATAGATTTAAAAGTTCCACTATTTAATATCTCAGATTATGACAGTCCCCAAATTTCTTAGGTTTCCTTTGTATACTTACATAATACCATATGTGGAAAATAATCTTTGGACTGGCTGCATGATTGTGAAACTAAAACATTGTTAGATACTCTAGGTATAGGTGAATGTTGGAAAATTTTTCATAAAAACTAATTTTTAAAAGTGCACACTCTGTAGTTCATGCACCAGCATTTTTACTAAATGATTTTGGGGGTGTGTAATTTTGGACTGAGACTTGAAGAATATGCATATCTTTGTCTGTAAAGCTGTGATAATACCTCACACATGTATAGTATGTCACAATGTTTCAAAATCAGATGATATACAGAGTTTCTGATAAGTGAGTTACCAGTTAAAAGTACACATTGTGTCTTTTTCTTAAATATCTATAATCAGACACAGGAGTCATATTTAAACATTCTATAAAAAAGCACTGTCAGAAACTTCAGAAATAAAGTATCTTTAACTTTCTTTGGAACACAAAATAGAAGCAGGGAATTAACCTCTTCACAGGATAGTAACAGTGGAAAGTAAAACATAGTGTCAGTATTTGAATTACAACTTTAGGAGAAAGAAAACAATATTGCAAGGGGAAATACAATATAAAGAAGAGCTGTAAGTGCTGATGAATGATGGTTTCACAGTTAAGTGTCAAGCATAAAAATGTGTATCATAAATTTCTTTGGTTTTATTCTAAGAGAAGTGGCTAAGTAAAACTGACATAGGAACTATGGAAGTTACATTTCTGACAAAGGAAAAATTATGAAGGACATTTTGTAATTTTTGTGGGACTCACAGAGGTGAGTCTCATCTTGGGTTCATGCCATTTCACAGATCATTAGAGGCATGAGAAGAGCATTTTTGCCTGGCTGATCTGTGGCAGCATTCCACACAGACTCCCAGCCAAAAATTTCCCTCAAGTAACCCTCACCATCATTGCACTTGAAATTGTATTAGTGGCTAATAGCAGATTTTGGCCTTGAATATGAACCAGTATGGACTATTTCTCACATTTTTATTTACAAGTTAAATATCACAGTAGAATTTAATTTTATTTCCACTATTCTCCATAAAATCAAATCCTAAGAAATCATACATACATTATTGCATATACTAAGGAAGGAACAGCACAATCATCTCTCTCATCTGAGAGAGTGCTTCCAGAGAACCTGAGAGCTGAGTGATCCACATCAAACTGGAGGCACCTCTGCTTCATGTTTCTGTTACCATGAGTGTGTACAATGCTAAACACTGGCTCTTGTTTATTGGAATCCTTTAAATGTGAAGGCATTTAAAAACAGTTTTGGAATACAAAGTGAGCGACTTCTAATACATAGAAAGTAAGACAAATGCCTTTTGTTTTACATTAGTTATTTTTGTTAGATTAGTCCCCATATGGAATGTCTAACAGTATAAAACTTTCATGTTTTTAAAAGACGATAATGTTAGTGGAATGTACATTTTAAGGCAATAGTGAATAAAATTTGCAGAAGTATTAATAGTATACTTCTAGATTTTTTCCTAATAACCTGGTCTCTTCATTTTATCCCTCAAGAATACTTCATCATTTTTCATCACATCTTTGATTTTCAAAGTGACTTTTTATTCAGAGTCTTGCATTCCTTACCCCACTTGACCTACATACCAAATCAAAATGTCATATATTTTCATCCCTTTCTCTTCTTTATAGTAATCTATACATTTTCAGTATTCCCTGGTGGCTCAGATGGTAAAGCATCTGCCTGCACATTTTCAGGGCTAACCTGGAAAAGAGTGTCCCAGCCATTTTCCCTAGTGTTCCAAGGTTTTGGAAGTCTGTGGTCTAAAGTCCACCCTCATATAATGCACACCATATGGTGATACTTCCCCACTGCTGTGACAATGCCATTGTAAACATATGCTTAGGCAAAAGGATGCTTATTTAATCCATTAAATCGTTGTAAATAAAAATTCTAAAATGATGACCTGAGATGACGGTATCTCTCAACAATGAATCATTTCAAATAAACCACAGAGACAGAGGTGCTGAGTTCCTACAGCACTTGGCTAGAACTGAATCAGCACATTACCTGAGATCCTGAATTCTTATAATGGTATATTTTTGTTACCAATACATCATGTAAGTTTGAACTAACTTCACTGTCACTTGGTAGATGATATAGTTTGATTTTTCTGAAAGAACTAGAGTAGCTTTAATGCCAAGCTGTTATGCAAGAGTGAAATTGTGCAGTTCCTCTCCCAAAGAAATCTTGAAGTTGAAACACTATTGATGGTGAATTGACATGAAACCAAAGCAGCAGACAGATCATGCTGATATGAATACGGAGAGATGAAGTGGAAAAAATGATTCAGAAACACTATTAACTAGAGGCTATCTAGGCCTGGTCTTCCCAGTAGCTCAGCAGTAAAGAATCCTCCTACTGTTCCCTGGGTTTGATCCTTGGGTTGCGAAGACCAGCTGGAGAAGGGAATGGATACCTACCCCAGTGTTTTTGCCTGGAGAATTCCATGGACAGAGGAGCCTGGTGGACTGCAATCTGTGGGGTCGCAAAGAATGGGACATGCCTGAGCAACTTAGCACCACCATCAACGCCTGGAGAATGTGCAAAAAAATACCCAATAAGCACAGTGTATATGCTTTCTTTGAATTATTTGAACTCTCTTCCTTTAGCTTTTTCAGGGTAATATTTAGTCTTCATTTTCCTTCTCCCTCACCTTTTACCTTTTTATTAGTGAAGTTGTCCTCATATTCTTTTCTATCATATACTCTTAGTTCTCAAATTAAGGTACTACATGTAGTAGATAATCAGAAAATATTTACATGAACACTCAGTATTTCAGATTCCTTGAATTTGTTGAACACCTATTGTTTTAAATCTTATTACTTTATTCTGCAAAAAATATATAAATTCATTTAAAAAATAAATGCAATAGTTACAAAGTAGTGATATTATCAAATAATTTTTCTCCTCAGGAATCTTCACCTTTGAGAGCACTTTTTTTTCTATATATTTCATTACTGCAAGTATTTGTACCACTTTTGAAATAATATCTTCTATTATTCAGCCTTTTTTTTAAGTTTTAATAGTGAAAACTCACTATTTTCATTTACCTTAAACTTTCAAAGTTTCTTCATTGGCCTTAGGTTTTCACACTTTAGCCTCCATAACTTATAGTGAACTACCATTTTCACTTCATCTCTACTCCTGGAGGGAAGTACTTTCTTTCTTTATCCAGCTTTCTTTATATTTGACCTCACTTTCTTTAGCTTTTTCAGGGTAATATTCAGTCTTCATTTTTCATCTCCCTCATCTTTTACCTTTTTAATTAATGAAATTGTCCTCATATTCTTTTCTATTATATATTCTCAGCTCTCAATTAACGTTCTATATATAGTAGATAATCAGAAAATATTTACATGAACACTCAGTATTTCACTAACCATGCCTTCATTTTCCCTTAAAACAATAGAACAACAAAGGAGAAAACAAATTTTCATAAATAAAGCAGGAAATAGATCTTATCTTACACTTTATGGAAAAGGGAATATTTATTTAATCATATTAATGATTAAGTATATTAATTATCTTTTTGTTGAAATGTTATTTATAATACCTACAATATTATGCTAATTCCAGACCTATAAAATAGTGATTCAGTATTTCTATACATTACAAAATGATCTCAATAAGTCTAGTTATCAATGGCACTATGCAAAGATATTACAATATTGTTGACTATATTCCTCATGCTTCACATTTCATTTTGTTATTCATTTATTTCATAACTGGAAGTTTGTGTCTCTGAATCTTTCCAACAAATTTCACTCATCTCCCATCTTTAACTCCTGCTCCTCTGGCAACAACTTGTTTGTTATATGTATCTTTCAGTATACATTTTAGATTCCACATATAACTGAAATGATATGGTATTTTGTCTTTCTTTGACTTATCTCACTTGATATGAAACCATGTAAGTCCACCCATATTTTCACAAATGGCAAGATTTCTAACTTATTTATGGATGAGTAATATTCCATTGAATAGATACATATCCTTTGTCACAGATTAATTGACCATAAGTATGTGGGTTTATTTCTGGGCTCTCTATGCTGTCCCATTGATCTATATGTCTTTTCTGTACCAGCATCATATTGTTTTGATGACTGTAGCTTTGTAGTATGGTCTGATGTCAGGAAGCATAATGCCTCCAATTGTATCCTTTCTTCTCAAGATTGTTTTGGTTATGAAGGGTATTTTATGCTTCTCTATGAATTTTCAGATTATTTTTTCTAGTTCTTTATAAAGTTTCATGGCATTTTAATGGAAATTGCATTGAATCTGTAGGTTGCTTTGAATAATATGGTCACTTTAACAATATCAATCATTCCAACCATGAATTTGGGAAATCTTTACATTTTTTTTTGGTATCATCTTTAATGTTCTTCATCAGTGTTTTATAGATTTCAAAGTATAGGCTCTTCAGATTCCTTGGTTAGGTATATTTTTTATCTATTTTATTTTTTCTGATGTAATTTTGAAAAAAATTGTTTTCTTGGTTTCTCTTATAGTTCATTATTAATGTATATAAAATTAACAGATTTATGTATATTTATCTTAGATCCTTCAACTATGTCTCATTAATTTCTGAGTTCTAATAGTTTTTGGTGGAGACTTTGTGCTTTTTACAGGTAATAGCATACCATCCTCAAATAGTGACAGTTTTACTTTTTCTTTTTCATTAAATGATTTTTATTTCTTTTTCTGTTTTGAATGCTAGGACTTCCAATTCTATGTTTAAAAAGTGATGGAAGTGGGCATCTTTGACTTTTTCTTGATTTTAGAGGAAGTTTTTTTTTTGTTTGTTTTGTTTTGTTTTTTTACTTTTCAATGTTAAATGTGATGTTAGCTGTAGATTTTTCATAAAGTCTTTATTACTTTGAGATATGTTCCCTCTATAATAGCTTTGATGTGAGTTTTTATAATGATTGAATGTTGAATGTGTTTTGTCACATATTTTTTGGTGCATCAACTGAGATGATTTTTATCCTTCCCTTTGTGAATGTAGTATATCACATTCATTGATTTCCAGATAGTGAACCATCCTTATATCCCTTGAATAAATTCCACTTCATCATGTTGCATGGTTCTTTTTATATATTGTTCAATTTGGTTTGCTATATTTTGCTGAGTATTTTTACATCTATATTTGTCCAAGATATTGGCTTATAACTTTCTTTTTTTATTATTATGTTTTTGGTTTTGATATCAGAGTAATGATGGGTTCGTCTCATATAATAAAGTTTGGGGTGATCATTTTTACAAATTTTTGGAAGAGTTTAAGAAATATGGATATTAGCTCATTATATGTTTGGTAGAATTCCCCTGTGAAGCAATCTGGTTCTGGACTTTTATTTTCTGGGAGATTTTTGGTTATCAGCTCAATTTCACTACTAGTGGTCAATTTGTTGAGATTGTATGTTTCTTTTTGAATCAGTCTTGGAATATTGTATGTTTTAGAAGTTTACCCATTTCTTCTAGTTTGTCCAAATTGATGGCATTACTGTTCATAGTATTTATTTTCTTATGATTTTTTTTGTATATCTGTGATATCAGTAGTAATTTCTCCTGTTTTATCTTTTTATGTCTTTTCCCTCTCTTTTTTTTTCCCTCCCTTGATAAGCTTGTCTAGAGGCTTAGCAATTTTGTTAATTATTTTAACAAGACAGCTCTTGGTTTTGTTGATTATTTCTTTTGCTTTTGGTTTTAATATTTCCTTCTTTCTTCTGAACTTTAAGCTTTGCTCTTTTTCTAATTCATGATGAATAGGTTGTTTACTTGAGATTTTTCTTATTTATTGAGGTAAGTCTCTATACATACATGCGTGTGTGTGTGTGTGTGTGTGTGTGTGTGTAATATATTTTTGAAGTAAATCTCTATACATATATATGTATATTCCTTGAGGTAATGTTGACTTATAGCTACATGTTGATCTATATTTACTTATTTTAATTGATAGTCACTTAAGTTCAAACACTTTCTGAAAGATTTATATTTTTACTCACCTCCCCCACTTTCACATATTTAACATTGTATTTTACATCTTCATGTCTAATTCTTAACCATTTATTGTATATGCAGGTTATTTCACACTTCTTTATAGTGGGATTTCTATTTGGTTTGAAAATCATTACCAGGAGGCTGTAAAAACTGAATGTGATATGTTTATTCCGGGAACAAGTACAATAATTAATGTGTCATTTAAGATTAGTGTTTCCTTATGGATGTTTAAGTTCCCAAATATTATTGTATGACTGTCAGCTACCATTTCTATGTTTTCTTCTTCCTGTAGTCTTTTATTTTCCACCTGAAGAAGAGCCTTTAATCATTCTTGTATGGCTGGGCTAGTGTTGATGAAATCTCTAACTTTTGCATGTCTGGTAACTCCCCTCTCCCTTTCAGCTCTGAATATGATGGCCATGGTGCTTGTATCACAGGCCCTGGGTGTTCCCTCTCAGGACTCATTACATCATGTCAATCCCTTATGTCCTGCAAAGTCTCTTTTAAAAATAGGCTGATGCCCTTACAGAGGTCCCCTTGTACATGCCTGTATGCTGCCTTTAAAATTATATTTACCTACTGATTTTGCCATTTATGAAATACCTAGGTATAGGTCTCTTTGAGTTCATCTTGTTTGGGACTCTCTTTGCTTCCTATACCTGGAAATATGTTTTCTTCTGCAGTTTTGGGAAATTGCAAGTCACAATTTTATAAAATACACTTTCAACCTTTGTTTTTTTTTTTTTAATTTTCTTCTCCTTCTTGGACCCTTATAATAAGAATGTTTGTATGCCTGATGTTGTCCAAACAATCTGTACAATTTACTTATTTTTGAAAATGTCTTCTTTTTGCTATTCTGATTGGGTGACTTCTATTCTATTTTCTAGCACTTTTAAATGTTCTTCTGTATCACCTCTTTGCTGTTAACTCCTTCTAGTGTATGTTTCCTTTTAGTTATTGTTTTTTTCACCTCTGACTGTTTTTTTTTTTAAGCATTCTTATTACTAAATGCTTTGAACTCTTTATCTGGTAAATTATCTCTTTTTATTAGGATTTTTTCAAGGATCTTTATTGCTCTTTCCTTTGAAATGCATTTTTCTGTCTTCTCATTTTTTTAACTTTTCTTCTTTATGAAATAAGATAATAAGATAAAATAGTTACCTATCCTGATCTTGTAGGGATATACTTTTGCGTGGAGACCACTCTGTTGTCTGCATGTGTCCAGTGGCTGTGGTAGGAGATCTGGATCTGAAGTTAGCACAGGTAACATCTTCCCCCAGAATGTTCTGACAGCTGCCACTTCATTGGGAGGCAGGGAATAGACATGGAGAGACTAGAGCCAGAGCAAGGTTTGAGCCAGGACTTTTCCTATGCTCATTAACAGTCATCATTTTATTGGGGTGGTGGCAGGGTCCAAGGTGCTGGAGTAGAAACCTCAGAATCACCTCTGAGCTGTTCCTTCTAAGTTGTGCACTTTCCTTGCTAATGACAGTGTTCTCCCTAGTGGAGAGCAATACCTGAGCAAGAGGGATGAAGTGGGTGTCCTGTGCAGTCTGGGATACGAGTTGTGGTTGTCCTGGCCAGTGATTCAGAGTTCCAGGCAGCTTCCAATACTGCTTCTATGTAAGTGCTATTAATTAATTTTTTTTTTTTTTTATTTTTGCCATGTTCAGAGACAGTGTCTGGTGCCAGCTAGCTCTGTCCCTTCTAGTTGTGCACAGTCTCATTTGCAGTGTCACTTCTGCCCTAGTTGGGAAGAGCGCTGGAGCAGGAGGAGCTCGAGCAGGTGCCCAGGGTGGGCTAAGGTTTGGGCTAGAAGGATCCTAACCAGCTGGTCAGACCAATTTGCAATCTACCTCTTCTATGTTGTTCCCAGGAATAAGCATGTGCACATTCAGTTTCTGACAGCCTCCTGGTAAGTTTTCATTGATTTTCAAACCAGCTAATAATACTCATTTTCCTGTGCCAGACCCCAGGCATGGAGTACACAATATGTGGCTTGAATTACTCATTCCCGGAGCCCCTGGCATGTTCCTCCTCTTTCATGTCTTCTGCTATGGATGTAGGACTTGACCTCTTCCCTTAAATTACTTGGTTTCATATGGATCTTTATTTACACCTTTGGCTGTAGAAAAGCTTTACTGACAGTCTCCAGATTGTTTTCAATGTTGCTTGTAGATGTAGATGTATTTTTGATGTCTTCACTGGAGAGGTGAGCTAAGCATCTTCCTACTCCTTCATCTTGATCGCCCTTACAATGGATAAAAGTTTTTTTAATAAAAAAATAATATATTTGTTTTCAGTTCAGTTAAGTTCAGTTGCTCAGTTGTGTCTGACTCTTTGGGACCCCATAGACTACAGCATGCCTGTCTTCCCTGTCCATCATCAACTCCCAGAGCTTGGTCAAACTCATATCCATTGAGTCAGTGATGCCATCCAACCATCTCATTTTCTGCCATCCCCTTCAATCTTTCCCAGCATCAGGGTCTTTTCCAGTGAGTCGGTTCTTCCAGTCAGGTGGTCAAACTGTTGGACCTACAGCTTCAGTATCAGCCCTTCCAATGGATATTCAAGATTGATTTGCGTTAGGATTGACTAATTTGATCTCCTTGCAGTCCAAGAGTCTTCCCCAACATCACAGTTCAAAAGCATCAATTCTCTGGTGCTGTTTTCTTTATGATCCAACTCTCACATCCACGCATGACTACTGGAAAACCATAGCTTTGACTAGATGGAACTTTGTCAGTAAAGTAATGACTCCGATTTTAATACACTGTGTAGGTTTGTCATAGCTTTTCTTCCAAGGAGCAAGCGTCTTTAAATTTCATGGCTGCTGTCATCATCTGAGGTGATTTTGAAGCTGAGAAAAATAAAGTATCTCACTCTTTTCGTTGTTTCTCCATATATTCGCCAGGAAATGATGGAACTGTATGCCATGATTTTCATTTTTTAAATGTTGTGTTTTAAGTCAGCTTTTTCACTCTCCTCTTTCACTTTCATCAAGAGGCTTGTTAGTTCTTCTTAACTTTCTGCCATGAGGGTGGTGCCATCTGCATATCTGAGATTATTGATATTTCTCCCAGCAATCTTGATTCCAGCTTATGCTTCATCCAGTCTGGCATTTCATATGATGTACTCTGCATATAAGTTAAATAAACAGAGTGACAATATACAGATTTGACATACTCCTTTGGAGTATGGAAAATTTCTCATGGGTTTCCTGGGTCCTGGTGTGTACAAGGTATTGTTTGAGTCCTCTGAATATCTCTGATGGGTATGTGATTTGATTCTAAATGCATTTTCACCCATCTTTTTGTCCTAATGAAGCTTGTCCTTTGCCCTTGGGTGTGGAGTGTCTTTTTGTGTGGTGAGATTCAGCATTCACCTTTAGAGGGCTGTTCATTGGTTAGTTGCAATTTTGAAGATGAACACACGTCCTTTACTCTTTCATCTTGGCCAAATCGTCAATGCACCTGTTAGGCAATTTTCAAAATTCAGCTATAAGAAATAAAACAAGTAAAATCACAGTAATTAGACTACTAAAAAATAAATCTATGCCTACTAGTTTTACTGTTTTGAAAACACTTATTTTGTAAACTACGTTGTGCTGCTTTGCATTGACATTTTGTTTTACGCCTTTTTCCAGTAAGTTATCCAAAAATATTGTTTTAATGATCAACTAATATTTTAATCTATGGAAGTTAGTAGTATATTTAACTGAAAATTTTAAAATGGTTTAATTTTTCCAGTTTATAACAAACTTAAGTAACAATTTGGTCATATTCCTTCTTATTTCCTTTGAGTTTGTTTATAGAATTACTGCATGAAGAAGCATGCATATTTAAAGGCTCTTGATACTTACTGTGAAGTTGCTTTCCAGACAGACAAATATGGCCGTCATTAATGTCTTATGAGATATTTTTTGTCACACTATATATTAATTTTTATTTATTTTTTAATTAGATGGATGACTTTTCATAGTTATGTATTTTCATTTTGTTTTACTTTCTTTGTTATGCATTTTAAACTACATTTCCTTTGCTCAGTTTTTACTTTTCCCTTAATCTGCATGAAAAAATAAACTGTCTTTTCAGCCTCAAACAGAACATATTTTATAGGGTTATTCTTATCTTAATTATTGTTATTATTCATGATGTTTAAAATTATGCAACTTTGCTATATAAGCTTTTAATGAGCACTTACAAAGTTTATGAATGTCTATGCAGTGTTGTCATGATAATATTGAAGAAACTAAAAGTAAAATAAGATAGAACTTTAATTTATCATTTAAATCTAGAAACTTATTAGCACTTAATGAATAAGTAATGTAGAATAATTATTAAATTTATATGTCTACTAAAATTCTGAAATCAGTAACTATTAATTTTTAATTAGAATTTAATTTTTATCAAATTTAGATCTAGTGGTCATTTAACCTAAATTGTTGTATTACATTGGGCTTTTGCTTTCTGCTTACCCTGACCATTATTTTCCTTTTGATGTTTTTTCCCAGTTCAATCTGATCACTGATATTTATTTTAGTAATTATATGAGCAGAAAATTGAGAAGAATTTTTTGCTTAACGGTTTAGCTGAGGCTAGTACAGAGAGCATTAAATGGCAATAGACTTGATAGGTACGATATCTCTGATATGGGAAATTGTTTTTAATATACAAACAATCCTTCAGTTCAGTTCAGTTCAGTGACATTTTGTATCTTCAATTCTGATGTCATTCAGAATTTCCCACAATACTTAAATATAACAAAATAAGGCATAATCTTAACAAACATATAGGTCAGGATATAATATCATTCTGTGTCATTCCTGACTTTGGTCACGTGGATCTTATGGGCCCTATGGTGATGTCATTCACCGATTTCACTTCTAGCCCATAGAAAATTGGCACCTGTCTGTCCTTCAGTACTTTGCTGTAGGAAAAACAGTTCTCCACTAAGTGTTCTGCTAGTGGTCCACAAAGTAGTGTTCAGCTCAGTTCAGTCGCTCAGTCGTGTCCGACTCTTTGCAATCCCATGAATCACAGCACGCCAGGCCTCCCTGTCCATCACCAACTCCCGGAGTTCAATCAAACTCACGTCCATCGAGTCAGGGATGCCATCCAGCCATCTCATCCTCTGTCTTCCCCTTCTCCTCCTGCCCCCAATCCTTTCCAGCATCAGAGTCTTTTCCAGTGAACCAACTCTTCGCATGAGGTAGCCAAAGTACTGGAGCTTCAGCTTTAGCATCATTCCTTCCAAAGAAATCCCAGGGTTGATCTCTTTCAGAATAGACTGGTTGGCTCTCCTTGCAGTCCAAAGGACTCTCAAGAGTCTTCTCCAACATCACAGTTCAAAAGCATCAATTCTTTGGCATTCAGCTTTCTTCACAGTCCAACTCTCACATCCATACATGACCACTGGAAAACCATAGCCTTGACTAGACCTGTATCTTATTCCTTGCAAGATACAAAATTGCCCTTTCCAACCCTACCTCTCCGCTTTCACAGAAATGCACATTTATAGGAGGCATGGGAAGCTAACAAGTTAAGACCACTCATTGCATTAAACAAAGTCACCCATCCATCCTGAGGGAAACCCATTATTCATGAAACAAAATTGGACACTCTTTGTTAAGTGATATGCTGAAATTTCATCCATACAGTTGGATCACATGCAACAATCCTTGGGATGTTAATGGGTGATCCTTATTTCTAATTAGGGACCTAAACCTTGACAGTCATATAAAAACTTTAAAGGTATTAATTAAACTACACCATCAATATTCTTAATTATTAAGTAAATATATAACTGGCAAAAGAAGCCCTACCCTCCTACTTTACCAGTCACTAAAGTTCTGTAAAGAACAAATGTATCTAAATTGATCTAGACCACATGTCTTAGATCCTAGGTTTAGGCTCTCTATTGGACTCTGTTAATGCAAGATAAGTTTTATTATGTAGTTTAATCAGATACATCTAGCTTAAAATATTGCTTGTTTTTAATTCTGACTCAAATCCAGGTCCTACACATTCTATAAACATTTAGGTAATTTGTTCAAGTAGAGTATTTCATATTTCTTCCTGATTTTTGTTTTGAGTACAGGTCAGAGTTCAATACAATACAATATGTTTGATATATTCACCATTTTATCTGCTTCTTAATTCCTAAAAATATTATAAACATTCAAAGAAATGATAGTGATATCAATGTAGGAACACGAAAAAGATGATACTGTAGAATTCCTTTAAAAAAATCTCTCCTTTTGAAAATGTTGATGTCTGTCAATAGTCAACGTTATTTAACCGGTTAAAATGATTCTAAAATATATTCTGCTGAAGTGCCAATTAATAAGATGTACCTCATTTTCCTGATCTCCTTCATTGGAATTGGTGGGAATCATCCTCATAGTAGAAATGTAGGTACTACTAGTAGTTGTAGATGTGAAAGTAACAGCACTTGGAGCATTGTGTTACACACAGTTATTCCTGCTGCAGTTTAACTAAGTTACCAATATAACTTAGTTATACCAATATAAGATTTTTCAAAGAAAGTTCCTGAAAACTTGATTGTTTTTGCCAAAGCTGGAATGATGGTGAAATCCAGAAATGTTCCTTAGGAGGGGATCAACTGATTTGGAAAGAAAGTGGAAAGAAATAGGCCCAAAATGGAGCTGCCCTTTGCCTCAGGCATTATTTACAGCTTCCTTCAGGCAAGTGAATAACTAAAACATCCAGTTTAAAGAATCAAGAGAAGATTCCAACAGCATCTGTTTAAACAAGGAGGGGAAATAAAATACAAGCCATCAACATTATTTTGGGGCAGTTAACAGGAATGAATGGAACATCTCTAAGTTATAATTAAACAGTATAAAAACAAAAAACACAGCAAAGAATTCATGGTAACTCTGTAAAGCTACAAATCGACAAAAAAAAAAAAAAGAGCATGCAAAGGACAAATGAGTATTTAGTTAAATGTATAATCTAAGATATTGGAAAAAAAAAGCAGGTGTTTGAATTAAAAAAAAATTAAAGACTGTGATATCTATGAAATGAATTATAAGAGTAAAGAAAGAACATAAAGAGTTTAAAGGGAGCTGGCAAAATTAAGTAAAACATTCGATTAAAAAGCAAGATTACTTCAAAGCTTAAAGCTACATTAGCAACATCAATAAGTAAAATCAGCATTTTTAAAAGTAAGGAGGATAGAGTGGAGAATATATGACACTATGAAAACCTGCAGAATCAGAACCTAAGAAATGATGGATTAGCTATCATAGAAAGATAATTATAGGTTACCTAATCTATAGGAAGATAATGTTGGTCAAATATATAAATAATTGGCATTTTTAAAGATGAAAAAAGAATGAAAACAATGTATTTCCAGATATGGAACAATGTTCACTTTAAGTTCTATAGTAAAATCTTGTTTTATTTTGTGAAAAAAACCTCATGGTTTATAGAAAAACAAGAAAAATTTAAACATTAAAAAAAATTTCTCTGCCTTTTGGCCTCCTCTCTCCTCTCTGCTCTGCATTGTGTATCTGCCTTATGCATTGACCAGATAGATCTCTCCCATCGACAGAAATACCTGTGTGCTGTGCTAAGTTTAGTCACTCAGTCATGTCCGAATCTTCACCACTCCATGGACAGTAGCCCGATGGGCTCCTCTTTCCACAGGGATTCTCCAGGCAAGAATACTGGAGTGGGTTGTCATTTCCTTCTCCAAGAGATCTTCCTAACCCAGATCTCCTGCACTGCAAGCAGATTCTTTACCATCTGAGTTACCAGGGAATACCGGAGTGGGTAGTCTATCCCTTCTCCAGGGGATCTTCCTGACTCAGGAATTGAACTGGGGTCTCCTGCACTGCAGTTAAGGGGGTAAACAGTTAAGCATGTGTACTTATGTGTACATAGTTTATGGTCAAAGGCGTCAGACTTGTGGCCTCCGGAGGATAGAATTTCAATCCAGGGCCAGAGATGAGGCTTGATCACTCAGAGCTTTTGTGTAGTGGAGTTTAGCAGTAGCAGCAGCAGCAGCATCTGGTGCAGTTTTAATATGGTGAAAAAGAGACAGAAAGCTTCTGCCATAGACATCAGGAGGGACAGAGAGTGCCCCACTCTCTAGTCTGATTAAGGCCTAATATACTTTTTCAATTGGTTACTAACAATAGAAAGGTCTTAACCAGACCCACTCCCACAAAATAAAATAATAAGATTAGTCAGAAAGTTTTTCTTAAGGAGAAACACATCCTCAGGCAAGATACATTTTTGTTATATATTAGTACAGAGCTTAAGAAAAAAACATACCCTTGAGCAAGAATATGTTGTTTTCTTGTGTGATCATTGGCTCTGAGCTTAAAAAATTTCAGTTCAGTCGCTCAGTCGTGTCCGACTCTTTGCAATGCCATGAATCACAGCACACCAGGCCTCCCTGTCCATCACCAACTCCTGGAGTTCACTCAGACTCATGTCCACCGAGTCAGTGATGCCATCCAGCTATCTCATCCTCTGTCATCCCCTTCTCCTCCTGCCCCCAATCCCTCCCAGCATCAGAGTCTTTTTCAATGAGTCAACTCTTCGCATGAGGTGGCCAGAGAACTGGAGGTTCAGCTTCAACATCATGCCCTCCAAAGAATCCCAGGGCTGTTCTCCTTCAGAATTGACTCATTGGATCTCCTTGCAGTCCAGGGAACTCTCAAGAGTCCCAGGAATTGATGGGACTAGATGCCATGATCATAGTTTTTGAATATTGAGTTTTAAGCCAGTTTTTCCACTCCCTTCTTTCATTTTCATCAAGTCGCTCCTAGTTCCTTTTCACTTTTTGCCATGAAGATGGTATCATCTGCATATCTGAAGTTATTGACATTTCTCCCAGTAATCTTGATTCCAGCCCATGCTTCATCCAGTCCAGTGTTCTGCATGACATATTCTGCATAAGTTAAATAAGCAGGGTGACAATATACGGCCTTGACAATATTCTCCTTTCCCATGTCCATTTCTAACTGTTGCTGGTTGACCTGCATACAGATTTCTCAGATGGCAGGTAATGTGGTCTGATATTCCAATCTCTTGAAGAATTTTTCATAGTTTGTTTTGGTTAACACTGTCAAAGTTTGGCGTAGTCAATAAAGCAGAAATAGATGCTTCTTCTAGTTGCTATTTACAAATATCAAAATTGTCACAATGAAGTTTTTGAAATTCTTCAGGTACTAAGCACATCATTGAGATACAGAAAACAAATACTATACAGTAGTTTAGGATGAAATCAATATAAATTCATCATTAATAATATACCATAATAGATCAGAAAGATAAAAAAATAAAGCTCTAATGTGTAAAAACAATATTAATTCATAATGCAATATCTTTGAGAGTGTTTCAGCATTTTTACTTTGAATACTTCAATATTGAACCTAAATTCATCTTTAAAATATTATTAAGTTATTTCATTCATTGTTGGCTTTTAATTATATCTTTAAAATGTTTTTTTATTGCTGCATTTTTCTGACAATTCTTCTTGACAGAGAAGATTAAGAGAGAGATTAAACACTTTGGCCTTTCATATATATATATATATATATATATATATAATAGGTTTGGCTCGTGAATATGACTTTTTTCCTTATCATAATTAAATATCACCTATGCAAAAGTAGCATGCTTATCCATACCAAATTAATAAAATTCAGAGAAGCATATAATTTAAGCTTTGTGAGAGTTCATACAGATTTATCATGTATATCTAGTGGAAGTTTAAATTGGTTTACTTATCCTTAAAAGCAATTTTATTATTATTTAATAAAAAGTTCTGAATACTCATAACTGTTGATTGTAAATAAATATTTCAGCAGAGCAGAAGTAGATTTCAGCATTATATATAATGTTCAAAATTCAAAAATGAACTAAATGTATAAATAGAGGGCAATGATTTACTAAAGTAATGAATCACCTGTAGTCATCTCCTATGAAGACACCAAAAGACTAATGCTAGTAAATTTGAATTTCTTGAAGAAATAACTATGAGAGAAAATATTAATATAAAAGTGAAAACCTCAAAAACATATATCCTATTTTATCTCATGATCTCAACTGTCCCCACCTTACAATGGTTCTACTTAAAAGAGCTTTCCACTCTTTAATGGTGTGAAAACTACACATACTCAGTGGAAATAGTATTCAAAATTTTAATTTGATATTTTCCTCAGCTAGTGATATGCTGTATAGCTTCCCAGGTAGTACAGTGGTAAAGAATCTGTGTGCCAATTCAAGACATGTGTTGAAGAATGAAAAGAACTGTGCTGAAGAATTCTTGCCTGGAAAATTTCATGAATAGAAGAGCCTGGTAGGCTATAGTCCATGTGGTCACAAAGAGTCAAACACAGCTGAGCAAACTGAGCATGCAGGCTCTTTTGCGATGCTGTGAAGAAGTCAGCCACAGCTCCCAGGCAACCATGTGATCATGAGGATAAACAACCAATAAAATACAACCATCTTGTACCACAATAGCATTTTTTTTCAATTTCAGTACAGTATTCAAGAAAGTACATGAGATTCTCAACACTTTTCCAAAAATGGGCTTTGTGTTAGATGACTTTGTCAAACTGTCAGCTAATGTAAGTATCCCAAGTATATCTAACATAGGCTAAGCTAAGGTATGGTGTTTGGTAGGTTGTTGGTCTTCTTTACAGACCAGACCTGGAGGACTGGAGTCAACAAAAAGAAAGAGAGAAAAAGAGGGAGAGAGCAGTATCTCTCGGGTTATGTGAAAAACCAATAAAGCCCATGCACATGACTTGTACTGCTCACGAAGGCACAGGGAGTCCTCTCAAGGAGGTCTTGAAAGCCCGGTTGAGAAAGTGAGCTAGGCAGGTTTTCACACTCCAAAGAGAAAGAAGACAGAAAGAAGGAAGCAGGGGACTCAGGTCACTAGTGGAACACGGCCATTTTATTAGCAGAAATGCATGTTTATATATCTTCAGTAAAATAATTACTCAGCCATTACAAAGAATGAAATTCCATCAGTTGCAACAAAATGGATAGTCTAATACATACAAGGTTGCTGATGCTGAAAAGAATCACTGAAGGGAGTTACTGAAAGGAATCCAAGCAGTTACCCTTTCCCATGATCTCAGTCCCAAGAACTGCTTAAAGCTCTACTGGTTTCCAGAATAAGAACTGATAAGGAACAGAAAATTCTTAAGAAATGGCACACAAAGGAAGAGAAGTGCAACAGATTGGATTCTTTGAAGTTGAACGTCCCCTGACAGTAAGTTAGATGTATTAAGTATATTTTTGACTTAAAATATTTTCAACTAATGATAATAATAGATAGATAGATAATGAAGTCACTTAGTCATGTGTGACTCTTTGCAACCCCATGAGCAGTAGCCAATCAAGCTCCTCTGTCCACTGGACTTTCCAGGCAAGAATACTGGAGTGAGTTGCCATTTCCTTCTCTAGGGTATCTTCCTGACCCAGGGATTGAACCCAGGTCTCCCACATTGTAGGCAAACGCCTTACCACCTGAGCCACCAGGGAAGGCCGATAGGATGGTTTTATCTGGATATTACACCATCACAAGTGGAAGAAGTTTTGCATAAGAAGAGAAGACATTTAGGAAAAAAAAAAGTCAAAATATTCACTCTTTTCCAGTATTGGGAGAACAAATAAATGATGTTTCACTAAACTCTTCTGCATTTATGAATGCTCCAAAATATACTTTGAAAATGGTGAAAATGCTTTATTTATTTTTCAAGTCTCACTTATTGAGGGCTTTTCCATTCACCCTCTTCATAAGGGAAGTATTGGAGACTACAGATCTGTCAAGGAGTATTTTCCCACAAGAGAGAGACTGGAAGATAAGAGAAACAGTTTGTCCTATTTACATACAGTGGGAATTCCCAGCATTTCACAGCCTTCAGTTATTTTTATCTTTATACTTATCCTTATCTTGCAGTTATGACAACTTGCAGGATTTAATTTTATTGTGTAAAAACTGAAGAGTATGAAAGAATACTCCCATTACTAAAAAAAAAAAAAAAAAGAACAACAACAAGAAATTCTTAAACATCCAGACAAATAAAAACTTTAGAATCTCTATGGGAGGTATAAAGTTGCTCTAAAAATATGAATTCCTAGATGTAGCCTCTGAAATTTTGAGTTAGTTGATCTAGGGTAGAGCACAGGAAGTAAAATTTTTGCTGAGTGTTCTTAGGCTATTTATTCAGAAGGCCCATGAAGCATATTCATTTTAGATTTTCAAATGACAGGCTTTTCCTGAAGAAATTAGAAAATAAATTGTATATAAATATTCTCACTAAAGCAAAGTTTGAATAATATACAAATTATATTTAACAAACCCCTTTTATAGCAAAATCAGATCAGTCACTAAGG
Organism: Nanger dama; assembly: GCA_917880005.1. Lineage (NCBI taxonomy): Eukaryota > Metazoa > Chordata > Mammalia > Artiodactyla > Bovidae > Nanger > Nanger dama. The sequence continues at coordinate 2,294,852 of CAKJTW010000014.1, read as the reverse complement.
TAGATTCAATCTTAAAATAGTGGTTATTTGAGCAAATATTTCACAGTGTAATCAATTGAAATTAGACATTTGTAAAAATACAAGTTTTATAATTTTTATATTAAAAATGAAATTTAAGGCAGATAGGTACTTCATCATGGATTTGTTTTATGAATTTTCAAATAATTGATTAAAAAGAAGAAAAAAATAATTCTACATAACTTTTGTAAATATAAACACAAAACATGCATTTTCATGCCTAACTTATATCAATAAAAATACTACTCTGAAATAAAAATCACTATTAATACTATATTTCAAATGCTCTTTTCCTCAAATAATGCCACATTTTGACTTGGTATGCAGTATTTTTGCAATATGCAGTTACCCTGAGTGAACTGAAGCAAACCTGCATCACAGTTACCTGAAGTGTTTATGAAAATGCACGGATATTCTTTAGACTCAAACACTTTGCTGAAAAAATGGAAGGCAGATGGGAGAAGGACACAAATATCTCTTTGAAAAATTTCCAAATAATTCTGATGATCACACATGTTTAAGGACCACTATACTGATGTAACTGGCTAGAATGGGCTTGAAATGTTAGTCCTTCCCTATGAACACCTATACTTAGAGTTCATAAGATACTGAAGAAAGATTGTCATACACAGTCAATTGCTCATGACACTTCGATAACCTTCACATTGTTTCCATATCACTGGAGAGTTTTTCCCTGCACACTTCTGTATGGGGTTCCATTACTTTGGCTCAACAGAAAACAGCAACTATGCAGTATGGAGTAATCATTCTACCACCAGTTTCACTGTAGTAAGAATTGCTTCAATGCCAAGAGCGAGTAATGTGCATCCTTGAGCCAATTAATGGAACTCTGTCAACATTATGTCCAACATAGTAAGTAAGTATTACTGATGAAACAGGTTTAAACATCACACAGAGTGAGCCATTTTACTGATCTTTTATGTATTTTGGAGCTTCATGTAATATTGGTGCCAAAGTTGCCTGTTCCACAAAGAAAGAGTTAACTTTCTTGATATTTTATAATTAGTATTTGGCATAAAGACTTTTTAAAAATAAAGTCCAGGACAGAAAAGGCAAGGACCTAACAGAAGCATAAGAGATTAAGAAGAGCTGACAAGAATATACAGAACCACACACAAAAAGTCTTAATGACCCAGAAAACCATGATGGTATACTAACAAACCGAGAGCCAGACAACCTGGAGTGGGCAGTCAAGTGTGCCTTTACTACAAGCAAAGCTAGAGAAGGTGATGGAACTCTAATTGAACTATTTCAAATCCTGAAAGGTGATACTGTGAAAGTGCTGAGCTCAATATGCCAGCAAATTTGAAAAACCCAACAACGGCCAAAGAACTGGAAAATGCCTGTTTTCATTCCATTTCCAAAGAAAAGTAATACCAAAGAATGTTCAAACTACTGTACAATTGTGCTCATTTCACTTCTAGCAAGGTAATGCTCAAAATCCTTCAAGCTAGGTTTCAACACCATGTGAACCAAAAACTTCCAAATGTACAGGAAGGATTTAGAAAAGGCAGAGATTAAATTGCCAACATCTGTTGGATCATAGAAAAAGCAAGGGAATTAAAAAAAGAATCTACTCCTGATTAATTGACTACCTAGAACCTTTGACTGTGTGGATCACAACAAACTGTGGAAAATTTTTTTTTAAGATATGGGACTACCAGACCACTTTACCTATCTCCTGAGAAACTTGTACGCAGGACAAGAAACAAGTTAGAACTGGACATTGAACAAGGAGCTGATTCGAAATTGGGAAAGGAGTATACCAAAACTGTATATTGTCATTCTGCTTATTTAACTTATATGGCAGATTACATTGAAATGCTGGGCTGGATGAATCACAAACTGGAATCAAGATTACCAGAAGAAATATTGACAACCTCAGGTATGTAGATGATACAATTCTGACAGCAGAAAGTGAAGAGGAATTAAAGAGCCTCTTGATGAAGGTGAAAAAGGAGAGTGAAAATGCTAGCATGAAACTCAACATCCAAAAATCTAAGATCATGGCCTCAGTCCCATCACTTCATGGCAAACAGGTAAGGAAAAAATGGAAACTGTGGCAAATTTTATTTTCGTTTGATAATTTCTAATTATGAGGAAAAATGTCCTGCCACAACAATAATGCTAAGAATGTTATAACGTATTAACATCCTGTATAGTTCATAGTCAAATTCCCTGTCTACTTATCCTAGCTTTAGGTGTGGATTTAGCAGTAAGGAGGAGAGCAAACTGCTGCTAGTAATCCTCAACAAAACCACACCACCAGTAGAATGTCCTAGTCCATGCAGGAGTGATATGGCAGCTGAATTAATGTGCATACATTCCTTATAATGACTGAGATATTTCTCAGGAAAAATATCACATCTAGGTACCTACTAAGCCTCCTAGTAAAGTCCTAGTAAACTTAGTACACAGAGAGCTAAATTCAAGCTTGGGACCACTGTTTTTTGTCCCATGTTCAACATCCTCATTTTGGATGACATCACAGACTCAATGGACATGAGTGTGAGCAAAATCTAGGAAGTAATGAAGGACAGGAAAGCATGGCATGCTGAAGTCCATGGGTTCACAAAGAGTTGAACACAACTTAGCAACTGAACAGCATCCTCATAAATGCTTCCTCTGTCCTCTCCAATGTAGAATTTACCAGATTACTTATATTTCTGCACTCGATTTCTGTGTACTTAATTTACATTTGGTTTTTCTTTCTAGTCATTAAAAAAAAAGATGAATACATGAAGGCAGCAATCAGCCAGGGAATTGTGCAACTAAATCCTTAACTGCAACCCAAGTAATATGCACATCAAATAGCCAAGTATTCTGTCCACAATATTGTCAATAATTTTTTATTTCTATATATATTATTTTAAATAACAGAATAATAATTTCCAAGAGACTTCTCTTTTATACGTTGGACTATTATTATTTTAATAATATAGTTGGTTTTTTTCCCCATGACTCTTTGAATATTATTACTTAAAAGCAAATGGCTGTGTAAATAACCTAATAACAAGAAATTGCTTATACATTACAAATTACAAACTCCCTGAGTTTGCCCAAATTCATGTCCATTCAGTTAGTGATGCTATCTAAATCATCTTATCCTCTGCTTCTTCCTTCTCCTTTTGCCTGCAGTATTTCCCAACATCAGTGTCTTTTCCAAAGAGTTGGCTCGTCACATCAATGGCCAAAGTACTGGAGTTTTATCTTCAGCAATAGTTCTTCTGATGAATATTCAGGGTTGATTTCCTTTAGGATTGATTGGATTGATCTTACAGTCCAAGTGACTCTCAAGAGTCTTATCTAGCACCACAACTGTACATCTGAAAGGTCTGGGTTCATGTACTGCTGAAGCCTAGCTTGAAGATTTCTGAGGATACCCTTGCTAGCATGTGAAATTAGTGCAATTAACAGTCTCTGGCATTATCCTTCTTTGAAATTGAATGAGAAGTGGCCTTTTTATTATTGTGGCCATTGCTGAGTTTTCCAAATTTGCTGATGTATTGAGTGCAGCACATTCACAGTATCATCTTTTAGGACTTTCAATAGCTCAGCTAGAACTCTGCTATCTTCACTAGCTTTGTTTTTAGGAAGGATTCCTAGGCCCACTTGACTTCAGACTCCAGGATGTCTGGCTCTAGGTGAGTGGCACCACCACTGTGGTTGCCCCAGTCAGTAAGACAGTTTTTTGTATGACATGCTCCCTGATATCTCCAGTTTTCTTGACGATATTTCTAGCCTTTCTTATTCTATTGTGTTCTTCTATTTCTTGCATTATTCTTTAAAGAAGTCATTCTTATCTCTCCTTGCTGTTTTCGGGAACTCTGCATTCAGTTGAGTATTTCTTTCCCTCTCTTCCTTGATTTTCACTTCTATGCTTTCCTCAGCTATTTGGAAAGCCTCCTCAGACAACCACTTTGTTTTCTTGCATTTCTCTTTCTTGGGATTGCTTTGGTAATTACCTCCTGTATGATGTTATTAATTTCCATCCATATTTCTTCAGATACTCTGTCTACCAGGTCAAATCCCTTGAAACGATTCATCACCTCTACTGTACAATGATAAGAAATTTGATTTAGGTCATACCTGAATGACCCAGTGGTTTTCCCTATTCTCTTCAACTTGAACCTGAATTTTGCAATAAGGAGCTTATGATCTGAGCCACAGTCAGCTCCAGGTCTTATTTTTGCTGACTGTATAGAAATTCTTCATCTTTGGCTGAAAACAACATAATTAATCTGATTTCTGCATTGACCATCTAGTGATGTCCATGTATAGAGTCATCCCTTGGGTTATTGGAAAAGGGTATTTTCTATGACCAGCATGTTCTCTAGACAAGATTCTGTAGCCATCACCCTGCTTCATTTTATATCCCAAGGCCAAACTTATCTGTTACTCCAGGTGTCTCTTGACTTCTTGCTTTTGCATTCCCATCCCCTATGAGGGGCTTCCCTCATAGCTTAATTGGTAAATCATCTGCTTGCAATGCAGGAGACCCAGGTTTGATTCCTGTGTCAGGAAGATCCCCTGAAGAAGGAAATGACAATCTGCTCCAGTATTCCTCCCTGAAAAATCCCATGGACAAAGAAGGCCTGGCAGGCACAATCCATGGGATTGCAAGAGTCAGGCATGATTTAGCGACTAAACCATCACCACCACCCCTATGATGAGAAGAACATTTTTTTTTTTTGGTGTTAGTTCTAAAAGGTCTTATAAGTTTTCATAGAACCGGTCAATTTTAGCTTCTTTGGGATTAGTGGTTGGGGCACAGATTTGAATTACCGTGCTATTGAATGGTTTGCCTTGGAGACAAACTGAGATTATTCTGTTGTTTTTGAGGTTGCACCAATGTGCTGCATTTTGGAGTCTTTTTGACTATGAGGACCACTCCATTTCTTTAAAGGGATTTTTGCTCAGTGTAGTAGATACAATGGCCATCTTAAATTCTTGAATTAAATTTGCTCATTCCTGTCCAGTTTAGTTCACTGATTGCTAAGATCTCAATGTTCCATCTTTCCAATCCCTGCTTGACTACGTCCAATTTACCCTGATTCATGGACCTAATATTCCAGGTTCCTATACAATATTGGGGCTTCCCTGGTGGTAAAGAATCCACCTGCAATATGGGAGCCTTCATGGGCTATAGTCCATGGGGTCACAAAGTGTTGGACATGATTTGCAACTAAGCACACACGTAATTTACAGCATCAGACTTTACTTTCACCACCAGACACATCCACGTCATTTCCACTTTGGTCCAGTTGCTTTATTCTTTCCTAAGCTATTACTAATACACTTCACTCTTCCCCAGTAGCATATTGGACACCTTCTGACCTGGGGTCTCATCTATTGTCATATCTTTTGCCTTTTCATGCTGTTCATGGGGTTCTCGTTACAAAAATACAGGAGTGAGTTGCCATTTCCTCCTCTAGTGGACCATATTTTGTCATAACACTTCACTGTAACCCATCCATCTTGCGTGGTGTTTCATAGCATGGCTCATAGCTTTATTGAGTTATGCAAGCTTCCTCTCCACAACAAGGCTATGATCCATGAAAGATTTTTTTACATTGATGTTCCTTTAAAAAATCATCCTATATGGAAAGAATTTTGATTTTAAAATGAAAAAAAAATGCTATTTGGGGCTGAGTTGGGATTGAAAACTCTCCACTAGAAAATATGTTGTTATTAATTCAATAATGAACCAGATAGAAAAATGTATGCTAAGGGTACACTAATAATTTAATGAAAAAGTTTACAGTCCTGAGTATGTATTATCATTTGACCTGTACATTTAAGAAGATTGTTTTATCTCTGCAGAAAACAAAAACAATATAAGTTAAATGAAATGCAAGCTTTAAACCTAGTGGCTAATAAGGGCCATAGAAACTGTATAGAGAACCTAGGAAACAACATTGGTAGGTGTGATAACCCTCAATTTCAGTAATTAATATTGGAATAAACAAATTTATCCTAAGGAAACAATTATTGTTAATTGATATAAGCTTAAGCTTTCCCCACACTTTTTATGAGCAACAATCAAATTTTTCAAGTTACTCATAATATGCAAAAATATTTTACAAATATTGGAATAAATTTTCTTTTCCTTAGTTAACAAAAGAGATATCATGATTCTTAGATGTGTTATTCGTCTTCTATTTATTTACCCTTAGTAGTTTTGACTGGGGACTTCCGTGGTGGCTTAGATGGTAAAGAATCTGTCTGCAATGTGGAAGACCTGGGTTCAGTCCCTTGGTTGGGAAGACCCTCTGGAGAAGGGAATGGCTACCCACTCCAGGTTTCTTGCCTGGAAAATTCCACGGACAGAGGAGCCTGGTAGGCTACAGTTCATGGGTTGAAAAGAGTCAGACATGATTGAGTAATATTTCTAACCTAATGTTAGAAGTGATGCCAAAATCTTAAGAAAAGATGAAGGGGCTGGCACATGCACTCTTGGTGAAAGTCATTTCTAAGCTTCTTTAAGTTACTGTTCAACTGTCTTTCCAAATCCTTTGGTAAATCCGCTCTGATATGTCTTAGTATTCTGAATGTTGTAATACATTTTAGGGTCAGATGCCCATTGATGGCATCAGCAGTGTTTCCAGTTTTCATCTCCTCATGATAGTATTCTCAACTATCAGGTTGCCTGAGACATAAATACATGATTTTACACAATTTAAGAATTTTTCATGTGGACATAGCAACCTGAAGTCAAATCAAAGTAACAGCGCAGAAGTTGTGTGTGTGTGTCGTTTTTTTTTTTTTTCATATAACACTTTGAATTTATGGGGTGGGAGGTGGGAAGGGACTTCAGCATTGGGAGATCATGTATACCTGTGGCTGATTCATGTCAATGTATGGCAAAACCAATACAGTATTGTAACGTAGAATAAAGTATTTTTAAAAAGTAAATAAATACATTGGCAATCTTTAAAATTAAAAAAAAAGGTCAGTATAGTAAAAAAAAAAAAAAAAAGAAAAGAAAAACTGAAATAAACAAAACAAAACCAGAAGGGTGTTTTACAATAGCAATAAATAGAGTCTAACACTATAAGGATAAAAACTTAAAAATGGATTCTATTGCCTAGGAAATAAGCAGTGCATTTCATTATTGCTTAATTGTTTTTGTAAATCAGTTTGATATGACATATTTATTGTGGACTTTTAAGAGCCAACATTCTTCACATTTGACCTTGACAATTTGCATGCTTAGAATGATGCTTTAGAATAATTAGAATCGCTTTCTGTTGTTCTCTTCCACTTTTCAAGTATCTTTGATCTTGATAAAATTTATTTGCTATAACTTTGATATATATTTGAGATTTTACACTAAATATAAATTAAGATTCTCAGAAAATTAGTTCAACTATCCTAATGAACAAGAGATTTATACTTCACTGGAACAGTGAATGTTGTCACCCACATAGCTCAAAGGCTATGTGAACTGAGAACTAGAATTAAAAATGTACCTCTTTTGCTGTCTTGCATACCCAGAGGGATGGGGTGGACAGGGAGGCTGGAGGGGGTTCAGGCTAGTGCGACACCTGTACACCCATGGCTGATTCATGTCAATGTATGGCAAAAACCACTACAATATTTTAAAGAAATTAGCCTCCAATTAAAATTAATTAATTTTAAGAAGTGTACCTCATGTTCAATACCGAGACAACTCTCCTTCAGGAAAGATAAAATTTTCTTTTGAATATGTGTGTCCTTTTCAACACTCAGCAAGTTTCTCCTGGATCTATATCTATATTTGGAGATAAAAATAATTCCTTTACATATAGCTAGTAAATATTGACGTTTCATCAACAGAGTTACTTTAGAATTATACAGTGTTGTAGAATCTATACCTGGAAGGCATGGAAAATTCCAGAAGAGACTATGTATTGCATCATACCATAATGCTTCATTGTGTCTTGGACAGCCACATAAGACCAGTGATAAGAAGCAATGGATTACAAGACATAGAGAAAATATCGACTTCATTCTTAGAAATATTAGAATCTGGTTTATTACTTGCTGTTATAAAACTCTTGCTCTATGTGGAAATTTCACCTTCAAAAGTTGTAACTTAAAGAAACAGTTATGGACTTAATGATTAAATATTGGCATATACATTATATGATGGATGCACAACATGAAAAATTGCATATTGGACCTTCTGATTGAAGTGTGACATGAATTTTTACTTTATTTAGTAGTGAATTAATTTAAGAATCTAAAATAGTCTGTTTGAAAGGACTGTGTTTTGTTATATATGCAAATTAGATTAACTTCTTTTTATATAAATTTATTTATTTTAACTGGGGGCTAATTACTTTATAATATTGTATTGGTTTTGCCATACATCAACTTCTACATGAAAAGGGAAAATGTGATTTATATATTTAAAGAAAATGCAGGTGGAAGCCAATTTCATTTCCAAGAAATATAATTTTAGATTTTTATTATGCCTTTTAATTTAGTCATTTGGGTTTACATATATTTTATATTTAAGTTCCTCACTTTAAATAATATTTTTACAGAAAATATTAACATACTTTATAAATATTGGAAAGTTAAAAATTGAAAATTATCAATATGAATATCATATAGTCTAAACTTACAAGATGTTTGCTTATATGATCTTTCTTAGGTTCTAAGTAATCAGTAGTATTACTTAAATATATATATAGAAATTCAAGTTCTGTGATGGACATTGTCATCATGTACCAGAAAAGAATAAATGTATTAAACAATTTATATACTTATATGTGTAAATTTGCAACTTAGTACCTATAGAAGAAATATTTCTAGTAATGAAACATTTTACTGATTTGAAAAATGAGGAAACCGAATATTTTAAGGTACAAAGTGAATTTTCTAATTGAAAAATGTTGAATCTATTATTTTTGGTGCTTTACTTATGAGTATAACACTGTTAAAAATTATGCTTTTTCTTCTGAACGTATCTAGAAATCTGAAATATTTATGCAAAAGTAGGATGCTGACCTTAGACTATGTCTTTTGTAAAAAGCATCAAAATTTTTCAAAGACTATTACAGTTAATGCAATAGGTTTTATAATAAATTACAAATGCTTGGGATGAATAAACATTTAAGTGTGTCTTTTGGGGGTTAAAATATCTCTAGATGAATTTGCTACATTCTATGACATTGTAGAGGAGACAGGGATCAAGACCATCCCCATGGAAAAGAAATACAAAAAGAAAAATGGCTGTCTGGGGAAGCCTTACAAATAGCTATGAAAAGAAGAGATGAAAAGCAAAGGAGAAAAGGAAAGATATAAGCATCTGAATGCAGAGTTCCAAAGAATAGCAAGAAGAGATATGAAAATCTTCTTCAGTGATCAATGCAAAGAAATAGAGGAAAACAACAGAATGGGAAAGACTAGAGATCTCTTCAAGAAAATTAGAGATACCAAGGGAACATTTCATGCAAAGATGGGCCTGGTAAAGGACAGAAATGGTATGGACCTAACAAAAGCAGAAGATATTAAGAAGAAGTGGCAAGAATACACAGAAGAACTGTACAAAAAGATCTTCATGAACGACACAATCACGATGGTGTGATCACTCACCTAAAGCCAGACATCCTGGAATGTGAAGTCAAGTGGATCTTAGAAAACATCACTATGAACAAAGCTAGTGGAGGTGATGGAATTCCAGTTGAGCTATTTCAAATCCTGGAAGATGATGCTGTGAAAGTGCTGCACTCAATATGCCAGCAAATTTGGAAAACTCAGCAGTGGCCACAGGACTGGAAAAGGCCAGTTTTCATTCCAATCCCAAAGAAAGGCAATGCCAAAGAATGTCCAAACTACCACACAATTGCACTCATCTCATATGCTAGTAAAGTAATGTTCAAAATTCTCCAAGCCAGGCTTCAGCAATACATGAACTGTGAACTCCTTGATGTACAACATGGTTTTAGAAAAGGCAGAGGAACCAGAGATCAATTTACCAACATCCTCTGGATCATGGAAAAAGCAAGAGAGTTCTAGAAAAGCATCGATTTCTGCTTTATTGACTATGCCAAAGCCTTTGACTGTGTGGATCACAATAAACTGTGGAAAATTCTGAAAGAGATGGGAATACCAGACCACCTGACCTGCCTCTTGAGAAATCTGTATTCAGGTCAGGAAGCAACAGTTATAAATGGACATGGAACAACAGACTGGTTCCAAATAGGAAAAGGAGTATGTCAAGGTTGTATATTGTCACCCTGCTGATTTAACGTATATGCAGAGTACAACATGAGAAACTCTGGGCTGGAAGAAACACAAGCTAGAATCAAGATTGCTTGGATAAATATCAGTAACCTCAGATATGAAAATGACACCACCCTTATGGCAGAGAGTGAAGAGAAACAAAAAACCTCTTGATGAACGTGAAAGAGGAGAGTGAAAAAGTTGACTTAAAGCTCAACATTTAGAAAATGAAGATCATGGCATCTGGCCCCATCACTTCATGGCAGATAGGTGGGGGAAACATTGGAAACAGTGTCAGATTTTATTTTGGGGGTTCCAAAATCACTGCAGATGGTGAATGCAACCATGAAATTAAAAGACCCGTACTCCTTGGAAGGAAAGTTATGACAAAACTAGATAGCATGTTGAAAAATAGAGACATTACTTTGCCAACAAAGGTCCATCTAGTCAAGGCTATGGTTTTTCAGTGGTCATGTGTGGATGTGAGAATTGGACTATAAAGAAAGCTGAGTGCTAAAGAATTGATGCTTTTGAACTGTGTTGTTGAAGACTCTTGGGAGTCTCTTGAACAGCAAGGAGATCCAACCAGTCAATCCTCGAGGCAATTAGTCCTGAATATTCATTGGAAGGATTGATGCTGAAGCTGAAGATCCAATTCTTTGGCCATATGATGCAAAGGACTGACTCTTTAAAAGACTCTGATACTGTGAAAGATTGAAGGTGGGACAAGGTGGGGCAGAGGATGAGCTGGTTGGATAGCATCACTGACACTATGGATATGAGCTTGAGTATGCTCCAGGAGTTGGTGATGGACTGGGAAGCCTGGCATTCAGCAGTTCATGGAGTTACAAGAAGTCAGACACAACTGAGTAACTGAACTGATCACAAAGGAAAATCTGAAGCATGTCTAAAACAAGGTCACTTTTCTAGTAAAAGTATGTGAGTTTAATAGGGGTGATTTTTGTGGGGACCAACTGGTGGAGGTCTATGAATTCAATATGAGTAAATTCATGCAGAAAGAAATAAGGTTCTTAAGGAAAAATTATTGACAAATAAAACAAGAGATGGCAGAAATTATTTTGGCTGTGATATTTTGGCATCAACAAAAATATTATAAGGATATAAACTCAAATGTGGAATGAACAGAGACTTCTCAAATCATTACTGAAGCTTTTGAGGAAGTTTCTAAGAGATGTTGTTCATGGAAAAATAGCAGAATGTAATAAACTTACAATTTCCTCCTTAAATGTGACTTGAAAAGTAGATTGGTAATTAAAACTCCAACTGATCCTGAATTTTAAATTTTCATATCAAAATGATAGACTGTACCACAGCTTTCTTATCCATTCATCTGCTGATGGACATCTAGGTTTGTGGGGTGGGAGGTGGGAGGGGGCTTTGGCATTGGGAGATCGTGGACACCTGTGGCTGATTCATGTCAATATATGGCAAAACAAATACAGTATTGTAATTTAATATTAATTAAATAATAAGAAAAAAAATAAAATAAATTACAGGAAAAAAAATGATAGACTGAATTCACACATTTATCTCTTTTTCTAAAACCCTAAAAATGACATTCAAGTAATTAAAAGATATAAATCCACATTGATGGAAGTAATGGGGAAAGGCCATCAATAGATCACAAAAAGTTCTCAGAAACAAAGCAGAAAACCAGTGAATTTGGCCAAACTCTAAAAAGATTCATGACACAAAAATACATGGAAGTTTCACAACATTAGTTCATTCCTCACTTAACCCCTATATGACAGCTGCTTGGGATTAGTAAACGAAATGTTACCCATACTAACCTCCAAACTTTTGTTTATTGAAAGAGACTACTGTCACCATCAAGGTTAAAGTGCCAGATATTCATTTTTTGAAGACTGTACATCTTGGTCATGAGCATTTGACCCAACCCTGATAAGTTGAATGGATAGGAGGTCTTAAGAGACTCCTGGGGAAGGTATATCTCACTATGATAAAGAATTTTAGGAGAAAATTTTTTTATTCATATTTGTCACATCTACCTAGGATATCTGGAATTGCCACAGACTTTTGTTAGTAAAGGACAAACCTATAACCTTCTTCCCTGAATAGAATCATTGAATTTATGATTAACCCTGGAATAACTTTCCTTCATATTTATAGATTTTTCAAAGTTTAAGGCATTTTACTTAATCATTGTGTTATTGAGGCCAAAATTCTTCCAACAGACAGCCTCAAATAAAGTTTCTGATTGACAAACTTCTACCCTATCCAAAGTCCCAGTCAGTTTTTATTAGCTAATTTTAAAATATAAGTAAATAGGCAAGGGGCACCAGACTTTTGAAGAAAGCCTATAATGTGGTACTAAATGTATACTTTAAAAGTACCACAGAAAAGAAAAATAATTCAATAAAAGAACATAAATTTAAGACTGAAATCTCTAATTATATCATCAGCAAGTCCATTGTCCCTAGTAACTTCTATAACATAAGAGACTGAAGTCACAAAAGAACTAAATGCAATTTGTCATATATAGATCCTGTTTAGATTCTGATTCAAACAGCTTTTTGAGAGATAAATAACTTTGAAATAAATAGGACAATAAGCATATAGGCTAGATATTAGATGAAATCAAGGAATTGTCTAAGGTAATAAAAGGACATCTTATTAGATGATAAAAATGTATGTACTTTTAAAGAAATTTATGTTTAATTCCTTGTACAGACGGCTATATCAAAAGATGGGATAGCATTATGTCTGGACTTTGCTTTTAAATCAAATCCACCTGAGTTGGGAGGATCAAAGGAAGGGGAAAATATAAGTAGTATGGTAAATTCTTGATAATGATTAATTTTGGTTGATGGCATATGGTGATTAAATAATATTTTTGCAAACACAGTTTTGCCTCTAGAGAAGACTTGGTTAAAGAAAGGTGAGACAACAGATTTTCTTGTCATTATAGGACTTTCTACAACATTTGCTTTTTTTTTTTTTTTTTTTGAAAATCATGTTCATATATTTCAATGAAAAAAATATAATTAATTTATTCTTCTAATATAACCATTAAGGAACTGTAAAGTTGAGGTAATAAGACTTTTAAGTGTGGAAAGTATGTTTGAATGTGTGTGCACACACCAAATGTATATTAAAAATATGAGCTCAATAGTATTTGACAAGGCAAAAAAAAAAAAAAAGTGATGTGACAAGTCAGGCAAGACTTAACAAAGCAGATGAGATTTTATTTATCACAGAATAACAGTGGGACATATACATTTATGCTACCTTATACACAATTAGAAATTTGTCAGTCCACTATACAATGAACTCCCCAGGTCTGTAGGTGCCCAATATACTACTGGAGAAGAACAGAGAAATAGCTACAGAAGGAATGAAGAGGCGGGGACAAAGTGAAAACAACACCCAACAGTTAGTGTGTTTAGTGGGGAAAGCAAAGTTCAATGCTGCAAAGAAAAATATTGCATAGGAACCTCGAAGGTTAGGCCTATGAATCAAGGTAATTTGGATGTGGCAAACAGGAGATGGCAAGAGTGAACAATGACATTTTAGGAATCAGTGAACTTAAATGCAGGGAATGGGTGAATTTAATTCAGATGACCAGTATATCTACTACTGTGGACAAGAATCACTTAGAAGAAATGAAGTAGTCCTGAAAGTCAATGAAAGATTCCAAAATGCAGGACTTGGGTGCAGTCTCAAAAACGACAGAGTGATCTCTGTTTGTTTCCAAGGCAAATGTTTCAATGTAAGAGTAATCCAAGTCTATGTCCTAAGCAAAAATGCCAATGAAGCTGAAGTTGAACAGTTCAGTGAAGACCTACATGACCTTCTAGAACTAACACTGGGGAAAAAAAAAAAAGTCCTTTTCATCACAGGGACTGGAATGCAAAAGTAGAAATTCAAGAAATACCTGGAGTAAACAGGCAAGTTTGGCCTTGAGTGCCAAGGCTAACAGAGTTTTGCCAGGAGAAAACACTGATCATAAAAATACCCTCTCCAACACACGAGAAACAACTCTACATATGGACATCACCAGACAGTCAATACCTAAATCAGATTGATTTTATTATTTGCAGCCAAATATGGGAAAGCTTTATACAATCAGCAAAAACAAGACTGAGAGGTGACTGTGTCTTGGATCATGAACTCCTTATTGCCAAATTTGAACTTAAATTGAAGAAAGTAGGGAAAACCACTAGGCCATTCAGGAGAGACCTAAATAAGATCCATTATGATTATACAGTGGAAGTAAAAGATAGAACCAAGGGATTAGATCTGACAGTGTGCCTGAAGAACAATGAACAGAGGTTCATAACATTGTGTAAACGGAGGTGGTGACCAAAATCATCCTCAAGAAAAAGAAATGCACAAAAGCAAAATGGTTGTCTGAGGAAAACTTAATAAATGAGAAAAAAGAGAAATGAGAGGCAAAGGAGAAAAGAAAAGGTACACCCATCTGAATGCAGAGTTCCAAAGAGTAGTAAGGAGAGATAAAGCCTTCCTCAGCAATCAATGCAAAGAAATAGAAGAAAGCAATAGAATGGGAGAGACTAGAGATTTCTTCAAGACAATTAGAGATACCAAGGGAACATTTCATGCAAAATGGGCACAATGAAGGACAGAAATGCTATGGACCTAACAGAAGCAGAAGACATTAAGAAGAGATGACTCTAATACAAAGAAAATCTACATGTAAAACATCTTAATGACCCGGATAACCATTATCACTCACCTAGAGCCAGACATCTTGGCATGCAAATTCAAGTGGGCCTTACGAAAGCATCGCTATGAATAAAGCCAGTGGAGGTGATGGAATTCCAGCTGAACTATTTCAAATCCTAAAAGATGATGCTGTAAAAGTACTACATTCATTCAATATGCCAGCAAATACGGAAACTCAACAGTGGCCCCAGGACTAGAAAAGTCAGTTTTCATTCCAGTTCCAAAGAAGGGCAATGCCAAAGAATGTTCTAATTGCCACACAATTGCACACATTTAACATGCTAGCAAAGTTATGCTTGAAATTCTCCAACCTAGGCTTCAACACTGAATGAACTGAGAACTTCCAGATGTTCAAGCTGGATTTATAAAAGGTAGAGGAACCAGAGATCAAATTGCCAACATCTGTTGAATCACAGAAAAAGCAAGATAATTTCAGAAAAGCATTTACTTTTGCATCATCGACTACACTAAAGCTTTTAACTGTGTAGATCAAAAGAAACTGAAAAATTATTCAAGAGATGGGGATACCAGAGCACCTTACCTGCCTCCCTGAAAAACCTGCATGCAGGTCAAGAAGCAACCATTAGAACCAATTATGGAACAACAGACTGGTTCCAAATTGGGAAAGGAGTATCTCAAGGCTGTATATTGCCATCTGGCTTATTTAACTCATACACATAGTGCATTATACAAAATTCTGGGCTGGATAAAGTTTAAGTTGGAATGAAGATTGGTGGGGAAAATATCAATAATCTTAAATGTGCAGATGACACCAATCTAATGGCAGAAAGCAATGAGGAACTAAAGAGTCTCTTGAGGAAGGTGAAAGAAGAGGGTGGAAAAGCTGGCTTAAAGTTCAAGATTCAAAAATGAAGATTGTGGTATCTGGTCCCATCTCTTCATGGAAAATAGATGAGAAAATAATGGAAACAGTGACAAACTTTATTTATTGGGCTCAAAATCACTGTGGATGGTGACTAAAGCCATGAAATTAAAAGCTGTTTCTTGGAAGAAAAGTCATGACGAACCTAGACAGCATATTAAAAAGCAGAGACATTGCTTTGCCAACAAAGGTCCATATAGTCAAAGTATGGTTTTTCCAGTCATCATATATGGATGTGAGAATTGGAACTTAAAGAAAGCTGAGATCTGAAGAATTGTTGCTTTTGAACTGTGATGTTGGAGAACACTCTTGAGAGTCCCTTGGACTACAAGGAGATCCAACCAGTCAATCCTCAAGGAAATCAGTCCTGAATATTCATTGGAAGGAGTGATACTTAAGCTGAAGCTCCAATAATTTGGCCACCTGGTATCAAGAACTGACTCACTGGAAGAGACTGTAGTAGTAGAAGTATCAGCAGAGGATGAGGTGGTTTAATGGCATCACTGACTCAAAGAACATGAGTTTGAGCAAGGTCCGGGAGACGGTGAAGGACAGGGAAGCCTTGCCTGCTTAAGTCCGTGAGTTTTCAAAAAGTTGAACATGACTGAGTGACTGAACAACAACCACAATATTTTATAGAACACTTATAAGATATACATTTCATAGAGTGGATAGGATGGGAAATGAAAATGCTAATAGTCCAAACTGAGGAGGTTAACTTGAGATGGAAAAGAGGATCTATCAGGTGAGTAGGACTTAATAGCTGTAAACAAGACCATGGTAAAGTGACAATACTGAATTTTTAGAGAGAAAAGAAGTTTTACTCTTGACTCATTCTGAAGTAGAATTTTTAGAAAGATGGAGAATACTATATGACAAAGCAAATACTATGTAATTAGAAAGGCATCTGTAGAAAGGTGAAAGTAAATGATGTAGGAGAATGCAAAATATTTCAGAAAATATAATGATTGAAAGCAGAGAAAAATAAGTTCCAGCCTGAGGCTGAGATTTCCTCAGCACTGATAAGAAGAAAGATGGAAGGGCATCTCTGTGTTCTTTAACTACAAGTGAAGATTTCATTGTAGTTGAACTCATACTCTCTCACACTAAATTGCCTGTTGCTTTACAGCTATGACAGAGAAAGGAAAATATTACATAGTAAAATATTCTAGAATATAAAATATTCTAGAAATTAGTTGACAAAATAAATTTTGCCAAATACATTTATATAGCAGATAATCCAAAATGTCCTAATATCTTTATGAGGAAACATTGTTATTGAATACCAGTAATTATAAACTCATACCTCTGAGAAAGAAAAATTTTAAAAAGTATAACTGTCTTGAAAACTATGAACTCTTTTTATCTAGTCCATCAATTTATTCAGCTAATTTTTGATATTGAAAATTTATATATCTAAAGTGCAGAAGATTTCCAATTCAAAGTTATTTGGTTAAGAAATTTTGTCACGTTATAAAGCTCTCTACAATACACAGTTCAATAAACAACAAAAATATCATCATAGTCATAAGTAATACTGCTAAGTTGCTTCAGTCATGTCCAACTCTGTGCGACCCCATAGACGGAAGTCCATCAGGCTCCCCCGTCCCCTAGATTCTCCAGGCAAGAACACTGGAGTGGCTTGCCATTTCCTTCTCCAATGCATGAAAGTGAAAAATGAAAAGTGAAAGTGAAGTCTCTCAGTCATGTTCTACTCTTAGCGACCCCATGAACTGCAGCCTACCAGGCTTCTCCACCCATGGGATTTTCCAGGCAAGAGTACTGGAGTGGAGTATCTAAATTCATCTATTTCTTCAACAGACATTCATTGCAACTCTACTATATCTGAGGCATAGGAGCTACATAGATAAGAAGGCAGTCATTGCTCTCATGGAACTCATACTCTCATGTAGAAAATCAACATGGAAATGTGTTTTAAAGGGACAAGTATTGCAATAGATATCTGTATAACATGACATGCAAGCAGAGATGATGGCAGGGCTCACAGTGTTCAAGTTTTTATTAATCTTTGCTAGTAGGTTAGTCAAAATGTGAGTTTTGGAGCCAGACAAGTCAGATGCTAAATGTGGGCTCTTACTAGTTATAAATCATAATAATATTTACCTAGCAGGGTTGTTAGGAAGACTGAATAGGTTGTTTTATGTATCACTAGCAGCACACAGATTATCATGTAAAAATATATTCCACTGTTCAACAAATAATTTATTGTGTCTAGTGTATGGAGTGAACTAAGCCAGCTTTTGGGGATACCTTAGAGAAAAGATAGCACAGGTGTTGATTTCTTGGACACTAGATTCTAGTAATAGGTGTGATTAGATGTGTTTTTTCATTTGAAGTGCATCTGTGGTCAAGACACAAATAATTGAGTGTCAGACAAGTGAGGATCAGGAAAAGAAAGTCCAAACCAGGGACCTATGATCAAAATGAGCCTGTAAATTTTGAAACAGGAAGTAAACCAACATTTCCAGTATGAAGATACGGTGGCAAGTAGTAAAGAAAGTGGAACAAGATGAGATCCAAGAGGTATGTGCATGTAAGGACTTTGAAAACCTGAATGAGTTTTGATTTCTATCCCTAAATGGATTAAAAAAATCTGATGTATAAATGAAAATGATACCTCTACTCGGATATATATTTTGTAGCTTTGATGTTCAGTTCAATTCCATCACTCAGTTGAGTCCGACTCTTTGGAACCCCATTGACTGCAGCATAACAGGCTTCCCTGTCCATCACTAACTCTGGGAGCTTGCTCAAACTCATGTGCATCGAGTCGGTGATGCCATCTAACCATCTCATCCTTTGTTGTTCTTTTCTCTTCCTGCCTTCAATCTTTCCCAGCATCAGAGTATTTCCCAATGAGTCAGTCCTTCACATCAGGTGGCCAAAGGATTGGAGTTTCAGCTTCAGAATCAGTCCTTCCAATGAATACTCAGGACTGATTTCCTTTAGGATTGACTGGTTTTCTCTCTTTGCTGTCCAAGGGATTTTCAAGAGTCTTCTCCAACACTACAGTTCAAAAGTATAAATTATTTGGTACTCAGCTTTCTTTAAGGTCCAACTCTCACACCCATACATGACTACTGGAAAACCATAGCTTTGACTAAATGGACCTTTGTCAGCCAAGTTATGTCTCTGCTTTTTAATATGCTGTCTAAGTTGGTCATATCTTTTCTTCCAAGGAGAAAGTATCTTTTAATTTAACGGTTGCAGTCACCATCTGGAGTGATCTTGGAGCCAAATAAAATAAAGTCTGTCACTGTTTCCATTGTTTACCCATTCATTTGCCATGAAATGATGGAACTGGATGCCATGATCTTAGGTTCTTGAGTGCTGAGTTTTAAGCCAACTTTTTTACTATCCTCTTTCACTTTCATCAAGAGGCTCTTCAGTTTCTCTTTACTTTTTGCCATAAGGGTGGTGTTATCTGCATATCTGAGGTTATTGATATTTCTTCTGGGAGTCTTGATTCCAGCTGTGCTTCATCCAGCCCAGCATTTCGTGTGATGTACTGTACATATAATTAAATAAGGAGGGTGACAGCATACAGCTTTGACATACTCCCAATTTGGAACCAACCCAGTGTTCCATGTCCATTTCTAACTGTTGCTTCTTGACCTGCATACAGATTTTTCAGAAGGCAGGTAAGCTTGTCTGGTATTTCCATGTCTTGAAAAATTTTCCACAGTTCATTGTGATCCATATAATGAAAGGCTTTGTCATGTCAATAAAGCAGAATTATCTGTTTTTCTGGAACTCTCTTGCTTTTTCAATGATCCAATGAATGTTAGCAGTTTGATCTCTAGTTCCCCTGCCTTTTCTAAATCCAGCTTGAACATATGGAAGTTCTTGCTTCACATACTGTTGAAGCCTCAGTTGGAGAGCTTTGATATGATTAATATTATTTAACACATCTGTTGCAGAATCAGTAATCTTTTCTATCTGTAAAATAACTTGTTAAAACAGCCAATTAAAAACTTGCTTTGTTAGACTAGTATGACTTAATTAGTCCTCTGTAAAATACAGCAATATTCTGGCCAATCTTCAGAAGATAAACTATTGTGAGACCAAGATGTCAAAGGTGATTCCAATCAAGATGATGGAATAATAAGTTGTTAAATTAACCTCATCCCACAAATACATCAAAAACATATCTACATGTAGAACAATTCTCACCAAATACCTACTGAACACTGGCAGAAAATTGCAGACAGTCAAAATTACAAGAAAGATCTCCACATAACTGGATAGGATAAAAAACAAAGGAATCAAGATAGGGCAAGCACCTCCAGGAGAGAACTATGAAAGAGGAATGATTCCCTCACCCTGGTAAGCCTCTTCACCAGTGGGAGGCCAAGTGGAACAGAAAGGCAGCTTCAGAGACTCAGAGGAGTGCAGTAGCCAGTTCGTAATAGCACAGAGGTCTGTGCTACCTCCTTTTACTCCTCAGTCCAAGATGTGCATCCACTGGTGTGGGCAGGGGCTCAGTACTAAAACTTGGGCTTCAGAGGACAGACACAGGGAAAGGACTGGAGTTGACTATGTGGAGAAAACCCGAAAGGGCTGAAGTTTGGACACAGGCTGCAACTGGAAGTATACGTGAGAGGAACCCAGGCCCATCACAGAGGGCAAGCATCACTATTAGCAAGTCCATGAAGAAAAAGCCAAGGCCCACCATAGTATCCTCTTTCTCAGCACAATTTCAACCATCACAGCAACACTTATGGGCTCTGGAAACCCTGCAAGCACCAGAATGTCGCCCATATATGGAAATGGGGCTGAAATCAAAGCTGATTTCCTGGGGCCATATGACTTAGGAAGCTGGACTGAAATCTGAGCTTTCTCCTTGCAGATGTGGTTTACGCAGGTATACAGCTCAGCCTCTGGGGCTTTGTAAACTCAGGGACTGTAGGATACCCCAGTGGACTATGGGTGCTCCTGTATCTGAGGTGAGTCCAGGATTAGCAGCCACAGGCATAGTGGGTGTGCATATGTGGAGGTCAGGCCTAGGCCAGCCTGCTTCTGTAACTCCCAGTGCAGGTTTAGATGCACAACTGCTGTGGTCCTGGTACCTGAATTTAGTGAAAGTGTGCTTACGGTCTGCTCTGGTGGATGTGTGAACACAGCATCTGTATTCCCATGGTCGAG
Source organism: Nanger dama (assembly GCA_917880005.1). Classification (NCBI taxonomy): domain Eukaryota; kingdom Metazoa; phylum Chordata; class Mammalia; order Artiodactyla; family Bovidae; genus Nanger; species Nanger dama. The sequence continues at coordinate 2,273,821 of CAKJTW010000014.1, read as the reverse complement.
GCAAGGCCAAGGGCAGTGCCAGCAACAGTGTTCTTTGTGAGCCTACACAGTGTGCAGCACCACAGAGTGCGCTCCTTAGCTGACAGCTCCAGGAAACGAGCACTCAGAGTTCCCTCTCACTGGAGGAGTTCCCAATCCCACCCACTTCACACCGCAGCTCAGAAACAGTTCTGGGGGCTTCCACTCCAACAACTAAGAAGCAAACCCTACTCCCGACAAAGCTGTGACAATCACAGAGCAAAGGGGAGGCTTCATGCACTATTGAGTGCAGACTCTGGTAAGCACTAATCATATTCATGATCAAGGAGATAAAGGCTAGCACACACTGAGGAAAGATACAACAGGGATCCACACTAAAAACAGTCCTCACATCAAAAATAGTAGCCCAGTCAGCCTACATAGGAATGCTCTCACATAAAATTAGCCTTAAAAGAAAACAATGTATAACTGTTTCCTCTGAACTCATAGACTCAGAGAAATTAAAAAAAAAAAAGAAACAGAGAAACCATTTTCAATTAAAATATCAAGAGAATTCCCCTGAAAGAACAATCAGTGAAAGAGACATGTTTAATTGAGTAGACATTAAGTTCAAAAAGGAGGAAATGAAAATGCTGAAGAAATTAAGAAAGGCTATCAGTAGAAACTGGATTCCCAGGTGGCTCAGTAGTAAAGCATTTGCCTAGCAAGTCAGGAGCCACAGGAGATGTGGGTTTAATCCTTGGACTAGAAGATTCCCTGATGGAGGAAATGGTAACCCAGTCCAGTATTCCTGCCTAAAAATCCAATGGACAGAGGAACCTGGCAGGCTACAGTCTTAAGATGTTGCAAAGAGTCAGACATGATTGATCAATTGACCACATGCTCATCAGTGGAAAAGCAAAGTACTGTAAAAAGGAATGAGAAACTATAAGCAGAAATAAGTTTATGAGCTTAGAAAACTCATTTGCCAACACAAAAGCCACGCTAAAGACAAAATAGCAAATTGAATAATACAGAAGAACAAATAAGTGATCTGGAAGATAGAATAATGAAAATTAACCAATCAAAACAGCAGACAGAAAAATAAATGGGGGAAAAAAAATAACACTAAAGATAACTAATATGACATGTGCCAATCTACCTATGACAGGGATCCCAGAAGGAAAAGAAACAGAAAAGAGGATCAAAAATGTATTTGCAGAAATTATGACTGAAAACTTCCCAAATCTAAAGAAGGAAACAGATATCCAGGTACAGGAAGCAAAAAGCTTCCCCAACATATAAACCCAAATAAATCTATAAGACATGTTGTAATTAAAATGCCAGAAGTTAGATAAAGAGAAGATTTTAAAGATGAAAGGTGAACAAAAAGTTAATTATAAAGCAACCCACAGAAGACTATCAACTGATTTCTCTACAGAAACATTGCAGGCCAAAAGGGAGTACAAGATATATTGAAAGACTTGAAAGGGAAAATTCTGCGACCTAGGATACTCTAACCAGAAGGATTATCATAGAATAGAAGGATAAATTTAAAAATTCTCAGAAAAACAAGAAAACAAAAGAATACAGGAATGCCAAACTTATCCTAGAATAAATATTAAAAGTTTTTTTTTTTCTTTTTAATAGAAGAGAAGCAAAAATTTGAGGGGCCAATACAATCACAATTGGAAATTAAATCACTTCAATAAGTCAATATATATGTTTTAGGAAAAAATGGGAAAGAATTGGTAACCACAGTGAAGAACATAGTGATAAAAATGAAGATGTGCAAGTGAACATCAAAATCATAAAATGTGAGGAAAGAGAGTAAGAATACATGGAGTTTTAAAAATGTGTTTCAGCCTGTATGACTACTAATCTAAAGCAAAAAGATACAGGACAGGGTTAATATACTAGAAAAACAGGGTAACCACAAATCAAAAACATATAATAATTTCACAAAAATCAAAAAAGAGGACACAAGCATAATAAAAATGATTTGGGGGAGAATGGATACATGTATATTTATGGCTGAGTCACTTTGCTGTGAACCTGAAATTATGACAACATTGTTAATCAGTTGTATTCCAATACAAAATAAAGAGTTCAGGGAGGGAGGATGGAGAGGGAGTTCAGGATGGAGAACACGTGTATACCTGTGGTGGATTCATGTTGGTGTATGGCAAAACCAATACAATATTGTAACGTAATTAACCTCCAATTAAAATAAATACATTTATATTTTTAAAAAGAATTTTAAAAAGTTAAAAAAAAGAAAGAAAAACATCACACCACAAAAGGAAAAACAAAAAAGAAAAAGAAAGGGACATAGAAGGGATACAACTGGAAAACAAGGTTTAAAATAGCAATAAGTATATGTCAATCAATAGTTACCTTAAAGGTCACTAGACTAAATGTTCCAACAAAAAGATACTGAGGGGCAGATTGGATAATAAAATAAAAACCTACAATATGCTGCTTATAAGAGACCTGCTTTAGGGGGAAGGACACATATAGATTGGAAGGAAAGGGGCGGAGAGAGATACTTCATGCAGGTGAAGATGTCAAGAAAGCAAGGATAGTGATAGTATCAGACAAAGCAGACTTTAAAATACATGCTGTAAAGAAAGACACTACACAATGATAAAAGTATCAATAAAAGATGATATTAAACTTAGTAATATATATGTACACAATATAAAAGCACTTAAATACATAAAATAGATACTATTTGACATAAACGAGAAATTGGCAGAAATACAATTGTAGTAGGATTGCAGTAGGATTTTAACACTCAAGTCATATTAACAGATAAATATTTGAGACAGAAAATACACAGAGATGACTGGACTTGCATTTTAAGAGGAAACAGAGATCCTAAATGATACAATAGAGTGGCTAGACTTAGTTATTTTCAGGATATTTTATATATATATATATATATATATATATATATATATATATTTTTTAATACACATTCTTTTCAAATGAACATAGAACATTCTCTAAGACTGACCATACATTAGGTCACAAAATATGCCTCAACAAAATTAAGAAGATAGAAATTAGTTCAAGCATTTGTTCAAGCATCTTTTCTCACCACAACAGCATGAAACTTAACTCAAGCACAGAGAAAGAAATGAGAAAAGAAATATTGCATGAATACTAAGCAACAAGTTTCAAAAAAAAAAAAAAAAAACAATCAGCGAGTGATGCAATCAAAGAGGAAATTAAAAATACCTTGAGACAAATGACAATGAAAACACAAAAACCATACAAAATCTATGGCATGCAACTAAAGCAGATCTTAGTGGAATACATAGTGATGCAGATTTTCCTAAAAGAAAAAAAAAAAAAAAAAGGCAGTAAATAAAATAGAGATTAAAACTCAATAGAAAATAGTCAATAAAACCAAGAGCTGGTTCTTTGAAAGAGTACACAAAATTGACAAGCCTCTGGTTAGACTAATCAAGAAGAAAAGAGAGGACTCAAAGACAATTTAAAAATGAAATAAGTGAGAGAACACTGATACAGCAGAAATGCAAAAGAGAGAATACTATGAACAATTATATATAAAATATTAGATATTAAAATAAATGAATAAGTTTCTAGAAACATGCTACTGTTGTTCAGTCACCCTGTCATATCCAAGTCTTTGTGACCTCAGGGACTGCAGCACACTAGGCCTCACTGTACCTAACCATCTCCCAGAGTTTGGCCAAGTTCATGTTCATTGCATTGGTGATGCCATCCAACCATCTCTCCCTCTGACATCCTGTTACAATCCACCAACACTGAATTAAGAAGAAATAGATAATTTGAACATATTAATCATGAGAAGTGAAATAGAATATGTTTATTACACTCTTTCACTGTTTATTTCATTATAATTTTCTCTACAAACAAAAGTCCAGGACCAGATGGTTTCACCCGGGAATTCTACAAAACATATAATGAACTTACACCAAGAACTTATACCAACTTATACTAACTTCTCAAACTTTTCCAAAAAAATTGCAAAATAAGGAACACTACCAAAGTCATCACTCTGTTACCAAAATCAGACAAAGACACTACCAAGAAGGAAAATCACAAGCCAATATCTTTGATGATGACAGATACAAAAATTTTTGACAAAAATATTAGCAGATCAAATCCAACAACACACACATACAAAATATAATACGCCACGACCAAGTTTGGTTCATCCATGGTCACAAGGATAGTTCAACATAAGCATACCAATGAATGTGATTTGCTACATCAAGAAAAGAAAAGAAAAATCATGATCATCTCAGTAGATTAAAATAAAAAGCATTTGATAAAATTCAACATACGTTCATGATAAAAACTCTTATCAAATTGGGTACAGAGAGACCATATCTTAACATAATAAAAGCTATTTATGACAAGCTCATTACTCTCAAATGGAAAGCTGAAAGATTCCTGCTGAAATCTGGAACAGAACAAGAATGTCCACTGTCACCACTTCTATTCAACATACTATGGGAAGTACTAGCCATAGTTGTCAGATAAGTAGAGAAGTAAAAATTACCCAAATTGAAAGGGAAGAGGTAAAATTGTTATTAATATACAGATGACATGATACTATATATAGGAAACCCTAAAGACTAAACACAAAAACCACTAGAAATGACAAATGAATTCAGAAAGGTAGCAAGTTAAAAGATTAATATACAAAAATAATTTGCATTTTTTTACACTAAACAATGATATAACAAAAAGAGAAGGTTTAAAACTAAACCCCTTTCAAAGTTGCATCAAAAATATTTAGGAATAAACCTGATCAAGGAGGTGAAAAATTTATATGAGAACTATAAAATATATCAGTGCATATATGGAAACTTAAGATGATTCAAAGAAAAGGAAAGATATCCCATGATCTTGGATGAGAAGAAATAATATTGTTGAAATGGCTATACTACTCAATGCAATCTATAGATATAATGCAATCTGTATCAAATCACTGGACGTTTTTCACAGAACTAGAACAAATAATCCTAAAATTTATATGGAACCAGAATTGCTCAAACAATTCAAAGGAAAAAAAAAAAAACAAGAGGCATAAATGTCCCTGACTTCAGACAATACTACAAAGCTCCACTAATCAAAAAGCATGGTCTTGGCACAGAAACATCATCTAGATCAATGGAACAGGATGGAGAGCCTGTAAATAAATCCACACACCTATGGTCAATTTCAACAAAGGAGGCAAGAATAGACAATGGATAAAAGACAGTCTCTTTAGAAAGTGATGCTGGGAAAGACGGAAGTGAAGTGAAATTCGTTCAGTCATATCTGACCTTTTGTGACCCCATGGACTATATAGTCCATGGCAATTCTCAAGGCCAGAATACTGGAGTGGGTAGCCTTTTCCTTCTCCAGGGGATCTTCCCGACCCAGGGATCGAACCCAGGTCTCCCACATTGCAAACGGATTCTTTACCAGCTGAGTCACAAGGGAAAAATATTGGAATGGGTAGCCTATCTCTTCTCCAGCAGATCTTCCCAACCCAGGAATCAAACCAAGGTCTCCTGCTTTGCAGGTGGATTTGTTACCAACTGAGCTATCAGGGAAGCCCAGGAAAGATGGAAAGTCACATGTAAATCAATGAAATTAGAACATTCCCTCACACCACACAAAAAAATAAACTCAAAATGTCCTATAGAATTAAATATATGAGAGGACACTATAAAACTATTTTCTGACATAAATTATAGCAATTATTTTTTAGGTCAGCCTATGCAAGCAATATAAATAAAAATAATAAGCAAATGGGACCTAATCAAGCTTATAAGATTTTGCACAGCAAAGAAAGCCGTAAACAAAGCAAAAAGAGAACTCCATTTATTTGGATCTATCCATGCTGACTCTTATTCCAGGTTTTTAACCATTACTCTGTGCTTCCCTGGTGGCTCAGAGGTTAAAGCGTTTGCCTCCAATGAGGGAGACCTGGGTTTGATCCCTGGGTTAGGAAGATCCCCTGGAGAAGGAAATGGCAATCCACTACAGTATCCTTGCCTGGAGAATCCCATGGACGGAGAAGCCTAGTAGATTACAGTCCACGGGGTCGCAAAGAGTCGGACACGATTGAGCGACTTCACCTTCACCTGTGTCAAAGTAGAATTCTTCATGGAGAATGGCATTAGACAGGACCAGGTGGAATGCTATAAGGAGCTAGGGCATAATACTAGGTACTGGGAACTGGAAATGAAAGACCAGAAAGTAGAAAGCATAACTGTGAAGCAACTTGTTTGAGTGTAACATACAAACAAAACATTAATTCATATATATATATATATATATATATGGCACACACACACAACTGAATCAGTTTTCTGTACACTTGAAACTAATGCAACATTGTGAATTAACAGTACTTCAATTTAAAAATCTGAAAATATTAAAGAGCTAACAGTTTCCTTTGATTTTGGTTTAAAAAAATAAATAAAGGGAATTCCCTGATAGCCCAGTGATTAAGACTTGCTTTCATAGCAGTGGTCCAGGTTGAGTCCCTGGACAGAGAACCAAGATCCCATTTGCTATGTGGCATGGTCAGAAAAAAAAAGAAAAAAGTGAATAAAACCTGAAGTCTTAATTTCCGTACCTTTCCTGAGCTTTGCTCATCTGTTTCTCATCTTCTCTGCTGGACATTGCCAGCTAGATGCTCCTGGCAAAATCCGCCCCCAAAAAAAAAAAAAAAGAAACAGTAATAATTTTACCTTTTCATACATTTCAGTTATATATGCCAGAAAACTAGGAGCCACATTTATATTTCCTACACTTGCTACATTAATTATTTACCAAACCCTTATTATTCCTACCAAGTATCTCCAGAATTTCTCTTATTCTGTGTTCTCTTTTCCAGTTTTACAGCCTCTGTTCTAATTTTGTCTTCTCCCTGAATCACTAAAATACTCATTTTCACATATACCAACTTTACACTAATCTCGTTGGACTTCACTCTATCTTCCATACCAGAATTAAAACAGAGTTAAAGCATATATAATTAACACACATACACACATATATATAATATATATATATATAATGTTGTCATATGTTCACTTTCTATATTCTTTATCACCTTCAAATTCAGTCATACAGGCTGTGCAGTCACTGTTCATTTATTCATACTGCTCTTTCTGACTGGGTAGACTTTAACCACATCTTTATAGAAACAAAATCTCATAATCTCTCTCCCAAGACTAGCTTCACTTTTCTACTCAGAATACGTAATGCTGTGATTTATTTTCTCTCTGACCAAAGGATCAAAATATTGATCCTTTATCACAGGTAATCACAATGCATTGTAGTTAATGGTTAATTTGTTGGTCTCGCTAACCGTATTACCTTTTAAACTTGGCAACTGGAGACTTCTTTTGGCTGTGCTGGGCCTCCGTCGCTTTGTGCCAGCTTCTTCTAGCTACAATGAGCGGGTGCTGCCCTTCACCACTATGCACAGGCCTGTCACTGTGCTGACTTCTGTTGTGGAGCACTGGCTCGAGGCGCGCGGATATGGTTGTGGTACACGGGCTCAGTAGCCATGGCATATGTGCTTAGTTGCTCCATGGCATGTGGAATCTTCCTGGAGCAGGGATTGAACCCTTGTTCCCTGCACTGGCAGACAGTTTTCCATCCACTACTCCACCATGGAAGTCCAAGATTAGACACTTAAAAGATGAGTATATATTCTTCTGTATATTGGGTACCCAGGAGAGTGTCTCCTCACGTTAAGGAAGTTTGGGAGTGGTGAACATCATGTGTTTTGTATCCACATGATTCTATATCATTGGTCTTCAGTCCTTCCCAAAGTGCTCCCTTAAGTGGGACCAAAAGTGTACATCTTGCAAAATTGTTTCTACAGGGTGCTGATCCTGTATGAGTACACCTGTTTTACATATTTTAAAAAGATAGCTAATGGGAAGTGGTGAGCTCAACCTGGTGCTCTGTGGCAACCTAGAGGGGTGGGATGGGGTGGGAGGGTAGGAGGAAGGTTAAAGAGGGAGGGGATACACACACACACACACACACACACACACACACACACACACACTAGGGATAATTCACATTGTATGGCATAAACTAACACAACATTGGACAGCAGTTATTCTCTGTTTAAAAAACTAAATGTGTCAACAGGGCTTCTCCCCTTCCCAGCAGCCAGGTCTGTTATATCATTCTCCTTGCCTTTTCCAGCTCCTAGGGGCTCTTTGCCCATTCCAGTACTCTTGCCTGGAAAACCCCTGGACAGGAGCCTGGAAGGCTGCAGTACATGGGGTCGGTGAGGGTCAGACATGACTGAGTGACTTCACTTTCACTTTTCACTTTCATGCATTGGAGAAGGAAATGGCAAACCACTCCAGTACTCTTGCCTGGAGAATCCCAGGGACGGGGGAGCCTTGTGGGCTGCCATCTATGGGGTCGCACAGAGTCGGACGTGACTGAAGTGACTTAGCAGCAGCAGGGGCTCTTTGTGTCCCTTTGCTCCTGGCTTCTTTCTTCCAACTAAAAAAAAAAAAAAAAAGCAACAGTGAATCTTTTTTGTTGTTGAGGATTTTTTTGTTTTTCTTAAATTGAAATATAGTTGAATTACAATGTTGTGTTAACTACTATTATACAGCAAAGTGACTAATTTATACATATGCACATTATTTTTCATATTATTTTCCATTATATTTTATCACAGAATATTGAATATAATTCATCACTAATTATTAGACAAATGCAAATCAAAATTACAGTGAAGTACCATCCCATGCTGGTCAGAATGGCTATCTGAAAATACCTACAAATAACAAATGTCAGAGAAGGTGTGGAGAAGAGTGAACCTTCCTACACTGTTGGTGGGAATGCAAGCTGGTGCAGCCACCATGAAAGACAGTATGGACGTTTGTCAGAAAACTATACAAATAGATAATATATACAAATATAAAATCCAGCAATCTGACTCCTGGGCATATATCCAGACAAAACTATAATTCAAAAAAGAGATACACTATAGCAGCACTGTTTACAATAGCCTAGATGTGGAAGCAACCTAAATAAATAGCCATCATCAGACAAATGGATAAGAAGATGTGGTACATATATACAATGCAATATTACTCCACCCTAACCAAAAAAAAAAAAAATGCTATTTGACAAATGCTCTTATTAGTAAAGCACGTGTCTGCAATGTGGGAGACCAGGGTTCTATCCCTGGGTTGGGAAGATCCCCTGGAGAAAGAAATGGCAGCCCACTCCAGTAGTCTTGCCAGGAAAACCCCATGGACAGAGGAGCTGCTAGGCTACTGTCCATGGGGTCACTAAGAGTCGGACACGACTGAGCGACTTCACTTTCACTTTATGCCTTTTTACTATAGTCACTTCATCTTCTCATGTGGTTATATTAGTCCTTCTTGGATAATATAAGATAATCTCCCTCATCTCAAAGTCATTAATCATTTCTGCAAGACCCCTTTAGCTCCATAACCTCTATTCAATTGGCTCCAGGGATTGAAACATGAATGCCTTTGTGGAACCATTTTTCTTCCTACCATGCCTTGTTTTCAAAGTGGATAAATGGCTTGGGGATCTGTGAGAGGGAGTTAAAAGGACCATACAGAGGAAGTAATCAAAAGAAGTTTCGTTTCTGATGTTGATAATGGATCAAATGAGTTTCAAAATCAGAATTTAAGTAACTATGGATTTAACAATATGGTCCATATAATATTAGAGAAAAAAATTAAACTGATAATGTATTTTTAAGGAAATACCTATTAATATTCATAAAGTTCTATTCCATTTTTACAACTGATATTTAGGGACTCTGTAACAATGTACATCCCAGACTCCATTCACTATGGATGCTGACTCAATAGCCCTTTGACTGGGTGGAGACTTTTGCTTTTAGCATTCATATCAGGTGATTCTGATTGTGCACATTTACTACAACGCTTCAAGAAATGTTGCTAGAGTTCTTATTTCTTTACTACTGGAGCTGCTGCTGCTGCTGCTAAGTCGCTTCAGTCGTGTCCGACTCTGTGCGACCCCGTGGACGGCAGCCCACCAGGCTCCCCCGTCCCTGGGATTCTCCAGGCAAGAACACTGGAGAGGGTTGTCCTTTCCTTCCCCGATGCATGAAAGTGAAGTCATTCAGTCATGCCCGACTCTAGCCATCCCATGGACTGCAGCCCACCAGGCTCCTCCGTCCATGGGATTTTCCAGGTGAAAATATGGAGTGGGGTGCCATTGCCTTCTCCAACTACTGGAGCTAGAACATCTTAATTGTTGTTACTGAAATTGTGAATCACTGCTCTAGAGAATATATATCTTATTCAAAAGTGACATTCAGTATGAAATAGAATAGTGCAATATAGAGTTTTAAATTAAAGTAAATATAATTACTAAGGTCTATGAAAAATACAACATTTTAATCAGTTACTACAATTCTTTCATCATTTAATAATTGTATACAATTAAAATGAATAATCATAAATTTTGGCTTTATTCAAATAAATTTATTTATTGGTCACCCTACACATAAATGTGGGCTAACAGCTATGTGAGGATCAAAGTAGTCACACCTTTAGAAAGCACATTAGTCTTACCCATTCTACTTTAAAGGTAAAGAAGAAAGAAGTTCTTTATATTAATGGAAAAATAAAGCTAATGTAGCTCATAAATTACCAAAGAAAATATTTGTTTCAATATTAATATATTTAGTTTACTTTAAATATAATACAAATTGAAATATGCATTCTAACACTAAGGCCTAACCATGGAACTTCCCTAGAAAGACAAGTCTGGAGGCTCCAGCAGAAATAAACTGACTTTTTAACATAAAATTCAGAATAACTTTCCAATGTAGAGCTTAATATTGACCTGTATTTGCAAGGATAATGGCATCCTCACAGCCAAATAATTGGGCATATTTTTATTTTACTGCATTATCACCTGTTATTTAACTCAGAGATGCAGTAATTTCCATAAGGTAGTTCATCTGTGGCTGCTATAAGAAATGATACATGTTAATTAAGGAATTAAATGGGAAAATTATTTTTTTTCTAATTTTTGATTATTTTTACCAATCTAGAATTTGTTTTATATTCCTATAGACCTAGGGTCTAGTTTATAGATATTTATTATATACCAGAATTTATTTAAAATATATGTTTTCAGAATAGGTCATTTGTGTCCTTGTAGCTGATTTGAACTTCTCTAATTGAAAATCAGATTAGATAGTTCACTCAATTCTTCTAATTAAACTCTTCTGATCTATCCCCTTTGCTTTTAGTAGAACTCTAAATACTCTAGTAGGGCTGAAAAGGTCAACAGTATCTGACTGCTACTCACCTTTCCAGCTTTATTGCATATACTTAACCTCTACCCACCACAGTTATAGCTATTATAATTCAGTTGCTGGGAATCACATTTTCTGTACTTTCTCTGAACATGTGCACGTTTTTCTATTCCAAGAACACACCACTCTCTCCACATTCTGTCTGGATACCTCTTACTATTAGTGCATCCAAATTAGCACTATGAACTAAGTGCAAGTTATCTTATCTATCTAACTGAATTGTATTTGCCTATATTGTCCCTGAACTCTAAATCCGTTGAAAATAGAACCCCAAAACAAGCTAACTGAAAGAAGTGCTATCCTGGTGCTGAAAAGGTGATTGAGACTAGATGCCTGGCTCCACAAAATAATGGAAAAACAAACCAAAAAAAATGAAAACACGTATTAAAGTGCTTTATGATAAGCAACATTGACATACACTATACTTATTTAAGGGATTCAGAGAATAAAGAATCTACCTGCAGAGGGGCAGACCCAAATTCAGTCCCTAGGTGGGGAAAATATCCTGGAGAAGGGAATGGTTACCCACTCCAATATTATTGCCTAGAGAATTCCATGAACAGAAAAGCCTGGCAGGCTACAGTCCATGGGGTCGCAAAGAACTGAACAACAACTGAGCGACTTTGACTGTCATATGCTATGTAAAACAAAGTGTACAAATCGAAATGTTTTCTGACTTTTTCATTGGAGCTGGCAAAATGTAAAACTAGAAGGAATCCCTTTATAAATTGATGCAAATAAATGGTTTCTTCCAAATGAAAAAGAAGCAGTACTCTCATTTTTTCCACATTCATCTCTCATAAAATAGCTCTATTTTATTTAAAGTTCCCATGTTGCTATATTACTTAGAAATAAAGATTAAAATTTTAATTAACATGTGTTTAATTAATTAAAGGCAAGAAAGTACTTAAAACAGGTGCATGGATTATTTTTTCTTACATTCAGAAACTTCATTACTAATTAAAACTATTTCTTAAAGTTATCTACATCAAATTATAAGATCAATGATTATAGTTTTAGTGGCAAAATTTTTCAGATAGTATAATATATCTAATCTTTTAAAATGTAAGTGGATTTTCAGGTGTTCTTAGATTTTTTAATGTAGTGAGATTTAAGGAAAGGACTACTTCACCACTTTCATACTCAATCCATTTAAAGTTATATCTATATTGGAAATATAAATTGCTACTTACCTGAGTGACATATGAATCCATGAAGAATGTGAAAACATGTGTGGAAATGGAGAAATAGCACTTTAAATGTTCATTTTTTTAATCTAGTAGTGAAATATTCTGAGTTTCTTGCAGTCATGTTATGAAGTGTATATGTATTTTGACAACATGTGTATTCCACGATGTATTTACATTTTTCCATGCAAGTAAGTCAGTTTCAAATTTTGAGCAATGTTGAATTAAGGTAAGTTTAGCAAAGTAATGATGTGTATGTATGAGTGTGTGGTGAAAGAACTGGATAATCTTTAGTTAAAGAAGTCAAGTCCATATCTTTATAACTTGACATCTACCAAATGTTTTAGAAACCCATTTGCCAAGGATGATATCTGTTGAAAGAAAAAGGATGGAGTAGACTTCTGAAGACAGTAGTAATGCTGTGGCCAAATACAGGTTATATTACAATTCAGTTATGAGCAAAATTATGAGTTTCCATCTGGTGAACCACATTGTTTCATTGTATTTGCAAATTTGAAATCATATGCATAAGTAGAGAGCCCAATTATTTCAGCATTTCCATTAAGATATACTTTTATATAGTACTAAAATATGCATACAACCTAGGATGCCTCTATATATATATATATATATATATATATATATAGTATTATCACAGTTATTGCTACTGGGCATTAAAGGTGCATCAAAAGGAAAACCTAGCTTCCAAGTTTAAGAAAAGGATTATTGCAAGAAGAAAATGGAAGGTTACTTTAGAATCCCTATTTATAAATGTGAAATATTTTACTCCATGAAAAAAAGAACTAATTCAGGTGAGAGACTCAGTTGTAAGATCAAAAACTCAGTAGTACTAGGCCATCATCTTACAGATGAAAGTATTAACTCTCTCTTAGTCCTCAGGGACTTGTAAAGAATTGAAGATGTAAGTGCTTATGTAAAAAGGAAATCTCTGTGTGGAGAGCATTTTTAAACTACTAAAAGTGTTCCTTGGGGGTTATGTTCTTATTGTAGCTAACAGGCAGAGTGTTCACGCTCTTTTCAAGATCTTCATTGTAGCTGAAGCTCAGGAAACTAATGGCACAGACTTTGAGTTGGTTTCTATTTTCAAGTAATTAGGTATGAATTGATGGCAACATAGAAAAAATTCCCATGATTCCCCTTTGTATTGATTTTGACTTTGTAAAAGCTATCTGCTGCTTATTTGTAAAAAGCACTTTTAACGTATGATTTTTTTGACCTAGATTAATTTTTTTATATTGCAAGTATTTTATTTATCTCTTAAAATATTTTTATTAATCTCAAATAAAAAAGAAAGCCACTTCCTTAATAGCTGAGTTGTTTGGTTTCCTGGAATAATTTCACACATATTTTGCAAACTTAGATAGTTTGGCAGTTTTAAATAATCGAAGGCTTGTTAATAGGTACATCAGAAATTAGAGCTATTGTATATGATGATTTGACATTTGAAGTTTTAACTGAAATATTCTGTCCATTTAAGGAGTACATTCCATAAGAATATAATTACTTGAGCCATCTATTTATTGACATGATCAGAATAACAGTTTTAATATTTAGTACTCAGAACACAGTTTATTGACCAGGAGATTTAATTAATCCTTAGAGTATCTCTCTTGCTCACTTTTTAACAGAAAACATAGACAACCAAAGTGAATTTGCTATATGTCTCAGGAAACTCAAAAAGGGCCTCTGTATCAACTTAGAGGGATGGGGTGGGGAGGGACATGGGAGGAAGATTCAAGAGGGAGGGGATATATGTATGCCTATGGCTGATTCATGCTAAGGTTTGACGGAAAACAAGAAATTTCTGTAAACAACTATTCTTCAATTAAAAAATAAATTAAAAATGGATGCTGAGGAATTTAATAGTAAACATAAAGACACTTAAAAACTCTATCTCAGATGCCATAGTCTCCCCTAATTGGGATCATCAGTCTTTTCACATTTATAAATATGTTACTTTATTTAATGAGTATTTAATAAATACAGACTAACTAAGGTAAGTATTTAAGCACAGGGGATATGTTAATAAATAAAATAGAGAATATTCTTCTTTGAAATGTAGCATATAAGTATTGAGTTCCTAGGTGGTTCAGTGGTAAAGAATTCGTTGGCCAATGCAGGAGATGTGGGTTCAATCCCAGAGTCAGGAAGATCCCCTGCAGAAGGAAATGGCAACCCACTCCACTACTTTTGCTTGAGAAATCCCATGGACAGAAGAGATTGCTGGGCTATATTCCATGGCATCACAAGAGAGTTGGACATGACTTAGTGACTAAAAGAACCAAATAGAAGTCTTGGAAATAATAAGAGGAAGTAGGTGAGTTCTTACATTGCTGATGTATAAAAATTTGTTATACCAACTGTACTAGGGAGTTTTGTAGTAAATAGCATTATTAATGGAACAATGGACTGGTTCCAAATTAGGAAAAGAGTACATCAAGGCTGTATTCTGTCACCCTCCTTATTTAACCTATAAACAAAGTACATCACATGAAATGCTGGGTTGAATGAAGCACAAGCTGGCATCAAGATTACTGGGAGAAATATCAGTAACCTCAGATACACAGATGACAACACCCTTATGGCAGAAAGTGAAGAGGAACTAAAGAGCCTGTTGATGAAAGTGAAAAAGAGGAGTGAAAAGTTGGCTTAAAACTTAACATTCAAAAAACTAAGATCATGGAATCTGGTCACATAACTTCATGGAAAATACATGGAGAACAATGGAAAGAGTAACAGACTTCATTTTCTTGGGCTCCAAAATCACTGCAGATGGTGATTGCAGCCATAAAATTAAAAGACGCTTGCCCCTTGGAAGAAAAGCTGTAAAAGACCTAGACAGCATATTAAAAAAACAGAAAGATTACTCTGCTGGCAAAAGTCCATCTAGTCGAAGCTATGGTTTTTCCAGTAGTCATATATGGATGTGAGAGTTGGACTATAAAGAAAGCTGGGTGCCAAAGAATTGATGGTTTTGAACTGTGGTGTTGGAGAAGACTTTTGAGAGTCCCTTGGACTGCAAGGAGATCAAATCAATCAGTCTTAAAGGAAATCAGTTCAGTTCAGTGGCTCAGTCATATCCAACTCTTTGCAACCCCCAAAATCGCAACAAGCCAGGCCTCGCTGTCCATCAGCATCTCCCGGAGTTCACTCAGACTCATGTCATCGAGTCCATGATGCCATCCAGCCATCTCATCCTCGGTCGTCCCCTTCTCCTCCTGCCCCCAATCCCTCCCAGCATCAGAGTCTTTTCCAATGAGTCAACTCTTCGCATGAGGTGGCCAAAGTACTGGAGTTTCAGCTTTAGCATGATTCCTTCCAAAGAAATCCCAAGGCTGATCTCCTTCAGAATGGACAGGTTGGATCTTCTTGCAGTCCAAGTGATTTTCAAGAGTCTTCTCCAACACCATAGTTCAAAAGCATCAATTCTTCGGCACTCAGCCTTCTTCACCATCCAACTCTCACATCCATACATGACCACAGAAAAAACCATAGCCTTGACCAGACGGACCTTAGTCGGCAAAGTAATGTCTCTGCTTTTGAATATGCTATCTAGGTTGGTCATAACTTTTCTTCCAATGAGTAAGTGTCTTTTAATTTCATGGCTGCAGTTGCCATTTGCAGTATTTTGGAGCCCCCAAAAATAAAGTCTGACACTGTTTCCACTGTTTCCTCATCTATTTCCCATAAAGTGATGGGACCAGATGCCATGATCTTCATTTTCTGAATGTTGAGCTAAGCCAACTTTTTCACTCTCCTCTTTCATTTTCAAGAGGCTTTTTAGTTCCTTTTCACTTTCTGCCATAATGGTGGTGTCATCTGCATATCTGAGACTATTGATATTTCTCCCGGCAATCTTGATTCCAGCTTGTGTTTCTTCCAGTCCAGCGTTTCTCATGATGTACACTGCATATAAGTTAAATAAGCAGGGTGACAATATACAGCCTTGACGTACTCATTTTCCTATTTGGAACCAGTCTGTTGTTCCATGTCCAGTTCTAACTGTTACTTCTTGACCTGCATACAGATTTCTCAGGAGACAGGTCAGGTGCTCTGGTATTCCCATCTCTTTCAGAATTTCCCACAGTTTATTGTGATCCACACAGTCAAAGGCTTTGGCATAGTCAATAAAACAGAAATCGATGTTTTTTTGGAACTCTCTTGCTTTTTCCATGATTCAGTGGATGTTGGTAAATTGAACTCTGGTTCCTCGGCCTTTTCTAAAACCAGCTTGAACATCAGGGAGTTCACGGTTCACGTATTGCTGAAGCCTGGCTTGGAGAATTTTGAGCATTACTTTACTAGCATATGAGATGAGTGCAATTGTGTGGTAGTTTGAGCATTCTTTGGCATTGCCTTTCTTTGGGATTGGAATGAACACTGACCTTTTCCAGTTCTGTGGCCACTGCTGAGTTTTCCAAATTTGCTGGCATATTGAGTTCAGCACTTTCACACATCATCTTTCAGGATTTGAAACAGCTCCACTGGAATTCCATCACCTCCGCTAGCTTTGTTCGTAGTGATGTTTTCTAAGGCCCACTTGACTTCACATTCCAAGATGTCTGGCTCTAGATTAGTGATCACATCATCATGGTTATCTGCGTCGTGAAGATCTTTTTTGTACAGTTCTTCCATGTATTCTTGCTACCTCTTCTTAAAGAAAATCAGTCCTGAATATTCAGTGGAAGGACTGATACTGAAGCTGAAACTCCAGTACTTTGGCCACCTGATGCAAACAACTGACTCGTTAGAAAAGATCCTGATGATGGGAAAGATTGAAAGTGGGACAAGAAGGGGATGACAGAGGAAGAGATGGTTGGATGGCATCACTGACTCAATG
This sequence comes from Nanger dama, assembly GCA_917880005.1. NCBI lineage: Eukaryota > Metazoa > Chordata > Mammalia > Artiodactyla > Bovidae > Nanger > Nanger dama. The sequence goes on along the minus strand of CAKJTW010000014.1, from coordinate 2,256,447 downwards.
GACATGAATTTGAGCAAGCTCCAGGAGTTGGTGATGGACAGTGAAACCTGGTGTGCTGCAGTCCATAGAGTCACAAAGAGTTGGACAAAACTGAGTGACTGAACTGAATTGACCATTATTAAAAATTCATGCATATTCTTTTTGAACAAGCTTTTGGTATCTACTCTAGAAAATACATGTGCAAATATACACAAGGTAGTTTCATTATTTTACATCAGGATTGTTTGCATTAGATGAAATAGAAGAACAAACCAAATGCCCTTCCATTGGTAATGGCTAAATAAACTTCCTTATAATTTATACAAAGATTTGAATGAGTAGGACAATGTTTATGAATATGTAATGTAATGAATATGAATGTAATGAATATGTTTGTAGAACATATTCACTAGATATATTTTAAAATATTTATACAAACAAATGAAGACATTTGTCAGGGTGTGTGTGTGTGCGTGTGTATTTATAAATGCATAGAAAGAAGTCACAAAATGAATTGATAATACTAATTATTTATGGGGGAAAAACTGGCTATGTGGTGATGTTAAATGTGGATTTTATCGTCATTTATCTATTTCATATATGTAATAATTGTAAAATTAAAGATAAATAGCAAAAATGAATTTAATGGGATGCATGCTATAGAACCATGCCTGAGTAAACAGCAGTAAGTAACTAATTTTAGGTATTTCTAGAGTAGGAAAATAGATCACATGCATGAGTTCAACAGGTATTAAGTGTATGTGTTACATTCCAAAATGTGTTTTACCAATTTATATTTTAAAGTTTTCATGGATTTATGGCATATAGTTTGTGTAGGTTTTCCCATGGCAAAACTTCCAACAATGCCATTACATATTATTTACCTCAAAGGCTCACATTTAGGACAGCTCCTCCCTTTCCACTGCCCACTCCACACTGACTATACTTTTTCCTCTTTCGTGTCCTCCTTCTTGGTCCTATGAATCTCATGCAGCCTTTTCCTCCAAAAGGCTACTAGATATCCCTCATGACACCCAGGAAGTGTGCTAACACCCTGTAAATAGAGTTGTATATGCATGCTCAGTTGTATCCAACTCTTTGCAGCCTCATGGCAATGGAATTTTCTAGGCAGGAATACTGGTGTGTGTTGCCATTTCCTACTCCAGATCTTCCCAACCAAAGGATTGAACTTGTGATTCCAGCATTGGCAGGCAGGTTTTTTTTTTTTTTTTTTTTTTTTAACCACTGCACCACCGGGGAAGCCCCAAATGCGGAGATAGAATTATGTAATGAGGACAGTGATCACAAAGGAAACAATTAAATTTAAATGGCAAGGATAGAAAAATTTCACAAAGAAAGTGAAATTTTGAGTGAACATTAGAAGAACAAATTGTGCTTTTTCTGGAACCTGAAGGATGATTTTAATGATTCAGCTTAAGAGACTATACTTTAATAACCAAAGAAATGTTCAAATACTTTGGAATTACTAGAGAAAAGAATTATTGGAGAGCAGGTGAAGCAGGTGAAAATTTCTTTTGGATATTTACGGTTGAATACTTGACAATTATATATGAATACAAATGACTCAAGTAGTAGAGAATCTGCCAGCAGTCCAAGAAGCTCATGATACTTGGTTCAAACTCTAGGTCAGAGAGATCCCTGGAGGAGGAAATGGCAACCCATTCTAGTATTCTTGCCTGGAAAATCCCATAGACAGAGACTCTGGTGAGCTACAGTCCATAGAGTCACAAAGAGTCAGATACAACCGAGCATACACGCATAAGTAAATTACATAGGTTACATGTTTTAATAAGAAAAATGAACAATTTTAAAAATTCAATTATACTAAGTACAAAATTTGTAAAGCACAAAAGTAGATTTACATGTTACTGTTAGTGCATACATGTGAAAAAAATCAGACGTAAAAATAAAATTATTTTCACCATTTCTAAATGAGTGACAAGTAATGCAACCTCTAATTTTTATTTATCTCTAGAATAAGTAATTAAAGTCAATATTTAAGCTATAAAACCTTAAGTACAAAGTGCTTTTGGTGTGTCTTCTGATGAAGTCAAGAGAAGGGCAAAGTGATAAGCATGGTCAAGCAATACACTCTTGATGCTTGTGGTGAAAGAATACTGGAGTAGGTTACCAATTCCTCTTCCAGAGGAATCTTCCCAACCTAGGGATTGGTCTGTGTCACCTACGTCTCCTGCATTGAAGGTGGATTCTTTATCCACTGAGCCATCAGGGAAGTCCAGTGAACAATTAGTTAACTCAGCAAAAATAAGCTGAGCTAGCTTTTTCCTGTTTTCCTGACCAGGGACCATTCCTAATGAACTGCATGATCAGTTAATAAAGTATCAACAAATTAAGACAATGCAAAAAAAAAAACAACAACAACAAAAAACACGAAATAGGCAATGCAGTAGAACTAGTGATTTTTTTTTCAAAAATAATTTACAAATTCAAACAAAGAAGAGTTTACCCAGGTAGTCTCTCCCTAAACAAAAAGAAAACAAAATGTCAATTCAGATCTTGAAATTTTGTAGTATACTGCATTTTTAAGTATTTTATATTGCCACCTCTCACATTCCTTCTTGTCTAGTATTCCTCATATTCCTTTTGAAATTAAAAGATTACTATAGACATGCAGCAATTTCAGTCTAGAAAGAAGATAATTTTTGAGCTCAGCTTTGAATAAGAAAACTAGCCAAGCAAAGACCTACAGAAAGAAATGTAGGTTCAGGAAACAGCTATTGCAAAAGCCAGTCTGGCTAGTGTGCATGAACAATGGTGGTATTTCTATGAGTAAACGATCAGGTCACAGAGGCAGAGACTAAATAAATATTTGTAAATTATGATAAGAAATTTGGATGTTTTACACTGTAATCATTTATAAGTCTGCATCTTCTATAAACCTACTCAGAGACTAACTCCATCTCATCACCCAGTGTTATCACTGAGGTTTACAACATGCCTGCCACTAAACAGACACTCAATAAATATTTTTTGGATAAAATCATATTGGAATTTGATATTTCCATGTAAAAATGAAAGTCACTCAGTCCTGTCCAACTCTTTGTGACCCTGTGGACTATAGTCCATGGAATTCTCCAGGCCGGAATACTGGGTACCTGTTCCCTTCTCCAAGGGATTTTCTCAACTCAGGGCTCAAACCCAGGTCCCCAACATTGAAATTGGATTCTTTACCAGCTGAGCCACCAGGGAAGTTTCTATTCAAGTATGCACTTTAAAAAATATTATAGTTTGTGTATTTCAAAGCCTGGGGGCAAGCAATAAGCCAGGACTTGGGTCACTAACAATAATAAGAAAGTTCTGTATGAGTAAATGTAAAAGACATGTAGGGGCCCAATTAGGTAGATGTTTTAAGCTTAATCTAGTTCAGCATTGACTATGATGTTTCCTTTCTCACTTAGAACTCTAATGGGCTTTACCCATTATCATTATCTTGCTCATTAGTGAGCAAGCATCTCAGAAGATTAAAACAGAGTGGTAAGAGATGAAAACTGTTACCACTTGTCTTTTTCATTCTAACTCTACATTTAATTGGGGGAGCTAATGCTTTTCTATTTCAGTTTTCTATTCATAACTGTTTATGAATAGAAATGCAGTATGGTTTTTGACATTTCATGTAAGCCACACCAAATTTATATTCTACACTTATTTAAGCAAGTTTCATAACCTGGTGCTGCATGAATAAGCTCTATGTTTAGTATCCAAAATTCACCTCTGAATTTCAGCTTTTGAAATTAATTTCTGAGTGTTTCTCCACAGGAGCTTCTCATTGAAATTGTCATTCATACTGATGTCAATGAAGTACATCAAGAAATTATAAGATGAGACTCTGAATAACCCATTCTAGATAATTTTTAAAAAAAGTTAAGTTAAAAGCATACTAAATGAGACTTTTTTTTTTTTTTTTTTTTTAGAAATAAATGTAGGATGTAAGGTCTTTTGAGGTCCAAGGGGATAAATTAGGAGAGAATTGTAGTTAATTTTCCCACTTGAAGAGAATTCATCCCTGAATGGAATGTCTTAGAGAATATTTTCTTAACTGAAAAACAAACAAACAAGATTTGGAGATTCAAATAAGAAAATTTTGATTTAGTGAATGATTAGTCAAGGTCCCCTAGAGAAATAGAATCAATATTATATATATATATATGCATATTTATATAAGTATATATATATAGAGAGAGGGAGACACACAGAGATTTAAGAAACTAGATAACATGATAATGGAGGCTGGAAAGTACATAATTTGCTAGAGTATTAGCAGGCTAGAGACCCAAGGAAGAGCCATGTTGTAGCTCAAGTTTAAAGACCACCTACGGCAAAAATTCTTCTTGATTGGGGAAGGTGTGTTTTTGTTCTAGTAAGGCCTCAACTGATTAGATGAGGCCCACTCACATACACGGAGAAGGCAATGGCAACCCACTGCAGTACTCTTGCCTGGAAAATCTCATGGACGGAGGAGCCTGGTAGGCTGCAGTCAGTCCATGGGGTCTCTAAGAGTCGGGCACGACTGAGCGACTCCACTTTCACTTTTCACTTTCATGCATTGAAGAAGGAAATGGCAATCCACTCCAGTATTCTTGCCTGGAGAATCTCATGGACAGAAGAACCTGGTGGGCTACAGTCCATGCAGTTGCAAAGAGTCGGACACGACTGAGCCGTCTTCACTTCACAGTATCTGGGCATCATGGTTCAGCCAAGTTGACACATAAAATTAATCATTACAAATTACTCCTTGTCATGTTGGCACCTATATGCATCTCCTAAAGCATACTTAATGTTTCAGTTCAGTTCAGTTCAGTTCAGTCGCTCAGTCATGTCCGACTCTTTGCGACCCCATGAATTGCAGCACACCAAGCCTCTCTGTCCATCACCAACTCCCGGAGTTTACTTAGACTCATGTCTACCGAGTCAGTGATGCCATCCAGACATCTCATTCTCTGTCATCCCTTTCTCCTCCTGCCCCCAATCCCTCTGAGCATCAGTGTCTTTGCAGTGAGTCAACTCTTCACATGAGGTGGCCAAAGTACTGGAGCTTCAGCTTCAGCATCATTCCCTCCAAAGAAATCCTAGGGCTGATCTCCCTTCAGAATGGACTAGTTGGATCTCCTTGCAGTCCAAGGGACTCTCAAGAGTCTTGTCCAACACCTCAATTCAAAAGCATCAATTCTTCGGTGCTCAGCTTACTTCACAGTCCAACTCTCACATCCATACATGACCACAGGAAAAACCATAGCCTTGACTAGATGGACATTTGTTGGCAAGGTAATGTCTCTGCTTTTCAATATACTATCTAGGTTGGTCATAACTTTCCTTCCAAGGAGTAAGCGTTCTTTAATTTCATGGCTGCAGTCACCATCTGCAGTGATTTTGGAGCCCCCAAAATAAAAGTCTGATACTGTTTCCACTGTTTCCCCATCTATTTCCTATGAAGTGATGAGACCAGGTGCCATGATCTTCGTTTTCTGAATGTTGAACTTTAAGCCAACTTTTTCACTCTCCACTTTCACTTTCCTCAAGAGGCTTTCTATTTCCTCTTCATGTTCTGCCATAAGGGTAGTGTCATCTGCATATCAGAAGTTATCACTATTTCTCCCGGTAATCTTGATTCCAGCTTGTGCTTCCTCTAACCCAACGTTTCTCATCATGTAATCTGCATATACGTTAAATCAGCAGGGTGACAATATACAGCTTTGATGAACTCCTTTTCCTATTTGGAATTAGTCTGTTGTTCCATGTCCAGTTCTAACTGTTGTTTCCTAACCTGAACATAGGTTTCTCAAGAGGCAGTTCAGGTGGTCTGATATTAAATAAAGTCATAATTCTACCTAACATGATACAACCACAACTATCCTTCATACAACTGGAAAAGCTAATCCATTTCCAATAAAAGAGGCAAAGTCTTTATGTGATGCTTACTCTTCTCCTTGACATCCTGTAGCTTAAATATTATGATGTAAAGTTAATAATATTTAAATATTATGATACCAAGTAAATTCATTTTATGTTACATGATAAGAGGGGACCAAAAACAAATGCATATATTTGTGTGTATATATATGCAAACTCATGTAAAAACAAAATAAAGAAAATATTCATGATAATTATAGTCCTGATTTCTATAAACTACCCTTGTGATCACAGCTGGTATGACCTCAGCAGGCATCTCATCTCAGCTGGTCATGGTTTATTACCTAGTAAGGAATCCCATTCAATAATACGGTAATCCAACTCTATGCCCCAACCAGTAACGCTGAAGAAGCTGAAATTGAACGATTTTCTGAAGGCTTACAACCTTTTAGAGCAAACATCCAAAAAAGATGTCCTTTTCATTATAGGGGATTGAAATGCAAAAGTAGGTAGTCAAGAAACATCTGGTGTAACAGGCAAATTTGGTCTTGGAGTACAGAATGAAGCAGGACAAAGGCTAAGTTTTGCCAAGAGAGAATGCACTGGTCATAGCAAACATCCTCTTCCAACAACACAAGAGAAGACTACACATGGACATCACCAGATGGTCACCATTGAAATCAGATTGATTATATTCTTTGCAGCCAGAGATGGAGAAGCCCCATACAATCAGCAAAAACAAGACTGGGAGCTGACTGTAGCTCAGATCATGAACTTCTTATTGCCAAATTCAGATTTAAATTGAAGAAAATGGGGAAAACCATTAGACTATTCAGATTTGACCTAAATCAAATTCCTTATGATATATAGTGGAAGTGAGATATAGATTTAAGGGACTAGATCTGATTGACAGAGTGCCTGATGGAAAAAAAAAAAAAAAAAAAAAAGGGCAAAATGGCTCACTGAGTAGGCTTTACAAAGAGCTGAGAAAATAAGAAGCAAAAAGGAAACTAGAAAAGGAAAGATATACTCATTTGAATGCAGAGTTCCAAAGAAGAGCAAGGAGAGATGAGAAAGACTTCCTTAGCAATCAATGCAAAGAAATAGAGGAAATAAATCAACAAGCTAGATTAAAACATTTAAGATAGAGTGGAAGTACAAGAAATTTAAAGCTGTTTTTCTCTGCTATATTAAACCATATATTACTTTAACAGGCATTTTGTTAAATGATATTAAATGATAATTATATTTCAAGTTTTTATGGCACTTGACATTTTGCAAATAAATCATTGTGTATGGTGGACCCTAAAATAGCATTAATTAATATTAATTACTTTTTCTTTGCTCATACCTCAAATCAATCTGAAGCAGTCAATTACTAGTATTTTAGACATTTTTTAAAAATCAATATTTTGATTAGGCAATATATGGTAACAGACAATATTTACTTAAACTTGGAACTAAGCTTAAAACCAAGGTTTCTAAAGGCAGAAAGATTTGTTTTTCCCAATATAAAATGATATATAACCAACTTTTAGAAACTTCCTAACGCTTTAATTTATGACTCAATTATAGAGTATATCATCAAAGAGTATAAATAAAATATTTCATTAATTTATTATTCATGACAATATTTGGTTCCACTTTCTAATTCTTCTTTGATGTGAGTAATAAGATATAAAATAGACTTTTACATGATTACCATTAACTTTCTCAAACAATACATGATAGATTGATTTGACTATCTGATCATAATTTTTGGATATTACAGTGATATTTAATATCATAGGATTAAGAAAAAAAAGCAAAGAGGGGGAAATGAAAGTTGTAAAAGAGTGAAAATGGGGAAATAGGAAGATATAGATGAAATAGAAATATATGCATATTATTGAATGACCGTATGCCACACAGAATGTTGCAAGGGAAGCTTAGTTTCAGTATGACAGATCTTATGTCTTTAGGATATTCTTAGCTTGAGAATTTCCTGGATGATTTTATACAGATAGGGAGCAGACATTGTATGATTTGTTCATCATTATACCATGTGTCTGTTACAACTATATGTGTAGCTCTAATGTTTTATGTCTCAGTCATTTGTATGAGTGAATGACTTACTTTTGTTTCAATTGTTAAACTAAAATGATGTGAAGATTATGTTGGCTTACAGTAAATACAGAAAACAAACAAGAAACATCTTAGGTGATTTTTGTTTCTGAGGAAAAAATAGGATAAATTGAGACCTCATGGAATGCAGCACACGAGGCCTCCCTGTTCATCCAATTCCCAGAGTTTACTCGAACTCATTCCATTGAGTTGGTGATGCCATCCAACCATCTCATCCTGTCATCCCCCTTCTCCTCCCGCCTTCAATTTTTCCCAGCATCAGGGTTTTTCAAATGAGTCAGTTCTTTGCATCAAGTGGCCAAAGTATTAGAGTTCCAGCTTCAGCATCAATCCTTCCAATGAATATTTAGGACTGCTTGGATCTCCCTGTAGTCCAAGAGACTCTCAAGAGTATGTGCCAACACTACAGTTCAAAAGCATCAATTCTTCTGTGCTCAACATTCTTTAGAATACAACTCTCATATGCATGCATGACTACTGGAAAAACCACAGCTTTGACTAGATGGACCTTTGTTGGCAAAATAATGTCTCTGCTTTTTAACACGCTGTCTAAGCTGGTCATAACTTTTCTTCCAAAGTGCAAACATCTTTTAATTTCATGGCTGTTCTGATCATCTGCAGTGATTTTGGAGCCCACCCCCCCACCACCACCAAAAATAAATAAATAAACGAATAAAGTCTCTCACTGTTTCCCCATCTACTCTCAATGAATTGATGGGACCAGATGCCATGATCTCAGTTTTTTGAATGTTGAGTTTTAAGACAACTTTTTCACGCTCCTCTTTCACTTTCATTAAGAAGCTCTTTAGTTCTTCCCTTTCTCCCATAAGGATGGTGTCATCTTCATATCTGAAGTTACTGATATTTCTTCCAGCAATCTTGATTAGAGCTGGTGCTTCATCAGCCAAGAGTTTCTCATGATGTACTCTGCATATAAGTTAAATAAGCAGGGTGACAATGTATAGCCTTGACATACTCCTTTCCTGATTTGAAACTAGTCTGTTGTTCCATATTCAGGTCTAACTTTTCCTTCCTGACCTGCACACAGATTTCTCAAAAGGCAGCACAAGTGGTCTGATCTCATTAAGAATTTTCCACAGGTTTTTTTTTTTTTTTTTTTTTTTCTGGCTTACTTCACTCTATATAATAGGCTCCAGTTTCATCCACCTCTTTAGAACTGATTCAAATGTATTTGTTTAATGGCTGAGTAATACTCCATTGTGTATATGTACCACAGCTTTCTTATCCATTCATCTACTGATGGACATCTAGGTTGCTTTCATGTCTTGACTATTATAAACAGTGCTGGGATAAACACTGGGAGAGTGATCCATACAGTCAAAAGCTTTGGCATAATCAATGAAGCAGGAGTAGATGTTTTCTTGGAACTCTCATTTTTCTAGGAACCAGCAAATGTTGGCAATTGGATCTCTGGTTCCTCTGCCTTTTAAATCCAGCTTCAACATCTGGAAGTTCATGGTTCACATACTGTTAAAGCCTGGCTTGGATAATTTTGAGCATTATTTTACTAGCATGAGAGATTAGTGGAATTGTGTGGTAGTTTGAGCATTCTTTGGCATTGCTTTTCTTTGGGATTGGAATGAAAACTGACTTTTTCCAGTCCTATGGCCACTGCTGAGTTTTCCAAATTTGCTGGTATATTAAGTGCAACACTTTCACAGCATCATCCTTTAGCATTTGAAATAGCTCATCTGGAATTCCATGATCTCCACTAGCTTTGTCATAGTGATGCTTCCTAAGACCTCCTTGACTTCACAACCCAGGATGTCTGTCTCTAGGTGAGTGATCATACCATCATGATTGTCTGGGTCGGGAAGGTATTTTTTGTACAGTTCTTCTCTGTATTCTTGCCACCTCTTCTTAATAGTTTCTGCTTCTGTTAGGTCCATACCATTTCTGTCCTTTATTGTGCCCATCTTTGCATGAAATGTTCCCTTGGTATCTCTAATTTTCTTGAAGAGATCTCTAGTTTTCCCATTCTATTGTTTTCCATCATTTATTTGCATTGATCACTGAGGAAAGCTTTCTTATTTCCCTTGCCATTCTGTGGAATTCTTCATTCAAATAAATATATCTTTCATTTTCTCCCTTGCCTTTTGCTTTTCTTCAGAGCTCCTCAAACAACTATTTTGCCTTTTGCATTTTTTTTTTTTTTTTTTTTTTTTGCAGATGGTCTCAATCCCTGCCTCCTGTACAGTGTCACCAACTTCCATCCATAGTTCTTCAGGCACTCTATCAGGTCTAATCCATTGAATCTATTTCTCACTTTCACTGTATAATCATAAGAAATTTGATTTAGGTTATACCTGAATGATCTACTGGTTTTCTCTAATTTCTCTGCTGTAAATCTGAATTTGGCAATAAGGAGTTCATGATCTGAGTCACAGTTTGCTCTGGGTCTTGTTTGCTGTTTAGAGCTTTTCAATCTTTGGCTGCAAAGAATATAATCAATCTGATTTCGGTGTTGACCATCTGGTGATGTCCATGTGTAGAGTCTTCTCTTGTGTTGCTGGAAGAGGGTGTTTTCTATGACCATTTTGTTCTCTTGACAAAACTCTATTAGCCTTTTCCTCCTTCATTCTTTACTCCAAGGCCAAATTTGCTTGTTACTCCAGATATCTCTTGACTTCCTACTTTTGGATTCAACTCTGGACACGACTGAGTGACTGAACTGAACTGATAATGAAAAGAACATCTTTTTGTGTTAGTTCTAGAAGGTCATGTAGGTTTTCATAGAACCATTCAACTTGAGCTTCTTCAGCATTACCGTTTGGGGCATAGACTTGGATTGTCGTGTAATTGAATGGTTTGCCTTGGAAAAGAACAGAGATCATTGTGTCATTTTTGAGACTGCATTTCAGACTTTTTGTTGAGTATGATGGCTACTTCATTTCTTCTAAGGAATTTTTGCCCACAGTAGTATATATAATTATCATCTGAGTTAAATTCACCTATTCCAGTCCATTTTAGTTCACTGATTGCTAAAATGTCGATTCACTCTTGCCATCTCCTGTTTGATAATTTCCAATTTACCTTGATTCATGGAACTAATATTCCAGGTTTCTATGCAATATTACTCTTGAAAGAATTGGACTTTACTTACATCACCAGTCATATCCACAAGTGGGTGTTGCTTTTGCTTTGGCTCCATCTCTTCAGTCTTTCCGGGGTTATTTCTCCACTGATCTCCAGTAGCATATTGAGCACCTACTGACCTGGGGAGTTCATTTTTCAGTGTCCTATCTTTTGCCTCTTCATACTGATCATGGGGTTCTCAAGGCAAGAATGGTTTGCCATTCCTTTCTCCAGTGGACCACGTTTTGTCAGAATTCTCCACCATGACCCATCCGTCTTAGGTAGTCCTACATGGCATGCCTCATAATTTCATTGAGTTAGACAAGGCCGTGGTCCATATGATCAGATTGGTTAGTTTTCTTTGATTGTGGTTTTCAGTCTGTCTGCCCTCTGATGGAAAAGCAAAAGAGGCTTTTGGAAGCTTCCTGATGGGAGAGACTGACTGAGGGGAAAACTGTGTCTTGTTCTTATGAGTGGGGCCATGTTCAGTAAATCTTCAATCCAATTTTCTTTTTTTTTGGGGGCTGTGTTCCCTTCCTGTTATTTACCTGGGGCCAAACTATGGTGGAGGTAATGAAGATAATGGGGACCTCCTTCAAAAGCTCCCTTGCAGGTAGTGTTACACTCAATGCCCCCAACCCTGCAGCAGGCCACCACTGACCCATGCTTCTACCAGAGACTCCTGAACACTCACAGGCAAGTCTGGATCAATCTCTTGTGGGGTCATTGCTCCTTTCTCCTGTGTCCTGGTGTGTACAAGGTTCTGTTTGTGTCCTCCAAGAGTCTATTTCCTGTGTCCTATGTAAGTTCTAAGAGTCCTCAATAGAAAATAGTAAATTGACAGATGTTTTAATAAAGTGTACTTTTCTAAAAAAAAAAAATTACCTTAGTTTCATTAAAAGATTACTCAATATTTGATGTATGCCTTATTTCCCATAAGTCATGTAAATAATTGGAATCTTGAACAACTATTTTCATTGATTCCATTTGTGAATAAAAATAATATGACTGCTCTGGCTACAGAAAAACAGTATTCCTTGTATGTCTTGGTGATAGCATTTATGATCAGATAGCACATTTATTTATCAATTACCTGCCACCTAGATTCCTTTGAGTCTTTGGTTTTGCCACAAAAATCCTAGTTACAAAAATAGAGGGAGTGAGAGAGAGAAGGAAGGAAAGAAAGAGAGAGGCTAGGAGAGAGGGAGGGAGAGGGGAAGGAAGAAGGGAAGAAAGACAGAAAAATTCTTCACATACCCATAAAACTGAAGTAAAACTTTAAAATACCCACTGGCTGCAGCCTATTTTTCAGAAATGGATGTGACTTCAGAAATGGAGGTATTAAAGTGAGATTCTCAGTCAAAGGTCTAAGTTTAAAATGTAAACTTTAAAAATATATTCAAACTTACCAGACTGCCTAGTTTCAAATCACTGCCAAACTGGCTCTGTAATAGCATGAAAATATACTGTAAAATCATATGGGCTTGCCATTTTAAAGATCAACACTGAAGATTCAATACTTTGATATATTTCAACCTGTTGAAGGTCAGCAACAGCGGTGGTAAAGAGATACCCCTTGTCCAAGGTAAGGAGCAGTGGCTGTGTTTTGCTGGAGCAACCATGAAGAGATGCCCCACACCCAAGGTAAGAGAAACCCAAGTAAGATGGTAGGTGTTGCAAGAGGGCATCAGAGGGCAGACACACTGAAATCATACTTATGGAAAATTAGGCAATCTAATCACACAAGGACCACAGCCTTGTCTAACTCAATAAAACCAAGCCATGCCTGTGGGGCAATCCAAGATGGGCAGGTCATGGTGGGGAGGGCTGACAGAACATGGTCCATGGGACAAGGGAATGGCAAACCACTTCAGTATTCTTGCCTTGAGAACCCCATGAACAGTATGAAAAGACAAAATGATAGGATACCAAAAGAGGAACTCCCCAGCTCATTAGGTATGCAACATGCTGCTGGAGATCAGTGGAGAAATAATTCCAGAAAGAATGAAAGGATGGAGACAAAGCAAAAACAATACCCAGTTGTGCATGTGACTGGTGATAGAAGCAAGATTCAATGCTGTAAAGAGCAATATTGTATAGGAACCTGGAATGTCAGGTCCATGAATCAAGGCAAATTGGAAGTGGTCAAACAGGAGATGGCAAGGGTGAACGTCGACATTCTAGGAATCAGCAAACTAAAATGGACTGGAATGAGTGAATTTAACTCAGATGACCATTATATCTACTACTGTGGGCAGGAATCCCTCAGAAGAAATGGAGTAGCCATCATGGTCAACAAATGGGTCCGAAATGCAGTACTTGGATGCAATCTCAAAACGACAGAATGATCTCTGTTCATCTCCAAGGCAAACCATTCAATATCACAGTTATCCAAGTCTATGCCCCAACTAGTAATGCTGAAGAAGCTCAAGTTGAACGGTTTTATGAATACCTACAAGACCGTTAAGAACTAACACCCAAAAAAGATGTCCTTTTCATTATAGGGGACTGGAATGCTAAAGTAGGAAGTCAAGAAACACCTGGAGTAACAGGCAAATTTGGCCTTGGAATGTGGAATGAAGCAGGGCAAAGACTAATGGAGTTTTGCCAAGAAAATGCACTGGTCATAGCAAACACCCTCTTCCAACAACAGAAGAGAAGACTCTACACATGGACATCACAGATGGTCAAGATCAAAATCAGATTGATTATATTCTTTGTAGCCAAAGATGGAGAAGCTCTATACAGTCAACAAAAACAAGACCAGGAGCTGACTGTGGTTCAGATCATGAACTCCTTATTACCAAATTCAGTCTGAAATTGAAGAAAGTAGGGAAAACCGCTACACCATTCAGGTATGACCTAAATCAAATCTCTTATGATTATACAGTGGAAGTGAGAAATAGATTTAAGGGCCTAGATCTAATAGATAGAGGGCCTGATGAACTATGGAATGAGGTTCGTGACATGGTATGGGAGACAGGGATCAAGACCATCTCCATGGAAAAGAAATGCAAAAAGCAAAATAGCTGTCTGGGGAGGCCTTACAAATAGCTGTGAAAAGAATAGAGGTGAAAAGCAAAGGAGGAAAGGAAAGATATAATGCAGAGTTCCAAATAACAGCAAGAAGAGATAAGAAAGCCTTCTTCAGGGATCAATGCAAAGAAATAGAAGAAAAGAACAGAATGGGAAAGATTAGAGATCTCTTCAAGAAAATTAGAGATACCAAGGGAACATTTCATGCAAAGATGGGCTCGATAAAGGACAGAAATGGCACGGACCTAACAGAAGTAGAGGATATTAAGAAGAGATGGCAAGAATACACAGAACAACTGTACAAAAAAGATCTTCACTACCCAGATAATCATGATGATGTGAAAACTAATCCAGAGCCAAACATCTTGGAATGTGAAGTCAAGTGGGCCTTTGAAAATATCACTACAAACAAAGCTAGCAGAGGTGATGGAATTCGGAGTGGAGCTGTTTCAAATCCTGAAAGATGATGCTGTGAAAGTGCTGCACTCAATATGCCAGCAAATTTGGAAAATTCAGCAGTGGCCACAGGACTAGAAAAGGTCAGTTTTCATTCCAATACCAAAGAAAGGCAATGCCAAAAATGCTCAAACTACTGCACAATTGCACTCATCTCACATGCTAGTAAAGTAATGCTCAAAATTCCCCAAGCCAGGCTTCAGCAATACGTGAACGGTGATCTCCCTGATGTTCAAGCTGGTTTTAGAAAAGGCAGAGGAACCAGAGATCAAATTGCCAACATGCACTGGATCATGGAAAAGCAAGAGAGTTCCAGAAAAACATCTATTTCTGCTTTATTGACTATGCCAATGCCTTGACAGTGTAGATCACAATAAACTGGAAAATTCTGAAAGAGGGGAATACCAGACCACACATAACCTGCCTCTTGAGAAATCTGTATGCAAGTCAAGAAGAAATCTGTATGCAGGTCCAGTTAGAATTAGACATGGAACAACAGACTGGTTCCAAATAAGGAAAAGGAGTATATCAAGGCAGTATAATGTCACCCTGCTCATTTAACTTCTATGCAGAGTACATCATGAGAAACGCTGGGCTGGAAGAAAAACAAGCTGGAATCAATATTGCAGGGAGAAATATCAATAGCCTCAGATATGCAGATGACACCACTCTTATGGCAGAAAGTGAAGAGGAGCTAAAAGCCTCTTGATGAAAGTGAAAGAGGAGAGTGAAAAAGTTGGCTTAAAGCTCAACATTCAGAAAATGAAGATCATGGCATCCGGTCCCATCACTTCATGGGAAATAGATGGGGAAACAGTGGAAACAGATGGGGAAACAGTGGAAACAGTGTCAGACTTTATTTTTTAGGGCTCCAAAATCACTGCAGATGGTGACTGCAGCCGTGACATTAGAAGACGCTTTACTCATTGGAAGAAAAATTATGATCAACCTAGATAATATATTCAAAAGCAGAGACATCACTTTGCCGACTAAGGTGCGTCTAGTCAAGGCTATGGTTTTTCCTGTGGTCATGTACGAATGAGAGAGTTGGACTGTGAAGAAGGCCGAGTGCCGAAGAATTGATGCTTTTGAACTGTGGTGCTGGAGAAGACTCTTAAGAGTCCCTTGGACTGCAAGGAGATCCAACCAGTCCATTCTGAAGGAGATCAACCCTGGAATTTCTTTGGAAGGAATGATGCTTAAGATGAAACTCCAGTACTTTGGCCACCTCATGTGAAGAGTTGACTCGTTGAAAAGACTCTGATGCTGGGAGGGATTGGGGGTAGGGGGGAAGGGGGAAGGGGATGACTGAGGATGAGATGGCTGGATGGCATCACAAACTCGATGGACGTGAGTTTGAGTGAACTCCGAGAGAGGGTAATGAACAGGGAGTCCTGGCGTGCTACGATTCATGGGGTCGCAAAGAGTCGGACACGACTGAGCGACTGAACTGAACTGAACCTGATAGAAGAGTTACAGTCACTACAGCATATGTGGAGAGTAAATAAAACATAATCATTGGCCTATTGCTCCTAATTACCTAAAACAAAGTATGGAAATCGATTTATATATGATCAGAATAGTTTTAAAGTGGACTAGAATGGATTGAGAATGAAAGTTAGATGGAAGACATTCTAAGAGAAAAGTGAAATATCAACAAATTTATGAAAGAGTAAAAATGTAGAGTGTTTCAGAGTTAGAAAAAAATAGCCTTCTATGTATTGCATATGAAAGAACAGAGAGGATAGAATCTAAAGTTTAACAGTGGCCAAATTTTAAAGATCTTTGACACTACGTGTAGAACTTATGAATCTAGCATATAATAGCAAAAATAAGAAAAGTTTTTCATCCACATAAGCTATCCTGAGATTTTAAAAGCTAGATAAGGCAACGGCATGTATTTGGACAAAAGGAATATGAGACCACTGTCAAACCTGAAAAATAAAATTGAAACTATTGCAGCAATGATATTCTGGCAATAAAGCTAGACCAAAATTGGCAAAAGCAATGGGGACCACCACCCCCCCAAAAAAGGCTTGAAAAACATTTAAGGAGTTAGTTGAAAATTTTTGTTCTCTTCTATGGACAAGACTGGGACATTCCATTGGCTCAGCAGTAAAGAATCCTGCTGACAATGCAGGATATGTGAGTTCTATCGCTGGGCAGTGAAGATCCCCTGGTGAAGGAAATGTCCAAAGTATTGGAGCTTCAGATTCAGTATCAGTCCTTCTAATGAATATTCAGTGTTGATTTCCTATAAGCATGGCTGATTGATCTCCTTTCTGTCCAAGAGACTCTCAAGAGCTGTCTCCTCTTTTACCCTCATCAAGAGGCTCTTTAGTTCATCTTCCATTTCTTCCATTAGAGTGGTATTATCTGAATATTTCTCCTGGTAATCTTAATTCCAGCTTGTGATTCACCCAGTCCAGCATTCATGATATACTCCGCATAGAAGTTAAATAAGCAGGATGACAATATATAGCCTTGACATACTACTTTGTCAGTTCTGAAACAGTCAGTTGTTCCATGCCTGGTTCTAACTATTGCTTCTTTACCTACATATAGGTCTCTCAGGAGACAGGTTAGGTGATCTGGTATTCCCATCTCTTTAAGAATTTTCAACAGTTTGCTGTGATCCACACAGTCAAAGGCTTTAGTGTAGTCAGTGAAGAAATAGATGTTTTTCTGGAATTTCTTTGCTTTTTCATGATCCAACAAATGTTGGCAATTTAATCTCTGATCCCTTTGCCTTTTATAAACCCAGTTTGTACACCTGAAGATTTTTGATTCACATACTGCTGAATACTAGCTTGAAGGATGTTGAGTATAACCTTATAATATGTGAAATGAGTACAATTATACGGTCTAAAAAAATTACAAACTAGTGAATATAACAGAAAACAAAAATGAAGAAAACACATATATAGATAAAAAACTAGTGGTTACTAGTTGGGGGAAGGTAATATAGTAGTAGGGGAGTGGAAGGTAAAAGCTATTGGGTATAAGATAGGCTCAAAGATTTATGTTACAACATGGGGAATATAGCCAATATTTTTCAATAATTTTGGATGAAAGTAACCTTTCAAATTTCCATAAAAACTTTTAAAGTAACAAAATAAAATTGTTGTAATTATTTTTGAGATGCAGAAGTAAATCATAATTGATACCAAAAAGAGTACAACCTTCAAGAGAAATTTTTCAAAACATCAAATAGAACACTTAGTTTCTAATTGGTCTAGTTCACTTTCACTATGATCTTATTCTCTCTCCTTTACTTCAGTATCAGCAAGTCATGTGATAGAATCCCTCTCATGTAGTAAGCCCAGAACTTTCCATTCCAAATTACAACCTCTTTAGCAACTAACTTTTGTGCAGTAGGGCTTCAGGAGGTTGTAACCAAAGCACAATTATTCTTTAACTTTGAAGATTTGCCCATCTTTGCAGAAAGGCTTTCAAGTTCCTATCAGCAGCTTCTGGTCTAGTCCTTATGCTATAGCTATGAGTAATTAGTTCTTACACTTACACCTCAGCTAACCCTCTGTTTTTTTAGAGCAGCTTTCTGCTACCCCTGACAAAAAAGCATTTTACTTGCACTTTCCCCTTGCACCTAAAGAAATTCAGTGTTTTAATCTCTCCTGATCTCATGACTTTTCTGACCTTTCAGAAAAGGAGTGTAACTTGATCTCCATGGCAACCCCAATGCGCCAGCCTTTAGCAAGTTTATACTTAACTTTCCCTTGTATTTGAGTTGACATTATTTTTCTTAACTTAGTTCATGTTCAGTTGCTGACAGAAGCTGCATTTTATTAAAGAAAGATCTTACATTGTCACACAAAAAGAAGTCAGTCATATAGTGATGGACAAATATCATATGATTATTGCTTATATGTGGAATCTAAAGAAATGGTATACATGAACTTATTTACAAAACAGAAATACAGCCACAGGTGTAGAAAATAGAGTTGTAGTAACCAAGGGCTAAGATCAGAGAAGGATAAATTGGAAGATTTGGATTAACACATATTCACTACTGTATATAAAATGGATAACTAAAAAGGACCTACTGTACTACATAGGAACTCTTCTCAGTACTCTGTAATAATCTGTATGGTAAAAGAATCTAAGAAATAGTAGGTATATGTACATGTATAACCAATTCACTTTACTGTACCCCTGAAACTAACACAATATTGTAAATCAACTAAACCTCATTTAAATTTTTAAAATTGTAAATAAACAAGTCACACTTTGGGGGCAGCTTTAATATTTGACCAGTCTGCAGTACATATGTGGCTAAATTAGCTCTGTGTAGGTTAATCAGTCACTTTCACCTTAATGGAAATTAACAGATTCTGATAGGTTTACTCTTAACAGAGTTAGAGAAGAGTAGGGTCTGAATAGGGATATTAACATTAAAGGGACATTCCTAAAATAAAGATTCAAAAATGAAAAGATCAGGGATAAACATAAATCTTATTTTACAACATTTTCACAACCTCTGTGATAAAGTTGCTTAAATAACAGAAATATATATGTATTTTAATTAAAAAGATATATGCATGCTCTATCTCAAAATTTTGAAAATATTCAACCACCTACCATGGATAGATATTTTCTTGCCCAGGGTGGAGATCACTCCAAGTGACTTTTCTAGGGATTTTAAATAATCACAACTCAGATACCACTTATATTTAATAAAGACAAAGTTACTAAAGAATTGATATAACTTCAAGATAAAATATTTAAACTATGTGGGTTAATTAATTTCCCCATCAGTCTTTCTGTGTTCTTTCTCTATGTGCCTTTGATATTCAGTTTTTATTTGAAACTGTTATTAGGACCTGAGGTTTACTTGGAGATTACTCAGAAATAGCATTTTATGATGCTGTATAGTCTGTGTGTATGTGTGTGCTTCTGTATTTGTTCACTCATATAGGGAAGGGATCCTTGTTATAATACCATTCTCCTATATACAAATAACTGATAATATTCTATCAATTTTCCTTAATATTAAGGACTTCTTAAAATTTTGAAATAGAAAATAAATGGATGACTTTCTTGGGTAAACCTTGGCTTCCTTTGTGTTAGTACTTCACTGAGTAGTCAAGGGCAGAGAGTGAATATCAAAAAGGAAGATAATAGAACTCCAAGGAGAATAAACAAGATCAAGTGCTTCCTGCAGTTTGTACTGGCTCAGAAGAAAATAATTGTGGTGCTAAGAGAAAAGATGAAAGGAAAAATCACCTACACCTTTTTGAAAGTTTTTATTTTTCTAGCTATATGGTTGATTAGCTAATCATTTGGCTAGTTAATGAGATAGTTCATTAGTTTAAGACTAGCATGCTGGAAAGTACATGCAGGTATGATGCCTTGGTATAGATTTTTATAAATAAGTAAGTTACAACAGCCAAGTTAGACTAACTAATGTGTGCCTGCTGGAGGTGACAAGATTGAGTATTCAAGAAAAAAAATGTATATATATATGTCTGTGTGTGTTTCCATATTGTGTTGTTAAATACAGAAAATAAAAAGAGAAGAAATAAAAATAAGACAGACAGGAACAAGAACAAGACAGAATAAGGAATTTCTTAGAAAAATATATATACTATATTTATCCAAGAGGATAAATTAAATTGTCTTATGAAAATCATATGTAAAATCTATTGAGTCTGAATAATTTCTCACTTAGCTTAATTAAAAGTTAGTTTTAAATAATTGAATCTATTTTCCCACTTATAAAATAAAGATAAGGATAGTAGTAATGTCATAGGACTATTTTGATGATTAAATGAATAATCTTACTGAAGCCTATTTTAAAACGCTGTCACATAGTATTAAATAATATATAAAAGCATGTTTCTAAGTTCTAAAACCATACACCTAAGAGAATATCTAAAATCAACAAAAACTGAGTTACAAGTTAACCCCATGGTGCTGATCTATTTGAAATATACATTTCCTAAGAAGTACAGAATGTGGGGATTATATAAGTTTGATGGTGTTGTGATGTTGATGATGGCAAAGATGATGATGAGAAACAGGATAATAGGCATCATTTACTTAAGTACATTACATGGATTAGATCTGCAATAGAAACATTGCATATGCAATCACATTAACTTTTTTAAGCTGGTATTTATTGAGTGATTTTTTAAACATCATTGGGTACACAAAGACTCTAATGGTATCTCCCATCTTCAAACACCCAGTGCTATTAAAGAAATATGATATGAACTGGCGCAAATTAAATGTCAATGAAATATTTGCTATTCCTTCAAACTTCTGTAGATTCATCTCTTTGATTGGAAAATAGTACTGTGTTCAAATGTAAATCACTCATAAAACCAACTGGGGAAAAAAAAAAAAACCTATCTTAACATTTTCCATTAGAAACCCAAATCAAAGAATGGACTTATACCCATTCAACTAGAGCTAGACTCAAAATAGTCACTTGTTTAACTGTGCTTTTACATAACTTTTTAGTAACTCATTAGTTCAGCTTTAGATAAGGAAGATATTTGGTTATCTGAGAGAGAGATGGAATTCTGAATTGTAATCACTCAAAACTACAATGATGTAATAAATAACATATAAGTTGAGTATTCTTTCCTTTAGGGATTAATGAACATTATTTACAAAGTGAAAGTGAAAGGGAAGTCGCTCAGTTGTGTCTGACTCTTTGTAACCCCATGGACTGTAGCCTACCAGGCTCCTCTGTCCATGGGATTTTCTAGGCAATAGTACTGGAATGGATTGCCATTTCCTTCTTCAAGGGATCTTCCCGACCCAGGGATTGAACTCAGGTCTCCTGCATTGCAGACAGACGATTTACCATCTGAGCCACCAGGGAAGTCCCGAAAATTATTAAATTAATTTTGGTTTGGTATAGTCACTACTTCATGTCTGACTCTTTGCAACCACATGGACTGTAATCCACCAGGCTCCTCTGTTCATGGGGATTCTTCATGAAGTGCTACTGGAGTGGATTGCCATTTCCTTCTCCAGGGGATCTTGCTGACCCAGGAATCAAACCCAGGTCCCTTGCATAGCAGACACATTCCTTACCAACTGAAATATAAGGTAATTGTAGTAATTTTTTTTCAACTAAATGATGCAGTTTTGAGCATTGCTCTTGATGAAGGTGAAAGAGGAGAGTGAAAAAGTTGGCTGGAAAGCTCAACATTCAGAAAACGAAGATCATGGCATCCGGTCCCATCACTTCATGGGAAATAGATGGGAAACAGTGGAAACAGGGTCAGACTTTATTTTGGGGGCTCCAAAATCACTGCAGATGGTGATTGCAGCCATGAAATTAAAAGACGCTTACTCCTTGGAAGAAAAGTTATGATCAACCTAGATAGCATATTCAAAAGCAGAGACATCACTTTGCCGACTAAGGTGCGTCTAGTCAAGGCTATGGTTTTTCCTTTGGTCATGTATGGATGTGAGAGTTGGACTGTGAAGAAGGCTGAGAGCCGAAGAATTGATGCTTTTGAACTGTGGTGTTGGAGAAGACTCTTGAGAGTCCCTTGGACTGCAAGGAGATCCAACCAGTCCATTCTGAAGGAGATCAACCCTGGGTGTTCTTTGGAAGGAATGATACTAAAGCTGAAACTTCAGTACTTTGGCCACCTCATGCGAAGAGTTGACTCATTGGAAAAGACTCTGATGCTGGGAGGGATTGGGGGCAGGAGGAGAAGGGGACGACCGAGGATGAGATGGCTGGATGGCATCATGGACTCGATGGACGTGAGTCTGAGTGAACTCCGAGAGATGGTGATGAACAGGGAGGCCTGGCGTGCTGCTATTCATGAAGTCGCAAAGAGTCGAACACGACTGAGCGACTAAACTGAACCGAACTGAAACATGAATGGATATGAAACATGTGAAAGCATGTTGCAGCCTTTTTGGCATACACTGTACTTATTGGGAGAAAATATGTATTAGATTCTATAGTCATAGCATTTGACACTAAGTCATCATTTGTCAGAGACTTCACAGAAGGAAGGGAGTTGAACGCTTCAACTCTATACCACTACAGTCAGATCAGTCACTCAGTCGTATTCTGCTCTTTGTGACTCCATGGACTGCATCACACCAGGCTTCTCTGTCCATCACCAGGTCCCAGAGCTTGCTCAAACTCATGTACATCGAGTCGTGATGCCATCCAACCGTTTCATCCTCTTTAGTCCCCTTTTCCTGCCTTCAATCTTTTCCAACATCAAAATCTTTTCCAATGAGTCAGTTCTTCACGTCAGGTGGCAAAGTATTGGAGTTTCAACTCCAGCATCAGTTCTTCCAATGTATATTAAGGACTAACTTCCTTTAGGATTGACTGGTTGGATCTCCTCATTGTCTGAAGGGATTCTCAAGTGTCTTCAACACTACAGTTGAAAAGCATCAATTCTTCGGCGCTCAACATTTTTATGCTCAAACTCTCACATCCATTTAGGACTACTGGAAAAAACTATAACTTTGATTAGACAGACCTTTGTTTCCAAAGCAATCTCTCTGCTATTTATTATGCTATCTAGATTGCTCATAGCTTTTCTTCCAAGGAGCAAGCATCTTTTAATTTCATGGCATTCACCATCTGCAGTGACTTTGGAGCCCAAGAAAATAAAGTATCCCACTATTTCCATGTTTCTCCATCTATTTGCCATGGAGTGATGGGACCAGATACCATGATCTTAGTTTTCTGAATGTTCACTTTTGAGTCAACTTTTTCAACCTCCTTTTTCATTTTCATCAAGAGGCTCTTCCATTCCTCTTCATTTTCTGCCATAAGGAGGGTATCATCTGCATATCTGAGGTTACTGATATTTCTCCTGGCACTCTTGATTGCAGCTTGTGCTTCAACCAACCTGATATTTTGCATGATGTACTCTGCAAATAAGTTAAATATGCAGGGTGATAATATACAGCTTTGAGGTATTCTCTTTCTGATTTGGAACCAGTCTGTTGTGCCATGTCTGGTTGTAACTGTTGCTTCTGGACCTGCATACAGATTTTTCAGGGGGAAGGTAAGGTGTTCTGGTATTGCCATATCTTTAAGAATTTTCCATCATTTGTTTTGATCCAAAGAGTCAAGGAATTTGGGGTAGTCAATACAGGAGAAGTAAACATTATTCTGGAACTCTCTTGCTTTTTCAATGACCCAAAGGATGTTGCCAGTTAGATTTTTGGTTCCTCTGCCTTTTCTAAATTCAGCTTGAACATCTGGATGTTCACGGTTCACATGCAGTTGAATCCTTCCTTGGAGAATTTTGAGCATTACTTTACTATTGTGTGAGATGAGTGCTATTGTGCTGTAGTTTGAACATTATTTGACATTCTTTGGGATTGGAACGAAAACTGATTATTTTCCAGTCGTGGAACCACTGCTGTGTTTTCCAAAATTGCTGGTGTATTGAATGAAACACTTTCACAGCATCATTTTTAGCATTTGAAATAGCTTGACTGGAATTCCATCACCTCCACTAGCTTTGTTTGTATTGGTGCTTCCTAAGGCCAACTTGACTTCACATTCCAAGATGTCTGGCTCTAGGTGAGTGATCACACCTTCGTGGTTATCTGGGTCATGAAGATCTTTTTCTATAGTTCTTCTGTGTATTTTTGCCACCTCTTCTTAATATCTCTGCTTCTGTTAGGTCCATATCATTTTTGTCCTTTATTGTCCCCATCTTTGCATGAAATATTCCCTTGGTATCTCTAATTTCCTTGAAGAGATTGCTAGTCTTTCCCATTCTATTGTTTTCCTTAATTTCTTTGCATTGATCACTGAGGAAGGTTTTCAATCTCTCCTTGCTATTGTTTGCAATTCTGTATTCAGATAGATATATCTTTCCTTTACTTTTGTTTTTAACTTCTCTTCTTTTCTCAGGTATTTGTAAGGCTTCCTCTGACAATCGCATTTATTTTTCTTGTGATTGTCTTGATCACTGCCTCCTGTACAATGTCATGAACCTCATCCGTAGTTCATCAGGCACTCTGTCTATCAAGTTTAATCCCTTGAATCAATTTGTCACTTTCATGTATAATCATAAGGGATTTGATTTAGGTCATAACTGAATGATCTGGTGTTTTTTTTCTACTTTCTTTAATTTAAGCCTGAATTTTGCACTAAGGTGGTCATGATCTGAGCCACAGTCAGCTCCCAGTCTTACTGACTATATAGAGCTTGCCTGTTGGCTCAGCTAGTAAAGAATCTGCCTGCAATGAGAGAGACCTGGGTTTGATCCCTGGATTGAGAAGATTCCCTGGAGAAGGGAATAGATACCCACTCCAGTATTCTGGCCTGGAGAATTCCATGGATTGTATAGTTCATGGGGTCACAAAAAATCAGATATGACTGAGTGACGTTCACTTGAGTTCACACAGAGTTTCTCCATCTTTGACGACAAAGAACATAATCAATCTGATTTTGGTATTGACCCTCTGGTGATATCCATGTGTAGAGTCTTCTCTCATGTTATTGGAATAGGGAGTTTGTTATGACCAGTGAGTTCTCTTGGCAAAACTCTGTTAGTCTTTGTCCTGCTTCATGCTGTAACCCAAGGCCAAATTTTCCTAGTACTCCAGGTATCTCTTGACTTCCTACTTTTGCACTTCAGTCCCGTATAAAGAAAATGACATCTTTTTTGGGTGTTAGTTCTAGAAGATCTTGTAGGTCTTCATAGAACTATTCAACTTCAGTTTCTTCAGCATTACTGGTTGGGGCATAGACTTGGATTACTATCGTATTGAGTGGTTTGCCTTGGAAATGAACTGAGGTCATTCTGTCCTTTTGAGATTACTCCCAAATACTGCATTTCAGATTGTTGGCTATGAGGGCTACTCCATTTCTTCTAAGGGGTTCTTGCCCAAAGTTGTAAATACAATGGTTGCCTGAATTAAATTCGCCCATTCCCATGCATTTCAGTTCACTGATTCTTAGTATATCAGTGTTCACTCTTGCTATCTCCTGTTTGACCAATTTACATTGATTCATGGACTTAACATTCCAGGTTCCTATGCAATATTTGCTCTTTATAGCATTGGGTTTTGCTTCTATCACCAGTCACATCCAAAACTGGCTATTGCTTTTGCTTTGATTTCATCTCTGCATTATTTCTGGAGTTATTTCTCCACTTTTCTCCAGTAGCATATTGGGCATCTACAAACCTGGGGTGTTCATCTTTCAGTGTCCTATCTTTTTGCCTTTTCATGCTATTCATGAGGTTCTCAAGGCAAGAATACTGAAGTGGTTTGCCTCTTATCCAGTGGACCAAGTGTTGTCAGAATTCTCCACCATGACCCTTCTGTTGGGTGGACCCACATGGCATGGCTCATAATTTCATTATGTTAGACAAGACCATGTGATCTGGTTGATTAGTTTACTGTGATTGTGGTTTTCATTCTGTCTGCCCTCTGCAGGATAAGGATAACAGGCTTATGGAAGCTTTCTAGTGTGAGAGACTGACTGAGAGGGAAACTGGGTCTTATTCTGATGGAGGAGGCCATGCTCAGTAAATTTTTAATCCAACTTTCTGTTGATGAGCTGGACAGTATTTCCGCCCTGTGTTTGACCTGAAGCAAACGTATAGTAAGGGAATGAAGGCAATTGCAACATCCTTCAGAAGATCTCATGTACACACTGCTGCACTCAGTGCCCCTGACCCTGTAGCAGGCCACTACCAACCCACAGGTCTATCAGAGACTCCTGGACACTCCTGGGCAAGCCTGGGCAAGTCTCTTGTGGGGTCACTGCTCCTTTCTTCTGGGTCCTGGTGTGCACAAGGTTTTATTTGTGCCCTCCAAGAGTCTGCTTCCCCAGTCCTGTGTAAGTTCTGTGATTAAATCCCACTGGCCTTCAAAGTCAAATTCCCTGATGGTTCTCATTCCAGTCACCAGATCCCTAGGTTAGAAAATCTGTGGTGGGCTCTAGAACTTTCTTAGCAATGTGAGAATTTATTTGGTATAATTTTTCTGAAGTTTTTGGGTCATCACTCGGTGCCTCTATCTTCGGGTTAATGACAACCTCCTCCAAGAGGTCTTATGCCACACACTGTGTGACCCAGGGCTGCTGTAGCCAGAGACTCTTCCCTTGCAGCAGGCCACTGCTGACCAATACCTCCGGAGGAGGCACTCAAAAGCTCAGAGGCAGGTCTGACTCAGTCTTTGTGGTGTCTCTGTGTCCTGGTGCACACAAGGTTTTGTTTGAGCCCTCTAAGCACCTCTGACAGGTATGAGGTTTGATTCTAAATGTGATTTCACCCCTCCTACCATCTTGCTGGGCTCCTCCTTTGCCCTTGGACATGGGGTATCTTTTTTGGTGGGATTCAACATTCTTCTGTTGACGGTTGTTCAGCATCAATTTGTAATTTTGGAGTTGTCACAGGAGAAGATGAGCACACATCCTTATACTCTGCCATCTTGTAGGGACTATACCACTTTATGTTATTAATATTAGTAGATTGTATTTTTAGTATTGTTACTCCTTCAGTAATTAAATGTCATAACTAAATAAAATAAATGAGTAAAATCAAAGTTCAGAAAAAGGAGTGAAAATATAACAAATAATAATGTCTGCTATGTAGTCCCTTGCAGACAAATATTTGTGCATGTTATGGAAATAATTCTTACGTTCACTCCATTCTTGCCTCTGACAAGTATAAGTTTATCAGCAAACTGGCAAATGACATCTAGCCAAGGGAAGAATAAAACATTGTTGGGGTTTAAGATTTCTAAAATTAATTATTAAGAAGCATTAATCAGTGTTTTTGACTTTTAGGAAAAGACATTTTTAAAAAAATATTTAATTGTAAAGTGAATTTTTAAACTTTGCAGAATTTAAAAGAGAGGATGTAAATATTCCTAGAGATTGTGAATTCTGTGATGTGGTCAGTCATTCAGTCATGTCCAATTCTTTGCAACCCCTTGGACTGTAGCCTTCAGGCTCCTTTGTCCATGGAATTTTCCAGACAAGATTTCTGGAGTGTGTCACCATTTCCTACTCTAGGCATCTTCCCAGCCCAGGGACAAAACCTGTATATCTTTCATCTCTTGCATTGGCAGGTGGATTTTTTTTTACCACTGTGCCTCCTGGGAAGCCCATTCTTAGACACATGCCATCCCTAATGGCCAGAGAGAGATCTGGCATGTCTTCCTTTGTCCTCACACAGTGAAGTATCCTTTCTAGCATGTTATTATACTTTTTATTATTATTTGCTTACCTGTTATTCATTGTAAACCCTTGAACAGTGAATAGTATTTAATATTTATTTTCTTCCTTCCTCCCTCATTTTCCCCTCTTATCTCTAGAAGCATGTTCTTGCAGTCTACTAAATCCAGTCTACCAGATCCAGACCCTAAATCTCTTGTTTTTATCTGTTGTATATCTGCTTTGTGCTATATATTTACCACTGTTTAGCCATCCCTTTTTCAGTGAAAGACTCTCAGTTTTCCTCTTACTCCAGGCTAGTCCAGTGTCTGAATGTAGTATCCTACAACATAAGAATTTAACTACCTGTGAAAATCACATAATATATTTAATTTGGAACAATTATGTGCTAGGTATTCTTTGAGATACATCAATGAACAAAACTGAAGTCCTCATCTCCTAAAGTTTATATTTTATATTTTGCCTAGAAAAGTCAAACTCATAGTAAACTCTTGTTTATGTTGCCGCCTGTGTTTGTTTCTGATTCAGTTTAGAGCACTTAAAAGAATTATAAAACATTTTTAAGTTCTCACACCCATTGATTTTTGAAACTTCTATCTTTCTGTTTCAACTAAATTCATAAAACTGAAGAATTAAATTAACCATACCTTCAGTTGAATGTTGTATTCTTAGAAGTAAGATATTATATGTGTATATGTTAATTATATGTATATTTATTTATTTATTTATTCCCACATATACATGTGTGTGTGTGTGTGTGCCCGCGCACAAATGTGCACAACATACTTTTCTGTTAGGAGTTTTTCTTTTACTTCTAAGTGTTCAACCTTGAGTAAAATTTTAAAGTTTTACTATTTTTTTTCAAAATGTATATAATAGGGTTCTATTTGATCATCTGTCATGATGATCAGAAATAGCATAAGACAATGGTCATCAAAAGGCCACTTACACTGTCACAAAAGCCTGAACAGATCTGGAATTTAGGGATTAAAGTTAGTAAAGTAATTTGCCCGAAAGTATAACTTGCTTAAGTTTAATTGTTGCTAAGTTGTATCAACTTTTTGTCACACGATGGACTGAAGCATCCCAGGCTCCACTGTCTCTATCTCTGAAGGTTTGCTCAAATTCACCTCCACTTGTCAGCTGTGCTATCTCTTCCTCTGCACCCTCTTTTTCTTTTGCCTTCAATTTTTTCCAGCAAAATGGTCTCTTTGCATCAGGCAGCCAAATTATTGGAGCTTTGGCTTTAGCAACACTTCTTTGATTAATGTTACAAGGTTATTTCCTTTAGGATTAACTGTTTGGATATCTTTGAAATCCAAGGCACTATCAAGAGTCTTCTGCAGCACATCACAGTTTAAAAGCATCAATTCTTCAGCCCTTAGCCTACTTTATGAACGAACTCTTTTCTGGACCTGCATACAGGTTTATCAGGAATCAGTCTGGTATTCCTATCTTTCTCAGAATTTTCCATAGTTTCTTGTGACCCACACAGTCAAAGGCTTTACAGTAGTCAGTAAAGCAGAAATGGATGTTTTTCTGGAACTCCTTGTTTCCTCCGTGATCCAACGAATGTTGGCAACATGATCTCTGGTTCCTCTGACTCTTTGAAACGCATTTTGTACATCTGGAGGCTCTCAGTTCATATACTGCTGAAACTTAGCTTGAAGGATTTTCAGCATAACCTTGCTAGTATGTGAAATGAGTGCAATTGTACCATAATATAAACATCCTTTGGCAATGTCTTTCTTTGAAGTTGAAATGAAAACTGACCATTTCCAGTCCTGTGGCCACTGCTGAGTTTTCTATATTTGATGACACATTGAGTGAAGCACTTTAACAGCATCATCTTTTAGTACTTCAAATAGCTCAGCTGGAATTCTGTTACCTCCACTAGTCTTGTCCATAGTAATGTTTCCTAAGGCCCACTTGACTTCACACTCTAGGATGTCCAGGTCTAGGTGAGTGACCACACTTTCATGGTTATCTGGGTCATAAGATCATTTTAGAATAATTATCCGTATTCTTGGCACCTCTTCAAAGTCTCCTTTGTTTCTGTCAGACTTTAACAATTTCCTTCCTTTATTGTGTGCATTTCTGTGATTGCGGTATTCATTCCATCTGCCCTCTGATGGATGAGGATAAGAGGCTTATGTAAGCTGTATGTAGGTCAAGAAGCAACAGTTAGAACTGGACATGAAACAACAAATTGTTTCAAAATTGGGAAAGGAGTACATCAAGGCTGTATATTGTCACCTTGCATATTTAACTTCTATGCAAAGTACATCTTGAAAAATGCCAGGCTGGATGAAAAACAAGCTGGAATCAAGATTTTAGGCAGAAATATCAATAACCTCAGATACACAGAGGACATCATCCTTACAGAAGAAAGCAAAGAGGAATTGAGTAGCCTCTTGATAAAAATGGAGGAGAGTGAAAAAGCTGGCTTAAAATTCAACATTCAGAAACCTAAGATTATGGCGTCTGGTCCCATCACTTCATGGCAAATAGATGAGGAAACAAAGGAAACAGTGACAGACTATTTTCTTGAGCTCTACAATCACTTCAGATGGTGACTACAGCCATGAAATGGATGTTGAGATGTTTCATGGCTGAAATAAAGTTTGCTCCTTGGAAAAAAAAACTATGACCAACCTAGATAACATATTACAAAGCAGAGTCATTACTTTGATGACAAAGGTCTGTCTGGTCAAAGCTATGGTTTTTCCAGTAGTCATGTATGGATGTGAGTTGGACTGTAAAAATTGATGCTTTCTAGCTGTGTTGCTAGGGAAGACTCTTGAGAGTCTCTTGGACAGAAAGCAGATCAAACAGTCTCCTAAGGGAAGTCAAACCTGAATATTCATTGGAAGGAGCAATACCTCTTTACTTCCTAATTTGCATTCCAATCCCCTATGATGAAAAGAGCATTTCTTTCTTTTTTGGTTTTAGTTCTAGGAGGTGTTGTAATTCTTCATAGAATCATCAACTTCAGCTTCTGTAGCATCAGTGGTTGGGGTATAGACTTGGATTACTGTAATGTTGAATAGTTTGCTTGGAAATGAACCAGTATTTTTGTGTTGTTTTTGAGATTATACCCAATTACTGAATTTTGAACTTATTGGTTGACTATGAGGGGTAAGGTATTCTTGCCCATAGTCACAGATATAAAGGTCCTATAAATTAAATTTGTCCCTTCCTTTCCATTTTATTTCACAGATTTCTAACATTTTGATGTTGACTTTTGCTGTCTCTTAACTGACCACGACCAATTTGCTTTGATTCATGGATGTAACATTCTAGGTGCCTATGCAATGTTCTCTACAGCATTGAACTTTACTTTTACCACAAGAAACAACCACTTGAGCATAGATTCTGCTTTAGACCATCTGTTTCATTCTTTCTGGGGCTATTCATACTTGCCCTCTGCTCTTCCCTAGTTGCATATTGGACACCTTCCAAAATGAGGGGCTCATCTTCCAGTGTCATAACTTTTGCCTTTTATACTGCCCATAAAGTTCTCCAGGCAAAAATACTGGAGTGAGTTGTCAGTTCCTTCTGGAGTGAGTTGTCAGTTCCTTCTCCAGTGGACCACATGTGTCAGAACTTTTCACTGTGACCCATCCATCATGGGTGGCCCTAATGATGAGGCTCACAGCTTAAGTAAGTTATGCGTGCCCCTTTATCATGACAAAGCTGTGATCTTTAAAGGGGCCCAATGAAGTAGAAGATCTGAACTCAAGATTGCCTTGTCACACTTTTTCTCCAGCCTTACAATCATACGGCCATTTAGACATGGCTTAAGTATTGTTTATTTGTTCATTTAATCTGAACTAAAATTCTTTATGAAACATTAACTACACATTTCCCACTTGTGCCTTGTGAAGCACTGCATTTATCTCATTGTGTTTTATTTCATTTTGGTGAAGGCCGATTACATCTGCCATCTATTCCCAAGTGATTTTTTTCTCTGCTGTGACAGTCAGCCACTGCATTATCAATCTTTTTCAGTCCATGGAGTGGCTCCATAGCCAGAATCAATGCTGCTCATTTGCATTACCTTCTTCTCTTAAGTTTTCATTCTAGAGAAAGGAGAAAGTGATAGGAGGAGGAATCTTTCTTTTTCTTTTTCTTTTTTACTTTGATTTGAAAACAGTGGCTTTTCCTGAAAAATTAGTTAATCAGTGTTTTTATTCTAACATTTGTTTGGAAGACAGCCTTAAAATCCATATTTTTAGAAACACATGTTTTGTTGTTGTTGTTGTTGTGTGCTAAATGGTAGTTTCTTTGACAGGAAATGAAAGTGTAGGATTTTGTTTTTCTTATTATTTTCCAGTTTTTATTGACAAGAAAACATCCACTACATCTGAAGTTTATGGAAACAAAATTCTAAAGACCTGAAGTATTTGAAATAATTTCACAGCTGACCTGCCTCTTGAGAAACCTGTGTGCAGGTCAGGAAGCAACAGTTAGAACTAGACATAAAACAACAGACTGGTTCCAAATAGGAAAAGGAGTATGTCAAGGCTGTATATTGTCACCCTGCTTATTTAACTTACATGCAGAGTACATTATGAAAACTGCTGGGCTGGATGAAGCACAAGCTGGAATCAAGATTGCCGGGAGAAATATCAATAACCTCAGATACACAGATGACACCATCCTTATGGCAGAAAGTGAAGAGGAACTAAAAAGCCTCTTGAGGAAAGTGAAGGAGCAGAGTGAAAAAGTTGGCTTAAAGCTCAACATTCAGAAAACGAAGATCATGGCATGTGGTCCCATCACTTCATGGGAAATAGATGGGGAAACAGTAGAAACAGTGTCAGACTTTATTTTTTCAGCTCCAAAATCACTGCAGGTGGTGAGTGCAGCCATGAAAGTAAAAGACACTTACTCCTTGGAAGGAAAGTTATGACCAACCTAGATAGCATATTGAAAGGCAGAGACATTACTTTGCCAACAAAGGTCCATCTAGTCAAGGCTATGGTTTTTCCTGTGGTCATGTATGGATGTGAAAGTTGGACTCTGAAGAAAGCTGAGCACTGAAGAATTGATGCTTTTGAACTGTGGTGTTGGAGAAGACTCTTGAGAGTATCTTGGACTTCAAGGAAATCGAACCAGTCCATCCTAAAGGAGATAAGTCCTGGGTGTTCATTGGAAGGACTGATGTTGAAGCTGAAACTCCAATACTCTGACCACCTCATCCGAAAAGCTGATTCACTAGAAAAGACCCTGATGCTGGGAGGGATTGGGGGCAGAAGCAGAAGGGGAAGACAGAGGGTAAGATGGCTGGATGACATCACAAACTCGATGACATGAGTTTGAGTGAACTTCGGGAATTGTGATGGACAGGGAGGCCTGGCGTGCTGTGATTCTTGGAGTTGCAAGGAGTAAGACATGACTGAGAGACTGAATTGAAATGAAAATGGTGGCTTAGATGGTAAAAAGTCTGCCAGAGATTCAGGAGACCAAGGTTCGATCTTTGGGTCAGCAAAATCCCCTGGAGAAGGAAATAGCTTCCCACCACAGTATTCTTGCCTGGAAAATTATGTGAACATTTTACTGAATCTAAGCTCACTCTGCTTGCTGCACAACAGGCCAGTGAATCCAAGAGATGAGATGTTGAGGCAAGGAACATGACTTAGTCTTAAAGCTGGCAGACCTAGAAGACAGCAGACTAATGTCTCAAGACAACCATTATTCTCAGGGTCTGGATGTCAGGTTATTTTATAAAACTAGGAAGAGAAGAGGTGAGAAAGTAAAATAGAAAAGGCAGAATAGAGAGAGGGGTGGGGAAGTAAAAAGGACCATCAGTTTTGCAAACATCTCTGGGAATCAAGGAAGCATCAAGAAAGGGAGGCATGTCTTAATCTCCTTGCTTTCAGACTTTCATAGATGGGCAAGGTCAGATTATCTCTCTAATATCTGAAGAAAGAAACTTTAAAAGGCAGAGGGGTCATTATGTATGACTATAATAACAAAAACAACAAAAAGCTATTCAAAGAAACACTTCCAACGTAGAATCAAAATTGCTTCATCTCTTCAACAGACAGGATCTTCATAGACTACAGTCCGATGGGGTGGCAAAAATCGGACACAACTGAGTGACTCAAGGTATTTAAGATAGTTCTTTTTAATTTTTTTTGCAATTTTTCGTTTTAAAAAAATTATTTTTCTAAATTCCTTATAACTTTGTCAGAATACGATATTCATCTTTCTCTTTCTGACTTACTTCACCCTGTAGAATAGACTCTAGGTTCATCTACCTCATTAGAACTGACTCAAAGGCCTTCCTTTTTTGGTTGAGTAATATTTAATTGTTTATATGTACCACAACTTCTTTATCCATTCATCTCTCTTTGGACATCTAGATTGCTTTCATGTTCTAGCTATTGTAAATAGTGCTGCAATGAACAATGGGATGCATGTGTGTTTTTCAATTTTGGTTTCTTCAGGGATTATACCTAGGAGTGGGATTATGAGTCTTATGGTGATTTTATTCCGTGTCTTTTAAGGAATCTCCATACCATCTTACAAAGTGGCTGTATCAATTTACATTCCCACCAACAGTGCAAGAGTATGCCCTTTTCTCCACACACTTTTCAGCATTTATTGTTTGTAGACTTTTTGATTATGGCAATTCTGACTGGTGTGAGGTGATATCTCACTGTAGTTTTGATTTGCATTTCTCTAATAATGAGAGATGTTGAGCATATTTTCATGTGTTTGTTAGCCATCTGTGTGTCTTCTTTGGAGAAGTGTCTGTTTAGGTCTTTTCCCCACTTTTTGACTAGGTCTTATTCTTCCTGGTATTAAGCTGTATGAGCTGCTTTTATATTTTGGAAATTAATCCTTTGTCAGTTATTTCATTTGCTATTATTTTCTCCCATTTTGAGGGTTGTCTTTTCACCTTGCTTATAGGTTCCTTTGCTGTGCAAAAGCTTTTAAGTTTAATCAGGTCCCACCTGTTTACTTTTATTTTTATTTCCATTACTCTAAGAGGTGGATCATAGA
Organism: Nanger dama; assembly: GCA_917880005.1. Lineage (NCBI taxonomy): Eukaryota > Metazoa > Chordata > Mammalia > Artiodactyla > Bovidae > Nanger > Nanger dama. The sequence continues at coordinate 2,221,691 of CAKJTW010000014.1, read as the reverse complement.
GGATCTTGTTTTGATTTATGTCACAGTGTTCTCCCCATGTTTTCCTCTAAGTGTTTTATAGTTTCTGGTCATACATTTAGGTCTTTCATTCATTTTGAGTTTATCTTTGTGTATGGCATTAGGAAGTACGCTAGTTCCATTCTTGTACATGGAACTGTCCATTTTTGCCAGCACCATTTACTGGAGAGGATGTCTTTGCCCCATTATAATTTCTTGTCTCCTTTGACAAAAATAAGGTACCCATAGATGCATGGGCTTATTTCTTGGCTTTCCATTTTGTTCCATTGGTCTATTTTTCTGTTTCTGTTCCATTACCATGCTGTCTTGATTATTGTAGCTTTGTATTATAATCTGAATTAAGGAATGTTGATTCCTCCAGATCCATTCTTCTTTCTCAAGACTATTCAGAGTCTTTTGTGTTTCTGTATCAATTGTGAAATTTTTTTGTTCTGGTTCTGTGAACAATGCCATTTGTAATTTGATAGGGATCACGCTGAATCTGTAGATTCATTTGGTAGTATAGTCATTTTCACAATATTGATTCTTTCTACCCAAGAACATGGAATATCTCTGCATCTGTTAATGTCATCTTTGATTTCTTTCATCAGTGTTGCTACAATTTTCTGTGTACAGTTCTTTTGTCTCCTTAGGTAACTTTATTCATACATATTATATATATATATATATATATATATATATATATTTTTTTTTTTTGCAATGGTGAATGTGAATGATTCCTTAATTTCTCTTTCTGATTTTTCATTGTTAGTATATAGAAATGTAAATGATTTCTGTGTATTGATTTTGTATCCTGTGACATTGCTAAATTCACTGATTAGATCTAGTAATTTTCTGATAGTGTCATTAGGGTTTTATATGTACAATGTCATGTCGCCTATAAACAGTGAGAGCTTTCCTTCTTCTTTTCTGATTTGAAGTCCTCTTATTTCTTTTTCTTCTCTGCTTAATGTAGCTAGGACTTCCAAAACTATGTTGAATAGTAGTGGTGAAAGTGGACACCCTTGTCTTGTTTTTTATCTTAGGGGGAATGCTTTCAGGTTTTCACCATTAAAAATAGTGTTTGCTGTAGGATTATCATATATGGTTTTTACTATGTTGAGGTAGGTTCCTTCTATGCCCATTTTTTGAAGAGTTTTAATCATAAATGGGTGCCAAATTTTGTCAAAGGCTTTTTCTGCATTTTTGGAGATCATTTTTTTAATCTCTCAACTTATTAATATGGTGTATCACATTGATTGATTTGCAAATATTGAAAAATCCTTGCATTCCTGTAATAAACTCAACCTGATTATGTTGTATGAGCTTTTGATGTGTTGCTGAATTCTGTTTGCTAAAATTTTGTTGAGGATTTTTGCATCTATGTTCATCACTGAAATTGGCCTATAGTTTTCTTTTTTTTGTGTGTTAGCTTGTCTGGTTTTGATATCAGGGTGATGGTGGCTTCGTAGAATGAGTTTGGAAGTGTTTCTTCCTCTACAATTTTTTGAAAGAGTTTTCGAAGGATAGGCATTAGCTCTTCTCTAAATGTTTGATAGAATTCTCCTGTGAAGCCATCTGGTCCTGGGCTTTTGTTTTGTAGGAAATTTTTACAGCTTCAATTTCAGTGCTTGTAATTGGTTTGTTTATAATTTCTATTTCTTCCTGGTTCAGTCGTAAAAGATTGAACTTTTCTAAGACTCTTTCCATTTCTTCCAAATTATCCATTTTATTGCCATATAGTTGTTCATAATCCACCTGCAATGTGGGAGACGTGGGTTCAATCCCTGGGTTGAAATTCCTGGAGAAGGGAAAAGCTACCCACTTCAGTTTTCTTGCCTGAAGAATTCCATGGATAATCCATTAGGTCACAAAGAGTCAGACAGGACTGAGTGACTTTCATGTTCACTTTTAATAGTCTCTTATAATCCTTTATATTTCTGTATTGTCTGTTGTAATCTATCCTTTTTAAATTCTAATTTTGTTGATTTGATTCTTCTCTTTTTTTTCTTGATTAGTCTGGCTAAAAGTTTTGTCAATTTTGTTATTCTCAAAGAACCAGCTTTTAGTTTTATTAATTTTAATATCATTTCTTTCATTTCTTCTTCAGTTATTTCTCTCAAAATTATTATTTCTTTCCTTCTGCTAACTTGGGGGCTTTTTTGTTCTTCTTTTTCCAGTTGTTTTAGGTATAAAGTTAGGTCGTCTACATGATGGTTTTTGTTTGTTTGTTTCTTGAGGTAGGATTGTATTGCTATAAACGTCCCTCTTAAAACTGCCTTTTCTGCATCCCATAGGTTTTTAGTTGTCGTGTTTTCATTGCCATTTGTTTCTAGAGAGTTTTTTGTTGTTGTTCATTTGTTTTCTTTTTATTTTTTCAGTATCCTGTTAGTTATTTAGAAACGCATTATTTAATCTCATTGTGTTCATATTTTTAAGTTTTTTTTTCTCATAGTTGATATCTAGTCTAATAACATTGTGTCAGAAAAGATGGTTGATACAATTTCAATTTTCTTAAACTTACTGAGGTTTGTTTTGTGACCCAAGATGTGGTCTATCCTGGAGAATGTTCCATGTGCACTTGAGAATAAGGTTTATTCTTCTGCACTTGAATGGAATGTTCTGAAGATATCGCTGAGATCCATCTCTTCGAATGTTTCATTTAAGACTTGTGTTTCCTTATTAATTTTCTGTTTTGATGATCTGTCCATTGGTGTCAGTAGGGTGCTAAAGTCACCTATTATTGTGTTACTATCAGTTTCTCCTTTTGTGTCTGTTAGTGTTAGGGTTGAGGTTGGGGTTAGGGGTTAGGGTTAGGGTTAGGGTTATGTCTGAAGTGGGATTCTTCTAGACCGCATATATATAGGTTTTGTTTTTGTATCCATTCAGCCAATCTTTATCTTTTGGTTGGAACATTTAATCCATTTACATTTAAAGTAATTGTTATATATGTTCTTAATGATGTTTTCTTAATTGTTTGGGGTTTGATTTTGTAGATTTTTTTTTTTTTTTTCTTCTCGTGTATTTTTAACCATATAAGCCCCTTTAACATTTGTTGTAATGCTGATTTGGTGGTACTGAATTCTCTCAACTTTTGCTTGTCTGAAAAGCTTTTGCTCTCTCCATCAACTTTGAATGAGATCCTTTCTGGATAGAGCAATCTTGTTTGTAGGTTTTTCCCTTTCAGTATTTTAAATATATCCTGCCATTCCCTTCTGGCCTAGGGAGTTTCAGCTGAATGATCAGCTTTTAAACATATGGGATTTCCCTTGTATGTTACTTGTTGCTTCACCCTTGCTGCTTTTAATAGCCTTTCTTTCTGTTTAATATTAGTTAGGTTGATTAGTATGTGTCTTTGTGTGTTTCTCCTTGAGTTTATACTGTATGAGACTCTTTGCACCTCTTGGACTTGATTGACGATTTCCTTTTCCTTGCTGGGGAATTTTTGACTATAGTCTTTTCAAAATTTTTCTCATATTCTTTCTTGTTCTCTTCTTTTCCTGGTACCCCTATAACTCAAATGATGCTTCCTTTGATATCATCCCAGTTGGCTCTGGGACTATGATTGGTTCTTTTCATTCTTTTTACTTTTTTCTGTTCTTCAGAAATTATTTCTACCATTTTATCTTCCAGCTCACTGATTTGTTCTTCTGCCTTAGATATTCTGCTATTGTGTCCTTATAGAGTATTTTTAATTTCAGTAATTATGTGGTTTGTTTTTTTATGTTTATTCTTTAATTCTTCTATGTTTTTGTTAATTGAATATTCCATTCTCCCCATTATGTTTTTAAGATTTTCTATCATCTTTACTAACAGTATTCTAAATTATTTCCCAGATAGTTTGCCTATTTCCTCTTCATTACTTTGGACTTCTGTGTTTCTAGTTTGTTTCTTCATTTCTGCACTATTTCTCTACCATTTCTTTCTTTCTTTCTTTTTCTTTCTTTCTTTCTTTTTAATTCATTGTGTTTCAGGGCTCCTTTTCCCAGGCTTCAAGGCTGAATCATTTCTGTGTGTTGATTTCTGCTTGCCTAAGGTTGAGTCCAGTGGTTTGAGTAAGCTTCTTGTAGGGTGAGATTTGTACTGAGTTGTTGTTGTTTTTTTTTCCTCTAATGGGCAAGGCTAAGTGAGATGGGTGAGATGGTAGTCTTTTTTTTTTTTCTAATTTTTTTAATTAAATTTATTTTTTTAATTACAATACTGTATTTGTTTTGCCATACATTGACACGAATCAGCCATGTCTGCTGATAACTGGGTTTGTATTTTTTTTTTTTTTTTTTAGCTGAGGTGTCCTGCACAGGGTGTAACTGGTGGTTGGGTGATATCAGGTCATGTATTCAAGTGATTTCCTTTGTGGGAGTTCTCACTATTTGATGCTCCCTAGGGTTAGTTATCTCGTAGTCTTGGGTCTTAGAGTCAGAGCTCCTACTCCAAAGGCTCAAGGCTTGTTCTCTGGTCAGGAATGAATACCCAAAAATGAGCAACCAAAGATGAACCCTAGACAAATCGCAGTTACAAAATCAGGCAAAGAAAAAGCAACTTAATTAATGGAATATACGCATATACATATACACCCATAAGCAAAACCAAAACAGTCCAACAAAAATAAATTACAGTAGATTGACCCAGCAAAGGAAGCCAAAAATTGAATCTACTAGTTAAGAACAAAGTTAACTAAAGCGCAAACTGGAAAACACAACTAAGGCAAGGTGCCAAGTGGGGATTAAAACAATGAAAATGAAACTAACAAATATGTGGAGAGGAAAGTAAAGAAAGACTAGATATGCCAAGTTAAGTTGAGGTAGATAAAGAAGATTTATATATATTAAAGACTAACTGCAAGGGGAAAATAACAGTAAGTAAAGTAAATTGAGAGAGACGTGTAGAAAAAAAAATATTAATAGGTTTTTAAAAAATAAAATTAAGAGAAAAGAAGAGGAAAAAAAAAATCATAGAACTGCAAAAGCCCAATGTAGAATCAGAGATTTATAACATCCATTTAAAAAAAAAAAGTGTGATTTAATTAAAAAACCCAAAAGCTCAATTAAATTTTACAGCACCAATAAAATCCACAGCTACAACAGAGGGAAAGGGGAAGGGGAAAAGGTAAAAAAAAAAAAAAATCCAAAAGAAACTACAGAACAAGTGAACACACAATAGTAATAAATGCTTGTTTTTGTTTTTGTTTTTAGTCACTCCTGGCAATGTCCTTTCCCTCACAGGGTGTCACAGTCCACCTCTCCTTTCTAGAATGCCCTCCAACACTCTGCTAGTCTTTGGACCTGCTGTCAGGGCAGCTCAGATTCTAATTTGGTCCGACTCTTGTGTGTTCTTGCTTCCAATGTCCACAGCTATCAGAACTGATGCTTTTTTTTTCTTTCTTTTTTGGGTGGGAGCTCTCAATGTCCTTTTATATATTCCATAGACACAGTCTCTGCCTATTTGATCATGTGGATTTAAGCTGTAGCTTGTTCAGCTGGTGGGAAGATTTGGGGGCTTCTTCCCTAGCCACACTGCCCCTGGGTTTCAATTGTGGTTTTATTCCCACCTCTGCATTTGTGTCATCCACTGGGGTTTGCTCCTGAGGCTGCTCTGGAGGACTTGGGTCTGCCTCTGTGATGACCAGGTGTGGAGGTGGTGCAGCTGCTTGGGTCCCAGGGGTTTTGGCAGCACCAGCCACTCAGGGGAATTGACGGCTAGGGCACCAAGAAATATAGTGCTTATGGCATAAAGTGAAGAGGAACTAAAAAGCCTCTTGAGGAAAGTGAAAGACCAGAGTGAAAAAGTTGGCTTGAAGCTCAACATTCAGAAAATGAAGATCTTGACATCTGGTCCCATCACTTCATGGGAAATAGATGGGGAACAGTGGAAACAGTGTCAGACTTCATTTATTTATTTATTTGTTTGTTTGTTTGTTTATTTTTGGACTCCAAGATCACTGCAGATGGTCAGTGCAGCCATGAAATTAAAAGATGTTTACTACTTGGAAGGAAAATTATGACCAACCTAGACAGCATATTAAAACACAGAGACATTACTTTGCCAACAAACGTTCATCTAGTCAAGGCTATGGTTTTTCCTGTGGTCATGTATGGATGTGAGAGTTGGACTGTGAAGAAGCCTGAGTGCTGAAGAATTGATGCTTTTGAGCTGTAGTATTTGAGAAGACTCTTGAGAGTCCCTTGGACTTGCAAGGAGACCCAACCCGTCCATTCTGAAGGAGAACACCAGTCCTAGGTGTTCATTGGAAGGACTGATGCTGAAGCTGAAACTCCAGTACTTCGGCCACCTCATGAGAAGAGTTGACTATTGGAAAAGACCCTGATGCAGGGAGAGATTGGGAGCAGGAGAAGAAGAGGACGACAGAAGATGAGATGGTTTGATGGCATCACCGATGGACATGAGTTCGGTAAACTGCAGGAGTCGGTGATAGACAGGGAGGCTTGGCGTGTTGCAATTCATGGGGTCACAAAGAGTCAGACACAACTGAGCAACTGAACTGAACTGAACTGAAGAATGGTATGGCAACCAATATTGGCCAATACATTCCAGTATTCTTGACTGGAGCACCTGCAGACAGAGAAGCCTGGCAGACCACAGTCCACAGGTCTGAAAAGAGCTGAACATGCCTGAAGTGACCCAGTGTGCGTAGATGCAAGACTTTTTTTTTTTTTTTTTTTGCCTCTGGCAGCTCTGCTCCAGTTAGGGTTGAACATGAAGGTGGCACAGCTGCTTGAGTCACTGGGACGCTGGCAGCGCCAAGTGTGCAGAGACAAGAACTGCCTCAACCACAGGAGTTATGGCCTTATTAGAGGTTTTTTACCCCTGGTAGCTGGTGATCAGAAGGCCACTTTGACTAGTCTTTCTCTGTAGCTCTTCCCATTCAGGCACTTAGGCACTCATAGTGCCCATTCAGGCACTCTCTTGCCTGGGGCCCCTCTCTGTTATTCAGTTCTTCAGGCACTTAAAGGAGCACTCTGGGTGGGGTCCAACTCTGTAGTTCAGTGTGTCAGGCACTTCAAGGCCAGTTTCTCTATGATTCAGCTGCAGATGGTGACCTGTGGGGGAGAGGCTGTGATGATGGCTCCATCCCCTTCATGTGACTCAGCAGTATTGCCTTGCTTCCATGGCTGCCTGGCTTTCCTCCACAGCCATTTCCCACCACGGTCTCTTCCCTCACATTCCCTCAGTCCATCTCTCTGCAGTCAATAGCAGCCCTCACCCTGGGATTGCGCCACAGTCCCTAAGCTGCAGCTCCCAGCCACTGCCCCTGATTCTCATTCCATTTAAGCTGCCACAGATCAGCTGTTTCACTCTCAGCTTTAAATGTTTCTCTTCTGACTCAGACAATTTCCCTGATGTAGGGATAACACCGCTGCTTCAGTTCCCTCACCCCCCAGATAGCAGGTCCAGTCCTAGTAACACTCCTCTTTTTCCTCCTAGTTCCTTCATCCTACTGAGGTTTTGCGTGGTTCTATACATTCTTTTCTGCTCATCAGGTACTCCTGTCTACTCTCAGCTGGTGTTTGGCATGCACTTCCATGCCTGAAAGTGTATTCCTGATGTATCTATGGGGAGAGATGTACTCCATGTCCACTTACTCCACCACCATCTTGTTCTCTATGTTCTTTCTTGACTCTTCACTTTGTAAACATTATTCCCCATTTTTGGTAAAATCTCTCTCCCATTTTTTTGTAGGATGTATTAACTGTTCCTGACTTAAGTTTGGAGACTATAATATTCAGAATTTTCTTCATCCTCTGGGGCGAATTAGGTGTCTTTCCTCTGTGCTTCCCTGGTGGCTCAAGTGGTAAAGAATCTGCCTGTAATGCAGGATACCTGGGTTCAATCCCTGGGTTGGGGAAGATACCCTGGAGAAGAGAATGGCTACTCACTCCTGTATTCTTTACTGGATAATTCCATGGGCAGAGGAGTTTGGGGAGCTACAGTCTATGGGGCCACAAAGAGTCAGACATGACTGAGCAACTAACACTTTCACTTTTATCTGTGGTTATATGTCACACAGTGATCACTTCTAGCATAAGATTTAAAACACACAGTACTAAAGTTGCCTATTTACTTTTTGCTTACCCATTTGCCTACTGTCTAGTAGATAGCCACTATCTACTTACCCATTAGTGAAATATCTGGTTGATAGTGTATAGCCACTACTATCATCTGTGCTAAACACAGTGCTTAACACACAGTGCTTAGCATCATTTGTTGAAAAAGTGCTTAATTGCTATGAAAATGTATTTATATTCATGCAGATAGTATGCTTCCATAATAAGACTTTTACCTTTTACATAGGTAAAAGTCACTTTTAGAAGTTCACAAGTCCTTCAAGACAATCAGAGGCTTTAAAATATATACAAATGTGTTTTTAAATTAAAAGCTTTTCTTTATTTCAAAGCAGAATGTACTCATTACCTGTGATCAAGAATTCACTTCCATTATTGAATAGAGTTTATAGGTTCTTATGAATATAAAACAAAGTTTATTTATGGTATTGGGTAACACTTTCTGCAAGTGTAAGGAAAACATAATTTTGAACTTCCTTGAATGCAATTAAATAGTGTGGAGAAATCATGGATTAACATTACACCTTCACTTAGTTTCTTCCACCTGAAAAGTGTTAACTGCTGGATTTGTGACAACACTAGAAAATGAATAAGAAGAAGTTAATAAACATAATACACTTTCAGGTCTGATATGATCAGACTGTAAAATGACTTCCCTGAAGCTAGGTGTGTGACTCAAAACTGTAAAATGTTTCATTTTTATATTTTTGCTGGAGTAAATATTTTATCACAGTTATATATATTAACTTTTTCTCAAGAGATTTTTATTCTTACACATTTTCTTCTAGTCATTTATGAACAGTTAATTGTGGCTATGTACAGCTTCAAAGACAACCCACAATAAAGTTCCAATTAAAAATAAAACAATTGAAAATAAAATTTAATATCCAAGTCATTCAGAAGATTCTAAAGTAATACAGGATATATACAAAGGTAAACTGATAAATATAATTGTAAGTAACATATTTAACCACATACACACATGCTGCTGCTGCTGCTAAGTCACTTCAGTCATGTCCGACTCTGTACAACCCCACAGACGGCAGCCCATTCAGCTCCACCATCCCTGGGATTCTCCAGGCAAGAACACTGGAGTGGGTTGCCATTTCCTTCTCCAGTGCATGAAAGTGAAAAGTGAAAGTGAAGTCACTCAGTCGTGTCTGACTCAGCGACCCCATGGACTGCAGCCTACCAGGCTCCTCCGTCCATGGGAGTTTCCCAGGCAAGAGTACTGGAGTGGGGGTGCCATTGCCTTCTTCACACACATGCTATATACATATATATCTATGTATATGCATATACATATATATAACTAAAAATAAAATAATATTAAAAATAATGATGAAGATAAAGATAATAAGAAAACTAGGCATGGGAAACATATAACTTATAGCTGAAAACAAGAATGGGAAGAAATTCATATAATAAAGTTTCTATTTAAATATTAACAAATCACACTAATAATACTGCTGCTGCTGCTGCTAAGTCGCTTCCAGTCGTGTCCGACTCTGTGCGACCCCATAGACGGCAGCCCCCCAGGCTTCTTCGTCCCTGGGATTCTCCAGGCAAGAACACTGGAGTGGGTTGCCATTTCCTTCTCCAATGCAGGAAAGTGAAAAGTGAAAGTGAAGTCGCTCAGTCATGTCCAACTGGTAGCGACCCCATGGATTGCAGCCTACCAGGCTCCTCTGCCCATGAGGTTTTCCAGGCAAGAGTACTGGAGTGGGTTGCCATTTCCTTCTCCAACTAATAATACTAGATAAGATAACATATATAGTATTTTAAATTTAAAATTTTATTGATATATGAATATAATGAACATATAACATCATGTTAGTTTAAGGTGTAAAATGTAATTTAATATATTCATATATTACAATATGATATCCCTCATAGTATTAGTTAAACCTATATCATGAGAGAGAATGAGAGTGAAAGTCATTCAGTCATGTCCAACTCTTTGTGACCCCATGGACTATACAGTCCATGTAATTCTACAGGCCAGAATACTGGACTGGGTAGCCTTTCCCTTCTCCAGGGGATCTTCCCAGGAATTGAACCCAGGTCTCCCATATTCCAGGTGGATTCTTTATCAACTGAGGTATGAAGGAAGCCCAAAACTTGTATCATGACTCATAATTATAATATTTTTGTGATGAAGAACAACTAAAATATAATCTCTTAACACCTCTGAAATTTATAATACAATGTTGGTGTCCATAGTCACTATTCTGAGCATTACAGCTCCAGGATTATTTATCTTCTAGTTTTTAGTTTAAACAACATCTTCCAATTTCCTCTACTCTGCAACCCTTTCTAACTATCATTCTACTCTCTGTTTTTATGAATTTGTTTTATTAGATTACACATATAAGTGGTATCATACAGTACTGTCTTTCTTTGCCTGACATCTCACTTTACATAATACTCTCAAGGCCCAATCATATATGCAAATTACAAGGTTTATTTCTTTTTAATGGCTGAATATTATTCCTGTGTAAATTTAAATAATACCATTTCATTTTACTACTCTTCACTTAATTGCACTTCATTGATATTGCATTTTTTTACAATTTAGAGGTTTGTGGCAACCCTATATCAAGAAAGTCTGTTATCATTTTTCCAGCACCATTTCCTCACTTTTTTCTCTGTGTCATATGTTGGTAATTCTCACAATATTTCAAAATTTCATTATATAATATTTGTTAAGGTGATCTGTGATCTAATGTTACAGATATGATTGTTTTGGGCCACCATGAACCTTGCCAATATTAGAAAATACACTTAACTGATAAAAGTTGTTTGTGTTCTGAGTGTTCCATTAATTGACCAGCCATTACCTCATCCTTCTTCCTCTCCTCAGACATGCATATTCTCTGGGTCACAAAATGCTGAAATAAGTCAGTTGGTAATCCCACAATGACTTCTAAGTGTTCAAGCTAGCTACAATATTCCCTTCAGTCAAAGCCTAATCCAGAGCAAGACTCTAAACTTCTAAGTTACAAGAGGGTTGAGAGAGCTGGGGAAGCTACAGAAGAAAAACATGAAGCTTAGTAGAGGTTTAAGGTTTAAGGAGATAAGCCATCTTCATAACATGAAAGTACAAGGTGAAGCAGCAAGTTCTAATGTGGAGGCTGGAGTAAGGTATCCAGATATCTAGCTAAAATAGTTAATTATGATCGCCACACTAAATAATAGATTTTCAATGTAGATGAAATAGCCTTATTTTGGAAGATGATATCTTTTAAGACTTTCAAAGCTAGAGAAGACTTCAAAACTTCAAAGAACAGACTCTCTTGTTAGATGCAAACTTCAAATTTAAGTTAAAGCCAATGCTGACTTACCATTCCAAAAATCCTAGGGTCCTTAAGAGTTATGATGAATCTACTCTGCCTATACTATATACATGAATCAACAAAGCCTGGATGACAGAACATAAGTTTATAGCATGGTTTCCTGAATAGCTTAAGCCCATTGTTGAAAATTACTGCCTATAAAAAGAATTCCTTTTAAAATATTACTGCTCATTGACAATATATCTGATCACCCAAAAGCTCTGATGGTGAGGTACAGTAAGATACATGTTGTTTTCATGCTTGCTAACACAACACCCATTCTGCAGTCAATGAATCAAGGAGCAGTTTTGACTGTCAAGTCTTAGAGATAGTGATTCCTCCAATGGATTTGGGCAAAATAAATTGAAACACATTTGGAAAGGATTCACCATTCTAGATGCCATTTAAGGACATTAATGCTTCATGGGAAGAGGCCAAAATATTAACATATATAGGAGTTTGGAAGAAGTTGATTTCAACCCTCATGGGTAATTTTGAAGGGCTGATGACTTCAGTAGAGGAAGTAACCTCACATCTGGTGGAAATAGCAAAAGAACTAGAAGTGGAGTCCAAAGATGTGGCAAAATAGACTGCTTCAATTTCATGATAAAACTTTAACAAATGAAGAGTTGTTTCTTATGAATGAGCAAAGAAAGTAGTTTTCTGAGATGGAATCTACTTCTGGTGAAGAAGCTGTGAAGATTGTTGAAATGATAACAAAGGGCCTAGAGTATTATATAAACAGCTGATGAAACAAAAGGAGAACTTGGGAGGACTGATTCCAATTTTGAAAGTTCTATTATGGGTAAAATGCTAGCCAACAGCAATGCATGCTGCAGAGAAATTGTGAAAAGAAGAGTCAATTGATGCAGCAAATTTCAATGTTATTTTATTTTAAGAAGAACGACAGCTATGTCAGCGTTCAGCAACCACCACCCTGATCAGTTAACAACCATCAACATCAAGGCAATGTCCTCCACCAGCAAAAAGATTACTACTTGCTTTAGGTTCAGGTGATGGCTAACATTTATTAGCATTAAATCATTTGTAATTAAGTTATGTACTTTTTTTTTCTTTTTAGATATAATGTTGCATGTATGCTAAGTCACTCAGTCACGCCTGACTCTGTGACCCTATGGACTTTAGACTGTCAGGCTTCTTTATCTATAGGTTTCTCCAGGGAAGAATACTGGAGTGGGTTGCCTTGCCCTCCTCCAGGGAATCTTCCCTGACCCAAAGATCGAACCCGCCTCTCTTATTTTTCCTTCATAAGCAAGTGGATTCTTCACCACTTGCACCATCTGGGTAGCCCACATATAATGCTATAGTTCACTTAATAGACTGCAGTATAGTATAAGATATCTTTTATCTACATTCAGAAACCAAAATGTTTGCAAGACTTGCCTTGTTGATATAGTCGCTTTATTGCAGGGATTTGGCATTTAACCAGCAATAGCTCCAAGGTTTGCTGTATATACAAAAATGGAATTGCTGGACCAAATTGTAGTTCTGTTTTGGGGTTGCTTTGTCCTCCTCCAGGGGATCTTCCCAACTCAGGGATCAAACACAGGTCTCCCACATTGCAGGTGGATTATTTACCATCTGAGCCCCAGAGAAGCCCAAGAATATTGGAAAGTGTAGCCTATTCCTCCTTTAGGGGATCTTCCTGACCCAGGAGCCAAACCAGGGTCTCCTGCATCACAGTTGGATTCTTTACCAGCTGAGTTACCAAGGTAATTTTAACTTTTAAAGAGCTTTCATATTGCTTTCCTTAGTGGCTGAACAAGCTATATTCCCACCGATAGTAAACATCTCCATCTTGTCTACTTGATGATGGCCATTTCAACAAATGTAAGGTGATACCTCATTGATTTTTGAATTAAATTGCCCGGATGACTAGTGATGCCAATCATCTTGCCTTATTTGAAAAATGTCTATTTCGTTTCTCTGCTCATTTTTTAAATAGCTTTTTTAAAAGAGTTGTATGAGTTCTTTATATATTTTGGATGTGAAACCCTTTATATGGTTTTCAAATATTTTCTTCCATCCCATCAGTTGTCTTTTCATTTGCTGTTTCTTTTGCTGTGCAGAATCTTTTTAGTTTGATATCATTCCACTTGTTGATTTTTTTTTTTGTGCTTCCAGTGTCATATCTAAAAAAATATTTCCAAGACCAGTTTCAAGGATTGTTCTTTGCATTTTATTCCAGGAGCTTTACCATATCAGGCCTTACATTTAAGCCTTTAATCCACTTTGAGAAATTTTTCTGAGTGGTCTAATATAGGGATTCAATTTCATCTTCTTCATGTGGTTATCTAGTTTTTACAACACCATTTGTTGAAGATCATTCTTTTACCATTGAGTGTTCTTAGCTCCCTCACCAAATATTAGTTATAAATTTGGAAGTTTGTATCTCTGCTCTTGATTCTGTTCCATTGATCAATGTGCCTATTTTTATGACAGTATCATACTGCTCTAATTAATTAATATAGCTGTGCATAGCATTAGATCAGAAGACATGATACCTGCAGCTTTGCTCTTATTTTTCATGATTGCTTTGGAGTCGTGAATATATACAAATTTTAGGATAATTATTTTTCTATTTATGTGAAAAATGCCACTGGAATTTTGGTTTGGATTGCATTGAATCTACAGATGGCTTTGGGCAGTATGTACATTTTAGCAATATTAGTTCTTCTGATCCAGGAATACAGCAATTTTTCCATTCATGTGTATCTTCTTCAATTTCTTTCATCAAAGTTTCATAGTTTTCGTTATACAAATCTTATACTTCTTTGGTCAAATTTATTCCTAAATATTCTATTGATTTTGATGCTACTAAAAAGCAGACACATCACTTTGCCAACAAAGGTCCACATAGTTAAAGCTATGGTTTTTCCAGCAGTCATCTATAGATGTGAGAGATGGACCATAAAAAGGCTGCATATTGAAGAATTTATGCTTTTGAACTGTGGTGCTGGAGAAGACTCTTGAGAGTCCCTTGGACAGCAATGAGATCAAAGCAGTCAATTCGAAAAGAAGTCAACACTGAATATTCTTTGGAAGCACTAATGCTGAAGCTCCAATACTTTGGCCACCTCATACGATGAACTAACTCTTTGGAAAAGATGCTCATGATGGGAAAGATTGAAGGCATGAGGAGAAGGGGATGGAATCACTGGCTCAATGTACATGAATTTGAGCAGGCTCTGAGAGATAATGAAGAACAGGAAAGCCTAATGTACTGCATTCTATGGGGTCACAGAGAATCACACATGACTAAGCCACTTATCAACAACATGACAAGTTTCCTTTATTTAATTTTCAACTGTTTTGTTTTTTGTGTACAGTTGTTAGTACAACTGGTTTCTGTATGGTGATTTTATACAAAGAGCTGATAGATGCATTTATACTGATAACCTAATGGAAGTTCCTTTAAAGGGTCACTATCAATCCTTAGCTGCTGTTGGAATTCTCTTTCTTTGATTTTTGACAGTTTCTTTATAATGTGTCTTGGAGAAGGTCTTTTTAGAGTGATCTTTCAACTTCATGAACTTGGATGTCCAGTTCTCTCCCAGGTTTAGGAAATTTTCTCAGTTATTATTTCTTTTAAATAGTTTATCTCCCCCTTTGTCCTCTCTTTTTAAGACTCTGGCTATTCTTTTTTTTGGGGGACTCCATAGAGCACATTTTTTCTTGCTCTTTTCCATTATTTCTTCTTTGTTCTCTTCTAAGTGAGTTATTTCAAGCTCCCTTTTCTATAATTCCTTTATTATATCTTCACTTGCCCTGCTCTACTGCAGATGCTGTTTATTGTATTTTGTTTCATTCACTGAATTTTTAAGCTCCAGAATTTCTGTTTAGTTCTTTCATATAACTTGTGTTCTCTTGGTAAATATCTCATTTTGATCACTACTTTTTTCAAGACTTCATTGAAAAGTCTTTCTGAGTTCCCTTATATTTTGTTGAGTTTCTTTTAAAAAGGAATTTTTAAAAACTATTTTGAGGTATTTATCAATTAAATCATGTACTTTAATGATCCTTTCAGCTCAGTAATTGGAGAATTACTTTTGTTGATAATATCATCTTGATATTTTTAAAGTTCTTTTTAGTTTTATGTTGCTTCTTTTATATTTTATGTAGCAGACTCCTCCTTAAATCTTTGCTAGTTTCCTTCAGATGGGTTATTCTGTTTATTGGCCCTGTATCTTATACTCATTCATGTGTGCTCATTTGAGTGTGACTCTTTGTGACCCCATGGACTGTAGTCTGCCAGGCTCCTTTGTCCATGAAATTTTCCAGGCAAGAATACTGGAGTGGGCTCTCATTTTCTCCTCCAGGGTATCTTTCAGACCCAGGCATCAAACCTGTGTCTCCTGAGTTTCCTGCCATTGCAGGTAGATTATTTACCTACTGAGACATACAGGAGCTGGATCTTTTACAATATGACCCCCCCAAAAAAAAAAAAATCTAGGGTTTCTCTTTCTTTTGTATAGGTACATTCTAATCTTCCTCTCCCTCTTGTGGCAGAATTCTTGAGCTTTGGTGTCTATCTACTCTGGTTCTTAGCAACTCACCCGCCTGCTACTGGAAACTTTTGTTTTTCATAAGGTGGCACTATAGCTCAAGTTTACCTTCTCCCTTGCCCACAGATCCTGGTATGTTTTCTGAATGTACTTCCTGTCTACTGTATGTTGCCTTTCCTTCTGCACAAGAAGCTGCTTCAGTGTGGCAGGTGGTGTGTGTTTGGCACCTGCAACCTGCAGACCTAGTAAGATACTCAGATGAGGTACATTCAGAAGCTCACAAGTGTGGACTTCCTACTGAAGTCTACTGTGCAGAATTCAGGAACTGCATTCCTTTAATACACTTTGATATTGTTATCTGCCTCTTTCTTGGTCATCCCTCTCCTCCAAGTCATAGATATACTGCCTCAGTACTCTATGTGCTGCTAGAGAGAAATGGGTCCATTGATCTCCCTTTTCATTAAAAGTTCTTTCTTCATCATGAAATAATGCAAAAATGAGGCAGAGGTTAAGAAAGTAAAGTGAAAGTTTATTAATTAAAAAATACACCCTCAGGAGGAAAGCTGACACACAGGTGAAGAGCTACAAGCCCTAGTCTTCTTGTCAAGTTGGTTTTGTTATTGTTGTTGTTTAGTTGCTAATTCATATCCTACTCTTTTGCAGCCCCGTGGACTGTAGCCCACTAGACTCCACTGTCAGTGGGATTTCCTGGGCAACAGTACTGGAATGGATTGCCACTCTTTTCTTCAAAGGATCAGAATACAAATGAAGGGGAGAAATATTCACTGGGAAAGGAGTTGCTGGGTCAAGTTCCCTGATTTTTCATCCCAGCTCCATTTCCTTAGGGGAGGAGGGATTTTTGACCTTATTTAGCTTAGATCAGAAGTGTCGTGGTGTCAGTGAATAATAAGTACTTCTTATATGTAAGGCTAATTTTATTGTAATAAGAGCATAAAGAACACAACATTACATTCAGATACAAGAAAATGCTGCCTTTCTCCACCTTTCTTTGTTACTGGGACACATCACCAAAAATTTGTGGTTTCTTGTTTCCTGTCAGTCTTGAGATTCGTGCTTTTCTTTGTCTGCCTATAGACTCCCTCTGTTTACAAGATCTGTGATTTCCTGGATCCTGGCCTCTGCCTCCATTTCTTTGCTCACACCTAACTACCTGCCTGCTGTAACAAAAGACGGTCACTGCTGGATAATTCAGCCACATGTGGTGTTGCATGGGGTGGGTGTGGGGAGTGGACTGGGGATAACACCGGTAAAGTTCTCACCATCTTCACTGCATCCTAAATAGTATATTTTTCCCCAACTGTCTGCTAGAATTTCCCCTCAAGAAAAATGTCCCTTCTACAGTTTGGCTTTCATTTATGCATATCTTCCCAGGTGAGCCCTATTCAGATTTTTTCCTGACTTTGGTTAGCGATGGAGGCAGCTTGGCTGCTCGACCAGTCCCACAGCCTGTACTCTCTGTCTTCCTGTGTTGGATACACAAATTTCAAGACTTATCCAAGTCCCTTGTCATGTAACATTGGATCCCATTACTCCCAGAAGGGCGTCTAATTTTTTGTTATAAAGGAGACAAAAGTAGAAACATTTCTTGCCACAATGATGCTAATTTCACTCATACATAGTGTTTGAGGTGTGCCAACCATTGTTCTAAACATTTTTTCATTTATTAATGCATTAATCCTATAAGTGATGTGATATCATCCTGGTGGCTCAGAGGTTAAAGCATCTGCCTCCACGCGGGAGACCAGGGTTCGATCCCTGGGTCGGGAAGATCCCCTGGAGAAGGAAATGGCAATCCACTCTAGTATTTTTGCCTGGAGAATCCCATGGACAGAGAAGCCTAGTAGGTTATAATCCCTGGGGATCTCAAAGAGTCGGACACGACTGAGCGACTTCACCTTCACCTTCACCTTTAAAGGAAAAATAGGATAAATCACAACATAGTGTTAACTAACTAGAAAATGACAATGTCTAGATTGAACGTGGACAAGGATTATTTTCCACATAAAATCATGTAAACATTTAAAGTAAGTACAAAAACTACAATTGTGAAGATTAATAGAGCACAGAAACTTATGAATAACTATCAATTGTGAGTTGTTATTATTCTCTTGAACAGTTTGATATTAAAACAAAATGATTTTATTGAAACTTCTGATACTATTTCTTATAATTTATATCAAATAAATAATTCAAAAATTAAATAATTAAAAGTTTTTGTGTAAAGATATTGCAATATATTTGCACAGAAAGCTTAGTATGGCAAGTCTGAGTAGTTGAAATAAATCTTAAAAATGTCAAAAATTGATGAATTTTTAGATTGAGATATTGTAATAAAATTGATATTTACATTAAAATTATGTATTTCAAAAATATAAAGCAATACCAAGAAATGAAATAAAACTACATGTAAGAAAAAAAACACATTTTTTGGAGTGCAATAGGTTTACAATTTAATGCTAGTTTCAGGCATAGAGCAAAGTAAATCTATTAAATATATACATATATCTACTTACTTTTAGATTCTTTTTCTCATATAGGCCATTACAGAGTATTGAGTAGAGCTCCTTGTGCTATACAGTAGGTCCTTATTAGTTACTTATTTTATGTAATGTGTATATGTCAACCCCAAACTTCCAATTTATACCTCCTTCATTTAAACCTGATAATTATAAGTTCATTTTCTACATCTGTGACTCTTTTTCTGTTTTGTAGGTAAGATTATTTATACCCTTTACTTTATGTTTCATATATAAACAATGTCATGTGGTATTTGTCTTTCCCTCTCTGACTTATTTCACTGAATATGACATTCCCTACCTCCATCCATATTGTGGCAAAAAGCATTATTTTGTCCTTTTTATGGCTGAGTAGTATCCCATTATATATATGTACCACATCTTCTTTATTCATTCCTCTGTTGATGGATATTTAGGTTTCTTCCATATTCTGGCTACTGTAAATAGTCAAGGGGTGTATGTCTCTATGAATTATAGTTTTCTCCAGATATATGCCCAGCAGTAAGATTACTGGATCATCTGGTAGCTCTGTTTTTAGTTTTTTAAGGAACCTCTGTATTGTTCTCCATAGTTGCTGTATTGATTTACATTCCCAGCAATAGTATAGAAGAGTTCCATTTACTCCACAATTTCTTCAGCATTTACTGTTTATACACAGTTTGATGATGGCCATTCTGACTCGTATGAGGTGATACCTCACTGAATAATTAGTGATGTTGAACATCTTTTCATGTGTTTTTATATCATCTGTATGTCTTCTTTGGAGAAATTTCTATTTATATGTTCTGCCAATTTTTTTATTTGATTTTTTTGATGTTGTTACCAAGTCTAAGCTCTCTCTCTCCTTGCTGCACAACAGGCCAATGAACCTGAGAGACAAGATGTTGAGGCAAGTAAGCCACCTTTATTTGAAGAGCTGGCTGATTTAAAAGATGGCACAATAAAGTCTCAAAATACCCATCTTGTCGGGGTCTGGATGCCAGGTTCTTTTATGGATCAGACATGAGGAGGAGATGAGGAAACAATGTAAAAGTCATTAATCTTGCAAATATTTCCTAGAATAGCAAGCCTCAAACAGGGTGATGTGTTAATTTCTTCCTTCCTGTCATCTACAGGTGGATAGAGTTCTGAACAAAGGCACTTTAGTTTAACAGGCTGGCAATGGGGTAGGATTCTGAGCCAGGCCATTACAAATAATTATAATAACAAAAGCAATGGAAAGCAATTCAAAGAAATAGTTCCAACATGGACTCCTAATTGACTTCTCCCTGCACCAGTTCCCCACTGTAAAACCCCTACAACCCTGTAGAAAAGGGGCAATGACCCTTCTAATTGCTACATCAGAAGGATCTTTCCGGGAGTGTCCAACATTAATGCCAGTGTTCCAATGGTGCGATGTCTTAATTTGTTCCATTTGGAAAGTATCGACTTTACAAGAATAGACTTAGAAAAACCTATGAGGCAACGTCTAGGAGTTTAGCACTTTTCTATGTATGGGAAGATGCAAGCACTCACTAAAACCATTTCACTGATAGTACCTCAACTATTCAGGACCTGTAGTCCTCTATTCCTAGAGTTTCCTCAGGATTCACCACAGGGAGTGTCCGCAATCTGATGATTGCCATATGGCAAGTATTCTTCTTCCTCAGGGCTCACTGGATCACGCTGGAGGGCTAGACTACTGATTCCAGTTCTCAGGTCTTACCCTCTTGTCAGGAATTTGACCGATATTTGGGAGGCACTTCATAATCACTTTTGTCCAATGGTGCTGGGTAGCTTATGCAGATCAGGCAAAAATTCTTGATATGTTATTTCAGTTCAGTTCAGTTCAGCCACTCAGTCTTGTCTGACTCTTTGTGAATCCATGGACTGTAGCATGCCAGGCTTCCCTGTCCATCAACAACACCTGGAACTTACTCAAACTCATGTCCATCACGTCAGTGATGCCATCCAATCATCTCATCCTCTGCCATCCCCTTCTCCTCCTGCCTTCAATCTTTCCCATCATCAGGGTTTTTACATATGAGTCAGTTCTTCACATCAGGTGGACAGAGTATTGGAGTATCAGCTTCAACATCAGTCCTTCCAATGAATATCAAGACTGATTTCCTTTAGCATGGACTGGTTGGATCTCCTTGCAGTCCAAGGGACTCTCAAGATCTTCTCCAGCACCACAATTCAAAAGCATCAATTCTTCAGTGCTCAGCTTTCTTTATATTCCAACTCTCACATCTATACGTGACTACTGGAAAAACAATGGCTTTGACTAAACAGACCTTGTTGACAAAGTAATGTCTCTGCTTTTTAATATGCTGTCTAGGTTGGTCATAACTTTTCCTCAATGAACAAGCACCTTTTAATTTCATGGCTGCAGTCACCATATGCAGTAATTTTGGAGCCCAAGAAAATAAAGTCTGTCACTGTTTCCTTTGTTTCCCCATCTATTTGCCATGAAGTGATGGAACCATGATCTTGGTTTTTTAAATGTTGAGCTTTAAGCCAATTTTTTCACTCTCCTCTTTCATTTTATCAAGAGGCTCTTTAGTTCTTCACTTTCTGCCATAAGGATGATGTCATCTGCATATATGAGGTTATTGACATTTCTCCCAGCAATCTTGATTCCAGCTTGTGTTTCTTCCTGTCCAGCATTTCTCATGATGTACTCCGCATGTAAGTTAAATAAGCAAGGTAACAATGTACAGCCTTGACATACTCCTTTCCCAATTTGGAACCAGTCTGTTGTTTCATGTCCAGTTCTAACTGTTCCTTCCTGACCTGCATACAGATTTCTCAGGATGCAGCTCAAGTGGTCTGATATTTCCACCTCATGAAGAATTTTCCACAGTTTGTTGTGATCCACACAGTCAAAGGATTTGGTGTAGTCAATATAGCAGAAATAGATGTTTTCTTGGAACTCGCTTGCTTTTTTGACTATTCAGCAGATCTCTGGTTCTTCTGCCTTTTCTAAATCCAACTTGAACATCTGGAAGTTCACAGTTTATGTACTGTTGAAGACTGTCTTGGAGAATTTTGAGCAATACTTTGCTAGCGTGTGAAATGAATGTAATTGTGAAGGAACTTGAACATTCTTTGGAACTGCCTTTCTTTGAGATTGGAGTGAAAATTAACTTTTCCACTCCAGTGTTAACTGCTGAGCTTTTCAAATTTGCTGGCATATTGAGTGCAACACTTTCACAGCATCATCTTTTAGGATTTGAAATATCTCTACCAGAATTCTATCACCTCCACTAGTTTGGTTCATAGTGATGTTTTCTAAGGCCCACTTGACTTCACATTCTAGCATGTCTGCCTCTAGATGCCATGATATGCCACAGCAGGTGCTAAATTTTGGACCAGGTCCCAAAAATTAATTAAAGGTTCTCTGTTGTCTGTCTAATTATAATCTGGGAGACATTTTCTTTTGTTTCTTCTTCCAGTTCCTAAGTTCACACTATTTCAATTATTTTGTTATAAATGTGATCTATTTTTTCAAGACATTTAGCCATAGAAGTTTTTTTTTTTAAGGCCTGTACTGGGTGGCTCTAGTGGTAAAGGACCTGCTTGCCAGTGCAGTAGCCATAGAGTACAGGTTTTATCCCTCTGTTGGGAAGATCTCCTGGAGGAGAACACAGCAACTCACTCCAGTATTATTTCCTGGAGAATTCCATGGAGAGAGGAGCCTGGCAAGCTACAGTCCATGGAGTTGCAAAGAGTCAGACATGACTGAACCAACTTAGGATGCATGCACTGTCAGAAACAATAAACTTATACATTTGACAGGATACAAGTAACACAGCTAGTCACACGGACATAGTGCAAAGAGGAAACGCAAAGCACGGAAAATAAAGAGCAAATTTAAATAATGATTAGTATAACTAGCTGCAATCCGGTTGCAATAACTGATTTAATGAATTATCTGCAGTTTCACTGTAATGGCCATCACACTTATGCAGGACTTAACCTTTGAGATAAGCATATGCCCCTGGCAGAATCAACCAGGTAGAGAGAAAAAGATAAGTGTTTCAGTTCTACTCACAAAAGACATAATCTACCAAACAATTAAAAGTCATAATTAATTGAAGGAAATTTTCCTCACATATGGAAAGCACATATTTAAACCAATAATCTTTTAAGTAGAAACCATAAAACTGTTTACCAGTTTACAGAGTCCTATGTAACTAGTACATTTTGTTAACAGTTTTATGAAGTCATCATCTTTCTCATTAGAATTCTTCAAGTTTTTACTCAGTTCAGTATTATGATCTGAAAGACAGAAACATGTAAAAATCCAAATGTCCTTTTATAAATCTTGAAGAGGCATTTTCCCAAAGGCATCTGAGTGAAAACAGAACTGTCTGTTTGACAGTCAATGACAAAAAACTTAAAAAGGCACATTTATATCTAATGCAATTGACAAAGTAACCTGGTTACTGCTGTGACATACAACACTTTCAGTAAGAAACTAGAATTATGGACAGTAAGGAGATCAAACGAGACAATCCTAAAGGAAATCAGCCCTGGATATTCATTGACACTGAAGCTGAAGCTCCAATACTTTGGTCACCTGATGCGAAGAACTGACTCATTGGAAAAGAACCAGATCCTAGAAAAGATTGAAGTCAGGAGAAGACGGGGATGACAGAGGATGAGATGGTTGGATGGCATCACTGACTTGATGGACAGGAGTTTGAGTAAGCTCTGGGAGTTGGTGACAGACAGGGAAACTTGGCATGCTGCAGTCCGTGGGGTCGCAAAGAGTTGGACACAACTGAGTGACTGAACTGACAGACAGATGACTGATATTATTCTACCAGGATATATCAGATTTTTAGGAGCTCCATATAATCTCTAGACTATCTGTATCATTTACCACATGATAAAACTTATATTTTATTATTCATTTGATACCAATTCACATGAGTTTAACACACCAAATGAATCAATTAGTTTAATACCTACCTCCCTTTGGGTCCTTCAGGGGCCCTTTGAAGCATCCCAAAGTTAGCAAGAGGACAAGGGTACTTTATTAGAATTTGATTTGGGAAGTTTTGTCAAAAGAGTAGTAAAACAAAAACACAATAGGATCATAGATCACTGTGAAACAGTAGTTATTTACTTAGCCAAAGTGGCAATAAAAGATTTCAAAGGCAAACACAGATTATTTAAAAGGTAAATGTACTTAAAATCTCTTATTAAAGGCAGTTTAACATCTTCAGAAAACTTGTCTCTTCTAATAGGGAGAGGTCAAGGTTAAGGTTTGCACCAACTTAAAGGTTCATGTACTCAGATCTCTGGTAGCTCAAACAGTAAAGCGTCTGCCTATAATGCAAGTGACCTGGGTTCAATCCCTGGGTCGGAAAGATTCCCTGGAGACGGAAATGGCAACC
This sequence comes from Nanger dama, assembly GCA_917880005.1. NCBI lineage: Eukaryota > Metazoa > Chordata > Mammalia > Artiodactyla > Bovidae > Nanger > Nanger dama. The sequence goes on along the minus strand of CAKJTW010000014.1, from coordinate 2,197,828 downwards.
CACTCCAGAGGATGAGATGGTTGGATGGCAACACAAACTCAATGGACATGAGTTTGAGTAAGCTCTGGGAGTTAGTGGTGGACAGGGGGAAGTCCTGGCGTGCTGCAGTCCATAGGGTCACAAAGAGTCAGACACGACTGAGTCACTGAACTGAATTGACTTTCCTTGTTTACAAATTTGCAACAGATATAATAAGATCTTATTTAGTTTCTATTAAACCTAGGTACAATGAAAATATGATATTTAATGTTGATTACTCAAACATGTTTATATTAATTATATGATCAAAACTGAACATTATTGCCAGTACCAATTGAACATTGAACATTTCCCAGTTCATGTGAACCTGAAATTAATTTATCTTAATTTATCTCATACTCAGAATTATTCGGTTCATAAGCACTAACTTTTGTTTAAGTCAATTAAATAGAGCTTTCACAAATCAGCCACAGCAATGCTCTTCAAATATATATATATATATAAAACACAGTGAGACCTCAGTTTTTATTTCAAAATTTCAGTCCTAAATCAGGTGCATCATACAAATCCCATCAGTTTACAAGAGGTTGAATTAGAATTGGATTTCTCATAGATGGAGCAAGTCAAGCCCACTTGGCTAGATGGCTAATATTTGCATAAAAAGCAATTTCTAATTACCTTGGACAAGCCAACTTCTAAATTATATTCTGCTCTTGAAAATTTGCATTTTAAAAAGACCACAGAAATTAGGGTTCCTGAGAAGCACAGGTAAGACATCTGCATCTCAAAGATACAGACTAGTTCTTCCTAGGATGACTTTGTTTTCCCTTTGTTTAATACTGAGGGCGAAAGATGTGAAGGCAACAGGAAAGACAGGCTTAGTAATGTGACTTATAGTCCTGCCAGGAGTTCAGCAGCCAGGAGGGAGTGGTCTCAGTGTTTTGTTTGAAACAATATATGCTTAACAATGCACATGTGCACCATGTCACTTCAGTCATGTCCGACTCTTTGCAACCCCGTGGACTGTATCCCACCAGGCTCCTCTGTTCATGTGATTCTCCAAGCAAGAATACTAGAGTGAGTTTCAGTTTCCTTTTCCAGAGCATCTTCCAGGGATCAAAGCAGCATCTCTTGCATCTCCTGCATTGGCAGGCAGGTTCTTTATCACTAGCATGAACTGGCAAGCCCATAACAATGCACAGAAGTTGTCTCGTTGGGGGCAGGCACTAATGGTCTGCTCCATTCCCTTACTCCCTTATTCTGTCACGGGAGTCTTCAAGAGGAAGGTACCCTAATGGCTTTTAAGTGCCTGACCCATGCTTACACAATTTTAATTGGTCTCACCCTCAGCTTAAGGGACAAAGAGGAAAAGAGAGTCCTCACCCATTTGGGTGGCAGTTACTGGGGACAGTGGGGCCTTTGGAACACTCCAGAATGTAACCCTGGCCAGAGTTCCCCAACTGCTTCCACAGGCGCTAGCCTGTTTGCAGAGGGTTCAAGGATTAAGAAATGAGAGTAGGGGAAACTTTATAGGAAGTACTTCTCATTTTAGCTTGAGTAGTTAGTACCAGATGTTTATGTATTACCAAAGTAGCTACAATGAACCAAAACCTAGCCAGCCAGAAAATCACACTAACCTGACTTCCCAATCTCACTAGATCTGTGACCTTTGTCCAAAGTGCCTTATAAATGGAATTTTCTTTCACAGGGAAACTCCCCAAGTTGGAGCTAAAACTCCTCACTATCAAAGGTACCCAAGGCTCCTGTAGGAAAACTTATAATCAAGTGCCTGAAGTCCAAGGGAGCCCCCAGGTCTTTTCATTCATTATCAAAGTGTTCCTCTCCTTTGCAAGGTGTTTGTAACTGTGAAATTGTATAATCGGGAGCCATTTAGAGACCATTGCTTTTCTGTTCCTCAGATATCTAATATAGGCCCAAAGAGGTTTCCTTCATAACAGATGAAATATTTGTCATCTTTATAAGTTTGATAACACCAAAGCACAAAAGACAGGTAAATTTCATGAAAACACATACACACACACACACAAATAAATTGCATTGATGCACAGATGATCCAGTTCCCAACTCAGGTAAATAAATTTACTGTATACAAATGAACTGTTACAACTAGGGTAGGCTTAACCCCTCTATGAACTAGTTCCCAATGAACCAGTTCTAACTCAGGTAAATTCCAAAACCTCCCCCTGCCAACAGGATACCCCATCCAAATTGGCATGTCCCATAGACATAGCTTACAAAATCAAGTCCATCAACTCAGCACAAAGGGGCACACAGAAATGCAGACAAACTGGCTACTGAACTGGGTAGACTTACCCCATGAAATTGATTCCAGGGTTGGCTAGCCATAAGGAGCAAGACTGCTGTCTGGCTAAGTCAAATTTGTTACTGAGTCCAAGCTTGATCTGCTTGCTGCATGACAGGCCAGTGACTCTGAGAGAGGAGGTATTGAGGCAAGAAATACCCTTTTATTCAGAGAGCCAGATGACCAAAGAGATGCCAGAGTAATGTCTCACAATAACCATTTTGTCGGGGAGGGTCTGGATGCCAGATTCTTTTATGGATCAGAGATAGAGAGGGAAGTGAGGAAACAAAATAAAAAGGCTGTTAATCTTCAAATGGTTAAATCTGTAGGCTGATGTGTTAATTTCTTCCTTCCTGTCATCTACAGGTGGATAGAGTTCTGAACAAAGGCATTTTAGTTTAACAGTGAGTCAGAGGGGCAGGATTCTGAGGTAGGCCATTATGTATGATTCTAATAACAAAAGCAATGGCAAGCAAGTCAAAGAAACAGTTCAAAATGGAGTCAGAATTGACTTCTCCCTGCAACAAAACTGAGCTCCATGAGCTGTTTGTACATTTTGGAGATTAATTCCTTGCCAATTGCTTCTTTTGCAAATACTTTCTACCATTCTGAGGGTGTCCTTTTGTTTTGTGTTTAGTTTCCTTTGCTGTACAAAAGCTTTTACATTTAATTAAGTCCTCCCCATTTTTCTTCTTGTTTACATTACTCTAGGAGGAAATGGGGAAATATTTTTTTTTGTAATTTATGTCACAAATTGTTCTGCCATTGATTTCCTCTAATATTTTCATAGTACCTGGCCTTACATTTAGATTATCAATCCATTTAGAGTTTATTTTTCTGTATGGTGTTAGACAGTGTTCTAATTTCATTGTTTTACATGAAGCTGTTTTGTTTTCCCTGCATCAACTTATAGAAGAAGCTGTCTTTTCTCCATTTTATATTCTTCCCTTCTTTTTCTAAGATAAAGTGACTATAGCTGTGTGGATTTATCTCTGAGCTTTCTATCCTTTTCCATGGATCAACAAATACTTCTATTTTTATGACAGTACCATATTGTCTTGATGACTATAGCTTTGTAGTATAGTCTTAGGTCAGGGAACTTGATTCCTCCAGCTCCACTTTTCTTTCTCAAGGTTGCTTGGCTGTTTGGGTTCTTTTGTATCTTCATGCAAATTGTAAAACTGTTTGTTCTAATTCTGTGAAAAATGCTTTGATAATTTGATAGGGATAGCATTTAATCTATAGACTGCTCTGGGTGGCATAGTCATTTTCATAAAATTTATTTTTCCAACCCAAGAAAATGGTATGTTTCTCCATCTGTTTTTTGTAATCTTATATATTTTTTCACCAATATTTTACAATTTTCAGGCAAAATAATAATAATAAAATAAACACCTCAGATGAGTAACACACCAGGAAACACATTAATTAAACTAACAAAAATTAAATACAAAGAAAAAAGTATTAATATCAGCAAGGGGAAAGCAACAAAAATTACACAAAGGAGTCCCCATAAGGTAATCAGTTAATATTTCAGCAGAAACTCTGCAGGCCCAAAGGTAGTAGCAGGATATATTAAAAGTGATGAAAAGGAAAAAAAAAAAAAAACTGCAATCAATATAACCCAACAACGCTCTCATTTAGATTTTTCTTTATTTTTTACATTATCTATTTTGATTAATAAAATGTAATTATTTGTTTTTACAGTTTGCCAAAATCCTTTATTTTATTTATTTATTTATTTATTTTTGCATGATACTTGACTTACTTTGTTACGCTGGTTTCTGCCATACATCAACATGAATCAACCATAGTTATAGACATGTCCTCTCCCTCTTGAAACCCCCTCCCTCTTCCCACCCCATCCCATCCCTTTAGTTTGTCACAGAGCTCCGGACTGAACTCTCTAAGCTATACAGTAACTTCCCATTAGCTATGTTTTACACATGATTGTGTATTTATCTCAATGCTAATCTCTCAATTCCTCACACTCTCTCCTTCCTCCCCCAGTGTCCATAAATCTGTTCTCTATGTCCAAGTCTCTATTCCTGCCATGCAAATAGGTTCATCAGAACCATTTCTCTAGATTCTGTATATATGCATTAATCTATAATATTTGTTTTTCTCTTTCTGACTTAACTTCACTCTGTATAATAAGCTCTAGGTTTATCTACCTCACTAAAACTGACTCAAATGTGTTCCTTTTCATGGCTGAGTAATATTCCATTCATTGTTTATACTACAACTTCTTTATCCATTCATCTGTCAAGGACACGTAGGTTGCTTTCATGTCCTGGCTATTGTAAATAGTATTTCAATGAACATTGGGGAACCTGTGCCTTTTTCAATTATGGTTTAATCAGGGTATATGGCCTGTCGTGGAATTGCTGGATTTGGCTGGGAAATCAGAAGCTTTACAGACAAGTAAAAGCTAACAGAGCATAATACCACCAAACCAGTTTTAAAACAAATGCTAAAAAGAATTTCTGTAGGCAGGAGACAGAAGAAAAGGGAACAAAAGAGAAAGAGAAGAAAAAAACCCTACAAAATGAAATCCACGGCAATTAAGAGAATAGCGACAGAAACATACATGATCAATAATCACCTTAAATGTAAATGGATTAAATTCTATAATCAAAAGATATAGATTGGCCCAATGGATACAAAACCAAGATTATATATATGCTGTCTACTAGATACAAACTTCAGATCTAAGGACAGATACAGACAGAAAATAAGAGGATGGAAAAAGATATATCATGCAAAAGGAAATCAAAAGAAAGCTGAAGTAGTAACAGTCATATAAAAATATAGAGTTTAAAAGAAGACTGTTACAGGAAACAGGGAAGAACACTGCATAATAATCAAGGGATCAATCAAAAGATGTAACAACTGCAAATATATATGCACCCAACATAGGAATATCTCAATATACAAGGCAAATCCTAACAACTATCAAAGAGGAAATCAACAGTAACAGAGCAATAGTGGGAAACTTTAGCACCCCTCTTATATCAATTGACAGATTACCCAAACAGAGAATTAATAAGGAAACACAAGCCTTAAATGAAAGATTAAATGTCATAGGGCATTCCATCTGAAAACAGAAGAACACACTTTTTTCCCAATTACACACAAAACCTATTTCAGGATAATCAGATCCTGGTTCACAAATCAAACCTCAGTAATTTAAGAAAGTTAAAATCATATCAGGCATCTTTTCCAACCACAAGACTATGTGATTAGAAAACAACTACAAGGGAAAAAAATAGTTCTTTTATTTTTTTTTAAGAAGGCTAAACAATATGTTGCTAAATAATCAGTGGATCATGGAAGAAATTAAAGAGGAAATTTAAAAATGCCTATAAACAATAAAAACATAATCAAAACCTATAGGATATAGCAAAAACAGTTATAAGAGGGAAGTTTATAAACAATGCAATCTTAAGTAAACAAATCTCAAACAACATAACCTTACACATTAATCAACTAGAGAAAGAAAGACAAACAAAACCCAAAGTTAGTATAAGGAAAAGAATCACAAAGATAAGAGCATAAATAGATGAAAAAGAGTTGAAAAAAGAACAGCAAAGATCAATGAACCTAAAAGCTGTTATTGTTCGTTTTTTAAGAAGAAAAACAAAACTGAAAAAACTTAAGCTAGACTCATCAAGGTAAAATGAAGAGGACTCAATTCAATAAAATTGGAAATGAAGAATAAGAAATTATAATATACACCACAGAAATATAAAGAATTTAAAGACATTACTACAAGCAGCTATATACCAATACAATGAGCAACCTAGAAGAAACAGATTATTCAGTTCAGTTCAGTTGCTTAGTCATGTCCATCTCTTTGCAACCCCCTGAATCACAGCAGACAGGTCTCCCAGTCCATAACCAACTCCCCAGAGTTCACGCAGACTCGCGTTCATTGAGTCCGTGATGCCATCCAGCCATCTCATCCTCTGTCATTCCCTTCTCCTCCTGCCTTCAATCCCTCCCAGCATCAGAGTCTTTTCTAATGAATCAACTCTACGCATGACATGGAGAAAGTACTGGAGTTTCAGCTTTAACATCATTCCTTCCAAAGAAATCCCAGGGCTGATCTCCGTCAGAATGGACTAGTTGGATCTCCTTGCAGTCCAAGGGACTCTCAAGAGTCTTCTCCAACACCACAGTTCAAAAGCATCAATTCTTTGGTGCTCAGCCTTCTTCACAGTCCAACTCTCACATCCATACATGACCACAGGACAAACCATAGCCTTGACTAGACCCACCTTAGTCAGTAAAGTGATGTCTCTACTTTGAATATGCTATCTAGGTTGGTCATAACTTTTCTTCCAAGGAGTAAGCGTGTTTTAATTTCATGGCTGAAATCACCATCTGCAGTGATTTTGGAGCCTGAAAAAATAAAGTCTGACACTGTTTCCACTGTTTCCCCATCTCTTTCCCATGAAGTGATGGGACCAGATGCCATGACCTTCGTTTTCTGAATGTTGAGCTTTAGGCCAACTTTTTCACTCTCCACTTTCACTTTCATCAAGAGGCTTTTAGTTCCTCTTCACTTTCTACCATAAGGGTGGTGTCATCTGCATATCTGAGGTTATTGATATTTCTCCCAGCAATCTTGATTCCAGCTTGTGTTTCTTCCAGTCCAGCATTTCTCATGATGTACTCTGCATATAAGATAAATAAGCAGGGTGACAGTATACAGCCTTGACGTCCTCCTTTTCCTATTTGGAACCAGTCTGTTGTTCCATGTCCAGTTCTAACTGTAGATTCCTGACCTGCATACAGATTTCTCAAGAGGCAGGTTAGGTGGTCTGGTATTCCCTTCTCTTTCAGAATTTTCCACAGTTTATTGTGATCCACACAGTCAAAGGTTTTGGCATAGTCAATAAAGCAGAAATAGATGTTTTTCTGGAACTCTCTTGCTTTTTCTGTGATCCAGCAGATGTTGTCAATTAGATCTCTGATTCCTCGGCCTTTTCTAAAACCAGCTTGAACATCAGGAAGTTCACGGTTCATGTGTTCCTGAAGCCTGGCTTGGAGAATTTTGAGCATTACTTTACTAGCATGTGAGATGAGTGCAATTGTGTGGTAGTTTGAGCATTCTTTGGCATTGCCTTTCTTTGGAATTGGTATGAAAACTGACCTTTTGTAGTCCTGTGGCCACTGATGAATTTTCCAAATTTGCTGGCATATTGAGTGAAGCACTTTCACAGCATCATCTTTCAGGATTTGAAACAGCTCAACTGGAATGCCATCATCTCCACTAGCTTTGTTCATAGCGATGCTTTCCAAGGCCCACTTGAGTTCACATTCCAGAATGTCTGATTCTTAGAATGGTTTAAATTTCCAAGACTGGAACAGGAAGAAATAGAAAACATGAACAGATCAATCACAGTCAAAAGGAAAAAAAAAAAAAGAAAACATAAAAATAATCCAAGAAACATAAAAGCTAAAAATCAAGCAGAAAAAAAAAATAGTGAAATAAAAATATTTTAAAAATGTAAGAAGTAAAATCAATAAAACAACAACAAAAGTTCCCTGGGGCTTCTGCTACTGATATCCTTGCCTCCATGGTGAGCCACAGCCAACCCATGCCTCCTGTAGAGGCCCCAAGACCTTGGTTAGGCCTCTGGACCCACTGTGGGCACTGTAGGGGCAGCTCAGATTCCGACCTCTCCCAGCTCCTACATGTGTGTGCCCACAAAGGCTACAGATGCTAAAGCTAGACTGATCTTAGTTGTGGAAGAGTTCATTGTCCATTCTGATATTCTGCAGGTGCTGGGTTTACTGGGTGATTGTGAGGTTTAATCCACAGTTTTGTGCAGTTGTGAGTAAAGATTTCAGTTCTTATTCCTTAGTCTCACAGCCTCTGTGGCTCACCTTTGGTTTAGGGCTCACTTTTAATTTGAGTCCCACCTCTGCATGTGGGCTACCTTCAGGTGTCTGCGGAGGTGTCTGCCCCAGTATAGCGGGGGCAAAGGCTGGAACTGGAGGCATGCTGCTCCATTTTTACTGGATGCGGATTAGGCAACAAGTGACTGGGGCACTCTTGCTAATTTAGGTTGGATTGGGCAAGAGGTGATGACTGAAAGGTGGATGCTCACTCAGGTTAGAGGAGAATAAGGCAGCAACAAGTGGGACACTCATGCTTGCTCTGGTCAGAGCCCCTCCCAGCGCCTAGGGCAGGGGCTGGCATGTGGGGAAAGAGGCCGCAGTGGCGGCCCTGCCTTTCAGTATCAGTGCCTGGCTTCCATGGCAGTCTATGCTTCCTCCTGGGGCATTCCTCCAGGCTGCAAAGCTCCCCACTGCCAGCCCCTGAAGCTGTCTACACATAGCCAACAGTAGTCCTCTCCCTGAGTACACTCTCTAAACCCCAAGTTTTAGCACCTAGCTTTTGCCAGCATAAGCAGACACCTATCTGTTGCTCAGATATGAAAAACTGTGGCATGGGCCATCTGTGTAAGTCTTGTTCTGTCCTGCCTGCCACAGACTGACCTCTGCAGTTTCCTCTGATAGCCAGCCCCCAAGGCTCCCCCAAGCCTCTATTTCAGCTGATCTCCCAGCTAGTGAGGGAGTTTCCCCAAGTCCAGTAACTCTCCTTTCCTAAAGGTTCCCCCAAGCAGACAGGGGTGTGCGTCCCATCCCATTTCCTCTTTTCTTTTTATTCCTTTTCTCTTTTGTCTAACCGATCCAGGTTAGGGACTTTTGTTGTCCTTTTAGGTGCCCGATGTCCTCTGCTAGTGTCCATGAGCTGCTCTGTGAAAATTGTTCTAAGTGTCAATATATTCTTGATGTACCTGTGGCGAGAAGTGAACCATAGGTCCTCCTATTCCACCAACTTGACCCAAACTCTAGATGACTTAAAAAAATAGAAAGAAAGAAATGTATACTCTTACTGCTGCTGCTGCTAAGTCATTTCAGTCGTGTCTGACTCTTAGCAACCCACCAGGTGGGTGCAGCCTGATGGACTGCAGCCCACCAGGCTCCTCCATCCATGGGAGTTTTCCAGGCAAAAATATTGGAGTGGGGTGCCAGTGCCTTCTCTTACTCTTACCAGGACTCTATTAAACCTATATATACCAAAAAATAAATACAGAAATACAGTATTTATTGCACAATGGAGATAAAGCAATAAATTATTTTAAAATATTTTCTCTTTAATGTTTTACATTTCTTAAAAAAATTCACTGCTCAATGCACTTAAAAACATAAAAGAAAATTAAGACTATAGTTTTGTTTTTAATTTGCCAAATTTTCAAACCTATTACCTTCTGCCTTTTCTGCATTAGATTCCAAATTCTAATGGGATATGTAAAGAATGAGTAGTTTCATATAAACTTTTAAAAGATTAATCTACTTCATCTAACATTTTAGTCATAGTACATTCAAGTACTAACAATACTTTTCTGTAAAAAATAAGATTAACAGGATTTAATTTATTTTGCAAGTATACACATAAGAGTAAAGAAGAGAATCTAAAACTCTTGATATATTTTAGAATTATAAGTGTATCTTCTTTATCTAATTTATTTCAAAGGCTCATAAATATTTCCAGCTCTATAAATATAGTAAATACTTATTCAGTACAATTTAAAGTGTGTTTGCTTAAAAGGATAGTTTTACTATCTTTATTCAATAAGAAACTGTACTACAGAATAGTCTGTGGTAGCCGCCAAAGAACAAAATTCTTTCCCTATAAGTTTTTATTAATCAATTTATAACCTAGGTAACTATTAAATTCTAATTTCATGGAATGCTAATGAAAGGTATAGATTCTATGAGACCTTGTAAAATGTACACTTAATTCAGAGACTAAGAAAGACATCCTCAAGATAGTGACAGATCTGAGTAATGAAAAATGACTAAGGTGACTAGATGAGGAAGTAGTGGTTAAGTGCACAGGAACATTTCAGGGTTGAGGAAGTAGGAGCAAAGGCCTTATAGAAAGAAAAATGGATAAAGTGGCTATATAAGCCAGAAGATAGAAGACTTGTTAGGCCTACGTAGGAACTTGGTCTTCATTTTATGTAGAAGTTTTTGAAGGACTTCAGAAAAAAAAAAAAAAGAAGAACAAATTTACACTTTTAAAAAGATCACCCTGGATCCAACATAGAGAAACAATTGAAGGAAGATATGAATGATTGCTGAGAGTTTCTTAAGTAGCCTAAGAAAGATATGAATGGGTACCAAAAAAAAAAAAAAAAAAAAACCCTATAACAACTGCAGCAAACAAGATTAAATATTTCAAATAAACTTAAAAAGAAATATGCATTACCTTTATAAGAGAAACTTTAAACCATACCCGAGAGATGCAAAATTAGACTTGAATAAGTAGAAAGACATTTAATCTTCTTGTGTGAGACTATTCAACTATAAAGATGTCAGTACTCCCTTAATAAACTTATATGCTTAACTCAATCTTAATCAAAATATTAGCAGACTATTTTATGGTATGGTAAATAATGAAGTTCATATGGAAAAGCAAACATATAAGATAAGGCAGGAAAACACTGAAAAGGAAAATGTATGAGAAAATATTAGCTGTGCCAGATAGAAAGCTATAAAGATTTACTTCAAACATTATGTTAAGAGAACAGAGGAACAGAATGGAAAACCCAGAAATAGATCCAAGTACATAAAGAAATTTATTATATGATATAGGTAATATATTTGGGGCAACAATGACTCAAAGATGCAGTTTTAAATTAATGATTGCTGATCAACAAGAGATCATTTGGAAAAAATAATGTTTGATAAATATCACACACCATATACCTGAATAACTTTCACATAGATCATAAATCTAAATATAAAAATGAAAATAACACAAGAACTAGAAAAACACTGGGATGAGTTTCTCTTTATCATCATAATAAGAAAATACATTTTATTTCTCAAACTGTAGAAAAATGAAAGAAAAAACTGATAAATTTGACCACATGAAAGTGAAAATTAAAAAAAAAAAAACTAAGATAATAACATGAAGTATCACAGATAATTGATGAACTGGGAAAAAATAATTGTAATGTGTAACACAGAGAGCAATACTGTTGATACACTGTTTTTGTTCACTTGCTAAGTTCTGTATAACTCTTTGTGACCCCATGGATTTCAGTCCACCAGGCTCTTCTGTTCTCCATTATCTTTCAAGATTTGCTCAAATTCATGTCCACTGAGTAGGTGATACTATCTAATAATTTTATCTTCTGCTGCCCATTTCTATTTTTGCCTTCAATCTTTCCCAGCATTGGGGTATTTTCCAACGAGCTGGTTCTTCACTTCAGGTCCCCAAAGGATTGGAGCTTCACCTATGGCACCCATCCTTAAAATGAATATTCAGGATTGATTTATCTTAGGATTAATGGGTTTGATCTTCTTCCAGCCCAAAGGACTCTCAAGTATTTTTTCCAGCACCACAATTCAAAAGCATCAATTCTTCAGTGTTCGGCTTTCTTTATGGTCCAACTCTCACATTGTACATGAATACTGGAAAAAACACAGCTTAGACTATACCAACTTTTGTTGGCAAATTGATGTCTCTGCTTTATAATGTGCTGTCTAAATTTGTCATAGCTTTCCTTCCAAAGAGCAAGCATCTTTGAATTTCATTGCTGTGATCACTGTCCTCAGTGATTTTGAAAACAAAAATAAAATCTGTCAGTGTTTTCATTTTTTTCCCTTCTATCAAAGTGGTTGTGCCATAATCTTAGTTGTTTTTTTGTTTGTTTGTTTGTTTGTTTTATGTTGACTATCAAGCAAACTTTTTCACTTTCCTCTTTCAGTCCCATCAAAAGGATCTTTAGTTCCTCTTCAGTTTCTAAAGAGTGGTATCATCTGCATATCTGAGGTGCTCACATTTCTACCAAAAATCTGGATTCCATATTGTGATTCATCCAATTTGAGATTTCAAATGATGTACTCTGCATACAGGACTTCCCTAGTGTAAAGAATCTGCCATGATGCATACGATGCAGGAGACATGGATTCAGTCCCTGGGTCAGGAACATCTCTTGGAGGAGGGCATGGCAACCCACTCCAGTGTTCTTGCCTGGAGAATCTCATGGACAGAGGAGCTTGGTGGGTGACATAAAATGGGGTCACAAAGAATAAGACGTGACTGAAGTGATGGAGCATGCACACATGGACTCTGCATATAAGTTAAGTAAGTGGAGTGACAGTATACAGCATTATCATGCTCCTTTTTCAATTTTGAACGAGTCAGTTGTTCCATGTGTGGTTTTAACTGTTGCTTCTTGACCCTATTATAGATTTCTCAGGAGAAGGGTGAGGAGGTCCGATATTCCCATCTCTATAACAATTTCCCCACAGCTTGTAATGATCCACACAGTCAAAGTATTTAGCATAGTCAGTGAAGCAAAATAGATGTTTTTCTGGAACTCTCTTTCTTTCACTATGATTGAACGACTGTTGGCAATTTGTTTTCTTTCCTCAATTCAATTAGCTTTACTCGATGTAATGCTTTCTAAGGTCCTCTTGACTTCTCACTCAGGATATCTGGCTTAGGTGAGTGACCACACTATCGTGGTTATCCAGGTCATTAAGATCTGCTTTATATTGTTCTTCTGTGTATTTTTGCCATTTGCCACCTCTTCTTAACCTCTTCTGCTGGGTCCTTACATTTTCTGTTCTTCATTATGCCCGTTGTGTGAAATGTTTCCTTGATGTGGCCAATTTTTCTTGAGAGATTTCTAATCTTTTCTATTCTGTTGTTTTCCTCTTTTTTTTTTTTTTGTATTGTTTAAGAAAGCCTTTTATATCTCCTTGCTCTTCTCTAGAGTTCTTTTTTTTTTTTTTTTGCTACTTTATTCTACGTTAAAATACTGTAGTGGTTTTGCCATACATTGACATGAATCAGCCACAAGTGTACACGATCTCCCAATGCCGAAGCCCCCTCCCACCTCCCACCCCATATCGTCTCTCTGGATCATCCTGTGCACCAGCCCCAAGCATCCTGTATCCTGTATTGAACATAGACTGGCACTTCACTTCTTATATGATAGTATACATGTTTCAATGCCATTCTCCCAAATCATCCCACCCTCTCCCTCTCCCTCAGAGGCCAAAAGTCCATTCTATACCTCTGTGTCTCTTTTGTTGTCTCACATACAAGGTCATCATTACTATCTTTCTAAATTCCATATATATGTGTCAGTATACTGTATTGGTGTTTTTCTTTCTGGCTTACTTCACTCTGTATAATCAGCTCCAGTTTCATCCATCTCATTAGAACTGATTCAAGTTTATTCTTTTTAAGGGCTGAGTAATACTCCATTGTGTATATGTACCACAGCTTTCTTATCCATTCATCTGCTGATGGACATCTAGGTTGCTTCCATGTCTTGGCTATTATAAACAGCGCTGCAATGAACATTGGGGTACATGTGTCTCTTTCACTTCTGGTTTCCTCGGTGTGTATGCCCAGCAGTGGGATTGCTGGGTCATAAGGCAGTTCTACTTGCAATTTTTTAAGGAATCTCCACACTGTTTTCCATAATGGCTGTACTAGTTTGCCTTCCCACCAACAGTGTAAGAGGGTTCCCTTTTCTCCACATCTTCTCCAGCATTTATTGCTTGTAGACTTTTGGATCACAGCATTCTGACTAGTGTGAAATGGTACCTCACTGTGGTCTTGATTTGCATTTCTCTGATAATAAGTGATGTTGAGCATTTTTTCATGTGTTTGTTAGCCATCCGTATGTCTTCTTTGGAGAAATACCTACATAGTTCTTTGGCCCATTTTTTGATTGGGTCGTTTATTTTTCTGGAGTTGAGCTGCATAAGTTGCTTGTATATTTTTAGATGAGTTGTTTGTCAGTTGCTTCATTTGCTATTGTTTTCTCCCATTCAGAAGGCTGTCTTTTCACCTTGCTTATAGTTTCCTTTGTTGTGCAGAAGCTTTTAATTTTAATTAGATCCTATTTGTTTATTTTTGCTTTTATTTCCAGGATACTGGGAGGTGGATCATAGAGGATCCTGCTGTGATTTATGTCGGAGAGTGTTTTGCCTATGTTCTCCTCTAGGAGTTTTATAGTTTCTGGTCTTACATTTAGATCTTTAATCCATTTTGAGTTTACTTTTGTGTGTGGTGTTAGAAAGTGATCTAGTTTCATTCTTTTACAAGTGGTTGACCAGTTTTCCCAGCACCACTTGTTAAAGAGACTGTCTTTACTCCATTGTATATTCTTGCCTCCTTTGTCGAAGATAAGGTGTCCATAGGTGTGTGGATTTATCTCAGGGCTTTCTATTTTGTTCCATTGATCTATATTTCTGTATTTGTGCCAGTACCATACTGTCTTAATGACTGTAGCTTTGTAGTAGAGCCTGAAGTCAGGCAAGTTGATTCCTCCAGTTCCATCCTTCTTTCTCAAGATTACTTTGGCTATTCGAGGTTTTTTGTATTTCCATACAAATCTTGAGATTATTTGAGCTAGTTCTGTGAAAAATACTGCTGGTAGCTTGACAGGGATTGCATTGAATCTGTAGATTGCTTTGGGTAGTATACTCATTTTCAGTATACTGACTCTTCCGATCCATGAACATGGTATATTTCTCCATCTATTAGTGTCCTCTTTGATTTCTTTCATCAGTGTTTTATAGTTTTCGATATATAGGTCTTTAGTTTCTTTAGGTAGGTATATTCCTAAGTATTTTATTCTTTTCGTTGCAATGGTGAATGGAATTGTTTCCTTAACTTCTTTTTCTGCTTTCTCATTATTAGTGTATAGGAATGCAAGGGATTCCTGAGTGTTGATTTTAGAGTTCTGCATTAAGTTGGGTATGTGTGTGTTTGTTGGTTGCTCAGTTGGGTTTGACTCTTTATGACCCTTGGACTGTAACCCACCCAGCTACTCTATCCATGGAATTCTCCAGGAAAAAATGCTGCAGTGGGTTGCCTTTCCCTTCTCTAGAGGATCTTCCACACCCAGGGTTCTGTCTTAGGTGTCCTGTACTCCAGGAAGATCCTTCCATCTGAGCCACCAGGGAAATCCTCATTTTGGCATGCATTTCCCTTTCTCCCTTGCCTTTTTCTTCTTTTCTCAGCTATTTGTAAAGCCTCCTCAGACAATCACTTTGCCTTCTTGCTTTTCTATTTCTTGGGAAGATTTTGGTCACTGCTTCTTGTACAATGTTATGAACCTCTCTTCATAGTTCTTCACATAATCTGTCTACCAGATCTAATCTTTTGAATCTATTTGTCACCTCCAATGTATAAGGGATATGATTTAGGTCACACCTGATGGCCTAGTGCTCTTTCTCTATTTTCTTTAAGTCTGAATTTTCCAATAAGGAGCTCATGATCTGAGCCACGGTTAACTCCTGGTCTTGTTTTTGCTGACTCTGTAGAGTTTCTCAGTCTTTGGTTGCAAAGAATATAATCAATCTGATTTCAGTGTTGACCATCTGGTGATGTCCACATGTAGTCTCATGTGTTGCTATTAATTGGTGTTTGCTATGACCAGCACATTCTCTTGACAAAACTCTGTTAGCTTTTGCCCTGCTTCATTTTGTACTCTGAGGCCAACCTTACTTGTTACTCCAGGTATCTCTTGACTTCCTACTTCTTCATTCTAACCCCTATGATGAAAAAAGCTTTCCAGGTGGCATAGTGATAAAGAATCTGCCTGCCAATGTCAAAATTGCAAGAGATGCAGGTTTTATCCCTAGGTCAGGGAGATACCCTGGAGTAGGAAATGGCAACCCATTCTACTATTCTTACCAAGAAAGTTTCATGTGGAGAGGAGCCTGGCGGGCTACAGTCTATGAGGTCACAAAGAGTCAGACACAACCAAGCAAGTGAGCACACACACATGCTGAAAAGGCCATCTCTTTTTGGTATTAGTTCTAGAAGGTAACTAGGTATTCATAGAGCCTATCAACTTCACCTTCTTCAGCATCGGTGCTTGGAGCATAGACTTTGATTACTGTGATGTTAAGTGGTTTGCCTTGGAAATGAACTGAGATCATTCTGTTGCTTTTGAGGTGGCACCCAAGTACTGCATTTTGGACTCTTGTTTACTATAGTGCCTACTCCATTTCTTCTAAGGGATTCTTGCCCACAGTAGTAGATATCATGTTCATCTGAATTGAATTCACCCTTTTCCATCCTTTTTTTGTTTTGAGATGATGTTTATTCAGATTTTATTTATTTTTAGTTTTATTTTTACTTTATTCTACGTTACAATACTGTATGGGTTTTGCCATACATTGACATGAATCAGCCACAGGTGTACACGATCTCCCAATGCCGAAGCCCCCTCCCACCTCCCACCCCATATCATCTCTCTGGATCATCTCCGTGCACCAGCCCCAAGCATCCTGTATCCTGTATCGAACATAGACTGGTGCTTTGTTTCTTACATGATAGTATACATGTTTCAATGCCATTCTCCCAAATCTCCCACACTCTCCATTTTAATTCACTGATTCTTAAGATGTTGATCTTCAGTCTTGTCATCTCCTGCTTGACGATGTCCAATTTAACTTGATTGATGGGCTTAACATGCCTGGTTCCTATGCAATATTGTTCCTTACAACATTGGACTTTATTCACTACCAGAAGCATCCACATCTGCCATCAGATACAACTGAGCATCATTTCCACTTTGGTCCAGCTGCTTCATTCTTTGTGGAGTTGTTAGTAACCGCCCTCTGCTCTTCTCCAGTAGCCTATTGGACACCTTCCAACCTGAAGGGCTCATCTTCTAGTCTCATATATTTTTGCCTTTTCATACTGTTTATGGGGTTCTCATGGCATGAATACTGGAGTGGGTTGCCATTTTCTCATCCAATGGACCACTTTTTTGCCAGAAATCTTCACTACAACACACCCTTATTGGGTGGCCCTGAATGGCATGGCTCATAGCATTATTGAATTACACGAAGGGAGTTGTGATCTTTATAGTAATACATATAGTCCTCTTAAAACTAAAAAAAAAAAAAAGTGTCAATAGTACAACAAAATAAGAAAAAGACCCAAGAAGAAATTCACATACAGAAAAAAAAAAGGTAAAAAATCACCCTTAAATATATTATTTTAAAATTGCATTTGTTTGGCAAAATTTTAAAATGTAACAGTACATCCTCTTGGTGGTGAACAGGGATTCTCATATTATCAGAGAGAATGCAAACTGGTAGGACCCTTCTTGTGGAGAACTTAACAACATGTAAAAAAATACTCTCTGTGTGTGTATATATCTGGTCATCCCACTTTTAAGAATCTGCCTACTTTGAAGATACACCTCCAGCAATACATATGCATAAGGTTCTTCTTTGTAGTACTGTTTGAATTACAAAATATTGGAAATTAACCTAGGTGATCTTACCCAGCAGAGTGCCTGAATAAAGTACGTTACTTCCAACAATAGAGTACATTACCATGTTTTAATTAGATAGCTGGTAAGAAGTTACCATATAACACAGGGCATTCTGTGATAATCTAGAGGGGTGGGGTTAGGGGAGGGGAGAGAGCCTCAAGAGGAAAGTGATATACATATAATTATGACTGATTTGCATTGCTGCCTGGCAGAAACCAACACAACACTGTAAATCAATTATTCTCCAAATAAAAAATAAATTTTAAAAAGGAATAAAGAAGATCTCTACAAGATAAAGTGGAGTAATTTCCAAGCTATATTGTGAAGTTTTTCCTTTTTAATCTTGTTGCACACAGATTGTCACACATGGGAAAACAGGAACGGAATGGAAGCTGCTGTGTGCCATGCAGGCTGTCTCTTACTTCACCAGTGCATGCCTCACTACCCCTTACATAAATTATTTGATGATGATGACCTGCAGTCTTTCACCAGATTAGGCCAGTATCAGAGCACTGCATTCTCATCTTACTCAGGCTTATGCCAATGATGACGACAGTGTCTTTGGTGAAGACACTAATGCTTTAAGGTATATTAGACCTTTAGTAGATGCTAGAGTCATTACCAAGTAGCTAAAGGGAAGAACGGTGTTTGGAAAGTCCAAAAATCACAAAAGACGGTGTGGCTACTGCAAACTTAATTGCAATACTGAATAAATATAAA
This sequence comes from Nanger dama, assembly GCA_917880005.1. Lineage (NCBI taxonomy): Eukaryota > Metazoa > Chordata > Mammalia > Artiodactyla > Bovidae > Nanger > Nanger dama. Next base: position 2,179,456 of record CAKJTW010000014.1, on the reverse strand, counting down.
AATATTAACTATACTTGTTTTAAAATGTTGCCAATAATACAAATGAAAAGATTGCAGACCCACCACCACTGCTGAGATACACATATACTCTATTATCAAAAACAGCTTAGAGAACGTTGAAAGTCAAGTGACTGTGCTAGTAGCTCAGTCGTGTCCAACTCTTTGTGACTCTACGGACTCTAACCCACCAGGCTCTTCTGTCCATGGAATTCTCCAAGCAAGAATACTTGAGTGGGTAGCCATTCCATACTTTAGGGTGTCTTCCCAACCCAGGGATCAAACTTTGGTCTCTTACATTGCAGGCAGATTGTTAATCATCTGAATAACCAGAGTAGCCCAAAAACAGCTTAGAGAAGATTAACAAAGGTGTTAATCCAGTAGAAATCATAAAAAGTGTAATCTTAGCTATAAATACTGTAATTGTTAAACTTAATATGCATTCTAAAGCTGTATTAGCCCTTGAAGAAACTGCTAATTGCTAAGATTTCACCAAAGAGTTGGGCTATATAAAATGATGGATAAATCCTGAATGATGATTATAAATTATTAAATTATTAAGTGGAAGTATATTTCTTCATATTTTGATTAACCAAAAGATCAGAAATGTTAATTTCAGAATGCCTGTATTCTATTTAGTGAAAAGAGAGTGTCTAGTCCGTTATTGCTGCCTTTGAAATTGCTAGTGTTCATTGTTGTCTTTGATAATGATTGCTGAAGATATTAATGGAGGAGCTCTAAACAAATTCATTTTGAATAGGCTAAAAGTTTGTCTTCAGATTGTAGCAATCAAGATGTTGTTGATAATATGAAAAATCTGCTTAAGGGCATGCCTGTCACTGCTTGCGGGCTTCCCAGGTGGCTCAGGGGTAAGAATCCACCTGCCAGTGCAGGAGATGCAGGTCCAATCTTTGCATTGGGAAGATCCCTGGAGGAGGAAATGGCAATCCACTCCAGTATTCTCGCCTGGGCAATCCCATGGACAGAGGAGCCTGGAAGGTTACAGTTCATAAGACCACAAAGAAGAGGAAACTAGTGAGAAAAAGCAGTCACTCATCAATATTTGTTCATTCAGTGCTTGGAGATGAGAGTTTGATGTTAAATCTTGATGCTGATATTGTTCTCACTCATGATGTAGACAAAGTTGGGGGAGGTCATGGTGACCAAAGATGAAGCTTTGCTCTTAAAAGGAAAAGGTTGATAGTCTAAAATTTAAAAGCATGTTTAAGAAATCAATGAGCAGTTAGATAACATAACTAGAGAATATGAAAAGGAAAAACTGAGTGTACTCGTAAAACTTTCAGTAGAATAGCTGTGCTTCAGGTTAATAAAACAAACTATGTTGAAGTGAATGAAAAGAAATTTACTCTTGGAGTTCCAGGAGTTTCTATTAAAGAAAACATCATTCTGGGAGGGAGTTGTATTCAGCTTTAATACATTTCAGCCTTAGAGTCACTAAATTTTTGAATGAAAATTTATTTAATGATATAGAAATTACTAAAAGAACACTCAAAATCTTGTTGTGATTATTGTTTAAAAAGTGTACATGTAGGAAGATTATTGATAATTGATAAAATCATGCTAAGTTTCTCAGTAGTTGGTTGTGATGCTATGCTTGGATATTTTGTGAATATGTTGAAGAAAGGAATTATTGATTGATATTAATATTGCAAAAATTTCTTTATTGGGTGGTAGAGAAGAAAAAGATCCTGGAAATCAGTGGAATGGGTGGAATAGGGGATGATATGTTCTAATTATTAATGAACTATGACAGGATGTTTGAGACAATGTTTCTCACCAATAATTTCAGAGAAGTCAGTTTAAGAAAGTGACTGAAGAAAAGGCTGTCTTATATTTAAGAAATTTGCTATAAATGTTAATTATGAGTTTTAATTAACAATATATAATGATTTATTGCTGTCATTGTCCATACTTATTGATATTAATAATATATTTTGTATTTTAAATAAAAAGTCATTTGTACAATCGTGAGAAAGGGACATGTGAAAGAATATCTGTATTATGGCATCCTTTATGTAAGGAAAAGGGGCAATGACAAAAAATATATTTATCCACTAATCTCTTCAAAAGAAATATCAGAAATCCAAAAGTCTACAAGCAATAAATGCTGGAGAGGATGTGGAGAAAAGGGAACCCTCTTACACTGCTGGTGGGAATGCAAACTAGTACAGCCACTATGGAAAACAGTGTGGAGATTCCTTAAAAATTGCAAATAGAACTGCCTTATGACCCAGCAATCCCACTGCTGGGCATACACACCGAGGAAACCAGAAGTGAAAGAGACATATGTACCCCAATGTTCATTGCAGCACTGTTTATAATAGCCAGGACATGGAAGCAACCTAGATGTCCATCAGCAGATGAATGGATATAAGAAAGCTGTGGTACATATACACAATGGCGTATTACTCAGCCCTTAAAAAGAATAAACTTGAATCAGTTCTAATGAGATGGATGAAACTGGAGCCGATTATACAGAGTGAAGTAAGCCAGAAAGAAAAACACCAATACAATATACTGACACATATATATGGAATTTAGAAAGATAGCAATGATGACCCTCTATGTGAGACAGCAAAAGAGACACAGAGGTATAGAATGGACTTTTGGCCTCTGAGGGAGAGGGAGAGGGTGGGATGATTTGGGAGAATGGCATTGAAACATGTATACTATCATGTAAGAAACGAAGCACCAGTCTATGTTCAATACAGGATACAGGATGCTTGGGGCTGGTACACGGATGATCCAGGGTGATGATATGGGGAGGGAGGTGGGAGGGGGCTTTGACATTTGGAGATCGTGTACACCTGTGGCTGATTCATGTCAATGTATGGCAAAACAAATACAGTACTGTAATGTAGAATAAAACATTAAAAAATAATTTAATTAATTAAAAAAAAGAAATATCAGAAAGACAAAGCAGAAACTCATGAAATTGTTCCTCAGTATTAGGTGGATAGGAATGGAAAGGAAAGAATATGAAAAGAACCTCTAAGTATAATTTTCTGTGTAGCACTGTCTTTTAGGATGTACCCTACAACAAAAATATATAATAAAACCAGATGTAAAGGGAGCCCAAAGTGGAATACAATAACAACAATAGTTCCAAATACCTCGCTATTCATATATTATAACTAAGTGAGACAACCATGCTAAAAGGGATAGAGAAAACAGAATTCACTTAGTAATTTTGGGAAACAATATTTTGTTTGTGAAACAAAATTGAGTTAGTATATACAATACACAAATATATCCTACTGTTGACTTTAAAAATATTCACAACCAAAAAGGAAATTTTAGGACTTCAAGCACAAGAGGCAGCATCTCAAGTAACCGTGAAAGCAGTACTTCAAGGAGATGAGAGGGGAGCCAAGTTATACTGAAGTTTTTCAGGTCATTTTGGCAGGTCAAAATATCAAAAGATTAATTAATTAAAGAAAACTCGATATCCCAAGTTAAAGACTTCAGGGCTTTTCTAAGAATGGGATGATGCAAGAGTCTGGGATCACTGAAATCATTCATATGATACGATTCTCAGCTATCTGTGGCCAGAATCCTTCATTTTCACATCCTGAGTTTCCTTGGGACGCACCAGCTGACACTGGAAGGCTGTAATCACTGGTGACTGTGACACCCTTTGTTTATGATACAGTAGCCGAAGAATTGATGCTTTTGATCTGTGGTGTTGGAGAAGACCTTGAGAGTCCCTTGGACTGCAAGGAGATCCAACCAGTCCATTCTGAAGGAGATCAATCCTGGGTGTTCTTTGGAAGGACTGATGCTAAAGCTGAAACTCCAGTACTTTGGCCACCTCATGCAAAGAGTTGACTCATTGGAAAAGACTCTGATGCTGGGAGGGATTGGGGGCAGGAGGAGAAGGGGATGACAGAGGATGAGATGGCTGGATGGCATTACTGCCTCGATGAACATGAGTCTGAGTGAACTCCGGGAGTTGGTGATGGACAGGGAGGCCTGGTATGCTGTGACTGAACTGAGCTGAACTGAACTGAACTGAGGCAATACAGTAAGTCCCCTACATATGAACGAATTCCATTCTGAGAGCACGGCTATGAATCCAACAAAGTTAGCCTAGGTATCCAACTAGCACAATGTGCACTATAATAGATTTATAATACTTTGCACACAAATAATGCATCACAAACACAAAGACTAAAGAAAACATATCTAATATCATAGTACAGTGCCTTGAAAGGCACAGCACACAGCAGTACAACACAGTAGCCCAACAACCGGCATAAAGGGGCTAGCATCGAGCATGCAGGCAGAAGAGTTACTGGATGGAAGAGAGACAGGAGGTGGGAGATGACAGAGCTGAAGGAATGTTAGCAATAGAATACAGAGAGCAAGCTTCAATTTTACTCACACTTGAGTTTATGACATAGGTTCTGGTTCCTTACTGGATTCAATTCTATCTACCCTCTTGAAAGAAACAATCCAGTGGTGTCTGGGTAGTAGCTGTTTGTTTGTTTGTTTGTTTGTTTTCCTCATCATGAATGACATGGTAGCACTGACTTGGCTTCTAAACAGCTGCTGCAACCTTCGTGTACCATTCCACATTTAGGTCCTGTATCTCAACTAATAGTGCCTCCTCAGACAAAGAAAAATCCCCTGCCATTTCTTGTACTATGAATCTCTTCAGCTCTTCAGTTACTTCTTCTTCCTCTTGTCTGTCTTCATCCTTTCTCTGGGCCTCCAAATCCATCAGGTCTTCATTAGTAAGCTCCTTGTGTTGCACATCAAGAAGTTCAGTGGTTTCCCTTTGGAGATCTAGCTCCAGCTTCTTTCTGAGGGTCATTAAGGTGCAGAAGAAATCTTTGAACCACTCATCCACCTTCTCAAATTCATGAAAATTGTGAACGAACTGTGGGCAAAGTTTCTTCCAAACTCCACTCATGGTGACAGCCATAATCTCACACCAAGCAAAGCCAATGCTTTTTATGGCCTTGTAGATGTTATAGTTCTTCCAAAATTGTTGCAAGGTTGTTACCGATTTATCACTTATCATTACTCTTTGACAATAAGTGTGACATAAATAATATTTCTTGAAAGTCACTATAACTCCCATAGATTGAGTATTCAGTGGTAGGTGCACTACTTTGATGTTGGGATGAAAGTCATCAATTATGGGAAGTGGCCTGGAGCATTGTTGAGCAGCAGGAAAATGTTGGATGGGATGTTTTTCTCTAAGCAATATTTCTTTATCCCTAGGATAAAGTGGTGTAAAAACAGTCCTGGATTACAGCCTGTATAACCGAGGCTTTGGGGTTATCGTCCCCACAACAGGAAGAGAGCTCCTGGCTATGTGTTTAAGGGCTCTTGGGTTCTCTGGATGATAAACTAAGAGAAGCTTAACTTTACATGACCAGAAATATTGCCACCAAAGAGTAGAGTTTCTGATCCTTTGCTGCTTTTAAGCCTCGCATCAACTTTTCTTCATTACTGATGTAGCTTTAGTCTGGCATTCTTTTCCAGTACAGTTCTGTCTTACCCACATTAAAAACCTGCTTGAATAAATATGTGCCTTCACCAATAATTTCTCAAATAGTTTCAGGAAATTCCTGGACAGCTATCATATCTGCACTCACTGCCTCACCATTTACTTTCAGGTTGTGAAGGTTGGCTCAACCAGCTATATCTGATATTAAAAGAATGTGCCCTCTAACCTTTTGCCATGTTTCTTCTTCATGTCTTTATAAAGGCTTTAGACTTTCTCTCAAATCAGCAGTAAGTTGAGCAGGACTGAATGCTGGATACTGATTCTGCATCCACATGCTGAGAAGTTTCTTCATATCCTCCACCACTTTTCCATGCTTTTTCAATTATTGTCTCCATTAACAGCAGAGCAGACCTTACACGTGCCATGATCTTGTCCTTGTTCTTCTGAATTTTGCCAATGGTTGAACAATTCATGTTATAAGAACAAGCAACATCTACCATCTATAACTTTGCTTCATTCAATCGTTTTCTCACGTTTTTCAATCATCACTGCTTGGCATGTCTTAGCAGTGCCAGCTATCTCGCTGCTGCTTTTGACCTTGCTTCCATACATTCTGGGCTTGGAATAAAGATACTTTAATACTGTATTCTATATAGTACTGTATAATAAAGTACACAAAAGCACAATCACTTATAGAGGATGCCTGAATGTGACAAAACCAGACATGTGAACTAACTTATGTGATTGGGCATGTGGACACATGTTCACATCTCGAAAGTTCACAACTTGAAGGTTTGTATGTGTGAGACTTACACTATTCCATTTATCAGTCACATTATTAAGCCAACTTTAGTTAATCTATTTATTTGAAGATCATGCATATCAATATAGTGGATCATTGCTAAAGCAGACAGATAATTGTTAATGTATACACAATACACTTTTGACTTGCTTAATTTGGTTCAAAGCAACTTCTAAAACTAAATTTATGAAGAGGATAAAAATTATTCCTTCATGTGTTAAAGCATACTTGTATTTTATGTTGTCCAGACTTTCGCTTATTATACAGAACTTGATTTCTATGGATTCGATCCATATACTTCCTTTGGGGAAAAAAAAAATGAATTTGAACAAAGTAGAAGCCACTCTGAAAATAAAATACTCAGAACACTATTTCTGTGAGAGTGACTTTTTTTTTTTCTTTAAGGAAACTCTAAGAAGAAATGTCAGGGATGATGATATAGGAAAACAGGCTGTATAGTGAAATCAGCATTGATTAAGATGGTCCATGTCTCAGACAGTATAAGCAATTTTATTGATATAATCTTTTTAAGATCTGGTATCTGTCCTTAAGGGTTTAGAACCAGATAAGCCTTCACTTAAGGCTCAAGTTTATTCTGGCTCAGCAATTAACTAAACTATACTATTAGACAAATTAAAAACCTTTCTAAACTATGGTTTCACCCTCTTAATATGGGAATACCACAACAGTTATTTTGAAAACCTGTGAGAATTAAATGTAAAATATTGTGAAGGTAATTTGCCTGGAAATAAATGTTGGTGTTTCTTTCCCTTACCCTTTATCACAGTATTTTTTTTTAGAAGATTCAGCTTTAAAATACATGGATGTTATAAATCATTATATAAATGAAAATAATTGTTATTAAAAATAATTAGAAAAATGGCTTTCATTCTTATCAATCTCATAAATGAACACACATTTTTGTGCATTTTTATGGTCAACATGTAGACATAGGACATTGGAAATAGGGTGGCTTTTTCCCTTATGGTAAAGAGCTGATGTATCTAATTCATGTTAAACTGTCCAAGAGATTTATGTCTAGAAAATCTAGATAAAAAAATAAAATCTTCAGAGAGCAAAAATGAACTCAAGGGAACTAAAAAGATCTATAGGCACATTTCTTACCATGCTATGGCAGCCATATAATTCAGCGAATTTCTATTTTATTCAGAATAAGAAAATAACATAGGAATGGAAATGGGATAAATAATACAAAATTCTGCTACATGCAAGAAGATTTCAGTCAATTCATATTTGCTTCTCAACAAAAACATTATTTCAATACTTCAACTCATTTTTGTGCATAATTTAAAAATCACATTTTTTCCCCTTGTTAAACTTAGTGAATCTTTTTCATATAGCTTTTTATTAATATTAAAAAATCTTGAGTGAATTATCTATGAACAAATCATTGAACTCCATATATAAAGGTATATTTGGATCAGATCATTCCTCAAAACTAGAAAATGCTCAAAAAACGTAACAATAGTGTTAAAAAGGCACTGGAAAAATTATTTCGTTAACAGACATCATATAATAAATTTAAACACATTTTAAAAATGGAAATATCATTCAATATTTTTGTATTTGAAAATATGTTTAATTTCTTGATAGAGGTATAAAAATAGTGTTTATCTTTAGAAATCTAAGCAAAACTCTTCTACTAATAGGTTACTATTGCAATATTGTATACAAAAACATTTCAAATACATTTAATTGTGTTTCTATGGACACACACTCAAAGGAAATTTATAAAACGAAATTACTTATTAAAATGATAGTTTTATGGGAATTAATTCAATTTTTTTCCAATACTTTAATAAATAAAACCCATGCTTAATTTATGAAAATCCCATCATGCATTATGCATTCCAATTTTAACTGCAAGTGTGTGCTCTTTCCTGAATGATCGATGGGAATAGACGCTTTCAATATATTTTCAACTATCTGTTTCTCTATCTTATACAATAAGCTTTTTAAATTTGGGTTAATTGTTGAATTACTCAGGGTAATGAGTTCATGAATTATTAATTAATATATTCTAATATAAGCATACGATATTTTAAAGGTGCAGAAACACAAACCAGAATGGAAACTTAAACTAATTTGAAGTCACTACTAACAAAAGGACAATTTAAAAACTATTAGCAACTGATCCAGAGAAGCAATAGTAGGTACAGCTGTTGGTGAAACAATTACTTGTGCACTGGCAGGCTTTGGAAATTGTAGATACCTCAGTGAGCACAGGTACGCTACACTAATTTCATTTGTTATAATAATAATATTGAAATCACTAAATTTAGAAAGGTCTTGAGACAGCCTGTGATTAGGTTTAGGTTTTATATGACAGGTTTTATAAAATATTTTTTGAGTTTCTTGTATGTGAGAATTACAGAATTTATGTGTCAACTTCCAAATTCAATTTTCAAAAACATTACTACAGGCTATATTTGATAAACCAAAATTATATTTTTTACTTTTATAGGAATTGATCTCAACCTTATTTTGGTGATTTTTATGCTAAGAATTGCAAACATTTATCATGAAATACTTTAAATTCTAAAAAAAGACAAATAGAGCACAAATAAATATACAATTGTGATTTAAAAGCTATTGGTGCAACTTTTATATAAACCAATACAATATTGTAAAGTAATTAACCTCCAATTAAAATAAATAAATTTATATTTAAAAAAGAAATTATTCTGGAGAATATGTGTCACAAAATTAGACTATGTTCAATTTCTTAATATTTTAATAATGTGTTACCACTTTTACATAACCTTGTTGAAGTTTCCCTATAATAAATGATGGACAAGTCACCATAGAAGAATAACATGTCACAAATAACATGTCACAAAATAACATGTTACAAATCAACAATAGTAGAATGTAGTATGTTAATATTAGACATAAGACTAGCATAATCTATTATGAAATAACATCAACTGTCCTTCAAGATGTAATTGATTCATTTTTAAATAAATCTATCTTAATGAATGACTTCAAAATAATTATTTTATTCAGATTCATCAGAAATCTATATTGCTCAAATTAGATATGTCAATGCAGATATTTATTGAATTGCAATGATAACATCTGCTTTAGAATATAATACAATTATACTGCACCGAATGACTCTGTGACTTTAATCAAGTTGGAACAAACACAGAAATCTGTGAGTGTTTGTGCATTTATGTGTATGGTATTCTGACTGTTTCAAAGGTTTCTTTGAGAGTTTTCTATTAGTAAAGAGTCTAGATTAAATTTCCTTATGTCCACAAAAGGATAGTAGCCAAACCATATACTTTTCTGCTCTCCATTATAATGGATTCACCATCAACAAATAACTCAGAACTTTCTGCCATTGAAGTCAGAGTTGATATAATCAGAATCATAATTGATTGCTCTGCAATATAATATCATATATGAAATGAATCGCCAGTCTAGGTCCGATGCATGATACTGGATGCTAGGGGCTGGTGCACTGAGACGACCCAGAGGGATGGTATGGGGAGGGAGAAGGGAGCGGGGTTCAGGATGGGGAACACATGTATACCTGTGGTGAATTCATGTTAATGTATGGCAAAACCAATACAATATTGTAAAGTAATTAACCTCTAATTAAAATAAATAAATTTATACTAAAAAATAAAATGAAAGTCTGGCACACAGGTATTATATCTTATGGAGAATTTCTAAAGACAGCGCTGTTAAATAAATCTGATCTTCAGTCTGTGGCAGGAAAATATCAATTACCTATTTACTTTGTATTACTTTGACACACTGCAGAGCTGCCAAACATGACAATCAATAGATGCCACAACTCACCATATTATTGAATCTATTAATTACATTTCTTTCAGGCATGTTGATGAGGTCATTTTCTATTATGTTTATGTCTTCTCTATATGAAGTATCATGTTTAAGATATATTTTAGAATTTAACATTAGAGAAATCTTTCTTTCCATCTCTGGAATATTTTTTACCCATTGGAAGTAAGAGCAATTAACTTTCCATTTTTCCTTTTCTTCTTTGATGGCCAAGAAGCCTACAGACAGATGTTTCACTCTAATTAACAATCAATTGATTAGCATAAGAAATCTGATAAGGAAAAGACCATTTACATCAAGATAAAAGCAATAGGAAGTCTGCATAGAAGATAGCGACTTTGAGCCAAGTCTGAGAATATAGACTATATTTGGACATTAGACAGACAGAAAGGATTCAATATAGCTCTGTAGGAAATGGCAACCCACTCCAGCACTCTTGCCTTGAAAATCCCATGGACAGAGGAACTTGGTGCAGGCTACTATCCATGGGGTTGCAAAGAGCTGGGCGACTGAGCTGTTTCACTTTCACTTTCACTGGCTAGAATAGGATAAGTTGCTATGACAAAAAGACCTAAACACTTCAAAACCAATGAAAGAGAAGTCATAACTCTATAATGCATGTTCGAGTCTACAGAAGAAGAGTTTTCCTCTATGTCGCTTCTGGGCACCAGAAGGATCCTTTCATTTTATGATGTTGACATCCTGTAAAGCCATCCCTGCTGTCTTCCTTCAGCTAGCAGGAAAAAGTACAAAGTACACGTGAGAGGTGAAATGTGTCAAGCTGGAAATTGGCTCATATGATTCTACTCAATTTTCACTGGGCAAGACTTATTTCCTCAGCCACCGACAACTGCAAATGAGACCTGGAAATGTAATGGAACTGAGTGATAGGAAGCAAACCAGAGTAGATGCTAGTGAACTCGGACACAAATATTAAAATAATAAATTACTTATAAAATACAAATATTCTTGGAGATACTAATAAGCATATTTTTCCCTGAGACATGTCTATAATTTCTCTATAAATTTCTTATCAATTATAGCTATTTGTTTTTCCACACATACAAAACTTTATCTATATACTAAAAGGTTTTGAATCTATTGAAAAATCCTATATCTACAGGCCACTATCCTATACTTCAGAACATTTATTAGTTGTGATTAAATGCAGATTTCATTGAGAGCACAGAAGAAAGAACAACCATCTGTTTACATAAAAAGTAAAATAATTTGCTGACTTTTACAGTCTATTCGATAAAATATACATTTCAAAAGATTTTTAAAGATTTTATTTATCACTGGATTCCCCAATTTCAATAATTTTAAATAATCATAAAGTTGTTTAAAAGTTTAGTTTTCTAAATTAAAATTTACTGCATCACTGGAAACCTAAAATATCTATGCTATAACAGAACATGATGCATAAATACTCTGGTTAGAAAAAAAAATTGGTAGACAGTTTCCCAAAATCTCTGTACTATACACCTTCACTGTACAGATGTGTATAGTCTGGCTGTATGCTATTACCAGCATATCAACGTACCCTAGTACAATTTTCTAGAGTAGAATTCTTTAGTTTAACATCAACACCACTTTCTATGGACATATGTGTCTATAGATGTATTTCTATGCATATAGTATTATGAGGTTTCATAACTTAGTAGAAATAACTCATGTATAACAGAGAACAAAATTCTGTAAAAATGAGGAATTATTGAAAAATCTACACTCAAATAGACTGCAATTCAGCACTGAAATAGAGAAGATACTACGTTATAATGTAAATTACCTTGCTGCCTTATATTCAGAAGAGAAAAATTTCTCACTTTCTACCACTTGATAAGCAGTTGCTCTAAGTCAGAAAATAAGCAATTCTAAATCTGTGCCATTCCCTACTCTCCATACACTATTCAGTCTTATATCAGTTCAGTTTAGTCGCTTAGTCCTATCTGACTCTTTGCAACCGTATTGACCGCAGCATGCTGGGCTTCCCTGTCCATCACCAGCTCCCGGAGTTTGCTCAAACTCATGTCCATCGAGCCAGTGATGCCATCCAATCCTCTGTCGTCCCCTTCTCCTCTCACCTTCAGTCTTTTTCAGCATCAAGGTCTTTTCCAATGAGTTAGTTCTTTACATCAGGTTGTCAAATATCAGAACTTCAGCTTCAACGTCAGTCCTTCCAATGAATATTCAGGACTGAGTTTCTTTAGGATTAACTGGTTTGATCACCTTGTTATCCAAGGGACTCTCAGAGTCTTCTCCAACACCATAGTTCAAAAGCACCCATTCTCCAGGTTTCTTTACAGTCCAAATCTCACATCCATCAGGCCTACTGGAAAAACCATAGCTTTGATTACAGGGACCTTTTCTGGTAATGTCTCCACTTTTTAATATACTGTCTAGGTTGGTCATAGATTTTCTTCTACGGAGCAAGCATCTTTTAATTTCATAGCTGCAGTCAACAGCTACAATTTTGGAGCCCAAGAAAATAAATTCTCTCACTATTTCCATTGTTTCCCCAACTATTCACCATGAAGTGATGGGATCAGATGCCATGATCTAAGTTTTCTGAATTTTGAGTTTTAAGCCAGCTTTTTCACTCTGTTCTTTCACTTTCATCAAGAGGTTCTTTAGTTTCTTTTCACTTTCTACCACAAGAGTGGTGTCATCTGCATATCTGAGGTTATTGATATTTCTCCTGGCAATCTTGATTCCAGCTTGTGCTTCATCCAGTCTGGCATTTCACATGATGTACTCTGCATATAAGTTAGATATGCAGGGTGACAATATACAGCCTTGATGAACTCCTTTCCCAGTTTTGAACCAGTCCATTGTTCCATGTCCAGTTTTAACTCTTGCTTCTTGATCTGCACTCACTCTTCTCAGGAGCTAGGTAAGGAGGTCTGGTATTCCCATCTCTTAAAGAATATTCCCCAGTTTGTTGTGATCCACATAGTTAAAGGCTTTGGCATAGTCAATAAAGCAGAAATAGATGCTTTTCTGGAATTCTTTTGTTTTGTTTTCTCTATGATCCAATGGATGTTGGCAATTTGATCTCTTGTTCTTCTGTATTTTCTAAACCTGGGTAGCTGCTCCCTTCTCCAGGGGAATCTTCCCAACCCAGGGATCGAGCCTGGGTCTCCCACCTTGCAGGTGGATTTTTACCAGCTGAGCCACAGGAAAGCCCAAGAATACTGGAGTGGGGACCCTGTTCCTTCTCCACGGGATTTTCCTGACCCAGGAATCAACCTGGTGTCTCCTGCATTGCAGGTGTATTCTTTACCAGCTGAAATATCAAATCCAACTTCATACAGATGTTTATTTTAATAAAATATTTCATGACATTTTATCCATTAATCTATGAAATTAGAATAATTTCATAGAATAGAATTTAATTAATTGAATTAATTATATGAATTAATTCATATAATTGATCTATGAAATCCATTAATCTATGGAAAAAATATTCCTCTTATTTTGAAGATTTTTTTCTTCTTATTTTGAAGATTAAATTGGCATTATCTTAAGTTCCACAGGCTGACACATTAGAAAGATTAGAAATTAGAATGCCTGAAATGCCAGTACAAACGTGCCCTGTCCAAAAGTCATCTTTTCAAAATTAATTTTTCCATGCCAGTTCAGTTCTGTTCAGCCCCTCAGTCATGTCCGACTCTTTGCGAGACCATGGACTACAGCATGCCTGCTTCCCTGTCCATCACCAACTCCTAAAGCTTACTCAAACTCACATCCATTGAGTCAGTGATGCCATCCAACCATCTAATCCTCTGTCGTTCCCTTCTCCTCCCACCTTCAGTCTTTCTTTCCATGTCAGATTATGACAAATCCCACGATAGGTAACTTTCCTATGTGATTATAAATAGAACACATTTGCTTAACAAAAAGAAGAAAGAAGAAAAATTAAGGTAAGAAATTATCCTCTTACCTGAGCTACAGTAGCAGTTACTTTTTTTAAAAAAAAAAAAAAAAAGAACTTGTAGTGATGAACTTTTAGAGAATGTGAAATAAATCTCAACTTCATTCTTTACTAAAGCAAGATTTCACCTAAGACAAAGTCTTTGACTCAATGATACATTTCTGAATTCCTAAAAAGATATCACTACCAATTAGATTTTTTTCTTTCAAATAAGAATTAGTCATACTGGGGGAAAGATATACAAATGCCAATGAGAATAAGCCATCTGTCTAAGATCAACAATGAAGAGGAGAGAAATGGAGTGAACCTGACTATGATATTCAAGTGCAGGCTTTGTTCTTATGAAAAAGAATGAATCATTGCTTAACTATGTACTAAAGTCAAAATCAAGTTATGTTCTGTGGTTCACCTCAAATATATATCCCATATGAGAACAGGATACATATAATCTTAAAAATCTTAAGAGCCATAGTACCTGTGAAGATTTCAAAGATTTTCAAGCCAATATAAATAGCAAGAGAAAATTATTGCTGAACCATGATAACATATGTAGAAAAGAATGAGGAAACTAACTCACTACAGATGGAATGATTATCTAACACAGGCAAACATGCCTACTAACACACATGATGCAAGGCAACTATTAGCTATCAGAATCATTATCCCTTTAAGAATCTGGGAGATCTCACAGGTTGTGATGTGACAGCGTGCCAATATTCACAAAGCTATATTGATAGAATCTTCAGAGATAACATCTTTGTCTCTTTGAGGGAGGAATTCTCAATTTAAAATGTTTAGCAATTCTCTTTATAAGAAAATGTGTATACCTTTCACTACAATAAAGGAAACTTGATAGGAGAGAGTTACAAAGATCAATCACCTAAAAATAGTGTTTATTTTCTTATCAAAGGTATGTATATTCAGAGTCTTAAATGAGGTATCTTTTTTTTTTTTGTTTTGGGTGGCAGTGAATTTTTTTTTTTTTAATTTATCTAGTTAGCTAATATCTCTTGAAAGGAACTAAAACAAAACTCTGAGTTACTGTCAGTGTGAGCACTGACAACAGGAGAGGGAATGCTTGTCCATCCATTGCTCCATCAACAGCTGTTTCCTTAGACTCATCAGAACATTAAAATGGAAAAAAATTAGTGCTTGCTCAAACTCCCAGAGCATTATTCTTGTCCATTTCAATCAGTGGCCTACTTAAGAATTTGGAACCAGAAAAGAGACACAAGGTGAGGAATTACACATGAATGAACTTACATCCCAGGTATGTCTGTTGAGCTCCATATTTGAGGCATTGAGAGCATTGCAGCCTTCTTTTTTTTTTTTTTTTTTTTTTGCTTTACAGTACAGTATTGGTTTTGGCATACATTGACATGAATCCACCACAGGTGTACATGAGCTCCCAAACATGAACCCCCCTCACCTCCCACTCCACATCATCCCTCCGGATCATCCTCATGCACCAGCCCCAAGCATCCTGCATCCTGCATAGAACACAGACTGGTGATTTATTTCTTACATGATAGTATACATATTTCAATGTCATTCTCCCAAATCCTCCCACCCTCTCCATCTCCCTCCCCCCTCAGAGTCCAAAAGTCCACTCTACACATCTGTGTCTCTTTTGTTGTCTTGCATACAGGGTCATCATTACCATCTTTCTAAATTCCATATATATGTGTTAGTATACTGTATTGGTGTTTTTCTTTCTGGCTTACTTCACTCTGTATAATCAGCTCCAGTTTCATCCACCTCATCAGAACTGAGTCAAATGTATTCTTTTTAATGGCTGAGTAATACTCCATTGTGTACATGTACCACAGCTTTCTTATCCATTCATCTGCTGATGGACATCTAGGTTGTTTCCATGTCCTGGCTATTATAAACTGCTACAGTGAACATTGGAATACATGTGTCTCTTTCTATTCTGGTTTCCTCAGTGTGTATGCCCAGCAGTGGGATTGCTGGGTCATAAGGCAGTTCTATTTGCAATTTTTAAGGAATCTCCATGCATTGCAGCCTTTATTCTTAAAACATTGATCTTTCTCTATCTCACACACTCTCTCTCTCTCAACCTTTCCCTCTCTTTTTTTTTTTTTTTAAATATGAAGATTAATGTTTTGAATCACTTTTAAATTTAAAAGGAAGTCAACTGATTACAGTTTAACTGCTTTGTACAGACAAACTTAATCTCTTAAAGTACCTCGTCTTGATGCTCAATTTTTAATTCTAACTTTAGAAAGTGCTATAAAGAGGTCTAGTTTTCACCCAAAGGACATTAATGAGTAATATAATTCTACATTTTTCCCTATTTCTATGTTTGCTAGAGAGAATTGTGATTCATATTAGGAATTGTCAAGATGATTAGGTTATTATGATATAGTTTTCCCATGAGCCACGATGTTTTGGCAGATTATGATTTCTGATCTGTTATGGTCATACCTATCACCAAACCAGCAGTCCTTTGTGCATGGGCATGTTTTTAACCTTTGTAAATATTAGAAACAAGTCATTTGGAGAGTTATGAGCAGGTAGAGAAACTTATATAATTACGAACCCCTTTAGAGCAGGAGCCGAGTTATGTAGTCCTCAGGACATAGCATAGTGGGCAGCAGGAACAAATAGGCACTCAAGACAGAGTTTATTTCAAATAAACAAGTAGAATCATTTTATTCTGAAAACTAAATGAAGATGCCCTCATCACTCACTGGGCTTTTTTACTTCAGGGTCTTGAGTAAAAGTATTTAAAAATATATACCACAAAGATATTGTGTCAGTTTTTTCTTTGTAAATGACTCAGATGGACCTTGACTAAGTGGGAGAGAAAAATTTGTTGCTGGAGAAAAGGAGCCTGACTTGGCATGGATAATATTCCAAGCAATGGCTACTGAAACTGTAAATGTGGGTGGCTCCCTATTCTAGATTGCATTCTTCATAGCAAATATAACATCCTTCATAATCACATTGCTCACATCATTGCTAATTAGTCTTTCTCTCAGCATATTTCATTCTCAGATTCCCCATAGACTATTAAAATTTATTTATGTTTTCATTTTTTATTGTGATAAAATTTATGTATATTGATATGCATAGATATTAAGTGTACAATTTAATGAGTTTTGATAACTGTATTGATCTATGGCCCCATGATCCTATCATTCCAGAAAATTCTTTAATGATTCCTTCCAATCAATCCTCACATCTATAGACAATTATTATTCTCATTTCTTTCACATAGATTTTACTAACTTGTTCTTAAATTTCATATAAATGAAATATATTCTTTCTTCTACTGAACATAATGTTTCTGAGATTCACCCATGTTGTTAAATGCATCTCTAACTCATTCTTTTAAATTGGTGAATAGTACTTATACTGTGATTCATCTATTCTGTTGATGGGCATTTGGATTATTTCAAGTTTAGGTGATTATGAATAAATATACTACTTTGGTACAAGTTTTTCAGTAGTCATGTTTTTAATTTCATAAGGGACAAACAATTTTCTGAAGTATTATACAAATTTACACTCCGATCAGCGACATGAAAGTTTCAGTTGCTTTTTACTTAAGTGAAAGTGTTAGTCGCTCAGTGCTGTTGGACTGTTTGCAACCCCATAAACTGTAGCCCATCAGGCTCCTCTGTCCATGGAATTCTCCAGGTAAGAATACTGGAGTGGGTAGCCATTCCCTTCTCCAGGGGATCTTCCTGACCCAGAGACGGAGCCCAGGCCTTACACATTGCAAGCAAATTCTTTACCATCCGAGCTACCATAATGTTATAGATGTGAAGCTTCAGTCCAGTCCAGCTCAGTTGCTCAGTCGTGTCTGACTCTTCCCAGCTCCATGGACTGCAGCATGCCAGGCTTCCTTGTCCATCACCAGCTCCTGGAGTTTGCTCTATTTCATGTCCATCAAGTCAGTGATGCCATCCAACCATCTCATCTTCTGTTTTCCCCTTCTCCTGCCTTCAGTCTTTCCCAGGAACAAGCTCTTTCCCAATGACTCAATTCTGCACATCAGGTGGCCAAAGTACTGGAGTTTTGGCTTCAGCATCAGTCCTTCCAGTGAATATTCAGTGTTAATTTCTTTAGAATTCCTTGCATAGTTATAAATTAATGTTACCTCAAAAAAATTTTTTTAAAGAAAATAATTAGGGGTCTCTTTATTTACATTAAATTTAATTAATTGATTTAATTAATTATAGAACAGCATTATATTGAGTTGATCAGAAAGTTCATTTGAATTTTTCTCTAACATCTCATGGAATAATTCAAATGAACTCTTTTACCAATCCAATATTTTTACTTATATGTAAACTACAGCAGGCTTCCCTGGTAGTTCAGCTGGTAAAGAGTCCACCTGCAATGCAGGAGACACTGGTTCGATGCCTGGAGAAGGGATAGGCTACCCACTCCAGTATTCTTGGGCTTCTCTGGTGGCTAAGACAGTAAAGAATCCATCTGCAATGTGGGATACCTAGGTTCCATCCCTGGGTTGAGAAGATCCCCCTGGGGGAGGGCATAGCAACCACTCCAGTGTTCTTGCCTGGAGAATGCCCATGAACAAAGGAGCCTGGAGGGCTACAGTCCATGGGATCGCAAAGAGTTGGACACAACTGAGCAGCTAAGCACAGCACAGCACAAACTGTGGCATCCTTATCACCAAAAGCTTAATTATAGTAGTCACCATAAAATTGGCCTCCTTTACTCAATTCACCTACTCAGTTCCTGCCCTGCCCCTCAGGTAAATATTACTCTGTTTTGTATCTATGTGTTGGTTCTTGTTTGATTTGTTCATTTATTTTTTGTTTGTTTATATTCTTATATTTTACATATTAATTAAATTATATTATTTGTCTTTCTGTCTCTGACTTATTATCAAAATGAAAACACAGCCTACTGAATGAAAGAAAATATTTTCAAATCATATATCCAATAAAGGGTTAACAGTCAAAGTGTATAAGGAACTCACACAATGCAACAAGAGAAAAACAAACAGCCCAATTAAAAAGAAAAAGGAGCTGAATAGACACTTTTTCCAAAAAGACATACAGATGTCCTGCTGGTACATGAAAAGATAGTCAGCATCACTAGCTATTAAGGAAATACAAATCAAAACCACAGTAAGATAATACCTCATGGTTATTATTCAAAAACTGAAGAAATAACAAATGTTGGTGAAGAAGTGGAGAATAAGGAACCCTCATACAGTGCTGGTAGAAACACAAATTGTTGTAACCACTATGGAAAACAGTATAATGATTCCTCAAAAACTTAGGAATGGAACTAACAAATAGCTATGCCACTACAGAGTATTTATCCATACAATATGAAAACACTTATTCAAAAACAAGCATTCATTTTTATGTTCTGCTGCTGCTGCTACTGCTCCTGCTAAGTAGCTTCAGTTGTGTCTGACTCTGTGAGACCCCACAGATGGCAGCCCACCAGGCTCCCCCGTCCCTGGGATTCTCCAGGCAAGAACACTGGAGTGGGTTGCCGTTTCCTTCTCCAATGCAAGAAAGTAAAAGTGAAGTAGCTCAGTGGTATCCAACTCTTAGCGACTCCATGGACTACAGCCTACCAGGCTTTTATGTTCATCACAGCATTATTTACAATAACGAAGCCATGGAAATTACCAGATGGATAAATAAAGATGCAGTCTCGCCACTTATGACAATGTAGATGGTCCTTGAGCATTATGTACTTTAATCTTTAACGTGTTGGAAAATATATTCACCTGCTTGCTATCTGTGAAGAGACTGTCTTCTAAAAAAGGTGCAAAATTGTGTCATTGTGCGAAATTTGATCTCTAGACTACTATTTTCTTTAGCCAAAAGTAATTTAAAAATTTTAATTATGACATAATATTTTCAAATTTTGAAATGGCTCATAAAATTTCAAGTGTCTGGCTTTCCCAGAACATTTTAAGATTAAGCATTCCTAATCCTATATGTCTACATAGCAATCATTTGTTAAAGCAGATTAGTAGCAAATTGTTTCAGAGAGAGAAGCACTTTTAATTTTGCCAGGAGCCTGATGTCACTCTTCATCATCTCAAACTTTTTTTTTTTTCCATAAAGTAGACTTAACAAAAATGAAATATTTCATGTATCTATGATCATACCTAATGTGAGAAAATAAAATATAAAGCCTAAAAATTTATGAAGTTTTCAAAAAAATGTAAAAAAGCATATATCTTGGTGAAAATGAAAAATATTTAAACAAAATGTTCTTAATAAAGACAAAGAGTACAATATGGGTTTGTCTTAACTTACAACCAAATTGCTTGACTCACTTTAACTGCTCCACTTCTTGGGCATTTACATTTTAAAGTAACACAATCTATTAACACATATCTTGTCTGTTCTATCAAGTGTCAACTCACATTTTTGAGAAGTGTACAAAAGTTTGAGTACATAAATCTCCAGTCTGTCATATCGTAGAAATACCACAGCATCACAGACTGGGCCTGCAGAAGAATTGGCTGCTCTTTGGAATATTATTCCAATCCATCTAGAGAAAACAGGAATAAAGTATATTTGCAAATTAACTGGATAAGATCTATGCAGTGCTTAACAGCCTCCAAGTTTTATGTAAAGTTGTAAATAGCAAGAGTTGCTTGTTCCCAGAAGTCAAGTGGGATTGGGGCAGTCTGATTTGAAGAATTTCCACAGACAGTATCATGTTGTTTGATTTCTTCTTCTTGAGACTGGAGCCTTGTTCTTGGAATTGGGGCCTGCTTCCTATATTTCATCTGGTTGATTATACTGTGATTTGGACTCCATGTTTAGGGTTTTTAACATCTATATAATTTATTTTGCTAATTTAACCCCTTAAGGTTCATTTATATATATATATATATATATATATATATATATATATATATATAATCGGGCAGATGGCTCCCAAAGATAAAACAATTAAAAAGGGAGAAAATTCTAATTCTTCTGTTAGTGGTTTTGATTTATTTCTGAGCACCACCTAAAGCCCAATAATGTCCTTTTCCTTCTCTTGTTGCATTTCTGCCTGAATTTTCATTTCCCTCTCACATCTCTTCCTCATTCTCACAAACTGGTTAAGGAAATCACCAGATTCAAGGACTCATGTTTAATTTCTATTCTGATTATTAACATCTGGGAGCATATTTTTTGTTATTTATAAAAATAATTTATGAACCTGTACTCCAACATTAAGGAATATGCTATTACTGGATTTCTTGCACTGATTATACAAATATTTATTGAAAGTGCAAAGCACTGTAAAAAGTGCAGCAGATAGATTCCTGTAGAAGGTCCAGCTCTAGTAGGTTTTACAACCAAACAGAAAAGAAATTTCATTAAACTTGCAATTGCACAATGATTAACCTTGACCTTTATAATTTTCTCTCTTCTTCCTGGAGCGTTTTGGCCTCAGCTCTTCCCACAGCAGACTAAATCTTATCCTCCCAATCATTAATATTGGGCATGAAGAGCTTAAATAGCCCAAGACAAACTGCATTAGAAATGCAGGGAGAGCTTTGGTCTTCAGCTCACAAATAGTTTACTTTTCGAAGAAGACCAGTCATGATCTTCATACATTCAAAATAAAACATTTTTCATAATTATAAAAGTAATGAGTCTTGAGTATAGCAAATTTGATATAGCTGGAAATTATAATAGAATATATAAAATTTCTATATACTTGCCTCTCAGTGACAACTCTTCTTGATATATTGACACATAGTCATTCTTCTAGTCTCCTAATCTGAAATCATATTGTATATTCAACTCTGAAACTTCTCAATATTGGGAAATGAAGTACTTTCCAACTTCCCTGTACTGCTATGTTATCAATATTAGACATCTTTGTGAATTAGTCTGATGCTTTTTCCTAATGGTGGGCAGTGGCAGTGACCTTTAGCTCCCACGCAGCCACTCAGGAGGATAAATGTGTTGTTTATGAACATTTTGTTTTTTACTTTCAGAACAGCATTCAATAAATTAGATAAGATATTCCACAATTCTTGATTTTGCCCAAATGTAGGTAAATGAGTGTTCTGAGCAGATGGAAGGTCAAGTAATTCAGCTATGATATTCCATAGGTTCAGTTCAGTTCAATTCAGTTCTGTCACTCAGTCATGTCCAACTCTTTGTGACCCCATGAACCACAGCACTTCAGACCTCCCTGTCCATCTCCAACTCCTGGAGTCCACCAAAACTCATGTCCATTGAGTCGATGATATCATCTAACCATCTCATCCACTGTCATACCCTTCCCCTCCTGCCCTCAATCTTTCCCAGGATCAGGGTCTTTTCAAATGAGTCAGCTCGTCGCATCAGGTGGCCAAGAACTGGAGTTTCAGCTTCAGCATCAGTCCTTTCAATGAACACCCAGGACTGGTCTCCTTTAGGAGGGGCTGGTTGGATCTTGCAGTCCACGGAACTCTCAAGAGTCTTCTCCAACACCACAGTTCAAAAGCATCAATTCTTCTGCACTCAGCTTTCTTTATAGTCCAACTTTCACATCCATACATGACCACTGGAAAAACCATAGCCTTGACTAGATGGAACTTAGTTGACAAAGTAATGTCTCTGCTTTTTAATATGCTGTCTAAAATGAAGTGAAGTCGCTCAGTTGTGTCTAACTCTTTGCGATCCCATGCTGTCTAGGTTGGTCATAACTTTTCTTTCTAGGAGTAAGTGTCTTTTAATTTCATGGCTAAAATCATCATCTGCAGTGATTTTGGAGCCCCCTAAAAATAAAGTCAGCTGCTGTTCCCCCATCTTTTGCCATGAAGTGATGGGACCAGATGCCATGATCTTAGTTTTCTAAATGTTGAGCCTTAAGCCAGCTTTTTCACTGTCCTCTTTCACCTTCATCAAGAGCCTCATTAGTTCTCCACTTTTTGCCATAAGGTTGGTGTCATCTGCATATCTGAGGTTACTGATATTTCTCCCAGCACTCTCGATTCCAGCTTGTGCTTCATCCAGCCCAGTGTTTCTCATGATGTACTCTGCATATAAGCTAAATAAGCAGGGTGACAATATACAGCCTTGACATACTCCTTTACCTATTTGGAAACAGTCCATTGTCCCATGTCCAGTTCTAACTGTTGCTTCCCCACCTGCATACAGGTTTCTCAAAAAGCAGGTCAGGTGGTCAGAATTTTCCACAGTTTATTGTGATCCACACAGTCCAAGGCTTTGGCATAGTCAATAAAGCAGAAATAGATGTATTTCTGGAACTCTCCAGCTTTTTCAATGATCCAGCAGATGTTGGCAATTTGATCTCTGGTTCCTTTGCCTTTTCTAAAACCAGTTTGAACATATGGAATTTCACAGTTCATGTATTCCATAGGTTAGGAGACATAGGTTAGGAGACATTAAATGCATTTTCAGTGCACAGTATTTTCAACTTAAAATGAGATTATCAGGATATAACCTCACTGTAAGTCAAGGGAGATTGGTATGTATACATACCTTTAAATTTTAGGAATTAGTTTTTTAAAAATATTTGGCTGCATCTGGTCTTAGTTGGGGCACATGGAATCTTTCACTGTGTTGCATAAACTCTCTAGTTGTGACGTGAGGGCTCAGTAGCTGTGGCTTGTGAGCTTAATTGTTCTACAGCATGTATGACCTTAATTCCCCAATCAGGGGCCAAACCTTTGTCTCCTTCATTGTGAACTGGAAGTCCCAGTTATATGAAATCTTGTTTCTATCAGCAGTAAATACAAGTGCCAGTTTTACTGTGCTTTTACCAATATTGATTATTTTTTTTTACAAACTTTTCTAGCTTCAAAGGTTAAAATGGTATCACTAACTTTTATTTCCTAGCAATTATATTTCAGTTTATATCTATATATCATCTGATATGTATATTATATTAAGATGTCATAACTATGATATATATTTCATTAATCTCTCAGTCGTTTCTGACACTTTGCAACACCATGAGCCTACCAGGCTCCTCCATCCAGGGATTTTCCAGACAAGAATACTGGAGTGGGTTTCCATTCTCTTCTCCAGGGGATCTTCTCAACCCAGGGATTGAACCCAGGTCTCTCGCATTGTAGGCAGTCTCATTACCATTTGAGCCACTAGGGAAGCCATATAATATATATACACAATGATAACGTAGAATAAATATTGAAGTATTTATTTAAGTACTTATTTAAGTAAATATTAGGTATTTATTTAAGTAAATATTTAAAAACTTAACTTCACAACCAAATTTCCATGTTCAGGTTACTTTTATAATGAAATCATGTTATAACCAACCAAATATAATCACAGGCTTAGAATTTGTCACTTCTGTAAATCACTTTATTTAAAAAAATATTTTTTTCTTTTAAATGATTTTTTACTTAATTAAATATTAAGACTGTTAGAGATGTAATAGCTCAGAGTTAATGACCCCACAATTCAATTCCAGGAAGAAAACAAATGGACACTGAAATCTGGCAAAGAATAAGGTTGAAGAGATACTTATTTTGAAAAGAAAGAGGGGGATAAAATGCTCCTAATTATATACAAATGTCTCAGCAGTGAGCAATCATGGAAAGGAAATGTTGGAAAAGTACTTGACATTTAAATGTCAATTTAATCAAATTATGCAATTTTTAAACTGCAGTTGAGTGCAATGGGCTCTTTAAATTGTTTAAACCATGCTTCTTCCAAAACTGGTCCAGGAGCATTTAGTTGCTTAGGCTGTGCTTTGAAATTATGTAAAGAATGACTGACCAAACTACCTCCTTCCACTTTAAAAACAAACATGTAAATTTAAATTCTGCATTTCTCAAGAATAAAATATATCAACATATCTAATGAACAATAATGATTGGTTAGTGTTTATGGTAAATTAAT
Organism: Nanger dama; assembly: GCA_917880005.1. Classification (NCBI taxonomy): domain Eukaryota; kingdom Metazoa; phylum Chordata; class Mammalia; order Artiodactyla; family Bovidae; genus Nanger; species Nanger dama. The sequence goes on along the minus strand of CAKJTW010000014.1, from coordinate 2,154,557 downwards.
AAGATGATGTTCCAAAGAATAGATTAAAGATTTAGGGTGTGTAAATTCTAAGAAGGAAAATTATCCATACAATGAACAAGAAAGGATATAAGATTCTTACTCCCTACTAACTTTATTAACATTGTCTTTGATAGGAATTAACTTTAACCCCAAGATCCTTATCCTCCCTAATCTATACCATTCACTGGATAGAGAATTAATAATTATCTTAGATTTCCCAAAATATCAGTTTATAGGGAAACTGTGATGAGTTGGTAGAAAATGATTAGGAAATATATCAAGGAAATGTTAACTCAGTTTGGCCCCGAAGTGCAATAAAATTTGAGCTCTGGATTGAGCACTAATGATACAGAGGTAGCTTTTTCTCTCTAGCTTGACTGTCAAATGTTAATTCCTGTTGTTGGGGAAAAGTAAAACTCTGTGTTTCATCACACATTATTGTCACAAAAGCTTCCGGTAGCTCAGATGGTAAAGAATCTGCCTGCAAGGCTAAAGACCCAGGTTTGATCTCTGGGTTGGGAATATCTCCTGCAGAAAGGAATGGCAACCCACTCCAGGTTTCTTCCCTAGAGAATTCCATGGGCTGAGGAGCCTGGCCTTCTACAGTTCATGGGGTCACAAAATGTCAGACACGACTGAGTGACTAACACTTAATTGCCACAAAAGTTATAAAGAAGATGTCTGCCAGTGCAAGTAAGAGCACCAGATTTAGACATCAAATGCCAATTTGACTATAATCTCTACTATTTAATTCTGTGACTTTGGACAAATCTTCTCCCTCTGAGCTTTAGTTTTATAAAATATGGATAATCACTACTTTATCAGATTTTTAACAGGATTAAATATAATATATATACAGTAATTGTAAAATACCTAAGCAATGTAAGTCCTTAGTAAATATTAGCTATTTCTTACAGTGTTCTTAATGCCAAGCAATGGAAACTAATTCTAGCTCACTTAAGACAAAAGCTAATTCACTAGAAATTTACTAACTAGAACTAGAACTACTAACTAGAATTTTCAGGCTGACTCGTTAACTAGATCCAGAAATACGACATGAACATTGCACAAACTAACCACAAAATAGTCTAGTGAGGACATGTGTGTGCTATGCACAGAATATAGCCTTTTGCACCAGAAACTCCTCAGGACGAAAACCTGACTGCTACCACAGAAAGCACCCTGTGATTGCTAATTCTACACATCATTAATACCTACTTGGATTGGCAAAATTCACATCATGAGCTATACCAGTTAGAATCTAATCATGACTTAGAAGCCAAGTAATTATTTGCTAGGAGTAGGGGCTAGGAAAGGGATTTATTATAAAGAATCATTAATACAATCAAATTAAGTACTAAAAGGCATACAACAGTGTCCAGAATTAGCAAGTGCAAAATAGCTACAATCCTAGAGTGAGGAAGAGTGAACAATAGGAATTAAAGACAGAGGAAGCTTCCCTGCCAAGGGAGGAAATTCAGACTTCTATGAAGAGAGTGTAGCTACCATAGGAAACTGCAGTCTGCAGGTAGCAAAGAAACCTTCCAGAAATTGCAGGCTAATCCTGGTTTCTAGAAATGATCCAGAACAAATCTGTTGAGTGAAGGATTTGAGTGGGCAGAGTTCATATCTTCAGAAGCATTTGAAGCTGCTATTGTGGAGAATGTATGGGTCTGTAGAACAGCTGTGTGTTGCTAGTGTGTTCTAGTGTGTTGAAGAAGCTTGGAAGCCTCTAGTGGCGAGAGTGTGGCCTGGGGTGCTGATGGAACTCCGCAGAGGGAACTACTGGACGCTTGCTTGGAAAGTAATAATGGAGGGCCAAACCCTAAAGAAAATATCTACCGTCTACTATCACTTTGTGCCTTCTGTGAAAGCCTCACATTCCACCAGCTGGCAAAGCTGGATATAGCACCAGTGGTACAAAGCAGGATCAAGAGCCAGTATCACATGAAAACATAGATTTGGAGCAGAGGGAACTGAGTCACACCAGTTCACAGGTTAGTTTCCAGGGAGGCTGGGAAAACAATGTCGGGTATTTTCAGTTTTCAAGATTCATGAGGTGGTGAATTTCCTATGCACAGGCAAGAATTTCCAATATCAGGCAGTTGAAAACACTAACATCCATTGCACTATCATTAATTGCCCAGTTTACACATTGCTTTCATATTTATTATCTCTTTTGATGTAGTTAAATGTCCATATTATAACATAAAGCATCCTCTTTATATCTTATGTTTCATATAATCTTCTTTCTTATGTGCAGATTGTGGCTAAATGTAAATGCAGTGTATAGGCAAACTGATTTTGTTAGATACATTGTGTATCTTTAAGGCATAAAAGTTGAAAGAGTTCATACAGCTTAATAAATGTATATCTCATTGTCATAAAGTTACCAAACCACAAGAATATAATTATAACCAGTGGTATCTTTAATATCACACTACTGGATGAAATAACACTTCATATAAGATACTGTGTTAATAGCAAATATACTGACACACGTAGATAGAAGTGATAAGGGTGTATATGTGATACACATATGAAACAGTCACTTATTTACAATCAGACATTGATGGACTCCCACATAAATATGGAATGGATATATTCTTTGCATCTGTAAGTAGCCCCCCATCTCATTCCTTGGTTTCTCTTTGGTTTCCAATGACTTCTACTCTTATCTTGTTTTAATGTCCCCATTCTGCCCAGGCAGCCTTGGGAACTAATGACACCTTATCTTTTCTGAATCACTTTTTTGCTATTATTATTCTATTCTATGATAAAACATTGTACTGACTTTCTTTTCATTCTCATACCTTTCCTACCATGGCTAGCCTCAGTCTGTAAGTTTTTCTAAAATTTTCAGCTCCTCTAAATTCAGAGGGAATTTATTTTTAATATGATCAAATATTCTATCACTAGCTTTAGATGTACGGGCTGAACTGCCTAATTGGCATTTCTCTTTGAACTTCTTCTAGGTATCTCAAACTCAGTATGTACAAAACTGGACTCACTAAACCTTCCACAATTTATTCTGCCTCAGTGAATGGTGAATACCCCAGCTATCTTTAAACCAGTTGCTTTCACAGGAAACTGAGACATGAATATGCCTAATACTCACATATTATTAATTACAAAAGTTAATTACTTCTACTTTCTAAGTATAGGTTGAGTCCTTGTATTTCTCTCCATCTTCACAGCCTCTGAATTCTAAACTATCATCAGTCTGGACTACTACAATGGGAGATATCAAGTTTCCTAGTATCTATGATTTGTTGTTCAGTTGCTAAGTTGTTTCTCTCTACACCCAGATGAAATGCAACATGCTGTGTTTCCTTGTCTTTCACTATCTCCCTGAGTTTGCTCAAACTCAAGTCCATTGAGTCAGAGATGCTATCCAACCATCTGATCCTCTCTTGCCCCCTTCCCTTCTTGCCCTCAATCTTTCCCTGGGTGTTTTCAATGAGTTGGCTCTTCACATCAATATTGGAAATTCAGCATCAGTCCTTCCAGTGAATATCCTGGGCTGATATCCTTTAGGATGGACTGGTTTGATCTCCTTGTTGTCCAAGGGACTTTCAAGAGTCTTTTCCAGCACCACAGGTCAAAAGCATCAATTCTTCAGTGTTCAGCTTTCTTTATGGTCCAACTCTCACATCTATATATGATTACTGGAAAAAAAACATAGCTTTGACTACTATATGGCTATTTGTCAGCAAAGATACATGATTAGCCTTGTTTAATTTTTTCCACATAGCAGCTAGTATTCTAAAAACACAAATTAGAGTACTTTACTCTTCTACTTCCCAATAAGAGAGTGGTTTCCCATTGCCTTTAGGATGAAGTCCAAAATCCACATTGTCCTTACACATCTTCTCAAAGACCTGGCTTTGTATTTCTTCTTCAGATTTAACACTTGCCATTTCCCCTCCCTCTCTAGGCAGCAGATAAAATAGTCTTTCTTTAGTTTCTTTATAGCTTTTTGCAATTTACGTTTGTTGTATCCAACAAATTTTTCCTCACTTTGTGACTGACATACTCCTACTAAACACTTAGATTAAATATATGTTCTTTACTAATCTCCCCTTTTATAAACATTTATTAACTTTGTCATCATTTGTTCGGTGTAAAAGTATACATTTGACTCATTTATTGAGGTGTCCCTAACTTTGCCAGTCTCAAAGTAGATGCTTAGTATTGTTGAATGAATATTCTAATCCTGATGGAATTATATACTGTTACATAAAATTCCTATTTTGCATATTTTCAAAAGTTATAGAATGTATTTTATATATTTAATTTCCTCAGTCCTTAAGAGAGTACCTGAAACATACAGCAATAATATACAACTAAATCATTATATACTAAAGTATTATATAGCTACCTCAGCCACAAAATACTATTCAATATAATTAACTTTTTAATAGAAATTTGTTTCTTTTAATTGGAGGTTATTTACTTTACAATATAATTAACTTTAATATATTATAAATATAAAAACAAAATTTCTGAATATAAAAATTTATAAAATTTTAATATGAAACTTTCTTAGAAATTTTATCCCATAATGTCTGATAGCATTGCCAGAAAAATGATAAAGTTGCAAAAACAAAAATCTGCTTAAAGACTCAATAAAGTAGAGTATGACTTAAATGTCTTTTCACCTACAGACATGAATAAATGTCTGTAGTGAATAAATTAAAAAAAAACTCACTTTTTTACTCAGCAGAAGAAAAAGGAGCAAAATGAAACACTGATTAAATATTTGAGTAATTAAAATGTGCTCAGACCCAGAATAAAAATCTACAGGCATATTTGGCAGAGTCTCTGAGCTCAATACTTTCGTAAAATATAGTTTAACACCATGAAAAAGACAGTGTATACTTTCGTTGCTCACACATCTCCCTGCTCTACCATTAACAAATGATACAACTCTATAATATTTAAATATATGTTAATTCATAGTTGGATCTTTCTATTGAATTATTTCTCTTATTTGAATGGACTTTTGACTTGTACTATTTGTCTAAGCTAAGGATGTCTGCTTTACTTTGTCAGTGTCTAGAGATCATGGGAAAGTGACTGTATAATAGGAATGCACTTTCCTACTCCATGGAGATAGTTCAATCAGGGTGGTCTCTAAAAGTTCTTCCAGTCACCAAATTCCATAATCTAGGAAAAATATTTTCTCTTTGACACTAGAAATATACCATACCCACTTATATACTTATACATACTTTTTAATATTGACAATAAACAGTTCAAATTTAAGAGCACCAGATTAACACAAACAATGTGAAGTTCATAACATTTAGTTTGGCAATATATTGTTAAACCTAAATGAAGAGAAATAGATTATTTCTGTCTAGAAATAGAAAAAGACTAGAAAAATGGAAATAGCAAATAGAAAAAGACTATTTCTGTCTAGAAATAGTCCCAAAATCTTTTGTTTCTAGGAAATATGCTGCCCACAAATAAAAATTGTCCCAACTCACTCTACAATAAATAGTGTTTCAATTGTTGGCCAACATTTAAAAATAAGACTACTCAGACATTTTTGTATTTAAATATTTGTTGAAAATTCTAAATTCCCCACCACACTGGGCCATTAATCCCTCTTGTAACAATTACATAAAGATGAGAATGACTAGCCCCCTTAAATGGGCACGTTCTCTCACGCTCATTACTGATGCCATCATCCTTCCCCTGCCCTGTTTCATCCATCCACATGTCCCACATAGCAACTGTGGGGATCAAATTTTGTAGTCATCATTTAGAGGACATTAATATTAGGTGAATAATCAGGAAGACTTTATATATATATAGAGATAGAGGAGCAAAACTGAACAAAAATCATTATTCACTTCTCTTAAAAAATGTTGCTTATGTTAGAAGACTATTCTATTTGAAAAGCTTATGATTTTTCAGAAAACTATGAATCTTAGTATTAGTAAATCATTTCTGAAATCTATTATTTTCTTTCACAGTGTTCCAAATAATCAAGTTATTTAGAAAAATTTTAGAATCTCCCTGTGCAGTATATTAAATTGTGTCTGTCAGTCTTTTCAACACTTGACATAAATTTAGTTATACATGATTAAAACTTATATTGCAAAACTTATTTTCCCTCAGATAAAATGAATATATGTTTCTTTGTTTTATTGGCCAAGAAACACGTGTACATAAATTTTGACTTTTACCAAAAAAATCTATGTTCTAATATAAAGTCTGATGTTTTTGTCATAAATAATTTTAATTTTTCTAAGAAAAGTTATTAGAAAAAATGTTTTAGTATAAAAGCAAGAAGATATAAACTTTAACTTTCAATACTATATGCGAGACAGCAAAAGAGACACAGATGTAAAGAACAGACTTTTGGACTCTGTAGGAGGAGACGAGGGTGGGATAATTTGAGAGAATAGCATTGAAACAGGTATGTGAAATAGATCACCAGTCCAGGTTTGATCCATGAGACAGGGTGCTCAGGGCCAGAGCACTGGGATAACCCTGAAGGATGGGATGGGGAGGGAGGTGGGAGGAGGGTTCAGGATGGGAAACACACATACACCCAGGGCTGAATCATCTGAATGTATGGGAAAAAAAAACAAAAAAACAAAACACACACACACTACAAAGTAGTGTACTTTAGTAGTACTAAAGTAATTAGCCTCCAATTTTTTAAAAAATGATCGCGATCATAGTGATTATTATACTAGGGTATATTCTGATTTCTCAAAACCCAAAGCATTTTCTGTTTTCATTACAAACACACACTCAGACACACACACAGATTCAGTCAGATCAAATAGTATTCTTTGAGTAATATGTCATGATTTAATATCATAGGGAATGAAATAGCACTTTCATTAGACACTTGTCTGTTCTATAATATCCTAATAGTTTCAGTTCAGTTCAGCCACTCAGTGGTGTCTGCCTCTTTGCAAGCCCATGGACTGCAATATGCCAGGCCTCCCGGTAATGCCATCTAACCATCTCATCCTCTGTTGTCCCCTTCTCCTCCTGCCTTCAATCTTTCCCAATATCAGAGTCTTTTCAAATGAGTCAGCTCTTCGCAGCAGATGGCCAAAGTGTTTCAGCTTCAACATCATTCCTTCCAATGAACACCCAGGACTGATATCCTCTAGGATGGACTGGTTAGATCTCCTTGCAGTTCAAGGGACTCTCAAGAGTTTTCTCCAACACCACAGTTCAAAAGCATCAATTCTTCGGTGCTCAGCTTTCTTTATAGTCCACCTCTCACATCCATACATGACTACTGAAAAAACCACAGCCTTGACTAGACAGAGCAAAGCAATTTAGGGCTTTACAGTAAGAATGTCTTTAACTATCCTCTGGAAGTGATATTAAGATGTCACAAAAGTTAAAAATATAACTTTGACAAAGTAACTAGAGTGTCTCATTATTTCTATTTTGTGTTTTCTTTCTTAGTGCACAGTTCAGATGTCTGAAAGTTGTTCTTGAAGTTAGAGCATAGGCAAAACAATGTACCATGATACAAAAGTAAATCAATCATTTTATGACCATTACTAACATCTGACTACTGGTTTTAATTATATTCTAGAAAATGGAAAATGTAGATGCTTTTATAGCTGAACTAACTACCCTGAAAATACTTAATATCTCCATCTAGTCATGGTTACTTATAAATTCTCTTTCAGGATTTTGTTCAGGGTGATTTGCAAATGCACAATTACAAAGGAAAAAAATTTGACAGTGAACACTGCATCTTACTTGTTTGAGTTATGTATGTGTTGTTTGTTCCTTTTAAATTGACAGTTAAAACTCAGTTTGCTTTAAGAAGTGGCTTTTTAACACAAAATTAATTTTCTATAATCTCTTAAAACCTACTTCTGTTTCCATGAAGTATAAGTATACTTTTCATGAATAAAGATATAATGGCCAACATCCCTTCAGTAGAGCAGAATAGAAGAAGTGCTTAACCAGATTTTTCTTTTCAAGAGTAGAATGAGCATGAATTTTGGAATTTGACAGGTTAAAATTTTATCTTTATCACTTAGATGAAGAAACTTATACAAGTTACATAGCTTTACCAAATTTCACTTCTAAAAAGAAAAAGAAAAACATAATGCCTACCTTGCAGGGTTGTCAGGAAGTTTGAATGCTATAATAAATGCAAAATGACTATTACAGAGCCTGACACACTGTATGTATTTAATAATTAAGTTATTTACCCTTTTGCTTCTTCAGCTAGTTGTCTAGATGGCTCCCTCATTGCTGGGGTCCAGCCCCAGTCGATCCAGGGTGATTCGAAGATAGGGATGGAGTCAGCGTCCTTGGAAAATACGTATTTAATTACAAATATATAAAGAGATTAGAAACGGATAGTGTAGTAGGAAAATATTAGTGGGGAAAAGGGGGCTGAATAACTTGGTTTGCATGGAATAGCATCCATGCTTCAGATGGAAATTCAGCCAGAAGAATCAGGAGCAAGAAAGAACGACATGGGGGAGTCAGTCTTTCCAGGAACTGATCCCATTTCTTTATTTTTCCAGTTTTCTTATATACCTTTTGTTACATATAGGGATGAATACAGAGTTACGTGGGGGTCAGCAGTCCTGACCTTTATCAAAATCAGGTGCTTTACATAAAAAAAAAGGTTTTAGGGGTTTTACATCATTTTCTGGCCATGAGGCTTGCTGACATTTATTGCCCTTTCTTTCTGATAACCAAAAAACTTACTTTTTCCAAGGGTGTTTTTTCTTAATCCAGGCACCACCCTCCAAATAAAGTTGCATTCCTATAGGGTGAAGGTGTAGTGAGTTACAATCAAGAAAGGAATTTATTTAACCCAAGGTTAACATTATCAATCTTAAAGGTTAATACTTATTTTTCCTATATGCTTAAAGGTTAATACTTATTTCTCCTATATGCTAGTTATATTTATTATTAAGACATGGAATATAGAGATTTAGCAGCAAAACATCAGCCCAACAAATGAAAATCATTTCACCAATGCTCCCCTTAAGATCTACTTAGTCTTAAGATAGTGATAAATTTACATTTTTACCTAGCAAGGACAAAGTGATTTATTACAAAGTACAGTGATCTATAACAAAAGAGAAAATTCATTAACTCAAAAAGTCTAGTATTGCTAACCTTAAACACTACTACATTTCCTTTTCTATATTCCAAATACATTGATTAGTATATTCCCAGGTGCCTAAGGATATGGAGGCTTGGTGGCAATCATTGACTCAACAAGAAGAAAAAGCCCTATGCTAATTAAGACTCTCAAAATACTCCAAAACTCTCTGTGCTGTTTATGGTTGAGAGGTAGTAAACAATCATGTGCATAATAGCAAGAGTATGGATAATCCTGTCACGCAAGCTAGTCTGACAGCAGAGAGGTTTGACCTGAGACACCCTTGTCCCACCCAGGGCAGGGAACTAGCATTAATTATTGGCATGACAAATGAAAAACCCTTCACCAATATAATTCTCAACCAACCCACTATACTAATAATTTCTAACTTCCCACAGGAATTTGCCTTTAGTAAGTCTAAAACATGTCATGCCTCTCACGGTCGGGAGGCTGTAAACCATCACATGTGGCTGGACAAACCTCTACAGGCAGGCTAGACAATCTTCAGAGTTCATAAGTTGAAACACTCTTGTCATGCCCAGGAATTTTTATTGCCTTGGAGCTGCATGTTTACTCCTTCTCCGAGAGAAACGGTTATGGGGAGAGTTCCCCATAAAGTACTCTGGTTTTGGGGGTAGATGCTTGGGAACAGGGGGTTTCCTGAGGCTTGATCACACCTTTGCATATGCCAAGCTTTCTTCCTCATGACATTTGCCATGGGCAGAGTTCCTCATGCTGGCTCCCAGCACTTCATGCTTGGGAATGGCATTAGAACATTTGTATATGTATTCTTAGCCTAAAGTACAGAGTTGGCAGTCCCATTAAAAGTATGTAAGCTATAAATTCCAAACAAGTTGTATGTAAATTAGCTTTGGTAAAATTGTGTCATCTTAAATACAATACATAAGTATACTTTGTGAAAATAGTTTTGCATGTTAGATTTGCTTTAAATGGCTGCTTGTATCATTCAAAATATTATTTATAGCCAAATATCTTAATGAATCACAAATACTTTTCACGCATTATCTCTTCTTTGTCTCCATTGACTTGTTTATTCATTCAGCAAATATTTACTCACCACTGACTATGTGCCACAAACTATGCTGAATGCTGGAGGAAAAAACTTTGATCAAAGCAGCCAGAATCCTTGCTATTCAAAATTCTGTCTAGTAGTACCAACATAAATTAAATGTCACAAATTCTGCATCTAAAATAAGTATTGACAAGCTAGTTATTCAGGAAGCATAATATTCATGAGAATAATTCTTTCTATAACTGACTATTGAGTAAAACCTACTCAAATACCTAACAAATACTATTCCATTGCACTTTAATTGATGTTATCCGCTTCTACAACATAATCAAATCTTTTTGGGGAAGACAGCTGTGTCTCCTCAAAGGAAGAAAAGCTTTCAACGTATTATTTAGATCCTTGGGAAAAAATGTTTACCTAGCATAAAAAGAAGCTACTGAAATTATGCTATTGAGTTCAGTTCAGTTCAGTTCAGTCGCTCAGTCGTGTCTGACTCTTTGTGACCCCATGAATCACAGCACGCAACCCTGTCCATCACCAACTCCCAGAGTTCACTCAGACTCACGTTCATCGAATCAGTGATGCCACCCAGCCATCTCATCCTCTGTCGTCCCCTTCTCCTCCTGCCCCCAATCCCTCCCAGCATCAGAGTCTTTTCCAATGAGTCAGCTCTTCGCATGAGGTGGCCAAAGTACGGGAGTTTCAACTTTAGCATCATTCCTTCCAAAGAAATCCCAGGGCTGATCTTCGGAATGGACTGGTTGGATCTCCTTGCAGTCCAAGGGACTCTCAAGAATCTTCTCTAACACCACAGTTCAAAAGCATCAGTTCTTTGGCACTCAGTCTTCTTCACAGTCCAACTCTCACATCTATACATGACTACTTGAAAAACCATAGCCTTGACTAGGCGGACCTTAGTCAGCAAAGTAATCTCTGCTTTTGAATACGCTATCTAGGTTGGTCATAACTTTTCTTCCAAGGAGTAAGCGTCTTCTAATTTCATGGCTGCAGTCACCATCTGCAGTGATTTTGGAGCCAAAAAAAAAAAAAAAGGAAAGAAAGTCTGACACTGTTTTCACTCTTTCCCCATCTATTTCCCATGAAGTGATGGGACTGGATGCCATGATCTTCGTTTTCTGAATGTTGAGCTTTAAGCCAACTTTCTCATTTTCCTCTTTCACTTTCATCGAAAGGCTTTTTACTTCCTCTTCACTTTCTGCCAAAAGGGTGGTGTCATCTGCATATCTGAGGCTATTGATATTTCTCCCTGCAATCTTGATTCCAGCCTGTGTTTCTTCCAGTCCAGCATTTCTCATGATGTACTCTGCTATAAGTTAAATAAGCAGGGTGACAATATGCAGCCTTGATGTACTCCTTTTCCTATTTGGAACCAGTCTGTTGTTCCATGTCCAGTTCTCACTGTAGCTTCCTAACCTGCATACAGATTTCTCAAGAGGCAAGTCAGGTGGTCTGGTATTCCCATCTGCCTCAGAATTTTCCACAGTTTATTGTGATCCACACAGTCAAAGGCTTTGGGATAGTCAATAAAGCAGAAATAGATATTTTTCTGGAACTCTCGTGCTTTTTCCATGATCCACTGGATGTTGGCAATTCTATTGATTTATATAGTATAAAATATAGATGATGAATCAAAATTTTCCATTAAGGGACCACTTAAAGGTAAAGATATATTCCAAATCCTTGAATGTTTAACAGTAATCACTGGCCTTCCCTCTACACTTTTGTCATGATTGGAATCTAACAAATAACCAAACATATTTGTATGACTTAGTTGCTTTTTAGAATTGATTTCTTCTTTGCACCAAAACTGTTGCCAAGGAAGCAATCTCACACTAACTGGAATCTTGCTTCATATTCTGAGTATTACAGATACCCTTCTGCTTATTCCCTTATAGGCCTTGAAAGAAAAAATGTGCCATCGGCTTTCATTATGATGGCCTGACTCCAGAAAGAAATGTGCAAGCAAGTTTGTATATTTTACTAAACTTTCAATTAGTTTAATTTAGAATTTAGATGTTCTTTCTAGCTGAGACATCATCAAAATGAGGGGGAACATGTACAGTGCTCTGCAAGTGCAGCCCATGATTATATCTCATTGTGATATTTGATGGCCTTCTCCAGAGCATCTTCAGAGAAGACATCTGAGAAAATAAAAGAAGTTAATTGTGATATAATTAAAGTGAAATATTTTTGTGTAATTTGACTTTAAACTTGTCATTTATAGGGATGAGCTTCAGAAAGCTTATATACTGTAGCTAACCACCGTTCAGACACCTAACAAAATTAGCTTTCACATATTAATAAGCTATAATAATGTCTTAAAGGCATAAATTAATAAATTTTGGGTCCAGCATGTGCTGATCACTATCCCTTTTAGTTTTTCCAAATCTGAACATGAAGAGCTAATCATTTTAAGAAAAAGTAATTAAAGAAAGAGTAAAATGCTTAATGAATACTTGCTTTTTCAAGATTTCCTATAAACTGTTACTATTTTAAGTAAAATTATTTTAAAGATTCAGATGGGTGATTACATTTCTTTTAAAAGAAAAATAAATAGAAGGAATCTAAAAATTAACAGGTTGAAACTATGTGTATTCATTGTGGAATAAAATAGTTAAGAAAGTCTAGGACCAGGGGCTATACAGAGTGAGGTTCAGGAAAGGATACAAGACCAGGAATAAATAGAATTTCACACGCAACTTCAGATTCTGTGCTGTGGGTAAACTCATAGCCTCATCATCTTCTAGCTAAAATTAAATGTATAAAAAGAAAATTATAGAATCGCTCTGATAAAAATATAAAAATATATTTGTGGACAATTGTGAAGAAGATAATCATTCTATTGCCTGAATTATAAGTTGTTAAAAATTATTATATAATTTTATTATATATTATCAAATATATAATTTGATAATTATATATTTGATAATTTGATAATAACTGTATACTAATTATTATATAACTTTGTATAATTTGGTATAATTTCCTTATACCAGATTATTAAATTTCTATGTCACAAGAGCTCACAGTTTTTATTATTTATTTCTTTATTTAAAAAATTATTTATTTTACTTGTAGGCTAACTACTTTTCAATATTGTAGTGTTTTGGGTTTTTTTTGCCACATATTGACATGAATAAGCCATGAGTGTACATGTTTTCCCCATCCTGAGCCCCCCTCCAACCTCCCTCCTCATCCTGTCACTCAGGGTCATCCCCGTCCACTGGCTCTGAGCACCTTGGTTCATGCATCAAACCTGGACTGGTGATCTGATTCACATGATAGTATACATGTTTTAATGCTATTCTCTCAAATCATCCCATCCTCGCCTTCTCCAAGAGTCCAAAAGACTGTTCCATACATTTGTGTGTTCTTTTGCTGTCTCGTATATAGGGTCATCATTACCATCTGTCTAAATTCCATATGTGTGCATTAGTATACTGTATTGGTGTTTGTTTTCTGGCTTACTTCACTCTGTATAACAGGCTCCAGTTTTATCCAGCTTGTTAGAACTAATTCAAATGCATTCTTTTTAATGGCTGAGTAATACTCCATTGTGTACATGTACCACAGCTTTCTTATCCATTCATCTGCTGATGGACATCTAAGTTGATTCCATGGCCTGACTATTACAAACAATGCTGTAATGAACATTAGAGTACATGTGTCTCTTTCAATTCTGGTTTCCTCGGTGTGCATGCCCAGCAGTGGGATTGTTGGGACATATGGCAGTTCAATTTCCAGTTTTTAAGGAATCTCCACACTGTTCTCCGTAGTGGCTGTACTAGTTTGCATTCCCACCAGCAGTGTCAGAGTGTTCCCTTTTCTCCACACCCTCTCTAGTATTTATTGTTTGTAGACTTTTGGATAGCAGTCATTCTGACTGGTGTAAGATGGTACCTCACTGTGGTTTTGATTTGCAGCTCTCTGATAATGAGTGATGTTGAGCATCTTTTCCTGTGTTTGTTAGCCATCTGTATGTCTTCTTTGGAGAAATGTCTGTTTAATTCTTTGGCCCATTTCTTGATTGGGTCATTTACTTTTCTTGAATTGAGCTGCAGGAGTTGCTTGTATATTTTTGAGATTAATTCTTTGTCAATTGCTTCATTTGCTATTATTTTCTCCCATTCTTAAGGCTGTCTTTTCACCTTTATTATAGTTTCCTTCGTTGTGCAAAAGCTTTTAAGTTTAATTAAGTCCCTATTGTTTATTTTTGCTTTTATTTCCAATATTCTGGGAGGTGGGTCACAGAGGATCCTGTTGTGATATATGTTGGGGAGTGTTTTGCCTACGTTTTCCTCTAGGAGTTTTAAAGTTTCTGTTCTTACTTTTGACCTTTTATCCATTTTGAGTTTATTTTTGTGTATGGTGTTAGAAAGTGTTCTAGCTTCATTCTTTTACAAGTGGTTGACCAGTTTTCCCAGCATCACTTTTTACAGAGATTGTCTGTACTCCATTGTATATTCTTGCCTCCTTTGTCAAAGATAAGGTATCCATAGGTGTGTAGAATTACCTCTGGGCTTTCTATTTTGTTCCATTGATCTATATTTCTGTCTTTGTGCCAGTACCAAACTGTCTTGATGAGTGTAGCTTTATAGTATAGCCTGAAGTCAGACAGGGTGGTTATTCTTCTTTCCAGGTCCATTCTTTCTCAAGATTGCTTTGGCTATTTGAGGTTTTTTTGTATTTCCATACAAATTGTGAAATTGTTTGTTCTACTTCTCTGAAAAATATCGTTGGTAGCTTGATAGGGATTGCACTGAATCTTTAGATTGCTTTGCATAGTATACTCATTTTCACTATATTGATTTTTCTAATCATGAACATCGCATATTTCTCCATATATTTGTGTCCTCTTTGATTTCTTTCATTAGTGTTTTATAGTTTTCTGTATCTAGGTATTTTGTTTCTTAAGGTAGATTTATTAAGTATTTTATTATTTTCACTGCAATGGTGAATGAAATTGTTTCCTTAATTTCTCTTTCTGTTTTCTCATTGTTATTGTATAGGAATGCAAAGGATTTCTCTGTGTTAATTTTATATCCTGCAACTTTACTATATTAATTGGTTAGCTCTAGTAACTTTCTGGTGGAGTCTTTAGGGTTTTCTATGTAGAGGATCATGCCATCTGCAAATAGTGAGAGTTTTACTTCTTCTTTTCCAGTTTGGATTCCTTTTATTTCTTTTTCTGCTCTGATTGCTGTAGCTAAAACTTCCAAAACTATGTTGAATAGCAGTGGTGAGAATGGGCACCCTTGTCTTGTTCCTGACTTTAGGGGAAATGCTTTCAGTTTTTCACCATTGAGGATAATGTTTGTTGTGGGTTTGTCATATATGGCTTTTATCATGTTGACGTATGTTTCTTCTATGCCTGCTTTCTGGAGGGTTTTATAATCACGAATGGATGTTGAATTTTGTCAAAGGCTTTCTCTGCAACTACTGAGATAATCATTTGTTTTTTTATGTTTCAATTTGTTAATGTGTTATATTACATTGATTTGTGGATATTAAAGACTCCTTGCATCCCTGGGATAAAGTCCACTTGGTCATGATGTATGATTTTTTAAATATGTTTTTGGATTCTGTTTGCTAGAATTTTGTTAAGGATTTTTGCATCTACATTCATCAGTGATATTGGCCTGTAGTTTTCTTTTTTGTAACATCTTTGTCTGGTTTTGGTATTAAGGTGATGGTGGCCTCATAAAATAAAGTTGGAAGGTTACCTTCCTCTGCAATTTTCCAGAAGAGTTTGAGTAGGAAAGGTGTTAGCCCTTCTCTAAATTTTTGGTAGAATTCAGCTGTGTAGCCGTCTGGTCCTGGGCTTTTGTTTGCTGGAAGATTTCTGATTACAGTTTCAATTTCCATGCTTGTGATGAGTCTGTTAATATTTTATATTTCTTCTTGGTTCACTTTTGGAAAGTTATAGTTTTCGAAGAATTTGTCCATTTCTTCCAAATTGTCCATTTTATTGACATATAATTGCTGATAGTAGTCTCTTATGATTCTTTGTATTTCTGTGTTGTCTGTTGTGATTTCTCCATTTTCAGTTCTAAGTTTGTTGATTTGATTTTTCTCCCTTTGTTTCTTGATGAGTCTAGCTAATGGTTTGTCAATTTTATTTACCCTTTCAAAGAACCAGTTTTTGGCTTTGTTGATTTTTTTCTATGGTCTCTTGTGTTTCTTTTGCATTTATTTCTGCCTTAATTTTTAAGATTTATTTCCTTCTACTAACCCTGGGGTTCTTTATTTCTTCCTTTTCTAGTTGCTTTAGGTGAGATTTAAGTTATATATTTGACTTTTTTTATTTATGGAGGTAAGCTTGTATTGCAATCAACCTTCCTCTTAGCATTGCTTTTACTGAATTTCATAGGTTTGGGGTTTTATTTTCATTTGTTTCTATGCATATTTTGATTTCTTTTTATTTCTTCTGTGATTTGTTGGTTATTCAGAAGCATGTTGTTTAGCCTCCTTCTGTTGGAAGTTTTAATTTTTATTTTTTCCTGTAGTTGACATCTAATCTTACTACATTGTGATCAGAAAAGATGCTTGGAATGATTTCAGTTTTTTTTTTTTTTTTTTTTTTAACCAAGGCTAGATTTATGGCTCAGGATATGATCTATGTTGGAGAAGGTTCCGTGTGTACTTGAAAAACCATGAAATTCATTGTTTTGTGTTGAAATGTCCTATAGATATCAATTAGGTCTAACTGGTCCATTGTATCATTTAAAGTTTATGTTTCCTTGCTAATTTCCTGTTTAGTTGATCTATCCATAGGTGTGAGTGGGGTATTGAAGTCTCCCACTATTATTGTGTTAATTTCCCTTTCATACTTTTTAGCATTTGCCTTACATATTGTGGTGCTCCTATGATGGGTGCATACATATTTATAATTGTTATATCTTCTTGGATTGATCCTTTGATCATTATGTAGTGTCCTTTGTCTTTTTTCACAGCCTTTATTTCAAAGTCTATTTTGTCTGATATGAGTATTGCTATACTTGCTTTCTTTTGGTCTCCATTTGCATGAAATATATTTTTCCAGCCCTTCACTTTCAGTCTATATGTGTCCCTTGCTTTGAGGTGGGTCTCTTGTAAACAGCATATATGGGGGTATTGTTTTTGCATCCATTCAGCCAGTCTTTGTCTTTTGGTTGGGGTATTCAACCCATTTACCTTTAAGGTAATAATTGATAAGTATGACCCCATTGCCACTTACTTTGTAGGTTTGGGTTTGAGTTTATACACCTTTTCTGTGTTTCCTGTCCAGAGAAGATCCTTTAGCATTTGTTGAAGAGCTGGTTTCGAGGTGCTGAATTCTGTCAGCTTTTGCTTGTCTGTAAAACTTTTGATTTCTCCTTCATATCTGAATGAGATCATCGCTGGGTACAGTAATCTAGGTTGTTGTTGTTGTTTTTTTCTTTCATCACTTTAAGTATGTCTTGCCATTCCCTTCTGTCCTGAAGAGTTTCTACTGAAAGATCAGCTGTTATCCTTATGGGAATCCCCTTGTGTGTTATTTGTTGTTTTTCTCTTGCTGCTTTTAATATTTGTTCTTTGTGTTTGATCTTTGTTAATCTGATTAATATGTATCTTGGGATGTTTTGCCTTGGATTTATGCTCTTTGGAACTCTCTGGGTTTCTTGGACTTGGGTGGTGAATTCCTTCCCCAATTTAGGGTAGTTTTCAACTGTTGTCTTCTCAAGTATTTCCTCATGGTCTTTCTTTTTGTCTTCTTTTTCTGAGACTCCTATAATTCAAATGTTGGGGCATTTGACATTGTCTCAGAGGTCTCTAAGTTGTCCTCCTTTCTTTTCATCCTTTTCTCCTCTCTGCTTCATTTACGTCCACCATTCTATCTTCCACTTCATTTACCCTATCTTCTGACTCAGTTATTCTACAGTTAGTTCCCTCCAGAGTGTTTTTTTTTTAATCTCATTTATTAAATTATTCATTATTAATTGACTTTTTTTTTAAATTTCTTCTAGGTCCTTGTTAAACATCTCTTGCATCTTCTCAATCCTTGTCTCCAGGCTATTTATCTGTAATCCCATTTTGTTTTCAAGATTTTGGATCATCTTCACTATCCTTTCCCTGGTGGCTCACAGGTTAAAGCATCTGCCTCCAAAGCGGGAGACCTAGGTTCGATCCCTGGGTCGGGAAGATCCCCTAGAGAAGGAAATGGCAATCCACTCCAGTATTCTTGCCTGGAGAATCCCATGGATGGAGAAGCCTAGTAGGTTACAGTCCATGGGGTTGCAAAGAGTCGGACACGACTAAGCGACTTCACCTTCACCTTCACCACCTTCACTATCCTTATTCTGAATTCTTTTTCAGGTAGACTCCTTATCTCCTCCTCTTTTGTTTAGTTTGGTGGGCAGTTAGCATGTTCCTTTACCTACTATTTCTCTGCCTTTTTATCTTGTTCATATTGCTGTGTTTGGGGCGGCCTTTCCTCCCTGTGGGTGGAGTTGGACAAGTGGCTTGTCAAGGTTTCCTGGTAAGGGATGATTGTGTCAGTGCTCTGGTGGGTGGAATTGGATTTTTTCTCTCTAGAGTGCCATGAAGTGTCCAATAGTGATTTTTGAGATGTTTATGGGTTTGGTGTGGCTTTGGGCAGCCTGCATATTAAAGCTCAGAGCTATGTTCCTATGTTGTTGGAGAATTTATGTGGCATGTCTTGCTCTGGAACTTATTGGTTCTTGGGTGGAGCTTGGTTTCAATGTAGATATAGAGGCTTTTGGATGGAGTTCACAGTTTTTAGAAACTAAGATTTAATTAAAAACTAATAGTGAGCTGTCACATAGTTGAAAGGGAAAAGAGAACACACATAAACACATCAAGGTGTTATATGGCGCTTACCAAGTGCCAGTTATTGTATTGCATGTGTTGTGTTAGATACTGTGTGAATAAAATAGGCATGGTTCTTTGTCATCATATAATTCATAAACTGTTTATGTTTTCTTGGTTAGTTTCCTGTCCTACTCTGCAACAACTTGAAACCTGTGCAGTTTTAAACATCAGTCTCAAATCTCACTGATACAACTTTACATTTTATATCAGTGCAACTAAAAACTATCAGCTCACATCTTACCTAATTTATTCATTTGTGGAATCTGTGGAATGAGGTACCCTTAACACACCTGCACATTTTATTCAATGTCAATCTTGTATTGACCCTGGCCAAAAAGATTCTGCTTTTCTGGGGCCTTACCTAAATATGGTCCCTTTTTTTTTCTGTATTCTATCTTCCTCTCTTCTGGCTCCATTTCTTCAATCCATAAACATGTTCAAGTTTCTCCTTTCCTCCCTCAAGCATACCCCCAGATGATATCAATATTACCACTTGATATTCTGTAAAAACATATTTCTTTGAAGATAGATTCAGCATCATTAACAAAGACAACAATTTATTGGTATCTATTCCTATTGTTGATGGAATCATGAATCTGAACAAGTATTATTGGGAACTTTCTAATGCTTATATTGCTAATTATCTCCTAGTTGTTATGTACAACAACTTTGATCTGGAGTTCCTGGATGAGAAGCCATGTCTCTCTTACAGTGGCAAGAACCTTATTGACCCCATGGACCAAACAGCATACTTTGGCTGTTTCACTCTCCTCTTTTTTTACTCTCCTCTTTCAGGTTCATCAAGAGGCTCTTTAGTTCTTCTTCGCTTTCTGCCATAACGGTGGTATCATCTGCAAATCTGAGGTTATTGATATTTCTCCCAGCAATCTTAATTCCAGCTTGTGCTTCATTTAGTCCAGCATTTCTCACGATGTACTCTGCAAAATATGTTAAATAAGCAGGGTGACAACATACAAACTTGAGGTACTTCTTTCCTGATTTGGTTTTAGTCTGCTGTTCCATGTCCAGTTCTAATTGTTGCTTGTTGGCCTGCACACAGATTTCTCAGGAGACAGGTCAGGTGGTCTGGTATTCCCATCTCATGGCCCAAATTGATGGGATCCACACAGCCAAAGGCTTTGGAATAGTCAATAAAGCAGAAGTATATGTTTCTCTGGAACTCTCTATAATAACCTGTTTATTGATTTCTGTGTCTTCAACCTTAACTTTCATAGACAAGTTTCATTCCTCCTGTCTGCCTTCTCTATGTCATCCTGACTCCTTTGTGTTCTCATTCCCTGCACCATTCCTTATTGAATTCACCATCTTGAATATCAATTTATATATCTATCTTGTCCTCTAGAGTGTGAATTCTCAGTGAAGATATCCTATCAACTGTATTTTATTAAAATGTTTAACACAATGACTAAGCAGTATGTAAGCATTTGCTGAATGACATAAGTGATGGTTTTAAGTCTACCCTTTTTGCAGTGCATTATTTCTGAGACAAATGGAACATCAATGTTTTTTCAATATTTTATACGGTTTGTCCAAACCAAGAAACAGTTATGTTTATGTAGAAAAATGGATAGGTTAGTCATCTAAATTCAAGTATCTACAAGACTGGGCCATTACTATAAATATCTGAAGTATCATAGTAGTAGTAATAAGAAGTGGTTTATCTTGCAGCTTACTAAGTCGTTCACCCTCCACCATAAAGCGTTCATACTCAACTGGAAAAACTGGGGACAAATAAAGCTCATATTCTCTAGACTTATGGGTTCAAGCTGGTGACACCTGCTATACATGTGCTACAGTAAATAACCCCTGTCATCTTAGCTCAGAAAATGGCAACTCACGGAGAAGGAAATGGCAACCCACGCCAATATTCTTGCCTAGAGAATCCCAAGGATGGGGAGCCTAGTGGGCTGCCATCTATGGGGTTGCAAAGAGTCAGACACGACTGGAGCAACTTTGCATGCATAATTGCATATAAATATATTCTACATATTATTTAAAAATTGGATAGTACAAAAGATAATGAAATTTTAATAGCTTTATGTTTTCTGCTCTGCTCTTTTGACAGACCCAGTGTGTCCACATACCATGCATTACACTTTTCAACTTTTCCATAAAGTTTCCAATTTTTAGTGATTTCATCATAGTAATGTATATTCTATCTGCAGGTTCCAATCATACTATTTTGTTGCTATAAATACAGTAAATTTCCAAAAAGAGTAATTGATATTTTTATAAGAAAAATGATTATTTTTTCTGTACTCTGATAATATGTGAGCATTGTTGTTTTTGTCGTTTAGTTGATAAGTCATGTTCGACACTTTTGCAACCCCATGGACTGTAGCTGACCAGGCTCCTCTGGCCATGGGATTTCCCAGACAAGAATGCTGGGGTGGGTTGACATTTCCTTCTCCAGAGGATCTTACCAACCCAGGGATTGACCTGTATCTCTTGCATTTGCAGGTGGATTCTTTACCACTAAGCCACCAGGGAAAATGAAAGCACTGATTTAAAAATATGTACTCCCCAGTGTTCATGGCAGCATTATTTACAGTTGTAGGCTATGGGGCAACCTGGGTGTCTATCAATAGATAGATGGATAAACAGGATACAGTGTATGTATGTGGTACAATGTCACTCACCCATAAAGGAGACTGAAGTTTTGCCATTTGCAACAAACATGGATGGATTTGAAACATATATTGATCTGGGTAGGGTGATTCAGACACAAAGGGACAAATACAATGTGGTTGTGTGGAATCTAAAAATAAATCAAACTAGTGAATATAATAAAATAAAAACAGACTCATGGATACAAAATACAGACAGATGGTTGAAAATGGGACTAGGTAAAGGCAAGGTAGGGATAGAGGTTTAAGAGGTACAAGCCATTGTATATAAAATAGATAAAAGACAAGGACATATTATACAAAACAGGAAACATAGCCAATATTTTATAATAACTAAATTAAATATAACTTTTACAAGTTGTGAATCACTATGTTGTACACCTGAAACTTATGTAATACTCTACATAAACTTCACATCAGTAAAAATAAAAAATAAAGAATGAGCATAGGAAGAAATTAGAAGTTCCAAAGAGAATAATTTTGACATTAGATAAATTTCTGTGACTTATATTTTCATGTACTAAGGAATAATTAATATTTTCCATCATATAAAATGTAAATGATAATAGTAACAACAATAAAATACCAATAATAATAAATGAGGTAATATATGTGAATGTTCTTAGTAAAATGTAAAGATGTATCTAAATGAATAAGCTGTTGTCTTTTTAATCTTTTGCCTACATATCCTAGCACTTCTGTAGCAGAAAAGTCTGGGGAAAATATTCAAGGCAATAGATTTTCATAAATGCTAAGTCAGCTAATTTATCAAAGCCATCAGAGTGGAGAATTTGTTTATTTCTTGGGTATCTACCAATGTCATAATGACCAGCAGGTAGAACAAGTAGAACAGACTGGTTCCAAATAGAAAAAAGAGTATGTCAAGGCTGTATATTGTCACCCTGCTTATTTAACTTATATGCAGAGTACATTGTGAGAAACTTAGGAACGGAAGAAGCACAAGGTAGAATCAAGATTGCCGGGAGAAATATCAATAACCTCAGATATGCAGATGACACCACCCTTATGGCAGAAAGTGAAGAGGAACTAAAAAGCCTCCTGATGAAAGTGAAAGTGGAGAGTGAAAAAGCTGGCTTAAAGCTCAACATTCAGAAAACAAAGATCATGGCATCCAGTCCCATCACTTCATGGGAAATAGATGGAGAAACAGTGGAAACAGTGTCAGACTTTATTTTGGGGGGCTCCAAAATCACTGCAGATGGTGGTTGCAGCCATGAAATTAAAAACACTTACTCCTTGGAAGAAAATTTATGACCAACCTAGATAGCATATTGAAAAGCAGAGACATTACTTTGCCAACAAAGATCCATCTAGTTAAGGCTATGGTTTTTCCAGTAGTCATGTATGGATGTGAGAGTTGGACTGTGAAGAAAGCTGAGCACCAAAGAATCGATGCTTTTGAACTGTGGTGTTGGAGAAGACTCTTGAAAGTCCCCTGGACTGCAAGGAGACCCAACCAGTCCATTCTGAAGGAGATCAGCCCTGGGATTTCTTTGGAAGAAATGATGCTGAAGCTGAAACTCCAGTACTTTGGCCACCTCATGCAAAGAGGTGGCCAAGACTCTGATGATGGTGGAAAAGAGGTGGAAAAAGACTCTGATGCTGGGAGGGATTGGGGGCAAGAGGAGAAGGGGACAACAGAGGATGAGGTGGCTGAATGGCATCACTGACTCAATGTACGCTGAGTCTGAGTAAACTCTGGGAATTGGTGATGGACAGGGAGGCCTGGCGTGTTGTGATTCATGGGGTCGCAAAGAGTCAGACACAACTGAATGACTGAACTGAACTCAACTGAGAACAAGTGAAGTAACACATAAGCACAAAGCACCTATTATGTTTACCCAGACTAATCCATTAGAAGGAAAAATCAACAGATCGAAGCCAATATAATATCTCCAGCATAATAATGCATTTTACCTTACAATCCTTATAAGTTCACCTATATCTGGCTCACACATTCTTCCCTAGCTCTATCTGCAAAATGTAGTGACTACTTCATTTGTTGTTCTTGTTGTTCTAACTAACCATTTTTAACATTTGCATTGGTAAATATTAGTATAAAGAAGAGGTTTATCACCATAGCAGCTAACAATGAGACTTGTGTAGTATAATTTATTTTGAGACCCGTGTCCAACATGGCCTTGTTCCAGCACATTCTTAACTTACCTCACTTCTGTGATCATAGGAATATAAATATCCTTTAGCCTCCTCTTTTTTTTATTACAGAATCTTCCACATTATATTTCTGATAACCAAAAGTAATACATTTCCCTCCTCCAATATTAATAGAACCAATTTTTATTAATATTATCTGACAATTATTGTTGAAATATATCTATAAACATTTATGCAGTGTGTCTACAACGTGCAATGTCTAATATTAATTGCATACACAAACCTAGTGGCTAAGAGAGAAACAAACAACTTGATTACAATATAATAATAGAAAGGAATGAAGTTTCTGAGAGAATATATCAGATTATATAAAATGATAAGCTTCCTTAAAATAGTATTGTATTTTTTTTTAATTTATTGAGCTTCAGTGGCACTAGTGGTAAAGAATCTGTCTGTCAATGCAGGAAACACAAAAGATATACAGTCAATCCCTGGGTTTGGGAGATCCCGTAGAGTAGAAAATGGCAACCCACTCCAGTAATGTTGCCTGAAATTCCATGGGCAGAGAAGCCTGGCCAGCTACAGTCCATGGGGCCACAAAGAGTTGGACATGATTGAGCACACATTATATGAGTTACAGATGTGCAACAGAGTGACTTATTTATGTACTTGTTCACATAACAAAATATCCATTGGGGAATATAAGATGACTAAGACTCCCAGGAATCTCATGCTATGGTTAGGGATAAACAAGAAAAATAATTGTAAAAAATATAGCTTAAAATGGTCAGTGTTTCAAGAGAAATGTATAGAGTAAGAAAGAACAAAAGAGGAGGGACCTCTAATTCAGCCTAAGGAAATCAGGGAAAGTTTGAAAGAAAATAAAATTTCTGCATTATTAGGACTGATAATTCTTCAGGTCAGTTCCGTTCAGTTCAGGCTGTCAGTTGTGTATGACTCTTTGTCAACCCATGAATTGCAGCACTCCAGGCCTCCATGTCCATCAAACTCTCAGAGTTCAGTCAAACTCACGTCCATCGAGTCAGTGATGCCATCCAGTCACCTCATCCTCTGTTAGCCCCTTCTCCTCCTGCCCCCAATCCCTCCCAGCATCAGAATCTTTTCCAATGAGTCAACTTTTTGCATGAGGTCGCCAAAGAACTGGAGATTCAGCTTAAGCATCATTCCTTCCAAAGAAATCCCAGGGTTGATCTCCTTCAGAATGGACTGGTTGGATCTCCTTGCAGTCCAAGGGACTTTCAAGAGTCTTCTCCAACACCACAGTTCAAAAGCATCAATTCTGTGCTCAGCTTTCTTCACAGTCCAACTATCACATCTATATATGACTAGGGGAAAACCATAGCCTTGACTAGATGGAGCTTTGTTGGCAAAGTAATGTCTCTGCTTTTGAATATGCTATCTATTTTTGTCATAACTTTCCTTCCAAGGAGTTCAGTTCAGTTCAGTTCAGTCGCTCAGTCGTGTCCGACTCTTTGCAACTCCATGAATTGCAGCAAGCCAAGCCTCCCTGTTCATCACCAACTCCCAGAGTTCACTCAGGCTCGTGTTCACTGAGTCAGTGATGCCATCTAGCTATCTCATCCTCGGTCTTCCCCTTCTCCTCCTGACCCCAATCTCTTCCAGCATCAGAGTCTTTTCCTATTAGTCAACTCTTCACATGAAGTGGCCAGAGTACTGGAGTTTCAGCTTCAGCATCATTCCTTCCAAAGAAATTCCAGGGCTGATCTCCTTCAGAATGGACTGGTTGGATCTCCATGCAGTCCAAGGGACTCTCAAGAGTCTTCTCCAACATCATAGTTCAAGAGCATAAATTCTTCTGCGCTCAGCTTTCTTCACAGTCCAACTCTCACATCCATACATGACCACTGGAAAAACCACAGCCTTGACTAGACGGACCTTTGTTGGCCAAGTAATGTTTCTGCTTTTCAATATGCTATCTAGGTTGGTCATAACTTTTCTTCCAAGGAGTAGGTGTCTCTTAATTTCATGGCTGCACTCACCATCTGCAGTGATTTTGGAGCCCCCAAAAATAAACTCTGACACTGTTTCCACTGTTTCCCCATCTATTTCCCATGAAGTGATGGGACCAGATGCCATAATCTTCATTTTCTGAATGTTGGACTTAAGCCAACTTTTTCACTCTCCTCTTTCATTTTCATCAAGAGGCCTTTTAGTTCCTTTTTCACTTTCTGCCGTAAGGGTGGTGTCATCTGCATATCTGAGGTTATTGATATTTCTCCTGGCAATCTTAATTCCAGCTTGTGCTTCTTCCAGCCCAGAGTTTCTCATGATGTACTCTGCATATAAGTTAAACAAGCAGGTTGACAACATACAACCTTGACATACTCCTTTTCCTATTTGGAACCAGTCTATTGTTCCATGTCCAGTTCTAACTGTTGCTTCCTGAACTGCATAACCGTCTTTTAATTTCATGGTTGCAATCACCACCTGCAGTGATTTTGGAGCCCCAGAAAATAAAGTCTGACACTGTTTCCACTATTTTCCCATCTATTTCCAAGAAGTGATGGGACCAGGTGCCATGATCTTCATTTTGTGACTATTGAGCTTTAAGCCAACTTTTTCACTCTCCTCTTTCACTTTTATCAAGAGGCTTTTTAGTCCCTCTTTACTTTCTGCCATAAGAGTGGTATCATCTGCATATCTGAGGTTATTGATATTTCTCCCAGCAATCTTGATTCCAGCTTGTGTTTCTTCCAGTCCAACATTTCTAATGATGTGCTCTACATATAAGTTAAATAAGCAGGGTGACAATATACAGCCTTGATGTACTCCTTTTTCTATTTGGAACCAGTCTGTTGTTCCATGTCCAATTCTAACTGTTGCTTCCTGACCTGCATATATGTTTCTCAAGAGGCAGGCCAAGTGGTCTGGTTTTCCCATCAGGCCAAAATATATCAGGGGCTATGCCAAACATAAGTCTGGATGAAATTTCTACTTTAGACCACAACATCTTAGTAACATATACAACAAAGACTTACAGAATTATTTCTAATTGTATAATATAAAGCATACATTTTAAAAACAATTGTAGAGCAACACCTACATATGTATATACTACCATGTGTAAAATAGATAGCTTGCAAGAACCTGCTGTAACAGAGGGAAATCAGACTAGTGCTCTGTGATGACCTAGAGTGGTGGTGGAGAAGAGTGGATGGGAAGAAAGATGAAGAAGGAAGGGATACATTATAGTTGATTCACACTGCTGTATGGCAGAAACCAACAAAACATTGTAAAGCAGTTCAGCTCAGTTCAGTCACTCAGTCGTGACTGACTCTTTGTGACCCCATGTACTGCATCATGCCAGGCCTCCTTGTCCATCACCAGCTCCCAGAGTTTACCCAAATTCATCTCCATTGAGTCGGTGATGCCATCCAATCATCTCATCCTCTGTTTTCCCTTTCTCCTCCACCTTTCAGTCTTTCCCAGACTTGAGTAAGCCCTTCACATCAGGTGGCCAAATATTGGAGTTTCAGCTTCCACATCAGTCCTGAACACTGATGACTGATCTCCTTTAGCAGGTACTAGTTGCATCTCCTTGCAGTCCAAGGGACTCTCAAGAGTCTTCTCCAATACCACAGTTCAAAAGCATCAATTGTTTGGCACTCAGCTTTCTTAATACTCCAACACTCACATCCATACATGACTACTGGGAAAACAATAGCCTTAACTAGATGCACCTTTGCTGGCAAAGTAATGTCTCTGCTTTTTAATATTCTGTGTAAGTTGGTCATAGCTTTTCTTTCAAGGAGCAAGTGTCTTTTAAATTCATGGCTGGAGTCAACACCTGCAGTGATTTTGGAGCCCAGAATAATAAAATCTGTCACCGTGTCCATTGTTTCCCCCATCTATTTGCCCTGAAGTGATGCAGCTAGATGCCATGATCTTCGTTTTCTGAATGTTGAGCTGTAAGCCAACTTGTTCACTCTTCTCTTACACTTTCATTGAGTGGCCCTTTAGTTCTTCACTTTCTGCCATAAAGGTGGTGTCATCTGCATATCTAAGGTTGTTGATATTTCTCCTGGCAATCTTGATTCCAGCTTGTGCTTTATCCAGCCCAGCATTTGTTATGATGTATTCTGCATATAAGTTAAATAACAAGGTTGACAACATACAGCCTTGAAATATTCTTTTTCCTATTTGGAACCAATCTGTTCTTCCATGTCTAGTTCTAACTGTTGCTTCCTGACCTGCATTACAGATTTCTCAAGAGGCAGGTCAAGTGGTCTAGTATTTGCATCTGTTGAAGAAATTTCTGCAGCTATTTGTGATCCACACAGTCAAAGGCTTTGGCATACTCAATAAAGCAAAAATAGATGTTTTTCTAGAACTCTATTAAAAGAGGCAGCAAGAATACACAGAGGAACTGTAAAAAAAAAAAAAAAAAAAAACACAAAACCCTTCATGACCCAGATAATCACAATGATGTGATCACTTACCTAGAGCCAGGCATTCTGGAATGTGAAGTCAAGTGGGCCTTAGGAAGCATCACTATGAACAAAGCTAGTTGAGGTGATGGAATTCCATTTTAGCTATTTCAGATCCTAGAAGATGATGCTGTGAAAGTGTTGCACTCAATATGCCAGCAAATTTGGAAAACTCAGCAGTGGCCATAGGACGGGAAAATGTCAGTTTTCATTCCAATCCCAAAGAAAAGTAGTGCCAAATAATGTTCAAATTACCACAAAATTGTTCTCATATTATACGCTAGTAAAGTAATGCTCAAAATTCTCCAAGTCATGCTTCAACAACATGTGAACCATGAACTTCCAGATGTTCAAGATGGTTTTAGAAAAGGTAGAGGAACCAGGCTGGATCATCAGAAACACGGATGAATAAAAGTAAAGCAATTATCCTCCAATCAAAAATAAATTAATTAAATAAAAAACAATTACAAGTATTAGATATTTCAAGTGTATATTGACTTTGCAGGCTTATATCTGAAATACAGAATTGGGGAACTGGAAGCAATAATAATTTTAAAACAAGAGTAGGCTATGCAGCTTTCCTTGAGAAAATTTTAATTAAATGTCTGAATGGGAACATTATTTTAAAGATGTTGCCAACAAGTGGCATGAAGTTGGAGCTAAGAGGATGTGGGGTGGGAGGTGGGAGGGGGCTTCGGCATTGGCAGATTGTGTTCACCTATGGCTGATTCGTGTCAATGTATGGCAAAACAAATACAGTATTGTAATTAAAAAAATAAATAAATTTAATTTAAAAAAATTTAGTAGCAATAAAAAAAAGACTACCATATAAACCAGGTTTTAGGGAAAGTGCATATTTTTAGTTGTTTGCAAGAGCTCTTTGGACAAAAATAATCATAATGATGGTCTCCCATGAGAATTTTTATACAATTTCCTGCTCTCATGTAAGATTCCTGTGTAAAGTTATGCCCTCTGAATTTTCTCAGAGTCCATAAACTGAGAAAGTCATATATATTGCACATAGCACATGCACATGCGCACACAACAGCACCAGTATGGCCACCAAATGTACAAATGCACTGACATACTTGGCAGAGTAATGGCAAATTCGCTTTGGAGAAATGTTTCTGTGAAGCAGGTTTCTGTAAATTCTCAAAAACAGACTTTGCTAAAATGAGCTCAGTATACAAAACTATGTAACTAGAAAGTTGACAACTCACCTTGAGCAAGCATTAGAATCCACACAGTTCAGTTCAGTTCAGTCGCTCAGTTGTGTCCTACTCTTTGTGATCCCATGAATTGCAGCACGCCAGGCCTCCCTGCCCATCACCAACTCCGAGAGTTCACTCAGACTCGCATTCATCGAGTCAGTGATGCCATCCAGCCATCTGATCTTCTGTCGTCCCCTTCTCCTCCTGTCCCCAATCTCTCCCAGCATCAGAGTCTTTTCCAATGAGTCAACTGTTCGCATGAGGTGGCCAAAGTACTGCAGTTCCAGCATCAGCATCATTCCCTCCAAAATAATCCAGGGCTGATCTCCTTCAGAATGGACTGGTTGGATCTCTTTGCAGTCCAAGGGATTCTCAAGAGTCTTCTCCAACATCACAGTTCAAAAGCATCAATTCTTCAGTGCTCAGCTTTCTTCACGGTCCAGCTCTCACATCCATCCATGACCACTGGACAAACCATAGCCTTGATCAGATGGACTTTTGTTGGCCAAGTAATGTTTCTGCTTTTCAATATGCTATCTCGGTTGGTCATAACTTTTTTTTCCAAGGAGTAAGTGTGTTTTAATTTCATGGCTGCAGTCACCATCTGCAGTGATTTTGGAGCCCCGAAAAAAAAAGTCTGACACTGTTTCAACTGTTTCCTCATCTATTCCCCGTGAAGTTATGGGACCAGATGCCATGATCTTCATTTTCTGAATGTTGAGCTTTAAGCCAACTTGTTCACTCTCCATTTTCACTTTCATCAAGAGGCTTTTTAGTTCCTCTTCACTTTCTGCCATAAGGGTGGTGTCATCTGCATATCTGAGGTTATTGATATTTCTACAAACAATCTTGATTCCTGCTTGTGCCTCTTCCAGCCCAGCGTTTCTCATGATGGACTCTGCATATAAGTTAAATAAGCAGGCTGACAGTATACAGCAAAGAAGTGTTAAATTACCAAGGGTTTCAGAAATATGAGATAGAGGCTATGATATGTTTAAAATTTTTATACATATGAGGAACTACAATATTGAATAATAAAATATATGACAGAAACACAGTTTCCAGGATAAAATGCTTAAATATATTTGTGTTATTCAAATGGAATATGGATATATTTATTAAATTTAGAATTTTACAACCAAGATAGCAGTGTAGGAGACCCAAGCTTCTGTCTTCCCACAGAAAACAATAATTAGGCAGTTGTCCTCAAATGAAAATAACTCTTTGAAAACTCAGGAACTTCAGAAACACCATAGAACAAAAATCTTAGTAGCCACACAATAATGATAGGAAGAAAATTTTCATTTTGTCTTCATCATCCCTGCTCAGTGCCCAAAGGGGACTCCCAACCTGAGAGAGTTCTCTTGGTCTGGTAAAGAAGAGCAGAGTGAGTGATCAGTTTCCCCAGTCTTTTAAGGAACTGCACAAAGTACCCACTGTGGATTTGCCACATCCAGAGACAAGAGATGCTGAGACATCTAGGAACAATGAAGAAGGGAAGGGGTTGCCAGTAATAGTCTTGTGCAGAAATGACCTGAGTTCCAGGAGCCCGCTTGTTAGAGGATCACAGTAGGCTTCATGCCTAAGGATCTCAACAGCCTTTAAAGACTTTGCAGACCAGCACAGCTTTTGTCACTAGACCCCAGAAAGCTAGTCTACAGCAGACCCAAGCACATTTCTCTGCTGAAGAAACCAATTAAAACAACCATCACAGAGTTCCTGTATATTTCATGGCTGAAATTTTTGTCCTGCATATTTTCACATTCACAGATGCCAGTTGCTTGATTCCCTTGCTGCTTTCTTACTTCCTCTTTTGCCAGACCCAAGATCTGTACTAGCATTCAGACCTAGCCTCTGCAGTTACATGCATGCAAGATGCCAGCCTGGATCCCTGTAGCCATCTCCCACTGCTGTGTGCACACCCATTATTAGCTCCTATAGCCATATAAGTGCCCACCAAAAGCCAAGGTCCCAATACCTGCTGTGGGTGCAGATCTGGCCCTGACCTTTCTCACTGGCCTACACTGCAGTTGGTTACCAACAGCTTGTCCTAGTAGCCAACAACCTGCACAGTCCTTGCCCTGATTCCCATCACCAGCTGCCACCCCATCACACATGCACTTGCAGTTAGCCCATGCTGTCACATGACTGCATGCAAACAACCTGGGCTTCCAAAACTGCCAGTATTCTTGCAGCTAGCCCTGGATCCTGCTTCCAGTCTCAGCTCTCACCACTGTATGTGCTTATGCAGCCAGCCAAGGATATGCACATCATTGGTTCTAGTCACCACTGTCACCTTCCCTTGACCCTTGCTACTGGATCTGAAGTTGCTGTGAGAACCCCAGCAGCCTTAGTGGTCACTGTGCAATCACCTCCACAGCTCTTACTAAGGACCATGCAGTTTTCAGTGTCATAGACCCCAGCTGTCTGAGCTGATGAGGGAAACATGACAGCACAAAAGGAACACAGTAAATATCCAGTAACTGACCACAAGAAAATGATTATCCATGAATTGCCTGACAAAGAATGCAAAATAATTGTCTAAGGGTTCTCAACCACAGGAGGAGACAGATAAGCAATTAAAGAATTCAGGAAAGCAATACCAAGAAATGAGTTCAACAACAAAAGTAGAAATAGAAAATATAAAAAGAACTAAATAGGAACCTTGGAGCTCAAAAATATCATGACTCACTGGAGGACTCAATAGTAAGTTTCAACAGCAGGCTCAACCAACAAGAGGAAGAATCAGTGAGCTTGAAGACTCACTACTTGTAAATATCCAATTGGAGTAACATTTAAAAAAAAAGGAGGAAAGAAAGAAAATTAAGGAAACCTATAAGACTTATGAGATACCATAAGATCAACAATCTATGAATTATGGGATTTCTGGAAGGATAAAGGAAAATAGGAACTGAAAACTTACTTAAAAATCATGATTGAAAATTTCCCAGATCAAGGACAAGATTGAGACATTCAAGATCACAGGTCACTAAATTCAACTCGAAGTTTTCCTATCATTTTGCATATTTATTGTATTTTTCCCCTTCTTCTTTGATATCTTGAAACATCTGTACTATCATTGCTCTCAGTTCTTTTTCAGATAGGTCGCCTGTTTCTTTTCACTAATTCCGTCTTAGAAGTTTTCACCTTGTTCCTCCATCTGTAACATATACTTTTGTCCCTTCATCTTTTTGGATGGGTAGGATTGTGTTCCTGTCTTAACAGTTGTTTGACCTGAGGTTTCTAGCAGTGGGATTTGCAGGCAGTTGGGTAGAGCTGAGTCTGTGTTGAGATGTGAACCTTTGGGATACCTCACTCAGATTACTATTCCCTGGATCCTGACATAGTTTGTCACTCCAGCAGTTTGGACTCAGTGCTACCACCTCAGGGCTCAGGTATGATCTCTGCATTGTAGACTGGGATCTCACGAGTTGTGGAGTGTGGAAAAGCAAAAAAAAAAAAAAAAGAGAGAGAGAGAGAGAAAAGAAAGGAGCGTCAACATATATACACTACTATGTGTAAGATGGATAGATGTTGAGAAGTTGCTGTGTAGCACAGGGAGTCCAATCTTGCACTCTGTGATGACATGGAGCAATGAGATGGGGAGAGGGAAGGGAGGCTTTGAAAGAGGGATGTATGTACACTTACGATGTACATGTAGGTATACATATGTATACTTTGTGTTGCCGTATGGCAGAAACCAACACAACATAGTAAAAGATATTTTAGAAAAAAATAAAAATAAAAGGCGTGAATAGGCATTTCTCTAAAGACAAATTGATACATGAAAATATGCTCAACATTAGAGAAATCAATTAATCTGGGGAATGCAAATCAAAAGCACAATGTGATATCACTTCCTACCTGTTAGAATGGCTATTATTAATAAGACAAGTGATAACTGTGTAAAAAGTAAAACTGTAGAAGATGTGGAGAAAAAGGAACTCTCAAACTTTGTAGGGGGCAAGGAGGATACAAATTGGTATAGCCACTATAGACAACAGCATAGAGGCATCTACAAAAATTAAAATGGTCCAAACATATGATTCATTACACCCAATATACTTTTGGGTGTATATTTGAAGGGAATGAAATCAATATTTCAAAGAATAAATTTGACTCAGTTCTAATGAGATGGATGAAACTGGAGCCGATTATACAGATTGAAGTAAGCCAAAAAGAAAAACACCAATACAGTATACTGACACATATATATGAAATTTAGAAAGATAGTAATGATGACCTTGTATGTGAGACAACAAAAGGGTCAAGCTGAAGGAGAGGGAGAGGGTAGGATGATTTGGGAGAATGGCATTGAAACATGTATACTATCATGTAAGAAACGAAGTGCCAGTCTATGTTCAACACAGTATACAGGATGCCTGGGGCTGGTGCGCGGGAGGATCCAGGGAGATGATATGGGGTGGGTGGTGGGAGGGGGCTTCGGCATTGGGAGATCGTGTACACCTGTGGCTGATTCATGTCAATGCATAGCAAAACAAATACAGTATTGTAATGTAGCATAAAGTATATATATATATAAAAGAGATATCTGCACAGCCGTGTTAACTGCAGCATTTGTACATGCTTACTATACAGTGGTCAATGTAAGGAAACAAACTAAGTGTTCACTCTAGAGTGAATAAATAATATAGATATATAATATGTTTTTGAAATTTTATGAATTGATGCAAAAGTATAATTTTTAGCACCAAACTGAAAGCCAGTATCTTAGATTGATTTCCAAATCTCTTCAACTTTTTTCAGTAAAGTGTATAATAAAAATTAATTGAACCAGATTACTGTATTACTTAGTACATAAAAGTTGAGAGTGGGCCAACTTGCACGAAAAATCCACTTGATTTTACATGAAAATCAGAGGAACAGGAAAGTATGAAATAAGAAACTCAGTAACTCCAAGCTATATGCCAAATTAATAATACTTACATAAATATATCCAAATCTTGTTGGAACTTTCATGAGGTTAAGGTCCAGTCCAGCAACACTTTTATTAGGTGTTTTAAATTAAAGAACTTTATTGAGTTCAAACTGAAAATATCCATGATAAACTATGATGTTTCTCATAACTTCCAGGAAAATTATAGCAAGTTACTTTGTCAGAACAAGCTTTCTAGGTTAATGAATCTATTCAATTAATCAAATTCTAGTTCCTAACGAATACAGAATTCGAATTTAATATTCTTTCTTGGTAGAATTTCTTTATAAACCCTAATGCAAATATTCATGAAAATAATTCATATTTGTTATGCAGAATCTGAAAACTTGGTTTTCAATGAACTGTGGTATTTTACTCTCTAATCCTTTTGTACTCATATTAAACACTATAACACAAATATAGAAAATTTGTGCTCATAAGATCAGCCACTTACTAATTGCCTCATATATACTCATAAGATGATAGACTTACATGCATGCTCATTTGCTCAGTCCTGTTCTACTCTTTGAGAACTCATGCACTGTGGACCACCAGGCTTCTCTCTCCATAGACTGTTCAGGGAAAGAATCCTGGGGTGGATTACAATTT
The DNA here is from genome assembly GCA_917880005.1 of Nanger dama. Classification (NCBI taxonomy): domain Eukaryota; kingdom Metazoa; phylum Chordata; class Mammalia; order Artiodactyla; family Bovidae; genus Nanger; species Nanger dama. Next base: position 2,119,523 of record CAKJTW010000014.1, on the reverse strand, counting down.
TATTTCTTTTATTTTTTTGAAGATTATGAAATTGTTTTACTTCAGACAAAAGGAAGACATTTTTAAAAACATTTTCACGTTTAGACATGTTTTCTCACATTAACCAGGATTGTCTTTTTTTTTTCTGCAAAAATAAGGGAAACAACAGTGGTAAGGTTTGACGAAATATGCAAAAGCAAAAAGACTATGGAGGGGGTATTAAAACATGTTTATATAATATTTGATACAATAAAGGATGTAAATACTTGAGAAAAGCAATAAAAATACATGATCTTGGCAAGAATATACAATGGAGTAAAGACAGTCTCTTTAACAGGTGGTGCTGGGAAAACTGGTCAACCACTTGTAAAAGAATGAAACTAGGTCACTTTCTAATACCATACACAAAAATAAACTCAAAATGGATTAAAGATCTAAATGTAAGACCAGAAACTATAAAACTCCTAGGGGAGAACATAGGCAAAACACTCTCCGACATAAATCACAGCAGGATCCTCTATGATCCACCTCCCAGAATACTGGAAATAAAAGCAAAAATAAACAAATGGGATCTAATTAAAATTAAAATCTTCTGCAAAACAAAAGAAACTATAAGTAGGTGAAAAACAACCTTCTGAATGGGAGAAAACAATAGCAAATGAAGCAACCAACAAACAACTAATCTCAAAGATATACAAGCAACTTATGCAGCTCAACTCCAGAAAAATAAATGATCCAATCAAAAAATAGATCAAAGAACTAAATAGGCATTTCTCCAAAGAAGACATACGGATGGCTAACAAACACATGAAAAGATGCTCAACATCACTCATTATCAGAGAAATGCAAATCAAGACCACAGTGAGGTACCATTTCACACCAGTCAGAATGGCTGCGATCCAAAAGTCTACAAGCAATAAATGCTGGAGAAGATGTGGAGAAAAGGGAACCCTCTTACACTGCTGGTGGGAATGCAAACTAGTACAGCCATTATGGAAAACAGTGTGGAGATTCCTTAAAAAATTGCAAATAGAACTGCCTTATGACCCAGCAATCCCCCTGCTGGGCATACACACTGAGCAAATCAGAATTGAAAGAGACCCATGTACCCCAATGTTCATTGCAGCACTGTTTATAATAGCCAGGACATGGAAACAACCTAGATGTCCATCAGCAGATGAATGGATAAGAAAGCTGTGGTACATATACACAATGGAGTATTACTAGCCCTTAAAAAGAATAAACTTGAATCAGTTCTAATGAGATGGATGAAATTGGAACCGATTATACAGAGTGAAGTAAGCCAGAAAGAAAAACACCAATACAGTATACTGACACATATATATGGAATTTAGAAAGATAGTAACGATGACCCTCTGTGTGAGACAACAAAAGAGACACAGAGGTATGGAACAGACTTTTGGCCTCTGACGGAGAGGGAGAGGGTAGGATGATTTGGGAGAATGGCATTGAAACATGTATGCTATCATGTAAGAAACGAAGTGCCAGTCTATGTTCAATACAGGATACAGGATGCTTGGGGCTGGTGTACAGGATGATCCGGGGAGATGGTGTGGGGTGGGAGGTGGGAGGGGGCTTCGGCATTGGGAGATCGTGTACACCTGTGGCTGATTCATGTCAATGTATGGCAAAACCAATACAGTATTGTAAAGTAGAATAAAGTATATAAAAAATGTATTTGTATCAGTATAACCAATATAAAATACTTAAACTTTGGAAAAAAATACACGATTTTGCAAGGTAGCTTTGGACAGCGGGTTTTTTTAAATTATTTATTTATTTATTATTTTTGGTTATGCTGGGTCTTCATTGCTGTATATGGGCTTTTCTCTAGTTGTGGCAAGCAGGAACTTTTCATTTCGTTGTCCTCTCTTGTTGCAAAGCAGGGACTCTACGGCACATGGCCTCAGAATTTTGGCACATGGGCTCAGTAGTTGTGGCTCTCAAGCTTACAATTTTCTACTCCAGGGGAACTTTTCGACACAGGGATAAACTTGTCCACATCTCTTGTGCTCCCTGCATTGGCAGGTGGATTGTTTACCACTGAGCCACTTGGGAAGTCCAGTCTTACATACATTATCTCATATGATCCTTGACATTTTATATATTCATTGTTGTGGTTGTTTAGTTGCTCAGTCATGCCTGAGTATTTGCAACCCCATGGACTACAGGATGCCAGGCTTCTCTGTCCTTCACTATCTCCTGGAGCTTGCTCAAACTCATGTCCATGGAATCAGTGATACCATCCAACCATCTCATCCTCTGTCATGCACTGCTATTCCTGTCTTCTATCATTCCCAGCATTAGGATATTTTCTAATGAGTCAACACTTCACATCATGTGGCCAAAGTGCTGGAGCTTCAGCTTCAGCATCAGTACTTCTATTGAGTATTCAGGACTGATTTCCTTTAAGACTGACTGGTTTGATTTCCATGCAGTTAAGGGACTCTCAAGAGTCTTCAACCACAGTTCAAAAGCATTGATTCTAGGTGCTCAGCTTTCTTTATGGTCAAACTATCGGGTCCACACATGATTTCTGGGAAAAACTTAGCCTTGACTAGATGGACCTTTGCTGCAAAGTAATGTCTTTGCTTTTCAATATACTGTCTATATTTGTCATGACTTTTTTTCAAGGATCAAGTGTCCTTTAAATTCATGGCTGCAGTCACCATCTGCAGTGATTTTGGAGCCCAAGAAAATAAAGTCTCTAATTGTTTCCATTGTTTTCCCATCTATTTGTCATGAAGTGATGGGACCGGATGCCATGATCTTAGTTATTTTAATGTTGAGTTTTAAGCCAGACATTTTACTCTCCTCTTTCACCTTCATCAAGAGGCTCTTTAGTTCTCCTTTGCTTTCTGCCATAAGAGTGGTGTCACATTCATATCTGAGGTTACTGATATTTCCCCATGCAATCTTGATACCAGCTTGTGCTTCATCCAGCCAAGAATTTTACATGATATACTCTTCATATAAGTTAAATAACCAGAGTGACAATATACAGCCTTGGCATACTCCTTTCCCAATTTGGAACCAGTCTGTTGTTCCATGTCCAATTCTAACTGTTGCTTCTTAATCTGAGTACAGGTTTCTCAGGGGATAGGTAAAATTGCCTGATATTCCCATTTCTTTAAAATTTTTCCACAGTCTGTTGTGATCTACACTGTCAAAGGCTTTAGTGTAGTCAATGAAATAGAAATAAATGTTTTCCTGGAATTCTCTTGATTTTTCTATGATCTAACTGGTTTTGGAAATTTGGACTCTGGTTACTCTGCCTTTTCTAAATGCACCTTGAACATATGAAAGTTTTCAGTTCACATACTGTTGAAGCCTAGCTAGAAGGATTTTGAGCATTACTTTGCTAGCATATGAAATAAGAGCAACTGTGCAGTAGTCTGAACATTCTTTGACATTGCCCTTCTTTGGGACTGGAATGAAAACTGACCTGTTTCTTTACTGTGGCCAGTGCTGAGTTTTCCAATTTCCTGGCATACTGAATGCAGCACATTCACAGCATCATCCTTTTAGGATTTAAATAGCTCAGCTGGAATTCAATCACCTCCACCAGCTTTTTTGTAGTGATGCTTTCTAAGGCCCACTTGACTTCACACTCCAAAATATCTGGCTCTAGGTAAGTGATCACACCATCGTGTTTATCTGGTCTTTATGATCTTTTCTGCATAGCTCTTCTGTGTATCCTTGCCACCTCTTCTTAATATCTTCTACTTCTGTTAAGTCCATACTGTTTCTGTCGTTTTTTGTGCCCATCTTGCTTTAAATGTTCCCTTGGTATCTCTAATTTTCTTGAAGACCACTCTAGTCTTTCCTATTCTATTTTTTCCCCCTCTGTTTGTTTGCATTTATCATTTAGGAAGACTTTCTTATCTCTCCTTCCTATTCTTTGAAACTCTGCATTCAGATGGTTATATCTTTCCATTTCTCCTCTGTTTGACTTCTCTCTTTCTCTCTCTCTCTTTTTTTCAGCAATATGTAAGGCTTCTTCAGACAACCATTTTGTCTTTTGCATTTCTTTTTCTTGGGGATGGGTTAAATCACCATGTTCTGTACAACATTATGAACCTCTATCCATAAGGCTTCAGGCACTCTATCTATCATATCTAATCCCTTGAATCTATTTGTCACTTTTACTGTATAATCATATGGGATTTGATTTAGGTCATACCTGGATGGCCTATTGGGTTCCCCTACTTTCTTAAATTTAAGTCTGAATTTTGCAATAAGGAATTCATGATCTGAGTCACAGTCAACACCTGATTTTTTTATTTTTATTTATTTATTGATTTATTTTTGCTAACTGTATAGAGCTTTTCCTTCTTCGACTGCAAAGAATATAATCAATCTGATTTCAGTACCAACCATCTGGTGTTGTCCTTATGTAGAGTCAGCTCTTGTGTTGTTGGAAGAGGGAGTTTGTTATGACCAGTCCAGTGTATTATTTTGGCAAAAGTCCATTAGCTTTTGCCCAGCTTAATTTTTTACTCTAAGACCACATTTGCCTGTTACTCCAGGTATCTTTTGACTTCCAACTTATACATTGTGGTCCCTATGATGAAAAGGACATCTGTTTTGGGTGTTATTTCTGGAAGGTCCTGTACATCTTCATAAAACTATTCGACTTCAGCTCCTGTTCATTAATGTTTGGGCCATAGACTTGTAAACTGTGATACTGAACAATTTGCCTTGAAAATGAACAGAGATTATTCTGTTGTTTTTGAGATTGCACCCAAGTACTGCTGCAGCCAGAGCCCCTGTCCCCTGGCATGTCACTGCTGAACTGTGCCTCCACAGAAGATACTCATGTACTCAAAGGCAGATGTGGCTCAGCCTCTTGTTTAGGTCACTTCTCCATTTCCTGGGTCCTGTTGCACGGAACAAATTGTTTGCACCCTCTGAGAGTCACTGGTGGGTCTGTGATTTGATTTTAAACACAATTGCACTCCTCCTACTGTCTTGTCTGGGCTTCTCCTTTGCCCAGTGTCAGTTCTATCTTAGTCTTATTTGGATGAGCATAGACTGTGGTCCCTCAGCTGGGCTTTAATTTTTGTGGAACATGCATGTATCTCTTGGAGAAATCAATAGCACTTTTATTTTAATTGTTACTCTCTTCTGATTTAATTAAATCTCTTAGACTGTATCCCCAGTTTCAAGACACACAATAGAAAAGAATAAAAGAAACATTTCCAGATTTTATTAATTTATCTTATATAGTTACTCTTCATAATTTCCTAAATCCCAGATATAGAACATAGATACAAAAGGATTGCTATTTTTTCAAGAGCCCATTACTGCAAGTTTCTTATATTTCACAAGGAACTATCCCACTATCCAACATTCTAGGCTTCTTAATGAATTTATCCATTAAATCTGTAAATAAATCTTTCTATAACTAAAAAGTTCTTAAGCTAGCTATATAAACCCAGAAGAAATAGGCCTTTAGCCATATGTGATTAACTGTAAGAATTTGGAATTCAAACATTCTTGATTTACTGTATATACAAGAAAGAGTATCCTTTAATGCAGGTCTGTATCCATTAAATTTTAATTTAAAAGTCATCCAAGTTTGAAATCAGTCATGTCAAAAGAGGGATCAGAATATGATTTTGCAAGAATCTTGATAACTTTTTTTTTGGGGGGGAGGTTCTCTTTATGAATTGGCCTTCTTGTCCTTGTGACAACTGAGAGCATAAGAAAGGTCGGTCAAGACGAGGCTGTGCACTTGTTTACCTGAAATTCTTTTAAATACTTCAGGAAAACTTGGTTCCATTGGGTTTGAGAATTGCTTCCACCTAGAAGCTACACAGTAGTTCAGCTGGTGAAGAATCTGCCTGCAATGCAGGAGGACCCTGGTCCTATTCCTGGGTTAGGAAGATCCCCTGGAGAAGGGACAGGCTACCCACTCCAGTATTCTTGGGCTTCCTTGGTGTCTCAGGTGGTTAAAGAATCTGCCTATAGTGTGGGTAGACCTAGGTTCTATTCCTGGGTTAGGAAGATCCCCAGGAGGAGAGCATGGCAACCCCCTGCAGTATTCCTGCCTGGAGAATCCCCATGAAAAGAGGGCGCACTGGCGGACGGCAGTCCATGAGGTCACACACGACTGAGCGGCTAAGCATGCGCATGCACAAAAGCTACACAACTGGCCACGGTTCCACTAATCTTCTAGGATAGCACAACAGTGACTTTTCAGATAGAATAACCTCTTGTTTTCAAATGTAAGTAAAGAGAACTCTAAAGTTGTGGTAAAAACTGAAACTTACCTTGCAAAAGAAAAAAAAGTAACAATTTAGACTAAGTAGCAAAAGCAATCTAATTCAAAATAGAAAAGGCAAATAAACGCATATAGTTTCAGAAGGATAGCACTGCTGCTGCTGCTGCTGCTAAGTCGCTTCAGTCGTGTCCGACTCTGTGTGACCCCATAGACGGCAGCCCAGCAGGCTCCCCCCGTCCCTGGGGTTCTCCAGGCAAGAACACTGGAGCGGGTTGTCATTTCCTTCTCCAATGCATGAAAGTGAAAAGTGAAAGTGAAGTCGCTCAACTGTATCTGACTCTTTGCAACCCCATGGACTACAGCCCACCAGGCTCCTCCATCCATGGGATCTTCCAGGCAAGAGTACTGGAGTGGGGTGCCATTGCTTTCTCCGATGAATAGACCACAGACAGCAGGTTCCTGTAGGTCTCCAGCATCACGTCCCTGTAATTTAAATGCTCCTCTAATTAATAATCAGACATTTTTAACTATAATATCATATTTTTGCATATAATAAAAAATACAGAGAAAAATTGGGATTTGTCATACTTAAAAATTTCTAGCATAGGATTTGTCACATTATCATGGAGAGCTATATGTTATTTCATTTTAGTCAAATTTTCCTTAATTTAAATTGATTTCTTGAGTAAACCTCTTGTTATCTCATTCACTGCAGGGCACTGAGTACAGCCTCAAGAGTTCATTAGTTATTTATATGACTGATTGCACACTTCATTTTTTTTCTTCCCTCACATTATATTCCTGACATATCAATGATTCAGAATTTTTTTTTCATAAACTGTAGATATGGAGTCAACAATTTTAAAGTGTGCTAATAGTTCTTCTTCTTCTTCGTCTTCTTCTTCTGTTTCAGTCTGTTCCCAGTATTCTCGAGGAGTATTTGCCATTTTGGACTCTATGATAAGAGGTCAGTGCATACCTTGACCTCGTTCTGCAGCGCCTTGCATATCTCCCTCGTCACACCAAGTTTCCCAACTGAGGGGGAGAGCCAGTTCGTGCTGCAGTTAAGGCCTTCCTTAAGAGGAGCCCTCTTAAGTCTGCTGGATCACTATGAATGGAACTGTTTTGTATTCCTGTATGACACAGACAGGGGTAAGTTGAAATTCCACATCTACATAAGTAAAACTCTACTTTTCAGTTTAAATGGCTTTGTATCACTTGTGTGATTTAGCAATATATTTTGATACCTAATATGGCTTGAATGAGAAAATGGTCAATATGAATTCTTACTGGTTTTATCTTGAGTCTGGGGAAAATTTTCTAATTAAATGAACTTCAAATTCACAAGGTCACTCATGCAATGTCTACTCTGTTACTTAGTTGAAATTGAAATATATATATTTTTAACTTCCATGATGATATTTCAGGTGCAGTTATACAATAAGTGTTTTTACCTCAAATGCATATCCCTTAATATTTCAGAAGATTTTAAAACAGTATCAGGTTGAGTTAAATGTATAATTGAAGGGTCATGACAATGAGAATAAAGATTTGGTGGTAAGGCCTCTACTTGCTGGCAACCTTTCACTTTATCTTTTTCTATAAGTCTATATAGATTAATAAGTGATACAATATGATCCTTGTATTGGATAAATAAGATAGATAACATTAAATGGGGAACAGGTGTACACCCATGGTGGATTCATGTTGATGTATAGAAAAACCAATACAATATTGTAAAGTAATTAACCTCCAATTAAAATAAATTTATATTCATATATATTTAATTTATTGTAATACATACAATTTTTTACAATGTTGAAATATTTTGACTTTATTTGGAGATATATCTTAAAGTATTCCAATTTTTGCTCAGTTTTGCTCTTTATTTGGTGACAAAAATAATAGTAATATATATTATGTTTCAAAACAAACATCAAGGAAGCACCTGTAGGGATTCATCCAGTCCTTTTTCCTTAAAGCATAAGATTTATGAGCAAAGAAGAAGTTATAGGAAAAGTTCAATCAGGCGACATTTTAGAACTTGCTTGAGTAAGTCTATCTGTAAAATGAATTTAAAATAAATGTAAAAATAATAAACAAGCAAAATAAGTCATTTAATAAATAATTATCTTCAAATTCCAAACACTCAGAATCTTATATTCAGAGATGAAAATTCATTAAATGACTTCATTTCTTATTAAAATTTGCATATTTAATGATATTTAATTTACACACCAATGATAGACCTTTGCTTAAATTGGCATTTTTGGTAAACTTACCGTTTGTAAACAAGCTCAGAAAATTTAATATCATCAGTGTATTTTCTTCAGTATTGTAGCATACACTAATTCTCACTTGGAAATTTGGGAGCATATCTATATTTCATGATGTCATTTTCCAATAACTGGCAATTCAAAGCATCCTAGAGGATGAATTACAGACTAAAAATTACCACTCTGTTCATTTCTAATATTATAGAATTATCCTTAAGCAAAAGGACACTGAAAATGGAATCATAATGCAAATTAAAACGATGAGATACTACTATATATCTATCAGAATAGCCAAAATTCAGATCACTGACAACATCAAAGGATGATTAGGACATGGAGAAACAAAAACTCTCCTTCACTGTTGGTGGGAACACAAAGTGGTACAGCTACTTTAGAAGACAATTTGACGATTCCTTACAAAATTGAATTTATTCCTACTATACCATCCAGCAGCCATGATCCTTAATATTTTCATCCAAATCATAGAGAAATCTTCACACAGATGTTTATAAGTTTTATTCATAATAGCCACAACTTAGATGCAACCAAGATGCCTTTCTGTAGGGGAAGAGAAGGTTAAACTGTGGTCGCTGTTCAGTCATTAAGTCATGTCGGACTTTGAGACCCGATGGACTGCAGCATGCCAGGCTTCCCTGTCACCCACTATCTCCCAGAGTGCTCAGATTCATGTGCATTGAGTCAGTGATGCCACCTAACCATCTGATCCTCTGTCACCCCCCTTCTCCTGCCCTCAATCTTTCCCACCATCAGGGTCTTTTCCAACAAGTTAGCTCTTTGTATCAGGTGGCCAAAGTACTGGAGCTTCAGCCTCAGTATCAGTTCTTCCAATGAATATTCAAGGTTGGTTTCCTTTAGGACTGACTGGTTTGATCTCCTTGCAGTCCAAAGAACTCTCAAGAGTCTTCTCCAGCACCTCAGTGTGAAAGGATCAATTCTTCAGCACTCAGTCGTCTTTATGGTCCAACTTCTTACATCTTACATGACTACTGGAAAAACCATAGCTTTGACTTATAGGGACCTTTGTCAAAAAAGTGATGTATCTAATTTTTAATAAGCTGTTTAGGTTTGACATAGCTTTTCCTCCAAAAAGCAAGTGTCTTTTAACTTTTGGCTGCAAGTCACCTTCCACAGTGATTTTGGAGTCCAAGAAACTAAAATATGTCACTGTTTCCACATTTACCTCATTTATTTGCCATGAAGTGATGGGACTGGATGTCATGATCTTGCTTTTTGAATACTGAGCTTTAAGAAGGTTTTTCACTCTGCTGTTTCACACTCGTCAAGAGGCTCTTTAGTTCCTCTTCACTTTCTGCCATTGGTGTGGTGTCATCTGCATATCTCACGTTGTTGATATTTCTCCCAGCATTCTTGATTTCAGCTTGTCATTCATTCAGCCTAGCATTTCATATTATGTACTCTGCATATAAGTTAAATAAGCAGGGTGACCCTATACAGGCTTGTCATACTCCTTTCCCAATTTTGAACCAGCTTGTTGTTCTATGTCTGGTTCTAACTCTTGCTCCTTGACTTGCAGACAGGTTTCTCAGGAGAAAAGTAAGGTCACCTGATATTCCCATCTCTTAAAGAATTGTCCACAGTTTGTTTAGATCCACACGGTCAAAGGCTTCTACATAGTCAATGAAGCAGATGTTTTTCTAGAATTTCCTTGATTTTTCTAAAATCTAATTGGATGTTGGCAATTTGATTTTAGGTGTTTAAAACTGAATCATGATGTTAAGAAATACATACTGGAATATGGATGAGATGGCTCTTTCTGTGGTTTGTTATGACACAGCTCAGTTTGCCATTAAGGGCAGAAGTTGCTCTGTGAAATACCACAAGGAACTGTCTTGCTTCTTTCTTTGCCTTGTGCAAACCAGTCTCTGGCAAGGAGAGGGTTCTAGGCATTCATACATCAACCTCCCCACCCAATAAGGATTAAAACAGTATTGAAAGTGAAAGTGTTAATGACTCAGTCCTGTCCAACTCTTTACGACCCCCTGAGCTGTAACCCATCAGGCTTCTCTGTCCATGAAATTCCCCAAACAAGAATGCTGGCATGGGTAGCCATTCCTTTTCCAGGGGATCTGCCCCACCCAGGGATTAAACTCACATCGCTTATGTCTGATTTGTGTTATTGTATGGCAGAAACCAACATGACTTCTCAGTCATTCAGTCCTGTCTGACTCTTTGTGGCCCCATGGACTATAGCCCACTAGGCTACATGGGATTTTTCCCAGCAGGAATGTTGGAAAGGATTGCTGTTTCCTTTTCCAGGGACCTTTCCAACCCAGGAATTAAACTTACATCTCCCGTGTCTCCTTCATTGGCAGGTGGATTCTTTACCACTGAGCCACTTGGGCATACAACATTGTAAATCAACTATCCTTCAATAAATAAATAAATAAATATAAAAATTATGGTTTGCTTTTGCACCTGTTTATGCTTTTTAGGATATTCACTTCTGCATAACACTTCAGATGTTCCAATCTTAAACCACCTCCCTTTAATTTATTTATTTATTTATTTTTTACCATGAGATCACTCTAATGTAAGCAGATAATACTTTGTTACTTAAAGCTTCTTTTTACCTGGCTAAATATCTGCATTCAAAGGATTAAATTCATCATGGTACAAGCACTATTTCTTCTAATAAGCAACTTGAAATCATTAACCTACTTAGCTTGCTGAACAAAATGCCTCCTTTTTCTTGTCACCACCCAGTAATTGAACCGGTTTACTTCCAACCAACTGATGTAAGTCACTCTCTAGAATCTCTAGTTTCTCTCTGGTAACTTACTTTGGGATGAATAGCTAGTCATTTGAACTGCATTCTGTTATAGTAACTCAGTGCTTCCAAATGGTAAAGAATCTGCCTGCCACTGCATAAGCTGCAGGAGACGTGGGTTTGATCCCTGGGTCTGGAAGATACTCTGGAAGAGGAAATAACTTCGCACTCCAGTATTCTTGTTTAGATAATCCCATGAACAGAGGAGCCTGTCAGCCTGCAGTCCATGGGATACAGAGTTGGACATGACTGAGTAACGGAGCACACACGAACACATAGTAACTCAACCTAACTTCCAAACATACACCTTTATTTCAGGTGGCAATTACATGAATAAAAAATAACATGTTTCTTATGTTCAGTTGGTTCACTCTTCCATGATATTAACATTTTTATCAATATTCTAGGTCTTATTCAAGCACTTGCAAAGGACAAAATAATTCCCCCTTTGAAATTATTATTCTCATTTTATGATTTTAGGATCACAAGCTCAATTTAACTCCTCTTAGATAAGGTGTTTAAAATTATGCCTCATTATCACCAACTGAAGTATGAACCTCAGTTAGGAAAGTGTGATTAAAAACTTCTATCATAAACATAGTTGGCTAAGAGTCATCTATATTTTTACCTCATTAAGAATTAAAGGAATGTTCACACATCAACATTAGAAACCAGATTTTTAAAAAATAACGCACAAAACCAAATGTAAAGCAATAAGGTAGCATGGTATACTTCAGTACTTTTATCTAATCCTTTACTGTCATTATGAACTGCTCATCAAAACATTTCATCCATTAAAAGTAAGTGCCTTAATATGATCCTGAATTTCTCTATGAACTTGAGTGAAACGTAACTTTCTTTATTTTTTTATCTTTTTAATTTATTTATTTTAATTGGAGGCTAATTACTTTATAATATTGTAGTGGTTTTGCCATACATTGACATGAATCAGCCATGGGTGCACATGTGTTCCTCATCCTGAACCCTCTTCCCACCTCTCCCCCATCCCATAACTTTCTGATGCCTCATAAATTCTTATTTTGGAATAAATTATTTCATTGTTCCACTGAGTTATTTCTTAAATTGTCATCACTTATTCTATTCTTTCCTCTGAAATGGTGGGGGAAAGAATTAAGATAATAGGTGGCGTAAGTGATCCCTTTTCCAGTTGATGACTACCTGCTTCTGTTCATTTGACTGACTCTCAAAGAAGAAGAAAAAAAAAAGTTCATTTATTTATGGGTTCAATGTATTTATTTATCCATTTAGCATTCAATAAACCTTTGTTGTTCAGATTTCATCAAGTAATTTGGTAAGTATTAACAATGCAACAATGAACAAGACACTACTGAAAATACACTCTTGCTATGACTTTGTTAGGAAATAGTACACAGCATTCCACTTGACAACTAGAAACTTGCCTTTGATTCATAGCTTAGTGTTTTTACAGTTTTAAATTGGAACACAATTACTTTCCATAAAAATCTTTGCCTTTTAAGGGAAAAATACTATGAAACATCATTTAAACACAAACTTTGGTAAGATTTTTGTGTTAATAAATATGACATTATTAAGTTCTTTAAAATATGGCTTATATACCTACCTGAGAAACTGAATTTTAAATTTTATCTTTAATTGATTAATTTAAATGGTTAATTTGCCTAAAAGCTACCATATTGGAAAACACAGCATATCTAACCAGTGAGCTCATTTATAATAATTTATTTCACTTTGAGTGAAATTTCCAAATCTCTTTTTGATTCATATTTTACTGTGTAAGAAAAGAACTTAGAGAACATCCTGTGCATAATCCTTTTATAGTAATTTTCACACTGCAATGTGTATACATTTACATATCTTTTCTTCCTTTAGAAATGAAAGTTCTCCAGTTGTTGTTAAATCTTTTATATCTATACCTTTCCTGTTTAACATTGTAATGTCTGTTAGGCATACTATAAATATTGAATACATGAATTAATCAAGTGAAGTCATCGGCAATAATTATCAAATAATTTTAGAGCTCTAAAAACTAATCATGTAACTCATTTTTTAATTAAAGGGCTTCCTAGGTGGCTCAGCAGTAAAGAATCCACCCTCAAGGCAGGAGACCCAGGTTCAATCCCTGGGTCCGAAAGATCCCCTAGAGAAGGAAATGGCAACCCACTCCAGTATTGCTGCCTAGAGAATCCCATGGACAGCAGAGTCTAGTGGGCTTCTGTCCATGGGATCAGGTGCCATATTTTAATGGACCGGATAGTTCATAGAATAGTCAAAATGAAATTTTTCTTGTCTTGTAGGAATGTATTTGAATTGAATGCAATTTCATTATCATGAAGAAACATCAAGAAGGCTGAAAAATAATGTTCTTAATTTAGACGTATTAAATATTTTTAATGTTTAAATAATGTTTTCAGTAATATAAAATCTTGAATTTTTTCAGATTTCCTTGAGTGAAAAGACATATTAAATATTTACAAAATAAGTAATGTTTATCTTCAATAAACTTTTTCAAAATAAATATTTTTACCTGTGTCTGTTGCCCAAAATTTTAAGTATTATGATGTGTTTACGGCTATTTCTAACATCACTTAAATTTATGATCAATGGAAAAAAGAAGAAATATAAACCTTACATTTTTTAAAATTCCAATGAACACTGTCCATATTTTTCATAAGTGTTATGATGGCCATCAACTTTATCGCATGTCTAAGCTAAGCAATGGCTGACACAGACCTTATTTTACTTGTTCTTGGTTCACTTTAAAGTTTAATGCTCAATGTTTTACCTAAATCAGTACTTTCCAAGCTATTGATGTTGTTTCACGTGTTACTAAATATCTTTTACCCGTTATCTTAATAAATATTAGAGCTTTATGTAAAATATGTCTAGGACAGATATATGTGCCAAAGCATGGAGGATAAAGCTTACTGTGTTAGTTCTGGCTTCTTTCCTTTGTCTTTCATGGTTTTATTTTTTCCCCCTTTGGGGGAGAGTGAGCTTTTCTTTTGTTACAAAAATATGCTCTACACATTGCATAATCTATGTAAATGAGAAGCTTAAAAAACAATACTGTGGATGGCATAATATGCACATGCTGATTATCCTATGCTGAAGCCAGTGTAAGTAATGAGGCGACGGAAAAAAATATGTATATATATATGTGTATATATATATATATGTTTGCCTAAGGAGGAGAGGCATCTTGCTATTTTATTTCTGCTTTTTGGTTTTCAACACATGCATATCATTTATTTTTAAACTGCCTTAAATCTCTTTGCAACAAATTGAGATCTAAGTAATAGAAAAAGAGTAAATGAAAAAGCATGAAATACCTTTCAGTATCCCTTTTACTCATGCCAAATTAAACCTGTATAAATCACTCCAGAAAACTTTCCGTTGTTTTGGGTTCAGCTCCAATTTTCTTCTCTATTTTTTTTTTCTCACATTGTTTCATTTTATTGTTCTTTCCCTCTTTCTCTGCCTTCCCTCATAACCTAGAGTGGGTAAGCAACATGAATGACTTCAGTCGCACTGAGAACCTTAATTTTTCTCTCAACCATTACCAATTATGGATGCCTACAACCTCCTTAAACTCAAATTTAAAATAATGTAGAGGAATGACAGAGCAAAGATGTCTAAGGAATACAGTCTAATGACTTCAAGTCACATAAAAGTAAAATTACTGATATCTACTTCATCTTTAAAATATTTTTCAAATAAGAGAGAGACGAGGAAAAATCAACAGTAATTATGCAGTTATACAGACTGTCAACAGGACTTGGAGTGCTTAGTGTCTACAGTACTGATTCAGTTTAATTCAGTTCAGTCACTCAGCCGTGTCCGACTCTTTGTGACCCCATGAATTGCAGCACACCAGGCCTCCCTGTCAATCACCAACTCCCAGAGTTCACTCAGATTCACATCCATTGAGTCAATGATGACATCCAGCCATCTCATCCTCTGTTGTCCCTTTCTCCTCCTGCCTTCAATCCCTCCCAGCATCAGAGTCTTTTCCAATGAGTCAGCTCTTCGCATGAGGTGGCCAAAATTGGAATTTCAGCATCAGCATCATTCCTTCCAAAGAAATCCCAGGGCTGATCTTTAAATGGACTGGTTGGATCGCCTTGCAGTACAAGGGACTCTCAAGAATCTTCTCCAACACCACAGTTCAAAGGCATCAATTCTTCAGTGCTCAGCCTTCTTCAAAGTCCAACTCTCACATCCATACATGACCACTGGAAAAACTATAGCCTTGACTAGACAGACCTTAGTAGGCAAAAAATGGTTCTGCTTTTGAGTATGCTACCTATGTTGGTCATAACTTTCCTTCCAAGGAGTAAGCGTCTTTTAATTTCATGGCTGCAGTCACCATCTGCAGTGATTTTGGAGCCCCCAAAATTAAAGTCTGACACTGTTTCCATTGTTTCCCCATCTATTTCCCATGAAGAGATGGGACTGGATGCCATGATCTTCGTTTTCTGAATGTTGAGCTTTAAGCCAACTTTTTCACTCCCCTCTTTTACTTTTATTAAGAAGCTTTTAGTTCCTCTTCATTTTCTGCCATAAGGGTAGTGTCATCTGCATATCTGAGGTTACTGATATTTCTCCTGGAAATCTTGAGTCCAGCTTGTATTTCTTTCAGCCCAGAGTTTCTCATGATGTACTCTGCATATAAGTTAAATAAACAGGGTGACAATATACAGCCTTGATGTACTCCTTTTCCTATTTGGAACTAGTCAGTTGTTCCATGTTCACTTCTAACTGTTGCTTCCTAACCAGCATACAGATTTCTCAAGAGGCAAGTCAGGTGGTCTGGTATTCCCATCTCTCTCAGAATTTTCCACAGTTTATTACGATCCACACAGTCAAAGGCTTTGACATAGTCAATAAAGCAGAAATAGATGTTTTTCTGGAATTCTCTTGCTTTTTTCATGATCCAGAAGATGTTGGCAATTTGATCTCTGGTTCCTCTGCCTTTTCTAAAACCGGTTTGAACATCAGGAAGTTCATGGTTCACGTTATTGCTGAAGCATAGCTTGTAGAATTTTGAGCATTACTTTACTAGCATGTGAGATGAATGCAATTGTATGGTAGTTTGAGCATTCTTTGGCATTGCCTTTCTTTGGAATTGGAATGAAAACTGACCTTTTCCAGTCCTGTGGCTACTGCTGAGTTTTCCAAATTTGCTGGCATATTGAGTGAAGCACTTTCACAGCATCATCTTTCAGGATTTGAAAGAGCTCAATTGGAATGCCATCAATTCCACTAGCTTTGTTCATAGTGATGCTTCCTAAGGCCCACTTGACTTTGCATTTCAGGATATCTGACTCTAGATGAGTGATCACACCATCGTGATTATCCGGGTCATGAAGATCTTTTTGTACAGTTCTTCCATGTATTCTTGCCACCTCTTCTAAATATCTTCTGCTTCTGTTAGGTCCATACCATTTCTGTCCTTTATCGAGCTAATCTTTGCATGAAATGTTCCTTTGTTATCTAATTTTCGTGAAGAGATCACTAGTCTTTCTCATTCTGTTGTTTTCCTTTATTTCTTTGCATTGATCACTGAAGAAGGCTTTCCTTTTTCTTCTTGCTATTCTTTGGAACGCTGCATTCAGATGCTTATATTTTTCCTTTTCTCCTTTGCTTTTCACTTCTCTTCTTTTCACAGCTATTTGTAAGGCCTCCCCCAGACAGCCATTTTGCTTTTTTGCATTTCTCTTCCATGGGGATGGTCTTGATCGCTGTCTCCTATACAATGTCATGAACCTCATTCCATAGTTCATCAGGCACTCTATCAGATCTAGGCCCTTAAATCTATTTCTCACTTCTACTGTATAATCATAAGGGATTTGATTTAGGTCATACTTGAATGGTCTAGCAGTTTTGCCTACTTTCTTCAATTTAAGTCTGAATTTGGTAATAAGGAGTTCATGATCTGTGCCACAGTTAGCTCCTGGTCTTGTTTTTGTTGACTGTATGGAGCTTCTCCATCTTTGGCTGCAAAGAATATAATCAGTTTGATTTCGTTGTTGACTATCTGGTAATGTCCATGTGTAGAGTCTTCTCTTGTGTTGTTGGAAGAAGGTGTTTGCTATGACCAGTGCATTTTCTTGGCAAAACTCTATTAGTCTTTGCCTTGCTTCATTCCATATTCCAAGGCCAAATTTGCCTGTTGCTCCAGGTGTTTCTTGACCTCCTACTTTTGTATTCCAGTCCCCTATAATGAAAAGTACATCTTTTTTAGGACCTTCATAGAACCGTTCAACCTCAGCTTCTTCAGAAATACTGGTTGGGGCCTAGACTTTGATTACTGTGATACTGAATGATTTTCCTTGGAGATGAACAGAGATCATTCAGTCATTTTGAGACTGCATCCAAGTACTGCATTTCAGACTCTTTTGTTGACCATCATGGCTACTCCAGCACCTTCTTTTTTTTTTTTTTTTTGCCTCATCCCTCACCCATCTCCAATTGTTAATTACCACACATACTGATACTCTGCTAACATACATCTACTATTAAATGTGCCACCTGAAATGCTTCAGGACTATTTTCCTTATTAAAAACAATATCTTGCAATAGCAAGATAGTGTTAATTGACATACAAAATTAGGAGAAGTAAGAATCTTGCAAATTATAATTGGATATTTTTTATGATCCCATAGACTGTAGCCCACCAGGCTCCTCTGTCTATGGGATTATCCAGCAAGAATACTGGAGTGGTTGCCATTTTCTCCTCCAGAGGCCTTCCTGACCCAGGATTCAAATCCACATTTCCATCAGCTCCTGCACTGGTGGGTGGATTCTGTACCACTGAGGCACATGGGAAGCCCTATTATCCAATAAAGGATAATTAATTGATCTTTAATTCTTTACAGCATTAAGCCCTATTTTCAACTTATTTTCTAGTCCAGAAAAAAAATAAAAAAGAAAAACTTTGTCTAAAGCACTTACCAGGATGAAAATTAATTCTGTTTTGTAAACTTCCCAAGACAACTTTCAGGCAACTATCCATTTATAGTGAATACATTAGGATTTAGACTATATTATATAGCTCATCCAAACTTGCTTACTGACTTTTATTACATTTATGGTCAGACTGACATGCCAAACACTTGTTTCAAATTGCAAAGTGTGAGGAAAACCCATTCCAACAAGAGGGAAACAATACAACTATATCTCTCAAAAATGTATTCTTGCCTTCCTGCTGGATCCAGGTCAGTGGAAGAGCAAAGGAAAATGTGGATGCAACAATGGAGCTTCCTACAGAGATTCTAACTTGTAACTGAGGGAAAAATAGCACAGTAGTCCCCTCTTATCCTTGGGGAATATATTTCACCCTTAGTGGATGCTTGAAACCATGGATAGTGCTGAATGTTTCATATGTTGTTTTTCCAGTGATAAATTTTAATTTATAAATTAGGCACAGGAAAGACAATAACTAAAAATAGAAAGTTATAAAAATGTACTGTAATAAAACTTATATGAATGCAGTCTCTCACTCTAAAAGCATCTTATTGTAAAAATGTAATTCCTTTTCTATCTTAACTGAACACTTATCAAAGAATGTGATACTTTTATAGTTTTATACTTTATAGTTTGTACAATGGAAAAACTAGTACAAATTTCTATTTTCTTCTTCATTCTTTCATGGATAGAACATTCATTCCAACCATGGACCTTAGCAATTTCATCATACTTTTTTTTTTCCTTATTAAGAATTTTCACTTTTATACTTAAAGGAAACACTTTATGATTTCTCTTTGGTATATCCAAATTTTCCATAATCACTGCTCTTATGCTTTGGAGCCAAACTTAAGTAAAATAGGGGTGACTTGAGCAAAAGTACTGCAATACCTTGACAGCTGATCTGATAAGCAAGTCAGCTACTAAGTTAATAAAGTGCAAGATAGCTGGACAAAGGGAGGATTCACATCTCAGGCAGAATGAAGCAGGAACAGTAGGAGGTTTCATCACACTTCTTGGAGGGCACACAATTTAAAACTTATCAACTGCTTATTTCTACATATTTTCATTTAGTATTTTTGGGCCATGGTTGACTAAATGTGGCTGAAACCATGGAGAGTCAAGCCTTGGATAACAGAAACCAATGTGATAGAAAGCAGCAAGGCACTCCCCGCTCCCTGAATAGCGTCTCCTTTGCTTGTTGCTGCAGAGTGTGCTGGGGCTTCCCCAGTGGCGCTGGTGGTCAAGAACCTGCCTGCCACTGCAGGAAACTTAAGGGATGAGGATTTGATCCCTGGGTCATGAAAACCCCCTGGAGGAGGGCATAGCAACCCACTCCAGTATTCCTGCCTAGAGAATTCCATGGACAGAGAAGCCTAGTGGGCTGCAGTCCATGAGGTCACAAAGAATTGGACACAGCTGAAGCAGCTTAGCATACATGCATGCAATGTTTATTCTCTGTTCCTGCTAACCCAGAGTCTATAGGCTGTTACTACTGCGGGCTAGGAAGGGGAGAAGTGTACTAAGGGGTGCTGCTGCTGCTGCTGCTGCTGCTGCTGCTGCTAAGTCACTTCATTGGTGTTTGACTCTGTGTGACCCCATAGACGGCAGCCCAGTAGGCTCCTCTGTCCCTGGGATTCTCCAGGCAAGAATACTGGAGTGGGTTGCCATTTCCTCCTCCAATGCATGAAAGTGAAAAGTTAAAGTGAAGTCGCTCAGCTGTGCCCGACTCTTAGTGACCCCATGGGCTGCAGCCTACCAGGCTCTTCCTTCCATGGGATTTTCCAGGCAAGAGTACTGGAGTGGGGTGCCATTGCCTTCTTTGACTAAGGGGTGAGTGGGTAGAATAAAGGAATATTTGTGGATATTTTTATAAACAAGGTTTGTGTCCAATCTCTTTTCATTGTGAAAGAAGTCAAAAGAGCTGCACATGTATCTGTCATCTCCCACTTTCCCTGGGTATAGAATGAAAATTTGAGGACAAATACTAGAAATTAAGAAAATGAAGATCATGGCATCTGGTCCCATCACTTCATGGGAAATAGATGGGCAAACAGTGGAAACAGTGTCAGGCTTTATATTGGGGGCTCCAAAATCACTGCAGATGGTGACTGCAGCCATGAAATTAAAATACAGTTACTCCTTGGAAGAAAAGTTATGACCAACCTAGATAGCATATTCAAAAGCAGAGACATTACTTTGCCAACCAAAGGTCTATCTGGTCAAGGCTATGGTTTTTCCAGTAGTCATATATGGATGTGAGAGTTGGACTGTGAAGAAGGCTGAGTGCCAAAGAATTGATGCATTTGAACTGTGGTGTTGGAGAAGATCTTGAGAGTCCCTTGGACTGCAAGGAGATCCAACAAATCCATTTTGAAGGAGATCAGCCCTGTGATTTCTTTGGAAGGAATGATGCTAAAGCTGAAATTCCAGTGCTTTGGCCACCTCATGCGAAGAGTTGACTCATTGGAAAAGACTCTGATACGGGCAGGGATTCAGGGCAGGAAGAGAAGGGGACAACAAAGTATGAGATGGCTGGATGGCATCACTGACTCAATGGACGTGAGTCTGACTGAACTCTGGGAGTTGGTGGTGGACAGGGAGGCCTGGCGTGCTGTGATTTATGGGGTCGCAAAGAGTCAGACACAACTGAGCAACTGAACTGAACTGAACTGAACTGAAAGTTAAATGCTGAAAGAATGCTAAAATCTGGCAAGGAGAATGAATCAGAATAGGACTGCCAAACAAGGCAGAGATTAGCAAAGAACAATGATATGAAGCTAGAACAAGGGAAGTCAAGGAAAAAGCAGAGCCAGGGGCACCAAATAATTAATGGGTTTGCAGAATGAAGAAATTCTAGGGTGAAATAGAGATGCTTACCGTTACTTTTGTGGTGCCAAAAGCGTTTAGAACATTCATTTGAAAGGTTAAAGATACCTGAGTGGAAGGGCAGAGAAAATAATTATGCACTATTCATGAATATTTGAGCTGAATTTGCATATTAAATTGTTAATAAATTAACAATAATTTAGTTGTCACTTAGTAGGCACTAGACACACATTGTTGAGCGACTGACAGATCACCTGTCTGGACGTTCTTTCTTTGTCACTTATTCCCACTGTGTGCTCAGTCTATAGATATGAAATAAAAACATAACTGGGTGAGGGAGAGACCATGGGGGCAGAGTTGAAGGACACAGAACTCGCCTCCCTCAAAGGACACTTCACAAATACTGTTCCACCTATGGAACAGTTCTCACTGCAAACACCGCCAGTGGGAACTGGCAGAAAGAGTGTACAAACTGAGTGAGAGAAAGATCCACACAGAATCAGGTAGGAGTGGAAGAGAAGCAGTCAGGTTGGGACTGTGCCCTCAAGAAGAAACACAGAGCAGGAACCTTTCGGGCTGGTTGGAGGGCCAGTGGCAGTGAAGGAAGGCTGTCGGAAGCCTAGACTCCACTCCTGAGGAGCACATACACACTCCTGAAGCAAGGCAAATTGAATCTGTATGGGATCACTGGCCAGGATCCCGGGACCACACCTGCACAGACCCTATCCTAAACTGAGTGACTGCCTCAATCCCAGTTGCCTCAGGACACAGCTCCATGCTGGGGTGAAGGTTGCTGCAGCTGAGGGTAGCTCAGCTGTGAGGGACAAAGGCAGCTCCGGATCTGAGCTGCATCTGAGCGGAGCAAGGGAAGCTGTGATGGTGCTTACACAGGCCGTGGATCAGAGCCGCCTTGGGGGTCCAGCTATGGTGGGACTGCCACAGCCCAGGCCCAGACTCATACGGGCTCCGCACACCGGCCTTTCTGCCCAAACACTGCTCTCCTCCGGGGGTGAGAGCACAAGTGCTAGAGGGTAGCAGAACATACACTTAAAGGGAATGCAGCCAAGCAGGATTAGCCACCAGAGTTCATGCTCCACCAACTTAGGACCCACCTCCAACCCAGATAGGGCAGTGAAGGCCACTGAGGATAGGAGACTCCCCAGCTACACCTGACTGTGGTCTAACCACTGCAGGTTAAGGCCCACTTCCTTCCAAGGTGATAGCTACCAGCACATCCTGGGAAAAGGCAAGTCTTTTGTGTTCATATCAGATCTAGCTCTACCAGCAAAGTCACTGGGCACATGCAAACTATACACAGATACTCCCACACAAAAACATCCTCCTTCAAGATTGCAATAGGTAAACACTTCACTTAATTTCATAAAGTAAGAGAAAGTTAAAAGAATGAGAAGACAGGTTTCAATTGAAAGAGCAAGAAGAAACAAACACAAAAATTCAACAAAATTTGCAAGATAAAGAGCTCAAAGCATTAGAATAAGGATGCTAACTGAATTAGGGAAAAGAGTAGTAATAAAAATGTTAACTAAATAGGGAAGTTTGGTGTGAATTATATCAAGGAACTAGAAAATATATAAAAAAGAAGCAGTTAGAATTGAATAATTCAATAACTGAAATGAAAAGCACATAAGTAATTGTCAGCAGACTAGATGATAGAGAACTCCTCACTGATCTTGAAAAGATAGAACTATAAAAGGCATCAAGAGGAAAAAGCCACATACAAGGCAACTTTCATGGGGGTATTAGCTGACGTTTTTGTAGAAAATTTGCAGGCCAGAAGGCAATGGCAGTATATATTCTAAATCCTGAGAGGTAAAAACCTGCAACCTAGGATACTCTTGGGCTTCCCTGGTGACTCAGATGGTAAAGAATCCTCCTATAATGCAGAGGACCTGGGCTCCATTCCTTTGTGGGGAAGATCCCCTGGAGAAGGGCATGGCAACTCATTCCAGTATTCTTGCCTGGAGAATCCCCATGGACAAAGAAACCTGTTGGGCTACCATCCATGAGGTTACAGAGTCACACACAACTGAGCAACTAAGCACAAACTGACAGGATACACTATCCAGCAAGACTATCATTTAGAAGAGAAAGATTTTCTCTCAAATCAGGAAAGACAAGAAAGTCCATTCTTACTCCTTCAATTTAACTTAATACTGGAAAGCCTCACCACAATTGTGGTGGCACTATGGTGGGCTTAATGGAGATCTCTTCCAGGATGGCTTATTCCACACCGAAGTCTGGCACCCAAAGCCCCTGCCCCTGCAGCAGGCCACTGCTGACCCGTACTTCCACAGGAGACACTCAAACACTCAAAGACAGGTCTGGCTTAGTCTCTGTGGGGTCTTCTGGTGTGCAATGTTTGTGCCAAGACTTATACAGGACTGGGGAAACAGACTCTTGGAGGACACACACACACACACACACACACACACACACACACACACACACACAAATATCTTGTGCACACCAGGAACCAGGGGGAAACGAGCAGTGACCCCACAAGAGACTGACCCAGACCCACCTGTGAGTGTCCAGAAGTCTCCGGTGTGGCCTACTTCAGGGTCAGGGGCACTGAGTGCTTCAGTACCTGCATGGGACCTTTGAAGGAGGTCCTGTTATCTTCATTACCTTCACCAAAGTTTGGTCTCTGGTCCAAAAACAGGGAGGGAACACAGACCCACTCATCAACTGAAAATCTAATTAGACATTTTCTAAGCATTGCCTACCCATCAGAACAAGACCCAGTTTCCCCCAGAGTCAGCCTCTCCCATCAGAAAGCTTCCATAAGCCTCTTATCTTATACTTCAAAGGACAGACAGAATGAGAACCACAATCACAAAAAAAAAATAGTCAAACTGATCACATGGACCACAGCCTTGTCTAACCCAATGAAACAATGAGCCACCCAAGATGGAAGGGTCATAGTGGGGAGTTCTGAAAAAATGTGGTCCACTCAAGAGGGAATGGAAAACCACCTCAATATTCCTGCCTTGAGTATCCCATAAAGAATATGAAAAGGCAAAAAGATATGACACTTAAGGGGGAATTTCCCAGTTCTATAGGTGCCCAATATGCTACTAGAGAAGAGTGGAGAAATAACTCCAGGAAGAATGAAGAGATGGAACCAAAGGAAAAACAATACCCAGTTGTGGATGTGACTGGTGATGGAAGTAAAGTCTGATGTTTAAAAGAAGAATTATGCATAGGAATCTGAAATGTCAGGTTGACAAATTAAGGCAAATTAAAAGTGGTCAAACAGGAGATGGTAAGAGTGAGCATCAACATTTTAGGAATCAGTGAACTAAAATGGACTGGAATGGGTGAATTTAATACAGATGACCATTATATCTATTACTGGGGGCAAGAATCCCTTAGAAGAAATGGAATAGCCATCATAGACAACAAAAGAGTCCTAAATGCAATTCTTAGATATAATCTCAAAATGACAGAATGATTTCTGTCCATTTCTAAGACAAACAATTCAATATCACTGTAATCCAAGTCTATCCCCCAACCAGTAATGCTGGAGAAGCTGAAGTTGAAAGGTTTTATGAAGACCTACAAGACTTTCTAGAACAAACACCCTCCCCCCCACAAAAAAAGAAGTCCTCCTCATTATAGGGGACTGGAATGAAAAATGAAGAAATCAAAAGATACCTGGATTACTATAGGCAAATTTGGCCTTGGAGTAAAAAATGAAGAAGAACAAAATCTAACAGAGTTTTACCAAGAGAATGCACTAGTCATAGCAAAAACCCTCTTCCAACAACAAGAGAGATGACTCTACACATGGACATCACCAGATTGTCAATATCAAAATCATATTAATTACATTCTTTGCCTCCAAAGATGGAGAAGCTCTATAGAGTCAACAAAGACAAGACTGGAAACTGGCTATGGCTCAGATGATGAACTCCTTATTGAAAAACTCGGACTTTGATTAAAGAAAGTAGGGAAAATCACTGTCCATTCAGGTATGACCTAAATCAAATCCCTTACAATTATACAGTTGAAGTGACAAATAGATGCAAAAGATTAGATCTGATAGACAGAGTGGCTGAAAAACTATGGATGGAAAAACTATCCATTACTTTGGACAGGGGGCAGTGATCAAGACCATCCGCAAGAAAAGGAAATGCAAAAAGGCAAAATGGTTTCTGAGGAGGCATTACAAATAGCTGAGAAAAGAAGTGAAAGGCAAAGGAGAAAAGGAAAAGATACACCCATTTGAATGCGTAGTTCTAGAGAATAGCAAGGAGAGATAAGAAAGTCTTAGTGATGAATGCAAGGAAATAGAGGAAAACAATAGAATGGGAAAGACTAGAGATTGCTTCAAGAAAGTGACAGATACAAAGGGAGCATCTCAAGCAAAGATGGGCACAATAAAGGATAAAAATGGTATGGATCAAACATAAGCAGGAGATATTAAGAAGAGGTGGCAAGAATACACAGGAGAACTATACAAAAAAGATCTTCATGACCCAGATAACCATGATGATGTATTCACTCACCTAGAGCCAAACATTATCGAGTGTGAAATAAAGTGGGCCTTAAGAAGCATCACTACAAGCTAAGCTAGTGGACGTGATGGAATTCCAGTTGAGCTATTTCAAATCCTAAAAGATGATGCTGTGAAAGTGCTGCACTCAATATGGCAGCAAATTGGGAAAACTCAGTAGTGGCCACAGGACTGAAAAAAGTCAGTTTTCATTCCAGTTCTAAAGAAAGTCAATGCCAAAGATGCTAAAACTACCCAACAATTGCACTCTTTTCACACGCTAGCAAAGTAATGCTCAAAATTCTCCAAGCCAGGCTTCAACAGTATATGAACTATGAACTTCCTCAAGCTGGATTTTAAAAAGGCAGAGGAACCAGAGAGCAAATTGCCAACATCCACTGGATCACCAAAAGACAAGAAAGTTCCAGAAAAACATCTATTTCTACTTTATTGGCTATGCCAAAGTCTCTCACTGTGGATCACAACAAAATCTATAAAAGTCTTAAAGAGATGGGAATGCCAGACCACCTTATCTGCCTCCTGGGAAATCTGTATGCAAGTCAAGAAGCAATAGTTAGAACTGGACATGGAAAAACAGACTGGTTCCAAATCAGGTAAGGAGTATGTCAAGGCTGTATATTGTCAACCTGTTTATTTAACATATATGCAGAGTACATTATGCAAAATGCCTGGCTGTACAAAGCACAGGCTGGAATCAAGATTGCTGGGAGAAATATCAATAACCTCAGACATGCAGATGAGACTACCCTTATTGGAAAAAGTAAAAAGCTAAAGAGCCTCTTGATGAAAGTGAAAGTGAAGAGTGAAAAAGTTGGCTTAGAAGTCAACATTCAGAAAACTAAGATCATGGCATCCAGTCCCATCACTTCACAGCAAATAGATGGGGAAACAATGGAAACAGTGAGAGACTTCATCTGGGGAGGTGGGGGGCTCCAAAATCACTGCAGATGGTGACTGCAGCCATGAAATTAAAAAATGCTTGCTCTTTGGAAGAAAAACTATGACCAACCTAGACAGCATATTAAAAAGAAGAGCCATTACTTTGCTGACAAATTTCTGTCTAGTCAAAGCTATGATTTTTATAGTAGTCATGTGTGGTTGTGAGATTTGGACTTAAAGAAAGCTGAGCTCAAAGGAATTGATGCTTTTGAACTGTGGTGTTGGGGAAGACTCTTGAGAGTCCTCAAAGTGATGAAATGTGTGTATAAAAATTTAGTAATTGTTTTATCTTAAAAGGTCAAGCTGCATAAGCTTTCTCATGGTTCCACCTTTTCACTGACCCATAACATTCTAAAGCAGTAAGTTGGCAATGAGTTGCAACTTCCTGACTTCTTCATTAAAAAAAAAAAAAAGTTGCTTAATTGAAGATCTGAAAGGAAAAAATTAGCTGTTCTGATTGAAGACAGGTCCTCAAGACTATTTACACTGTCTCAATTAATTTTCCTTCTATTATAAAAATGAAACAAAATGTGCATGTAATGACAATGCCCAGTTAAGGTTAAAATCCTTACAATGTAATGCTTATGTCAGAGATGAGCTTTACTCAACTGTGTTTTTATGGTTTATTTGCCATGTTGTAACATATATACTATTAAAACTATGGAAAGCAGTAATTTACTATGTGAAGCAATGGGAAAGAGTTCTTAGATATAACTTCTTTAGTTTACTCTATGATAGCCCTGATAATCTTTTACATGCTTAAATAGAAATAATTCCAATATTATTTCAGTTCTATAGCCCAGATTTTGCCATGGAGGACAGTCCTAAGACTGTAATGTGAAGTGCCTGAATTCAAAACCAAGCTGTGTTACTTATTAGGTGTTCCTTAATACATTTAGATCTCAATTTCCTAGCCTGAAATATAATATTAATAATCAAATCTACCAGGTTACTATGAGTTATACATGAAGTGATAATAAAGTTATATATAAAACTACATATAACTATATAAGTTATAAGTCACTCTGTTGTTGCTGTTGTTACTGTTTTTATTCTTGGTAGTAATAATATACTAATTATTAATTAGTATAATTAAGTCACTAAGTAATCCAGTTGTGTCCCGACTCTTTGCGACCCCATGGACTGTAGTCTATCAGGCTCCTCCATCAATTGGATTCTCCAGGCAGGAATACTGGAGTGGGTTGCCATTTCCTTCTCCGGGAGATCTTCCCAACCCAGGGATTGAACCCAGATTTCCCTCACTGTAGGCAGACACTTTACCATCTGAGCCACCAGGGAAGTCCAATAATATATATACTAATACCATAATAATTTAGGCTTATATTCTTATAAATATTTATAGTTTTAATATTATTAGACATCAATCAAAGATGTTTAGTTAATTTTATACAATATTTTATAAGACAAGTTTTATTATAAGATAGTAGCTAATGAGATAAAAACCTTTATAAAGAAAATTCTTAAAGAGATGGGAATATTATACTACCTTACTTGTCTCCTGAGAAACCTCTATGAAGATCATAAAGCAACAGGTAGAATTAGACATGGAACAACAGACTAGTTCAAAACTGGGAAAGGAGTATACAAGGTTGTATATTGTCACCCTGCTAATTTAACTTATATGCAGAGTACATCATGCGAAATGCCAGGCTGGAGGAATCACAAACTATAATCAATATTGCCAGGAGAAATATCAACAGCATCAGATACACAGATGATACGACTCTAATGGCAGAAAGTGAAAAGAAACAAAAGAGCCTCTTCATGAAGGTGAAAGAACTGGCTTGAAATATAGCATTCAAAAAATCAGATCATTGCATCTGGTCCCATCACTTCAAGGCAAACAGAAAGGGGAAAAGAGGAAGCAGTGACAGATTTTGTTTTGAGAGACTCTAAAATCACTGTGGATGATGACTGTAGCCATGAAATTAAAAGATGCTTGCTCCTTGGAAGCAAAGTTATATAAACCAAAACAGTGTATTAAAAAGCAGAAACATCATTTTGCCAATGAAAGTCCATGTATCAAAGCTATGATTTTTTCCAGCAGTCGTGTGCAAATGTAAGAGTTGGATCATAAGGAAGTCTGAGGGCTAAAGAATTGATGCTTCTGAACTGTAGCACTGGAGAAGACTCTTGAGAGTCCCTTGAACTAACTGCAAGGGGATCAAACCAGTTGACCCTAAAGGGAATAATCCTGAATATTCTTTGAAAGGATGGATGCTGAAGCTGCAGCTCCAATACTTTGGCCACCTGATGTGAAGAGCCACCTCACTGGAAAAGACTTTGATGCTGGGAAAAGTTGAAGGCAAAAGGAGAAGGGGGCAAGTGAGGATGAGATGATTAGATAGTAGCATGGACTCAGTGGACATGAATTTGAGCAAACTTTGGGAGATAGTGGAAGACAAAGGAGCCTGGCATGCTGCAATACATGGAATCACCAAGAGTCTGACTTGCCTTAGCAACTAAACAACAAAAACAGCAATAAATAAGACATTTCTGATGTGCTAAATTGATGACTGAATCATAAATTTGTGATTTCTTATTTTTAGTTTCCTTCATAGACTTCTTCTAACTTCTTTTAAAATGCTGGTATTCCCCCATGGGGTCTTGCCTCAGCCACTTTGCCTCTATAAATTTCCATTCTTGATTAGAATTTACTTCATGCTTTTTAATATTAATTTTTATAAAGTTCAAATTCCTTAAATGATACTTTATAATACATCTCTTGATTGTTTCTCACACACCATTATATAGTTCACTTCTCCTGAAATACCAAGCCCCAGTGAAAATGGCCTTTTTAAAGATTTTGAGTCCTTGGTTCTCTCATTGGCTTTAACAACTCTGCAAATGCCATTCCCTCAACTTCAGATATTTATTGCATATCTGTGGAATAACTCCTATTCATCCTTCAGGTATGAACATGACTGTAATAGCTTCAGGAACTCTTTTTCTACATCTACATCTACCCTCTAGTGAGTTAACCTCTTTCATGTACTCGGATAGTATTTTGCATTATCTCTATTGTGCTCAATTGCTAAGTCATATCTGACTTAGTGTAAGACCATGGACTATAGCCTGCCAAGTTACTCTGTCCATGGGATTCTCCAGGCAAGAATTCTGGAGTGGGTTGCCATCCCCTTCTCCAGAGGATCTTCCTAACGCAGGGATCAAACTCACATTTCCTGCATTGCAGGCAGATTCATTCCTATCTGAGCCACCAGGGAATCCCTTTATTATCTCTATCAAACCTGATATTTAACTCGTTGTTTAATTCTATGCCTTTGCCATTGGATTATTTAAGGTCAATAATAGCAGGGATTCTGTCTTACTCTCTGAGTTTCCCTAAGCAAGGACTAGACCAGTTAATTAGTCACACTCAATAAATACAAATCAATGAATCTTATGGTCTCATCTTCACATGTGTGACACGTTTACTTGGTATCTACTGAATTTCCCACTTGTATCTAAAAGCTCAGCATTGTAAGAGTGAATCTACCACCATCCCCCTCAAACATGTTCCTCTTCATACATTCTCTATCATGAAAGGTGGTTCTCTGCTTTGCGTGCTAGACTTGCTCCTCTCTTCTCCAAACCAATCATCAACCTTGCCAAATGTATTTTACATAAAAGATGCCAAATTCATCCTTTCTTCTATGTAAGTTCACAGAAGAAAGATTTGAGGATAGTAGTGGAGACTTTGCTCAAGCCTTCTTCATTCCCCTGCATCAATCAATGTCTCTCCTTGGCTCCAACACTGTTCTTTTTAAATCCATCTTCCATTCACTTGGAAGGGTGAGTTACTTACAATACAGATCACAGATTGTCACTTTTGTGCTTTAAAATCTTCAAAAGTATATGGAATTTGTACACTGAATTTGCAAATACTTTCTATATATTTGGAAAGAATAATTCATGAGATACTTGTGTGAAGTGTGATATTTCTAAAGAAAGTGCCACAAAAGATTACTAGAAACCGTTTCCTATCTTGAGTAGTATATGAAATAGGAATAGTTTAGGATTCAAATAAAAACAAACAGAATAATATTATATATTAATACACATATATTAAATACATATACTATGGAACTATTAGGGAGAAGGAAATGGCAACCCACTCCAGTACTCTTGCCTAGAGAATCCCGTGGACAGAGGAGCCTGGTGGGCTGCTGTCCATAGAGCCACACAGTGTCAGACACAACTGAAGTGACTTAGCATGCATGCATGCATTGGGGAAGGAAATGGCAACCCACTGCAGTATCCTTGCCTGGAAAATCCCAGGGACAGAGGAGCCAGGTGGGCTGCCACAATGGGTTCGCACAGAGTTGGACACGACTAAAGCGACTCAGCAGCAGCAGCAGCATGGAACTATACATGACTCTCTGGAAGCCCCATTATCTTTTAGCAATCCGACTTCTATTATTGGTGCTGCAACATCCTCAACATATGGCTTCACTTAAAGGTCCATGGTGGCTACTTCAGCTCCAGTCAGGTGTCCTAACTGTTTAACAGTCAACAGGAAAGTGTGGAGGAGAATAAAACCACAGCACCCCTTATGCGATCCCTGGTTTGGGAAGATCCCCTGGAGAAAGGCATGGCAGGCCATTCCATTATTCTTGCCTGAAGAATCCCATGGACAGAGGAGAGCCTGGTGGGCTACAGTCTATGGGCTCTCAAAGGGTGAGATACGACTGAGCAACTTTCACTCACTCACTCACCCCCTTATTTTACACATGTAGTTACACATGCAATTTTGAAGCAAGGTTATGTTGGCCTTCTCGACTATGTTGCAGAATATTCTTTATTTTTTCTGTTTTCTGTATGTGTTTGTATGTTAAATCTAAATTTTCCTCAAAAGTTTGATAGAACATGTCTTAAAATATTTAGGCATGAAGTCTGAAAAACCTTTTTAACTATGTTTCAACTTTTTCATGAGTCAATAACATCATTCAAATGTTTCATTTCTGCTTGTGTCACACTTGTTAAGATACATAAAATGCATTTGTGTGAAGTGCTTACTGAATTCTAGCAGAAAATGTGTTCTCTGTGATACTAATTTTTAAACTTCTTAAAACTTTCTTCACATTCCAGTGCATGTACAACTTTAATAATATTCCATAAAGCCTAAAGATACTTTCCATTTTTAGCTGTAAATTTCTATATAATAACTATATATTTTTATTCAAATTTCTATGTTTTTATTAAATTTTTGACTAACTTAAGACATGTACATTGAAACCTCCAACTGTGCTCATAGATTTCTCAATTTCTTACTGTATTCCTATTGATTTTTGCTTTATATGTGATCTATTTTAACATAAAATACTTTAGAATTTTTAACATCTTCCTAGGAAATTGAACCTTTTTATACTGTGTAATGAAACTCTCTCTCCTCAATGATACTTTTGTATTAAGGCCTCTTTTTCAATCTTTTAACATAGCTGATATGTAAATTTTCTTTTGGCACATATGTGTCAAATATATCTTATGCTATATTTTTCCCTGTATTATTAGATCTTTTTACTTTACACATATTTTTCCCTTTACAACTGCCATTTTGCACTGTTATTTATTACTATGTATGTTATATGTTTAATTCTCTCCAAACCCAAAGATAACTAGAATTATTATTCTGTTTTGTTTCTGAATAATTAAAACTTAGTTTAAATAATTTTCCCAAAGTCATATAACAGTCAATGAGAGACCAAAGCCTCGGTAGTCAGCAAACTCCAGCCTTTAACTGCTTTGTTATACTCTGTGCCAAGAAAAGTTTAAATTATGTTCATTATTCCTTACCGAATGAGGGAGGGTGATGAATGCAACGGCTCAGCAAACTTTTTTCTATACAGAGGCAGATAGCAGACCATTTAGTCTTTTGCAATGTGGTTTCTGTCACGACTAGTCAACTCTGATGTTTAGCAAAAAGAAGCCACTGATACATAATACATGAATGAATGAGCAATTATGTGTTCTAGTGAAACTGTATTATAGACACTGAAATTTTAATTTTATATAATATGCATATGCCAAAAAGTTTTATTTTTATTTTGTTTTACTCTCTCCCCTCTAGACCTTTAAAACGTAAAAACCATTAATTCCTTATATGAAGTGAAGTGAAAGTCGCTCAGTTGTGTCTGACTCTTTGTGACTCCAGGGGATTTCTTTAGGCCAGAATACTGGAATGGGTAGCCTTATCCCTCCTCCAGGGTATCTTCCCAACCGAGGGATTGAACCCAGGTCTCCCGCACTGCAAGTGGACTCTTTACCAGCTGAGCCACAAGGGAAGTCCAAGAATACTTGAGTGGTTAGCCTATCACTCCTCCAGCGGATCTTCCCGACCCAGAAATCACAACTGAACCAGGGTATCCTGCATTGCAGGTGCACTTTTTACCAACTGAACTATCAGAGAAGTCCAATTCCTCAGAGTTTACAGTAAGACAACTGGGGGCCTGGCCCATGAACTGTAGTTTGCAAAACGTATACAGATTGCCATTTTTAAAAACTCTTAACTTTTAGACATTGTGTTGTTGTTTAATAAGATTAATTGTATTAAATTAAAAGTTCACTAACATGTTAGAAATGGTTCTCCAGTTACATAGCTAAAGGAGTGTTACAACACATGTATGAGCCTGCAAACCTTCCCAGCACATCTCTTACTCATACTCCTTTGGAGTGTCTTAATATAAACTCAAACAAAATACTCTTTGTTAAATTTTTGCTTAGAGTCCAAGTGATAACTTTTCTGACAATTATTTTCTTGATGATTTTGTCTCTAATTGGTTAATTAGAATAAACTGATCTCTAACATTGAAATCCAAATTTCCAATCTATGAATTATTAGTTTGTTTTGTAAATATGTATCTGCCATAAATATTTTTGCTTGCTTGAGGAATTTTTACATCATAGTGCATTGTATACTACATGTTAACAGATTACGGGGTTGGGGGAGCTATTTGAGATCAATTTCAGAAGCAACTGTTGACTCAAATTTAAGGACCATGTTTCAGTGTGTGGCATATGTATGGTCCTATCAAAGTAAAGGAGTGGGTGAAATACAAAATAAAAAGAGGATATGAGTAAATATCAGGTTC
This sequence comes from Nanger dama, assembly GCA_917880005.1. Lineage (NCBI taxonomy): Eukaryota > Metazoa > Chordata > Mammalia > Artiodactyla > Bovidae > Nanger > Nanger dama. The sequence goes on along the minus strand of CAKJTW010000014.1, from coordinate 2,085,826 downwards.
AAAGTAAAAAGAGATTCTAATACCCTTTTCTGACTGACAAGTGATCAGTCATATCCCACTCTACAATCCTGTAGCCCTCAAGGATCCTCTGTCCGTGGGATTTTTCCAAGCAAGAATACAGCAGTGGGTTGCCATTTCCTTCTCCAGGGGATATTCCCAATCCAGGGATCGATCAAACCAATGTCTCTTGCATCTGTTGCATTGGCAAGCAGATTCTTTACCAGTAGTTGCCACCTTTAGGGAGGACAAAATAGTCTCATGACCAAGTGGGCTTTATCCCAGGGATGCAAGGATTCTTCAATATCCTCAACTCAATCAATATAATACACCACATTAACAAATTGAAAAATAAAAACCGTATGATTATCTCAATAGATGCAGAGAAACCCTTTGACAAAATTCAAAGTCCATTTATGATAAAAACTCTCCAGAAAGCAGGAATAGAAAGAACATACCTCAACAAATGACTTTAAAATAATAAAAGCACAAAGAAAAGTAAAATAAAAATAAAAGCTATATATGACAAACCCACAGCAAACATTATCCTCAGTGGTGAAAAACTGAAAGCATTTCTCCTAAAGTCAAGAACAAGACAAGGGTGCCCACTCTCACCACTACTATTCAACACAGTTTTAGAAGTTTGGGCCACAGCAGTCAGAGTAGAAAAATAAATAAAAGGAATTCAGATTGGAAAAGCAGAAGTAAAACTCTCACTATTTGCAGATGACATGATCCTCTTACATAGAAAACCCAAAGACTCCACCAGAAAGTTACTGGAGCTAATCAATGAATATAGTAAAGTTGCAGGATATAATGTTAACACAGAAAAATCCCTTACATTCCTATATGCTAACAATGAGAAAACAAAGGGAAACTAAGGAAACAATTCCATTCACCATTTAAATGAAAAGAACAAAATACTTAAGAATATATCTACCTAAAGAAACAAAAGACCTAGGTACAGAAAACTATAAAACACTGGTGAAAGAAATCAAAGAGGGCACACATAGATGGAGAAATATACAGTGTTCATGGATCGGAAGAATCAATATAGTGAAAATGAGTATACTACCCAAAGCAATGTATAGATTCAATGCAATGTATCAAGCTGCCAACAATATTTTTCAGATAGGTGGAACAAATAATTTCACAGTTTGTATGGAAATACAAAAACAAACAAACCTTGAATAACCAATCCAATCTTGAGAAAAAAAGATGAAAATGGAGGAATCAATCTGCCTGACTTCAGGCTCTACTACAAAGCCACAGTCATCAAGACAGTTTGGCACTGGCACAAAGACAGAAATATAGATCAATGGAACAAAATAGAAAGCCCAGAGATAAATCCACGCACGTATGGACACCTTATCTTTGACAGAGGAGGCAAGAATGTACAATGGAGAAAAGACAATCTCTTTAACAAGTAGTGCTGGGAAAACTGGTCAATCACTTGTAAAAGAATAAAACTAGAACACTTTCTAACACCATACACAAAAATAAACTCAAAATGGATTAAAGATCTAAATGTAAGACCAGAAAATATTAAATTCCTAGAGGAAAACATAGGCAAAACACTCTCCAACATAAACCACAGCAGGATCCTCTATGACCCACCTCCCAGAATATTGGAAATAAAAGCAAAAATAAACAAATGGACCTAATTAAACTTAAAAGTTTCTGCACAACCAAGAAAACTATAAGCAAGGTGAAAAAAAAAAGCCTTCAGAATGGGAGAAAATAATAGCAAATGAAGCAATGGAAAAAGAATTAATCTCAAAAATATACAAGCAACTCCTGAAAATCAATTCCAGAAAAATAAAAGACCCAATCAAAAAGTGGGCCAAAGAACTAAACAGACATTTCTCCAAAGAAGACATACAGATGGCTAACAAACACATGAAAAGATGTTCAACATCACTCATTATCAGAGAAATGTGAATCAAAACCACAGTGAGGTACCATTTCATGCCAGTCAGAATGGCTGTGATCCAAAATTCTACAAGCAATAAATGCTGGAGAGTGTGGGGAGAAAAGGGATCCTCTTACACTGTTGGTGGGAATGCAAACTAGTACAGCCACTATGGAGAACAGTCTGAAGATTCATTTAAAAAAAAACAAAAAAACAAAAAAAACCCTGGAAATAGACCTGCACTATGGCCCAGCAATCCCACTGCTGGGCATACACACTGAGGAAACCAGAATAGAAAGAGACACATGTACCCCAATGTTCATTGCAGCACTGTTTATAATAGCCAGGACATGGAAGCAACCTAGATGTCCATCAGGAGACAAATGGATAAGAAAGCTGTGGTACATATATACAATAGAATATTACTCAGCCATTTAAAATAATCCATTTGATCCATTTCTAATGAGGTGGATGAAACTGGAGCCTATTAAACAGAGTGAAGTAAGCCAGAAAGAAAAATACCAATACAGTATGCTGCTGCTGCTAAGTCACTTCATGCATGTCCAACTCTGTACGACCCCATAGATGGCAACCCACCAGGCTCCCCAGTCCCTGGGATTCTCCAGGGAAGAACACCAAGAACACTGGAGTGGGTCGCCATTTCCTTCTCCAATGTGTGAAAATGAAAAGTGAAAGGGAAGTCACTCAGTCGTGTCTGACTCTTAGCAACCCCATGGACTGCAGTCCACCAGCCTCTGCCATCCATAGGATTTTCCAGGCAAGAGTACTAGAGTGGGGTGCCATTGCCTTCTCCCCAATACAGTGTACTAATGTATATATATGGAATTTAGAAAGATGGTAACAATAACCCTGTATGCAAAACAGCAAAAAGATACAGATGCATAGAACAGTCTTTTGGACTCTGTGGGAGAGGGAAAGGGTGGGATGATTTGGGAGAATGGCATTGAAACCTGTATAATATCATATAAGAAACGAATCACCAGTCCAGGTTCGACTCATGATACAGGATGCTTGGGGCTGGTGCACTGGGATGACCCAGAGGGATGGGATGGAGAGGGAGGGAGGTGGGGGGTTCAGGATGGGAAACACATGTACACCCATGGAGGATTCCAGTTAATGTATGGCAAAACTAATAAAATATTGTAATGTAAAATTAATTAATTAATTAATATTTTTTTAAAAGAGTCTGAAGAAATAAGATTTCTAGAAGAAAAGGGAGTAAAGAAAGAAGGCATTCTTGGTACAGTAGGCAGAATAAATCAAAATGTGAAAGTGAAAAAGCTCATGGAGTGTTTTTCAGATGCTAAGAAGTGTTTGGTGAAATCTTTGGCATATGGGATTTACAGGGAGGTGCAAGTTGAGACTAGTGATGTGACTGTGGTGACTATGCTTCACAAAGATTAATGGTTGGCCCTGTGCCATTGCGTATTTACTAAAGTTTTTAAAACTCATGAGAGAGTATGGAATGTAACAAGAATCATCAATTCATGGAAGAAGAGATAAGATCTACTAAACAGATGGAATATACCAGAATAATTTGGTGACTAAACACAGTAATCATTGTCATACAAAATATTACATTCTAACTATTTTTCAATATTTATTTTCTGGTTTTATTATGTTTTGATAGTTGCCAAATTATCACCAATAACAAACAAACATTTTTCTCTACTAGAGGAAAATAGCATAAATGTTCTCCTTTATAATATCCTGCTACTTCAATTTGCAAAGTAGAGAAAAGAATTTTTAGGGATATTACTCTCTGGAACGTTTACATTTTGGCCTACTATACCCTGCCAGAAATGATTTCATGTCATAGGATAAGTTATGTGAGTGCACATGCTACTTTGGTTCTCTCTTACTTCATTGGGAATCATTTAAGCTCTTTTCATATGAAATTTAGAAAATGATATTTGAAAGGAGCATTTCTATCAATTCTAGTAAGAAAAGATTTGAGCTATCAGTCATTTAAAAATTTTGTTTACTTATATCTTAAAATCCCACAAGCATAACCTTAAAAGGTCAATTTAGAAAAAGATGACAAGTAGAGTATAAAATTAAAACTAACATTCTGTCACTGATATATCATGAAAATATTATTTTTCTGCAGTTTTATTTTAAATTTGATAATTTATGTTAATTCTTATTTACATTTTTACCTGAAATGTATGTCATTTGAAGTATTTCAGTTACTTCATTTTATGAGTTTTATGTTATCTATTTACATTATCTCATAGTAAAGAATCTGCCTGCAATGCAAGAGATGCAGGTTTGATACTTGGGTCAAGAAGATCCCCTGGAGAAGGAAATGGCAACCCATTCCTGTACTTTTGTCTGGGATATCCAGTGGACAGTGGAATCTGGTGGGCTACCATCAATCAATAGGGTCTCAAAGAATCAGGCATGACTTAGCAACTAACACTTTGCTCAGTTACTTAGAAAATAAGTGATAAATAGAATCAAAGATTTCACATGCCTATTAAGTCTAAAAAAATACCCTTCTAAGTTAATTTAAATGAAAAAGAATTTCTCTGTACCTCATCCCAGCCCCAGTGCCATGAAGATCTATGTTTTTTGTGTTTTTTTTACACAAGAGATATACATAGTGTATTAATTAAGGAGTTCAGTTAAATTCAGTTCAGTCACTCAGCCGTGTCCAACTCTTTAAGACCCCATGGACTGCTGCATGCCAGGCCTCCCTGTCCATCACCAACTCCTTGAGCTTGCTCAAAATCATGTCCATTGAGTCAGTGATCTCATCCAGCCATCTCATCGTCTGTCATCCCCATCTCCTTCCACCTTCAATCATTCCTGGCATCAGGACCTTTTCTTTCTTCTCTTTTCTTTTTCTTTTATTATTTATTATTATTATTATCATTTACTTTACAATATTGTATTGGTTTAGCCATACATCCACGTGAATCCACCAGGGGTGTACACGTGTTCCCCATCCTGAACCCTCTTTCCACTTCCCCTCCCTGTACCATCCCTCTGGGTCATCCCAGTGCACCAGCCCCAAGGATCCTGTATCATGCATCGAACCTGGACTGGCAATTCGCAGCACTGTTTATAATAGTCAGGACATGGAAGCAACCTAGATGTCCATCAGCAGATGAATGGATAAGAAAGCTGTGGTATATATACACAATGGAGTATTACTCAGCCATTAAAAAGAATACATTTGAATCAGTATCTTTTCAAATGAGTCAGTTCTTGTCACAAGTTGGCCAAAGTATTAGAGTTTCAGCTTGAGCATTAGTGCTTCCAATGAATATTTAGGACTAATTTCCTTTAGGATGGACTGGTTGGATATCTTTGCAGTCCAAGGGACTCTTAAGAGTCTTCTCCAACACCACAGTTCAAAACCATCAATTCTTTGGCACTCAGCTTTCTTCATAGTCCAACTCTCACATCCATACATGACTACTGGACAAACCATAGTTTTTACTAGATGGACCAATATTGGCAAAGCAGTGTTTCTGCTTTTTAATATGCTGTCTAAGTTGGTCATTACTTTTCTTCAAAGGAACAAGTATCTTTCAGTTTCATGGCTTTAATCACCATCTGCAGTGATTTTGGAGCTCCCCAAATTAAGTCTGTTGCTGTTTCCACTGTTTCCCCATCTATTTACCATGAAGTGATGCCATGATCTTAATTTTCTGAATGTTGATTTTAACCCAACTTTTTCACTCTCCTCTTTCAATTTCATCAAGAGACTCTTTATTTCTTCTTTGCTTTCTGTCCTAAGTGTGGTGTCATGTGCATACTTGAGGCTATTGATATTTCTCCTGGCAAACTTGATTCCAGCTTGTGCTTCATCCAGACCAGCATTTCTCATGACGTAATCTGCATATAAGTTAAATAAGTAGGGTGACAATGTACAGCCTTGACTTGCTCCTCTCCTGATCTGGAACCAGCCTTTTGTTCCATGTCCAGTTCTAACTGTTGATTCTTGACCTGCATGCAGATTTCTCAAGAGGAAGGTCAGGTAGTCTGGTATTCCTATCTTTAAGAATTTTCCACAGTTTGTTGTGATGCATGCAGTCAAAGGCTTTGGCATAGTCAATAAAGCAAAAATATATATATATTATTTTTTCTGGAACTTTCTTGCTTTTTCAATGATCCAAGAGCTGTTGGCAATTGGATCTCTGGCTCCTCTGCGTTTTCTAAATCCAGCTTGAACATCTGAAAATTCTAGCTTCATGCAATGTTGAAGCCTGGCTTGGAGAATTTTGAACATTACTTTGCTAGCGTGTGAAGTGAATCTAATTGTGCAGTAGTTTGAGCATTCTTTGGCATTACCTTTCTCTGGGATTGGAATGAAAACACCTTTTCCAGTCCTGTGGCCACTGCTGAGTTTTCCAAATGTGCTGGCATATTGAGTGCAACACTTTCACTGCATCATCTTTTAGGATTTGAAATAGCTCAACTGGAATTCCATCACCTCCACTAGCTTTGTTTGTAGTGAACGCTTTCTATGGCCCACTTGACTTCACATTTCAAGATTTCTGGCTCTAGGTGAGTGATCACACCATTGTGGTTATCTGGATTATTAAAATCTTTTTGTATAGTTTTTCTGTGCATTCTTGCCACCTTTTCTTACTATCTTCTGCTTTTGCTAGGTTCATATCACTTCTGTCCTCTACTGTGCTCATCTTGGCATGAAATTTACCCTCAGTATCTCTGTTTTTTTAATATCTCTAGTCTTTCACATTCTATTGTTTTCCCTATTTCTTTGCACTGATCACTGAGAAAGGCTTTCCTATCACTCTTTTCTATCCTTTGGAATTCTGCATTCAAATGGGTATGTATATCTTTCCTTTTCTGCTTTGCCTTTCATGCCTCTTCTTTTCATAGATATTTGTAATATCTTCTCAAACAATGATTTTACATTACTTTTTCTTCGGTATGGTCTTGATCACTGCCTCCTGTACAATGTCCCGAACCTCCATCCATAGTTCTTCAGGCACTGAGTCTATTTGTCACTTCCATCGTATAATCATGAGACATTTTATTTAGATCATACCTGAATGGCCTAGTGGTTTTCCTCACTTTATTAAGTTTATGTCTGAATTTGGCAATAAGAGTTCATGATCTGAGCCACAGTCAGTTCCTTGTGTTGTTTTTACTGACTGTATAGAGCTTCTCCATCTTTGGCTGCAAAGAATATAATCAATTTAATTTCAGTATTGACCATCTGGTGATGTCCATGTGTAGAGTCTTCTCTTGTGTTGTAGGAAGAGGGTGTTTTCTATGGCGAGTGTGTTCTCTTGGCAAAACTCTATTAGCCTTTGCCCTGCTTCATTCTGTACTCCAAGGCCAAATTTACCTGTTATTCCAGGTATTTCTTAACTTCCTATTAAGGAGTTAGCAGATTTTAAAAGACAATGGCTGTTTGATGAGAATGATAGGCTTGAGAGTGAGTTATCTTCTTAAATATCAAGTGCATGTTGGCTATGTACTATGGTAGTCAGGGAAAAGCAGGTTGCTTTTTAAAATAACAAGGAAAAAAAAAGACAAAGAAAGGGAATTTTTATTTCTTAAAAAATAGCCTTCATGGTAGCACCTGAGCTGAAAATTATTATTTTTTCTTGTTAAAAACATGAAACAATGTAAATCCTTACTAGATCAAAAGGTCTATTAAAGTCATGGAGCTGTCAGAATAGAGACAGTGCTACCCACTGGAGCAGATGGTAGTAGAGTCAAGCAGTATACAGCCCTGAGAAGTATGTGATCAATAGTGTTTTCAGCCTCATGGCTATACAGAATCTAAGACATGCCCCCAGAGGGGGAGGACCATTAATGTAATATAACCTTGAAAAGTAGAATTAAAGAACATCCCAAGTTAGCTGAACTCGATACAGATAGACACAAAGTGGAACGGATCATGAAATACTTAAGATTTTTCACAGAAAAATAATCCTGTTCAGCGCTGCATTCCTGTGCCCAGATATTTACATTAACACACACACACACACAGAGTAACATTTTTAAAAGTAGCAGTACTAGAATTTCATCAAAAACAGCAAGAGTTAAGGTACTGAAATCACATGTACATTAGAATGAATTAAAGAAGTACTGGAGCTAGCACATTGCTAATGAAAAAACTGGTGAGAAAATGAACTGCTTAGTAGAAATAGACATGAAATAGATAATGCTGAAGAGCATAGACAGGACCAAGTCTGAGTATAGGGCCTTTGGGCATCCATAATATTAGAATTTACCAGTTACCATAAATCTTAGATCTGAAACTTTTCACTCCTAATTTCTAGAATAGGACTGAGCAAACTAAATCTGGAGGATCCATTCTGGCCAGCAGCTTTTTTTCCCCCAAATAAAATTGTACTGGAGCACAGCCAGATATTCATTTATGTATCATTTGTGGCCACTTTTTCACTACAGTCCCTGGGTTGAGAAGATCTCCTGGAGAATGAAATGGCAACTCACTCCAGAATTCTTGCCTGGAAAATCCGATGGATGGAGAAACCTGGTCGTCTACAGTCAGTGGAGTCACAAAGAGTCAGACACAACTGAGAGACTTCACTCACTCACTCACACTCACTACAATGGCAGAGCTGAGTAGTTGCAATAGAAATCTTACAGCCTACAAAGCCTAAAATATATACTACCTGACCCTTTACAGAAGTTTGCTAACCCATGATTTAGAATCTTCACTGAAAATTGATTCAGTTCAGTTCATTTCAGTCACTCGGTTGTGTGTGTTTTGATTCTTTGCAACCCCATGGACTGCAGCACACCAGACTTCCCCATCCATCACCAGCTCCTGTAGCTTGCTCAAACCCATGTCCATCTAGTAAGTGATGCCATCCAACTGTCTCATCCTCTGTCATCCCCCTCTCCTCCTGCCTTCAATATTTCCCAGTATCAGAGTTTTTTTTTTTTTTTTAATGAGTCAGTTCTTTGCATCAGGTGCCCAAAATATTGGAGTTTCAGCTTCAGCATCAGTCCTTCCAATGAATATTCACGACTGATTACCTTTAGGATGGACTGTTGAGATCTCCTTGCAGTCCAAGGGACTCTCAAGAGTCTTCTCCAACACCACAGTTAAAAGCATCAATTCTTTGTTATTCAGCTTTCTTTATAGTCCAAATCTCACATCTATAAGTGACTACTGGAAAAGTTATAGCTTCAACTAGACGGACTTTTGTCGACAAAGTAATGTCTCTGCTTTTTCATATGCTGCCTAGGTTGGTCATAGCTTTTCTTCTGAGGGGCAAGTGTCTTTTAATTTCAAGGCTGCAGTCACCATCTGTAGTGATTTTGGAGCCTCCCAGCCAAATGAAGTCTCTCATTTTTTCCATTGTTTCACCATTTATTTGTCATAATCTTAGTTTTTTAAATGTTGAGTTTTAAGTCAACTTTTTCATTCTCCTTTTCACTTTCATCAAGAGGCTCTTTAGATATTATTTGTTTTCTATGGTAAGGATGGTGTCATCTGTGTATCTGAGGTTAATGATATTTCTACAGGCAGACCTTATTCCAGTTTATGCTTCATCCAGCCTGGCATTTCTCATGATGTACTCTGCATAGAAGTTAAATAAGCACGGTGATAGACTTGGCATACTCCTTTTCCAATTTGGAACTAGTGAATTGTTCCATGTCCAGTTCTAATTGTTGCTTCTTGAACTGCATACAGATTTCTCAGTAGGCAGCTCAGGTATTCCCATCTCTTTAAGACGTTGCTATAGTTTGTTGTGATTCACACAGTCAAAGTCTTTGGCACAGTCAATAAAGCAGAAATAGATGTTTTTCTGGAACTCTCTTGTTTTTCTTATGATCCAATGGATGTTGCAATTTGATCTCTGGTTCCTCTACCTTATCTAAATCTAACTTGAACATCTAAAAGTTCTAGGTTCATGTATTGTTGAAGTGTGGCTTGGAGAATTTTGAGCATTACTTTGCTGTCATGTGAGATGAATCCAATTGTGTGATAGTTTGAACATTCTTTGCCATTGACTTTCTTTGGAATTGGAGTCCCTGATGTCTCAGATGTTAAAGTGTCTGCCTGGAATGCGGGAGACCAGTGTTTGATCCCTGGGTGGGGAAGATCCCCTGGAGAAGGAAAATGGCAACTCACTCCAGTACTCTTGCCTGTAGAATCCCATGGAGGGAGGGAGCCTGGTAGGCTACAGTCCATGGGGTCTCAAAGAGTTGGACACGACTGAGCGACTTCACTTTCACTTTTCTTTGGGATTGGGGTGAAAACTGACCTTTCCAGGTGTGGCCACTGCTGAGTTTTCCAAATTTTCTGGCACATTGCACGCAGCACTTTCACAGCATCATCTTTCAGGATTTGAAATAGCTCAACTGGAATTCCATCAACTCCACTAGCTTTGTTCATGGTGATGCTTCCTCAGGCCCACTTGACTTCACATTCCAGGATGCCTGGCTCTAGGTGAGTGATCACACCATTGTGGTTATCTGGATTATTAAGATCTTTTTGTACAGTTCTTCTGTACAGCATTGCCACGTCTTCTTACTATCTTCTGCTTCCATTAGATCCATACCATTTCTGTCCTTTATTTACCCATCTTTGCATGAAATATTTCCTTCATATCTCTAATATTTTTGAAGATATCTCTAGTCTTTCCTATTCTATTGTTTTTCTTTATTACTTTGTATTAATCACTGAGGAAGCCTTTATTTTATTGATTATGATTATAAAATTGATTGTCAATACAATCATTTGTGAAAAAGTTTGTTTCTTCTGTTCTGTATACGTTTACATTGCTAAATGAACCAATTTTGCAGAATACAGAAATGCATTTTAAAAATTATTCGTAAAAGTAACTACGTATTTAACAAGCTGATTTAAGTATAAATACTATTTTCTTGCTGCAAGTTTAAGTATGAGTAGCATGGAAATAACATTTATTATGTCTATTTATACCATAAATAGTGGTACTACACCCGATATATTGCATTTCTGACCTAACAGAGTTTTAGTTTTCATATATTTCACAGTAATAATGAACTATTCCTACCAATTATGATTCTTGCTTTTTAAAGAAAGGTATTTTCTATTCTTCAGGGTAGGCTACAATCACAAGACAAACCTGATCAAAGACTAATGTGATATATCCAACTAGGGATTATTTTGTTTGTTTGCTTGCTTTTCTGCATGAGATGCCTAGGAAAAATATTAAGGCATCTAAGTGTGTAGAAGTTTTTTTATGTATATATAAGTGTAGATTAATAACAACAACATAAAATAATGTTACTTATCTCCAAATCATACGTAGCTTTTTGTTTGTTTTATGCTGCCTTGTATGGTTTGAAAAGTTATATATATATATATATATATATATATATATGTATGTATGTATATATTTGGAAATTAAACTTGAACCAATTGTAACATAGCACCAGTGCTTTTAATGGATTTACACAGATTTCCAAACTCTTAATTGGGCATATATATATATATATATATATATATATATATGACTTAGTTTTCTTTTATGACTTAGATACTAGTTCAAATAAAAAGTAGATCAAAGGCAGAGGCACCATCATATATATGCTATATTGCTACTATAGCTTCTTTTGTTGTTATCTACCTTACCTTTTTCTATTTTGGTATTCTTTATTATTATTTGGCATAATAATAACAACATTATTTGGTATTCTGTATTATTTTTCTTTGTTTAATTTTTATTTTATACTAGAGCATAGTTGATTACCAAAGTTGTGCTGGTTTTAGCTGTACAGCAAAGTGATTCAGTTATATATGTATCTATTATTTTACAAATTGTTTTCCCATTTAGGTTATTACAGAGTATTGAGCAGTGTTCCCTGTGCTATAGAGTAGGTCCTGGTTGTGGATTGCTACCATAGCTCCTTAAATGATTTCTCTGCTTTTGTCCTTGTGCCTAACCTTGGTGAATTTAGAACAAAACATATGACTTGAGATACGTACATTGTTCTAACTTCACCAGGGTTAGGCATAAGCCCACAATGTTTTTGATGATTCATACATTTTTATAAACAAGAAACATATGCTACAAAATGCAAGTGGAAAAAAATATGAACACTGAAAAGGTTAATTATAGATATTAGAGGACTGTTGCTTTCTAGTGGTGTCTGAGGTTTTTCAAAATTAGAATCTAATAATAATTGCAAGCACTCATATAGGGCATAAAATATGCAGGCATGATTCTAAAAACTATATAGTAAACTCATTTCATAGTCATAGCATTCTGAAGTGGCTGATATTATTTCTATTTGTAAAGATCATAAAGCTGAGGCCTATAGAGGTTGAATAACTTGTCCAAGATAATACAGCAAGTCAGTGGAAGATCCAGGCTTCAAATCTGGGTAGCTGGACTTCAAAATCTGTGCTCAACACACTACACTATGCTACCAATGAAGACCTCTACCTTTAATCTGAATCAGAGATAAGGAATTCTCTGAAAGTCCAATGGTTAGGACTTGGTACTTTCATTGCCAGGGTCCACCCTCCATCCTCAGTCAGGGAATTAAGACCCTGCAATCCCAGTGGCAGGGAAAAAAAAAAAAAAGAATCAGAGATAGCTAAAGAAGATGGCAGAGTAAGCAGACTCTGGACAGTTAGTATATATCACTACGCCTCCCTGGGAAATCCCAACAATTTCTGAATGGCTCAAAAAGAACCAGTCACAGATCCAGATATTTCAGCTTTCAGAAATTTATTTCAGCATGGACATCTGAGTGCTGCAGCTGCTGTGTACGGTCTTTTGTGTGGTCACAGGTGTTGGCTGTATTACTAGAGCACACAATGGAGAATGACAAGGCAAGCATAGTAGGGACTGCCAGCCCCAAGAGATAATGTGCCAAGTTTAGTACTGAAAGTCAAAGACATTCCTGTGCCAGTTTTCTTCTAAATGCATTTTTATTGAAGAAAAACAAAGCTGTCTTCTAAAAACATCATCTGTGGATGGATAAAGGATGTCACTGACTTAAAAGAGTAGCATTAGCAGGCTTTGGAAATTAAAATTTTATTTTAATTAAAATTGAATATAATAGACTAATGAAATTAGACAGTTACATCAAGGAATAACCACTTGAATATCAAGTAAACAATAATAATCTATATATTTCTATTTTAGGAAGTCAAAGTGTTGCTTATGTTTTCATGGGGAAAAATTAAAAAGTGAAAAATAAACCATAACCAGTGCTTAAAAACGAACAAACAAACAAACAAACACCTGGAACTTTCTATAAATAGAGGATTCAATGACTGTATTAAGTGGTGCTTTAGTCAAGGGGACTAGAGTTTTCCTTATACGAGCTGAGTCATCCAACTGACTTAAACAAATATCTGTGGATGATGATTATTCATGTATACTATCGCAAGATGAATATACACATAAACTATAGATCTTGATAGCAAAAAGAAAACAGTACACAAGTCACTGTAATATAAATACATTAAGAAAGAAACATGACAAAATTACAAAGAAATCTTAGGATTGAAGAAGATCCCCTTATCAGTTCTGAGACTAAGGTGGTCCTAAGTAGAAATTAGAATTTGAGTTGGTGCCTAAGAGTTAAAGCATCCATTCAACTAGAGAAAAAGGAAGACATTCCAGGGATGGGGGAATTGAATGAATAAAGGAGAAGAGATGGGAAGATAAAATTTCAACATGAATGGAGATCTGTTCACATTTTCTCGGGCAAAGTTTCAGTAACCTAGAAAAGATTAGTCTAGTAGGAGAACTGTGTACCAAAGGACAAGTACTAGGTCTTGTTCAAACTCCTCAGACCAGTGGTTGGATATACAACAGGCATTTGGAATTTAGGTGAACTTAAATGACTTGTAAGTGAAATGTTAAATAAAACAATTTGTGTAATAATATCTACACAGATAATCATTATGTAATTAATATAAGAGTGGCTTGTGCTCAGTATTGTCAAACAAACTCTTTGAGACCCCATAGACTGTAGCTAAGCTTCTCTGTCCATGGAATTTTTCAGATGTGAATACTGGAGTGGGCTGCCATTTCCTACTCCAGGGGATCTTTCAGACCTAGGGGTTGAACTGGCATCTCCTGCATTAGAAAGCAGATTCTTTACTACTGCAGCAATGTAAACCATACAAGACACATTAAGGCACATACAAGACTGTGCACAGGAACAAAGAATACAGATTAATTTGCCTAGACAGTCAGAGGAGACTTCAGAAAGGATAATATTTAAGCTAAGCAGATTTTAAAGAGTAACTAAGAGGCTTCCAGATGAAGTGAGTAAAGAATGGTATTTTTTAGAGATGACAGGACATACAGCAGCATGATATATTATGCAAATGGTAAATTACTCAGTATGGTTTAATAAAAATGGAAGTAGGAGATGATTGACTGGGAGAATGGTACTGACTGAGAATTGGGACATATGAAAACAAATAAAGTTGGATTGTATATGCCCTCCTGAGAATATAGACTCTGTGCCCTAGGTAAGGGGGTGCCAATAATTAGAGTGTTGATATGATAAAAGTTTTTGTTTCAAAAATATGACACTCAATATGGAGAATGAAGTAAAAGTGGTAAGTTTCTGCAGACTAGAAAAAGCAACCATGAAAATTAGAATGTGATACATAAATAAGTAAAAATGAGCATGGGAAAACATATACACAAATGTAAAACAAAAAAGTAAAGTGAAGTCGTTCAGTCATGTCCAGTTCTTTGTGACCCCATGGACTACAGCCTGCCAGGCTTCTCCATCAATGGGATTTTCCAAGCAAGAATACTGGAGTGGGTTGCCATTTCCTTCTCCAGGGGATCTTCCCAACCCAGGGATCGAACCCAAGTTTCCTGCACTACAGGCAGACTCTTTACTGTCTGAGCCAGCAGGAAGCTCACATAAATGCTAAGGAGTTGTTATATCCATGAATCATCAGAGTAGACTGGCTTTAGACAAAATTTATCATTTGGGATTTGGATTCAGATGTTCCCACATTTTAAGTTTTATGTTACTCTTAAGTAACAAAAAGCAAAGTAATACTTTAACTCATGGTTCCAACATCAATTCTATATTTCAACATGTACTAAAGATGCTAGTAACATCAATATATACATTTTTCTTCATGTCATAATACATCAGTTATAGTACTATTTGGTGTAATCGTAATACACATATAGAATATGATACACATATAGAATACGGATGATAAACTGCTCCAGCTTGCTACAGCCTTATAATGTACATAGCGTCCTGATGCAAGGAGAGTTTGACTGTGATGACCCGAATACTTTGTATATTAAATATTTGAGTGCATGACTTAGCAATACCCTCCAACTTAACATAATCTTTAAAATAAACCCAATCATTCAATCTTTCCCTATTTCTAAGCTGCCAATTAGTCTTGAGGAAAGACATAAAATGGTAATGCTTTGTACCATTACAAACTGATCTAGGCTCTCACTTCTGCTAAGTGATTTTGGCTTATCCCTACTTAAAATCTTGTTACTTTACCCAAAGTTCTTATTTAAAGTATTTTTATATTTTTCACAGATATCAAGCTCACTTTATTTTCCTCCCTTAATTCTCTGGAAATCAAGTTGTTTTTATTGAGGCCATTTAACGTGAGCTACCTCAATATTTATCCATATCAGAATGATCTGAATATTCCTCCTATGTCCTTTTTGCCTTCAAGAAATAGTCTTTGAGGATATTTCTCCAAATGTCCAAGGATAACTCTTAAAAATTTTTCTCTCATATTACCCTTTGGTCATCTACGCAACCTCTTTGACATTCAGTTTTCCCTCCTCATCTATACATATGACTAAAATCTCTCCAACTGTAAGCAAACTTTCAGCACTCTTTATAACCTGAACTCTCCTGAGCCAGTATGCTAAATCCCTCATCATTACATTCATTGCAACAGAGTCTAAAAAATCCTTCCTACATTTTCACGCCTTAACCCTTTGTTAGTTTGGGTTCTACTACCATCACTCTACCCTACAGATTTCACCTCTTCAAAAATTAACCTTCAGCTCTCCAAATCCAAGGCTGCTCCAGATATTTCATATTCTTAAATGCTTCTTATTCTTTATCCTCTTAAATTGCTCTTTGATATCAGATATTATTTTGCACTAGTTTTTGAAACAATATATTTCCATGATCATCTTCAGTACACTCAGACCTCCATAGCCATAGGTTCCACACCTGAAAATTCAACAAACTGCAGATCAAAAGTATTCAGAAAAATTTCTAGAAGGTTCCCCAAATCAAAATTATTTACATAGTATTTATATTGTATTAGGTTTAATAAGTAATATTGTGATTATTTAAAGAATATTGGAGGATGTACAGAGTTTTATGCATATACTATATTTCATTTAACGGACTTGATCAACTGTGGATTTTGGAATCTGCAGCAGTCCTGAAACTAATACTCTGAAGATACTAAGGGACAACTATGCTATTTGTTCTCTGCCTTATGTTCCTCATCCTAAGCATTAGTATTCTCCACATTCAGTCCTTACTGCTCAACTCTGCTCTCTCAACATTCTCTCTGGATCCAATGCTGCTTGCACTATTGCTTTTAATGGTAAAAATGCTTTTAAATAATTTTGATCTGAATGATTCCTGAATCTCTGCTTCTATATGAGGTCATGCTAAAGCTTCAGTTCCTTTTTTTTTTCAAACAAATGCCTCTAAGATATAATTAACATTCTTAAATAAACTAGGTATTGATTGATTTACACAGCTAATATTTAAGAAATAAGCACTGAAATGATTAGAATTAAAGGAGCATAATATATACATTTTGTGTCAGAAAAAGAATGTATAACCCATGAAATATATACATGTACATGTATATATAGATAGATATACACATTTGTGTGTAGAATTGATAACTCTAAGTAAATTTGTGTATATGGATTTTTGTATTATTTTTATACCTAAACTTTTCTGTAAGCTGAAATTATGTCCAAATGTAAATTATAAAAATATCTGCAATGTAATTGAAATTGTACTGAGAGGTAATTTCATACTTTTGAATAAATTTATCATAAAACAAGAAAATTAGATACAAATAAACTAATCTTTCAACTCAAGATGCTTAAAAATAAAAAGGCACACTTTATATATCTAAGGTAAACATGAAGAAAAAATTAAATAATGTGGTCAAGGGTAAAAATTAAAATATGTGAGTAATATGTATGAGTATCCCTATTTTGGGAAGATTACCCTGGAGTAGGAAATGGCAACCCACTGCAGTATTCTTGTCTGGAAAATTGCATGGACAAAGGAGCCAGATAGGCTACAGGCCATAAGGTCAGAAAATAACTGGACAGACTTAGTTACTAACCGACAGCAACAATAAAGCTACAGGAAATATTCACCTACCAATTTATTGCTAAATAGTTCCTCATTCATTCCCCATGGAGATGAACCATTCAATTTAATATTCATATGTCTTTCCTTACATCTGATTAAAATAAGTCCTTTCTCCTTTTAGAGTATAATTGTTGAGGAAAATCTTTACTATTGTTTCAGTGGTGATCTAAATAACACATTAATTAAAAAAATCTTTTTTTTATGATTTCAAATACCATCAAGATGAAGTGTTCATAGTTCATGGAAATATGAAAGAATGCCTGGAAATTTTCACTTTCTAGAGTCCAGTTTGCATATTAGAATGGCAGCAATTCATTCCAGTAACTTTTATATGAATAATTAAAGTATTATAATAGTCACAAAAGAAATTACTTCTTCCAGCCACTCACTTGAAGGTAACAGGAGTGTGCTGTAACAAGAATGCAAATAAGTAACAGGAATGTAAATAAAATCTTTAAATAACTAAGTATAAAGGAGGATGTTTAAGACACCAATCAAGGAAAACATTATTAAAAATCTCGTCAATGTGAGAGTAATTTATCAAAATATGACAAATATCCACATTTATATTCAATAGCTCACATTTATGGCCTTTGCTTCATTGGTGGTGCTTCCTGATCCCAAAGGCAAGAATACAAAGAGGTCTCAGTAAGGGAAAAGGGTCAAGAGCTGAAAAATCACCAGGCCAGGCAGGAGGATGCTTTTCTGGTTTGGGTTTTCACTTCATAGTTTCTATATTTCAAGAATGGGTCAGATACTGGTTCACTCCAAAGATACTGATTCATGAGTCTTAGCCAGAATGAATTGGATTGAGTCTTCTTAGTTTTTACTCCAAATTTCTGTTAAAGGAAATTCTTGGCCAAGATTTGGTAAGGAATTCCCCTTAAACTAAGGATAGTGGTGTCCTCATGTTTCCTAAAATTTCCTGATGCTTTTAAAAACCTTTTAGCTTCTATTACTGAATGCCATTTTATTATATATTCAGGGATTCCATCTTATAGATTGTATGTTCAGAAAAGGATATCATTAATGCCTTGTGGAAATCCCTAAATATATATATATTTTTGCAAAAGTGCACACCTTTTAAAAATGACCTTCTTGTTTTACCAAGTGACTGCAAACAAACTCTTTAAATGACTAAGTAGAAAGGAGGACGTTTAAAACACCAATCAAGGAAAACATTATTAAAAGTCCCATCAATGTTACAGAGTACAGAGCTCATACTCTATTTCTATGATCATAGTAAGTCATTCAAACAAGACAAATATCCACATTTATATTCAATAGTTCACATTTATGGACTTTCCATTTTAAATGGATAGCAGTTACTTGAAAACTATGGAATGTCTATTTTCAATGGGGCATTGATTGACTCAAGGAGTTGCTTGAAAGAATAAATGCATTCAGTTCAGTTCAGTTCAGTCACTCAGTAGTGTCCAACTCTTTGTGACCCCATGAATCATAGCACTCCAGGCCTCCCTGTCCATCACCAGCTCCCGGAGTTCACTCAGACTCACGTCCTTCAAGTCAGTGATGCCATTCAGCCATCTCATCCTCTGTCGTCCCCTTCTCCTCCTTCCTCCAATTCCTCCCAGCATCAGAGTCTTTCCCAATGAGTCAGCTCTTCGCATGAGGTGGCCAAAGTACTGGAGTTTCAGCTTTAGCACCATTCCTTCCAAAGAAATCCCAGGGCTGATCTCCATCATAATGGACTGGTTGGATCTCTTTGCAGTCCAAGGGACTCTCAAGAGTCTTCTCCAATACCACAGTTCAAAAGCATCAATTCTTCAGCGCTAAGACTTCTTCACAGTCCAACTCTCATATCCATACATGACTACTGGAAAAAGCATAGCTGTGACTAGACAGACCTTAGTCGGCAAGGTAATATCTCTGCTTTTAAATATGCTATCTAGGTTGGTCATAACTTTTCTTCCAAGGAGTAAGCATCTTCTAATTTCATGGCTGCAGTCACCATCTGCAGTGATTTTGGAACCCTCAAAAATAAAGTCTGACACTGTTTCCACTGTTTCCCCATCTGTTTCCCGTGAAGTGATGGGACCGGATGCCATGATCTTCGTTTCTTAAATGTTGAGCTTTAAGCCAACTTTTTCACTCTCCTCTTCCACTTTCATCAAGAGGTTTTTAGTTCTTCTTCACTTTTTGCCATAAGGGTGGTGGAATTACAGAGCACTGATTAGTTCTCAAAAAGATAAATGTATCAAACCTACTATACTATCTGCTTACAGCAGTTTCATCCTGTGTAGCCTTCCCTCACATTTTCAAAGTCTTCAGGGTGTTGGATTCCAACAAGGACATAGATTTGGATCTCCAGTTTTTCTCCTATATTTGATCATCCATACTTCTGTTCTTTTTTTCTTCCACCATTCAGAGACTTTTTTTTTTAATCAAAGATGATATTTCCAGATATATAAAGTGAATAACTATTTTCTTCATTTTTGTTTCACAATTTCTGGTGTACACTTCATTTTATATTGGTGACTATCTCATACTTCATGTGAAATAAAACTTAAAGCTTCTATATAGAATTAGATCTTACAGAAAAGAAACACTGTTTACTCATTGGTACTCTCAATTTATTGTTACTCAATCACTGAGTTTTAGTCAAATCTGCAACTCCATGGACTGCAGAACGCCAGGCTTCCCTGTCCATCACCACCTCCCAAGGTCTATTAAAACTCATGTCCATAAAAATCGGTGATGCCATCCAACCATTTCAACCTCTATCATCCCCTTCTCCTCCTGCCTTCAATTTTTCGCAGCATCAGGATCCTTTTTTTTTCTCTCTCTCTCTTTTTTTTTAATTTATTTTTTTAATTACAATACTGTATTTGTTTTGCCATACATTGACACAAATCAGCCATAGGTGAACACAATCTCCGAATGCCGAAGCCCCCTCTCACCTCCCACCCCACATCCTCTACTTGAATCATCCTGTGCATCAGCCCCATGCATCCTGCATCCTACATTGAACGTAGATTGGCGCCTCGTTTCTTACAGGAAAATATACATGTTTCATTGCCATTCTCCCAAACCATCCCTCCCTTTCCCTCTCCCTCAGAGTCCTTTAATGAGTCACCTCTTCGCATCAGGTAGCCAAAGTATTGGAGCTGCAGCTCCACCATCGGTCTTTCCAATGAATAGTCAGAGTTGATTTCCTTTAGGACTGAGTGGCTTGATCTCCTTGCAGTCCAAGGGACTCTCAGGAGACTTCTCCAGAACCACAGTTTGAAAGCATCAACCCTTTGGCATTCAGCTTTTATCATCCAACTCTCACATCCATAAATGACTACTGGAAAAACCATATATTTGACCATAAGGACCTTTACAGGCAAAGCACTGTCTCTGCAATAAGTAGTTCATGATCTGAGCCACAGTCAGCTCCTGGTCTTGTTTCTGCTGACTGTACAGAGCTACTCCATCTTCAGCTAAAAAGAATATATCCAATCTGATTTTGGTATTGACCACATGGTGATGTCCATGTGTAAAGTTGTCTCTTGTATTGTTGGAAGAAGGGGATGCTATGACCAGCACATTCTCTTGACAAAAGTCTGATAGTCTTTCTCCTCATTCATTTTGTACTCCAAGGTCAAACTTGTCTGACACTCTAGGTATATGTTGAGTTCCTACTACTGCATTCCATTTCCCTATAATGAAAATTACATCTTTTTTTTGGTATTAGTTCTAGAAGATCTTGTAGGTTTTCAGAGAACCATTCAACTGTATCTTCTTTGGCATTAGTGGTTGCGGTATAGACTAGGATTACTGTGATGTTGAATGCTTTGCCTTGGAAACAAACCAAAATCATTCTATAATTTTTGAGACTGCCCGCAAGTACTGCACTTTGGACTCCTTTGTTGACTATAAGGGCTGTTCCACTTATTCTAAGGAATTCCTGCCAACAGTAGTAGATATAATGGTCTTCTGAAATTAAATTTGCCCATTCCTGTCCATTTTTGTTTACTGATTCCTGAACTGTTGGTGTTCACTCTTGCCATATCCTGTTTGATCACATCCAATTTAACTTGATTTATGAGCCTAACATTCCAGGTTCCTATGCAATACTGTTTTTACAGCAATATTGCACTTGGAAGAAAAGTAACAACAAACCTTGACAGCATATTAAAAAGCAGAGACATGACTTTGCCTACAAGGATCCAAAGCTATGGTTTTTATAGTAGTCATGTACAGATGTGAGAGCTGGACAGCAAAAGAAGCTAAACACTGAAGGACTGATGCCTTTGAACTGTGGTGTTGGAGGACTCTTGAGGGCCCCTTGGACAGCAAAAAGATTAAACCAATCAATCGTAAAGGAAACAACACTGAATATTCACTGGAAGTACTAATGTTGAAGCTGAAGCTTCAATACTCTGGCCACCTATTGCAAAGAGCTGATTCTTTGGAAAAGACCTTGATGCTGAGAAAGATTGAAGGCAGGAGGAGAAAGGGAAAACAGAGGATGAGATGGTTGAATGGCATCACTGACTCAATGGATATGAGTTTGAGCAAGCTCCGGGAGATGGTGAAGGACAGGGAAGCCTGGTGTGTTGCAGCCCATGGGTCTCAAATAGTTGGACATGCTTGACCAACGGAACTACATCAACTGCTTTCTAAAATGCTGTCTAGGTTTGTCATAGTTTTCCTTTCCAAGGAGCAATTGTCTTTTAATTTCATGGCTGCAGTCATCATCCACAGTGATTTTCAGCCCAATAAAATAAAGTCTCTATTTACACTGTTTCCTCATTTATTTGTCAAAAGTGATTGGACTGGATGCCATGATCATAGATTTTTGAAAGCTGAGTTTTAAGCCAGCCAGTTATCTCTCCTCTTTTACATTTATCAAGAGGTTCTTAAATTCTTCTTCACTTTCTGCCATCTAGGTTGTGTCTTCTGTGAAAGTTTGTTGCTGAACCACAAAAGACGCTGGGATTCTTGGCCTCCAGAGGAGAAGAATTCAATCCAGGGCCAGAGACGAGGCTTAATCTCTCAGAGCTTTTGTGTAATAGAGTTTTATTAAAGTAAAAAGGGGATAGAGAATGCTTCTGACATAGATATCAGAAGGGGGCAGAAAAAGTACCCCCTTGCTAGTGTTAGCAATGGAGTTATATATCTTTTAATTAGTTATTACAGTGAATAAAAAAAATGTCTGGAAGTTGTAAAAGTTTTATCAGACCCACTCCCACAATTTACATTCTAAGATACCAGGATTATTCAGAAGGTTTTCAGGAGGAAGAAACTGTCCTCAAGCAGGATACATTGTTGTTGTAGAATCCCTAGTACAGAGTTTAAACTGAGTTGTGTAATTGACTAAGACTAAGGAATGTAGACCAAAAACAAAAAGAAGTTTGTCCTTTCCTCCTTGAGAATTCCAGACCCCTCTCTCCTTGGGGACACCTGGACTTCTTATCCAACCTGCCTAGGAATTGACTCTCATCTGCATATCTGAAGTTATTGATATTTCTCCTGGCAATCTTGATTTCAGTTTGAGCTTCATCTACCTTGACATTTTGCATGATGTATTTATTATGCATGTAAGTGAAATAAGAAGGGTGACAATATACCACCTTGACATACTGCTTTCCCAGTTTGGAACCAGTTCATTGTTCCATGTCCAATTCTAACTTGCTTCTTAGCCTGCATACAGGTTTTTCAGGAGGCAGAAAAGGTGGCCTCATATTCCCATCTTTTTAAAACTTTCCAGTTTGTTGTGATGCACATAGTCAAAGGCTTTCCCATAGTAAGTGAAGCAGAATCAAATGTTTTTCTCAAATTATCTTACTTTTTTTTTTTATGATCCAGTTGATGTTGGCAATTTGATCTCTGGTTCCTTTGCTGTCTCTAAATCCAGCTTGTACATCTGGAAGTCTTGGTTCATGTACTGTTGAGTCCTACCTTGGAGGATTTTGAACATTACCTTGCTAGCATGTGAAAGGAGTGAAATTGTCTGAACATTCTTTAGCACTGCCTTTCTTTGGGATTTGAATGAAAATTGACTTTTTCCAATCCTGTGGCCACTGCCGAGTTTTCTAAATTTGTTGCTATATTGACTGCAGCACTTTGACAGAATCATCTTTTAGGATTTGAAATATCTCAACTGGAATTCCATTATCTCCACTAGCTTTGTCCATAGTGTTGCTTCCTAAAGTCCACTTGATTTCACACTCCAGGATGTCTGAATCTAGGTGAGTGATCACAACATTGTATTATCCTGGTCTTTAAGATCTTTCTTTTATCTTTTTTAAATATAAATATATTTATTTTAATTGGAGGTTAATTACTTTACAATATTGTATTGGTTTTGCCATACATCAACATGAATTCTCCACAGGTATACACGTGTTCCTTATCCTGAACCACCCTCCCTCCTTCCTCCCCATAGCATCCCTCTGGGTCGTCTCAGCTCTTCTGTGTATTTTTGCAACCTCTTCTTACTATCTCTCCTTCTGTTCAGTCCATGCCATTTCTGTCCTTTACTGTGCCGATCTTTTCATGATATGTTCCCTTGGTATGTTTAATTTACTTGAAGAGATCTCCACTCTTTCCCTTTCTATTATTTTCCTTTATTTCTTTTCTTAGGAAGGCTTCCTTATCTTTCCTTGTTAGTCTCTGGAACTCTACATTCAGATGGGTATATATTTTATTTTCTTCTTTGCCTTTTGCTTCCCTTCTAGTCTCAGTTATTTGTAAGGCCTCCTCAGACAGCCATTTTTCCTTTTTGCATTGCTTTTTCTTGTGGATGATTTTGATCACTGCCTCCTGCACAAACCTCCATCTTTGGTTCTTCAGGTACTCTATCAGATCTAATCCTTTGAATATATTTATTACTTCCACTGTATAACCATGAGGGATTAGATTTAGGTCATACCTGAATGGCCTAGTGGTTTTCCCTACTTTTTTCATTTTAAGTATGAATTTCGCAATAAGGAGATCATATTCTGAGCCACAGTCAGCTCACAGTGTTTTTTTTTTGCTGATTGTGTAGAACTTTTCCATCTTTGGCTGCAAAGAAAATAATCCATCTGATTTCAGTATTGACCATCTGGTGATGTCCACGTGTAGAGTTATTTCTTGCATGGTTAGAAGAGGGTGTTTGCTATGACCAGTGAATTCTTTTGGCAAAACTCTGTTAGTCTTTGCTCTGCTTCATTTTTTATTCTTAGTCTAACTTGCCTATTACTCCAAATATCTCTTGCTTTCCTACTTCTGCATTCCCGTCCCCTATAATAAAAAGTACATCTTTTTTTCGTGTGTGTGTGTGTGTGTTAGTTCTAGAAGGACTTGTACGTCTTCACAGAACCATTCAACTTCAGCTTCTTCAGCATTAGTGGTCGGGACATAGACTTGGATTACTTTGATGTTGAATAGTATGCCTTGGAAACAAACTGAGATCATTCTGTCGTTTTTCAAACTGCACTCAAGGACTGTATTTTGGACTCTTTTGTTGACTTTGTGGGCCACTTAATTTCTTCTAAAGTATTCTTGACCAAAGTAGTAGATATAATGGTCATCTGAATTATATTTGCTCATTCCCGTCCATTTCAGTTTACTGATTCCTAAAATGTCGATGTTCATTCTTGCCATCTCCTGTTTGACCACTTCCAATTTACCTTGATTCATGGACCTAACATTCTAGATTCCTATGCAACATTTTTGCTTACAGCATCAGACTCTATTTTCACCACCAGACACATCAACTACTGGGTATTGTTTCAGCTTTGACTCAGCCTCTTCATTTCTTCTGAAGCTATTTTTCTGCTCTTCTCCAGTAACATATTGGCACCTACTGAATTGTGAGTTTATCTTTTAGTGTCATACCTTTTTGTTTTTTCATACTGTTCATGTGGTCCTCAAGAAAAGAATGCGGAATCCCTTCGCCTGTGAACCATGTTTTCTCAGAATGCTCCATCATGACCAGTCCATCTTCGTTGGCCCTGCACAGCATGGCTCATAGTTTCATTGAGCTATCCATGTGGTCAGTTTGATTAGTTATCTGTGGTTGTGATTTTCATTCTGTCTGCCCTCTGATGCATGAAGATAAAAGGTTTGTGAAATCTTCCTGATACAAAGGACTGGCTGTGGAGAAAACTAGGTCTTGCTCTGGCCAGACTCTGTAAAACTTTAATCCAATTTTCTGCTGATCTGTGGATCTGTATTCCCTCCCTGTAGTTTGCCTTGAGCTCAAATTATTGTAGGGTTAATGACAACCTCTTCCAAAAGGATTTATGCCAGTGTACCATAACTCCCAGTGTTACAGGAAGGGGGACTCCCTTCCAGGGCCTGAAAGTAGGCTCTTGTCTAACCCTCAGAAATGGATTGTCCAAGGAAATACATGTGCTGACAAAGCAAGAGATTATTGGAAATGTGGGCAGAGAACAGTAGGGTAAAGGAATCCAGGATAAGTGCTCTCCACATGGCTCACTTTTATGGTGATTGGGATTAGTTTCTGTGTTGTCTTTGGCCAGTCATTCTGACTCACAGTCTTTCCTGGTGGCACACACATTGCTCATCCACGACGGATGCTAGTGAGAAGAATTCTTGGAAGTGGTTGGACAATTGATGTCTCCTTTTGACTTTTTCTGAACTCTTCCAGTTGGTGGTTGCTTATTAGTTTTGTGTTCCTTACCAGGACCTCTTATCATAAAACAATGCAAAAGGTTACAGTGGTGCCTAGCCAAGGTGAGTTTTTCAGTCAGTATGCTTCCACTAACCCCAGAACTGCTACAGTTAGTGTCCCTGGCCCAGCAACAGGCCACGGTTGACCCACGCCTCCACCAGAGACTCCAGAACACTCATAGGCAAGTCTAGCTCAGTCTCTGGTGGGGCCACTGCTCCTTTCTCCTGGGTCCTGGTGCACACAGTGTTTTGTTTGTGCCCTCCAAGAGTGTATTTCCCCAGTCCTGTGGAAGTTCTGTAATCAAAATCCACTTGCCTTCAAAGTCAAATTCCTTGGGGGTTCTCAGTCCCTTTTCTGGATCCCCAGGTTGAGAATTTGTTGTGGGCACTAGAACTTTCACAACACTGTAGAACTTCTTTGGTGTAATTGTTCTCCTGTTTGTGGGTCATCTGCTTGGTGGCTCTATAGTGGGGCTAATGGTGACCTCCTCCAAGAGGACTTATGCCACACACTGAGCCTCTCAGGACGATTGTTGCCAGATCCTTGTCCCTGTGGCAGGACACTGCTGACCTGTGCCTCTGCAAGAGACCCTCAGACACTCACAGGCAGGTCTGGCTCAGTCTTTGTGAGGGTCGCTGTTCCTTTCCTTGGTTCTAGTGAACACAAAGTTTTGTTTGTTCACTCCAAGCATCTTTGGCAGTATGAGATTTGATTTTAAATATGATTACACCTCTACTACCATCTTGCTGTGTCTTTCTCTTTACCCTTAGACAGGGAGAATCATTTCTGGTGGTATCCAACACTCTCCCATAGATGGTTGTTCAACAACTAGTTGCAATTTTGGTGCAATTGCAGGAGAAGATTAGCACAAGTCCATCTACTCTGTCATCTTGAGTGTTCCCTCTTTATATTTATAGATAGGATTAATTCAACTCAGAGTTCTTTTAGAAACCACTTATAATCTCCCATCACCTAGACAATAATTGAATGCAACTTCCATTAACATTTTTTAAGTGCTAGGGAACTCTCTTTAACCTTTATTTTTAATACACATGCACTTTAAAGTGTATATTGCTCATTTGTATGACTATGGTGTGATCACTCACCGGGAGTCAGACATCCTGAAATGCAAAGTCAAGTGGGCCTTAGGAAGCATCACTATGAACAAAGCTAGTGGAGGTGGTGGAATTCCAGTTGAACTCTTTCAAATCCTGAAAGATGATGCTGTGAAAGTGTTGCAATCAATATGCCAGCAAATTTAGAAAACTCAGCAATGGCCACAGGACTGGAAAAGGTCAGTGTTCATTCCAATCCCAAAGAAGGGCAATGCCAAAGATTGTTCAAACTGCAGAACAATTGAACATATCTCACACACTAGCAAAGTGATGTTCAAAATTCTCCAAGTCAGACTTTGACAGTATGTGAACTAAGAACTTATTGATGTTCAAGATGGATTTTAAAAAAACAAAGGAACCAAAGATCAGATTGTCAATATCTGTTGGATCATATACAAGGCAAGAGAATTCCAGAAAAACATCTGTCTAACTGATTATGCTAAAGTCTTTGTGCAGATTACAACAAACTGTGGGAAATTCCTCAAGAGATAGTAGTATCAGATCACTTCCCCTGTCTCTTGAGAAATATGTATGCAGGTCAAGAATCAACAGTTAGAATCAGGCATGGAACAAAAGACTGGTTCTAAATTGGGAAATGAGTATGTCAAGGCTGTATATTGTCACACTGGTTATTTTACTTATATGCAGAGTACATCGTGTGAAATTCCAGGCTGGATGTAACACAAGCTAGAATCAAGATTGCCAGGAGAAATATCAATAACTTCAGATATGCAGATGTCCAGAGAAGGCACTGGCGACCCACTCCAGTACCCTTGCCTGGAGAATCCCAGGGACAGAGGAGCCCAGTGGGCTGCCATTTATGGGGTCTCACAGAGTCAGATACGACTGATGTGACTTAGCAGCAGCAGCAGCATGCAGATGTCACCACCCTTATGAAAGAAAGTGAAGAAGAACTAAAGAGCCTGTTGATGAAAGTGAAAGAGAAGAGTGAAAAAGCTGGCTTAAAACTAAACATTCAAAATATGAAGATCGTGGCATCTGGTTGCATCACTTCATGGCAAATAGATGGGGAAACAATGAAAACAGTAACATACTTTATTTTGGGGGCTCCAAAATCACTGCAGATGGTGACTGCATCCATGAAATGAAAATATGCTTGCTCCTTGGAAGAAAAGCTGACAACCTAGACAGAATATTAAAAAGCAGAGACATTACAAAGGCCCATCTAGTCAAAGCTATGGTTTTCCCAGTAGTCATGTATGGATATGAGAGTAGGACTATAAAGAAAGCTGAGAGCCAAATAACTGATGCTTTTGAACTCATGTTGGAGAATACTCTTGAGAGTTCATTGGATGTCAAGGATAACAAACTGGTCAATCCTAAAGGAAATCAGTCCTGAATATTCATTGGAAGTACTGATGCTGAAGCTGAAACTCCAATACTTTGGCCACTTGATGCAAAGAGCCAACTCACTGGAAAAGACCCTTATTCTGGGAAAGATTGAAGACAGGAAGAGAAAGAGGTGACAGAGGATGAGATGGTTGGATGGCATCACTGACTCAATGGACATGAGTTTGAGCAAGCTCTAGGAGTTGGTGTCGGACAGGGAAGCCTGGTGTGCTGCAGTCCATGGGGTTCTAAAGAGTCAGACACAACTGAATGGCTGAACTGAACTAAGCCTGGAAGAAAGAAAATATTAACAGACTGATTATAAATACTAACAATTTGTAATTTAAAATCTCCAGGAAACAAAAGTTTAGGACCCGGTGGTTCTTTCTGCAGGCAAAGTCTAACATTTAGAGAAGAGTTAACACATATTCTTTTGAACCTATTTTTTTAAAAAAATTGCAGAGGATGAAACAATTTTGAACTCATTCAATGAGGTCACCATCACCCTGATAACAAAACCAGACCCAGATATTCATTCTAAAGGAAGAAAGTTACAGCCAATATCACAGAAAAACACAGATTCAAAAATCATAAATAAAATACAAGCAATCTGTATCTAACAAGACATTAAAAGCCCATATACCATGATCAAGTGAGATTTAATCCCGGGGATGCAAGGATTTTTCATTATCTACAAATCAATCAGTGTGGTTGATTTGAAGAATACCAAATTGAAGAATAAAAAGCAATTTCAGTACATGCAGAAAAAGCTTTCAATAAAATTCAGAAATAATTTGTGACTCTTCAGAAATAACTCTCTCTCTGAAATAACTCTCCAGAAAGTGGGAACAGAGGGAACATATGACATATCCACAGCTAACATCATACTCAGTGGTGAAAAGGTGAAAGCACTTCCTCTGAGATCAGGAACAAGACAAAGATGTCCACTCTCTCCACTTTTATTCAACATAGTTTTGGAAGTCCTAGCCACAGCAATCAGAAAGGTAAAAGAAATAAAAGGAGTCAAAACTGGGGAAATAGAAGTAAAGTTGTCACTATTTGCAAATGAAATGAAATTATTATACATGAGAAAGTGTTAGTTGCTCAGTCGTGTACAACTCTGCAACCCCATGAACTGTAGGCAACCAGGCTCTTCTGTCCATGTAATTCTCCAGGAAAGAATACTGGAATGGTTACTCATTCCCTTTTCCAAGGGATCTTCTCAACCCTGGGATCAAACCTGGGTCTCCTTCATTTCAGGCAGATTTTTTTTTACCATCTGAGCCACCAGGGAAGCCTGATACTATACATAGAAAATCCTAAAGATGTTTACTTTTGAAGTTTCAGTGAACCCAAGAGTAAATTATACACAATAACCTAGAAAAATAGTTGGTCCCCAAAGAGAAGCATTTATTTCTACACTGCAGATTTATTTTGCAATCAACAAGAAGGTATTAAGCTTTTTGAGTAATGTTTGTTTAAAGATTCAGAGGAGAGGGTAGACTTTTGTTAACTGTAAAATAAACAAATCTGAAGCAGAAGCAGGAGATTATGCCTAAGAAAAACTGAATATGTTTTCTAAAGCATAAAGATAAGCTTGCAAACTATTCCTCTCACTGAATTTAGGACCACTTATAATCAAGTCACACATAGTGTATCTGGCCTGGGACTAAGTTCTCTATCAATTGTAGTATCAATAACCCTTGATCTATGCAGTTTAGACATTTTCCCACCAAGAAACTTATCTGACTTTTGCCTCATCCCCTCAGGATATTTCTAGATATTTACTAATTAATCTCACAAATTCATCAGCATTAACTTTTGAATGCATGATTCTGAGTAAAAATGCATTCTACCATGATATGTGCTTGATGTTAACATAGTTTCTTAGAAACAAAATCTCACAACCCAAAGTTTTCATACTAAGAAATTTTCAAGTTTTGAGACTTTAAAGCACATGCTTTTGTTTCAATGATAATAACCACAGAACATTAGCGAAGGGTTATTGAATATCCTTTATAACTAAGGGGTGTTTGATTTCAGTTTTTCTATAAATGTGTGAATTTTTACTCTCCATCTTTCCAGAGATCAAACCCAGGTCTCCTACATTGCAGATGGATTCTTTACCATCTGAGTCACCAGGGAAGCCCATGAATACTGGAGTGGGTAACCTATCCCTTCTCCAGGGGATCTTACCCACCCAGGAATCCAATTGGGTCTTCTGCATTGCAGGCCAATTCTTTACCAGTTTAGCTACCAAGGAAGCCCCCATTACATGGAATCAAACAATAAAGCAAAGGTAGAGGGCTTAGTTTTTAAGGTGATGTTTTTCATATTAGCTTTCACAGACTCTGAGAGGTCTGAAGATAATCTTTCTGGTCTGTGATTTCCCAAGTTTGAGAAACACTACCTTAAATTCAAGACTGAATCAAATAGGTAAGTGGCAGGATGAAGATTAGGCACTGCTGTGAGTAGATCTTTGTGTCCATCTCAGATCACACCAAGGAACTGCCCACTTCTCATCAACAAATGCCCAACATGACTTTATAAAGGAAGAGAAATATTTGTGTGCTATGGAAAGGTCAAGGGCTTTGGGTTCAAACAGAACTGGCTCAGGTTTAGATTATGGCTTCAGCATTTTCTAGCTGGTTATCAGACTTTTCAGTTCTCTGGTAGGGCTGAAGATAGAGTGAAATAATAAATGCAAAGTTGTATTGGTACGCAAATCAATACCAGGCCCATAATAGCTGTTTAATAAATGTTGCTCCCACTTAACTCAGAATTTAGCATGAAAATAAGATATTCTGACACTAAATTCAGTGGTTTTACCTTTTTAATGCCAAAGTAAACGTATTACGTTGCTCAGTCATGTCCAGCTCTTTGTGACTCTCTACTCTGTCCAAGGAGATACAACCAGTCCATTCTGAAGGAGATCAGCCCTGGGATTTCTTTGGAAGGAACGATGCTAAAGCTGAAACTCCAGTCCTTTGGCCACCTTATGCAAAGAGTTGACTCATTGGAAAAGACTCTGATGCTGAGAGGGATTGGGGGCAGGAGGAGAAGGGGATGACAGAGGATGAGATGGCTGGATGACATCATTGACTCAATAGACATGAGTCTGAGTGAACTCCGGGAGTTGGTGATGGACAGGAAGGCCTGGCGTCCTGCGATTCATGGGGTCGCAAAGAGTCGGACACGACTGAGCGACTGAACTGAACTGAACTGAACTGACTCTGTCCATGGAACTCTCTAGGCAAAATCACTGGAGTAGGTTGCCATTTCCTTCTCCAAGGGATCTTCCTAACTCAGGGATCAAACCAAAGTTCCCTGCCTTGTAAGCAGATTCTTTACTGTCTGAGTCACCAGGAAGCTCTTCTAATGCCAAGTTGCCCTTGGGGGAAAAAAGGTAAATAATTCAAGGATAAATGTTTTTAATGTGATTCTTTATTGTTTCCAGTGAAGAACAGAAAATATATGTATTAATTGTATCATTACAATGGATTAAAAGGCATTTTGAACTAATCTAATCTGAAACAATTTACTGTGTGTAGTTCTCAAACATTTGAGAAAGTTTAAAACCAAAATTAAGAGAACACAAAACCCCACAATCTTCTCATTTCTAGAGTCATTTTCAGTCTTAGCCTCCCTTCAGCTGTTATACTGGGAATCATCCAACTGCACAGAGATAGATCTCTTTCCACTCATTTGCATAATTCTGAATTCCTTTCAGAGGATGCATAATACCAGTGCAGAAATATAAAGACTCAACAACAGTCATCTAAGGAAGAATTCAGTCAACTAGAACAGCTGTTCATCAGAAATGTTGCAAAGCTTCCTTTATCAACCATATGTTTCTTCCTGACAGTTGCAATTCCAAAATTATATTGGTTACCTTTTATTCTCGTATAGTATTAAAATATTTCTCAATTGCACCATTCAAAACATGAAAAGCTTTGAAATAATAAGACATTAAAATAGCTTCCTGGTTTGTTTATGTGTGTATAAAATAGAGAAAATCTTATGCACCAGTATTTAGCTTCATCTTACTCAGTTTTGTGAAGTTGCATTGTAATAGATTAATTATTTACATGCTGATTTAGATGTACCAAAATTATTAGAGCATAATCATCTTCAATGCTAACCTACCTGGGTTTACATCCTGATTTTACCTCTTAAATTATGTGACTTTGGATTGCTTATCTCTCTGTTCCTCACTTAAACATGTCAAATGGAGATAATAATACTAACTTCCTTATATACTTGTTTTGAAAGATTGAGTGCATCTATGAAAAAGCATAGAACAATGTTTGACTCATCATAAATATTACATGTTATAGTTTTCATAATTAGTACTATTTAACATTATCCCATAAATTTATCTCTATTTTTTTTTAGCAAATTAATTGCAGTATAATTTGGTTACCTTATAATCAGGCTTCCCTGGTGGCTCAATGGCAAAGAATTTGCTTGCAAGAAAGAGATCCAGGTTCAATCCCTGGGTTGGGCAGATTCCCTGGAGAAGGGAATGACAACCAACTCCAGTATTCTTGCCTAGAGAACTTCATGGATGGAGGAACCTGGCAGGCTACAGTCCATCAGCTCATTATGAGTCAGATATGACTGAATGACTAATCAGATTTAATTTGGAAGACATTTACTTTGGAAGACAAAAGAAGCATTTTCTGTAGTCTGTTAGACATCACATTTTTATAATTTGCATACAGACTAGACAGATAGCTATTAAAATTTTAATTATGTTATTAAAACAATTATTTCAATATTAATTCTTGAATATGAGCATTTCATAGTTTTAATAGCATGAGTACAGGAGTCTGCCCCCACTCGTTCATCTTTGTAACCCTGGTAATTAGCACAGTACTGGACATGTATTTACTCTCAATCAGTGTGTGCTGAGATATATTTAGTAAATGAGATCTATTTAGTAAATAGTGGATATTGGCTTAAATGTCTTGAAATTTTGTGATTTTCTTGTACAAATTATCTTTTCTATTGCATCACAATAAAGTACCAATTTTCCATTTTTAAGCCATGCAAACTTTAAACTTTACAAGTTTTCTTCGAATCAAAGATTTAGCCATACTCCTTTTGCTGGCATAAATCAGATTTGTGTTGTTAAAAAGAAAGTGAAAGTGAAAGTCACTCAGTGGTGTCCAACTCTTTGCAATCTCATGGACTAAACAATCCGTGGAATTCTCCTGGCCAGAATACTGGAGTGGGTAGCGTTTCCTTTCTCCAGGGAATCTTCCCACCCCCAGGGATCAAACCCAGGTCTTTTTCATTGCAGGTGGATTCTTTACCAACTGAGGTATCAGGGAAGCCCGTTAAAAGAAAAGAGCTCTTAAGACGTAACTACTCTTGCAAGGAAAAAATAATTTAAAAACTTAAGCATCACTTAATTGGATAGACTATAATTGTGGTTCTCAATAGAGATTCTGATTCAATGGATATGGGATGTATTTCAGAATCTGTAGAAATTCACCAATGCATATTGAAAGTCGTTTGCATATATGTGCAAAAATTTGCATATGTTAATTATCACTATTATATTGATCAATTATATCAGTCTAAAAGGCAATAAATGCTGTTTCCAATATCAAATGCAGAATAAGTAAGATATTATAGGGAAGATAGAATGAGAAAAGACATTATAAATAAATAAAACACTAATTAGTGGTGATTTAATTTATTTCTGGAGAAGGCAATGGCACCGCATTCCAGTACTCTTGCTCGGAAAATCCCACGGATGGAGGAGCCTGGCGGGCTGCAGTCCATGGGGTCGCTAAAAGTAGGACACTACTGAGCGACTTCACTTTCACTTTGCACTTTCATGCACTGGAGAAGGAAATGGCAACTCACTCCAGTGATCTTGCCTGGAGAATCCCAGGGCTGAGGGAGCTTGGTGGGCTGCCGTCTATGGTGCTGCATAGAGTCGCACACGACTGAAATGACTTAGCAGCAGCAGCAATTTACTTTTATTTTTTTAACAAAAATTTATTTTTATTTTTTTAACATAAATTTATTTTAATTGGATGTTAATTACTTTACTATTGCCATACATCAGCATGAATCTGCCACAGGTATACACGTGTTCCCCATCCTGAACCTCCCTCCTTCCTCCTTCCCCATACCATCCCTCTGGGTAGATCAGGTTAAATGCACGATACTGGATGTTTGGGGCTGGTGCACTGGAGCAATTTATTTCTATAAGGTGTCACAGAGACATAAAGTGTTTCTTGGGAAGTTGCAACTAACCATCACCTTTAGACATTTCTAATAAAGCTTGAACTAAGCATGTGCTGATACAGCTAAGACCTTTAATATTTTTCAAATGATAGTCCTTTCATAGGAAACTTACAATATATATAATCAAATTATGCTCACATCTTTACAGTTATGTCAAAAAGTCACTTGTTCCATATTTAACTAACATCTAGCAAATCTCTCAACTTCTGTATTCTGTCTTTTAATCTACTACTAAAATCAAATAATTGAAACATGAAAATATTGGAGAACTCTTGCCAGTGGTAACAATTGCCTAGGGTAAAGGTGTTCAAGCCTACAATAAAATGTGTGCTATTAATCAGCAGTTTATTAAAATGCTTTTTAAAAATATTAATGATCTTGTTACAGCACTTAAGATCATGTCATTGAATTGCATCTGCTATTATAGTGGTTTATCACAAGTCATGATGAAAGTGAAGCATATTTTTTTCTTCTTCAGGTTCATTCATTATAACAAATTTCAAAATCTAATCATTAAGCAGTGTAGATTTTACTTCTCAATATATTATTGATTTATGAAACATTTATCTTTATAATGCTTTACTATCTCCTTAGGAGAAATTTTTAGGTGAAAGCGTACTAAACAGAATCCAAGACTGGATTAATTATATTAATTAATTTACTAATTCATTCATTTAACCAAGAATTTTCAGGTGCTGGTGTTGTATCATGTACTGTGATAGACTCTGGTGATCAAATTACAAATAAGATATAGTATATATTAATTTTTCTCTTGTAATTCAGTATGGGGGAATATTCTTGGTCCATAGCCAAGGTCTTTTACTATGAGGTTCTTTTGATTTTTTGTAAGGTAAGCTTAAATGTAATGTGACCATTACTCTGCAGGAGCAGTTCTGTCTAAATATTTAACCTAAATAGACATTTCTCCAAGGAAGACATACAGATGGCTAACAAACATATGAAAAGATGCTCAACATCACTCATTATCAGAGAAATACAAATCAAGACCTCAATGAGGTACAATTTCACACCAGTCAGAATGGCTGTGATCCAAAAGTCTACAAACAATAAATGCTGGAGAGTGTGGAGAAAAGGGAACCCTCTTACACTGTTGGTGGGAATGTAAACTAGTACAGCCACTATAGAGAACAGTCTGGAGAAACCTTAAAAACTTGAAATAGAACTACCATATGACCCAGCAATCCCACTGCTAGGCATACACACTGAAGAAACAAGAATCGAAAGAGACACGTATACCCCAATGTTCATTGCAGCACTGTTTCTAATAGCCAGGGCATAGAAGTAACCTAGATGTCCATCAGCAGATGAATGGATAAGAAAGCTGTGGTACATATACACAATGGAGTATTACTCAGCCATTAAAAAGAATACATTTGAATCAGTTCTGATGAGGTGGATGAAACTGGAGCCGATTATACAGAGTGAAGTAAGCCAGAAAGAAAAACACCAACACAGTATACTAATGCATATATATGGAATTTAGAAAGATGGTAACGATAAGCCTGTATGCAAGACAGCAAAAGAGACACAGATGTATAGAACAGTCTTTTGGACTCTGTGGGAGAGGGAAAGGGTGGGATGATTTTGGAGAATAGCATTGAATCATGTATAATAACATATAAGAAACAAATTACCAGTCCAGGTTCGACTCATGATACACGATGCTTGGGGCTGGTGCACTGGGATGACCCAGAGGGATGGCAGGAGAGGGAGGTGGGAGGGGAGTTCAGGATGGGGAACACATGTACACTCATGGCAGATTCATGTTGATGCATGGCAAAACCAATACAATATTTTAAAGCAATAATAATAATAAATAAGTGATAAGTGGTTAAAATAAATAAATAAATATTTAACCTACACAACAGTGGTTTTAATTGAATCACTCACAATTCCACCATGAATTAGGCTGTAAACATGCTGTTAAAGTACATCCTGAACTTTCCGAAAAGAGAAATGGACTCCCTCAATCAAAGAGAGAAAACTTCTTCAAAGACTAGATAAAGGATAGTTACCAGACCCAGTACTCATCCCCATGGAAATGGAGGCATTGTTTTCTGACTCTCCAGATTCTCCTCAGAAAACAGAGGTGAAAAGCACTCTTTTCCTTAATGCATGTTTTAAACATTACAGTGATTTTTATTCATTTCACTCTGTTGAAAAAAAAAAAAACAGAAAGACTCTAACCTGGTAGTTCAGACCAAAGACAGTTTCAGAATTGTTCAAAATCCATCTTTATTCTCTGCATAAAGAGTCAAAAAGCATTTGGCTCTAGTAAACTACAGTCAAAGTAATTCATAAATGATTATATAATACTTTATAATGCAAATTTGAGTAGACATAGTGAATGAGAAATAGTGATTATCTTTCCCCAATTGTACATGAAGCCCCATGGTTTATGTAGAGCTTTATTAGACCCCCTAACCCTTGAGAAAAAAAAAAAAAACTGTAATGTTGTACCTACAGTCATGGAGTTTAGAGAAATTTAAGACCAAGGAAACATTATGTAAGCAACATAACACAGGCTGTAAGAGGTAAAGAATTCTGTTCATTGAGCTGGTCTTAAAGTTCAGAAACAGAAAAGAAAAGTGGGAGAATTATGCAAGTATCATGTATCATATAGTTTTGATGTTTTAAAATGTTGTTTACTGTTTGTAGTAAAATAAAAAAGTGAATTGGCAGTATTCCTAGTTTGGGGTTTATCCCTAATTCTGTTTTTGTTTTATTAGCATTAACAATGAAAATATACTGTCTTTACAATAGTTTACTTCTATTTATTAAATAGGAGTATGGCTGTTCATCATAAATAAGGGATTCCCCCAAAATCAAAGTAATAAAAGTGAATGGAACTAGTCCATGCTTGATTAGTAACACTAATACTAAAAACTATTGTTGAAAATAAGATAATGTTCAATATAAAATTGAAATTGAATGACTATATGACAAGAAATATCATCCTAGAAATCAAAATATGCTATATTAAAATGGCATTAAAATATTCTAAGCAGCCTATAAAACTCTATGTGATGTTTCTAAAATTAATAGAATTAAGATACTCTACAATATCATTGTTAATTTCAAAAAGCAACTGGAAATATCTATGCAAATAAATAGTAGAGAAAAAAGGCTTTCCAACCACTAGTCTATACATTCATGACTAGCTGTATTGAAAACTGGAAGTCAGGCATGAAATAAGGACAATTTGTTAAAGCCTTTGAAAATGAAGATAATAAACTTTTTTTTTTATAAACTATATTCATACAAAAAAATAGACAGCGACATGAAGATTAAAATGTTGAATTATGGACTCTGGAATTCTCGAATCAAAGGAAATCAGGGCTCATACTAAAATATCTACAGTCAAATGTGGATATTAGACATTTTAGCCACACACAGGGAGATAGAAGCATGTAATGGTTCTACCCTCATTCTGAAGAAAAATCGAACCAAAAGGTAAATAAGTAATTTTGGGAAAAAATAACACAAGATTTGGTTTAATTACAAATACAACTGATAAAAGCCAGGAAACATAAAAGTGTACAAGACAAATTAAGATGTTAATCTCATGATATGATGAAATACAGATCTATAAAAATAGTAATAGGCTGCTAGTCCTGTGAATTGCAACTATAAAAGGCACTTGATATTACGATTTTACCAATGGTTCAAGGTTTACATTAAATCTCAAAGTGCTGCTCTCAAACTACCCAGTTCAATTCAGTTTGTCGCTCAGTCATGTCCAACTCTTTGAGGCCAAATGAATCGCAGCCCGCCAGGCCTCATGTCCATCACCAACACCAGGAGTTTACTATCAAGTTGGTCATCGAGTTTGGTCCATCGAGTTGGTCCATAAAGTTGATGATGCCATCCAGCCATCTCATCCTCTGTCGTGTCCTTCTGCTCCTGCCTCCAGTCTCTCCCAGCATAAGGGTCTTTTCCAATGAATCAACTCTTCACATGAGGTGGCCAAAGTATCAGAGTTTCAGCCTCAGCTTCAGACTTTCAAATGAACAACCAACTGATCTCCTTTAGGATGGACTGGTTGGATCTCCTTGCAGTCCAAGGGACTCTCAAGAGTCTTCTCCAACACCACAGTTCAAAAACATCAATTCTTCGGCACTCAGCTTTCTTCACAGTCCAGCTCTCACATCCGTAAATGACCACTGGAAAAACCATAGCTTTGACTAGATGGAAATTGTTGACAAAGTAATGTCTCTGCTTTTGACTATGGTGTCTAGGTTGGTCATAAAGTTCCTTCCAAGGAGTAAGTGTCTTTTGATTTCATGGCTCCAGTCATTATCTGCAGTGATTTGGGAACCCCAAGAAATAGTCTGACACTGTTTCCACTGTTTCCCCATCTATTTCCCATGAAGTGATGGGACCAGATGCCATGATCTTCGTTTTCTGAATGTTGAGCTTTAAGCCAAGTTTTTCACTCTTTCTTTCAATTTCATGAAGAGGCTTTTTAGTTCCTCTTCACTTTCAGCCATAAAGGTGGAGTCATCTGCATATCTGAGGTTATTGATACTTCTCCCAGAAATATTGATTCCACCTTGCCCAGTGATTCTCATTATGTACTCTGCATATAAGTTAAAATAGCACAGTGACAATATACAGCCTTGACATACTTCTTTTCCTATTTGGAACCAATCTGTTGTTCCATGTCCAGTTCTGACTGTTGTTTCCTGACCTGCATACAGATTTCTCAAGAGGCAGGTCAGGTGGTCTGGTATTCCCATCTCTTTCAGAATTTTTTAAACAGTTTGTTGTGATCCACACAGTCAATGGCTTTGGCATAGTCAATAAAGCAGAAATAGATGTTTTTCTGGAACTCTTTTGCTTTTTCCATGATCCATCAGATGTTGGCAATTTGATCTGTGGTTCCTCTCCCTTTTCTAAAACCAGCTTGAACATCAGGGAGTTCACAGTTCACATATTGCTGAAGCCTGGCTTGGAGAATTTTGAGCATTACTTTACTAGCATGTGAGATGAGTGCAATTGTGCGGTAGTCTGAGCCTTCTTTGGCATTGTCTTTCTTTGGAATTGGAATGAAAACTGACCTTTTCTAGTCCCGTGGTCACGGCTGAGTTTTCCAAATTTACTGGCATATTGAGTGCATCACTTTCACAGCATCATCTTTCAGGATTTGAAAGAGCTCAAGTGGAACTCCATCACCTCCACTAGCTTTGTTCACAGTGATGCTTTCTAAGGCCTACTTGACTTCACATTCCAGGATATCTGGCTCTAGATTAGTGATCACACCATCATGATTATCTGGGTAGTGAAGATCTTTTTGTACAAGTCTTCTGTGTATTCTTGCCACCTCTTCTTCATATCTTCTGCTTCTGTTAGGTCCAGACCATTTCTGTCCTTTATCGAACCCATTTTTTGCATGAAATGTTCCCTTGCTATCTCTCATTTCCTTGGAGAGATCTCTGGTCTTTTCCATTCTGTTCTTTTCCTTTATTTCTTTGCATTGATCGCTGAAGAAGGCTTTATTTTCTCTTCTTGCTATTCTTGCTATTCTTTGCATTCAGATGCTTATATCTTTCCTTTCTTCCTTGCTTTTTGCTTCTCTTCTTTCCACAGCTATTTATAAGGCCTCCCCAGACAGCCATTTTGCTTTTTTGCATTTCTTTTCCATGGGGATGGTCTTGATCCCTGTCTCCGGTACAATGTCATGAACCTCCATCCATAGTTCATCAGGCACTCTGTCTATCAGATCTAGTCCCTTAAAACTATTTATGTCATACCTGAATGGTCTAGTGGTTTTCCCTACTTTCTTCAATTTAAACCTGAATTTGGCAGGAAAAGAATTCATGATCTGAGCCACAGTCAGCTCCTGGTCTTGTTTTTACTGACTTAATAGAGCTCCAGTATTGGCTGCAAAGAATATAATCAATCTGATTTCCATGTTGACCTTCTGGTGACGTCCATGTGTAAAGTCTTCTCTTGTGTTGTTGGAAGAAGGTGTTTGCTATGACCAGTGATTCTCTTGGCAAAACTCTATTAGCCTTTGCCCTGCCTCATTCAGTACTCCAAGGCCAAATTTGCCTGTTATTCCAGGTGTTTCTTGACTTCCTACTTTTGCATTCCAGTTCCTTACAATGAAAAGGATATTTTTTGGGGGTGTTAGTTCTAAAAGGTCTTGTGGGTCTTCATAGAACCGTTCAACTTCAGCTTCTTTAGCATTACTGGTTGGGGCATAGGCTTGGATTACCATGATATGGAATGGTTTGCCTTGGAAACAGAGATCATTCTGTCATTTTTGAGATTGCATCCAAGTACTGCATTTCAGACTCTTTTGTTGACCATGACAGCTACTCCATTTCTTCTAAGGGATTCCTGCCCACAATAGTAGATATAATGGTCATCTGAGTTAAATTCACCCTTTCCAGTCCATTTTAGTTCACTGATTCCTAGAACGTCGACATTCACTCTTGCCATCTCCTGTTTGACCACTTCCAATTTGCCTTGATTCCAGGTTCCTATGCAATACTGCTCTTTACAGCATTGGACCTTGCTTCTATCACCAGTCACATCCACAACTGGGTATTGTTTTTGCTTTGGCTCCATTCCTTCATTCGTTCTCAAGCTTTTTCTCCACTAACTTCCAATAGCATATTGGGGACTTACCGACCTGGGGAGTTCCTCTTTCAGTATCCTATCATTTTTCCTTTTCGTACTGTTCATAGTGTTCTAAAGGCAAGAATACTGAAGTGGTTCACCATTCCCTTCTCCAGTGGACCACATTCTGTAATACCTCTCTCCCATGACCCATCTGTATTGGGTGGCCCCACACAGCATGGCTTAATTTTGTTGAGTTAAACAAGGCTGTGGTCTGTGTGGTTAGATTAGCTAATTTTCTATGATCATGGTTTCAGTGTGTCTGCCCTCTGATGCCCTCTCACAACATCTACCATCTTACTTGGGCTTCTCTTACCTTGGACATGGGGTATTTCTTCACAGCTGCTCCAGCAAAGCACAGCTGCTGCTCCTTACCTTGGACGAGGTCACCCTCCTGATCTTGAACATGGAGTAGCTCCTCTCAGCCCTCCTGCACCCATGCAGCCGCTGCTCCTCGAATGTAGGGTAGCTCCTCTCAGCTGCCTTTGCACTGTCGCAGCCTGGCACTCTTGGTTGCCACCCCTGACCTTGGGCGTGGGGTAGCTCCTCTCAGCTGCGCTTCTGCTCAAACTACCCAAGCCCTACTAATTTTTATTTTCTCTGAACTTATCTAGATTATGAAGAGACTAACATCAATTGTAGTACATATTTATGACAATTTCTGCAGCATTCAGAGACACAATGCATGTGTCCTACTGCAGTCTTCTTTGCAACATAATCTGACTCAGTGCTGGACTTGAAGAGGCATTTGCCCTGTGACCTTGAGCAGTGTTATCTTTTTAAGCCTTCTTGTTTTTTTTTTTTTTCCCCCAGTTGGATAATCATTAGAGTCAGTCATACCCTAAACTCTTTACAGCACCAATTCAAATTCTGTTATCTTATTTGTGTTGACACTGCTTCAAAGAAAAACACAGAGGTAATATTCTGACATGCTGAAGTGAAATTTAAGCTTACATAAGCAGATTTTCTAATGATTACCTTTAATTTCACTGTGGATCAGGATGACTTTACTGACCAAAAGCAGCACGCACACGCACACACAAATGCTGAGTGAAATCACTGTGATATTCTTAACAGTCTTAAATGTCAATTTGAAAAATAGGCTACTTCTTCTGAAACATTTCCCTTTAGAACATAGTGGACTGCAACACTGATGGATGATCAAGGTGGTCTGAGTCATACAAGTGGACTTTATGCTTCTAAAAATTAGGAGAAAATACAGATTTTTTAATTATTATT
Source organism: Nanger dama (assembly GCA_917880005.1). Taxonomy (NCBI): domain Eukaryota; kingdom Metazoa; phylum Chordata; class Mammalia; order Artiodactyla; family Bovidae; genus Nanger; species Nanger dama. Next base: position 2,043,306 of record CAKJTW010000014.1, on the reverse strand, counting down.
ATCACTCTCACAGCCATGAAATGCTGTTAGCTATTCAAAATGAAAAACTGACTACCAAACCCTGAGAAGAGATAATCTTTTTTTCCCTACCACCTGCATGAGTAAGAATCACAGGCTGTGTGGTAACTTCTCCAAATTTCTTTCTCCTTTTCTACATCCTTTTTGTACACAGTTTCTCTAGCTAACCTGTAGAAAAGACATCTGTTACCTTTATGTGAGCCAGGGTACATTGGTCTATATCACCTTTCGTGTTTTCAGTGCCTGCATGCTGCATCAAATCTCTCTAAGTTTCACCTGGAAAGTCTGTTTAGCTGTGTCAGTCACTAAGGGCACATGTGCTGTCCATCCTCAACTTCAGACACAGGCAGCAGGTATCTGGAGCTTGCTTATCTATTCACATGCTGCAGAAATGACATGAAACCTCTATAAATTGCTAGTTTTTAAAATACTGTCAAGCACAGAAAATTAAGAAAAATAAATAAATAAAGCATCCCTAATATAATCTCAATGCCCTTGTATACCATTCTTCCATTACATTTCCTCTTTCTATCTCCTCAAGGAACAAAAAGGATTAAGTGTAATGTTATAAATTTTAAAAATGTGAGTCTGTGGAGGTCTTAGTAGACGTTTGCAGGATAACAGAAACTCACTGTGCTACTATTGGTATTTTAAATGCAATGCTTTTATTTATTTTCTTTTGCCATTCAGTAATTTTATCTTAAAAAATATTCCTGGACTGTAAGTCTCTTGGACAGCAAGGAAATCCAACCAGTCAATCCTAAAGGAAATCAGTCTTGAATATTCATTGGAAGGACTGATGCTAAAACTGAAACTCCTATACTGTGGATACCTGATGCAAAGAACTGATCCATTGGAAAGGTGCTGGGAAAGATTGAAGGCAAGTGGAGAAGGGGATAACAGAGGATGAGATGATTGGATGACATCACCAACTTGATGGACATTAGTTTGAGTAAGCTCCAGGAGTTGATGATGGACAGGGAAGACTGGTGTGCTGTAGTGCACAGGATCACAAAGAGTTGGGCAGGACTGAGTGACTGAACTGAGCTGACTGAATTTTATTTAGTGTGTTTCTTTTATTGAAATGTAGTTGGTTTACAATACAGTGTCAGTTTCAGACATACAGCAAAGTGAGTCAGGTATAAAAATACATATGTATGTGTTTGTGTGTGTGTGTGTGCACACTAAGTCGCTTCAGTCTAACTCTTTTAGACCCCAAAGGCTGTAGCCCACCAAGCTCTGCTGTCCATGGAATTCTCCAGGCAAGAATACTGAAGTGGGTTGCCATGCTCTCCTCCAGGGGATCTTCCTGATGCAGAGATCTAACTTGTGTCTCTTTTATCTCCTGCATTGGCAGGCGGGTTGTTTACCACTAGCACCACCTGACAAACGTTTGTGTGTATATATTGTTTTTCAAATTATTTTCCCTTATAGGATATTACAAATATAAATATAGATCTCTATGCTATACATTAGAGATTTTGGCTTTTATCTATGTTATATATAGCAGTATGTATATGTTAACCTCAAACTCCTAATTTATCCCTCCCCACCATTTCCCCTTTGGTAATTATAAGCTTGTTTTCTAGGCCTATGGGTTTAACTTTGTTCTGTGTATAAATTCATTTATATCTTTTTTCTTTTAATTTTGTTTTGACTATGTGGATCACAACAAACTGGAAAATTCTTTAACAAATGGGACTATCAGACCATCTTACCTGTATTCTTAGAAACTTGTATGCAGGTCAAGAAGCAACAGTTAGAACCAGACATGGAACAATGGATTAATTCAAAATTGGAAAGTAGTACATCAAAACTGTATACTGCCACCCTGCTTATTTAACTGATATGCAGAGTACATCATGCAAAATGCCAGGCTGGATGAAGCACAGTTGGACTCAAACTGCCAGGAAAAATATCAACAACCTCAAATATGCAGCTGACACCACCCTTATGGCAGAAAGTGAAGAGGAACTAAAGAGCCTCTTGATGAAGATGAAAGAGGAGAGTGAAAAAGTGACTTAAAACTTAACATTTAGAAACTAAGATCATGGCATCCAGTCCCATCTCTTCATTGCAATTAGATGGGAAAACAATGGAAACAGTGAGCGATTTTATTATCTTGTGTTCCAAAATCGCTGTGGATGGCAACTGAAGCCTTGACATTAAAAGATGCTTGCTCCTTGGAAGAAGAGCTATGATAAGCCTAGATAGCATATTAAGAAGGAGAGACATCACCTTGCTGACAAAGATCTGTACAGACAAAGCTATGGTTTTTCATAAAGAAGGCTAAGCACTAAAGAATGGATCTTTTGAACTGTGGTGTTGGAGAAGACTCTTGAGAGTCGCTTGGACAACAAGGCGATCAAATAAGTCAATCCTAAAGAAAATCAACCCTGAAATTCATTGGTAGAACTGACACTGAAACATTTGGGCACCTGATTCGAAGAGCTGACTCACTGGAAAAGACCTTGATGCTGGGAGAGACTTAGGGCAGAAGGAGAAGATGACGACAGAGGAAGAGATGGTTGGATGGCATCACCAACTCAGTGGACATGAGTTTCAGCAAACTCCTGGAGATATTGGAGAACAGGGAAGGCTGGCGTGCTGCATTCCATGGGATCACAAAGAGCTGGACAGGACTTAGCGACTGAACAAAACAACAATGTAAAAGAGAAAACTCGTAATGTTTATGCATGTCTTTTGAGGAGGGTTTTATCTATATTGTTCATTTAAACAAATATAATTTAATGAGTAAAGGCATTTCCTTCAAATGGTTTATAGTCTAGAACAAGTCATAGACAGTAGTGACATTTTAATTTTTTTTTCTTCTAGTGTTATTGAGAAGCAATTGATATTCAGCACTTTATGAATTTAAGATGCACAGCATAATCATTTGAATTGTATGCATCATGAAATGTTTACCACAGAAGTTTAGTGAACATCTATCAACTAATACAGATACAAGATTAAAGAAATAGAAAAAGTATATTTTCTTGTGATGAAAACTCAGGATTTGCTCTCAACTTTTATTTATAACATGTAGCAGTGTTAATTGTATTTATCATGCTGTTCATTACATTCCTAGCACTCATTTACCTTCAAATTGGATGTTTGTACCTTTTGACTGGTTTCAGTACCTCTTCCCCTGCCATCACCTTTGGTATACATATAAATCTGATTTCTTTTGCTAGGATTATATTTGTTGCTTTACTTAAGTTTGTAGTATAACTGACCTAAAATACTATGTTAGTTTCTAGTACACAACATCACTTCAGTCGGTTCAGTTCAGTCACTCAGTCATGTCCGACTCTTTGTGACTCCGTGTAACAGCACGCCAGGCTTCCCTGTCTATCACCAACTCCCGCAGTTCACTCAAACTCATGTCCATCTAGTCAGCGATTCCATCCAGCCATCTCACCTCTTTCGTCCCCTTCTCCTTCTGCCCCCAATCCCTCCCAGCATCAGAGTCTTTCTAATGAGTCAAGTCTTTACATGAAGTGGCCAAAGTATTAGAGTTTCAGATTTAGCATCAGTTCCTCCAATGAACACCCAACTGATCTCCTTTAGGATGGACTGGTTGGATCCCTCTGCAGTTCAAGGGACTCTTAAAAGTCTTCTCCAACACCACAGTTCAAAAGCATTAATTCTTGGGCGCTCAGCTTTCTTCACAGCCCAACTCTCACATCCATACATGACCACTGGAAAAACAATAGCTTTGAATAGATGGACTTTTGTTGGCAAAGTAATGTCTCTGCTTTTGAATATGCTGTCTAGGTTGGTCATAACTTTCCTTCCAAGGAGTAAGCGTCTTTTAATTTCATGGCAGCAATCACTATCTGCAGTGATTCGGGAGCTCAAAATAATAAAGTCTGACACTATTTGCACTGTTTCCCCATCTATTTCCCATGAAGTGATGGGACTGGATGTCATGATTTTCATTTTCTGAATGTTGACCTTAAAGCCAACTTTTTCACTCTCCTCTTTCACTTTCCTCAAGAGGTTTTTAGTTCCTCTTCACTTTCTGCCATGAGGGTGGTGTCATCTGCATATCTGAGGTTATTGATATTTCTCCCAACAATCTTGATTCCAGCTTGTGTTTCTTCCAGTCCAGCGTTTCTCATGATGTACTCTGCATAGAAGTTACATAAGCAGGGTGACAATATACAGCCTCGACGTACTCCTTTTCCTATTTGGAACCAATCTGTTGTTCCATGTCCAGTTCTAACTGTTGCTTCCTGACCTGCATACAGATTTCTCAAGAGACAGGTTAGGTTGTCTGGTATTCCCATCTCTTTCAAAATTTTCCACAGTTTATTGTGATCCACACAGTCAACGGCTTTGGTATAGTCAATAAAGCAGAAATAGATGTTTTTCTGAAACTCTCTTGCTTTTTCCATGATCCATCAGATGTTGGCAATTTGATCTGTGGTTCCTCTGCCTTTTCTAAAGCCAGCTTGAAAATCAGGGAGTTCATGGTTCATGCATTGCTGAAGCCTGGCTTGGAGAATTTTGAGCATTACTTTATTAGCATGTGAGATGAGTGCAATTGTGCAGTAGTTTGAGCATTCTTTTGCATTGCCTTTCTTTGGAATTGGAATGAAAACTGACCTTTTCCAGTCCTTTGGCCATTGTTGAGTTTTCCAAATTTGCTGGCATTGATCTTAGAAGAGGTCAAAGCAAAAGAGAAATATTGTATTTCATGAACAATATGAGTGTATTTGATGTGTTTCCCTCTCCCATGAGAATGAAAATTCCATGAAACATACTGCTTTTGTATTATTATTCACAGCTGTATCTCCAACACATAAAACAGAAGTTATTATATATGTAGTTATGTTATAGTTGTATAATTATATATTCAAAAAGTGAGTATTCAACGACAGGCAGGAAAGATATAGTGCCTCTCCTTACTGAGTTGACATGTTAGTAGACAGGTTTAGCCCAAGATAGCTAGAGGGCATTGTAAACTTGTATGAAAAAGAAATGGCATCTTTAGTTTTCCTTTCGTATAACTTAAAATTAGCATTAAATTTAATTATTAATATAGGCCAGAAATCAGAAGTATTAGTAGTAAATATGACTCTGTCATCATTAGAAACTACAGAAAATACCTTTCAGTGTTGCAGATATATGAAAGTATCATTTTTACTCCTCATGATATTTTTTAAATTAATTTATTTTTATTGAAGGATATTTGCTTTACAGAATTTTGCTGTTTTCTGTTAAACCTCAACTTGAATCAACCATAAGTATACATATGTGACCGTGTGAGTAGAGGAGGTGAGTGTTTAGAGGATAAGAGATAAACTTACGCTAAGTGAGACAAGACTCAAATAAGTTTGCACATTATTCCAAGGTTAATATGAAGCTATTCATGAGTTTAAAAATAAACTAAAAGATCACTCTGGAGTGAATATATATGGGAAGGGGCAAGCATTAAGCAGGGAGACCAATTAAAATAGTTACAATAATTCACGATCATTGTCTGAATCCTACCTTGTCATTAGAAAAATACAGATAAAGAAAATCAACATGGTGTTAGAACATCAATGTTTATTATGTTTTCGTATTCACCTTCACTAATGCAGGACACCTGACTTCAATCTTAATTTGGAAAGATTCCCTGGAGAAAGGGAACGCTACCCACTCCAGTATTCCAGCCTGAAGAATTCCATGGACTCTAGTCCATAGAGTCTCAAGAGTCGGACATGACTGAACATTCCCTTTCACTTTCACTTTCAAGATGATTTTGTTATTAGTAACATAAATTTTCAAACTACCACACAATTGTACTCATCTCACACACTAGCAAAGTAATGCTCAAAATTATCCAAGCTATGCTTCAGCAGCACGTGAACTAAGAGCTTCCAGATGTTCAAGCTGTATTTAGAAAAGGCAAAGAACCAGGGATGAAACTGCTGACATCCACTGTATCCTAGAAAAAGCAAGAGAATTCCAGAAAAACATCTACTTCTGTTTCATTGACTATGCTAAAACCTTTGACTGTGTGGATCACAACAAACTGTGGAAAATTCTTAAAAACATTGAAGTACCAGACCACCTTACCTGCCTCCTGAGAAATATGTATGCAGGTCAAGGAGCAAAGAGTTAGAACAGGACATGGAACAAAGGACTGATTCCAAATTGAGAAAGGAGTATGTCAAGCTTGTATATCATCACCCTGCTTATTTACCTTATATGCAGAGTACATCACGTGAAATTCTGGACTGGATGCTGGACAAGCTAGAATGAAGATTGCAGAAAAACATCAATAACCTCATATATGCAGATGATACTACCCTTATATCAGAAAGTGAGGAGGAACTAAATAGCCTCTTGATGAATTTGAAAGAGGAGAGTAAAAAAAAAAAAAAAAAACTTGCTTAAAATTCAACATTCAAAAATGAAGATCATTGCATCTGATCCCATCACTTCATGACAAATAGATGGAGAAACAATTGAAACAGTGGGAGACTTCATTGTCTTGGGCTCCAAAATCACAGCAGATGGTGACTGAAGCCATGAAATTAAATTACACTTTCTCCTTTGAAGAAAAGCTATGACAAACCTATACAGGATATTTAAAAGCAGAGACATTACTTTCCCGACAAATGTCCATATAGTCAAAGCTATGGTTTTTCCGGTAGTTATATATGGATGTGAGAGTTGGACTATAAAGACATCTGAGCACTGAAAAATTGATGCTTTTGAATTGTGGTGTTGGAGAAGACTCTTGAGAGTCTGTCCCTTGGACTGCAAAATCAAACCAGTCATTCCTTAAAGAAATCAGTCCTGAATATATATTGGAAGGACTGATGCTGAAGCTGAAACTCCAATACTTTGGTCACCTTATGCAAAGAACTGACTCATTTGAAAAGACCCTGATTCTGGGAAAGATTGAAGACCGGAGGAGAAGGGGATGACAGAGGATGAGATGGTTGGATGGCATCACTGATTCAGACTTCCCTGGTGGCTGAGACGGTAAAGCGTCTGTCTACCATGTGGGAGACCTGGGTTTGATCCCTGGGTCAGGAAGTTCCCTGGAGAAGGAAAAGGCAACCCACTCCAGTACTCTTGCCTAGAAAATCCCATGGACAGTGGAGCCTGGTGTCCATGGGGTCACAAAGAGTCAGACACGACTGAGCAAATTCACTTCACTTCACTTCACTGACTCAATGGACGAGTTTGAGCAAGCTCTGGCAGTTGGTGATGCACAGGAAAGCCTTGTGTGCTGCAGTCCGTGAGGTTGCAAAGAGTCAGACATGACTGAGAGACTGAACTGATCTAAACTGAGCATAAGCTTTATTGCTCTTGCCTAATACAACTATTTCCATTTCATTTGGTGGTTAAAGGAAGTAATGTTCAGCAAATTACAAATGCCAATGCAGCGGTAAGTCCATGCTAGAAAGACTACCAGCCAACTGCCTTCAGGAAAGCCCATTTTAATCATCATCCTAAGCCTTCATTTGGATATAGTGATTTCTTGATGAGCTCTATCATTTTAAAGGACACATATCAGTTAGTTCAACTTTAATTCTATCATAAGCCAAATTCTCTCTTTCCTGTGCTGCTTGTTCCCCAGGATAAAATTCAATATTTTCATTGATTCCATCCAACTAACTTATTAATCTAAAATCAAATGCCCTATGTTGTTCAACAAGATTATTCAAAATTTGGTTATTTTTAGACGTTTTGGACATTTTCTGCTGATCAAATGCTAAACCTGTTATTTTCCTTCTAAATCCATTGAAGCACGATACAACTTTTATTTTGTTTATATACAATCATTTTACATATGATTTTATATAAAATTTATATATGATTTTTTAAGTTACATATGTTGGAGACAATTAGTGAATTCTAGAAACAATGAATTTGGTTATTAAAGCATTTAGTCTCTATTCTAATTAGTCTCAAGAATATCAGTGTTCATTGCAGGCAAAAATTTCAAATATTTGATAAATATTGCCATTACTGTATTTGCTTTCAACCAATCTCCTGTGCAAGCTGATTCACATCAATGTTGTTGTTCTTCCATCATCCTGTGAGGTACAAGAGAAGGCAAATAGGTAGTTATTTAGAATATAAACACATGGGAAAATAAGAAAGAAAATGTATCTTCTTTATAAAATAAAGAGACTCTAAATAAATAAAATAGAACTTATTTTCCTCTAGTCATTTTTTAAATAGCTGTACCCAACTTACCACTAAGCAATGAATTAATCCACTGATAAATACTGATGATTTTTCTTATAAAGAGTTCATAGAAGATTTTCACATTTGTCTTTCTTTTCCATACAATGTAAACTTTAATATTCTATTTTGTTAATGAGAAGAAAGAAGCCCAAATAAATCAGAGACTATCCATAAGGCACTACATTAGAAGCAATGGCATATTGCAAATACTAAAGATTTTGTGTTTAGATGACAAAAGAGACATATATAAAACTCATTGTCAAACACCATTATCGAATGAAAGCTTAATGGGTTGTACGCACCTTTTAGAAGATAATTATGGTATACATGTGCACAAAGTTGCTTCAGTCCAATTCTTTTCAACCCTATGGACTGTAGCCCTCCAGGCTCCTCTGTCTATAGGATTCTGCAGACAAGAATACTGGAGTGGATTGCCATGCCCTCCTCCAGGGGACCTTCCCAACCCAGGGATCATAACCATGTCTTATGTCTCCTGAATTGGCAGGTGGCTTTTTTCCCATCAGCACCATCTGTAAAGCCAATCATGGTATGTATACATAACAAGGAAAATTTAAACTGTTTTGGTTCTAGAAATATGAATGATTAGGAGCTTGATTATATACTGAGCTCAGGGGTCTATGATTGCACTCTAATTCTCAATTTAACACTGCATGCTTCTGTATTTTGCTTGGAATACCATCACCAAATTAAAATTCATTCTCTTAAGCCATCCTAATTAGTCAGTTCTTCAACATCCTTCCAATCTAACTCATGGTTTATCCTTTTTTTCTAGGTAAATATTACCCATTGCTTAAATCAGCTTAATTATACCACTTTTGGAAACCATAATGGATTCCTGTATATTGTATTCATCTCCTCTTCTTGGGATTTATAATCAGTACCACACCGCTTACAAATAATTATAGGCCAATTTCTGCTACTTATTGTTGACTTCAACTGCTTTCCAGCAAGAATGTAAACTCTCTATCAGTATGTCTTCTAGTACACAGCATAGAGCTAAATGTATTTGTTGACTGGCTGACTACAATTTAAATGGGCTTCCCTGGTGGCTCAGATGGCAAAAATCTGTGTATAATGCAGGAGACCCAGGTTCAGTCCTTGGGTCAGGAAGTTCCCCTGGAAAAGGAAATGGAAACTCACTCCAGTATTTTTGCCTGGAGAACTCCATGGACTTAGGAGTCTGCTGGGTTACAACCCATGAAGTCACAAAGAGTCAGACACGAGTGAATGACTAAAGCTTTCACTCTCACAATTTAATTAGAAATTAAGTGAAATGTCCTATAAATATCAATTAGATCCATGTAGTCCAAAGTATCATTTAAGCTTGTGCTTCCTTACTAATTTTCTGTCTGGATGATGTGTCCATTGGTGTGAGTCCGGTGTTAAATTCTCCCCTTGTGTTATTGTCAATTTCCCCCTATATAGTTAACATTTGCCTTATGTATTGAGGCTTCCACGATGGCTCAGATGGCAAAGAATCCATCTGCAACGTAGGAAACCCAAGTTCGATCCCTGGGTCAGGAAGATCTCCTGGAGAAGAGAATAGCAATGCACTCCAGTATTCTTGTCAGGAAAATTCCATGGACAGAGGAGCTTGGCAGGCTACAGTCCATGGGGCCACAAAGAGTCAGACGTGACTGAGTGACTAACACTATGTATTGAGGTGCTTCTATGTTGGGTGTGTGTGTCTGTGTGTGTGTGTGTGTGTGTGTGTGTGTGTGTGTATCTTCTTAGATCGATCATTTGATCATTATGTGGTGTCCTTCCTTTTCTCTTGTAATGGTCTTTACTTTAAAGACTATTTTATCTGATATGAGTATGGCTACTCATGCTTCTTTTGATTTATATTTGCATGGAATACCTTTTTCCACCCCCTCACTTTCTGTCTATCCTGTAGACAGAATATATAGGGATCTTGCTTTTGTATCCATTCAGCCAGTCTGTGTCTTTCAGCTGGAACATTTAGTCCATTTACATTTAAGGTAATTATTGATTTGTATGATCCTTTTACCATTTACTTTATTATTTGGCTTTGTTATTGTAGATCTTTTCTGTCTCTTGTGTTTTCTGTCAAGAGAAGTTCCTTTACATTTGTGTAAAGTTGGTTTTGTGGTGCTGAATTCTCTTAACTCTGCTTATCTGTAAAGATTTTCATTTCTCTGTTGAATCAGAATGATATCCTTGCTGGCTAATCTTGGTTGTAGGTTTTTTCATTACATCACTTTAAGTATATCCTGCCACTCCTTTCTGGCCTGAAGAGTTTCTTTTGAAAAATCAGCCATGTGCCTTATGGGGATCTCCTTATATGTTATATGTGGCACATTTCTCTTGTTGCTTCTAATATTTTCTTTGTGTTTAATCTTATTACTTTGATTAATATGCTCTTGATGAAAGTGAAAGGGGAGACTGAAAAAGTTGGCTTAAAGCTCAACATGCAGAAAACGAAGTTCATGGCATCCGGTCCCATCACTTCATGGAAAATAGATGGGGAAACAGTGGAAACAGTGTCAGACTTTATATTTTTGGGCTCTAAAATCACTGCAGATGGTGACTGAAGCCATGAAATTAAAAGACACTTATTCCTTGGAAGAAAAGTTATGACCAACTTAGATAGCATATTCAAAAGTAGAGACATTACTTTTCCGACTAAGGTCCCTCTAGTCAAGGCTATGGTTTTCCCAGTGGTCATGTATGGATGTGAGAGTTGGACTGTGAAGAAGGCTGAGCACCAAAGAATTGATGCTTTTGAACTGTGGTGTTGGAGAAGACCCTTGAGAGTCCTTTGTGCTGCACGGTGATCCAACCAGTCCATTCTGAAGAAGATCAGCCCTGGGATTTCTTTTGAAGAAATGATGATAAAGCTGAAACTCCAGTACTTTGGCAACCTCAAGAGAAGAGTTGACTCATTGGAAAAGACTGTGATGCTGGGAAGGATTGGGGGCAGGAGGAAAGGGGACGACAGAGGATGAGATGGCTGGATGGCATTATGGACTTGATGGACATAAGTCTGAGTGAACTCCGGGGAGTTGATGATGGACAGGGAGGCCTGGCATGCTGCGTTTCATGGGGTCGCAAAGAGTCGGACATGACTGAGTGACTGAACTGAACTGGTGTGTTTTTCCTTGTGTTTATCGTGTATGGTACTCTCTGGGCTTCCTGTAATTGGATGGTTGCTTCCTTTCCAATGATAGGAAAGTTTTCAGCTATAGTCTCCTCAATTTTTTTTTATTTTTATTTTTCTTTTCTCTTCTTCTTCTTCTGTGATCACTTTAATTCAAATGTTGGTATGCTTAAAGACCCAGACGTCTCTGAGGCTGTCCTCATTTTTTTCATTCCATGTTTCTCTATTTGGCTCTGCCTCAGTTATTTCCACTATTCTATCTTCCAGCTCACCTATCCATTTCTCTACCTCAGTTATTCTGCTATTGGTTCTCTCTAATGTGTTTTTTCTTAGTTATTGTGTGATTCACTGCTGATTGTCTATTCTTTATTTCTTCTAGATCCTTGTTAAACATTATTTGTATCTTTTCAATCAGTTCTTTCATTCTATTTATTGGTGCCTCCATTTTATTTCCAGGTTTCACATCATCTTTACCATCATTTCTCTGAATTCTTCTTAGATAGATTTAGATTTCCTATTGCCTCTTCGTTTGTTTGTTTGTTTGTTTTACCATGTTCCTTCATCTACTGCATGTTTCTCTGTCTTTTCTTTTTCTTTTTTTAATTAATTTATTTTTAATTACAATACTGTATTTGTTTTGCCATACATTGACACGAATCAGCCATAGGTGAACACAATCTGTGTGTGTGGCCTCTCTTCTGCAGGTTGCAAGGTTGTAGTTCCTCCTGTTTGTAGACTTTGCCTTCAAAAGGTCAGAATGGACTAGAGCCTTTTGAGGGTTTCCTGGTTAGGGGAACTGGTGCTTGTGTTCTGATGGGTGGAATTGGATCATGTCTCTCTGAAGGATAGTGACACGTTCAGTGATGTGTTGGGGTTGTTTTGGAGCTGGGAATGGTTTGGGTAGCCTATCTGCTAATGGGTATGGTTGTATTCTTATTTTACTGATGGTTTGACATGAGGTGCCTGTCACTGGAGTTTGCTGTCCTTTGGGTGGAACCTGGTCTTAGTGTTGAGATGGGGGCTTTTGGGAGAGCTTTCCCCAATTAATGTTCCATGGGTTTCAGAGTTCTCTGGCAGTCCAACATTTTAAACTTGGGACCCCCACCTCAGAATTTTACCAGAACTCCACAAGCTATACAGCACAGAACAGAAAGAGAAAGAGACAAGGTGGTGGGGGCCAGGGGAGAAAGTCGAGGAAGTGTACAAATAAAAAAAGTAATGGACACACAAGACCCCAAGACAAATGGTTAAGGCAACACTCAACAGACAAGAACACCCAAAGAAACTCACACACTCCTGAGCAGAAAGAAGAGAGATAAAGAAGAGCAAAACCAGAGATCAGAAAAGAAGAGATTAATCTAGCCAGTAGACAAACCCATTTATAAAAATGAATAGTAAAAACTATACTAGAAAAATACAAAACAGAAAACATGAGGGGAAATGCAATATAACCAAAGAGAAATGTAAAAGTAGGAAAAATAGAATAAAATGAATTTATTTAAAATAGTGTTTTAAAAAGGAAAAAGTAAGTTAAAAATAAAAATTAAAAGCATAATAAAGAAGGACAACAAAAGAACAATAAAATAAAGAAAAAAAAAATATATATATATGTATATATAGCGACTGCAGCCATGAAATTAAAAGATGCTTGTTCCTTGGAAGAAAAGCTATGACAAACCTAGACAGCATATTAAAAAGCAGAGACATTACTTTGCCAACAAAGTCCATATAGTCAAAGCTATGGTTTTTCCAATAGTCATGCATGCATGGATGTGAGAGTTGGATCATAAAGAAGGCTAATGAGCAACTGAATGACAACTATATACACATATATGTATCAGTTCAGTTCAGTGGCTCAGTCGTGTCCGACTCTTTGCGACTCCTCCCTGTCCATCACCAACTCTCAGAGCTCACTCAGACTCACTTCCATCGAATCAGTGAGGCCATCCAGCCATCTCATCCTCGGTCATCCCCTTCTCCTCCTGCACCAATCCTTCCCAGCATCAGAGTCTTTTCCAATGAGTCAGTTCTTCGCATGAGGTGGCCAAAGTACTGGAGTTTCAGCTTTAGCATCATTCCTTCCAAAGAAATCCCAGGGCTAATCTCCTTCAGAATGGACTGGTTGGACCTCCTTGCAGTCCAAGGGACTCTCAAGAGTGTTCTCCAACACCACAGTTCAAAAGCATCAATTCTTTGGTGCTCAGCCTTCTTCACAGTCCAAATGACCACTGGAAAAACCATAGCCTTGACTAGAGGGACCTTAGTCGGAAAAGTAATGTCTCTACTTTTGAATATGCTGTCTAGGTTTGTCATAGCTTTTCTTCCAAGGAGTAAGTGTCTTCTGATTTCATGGCTGCAGTGATTTTGGAGCCCCCCAAAATAAAGTCTGACACTGTTTCCACTGTTTCCCCGTCTATTTCCCATGAAGTGATGAGACCAGATGCCATGATCTTCGTTTTCTGAATATTGAGCTTTAAGCCAACTTTTTCACTCTCCACTTGCACTTTCATCAAGAGGCTTTTAGTTCCTCTTCACTTTCAGCCCTAAGGGTGGTGTCATCAGCATATTTGAGGTTATTGATATTTCTCCCAGAAATCTTGATTCCAGCTTGTGTTTCTTCCAGTCCAACGTTTCTCATGATGTACACTGCATAGAAGTTAAATAAGCAGGGTGACATTATATCAAATAGGACATTATATCAAATAGGAAACTATTTGAAACTAGTCTGTTGTTCCATGTTCAGTTCTAACTGTTGTTTCCTGACCTGCATACAGATTTCTCAAGAGGCAGATCAGGTGGTCTGGTATTCCCATCTATTTCAGAATTTTCCACAGTTTATTGTGATCCACACGGTCAAGGGCTTTGGCACAATCAATAAAGCAGAAATAGATGTTTTTCTGGAACTCTCTTGCTTTTTCCATGATACAGCGGATGTTGGCAATTCGATCTCTGATTCCTCTGCCTTTTCTAAAACCAGCTTGAACATCAGGAAGTTCACGGTTCACATATTGCTGAAGCCTGGCTTGGAGAATTTTGAGCATTGCTTTATTAGCATGTGAGATGAGTGCAATTGTACAGTAGTTTGGACACAGATATATATTGAGAGAGATAGGGAAAGAGTGGCAGTAAGAATGTCCTCCTGAGCCCTCCATAATCCTCATCACACAGTGAGCTAATCTTCCTACTCATGAAGTTATCCAATATCTTTAGAAAGGTCTCTAGACCTGCTGTGGGCACTGTGGGGTCAGTTCAGACTCAGATCTGGCCTTACTCTAGCTTGTACTTTCTACGAAAGTCCATAATGTCTCCCAAAGTCCACAATGTCAGGATAATTTCAGGGATTTAATCCATTGTGCCTGGCGTGCTGCGATTCATGATTTCGCAAAGAGTCAGACATGACTGAGAGACTGAACTAACTGACTAACTTGTCATTTCAGGAGCAAATTCCCTTCTTCTTCCTAGGGCACACAGCCCCTGAAGCTCAGCTTTGGTTTTGGCACTACTTCTGTCTGTAGGCTGCCCTCTGGTGTCTATTACCCATTCAGACAAGAAAGGACAAAAGTAGCTTATTAGGGCTCACTTGCTCAGTCAGGCTGAGGAGAGGAAGTGATAGGGCAGCCACAGTCAGGGTGTGTGTGGAGTGCCTGCTGTGGCCGAAGCCTTTGGGAAGTTGCTACAGTCTGAGGCAGTTCATGCACTCCCCCAAGGTAGTCAGACTAGGGTTGTGGATCCCTTAGCAGAACCAACCTGCACAGGCTTTCAGGAGGTTGTGGGCAGAGACGAGCACCTGCTCACAACTTGGTGGTAGCTGCAGCCCCTGGAGTCGGGGGCATGGCAGCCTCCTGTTCTCTACCTCTTGAACCCACACTGCCTTGGCAGTAACCAAGTGTCATTTCCCTCTCTGGGATTGCAAACTGCAGTTGCAGGTAGCCCTGCTGCTGACATTGTCACTGGCTTTGATGTATCTGTCTACCTCTGGGGTCACAGTCCGTGGCAGTGGCTCGTCCCACCTATGACACTAATGAAGACAGGGTCCTGCAAGCACACAGTGTTAGTTCCCAGCAGCAATGTTCTCTTGACTCTTCTGAAGCCCCAGGCTTCTCTCTGGACTCCTCAGCCATGTGCATACTAGCCTCAGAACATCTTCATGGCAGTCTACTCCAGTCTTCTTCCTGTGGTCTGAGCCTTAAGCCTGAGCCTCAGCTCCCAGCCCCCACTCACCAAAGAGGGCATGCAAACAGTTTCTCAGCTGGGAAGTGTTTGTCAGCAATGATCTCTGTGGTGAATTCTCTCCATTTTAGCCTTCCAAGTACTTGTTTCTCCATTCCTCTCTGAGGTCCTGAAGCTTTCTCCTGTCCTCGCTCATGAGGGGTTTTCAGAGTGTATGGAAACTTTTCCTCCTTCACGGCTCCCTTCCTGAGCCATTGGTCTCCATCTTAAATCCTTTGTCTCTTTGCTTTCCCATGTCTTTTGCCCTACCTTATTCAGTGGAGATTGGCTTGCTGTTTTGGAAGTCTGAGGTCTTCTGCCAGTGTTCAGAATGTGTTCTATAGGAGTTGTTCCACATGCAGATGTATGTTTGATGTATTTGTGGGGAGAAGGTGATCTCCCCATCTTACTCCTACATCATATTGAAAGTTCCCCTATTGATTTTGAGAATAAGATAAGCCTAGTTTGAATTCTTCCTCCTCTATGTATTCATTTATTTAGCAAATATTTATAGAAACTACTGTGTGCCAGGAACTATCCTAGATTTAGCAATATAAGCAAGACAAATGAAATCACAATACACATCTACACAAAACCACACACACACAGCAATACATCCTATACCCATGGAACTTGTGCTCAAATAGAAGAGGCAGACAATAAAAAGATGTGAGATAAGTTAAAAAAAAAAAGTTATGAAGAGGAATATGAAGTGTTAGTAGGAGAGTGGATTCACCTGTCAGGTAACTTTGAGTAAGATCTGAAGGAAGTGAGGAGTTAGCCTTGAGAATATCTGTGGGGGACTTTTCAGGCAGAATAAACAGCTGCAAAAACCTGAGCAAGAAAACAACTTCCTTATAGTGCTTGAGGAATAGTGATAAAGTGAAGAGGCTGGAAAGATAGGATGAGAAGGAGAATAAGGAAGTTGGCTTAGAGAGGTCATGGATGTTATATTACATGGGACCCTGCAAGATCTAGTTTTGAATGAAAAGAGAAATGACATACTATGACTTACATTTTAGCAAGATCTCTATGTTTACTGATTGACAATTGCAATGGGTAGAAACACGGGACCATTTAGGAGAGTATTACAATAATCCAAGAAATGCATGGATTGGCACTAGGGTATGGTCTCAAATAGTTAAATACAGGATATGTTTTGAAGGTAGAGTCAATAGGACTTGTGCTATGATGGAGTATGAGGAACATGGAAGGAACAGCAATGACATCAAGCTTTCAGACTCTAGTGGGCAGAAAATGGAATTATCATTACTGAGATAAGGACAGGCAGGAAAACATTGGTGGGGAGTGAAGGAGAATTCAGTTCTTAATATGTTAATTATGAGGTATTTATTTTTAAATCTCCAAATGGAAGTGTTAGGTAAATATGTTGGTCTAGAATTAAGAGAGGATAAAGATTAAGATATAGATTTTGGAGTTATCAGTAGTAAGATGATATTGAAAGTCATCACCATCACTAGAGAATGTTAACACCTGGACAGTAAGGATAGAAAAATAAAAGAAGTCCAAGTAGTGAACTACGCCCTAGGTGTACTGTGATTTGTTGAGATGGATGAGATAAAGCCAATACAATACTGTAAAGTAATTAGCCTCCAATTAACATAAATAAATTTATATTTTAAAATTAATTAATTAATTTTAAAAGAATCAACAGAGTCTGAGTAATGAATGGCTAGAAAGAAGGAAGGGCCTTCCTGGTGGCTCAGATAGTGAAGAGTCTGCCTGCAATTCAGGAGACCCAGGTTTAATCCCTGGGTCAGGAAGACCCTCTGGAGAAGGAAATGGAACCCACTTCAGTATTCTTGCCTGGAAAAATCCCAGAAAGAAGAAAAATGAAGTAATTTTGGTAGTTCTAGATGCCAAGTATCAAATGGTTTCAAGGAAGAGTGGTCATTTGTGTAAAATGTTTTTTATTAATATAAATTGAGTATGATTAGGTCTGAAAAATTCCCATTGGATTCAACAGCTGCTCCTCACAAGAAAAGTCTCACCAAAGGAAGTTAAAACTTAATTTGTGCTCAAGAAAGAATAGAGAAATTGAAGAAAACAAGAATAAACAATACTTTCAAGGAGCTTTACTATAAAGAAAAGGACAAAAATGAAGCAGTAGCTGAAGGGAAAATAAGATCAAGATGTAGAAGAAATAACAGCATGCCTATAAAGCTGATAAATGATCCAGAGCAGAAAAAGGGGTGATTCTGGAGAGAAAGATGTCCTTGCATAGGTAAAGGAAGATGTAATGTAAGGCACATATAGAGGACTTGGTCTTAACTAGGAACACAGGTAATGAACTCAGAGTAACAGGAGAAAAAGTGGAATATTTGCAGAGTCAGCTGCATTTGTAGATGAAGTGACAGTAGCTTATGAAAGCTCTTTTTGAAAGCCTAAGTTTATAAATAGTAGGCGTCCCTGATAGCTCGGTTGATTAAGAATCTGCTTGCAATGCAGGATACCCCTGTTCAATTACTGGGTCAAAAAGATTCCCTGGAGAAAGAGTAGGCTATCCATTCCAGTATTCTTGGGCTTCCCTTGTGGCTTAGCTGAGATAGAATCCACCTGAAATGCAGGAGACCTGGGCTCAATCCTTGGGTTGGGAAGATCCCCTGGAGAAAGGAAAGGCTACCCACTCCAGTATTCTGGCCTAGAGAATTTCTGGGACTATTTAGTCCTTGGGGTTGCAAAGAGTTGGACACGACTGAGCAATTTCCATGTTCAAGTTTTTAAATAAAATAGGGGTTAAGGTCATCTTCTGAAACAGCATGTGAAAAATTTGAGAAAAGATTTAGAAATCATCTGAGATAGTAGGAAAGATAATAAATTAGGGAAACAGTCTATGGTTTCCAGGAACAAATAAAGGGATACTAATTTGTATGACTGAGATTTTATCCAACCACATTCAAGTATATTCATGTAGGCGCCACATGATAAAGAATTGAATTTATCTGGGTTAGATTTTTTTCATATAAATACAGTAAACTGGATAGAGTTAAATGAATTGAGAGTGTATGCAAGTGTAAAATCCATGAATTTTAGGCTAGTTTAAGAGACAAGAGAGTTCCAGAAAAACATATATTTCTGCTTTATTGACTATGCCAAAGCCTTTGACTGTGTAGATCACAATAAACTGTGGAAAATTCTTCAAGAGATGGGAATACCAGACCACTTGACCTGCCTCCTGAGAAACCTATATGCAGGTAAGGAAGCAGCAGTTAGAACTGGACATGGAACAACAGACTGGTTCCAAATAGGAAAAGGAGTACATCAAGGTTGTATATTGTCCCCCTGCTTATTTAAATTATTGCAGAGTACATCATGAAAAACGCTGGGCTGGAGGAAGCACAAGCTGGAATCAAGACTGCCAGGAGAAATATCAATAAACTCAGATATGCAGATGACACCACCCTTATGGCAGAAAGTGAAGAGGAACTAAAAAGCCTCTTGATGAAAGTGAAAGAGGAGAGTGAAAAAGTTGGCTTAAGTCCAACATTCAGAAAACGAAGATCATGGCATCTGGTCCCATCACTTCATGGAAAATAGATGGGGAAACAGTGGAAACCATGTCAGACTTTATTTTGGGGGCTCCAAAGTCACTGCAGATGGTGATTGCAGCCATGAAATTAAAAGACACTTACTCCTTGGAAGGAGGATTATAACCAACCTAGATAGCATGTTCAAAAGCAGAGACATTACTTTGCCGACTAAGGTCCATCTAATCAAGGCTATGGTTTTTCCTGTGGTCATGTATGGATGTGAGAATTGGACTGTGAAGAAAGCTGAGTGCCGAAGAACTGATGCATTTGAACTGTGGTGTTACAGAAGACTCTTGAGAGTCCCTTGGACTACAAGGAGATCCAACCAGTCCATTCTAAAGGAGATCAGTCCTGGGTGTTCTTTGGAAAGAAGGATGCTTAAGCTGAAGCTCCAGTTCTTTGTCCACCTCATGCAAAGAGTTGACTCATTGGAAAAGATTATGACACTGAGAGGGATTGGGGGCAGGAGGAGAAGGGAATGACAGAGGATGGGATGGATGGATGGCATCACCGACTCGATGGACATGAGTTTGAGTGAACTCCGGGAGTTGGTGATGGACAGGGAGGCCTGGCGTGCTGCAATTTATGGGGTCACAAAGAGTCGGACACGACTGAGTGACTGAACTAAACTGAACTGAAGAGACAAGAAAAACACCAAGACAATGAGGACTAGAGCAAAAACAGTGGGACCAATTGACCAAGAATTCTAATAGGGTCAAAGAATTGTTGGAATATGGATCTCGGGGGAATTAATTGGAGGAACAGGGAGTGAAGTTTAGAGGGTAACTGATTATGTAGGGATTGCAGTTTTTGTCAATATCACAGCTGTACCTATGGGTATGAGTGGCTACAGTGTGTTGGGTGAAATTAAGATAGCTTGAAAATAAGAAACAACAAAATTGAAAAAAAAAAAAAAAGAAGAAGAAGAAGAAAAAGAAGCCTAGGACCACAATCTACTAACTATAACTTTTGGGAAGTTACTTAATTTATGAACTGTGGATTTTTGCTTCCACTCTTATTTTCCATGGGGAGAAAAATATTTTAATTGAAAATGTTGAGCTATAAATAATAATAAACACTATATTTATTGTCTTGAGTACATAAGCTTAATGCCCTTTTTGAGGCCAACAAAGGATAAAACTACAGAGAGGTTGCATTTGATTCAAAATAAGAAAGAACTTTCTAACAAAATGTATAATGAAAATGGAATTGAGTTCCTTCTGATCACAGAGGTGTGCAAGAAAATATTTTATATCTAATAGTCTATAATGCTAGTGGTGTGATACCTAGGTATGAGTCACAAAGAAAAGATATGAAGCAGGTCAGTATTATAGAAAACGTTGAAGATAACTGGCATCTGGTATGCCAATTCTAGAAGAATGAGACAGCCAAGTTAGTGGAATGAAGAAAAAAGAATAACTTAACAAAGACACCCTGCTTAGGTCCAGATAGACAGATGTTTCATCAGTTTGATCAATGACCCAAAACAAGCTTACAAGCTTACAGACCCAGGACAGCCGAGTTCCAGGGACTGGCAGTGGGAAAATAGAGCATAAGGACAGAAAAGCCAAATGGAAGCTGGAGTTCAAGAGAAAAAAATCCTTCTGCTAGTGGAACGTAAAGCCAGAATGGCAGTGCTAGACAAGATGTTGAAATAGAGCTTCTGTGCCTTCCTGTTTAAGAGCTGAGTCAATCACTTTTAGATTTAGAGCAATCTGAGATAAATAGGTACTTGCAGTATGAAGATGAGTAGACATACATTAACAGCAGACAAAATCTGAAGATTTAGTTAACTTCATCAGTGACTCAGGCTGTCAAAATGTAGGAAGTCTTAGCACTAATTGAACTGTAGCCACAAAATGAGGAAAATGATTTGAAATACAAACAAGTCTATTAACAAAGGTAGTTATTAATATTTCTGAGTCTGTTATAGTAGGTGGGATATTCTCTTTCTTCTCAACAATCAGTAAAGCTTTATAAGGTTTTCTAGATATTGCTTATTAAATCAATCCAAAATTCTTATGAATAAATAAATACTGATAATTTATTTAATGTTTAGCAAGAATTGTTTTTTTACAAGCATATTGAGTATAATTTTTCTTACTAAAATTTATCACATAAGTTAATTTCAAAGTATATGTCCTTGAAATATCAATGTTTATTTTTACTTCTTTCAAAAGGTTATTTATAGCTATATTCTATTAATTTATATTAGGTTATGACATATTAAGACTATAAATATTATGCACACTATATACCTGCATAGACACACCGCATATACATATACAAACAGAGGCACAAGCAGACATACTAGAACCTCATAATAGTAGTATTCACTATATAGTGATATTTTAATTTTTTTAAGAAAGCATAACAAAAGAGCTGGGCTTTGCATCTCAGATAGAAAAATAGAAATGAATTCTGGCACTATGTATCAGCTGTACAACTTTTGAAAAGTTTCTTACCTTCAGTAAAACTCAATTTGTTTACCTATTGAATAGATTAATCACTCCTTCTTCATTGGGTTGTTGTCAGGTTTGGTAGTTAATGCATCATGTACCAAACATGTGTCAATAAACTTTAGGTATTTCTCCCCCTCTGTAAATCCTTGAGGGCTCAAGATTTTAATATATATCACCTTTCTGGTCTAGAAGCATTTTTTTTTTTCTGAATTGTTCTGTTTCTTATCTAAGTATATTCAAACATGTTCAAACCAACTGTCCTCCTCTAGCTCTAGTTATTGCTGTTCTTTCTACCATTTGATCCCCTCCATCCATTTCTCCCACATGTTGCTTCCAGCAAAAACCACCAATCTGTTCTCTGTATAAATAAATTTGCTTTGTTTTGTTTAGACTCCATATTTGAGAAAGATCATACCATATGTCCTTCTCTGTGACATCTCACCTAGCATAAAACCCTCTACATCCATCCATGTTGTCACAAATGGCAAGATTTCTTTCTTTTTATGTCTGAAAAAAATATTCCAGTTTGTGTTTGCATTTGTGTTTATCATAACTTCTATATTCATTTGTCTATTGATGGATGTCCATTGATTGATCAATTCTTTCATTGGGTTGCTTTTATATCTTAGCTATTGTGAATAAATGCCACAACACACATTGGAGTGCATGTATTTTTTTTTAATTAGTATTTTTGTTTCTTCAGATAAATGCCCAGAGATAAGTTTACTGCATTGTATGGTAGCTTTATTTTTAATATTTTTAGGATGTCTATATTATTTTCTATTCCCATCAACAGTGCACATGGTTCCCTTTTCTCCACATACTTGCCAACATTATTAGGTGTTGTCTCATTGAAAATAACTATTCTGACAGGTGTGAAGTAATATTTCATTGTTGTTTTAACTTATATTTCCCTGATGACTAGCAATGTTGAGCATCTTTCCATTTGCCTATTGCTCATCCATAGGTCTTCATTAGGGAAAATGTCTATTTAGATTTGCTGCCCATCTTTTCATCAGGTCGTGTATTTATTTATTTTTATGTTAAATCCTATAAATTCTTCATATGTTTTGGATATTAACCCCTTATGGTTTTTTATCATTTGTAAACACCTTCTCCAATCAGTAGGCAGCTTTTATGTTTTGTTGATAGTTTCCCTCATTGTTAAAACTTTCATTTGGTGTATTCTCATTTGTTTATTTCTGCTTTTGTTTCTCTTGTCTGAGGAGACACATCCAAAAGAATATTGCTAAGATTGATGTCAAAGAGTGTACTGAGTATATTTTCTCCTAGGAATTTTAAGGTTTCAAGTATTACATTATTTATCTTAGTTCTGTGAAAAATGCCATTGGTATTTGGATGGGCATTGCATTAAATCTGTAGATTTGCCTTGGGAATATAGTCATTTTAACAATAATAATTTTTCCAATCAAAGAGCATAGTATATATTTTCATTTGCTTTGTTATCTTCAATTTCTTTCACTAATATAGTTAAAGGAATACAAATCTCTCCTCTCTTTGGTTAGATTTTTTTCCTAAGTATGTTACACTTTTAGATAAGGTTATTTTTAATTTCTATTTCTGATAGCTTGTTGTTAGTGTATAAAAATGCAACATATTTCTGCATGCTAATTTTTATCTTTCAACTTTATATATTAAATATATGAATTGAATAAAAATGCTTCATTTATTGCTTGTAATCATTTTCTTGGCGCCATCTTTAGGAATATGTAACAGCACAGCATCTGCAAGTAGTGTCAGTTTTACTTCTTCCTTTCCAATTTACTTTTTAATAAATTTATTTGTTTTAATTGGAAGCTAATTACAATATTGTAGTGGTTTTGCCATATATTGACATGAACCCACCACAAGTGTACATATGTTCCCCATCCTGAACCCCCCTCCCACCTCCCTCCCCATCCCATCCTCCTTTATGTTTCTTTTTCTGGTTTGATTGTTGTGACCAGGACTTCCAATACTCTGTTAATGTTTCTTTCTTTCTTTTTGCCATTAATATGTTGAGATATGTTCCCTTTATGCCTACCTCATTGAGAATTTTTATCATAAATGAATGTTGAATTTCCTCAAAAGAGTTTTCTATATCTATTGACATGATGATATGATGTTTATTTTTCACTGTTTCTGTGGCATATCACACTGATACATTCACAGATTTTGAATTACCCCTGCATCCATGGGATGATTCCCACTTGATCATGGTTTTATAATCCTTTTAATGATTGAATTTGGTTTAACATTAGTTCCATAATATAAAGAAGACTGAGGGTTTATTATTTGGAGTTATTGACACTTGGAAGTCTACATTCTTTCCCAGCTAATAATACATTTAGGTCAATATGTAAAAAAAAAAAAAAAAAAAACATATTTAGTATACATTCACAGATGTATACATGAATTTAGATTATAATGTGACAGCTTTGTGTATGATATAATGTTTCATAAAGCATAACAAAAGTTATTTATTCATGTTAACGTGAAAGAAAATTTACACTGACAAGTTAATTATTTGTTTTAACTGCTTTAAGGCATAATTGAAGTAATTAAACCCATAGACTTTTCTGAAAAATATTTTTAAATATTCATTTACAGCTAAATAAATTGAACTGCCATTTCTTCCATAATTTTAATTAGTTAAGCAATATACATTGTAAATCTTTCAGTTAAAGAACACTTTATGAGTTCTTAATGAACTTTGTTTTAGGCTTCAAAATTATAGATGTGGTGCTAGTCTCAAAGTATGCTTATAATGTAGCTGGCAAATTGAGTAGATAAGTGATGCTAATTGGTACTATAACCAAAAAATTAAATATCAAGATACTAATAACTTGAACTTTGCAATTAAGAAGAGCTCTCTCTTGTGTATTTCTTATTTCCTAGATTTGAAAAAGCCAAAGGTAAATTTGAGATAAGAAGAATGAGGTATTTGAAAGAAAATTATAAAACATGTTTATTTGCTATTTTTGGAAACTTTGTTATAGAATACATTTTAATTGTTTTTGATGTTACTTTTATTTAAAGTACAGATTAGTAATCTAATGAATTATTCTTATATTACACACTTATGAAATGTTAACTGAGCATCCTAATTAATAAATATGAATGATACTGTTACCAAGCCTCAGTGAGTGAGTGACCACACGATGGGTCTTTTGCCTACTGCAGGAACAAATGATAATCAAATGAAGCTAGGTTCAATATAATCAAATCAAGACCTTTATTCATTGATCAAGAAATGAAAAAGAGGCAATTCATACTCTAAAAGCACATTCTCCTCAAAGAAAGGGCAGTAGGGAATTTTAAGGGGTAAAAGGAAGAAATGTCTTCAGGGCTCTAGATATTTCCAGGGGAAGAAAGGCAGCTGGGCACACACTTCCACATTATTTTACACCTAGTAGAGTACAAATAACCTTTGTGCAGAAATGGTAATGAAGCAAAATTAACTTGGACCCCTCATGTCTTATCTGCACAGGCATGTTCCTGTGGTCAAATCAGAACCACTTAAAGACTGTGGCCAACATGTATCTCTTAAAGTGCAGATAGAAAACATCTCTGTCAAGTGCCAGGGGCTTTTGGAATAAACACAGAGCTAAATCAAGGCTGGATCATTTAGGTTTCAGGGGCAGGTATGGGTGACAAAATAACCTCTAAAAATAATTTCACTCAGACTTTGAAAAATGTAAATCTGAGCAAGGGATAGATCAAAAGATTGTGATTGGCATATACACACTACTATATATAAAAGAGATAACTAATAAGGACCTAATGTATAGCACAGGGAACTCTACAGAATACTCTGAAATGGTCTACATGGGAAAAGAATCTTAAAAGAGTGAACATGCATATATGTATAATTGACTCACTTTACTGTACAGCAGAAATTAACACAATGTTGTAAAAATTGGAAGAAAATAAATACATAAACCTGAATATTAGTCATATTATGTCATATTAGTCATGATTGGTCATATTATGATTGAATACAAACTTTAGTTTCTCCTAGGCTTCCCTGAATTTGGTTCCAAATCCGTAAAGGAATATGTCAGGACTGTATATTGTCACCCTGTTTATTTAACTTGTATGTAGAGTACATCATGAGAAATGTTGGGTTGGATTAAACATAAGCTAGAATCAAGATGGCAGGGAGAAATATCAATAACTTCAGATATGCAGATGACACCACCCTTAGGGCAGAAATTGAAGAAGAAATAAAGAGCCTCTTGATAAAAGTGAAAGAGGAGAGTGAAAAAAGTTGGCTTAAAATTCACCATTTAGGAAACTAAGATTATAGCACCTGGTCCCATCACTTCATGGCAAACACATGGGGAAACAATGGAAACAGTGAGAGATTTTATTTTGGGGGACTCCAAAATCACTGCAAATGGTGACTGCAGCCATGAAATTAAAAGACACTTGCTCCTTGGAAGAAAAGTTATGACCAGCCTAGATAGCATATTAAAAAGCAGATACAGTACTTTGCCAATAAAGGTCCATCTAGTTAAAGCTATAGTTTTTCCAGTAGTCATATATGGATGTGAGAGTTGGACTATAAAGAAAGCTGAGTGCCAAAGAATTTATGATTTTGACTGTGGTATTAGAGGAGACTCTTGAGACTCCCTTGGGCTGCAAAGAGATCCAACCAGACCATCCTAAAGGAAATCAGTTCGAATATTCATTGAAAGGACTGATGCTGAAGTTGAAATTCTAATATTTGACCACCCGATGCCAAGAACTGACTCATTTGAAAAGACCCTGATGCTTGGAAAGATTGAAGGTGAGAGGAGAAGGGGACGATAGAGGATGAGATGGCTGGATGGCATCATCGACTCGATGAATATGAGTTTGAGTAGGCTCCAGTAGTTGGTGATGGACAGTGAAGCCTGGCATGCTGCAGTCTATGGGCTCACAAAGAGTCGAACAGGACTCAGTGACTCAACTGAATTGAACTGGACTTCCCTGATAGCCCAGATGGTAAAGACTCTGCCTGCAATGTAGGAAATCCAGGTTTGATCCCTGGGTTGGAAAGGTCCCTGGAAAAGGGCATGGCTACACACTCCAGTATTCTGCCTAGGGGATTCCACAGGCAAAGGATCCTGGCAGGCATTAGTTCATGGGGTTACAAAGAGTTGGACATGACTGAGCAACTAAAACTTTCACTTTTCACTTAGTTTCCCCTCCTCTTCATGGATCACAGCCTTATCCTAATGAAGGAGCTTGTATAAATCAATGAAACTATGAGCCGTGCCATGCAGGGCCACCCAAGAGGGTCATAGTGAAGAATTCTCACAAAATGAGGTCTATAGGAGAAGGATATGGAAATTCACTCCAATATCATTGCCTGAAGAACCCATAGACAGTAATGAAAAGACAAAAAGACATGAAACCAGAAGATTTTCAACCTGAGCCTCTCAGGTTGAAAGGTGTCCAATAGGCTGTTGGGGGAAGAGTGGAGGGCAATTACTAATAGATCCAGAAAGAATGAAGGGTTTGGGCCAAGCAGAAATAATACTTAGTTGTGGATGTGTCAGGTGGTGAAATTAAAGCCCAATGCTGTAAAAACAGTATGGGGTAAATTCGACATGGTGAAGCAGGAGATGGCAAGATTGAACATCAACATTTTAGGAATCAGTGAACTAAAATGGATGGGAATGAGATAATTTAATAAAAATGGCCATTATATCTGCTATTGTGAGCAAGAATCCCTTAGAAGAAATGGGGTAGCCATTATTGTAAACAAAAGAATCTGAAATGCATTACTTTGACCTCTAGGATAAGGATAGTTTTTATTTAGCTTTGCTTCACAGCTTTAATCCATTCAGTCTGGAGTTTAGCTTGCAATTTCCATTTTTTTGGTACATTTCATCGTCTTTGCATTCAAATAATTAATATCTGTATGTTTTATTTTCCACCTGAAATGATAACCTTGTATACTGTAGGATGGGGTTATAGTCCTTTAAAAAAGTTGAATAATAATGTGAAGCCCTATATGATTGTCACTATTCAAGAGATACATGTTTGTTTTATACAAAGGAAAAAAAGTCTATTTGTCCCTACGCTGTTGGTTAATAAATTAACTAAGTCATATCACAGCAGCCTTGTTCCATGACAGTTTCAGTCAAGTAACATAGTTTTCTCCTTTGCCTTTAGCTTCTCTTCTTTTCTCACCTATTTACAAGGCAAAGGAGAAAAGGAAAGATATTCACATTTGAATGCAGAGTTCCAAAGAATAGCAAGAGAGATAAGAAAGTCTTCCTCAGTGATCAATAAAAAGAAATAGAGGAAAACAATAGAATGGGAAACACTAGATATCTCTTCAAGAAAATTAAAGATACCAAAGGCACACTTCATGAAAAGATGGGCACAATAAAGGACAGAAATGGTGTGGACCTAATAGAAGCAAACGATAGTAAGAAGAAGTGGAAGGAATACACAGAAGAACTATACAAGATAAAGGTTTCAGATAAGCACGATGGTGTGATCACTCACCTAGAGCCAGACATCATCAAATGTCAAGTCAAGTGGGTCTTAGGAAGCATAACTATGAATAAAGCTAGTGGAAGTGATGGAATCACAGTTGAGCTATTTCAAATCCTAAAAGATGATGCTGTGAAAGTGCTGCACTCACTATGTTAGCAAATTTGGAAAACTCAGCAGTGGTCACAAGACTGGAAAATGTCAGTTTTCATTTCAATCTCAAAGAAAGTCAATGCCAAAGAATGTTCAAACTACCACACAATTGTGCTCATCTTACACACTAGCAAAGTAATGCTCAAAATTCTCCAAACCAGGCTTCAATAGTACCTGAACCAAGAAATTCCAGATGTTCAAGCTGGATTTAGAAAAGGCAGAGGAACCAGAGATCAAATTGCCAACATCTGTTGGATCACGAAAAAAGCAGTCAGATCCAGAAAAACATCTACTTCTGCTTTATTGACTGCACTAAAGCCTTTGACTGTGTGGATCATAGCAAACTGTGGAAAATTCATAAAGAGTTCAGAATATCAGACCACCTTACCTGCCTCCTGAGAAATCTGTATGATGATCAATAAACAACAGTTAAAACTGGACATGGAACAACAACTGGTTTCAAATTGGGAAAGGAGTATGTCAAGTCTATATGTTGTCACCATGTTTATTTAACTTAGATACAGTGTACATCATCTGAAATGCTGGACTGGATAAAGCACAAGTTGGAATCAAGATTGCTGGGAAAAATATCAGTGACGTCAGATATGCAGATGACACCACTCTTATGGCAGAAAGTGAAGAACTAAAGAGCCACTTGATGAAAGTGAAAGCGGAGACTGATAACATTGGCTTAAAACTCAATATTCGGAAAACAAAGATCACAGCATCCAGTTCCATCACTTCATGGCAAATAAATGAGGAAACAGTGAGAGACTTTATTTTCTTGGGCTCCAAAATCACTACAGATGGTGACTGTAGCCATGAAATTAAAGATGCTTGCTTCTTGGAAGAAAAGCTATTACCAATCTAGACAGCGTATTAAACAGCAGAAACATTACTTTGCCAACCAAAGCACATCTATGGTTTTTCCAGTAGTCATATATGGATGAAACCGTTGGAGCATAAAGAAAACTGAGTGCCGAAGAATTGATGCTTTTGAACTGTGGAGTTGGAGAAGACTCTTGAGAGTCCCTTGGACTGCAAGGAAATCAACCCAGTCAATCCTAAGGGAACTCAGTCCTGAATAATCATTGGAAGGACTAGTGCTGAAGTTGAAACTCCAATACTTTGGCAACAGTATGTGAAGAACTGGGTCCTTGGAAAAGACCCTTATGCTGGGAAACATTAAAGGCAGGAGGAGAAGGAGATGACAGGGGATGAGATGGTTGGATGGCATCACCAACTCTATGTACATGAGTTTGAGTAAGCTCTGGGTGTTGGTGATGGACAGGGAAACCTGGCATGCTGCAGTCCATGGAGTTGCAAAGAGTTGGACACAACAGAGTGACTGAACTGAACTGAACTTAGTTTTAGCACTGGAAGAGAGCTTGCCAATGTTAACCTCTTTTTTTCCTCTTAAAGGAAGGGCAATAGTAGGAAATCTAGACCTCCACTTGACTGAGAGCTAGAGTCTGCAGTACTCACTAGCCATCTGGCTACCGCCTACAGATGATTTAAAGGACTCCAGGCAACGGCACTTGCCAAGTAATTCAGCTAAGTGAAACTGTCACAGTAAAAGTCCATTTTTAAATAGTTTATTCCATTAGATCCTAGAGGGATTAATCTTCAAGGGGGCTAAAAGGGAGACCACCCCTGTAAATCTTAATATATGTAAACAGCATTTCTTGACTATCGATGGCCAAGGTGAGGAAAAAATAACTCCCTGAGGAATTTTTCCAGAATATACCTGTCTTCAACTTTCTCCCTGAGACCTAACTGACTCTCTAAAGAAGAGGTTATAGATAAATGTTAAAGCTTGCTTGGATATTCAGGTAAACTTCCCTTACTATCTCCCTAACATCTTTGAGAATTTCACCTGATACCTGGAAACAGGAATAAGCATACTTTTTGCATAGCTACAATAAGGGAAAAGGCAAATGCTGGTCAACTTATTTTTTTCAGAAATATTTTTATAAGAAATTGCAATATCTGCAACTGTGTTTAAGCATGTTTCTGAATGTTGATTACTGTTGCCTTTTTTATACCTGTGGTGGATTCATGTTGGTGTATGGCAAAACCAATACAACATTGTAAAGTAATTAACCTCCAATTAAAATAAATTAATTTATATTAAAAAAAGAAAGAAAAAGATATAAATAAAAATAAAGCCTTCTATTTCTGAAGCTGTCTAGCCTGCACTGCGATACTGATTGCAATGCTACAACTCTTAGCAAATTATATGCCAGAGGAGATTCTGTATACTTGAGAAGAGGTAGGGGAGGGATGATTTATTTAGAAGTGATGAGTTGAACTTTTATTAGAATGAAATCATCCTTCCTCCCAATTATAAAATTACCTGTGCAATGAGTCTTAAGTGGTAAGAGAAGAAAGGAAGTCACAAGTGTGAACCATGGTTGAGATAGAGCTGCTAGGGCTGCAGAGAGTGCATGATGAGGGAATTGTGTTAAACATGTTGTGACTTTCAGACTTACTTCAAGAGTCTTAGACTGTAAAAGAGAAATGAAAATTCTTACTTCAATCTGTCTGGGAACCAGAGACAGGGAGACCTTTATTCTCTCTCTTCAGTTCCTTTTTCTCTCAGTCTATCTCCCACATTGCTTTGGTATGTCAAGTCCCAAATGTCAAGGCCCCAAAGGCAGCTTCTGATGTCAGCAACTTCCAAACCCCAACCTGCCAGTACACAAAGGGTTGGCTAGAATTGCTCAGTTTCAGGAAGAACTTTTTTTTTTTTTTAATGATCACTTACTAATGAAACAGTGATATTATTGGTATGTTTATTGTTTTTAAAAAATGAAACTCAGACTGGACTGACAAAACACAGGACACCAAGCTAAATTTGAATTTCAGATAAAAAATGAATAATGTTTTTTAAAGGTATATTTCAAACATTGCATGGCATGCACTAAAATTTTATGCTCATCAGAAACTGAAATTTAACTGA
This sequence comes from Nanger dama, assembly GCA_917880005.1. Lineage (NCBI taxonomy): Eukaryota > Metazoa > Chordata > Mammalia > Artiodactyla > Bovidae > Nanger > Nanger dama. Next base: position 2,012,118 of record CAKJTW010000014.1, on the reverse strand, counting down.
GCATCTTATATTTTTACTTACCATGTCTGACAATCTTGGATCACATCACAAAGCTGCTGCTGCTGCTGCTGCTAAGTCACTTCAGTCATTTCCGACTCTGTGCAACCCCATAGACGGCAGCCCACCAGGCTCCCCCGTCCCTGGGATTCTCCAGGCAAGAACAGTGGAGTGGGTTGCCATTTCCTTCTCCACATCACAAACCTAGGCCATGATAAAACAACACTTGATGGCAAATAGAAAGGGAAAAGGTGGAAGGCAGTGACACATTTTTTTTTCTTAGGCTCTAGAATTACTGCAGACTGTGACTGCAGCCATGAAATTAAAAGACGGTTGCTTCTTGGAAGGAAAGCTATGACAAACCTAGACTGCATATTAAAAAGCAGAGACATAACTTTGCCAATAAAAGTCAGCATAGTTAAAACTGATTTCCCAGTAGTCATGGCCAGATGTGAGAGTTGGGCCATAAAGAAAGCTGAACGCCAAAGAATTGATGCTTTTGAGTTGTGGTGTTGGAGAGGCCTCTTGAGTCTCTAATCCTAAAGGAAATCAATGCTGAATATTCATTGGAGGAACTGATGCTGAAACTAAAGCTCCAATACTTTTGCTGTCTGATGCAAAGAGCAGATTCACTGGAAAAGACCCTGATGTTGAGAAAGGCTGAAGACAAAAGAAAGGAGTAGCAGAGGATGAAGTGGTTAGATAGCATCACTGGCTCAGTGGACATGAATTTGAACAAACTCCAGGAGGCAATGAATGACAGGACAGCTTGGCGTGTTGCAGTCCATGTGGTCACAAAGAGTTGGACAAGACTTGGTGACTAAAAACACCACCACACTCTCTTTAATAAGTGTTTCTGCTGGGTTAAAATTAACAGATTAATATCCTTGTGGCACTCATCTGTTCCCTTCTATTTCTATCATCCTTTGCTTTACCCTTCCCTCCCTTGCTTTTTAGGAAAGGAGCCTATGAACTCTGATTTTAGAGTAAGATGGTTCCCTTAGTATACACAGAATGAACACCTAGACAGGTGGGAGAGTGTTGAAGAGAAAGGAAAATATCTGAGGTAACCATGAATATATCAATTTTGCTGAGGATTATCTCTGTTATCTTAGAATTGATTCATTCAACCACAGTGCTTTTGGGTTTGTACTGTTCTTTGTCCTTTCTCATGTATTGGGTTGGCCAAAAAGTTGATTTGGGTTTATCTGAATGAAATTTTTGGCCAACTCAATAGCATAAAGGGAATCTTTCACATTTATTTGTTAAGTATTTAAGGACGAGTAAAAGTCTCAGTAATGTCCGACTCTTTGCAACAGCATGGACTATAGAGTCCATAGAGTGAATTTTAATATTTGATACATACTTACTGTTCAATGAATGTTAGCAATTAATATTTTATTGTTGTGGTGTTGGTGTTCGGTTCCTAAGTCATGTCTGACCCTTTAAAACTCCATGGACTGCAGCAGGCCAGGCTTCCCTGACCTTCACTCTCTCCCAGAATGTGCTCAAACTCATGTCCAATGAGTCAGTGATGCCATCCAACCATCTCATTCTCTATCACTCCTTTCTCCTCTTCTCTTCAATCTTTACCAACATCTTTTCCAACTAGTGAGTTCTTTGCATTAGGAGTCCAAAGTATGGGAGCTTCAGTTTCAACATTAGTCCTTCTAATGAATATTCAGGGTTGATTTTCTTTAGGATTGACTGGTCTGATCTCCTTGCAGTCCAAGGGACTTTCAAGAGTCTTCTCCAGCACCACATTTCAAAAGCAGCAATTCTTTGGCGCTCAGCTTTCTTTATAGTCCAACTCTCACATTCATACACGACTACTATGGAAAAAACATAGCCTTGACTAGAAGTATCTTTGTTGACAAAGTGATGTCTCTGCTTTTTAATATGCTGTCTATGTTTGTCATAGCTTTTTTTTTCAAGGAGCATGTGCATCTTTTAATTTCATGGCTGTAGTCACTGTCTGCAGTGATTTTGGAGTCCAAGAAAATAAAATCTGCCACTGTTTCTATTTCCCACCCTCCAATCTTTGACATGAAGTGATGGGACTGGGTGTCATGATCTTAGTTCTTTGGTTGTTGAATTTTAAGCCAGGTTTTCATCAAGAGACTCTTTAGTTCCTCTTCATTTTTCACCCCCATTTTGTTAGCATCATCTGCATATCTGAGGTTGTTGATATTTTTCCTGACAATCTTGATTCCAGCTTGTGACTCATCCACCTGGCATTTTGCATAAGGTACTCTGCATATAAATTAAATAAGCAGGGTTACTTTTTAAATAAAATCTGCTAGTTATTATTGTTGATATTACTCTAAGTGTATAAGCAGATTATTAGTGACCTTGACATGTGATTGATAACCATTAAAGAAGTTAAAATGATATGGTTTCTATAATTAGGTTGGATAAACTATTTTATACATATTTTGGTTTCTGTGTAGCCTTAAGCAAATTATCTCACTGAAAATTCAGTGTTTTGATTTGTAAAATGGTAACAATGGTAAGGTGTTGGGATTCATATGAGAAAACATAAAATGCCTAGATGAGAGGCAAATAATAGGAAAATAACAAATGCTACTCATTATTATCATTTTAAGTGTATACACAAAGGGAAAAACAATATTAGATATATCTTCAGCTTCATATCCATAAGAACATATGCAATATATACAGAAATAAATGCAGAGTAATTCATGTAAACATCTATTGTCATAATATTCCTGGCAGATCTTCCTCTTATTCCTTCTGCTACAGAGAATCCAAACCAATCATGAAGAGTCCCTCCCAAAGATGGAGTAGATCTTATTCATCATTAACCTTCTGAATTTGCATACACACTGACACTTGATTCATGTCTGACTCTGCAACAGTATGGACTGTAGCCACCAAGTTCCTCTCTCCATGGGGATTCTCCAGGAAAGAATACTGGAGTGGGTTGTCATGCCCTTCTCCAGGAGATCTTCCCAACCCAGGGATGGAATCTGCATCTCCTGTGTCTCTGGCATTGTAGGCAGATCCTTTACCTCTGAAGCCCCCCACCCACTAACACAAACCAACATAACTCATGATTGACCAAACTATAACATCACCTCCCAATCCAGAGTGATAGATTCAAAATGGACATGTCATCCAAGCTTTGCCAGTCAGGGACTTCTCTGTCACAGCAATTTAAAAAAAAACAAAAACTTTTGTTGGAATGAATACATAGATAAGCTGTATCTGGGACTATAAGCAAAAGGCTCAATTTTGCTCATTGGGAAATAGACCCTAATGACAGTGTATATGTCTCTAAATCAACTAACACATAAAGCCAGGCTTTCACTGGATATCTCCAGTTACATAAGTCAATAAACCCCCACTATTTGCTTAAACCAGTGTTATGAATCAGATTTTTATCTAACAGATCAGCTAATATGTTTGACTATTTTGGGCACAAGTTTAATGTTCTCCAAAGCAAATATTTCACTCTGTCTTGAAAAAGGATATAGAAATATAACCAGCTAAGACAAGAAACGTGGCTAAGATTCTTTCATCTCTCCAGAAAGTAAGTGGAAATGTCCTTCCCTTCCCAGAGTCTTGTTGTTCTTCCCATTCTTTATCTGTTCTCTTGCCTGACTTCTGGCTTCCCTCACCTACCAGATCATTCTCAACTCTGAAATCTCTCTGTGTCCTTTCTCTTGCCTAACCTAATGATTTTGCTCCAGCTGACATTGCTGAAGGCTGAGTAAGAAGCTTTTAGATACACTGACAGGTATGTATTTAAAGAGTTTATATAAATGAAAAAGAACTTCCCTGGTGGCTTAGATAGTAAAGAATCCATCTACAATGTGGGAGACCTGGGCTTGATCCCTGGATTGGGAAGATTCCCTGGAGGAGGGCATGGCAACCCACTCCAGTATTCTTGCCTGGAAAATCTTCATAGACAGAGGAGCTGGTGGACTACAGTCTATGGGATTGCAAAAAGAGTTGGACATGACTAACAGACTAAGCACATAAATGAAAAATGACAAAACAAAACAAAACTTGTATGAAACAAAACTTGGATTTCTTCTTTCTTATTTCCAAAGCATTAGCAAAGTTGTTAGATTTTGGAAATAATTTCCAGAATTTTTAAATTAATTTTTTTATTAAAGGACAATTGCTTTACAGAACTTTAATAAAAATTTTAGGAAGTGAATAGCTTCAAGGAGCATATAATTTTAATAGAAAAAGTCATAATTTCTTATGAAATTTCTCAGTCACTTTAAGGTAGATTAAATTTTTTTATTATTTTTTAATTGAAGGATAATTGCTTCACAGAATTTTGTTGCTTTCTGTCAAACTTCAACATGAATCAGCTATAGGTATACATATATCCCCCCCTCTTTTTTATTATAAATTTATTTATTTTAGTTTATTAATGAGCCAAGATTCATTCATTTTTCCACATGTTTCAGGAAATAATTAAGATACATCTCCTTATTGCCCAGTAAACCAACTGATACCATTCCTACCATTCTGGGTGTATGTGATATAACATAAGATAGCACAGCATAATGAAGAAAGCACAGGCTTTAGATTTCCTATGCCTGGGGATTCTGCTCACTCATCCTAGGTCTGTAACATTGGGCAAAACCAGTTCTCTGAGCATTAGTTTCCTATTCAGTAAAATAATACCTACAATGTAAGGTAGCTTCCTGGTGGCTCAGTGGTTAAAAAAAAAAAAAAAAACACCTGCCTGCTATTCAGGAGATGCAGAGAGGTAGGTCTGATCCCTGTGTCAGGAAGATCTCCTTCAGGAGAAAATGGCAACCCACTCTAGCAATATTGCGGGGAAAATTTCTACAGTCCATGGGGTTGCAAAAGTGTCAGACACAACTGAGCAGCCAAACAACAAAATAGGCTATTTTATGTTTAGAAATAGTACATGTATGATTCCTAATAAAGTATTGCATATTGTGATAGACACTTTAAGTATTATGTGACTATTTTATTTTTGCCCAGTTCCAGTTACTTTGCAAACAAACCTAATGCTCATCAACTAATAAATGGATAAACAAAATATGGTCTGTTTATATAATGGAGTATTATTCAGCAATAAAACAAATACTAATACATCATCAATAAACCTAGAAAACATTGTGTTAAGTAAAATAGGCAAGAGACAAAAGGCTGCAAACTATACGACTCCATTTACAGTAAATGTTCAGAATAGGTAGATCTGTAGGGACAAAAAGTAGATTAGTTGCCAAGAGTTGTGAAGAAATTGCCAGGAGATGACGACTGAAGTGTCCAAGGTTTCCTTTGAAGCGATTAAAATATTCTGGAATTAGATAACGGTGATAGTTGTACAACATTGTGAATATACTAAAAACAGTTGTACACTTTAAGAGTAAATTTTTATGGTATGTGAATTACATTTCTTTTTTTAATTTTTATTTTTACTTTATTTTGCTTTACAATACTGTATTTCTTAAGATAGCATATCTAAGAACAACACAATTCAAAGTTTGGATAACCAAAATCTTGTGGAATATCTATAGAATTTACTTAAAAAACATTTATCTCATTCAAATCATAATCAAAAATTATAAAGATGGTAAAATAAAGCTAGCTACTTCACCTCTTGGAATTTTCCACAATAAACAAGAAAATTAGAAACAATCCTAAAGGCCATTATTGGTGAAACTAGAAAACAACAGAAATCTTTAGGAAAAAAAATTATTTATTTATGAAAAATTTGCTTGATACCAAAGCAGTGTCAAGTAGGGCTGTGGTAGAAGGCAATATAGAGATGACATTGAGGTAGATTTCAGAACTGGAAACTTGTGTCTTAAAGTAAGAGGCTCAATTTGAGGTATAAAACTTAAATGTCATGTCTGTGACAGTAATAGAGCATAGTGGTAGGAATTTCCCTGGACTGTTTTGTTCCAAGAAATGTAGAAACTATAACTAAGGAAGGACTAACAAAAACAGTCTGTACTTGCAAGAAGATAAATCCCAATATCTGGTAGGGAAGAGAGGAGTGTTTACATTGTCAACAATCTCAGATCTCTTTTTCCCCACTGGGTGGGGAGCAGTAAAAGTGAAACACACTTATCAGCAAAACCCAAGTTCTGAATAAAAATTGATTTCCATAGAAAAGATCTACACCCATCCCTCTTCAACATATATTGCTTACTAATAGATATTTCAGGAATAACTCGACCTCCTTCAAAAGTTAATAATAAAAAAGCATGAGTCAGAAGAGGTAGGGAGAATGTAAATGAATGGAGAAAACAAGCAACTAAAAACATATACTAACAAACTGAATCCATTGAGACTTATGGTAAACATCTTTTGGGGAACATTTACTTTTAATTTTATTTTCTTAGTTTTACTGAGCTATAACTGACATAAAGCACTGTTGTTTTAGGTGTACAACATCATGATCTGACTTACATACATCATGAAATAATTATAGCGATAGTTTAGCTCAACAAGTTTAGTTTAGAACATCCATCATCCCATAGAGATACAAAATAAAAGGAAAAAATGTGTATAATGAGAACCCCGAGAAATTTTTATCTTAATAACATAAAGCAGTGTTAATTATATTTATCATGTTTTGCATTATATCTCTAGTACTTATTTATCTTATAACTTGAAATTTCCAGTACCTTTTGACTGCCTTCATCCAGTGTCCATTTTCCACACCCACTGCCTCTGATAACCACAAATTTGATCTCTTTTTCTGAGTGAGTTAGTTAGTTTGTTTGGCAAGCATTTTAATTTAACAATGCAAGCACTTAAATGAAGAAAGAATACAAGCAGAGATACAAATGCTTAAGAAAATAAAGGTATAAAAAAGAAATAACAATAAAATTAGAAGGACAGGAGATAATTAACATTACTAAAAGTACAGTATGATTCATCAAAAATCAGCCAAATAAAGCTAAAAACTTTTAGAGGTGTCCTTGCTGGCTCAGTGGTAAAGAATCTGCCTGCAAGGGAGAAGACCCAGATTCGATCCCTGGGTTGGGGAGGTCCCCTAGAGGAGGTCATGGCAACCCACTCTAGTACTGTTGCCTAGAAAATCCCATGGACAGAGGAACCTGGTGGGCTGTACTCCATAGGGTCATATAGAGTTGAATATGATTGAAGTGATTAAACAGCAGCAGCAGCAGTAAAGACTTTGAAGAGATTATATAGCAAATTGCAGTTATGGAGGACAGGTCCAAGAAATCTGGTCAATGCAGAATTATAGTCTCTAGAGTTAGCAGGAAAAGATGATGCTTAGTTTAGCACCTAATGACTTAAAGTGCCATGCCACGCTCACATGGAGTTGTCCCTTAGAAAGCTGGAAGAACGGGTCTGTTATTCAGGAGAGAGGTGGATGCAACTTCAGAACATTGTTTTCACATTAAGAGCCTGGGTAACGTACTACACTCCAGAAACTTGGATATATGACTGGTGATAGTTCCAACCATTATAACCAGTGATACTTGCAAAGAGCTAATCCTCATCCTCCTTTGCTTGTTATGTTATATGCTCCAAGTATTCCTTTCGTCACCTTAGAGCACAAAATGCATACTGAGAATAATTTTGTGACAGATGCAGCTTTTACAGACTGACCTCTTCCCTTCACGTGAGTAGAGGAGAGCAGCAGTTCAGTTCAGTTCAGTTCCGTTCAGTCACTCAGTCCTGTTTGACTCTTCGCGACCCCATGAATCGCAGCACACTAGGCCTCCCTGTCCATCACCAACTCCCGGAATTCACTCAGACTCACTTCCATCAAGTCAGTGATGCCATCCAGCCATCTCATCCTCTCCTGCCCCCTTCTCCTGCCCCCAATCCCTCCCAGCATCAGAGTCTTTTCCAATGACTCAACCATTCGCATGAGGTGGCCAAAGTACTGGAGTTTCAGCTTTAGCATCATTCCTTCCAAAGAAATCCCTGGGCTGATCTCCTTCAGAATGGATTGATTGGATCTCCTTGCAGTCCAAGGGATTCTCAAGAGTCTTCCCAACACCACAGTTCAAAAGCATCAATTCTTCGGTGCTCAGCCTTCTTCACAGTCCAACTCTCACATCCATACATGACCACAAGGAAAACCATAGCCTTGACTAGACGGACCTTAGTCAGCAAAGTAATGTCTCTGCTTCTGAATATGCTTTCTAGGTGTGTTATAACTTTTCTTCCAAGGAGTAGGCATCTTTTAGTTTCATGGCTGCAGTCACCATCTGCAGTGATTTTGGAGCCCCCCAAAACAAATCTAACACTGTATCCACTGTTTCCCCCTTTATTTCCCTTGAAGTGATGGGACCAGATGCCATGATCTTTGTTTTCTGAATGTTGAGCTTTAAGCCAACTTTCTCACTCTCCACTTTCACTTTCATCAAGAGGCTTTTAGTTCCTCTTCACTTTCTGCCAGAAGGGAGGTGTCATCTACGTATCTGAGGTTATTGATACATCTCCTGGCAATCTTGATTCCAGCTTGTGTTTCCTCCAGTCCAGTATTTCTCAAGATGTACTCTGCTAGAAGTTTAATAAGCAGGGTGACAATATACAGCCCTGACATACTCCTTTTTCCTATTTGGAACCAGTCTGTTGTTCCATGTCCAGTTCTAACTGTTGCTTCCTGACCTGCATAACTGGATCCAAATGACTGAAGGGCAAGCAGCAGGATAGAGAATGTAGCCACAAAGGGCTTCTGTTACTAGCCAAACATAAATGACCTTTACCACATGATGCCAACATAACCCTGAAAATAGTCACAAGTTTGATATGGGATTTTAGAAGTCATATATTTTAAACCTAAATAAATATTTCCTCTATTTTTAATCAATCTTTTATGATTGATAAGAAAATCAAGATATATGAATTGCTAGATTTCAGACCATCCATTTTAGATAAGGAAATTAGGACAAATGAAGAAAAAGTTCCCTTCATTTTCCTAAGGCACATGGATTAAGGACCTAAAAAGCAGACTTTCAAGTTTGAGCACTATCAGTTTTTTTTTTGTATATAAGTTTTCCCTTGAGTCACTGTAAAACATTTTATGGTTTCAGGAAGAACTAAGGCATCCAAGGATAGAAAAGTGGAAATGTATCTTTATTTATCTGCATGTCATTATTGAGAGACATACCAGCAGAATTCAAGAACCTGTGGCTTCCCCTCTTACTATTTATGTGACCTTCTGCAATGCTATTAACATCTTGTACCTTGCTTTTTCCATCTGTTAAAATAAGGATGGTCATGAATCTATTTGGGTGACAGCTATTTCATATAATTTCTCAATAGTGATCAGCACATAACATGCACTCAATTAATTTTATATTTTATAACAAACTTACATTGTTATATTTTATCATATGTAAGCCTCTCAACAATGCAGTGAAATATGCAGACGTTACAGTGCCTCTAACTGGTTGAATTGTGTCCCCTTAAAAAAAGAGATTAAAAAAAAACTGAAATCCCAACATCCAGTAACTCAGAACATGACCTTACTCACATATAGGATCTGAATATGTATTTACTCACATAATACTGAATATGTATTTAGTTAAGATAAAATCATACTTAAAAGGTAAAGTCATACTTAAAAAGTAAAGTCATACTGGGGCTTCCCAGGTGGCTCAGACAGTATAGAATCTCCCTGCAATGCAGGAGACCTGGGTTCAATCCCTGGGTCAGGAAGATCCCCTGGAGAAGGGCACAGCAAACTTTTCCAGTATTCTTGCCTGGAGAATTCTATGGACAGAGGAGCCTGGCAGACTATATCCCATGGGATTGCACAGAGTTGGACATAACACTTACACTTTCTTTTCAAAATCATACTGGAGTAGGGTGCTGTTAATCAAATACGACTAGGGAATCCTAATAAGACAACATGTGAAGCCAGAGATACAAAGGGAGAATGCCATGTGACAACTAAACCAGACAATGAACGTATGCAGCTCCAAGCCAAGCACAGCAAAGATTGTAAGCAAACCACGAGAAGCTAGGAAAAGGCAAAGAAAGATTTCCCTATAGATTTCAGAGGAAGTATACTTCTGCCTTGATTTTAGATTTGTAACCTGCAGAAGTGTGAAGATAACGTACTTTAGTCATTTTAAGTCACCAAGTTTATGGTTTCTGTTACAACAGCTCTAGGAAACTAATACAATTCTCATTTCATAAATAAGGAAATTCAGGCCCAGGCAGTAAAAGATTTATCCAAGATCACATAATTAGTAAGTAAAGGAAGCAATATGTTTTGGATTTAAGATCCAACTCCCTGTCTCTTTCCAGCATTACTTCATACACCTTCCATTCCAGGCAGCCATGATTCTCAACTAGTCCTTCCCCACTGCCAGGCATGTATACTGTGTATTTGACCATAGAAAGAAAAATGTGTTCATGACTGATTCCTCCACACAAGACATCACACTGACAGTTTGCATATATAATGTTCTCTCAGCCTAAAATATTTTCCTTCATTTTTCCTTCACAAAAATCCTCACCCTTCAGATTCTAAGTCAGACACCCCAAAATCCCTGTTTTTCATCTACCTTGTCAGAATTACTCTTTTTTCCTGTTTATATCCACATTCTATCATTATTTATTATCCTTTTTTTTTTTTTCACTTAGCTCTCATTTCATTCAGTTGTGTTTGCAGGTGATTAGTAACTTGAATGAAGGCATTAGTAACCTCATGAATTTTAAGTTCCTTAGAGTCAGGATCAATAAACTAAGGCATTCATACCTTTTAAATGCATCACTTGCTGCATCTGTTTATGTCCTATGTAATCTTTGTCCTAATCTCCCACCCAGAAATTGATCAACAGGCTGTTAGAGAGGAAGACTTCCATGACAGTGTATGAACCCTGGGCTTCCAGTAGTCTGTCACTGTTGCTGTTGTCTGTTGACTGGCTCTCCATTTATTTCACTATTCATACCTCTTCCTTGGAGAAGGAAATGGCAACCCACTCCAGCATTCTTTTTTTTTTTTTTTTTTTTTTTTTACTTTAGTTTACTTTACAATACTGCATTGGTTTTGCCTGGAAAATTCCAAGGATGGAGGAGACTGGCAGGCTACAATCCATGGGATCACAGAGTCAGACACGACTGAGCAACTTCACTAGCACTATACCTCTTCAATTGCATGTCTTCTGTTACAGTTTAAATTTCATTGAATCTTTAGAACACCCTAAACTAAGAGCTCACTTCATCTCAATATTCAAGAAAATAGTGAGACTGAAAACTTAGAATCAAAAGTTGCATTTTAGAAATTGTTTTCATAAAATAATGTTAAAAAAGGAAAAAGTCAAAATCTAAATTATTTAATTAAAATTGTATTTAAGCAATTTAATTTTGGCAATATCACTCTTTCTGAAGAAATTTTCAAAAGATCTTGCTAGTTTGAATTCTGTAATTTTTATTTCTTGTCCATAATTTCCCACCAAAAATTAAGTTTAAAAATCACACACACACACACACACACACACACACACACACACACACACACACACACACACACACACACAGGGACAGTACATTAGACCAAAATCCAACACAAACTATGACATCGTATTAGCAGAGTCAGACTGATTTTACTGCTACTCTGAAGTACACACAAAATGCAGAACTATTACACACTGCAGATGAGTTAGTCTAAGCTTTGCTGGCTATAAAGGTTCCCAGAAATGGGAAAATCTTTGTAATGTAGAAGAATTTGCATTACAAAGAGATGGTAATATCAAAAACTTAAGTAGAACTGAAAATACTTAGCTTTAAGCCAAGCCATCCCTTTGTATATATAGTGCTATTTCAACTCCTGCAGCACCTTTTATTCTTCAAGGTAATAAGGCACTTGACAAATGATATAAATATGGTTTTTTAACTGGGATGCGATAATGGCCAAGATAAAGCTAAATGACAGCAGAAGACTTTGCTTGGAGTGCTGCCTGAAGCCTACCCCAAAGGAAAGCAAAAATGTCTTTGAGAAAAAAAATCTGAGGTTTACTGACCTTTCCATTTTATTTTAGTTGATTTTAGAGAATGATTTGTTAAGTTTGGAAATGTTTGATTCTTACTATCAGTGCTTATGTTTATGCAGACTGATGTCAGCAACGTAGATTTTAACCTCTTGGGAAAGAAACATGTTTTAACCACTTTTGCACATGTGTAACAGTTAGCATAATGTTGGCAAACAGTAGGGTATTCAAGAAACGCATTGTTTTTTTTTTTTCTACTGATTTTCCTTTTACTCTATTTGTTCACATTCTTATTCTATTTCCTTGTAAGTTTACTTAATTTTTGTGTTTTGGAAGTAGAGTAATTAATTAAAGTGTAATGAACTGGGACTTAATTAGCCTTGTATACTGAAAAATAAAAAAGCACAACATAAAAGTTGAGAATTATGTTTTATTCAGCAGGCTTCTTAGGATTTCTAGAACACAGCATCTCAAATGAATCTGAGAGACTACTCCCAGAAGGCAAGTAGGGAACCAGGATTCCTAGGAGTTTTTGCAACAATGGGCAGGTAATCAGAACATCAAAAAGTTATTAAAGAAAGCCAGCTATCTCAACTTAAGAAATGTAGGGCTTTTTTATATACGGGTCATGTAGTACCTAGAGGACTGCAGCATTCTTTGTTTACCTACAGGGCTGGCAGCATTCTTAATTTACAGCCTTAATTAAATAGCTTAACATACTAATATAGTATAATGACAGGGAAAAGAGCAAAACTATCTGAAAGAAGGTGGAGTCAATATGGCCAAACTTATATAACCAAAATGGATTTTTAATGGAATTATATAATATTTGGGCATTAGTCTGCCAGGTTTGAATACAATATGTATTGTATTTATTGGCCAGTTCCTTTCTGCTGCCTTTAATACAGTTGATGCTTCTGAACGTACCTAATGTCATAATGTTCTAACTACTCAGGTTTTTTCCATATTTTTAGGCTATTCCTAATGTTTCAGTTCTTTTAAAATGAAAGTGATGGTAAGCAATATGTTAACTCTCTCTCAGTCCAATCTCATTTCACACATCTCCATTAATTTCGTTCAGTATTTCTGTCAGGATCTTCTCAAATGCATGGTGATAAAACAGGATTCTTATCACTGCTTAGAAAAATTCATTTGGAATCACAATGTTTGTTTGCAGATATCTCCCAAAGGATTTGTCAGGGTTGGTTTGGACTTATTATATTAAAGAGTTTGAATGACAGAATTACAGACCATAAAGCCAACTTTTTTTTTTTTTTATCTTGCCATAATCATTCAGTTTCTCTAAAGAACAGGAAGAACTTTGTGGTTAAGTTCTTGTGGTGGTGGGGTCAAAGGGTACTAAGCTAAAAAAAGAGAGAGAGAGAGAGAGAGAGAGAGAGAAAGAGGCCAAAAATGGAAGAAAGAGAATTAAAAAAAAAAAAAAGAAACTCAAATGAAAAAAATCCTGGGTGAACTCAAGATACCAGGTGGTAGAAAGGGTGTTTTGCAAGATTAAATGAGACCAACTGACAAAACAATAAGGTGGCATTCCTCCAAGATATTGTGGTTACTTCTATCTTGCTTCAGCTCAGTTCAGTTCAGTTGCTCAGTCCTGTCTGACTCTTTGGAACCCCATGAACCTCAGCACGCTAGGCTTCCCTGTCCATTACCAGCTCCTGGAGTCCACCCAAACTGTGTACATTGAGTCAGTGATGCCATCCAGCCATCTCATCCTCTGTCATCCCCTTCTCCTCCTGCCCTCAATCTTTCCCAACATCAAGGTCTTTTCAAATGAGTCAGATCTTCTCACCAGGTGGCCAAAGTATTGGAGTTTCAGCTTCAGCATCAGTCCTTCCAATGTACACCCAGGACTGATATCCTTTAGGATGGACTGGTTGGATCTCCTTGCAGTCCAAGGGACTCTCAAGAGTCTTCTCCAACACCATAGTTCAAAAGCATCCATTCTTCGGTGCTCAGCTTTCTTGATAGTCCAACTCTCATATCCATCCATATATGGCTACTGGAAAAACCATAGCCTTGACTAGATGGACCTTTGTTGACCAAGTAATGCCTCTGCTTTTTAATATGCTGCCTAGGTAGTAAACATCTTTTAATTTCATGGCTGCAGTCACCATCTGCAGTGATTTTGGAGCCCAGAAAAACAAAGTCAACCACTGTTTCCACTGTTTTCCCATCTATTTCCCATGAAGTGATGAGACCAGATGCCATGATCTTCGTTTTTTGAATGTTGAGTTTTAAGCCAACATTTTCACTCTCCTCTTTCATTTTCATCAAGAGGCTCTTTTTCACTTTCTGCCATAAGGGTTGTGTCATCTGCATATCTGAGTTTATTGATATTTCTCCTGGCAAAATCTTGATTCCAGCTTGTGCTTCTTCCAGCACAGTGTTTCTCATGATGTACTCTGCATAGAAGTTAAATAAGCAGGGTGACAGTATACAACCTTGATGTACTCCTTTTCCTATTTGGAACCAGTCTGTTGTTCCATGTCCAGTTTTAACTGTTGCTTCCTGACCTGCTTACAGGTTTCTCAAGAGGCAGGTCAGGTGGTCTGGTATTCCCATCTCATTCAGAATTTTCCACAGTTTATTGTGATCCACACAGTCAAAGATTTTGGCCTAGTCAATAAAGCAGAAGTAGATATTTTTGGAATTATCTTGTTTTTTTCTCAATGATCCAGTGGATATTGGCAATTTTATCTCTGATTCCTCTGCCTTTCCTAAAACCAGCTTGAACATCTGGAAGTTCATGGTTCACATATTGCTGAAGCCTGGCTTCAGAAAATTTTGAGCATTACTTTACTAGCATGTGAGATGAGTGCAACTGTGTGTTAGTTTGAACATTCTTTGGCATTGCCTTTCTTTGGTATTGGAATGAAAATTGACCTTTTCCAGTCCTCTGCCCACTGCTGAGTTTTCCAAACTTGCTGACATACTGAGAGCAGCACTTTCACAGCATCATCTTTTAAGATTTGAAATAGCTCAAGTGCAATTCCATCACCTCCACTAGCTTTGTTCATAGTGATTCTTCCTAAGGCCCACTTGACTTCACATTCCAGGATGTCAGCTTGACATCCTGCTTGAAACTATGTAAATGGATCTAAAATTAAATGTTACTTTTGAAGTTCTGTCATATTGTACAAAGCATTAATATAATAATATTTCATCTAACAATGAAGTTTGAAAATAGAACTAACTATAAAGTCCTATAAGGTTTAAATTTGAAAGATGTTTTTAGGATATAATTTTTTTAAAATTAATTAATGTGTAAATTATAGGCTGAATTGCATTGCCACCAAATTCATATGCTGAAGCCCTACTTCCCAGAACCTCAGTGTAACTATATTTGGAGATAGAACTTTTAAAGAAGTGATTAATTTTAAAGGAGCCCTGTATGGTGGGCCCTAATCCAATTTGACTAATGCTTTATAAGAAGAGCAAATTTGGACAGAGAGACACGAGGGATGCACAAGAAAAAAAGTATATGAAGACACAGAGGGAAGGCAGCAGTCTGCTAGCCAAAGAAGGAGGCCTCTATTGACTAAAAAATATTCACAGCCTAAAAGTTAAGTTATATTTTATTCTGTGGTACTTTTTAGGACTTCAAGCCCTGGAGATAGCATCTCTGGTAAACCTGAGAAAAGTGCTCCAAGGAGGCAAATAGGGGCAGTCAGAATATATAAGAATTTTACATCAAAGTACAGATTGTATATATGTATATGTATATGTGTGTGTATATATATATATATATTCTTAATTAAAGAAAACCAGATATGTCAGGTTAAAGAATTTAGCACTTTTTATGTGTGGGAAGATGCAAGACACTGGGCTTACTGAAATCATTCCTTATTAAGATAAGGAAACTTTGCTGTCTTATCAATAGCAAGCATCTCAGCCAGTATCCTGTGCTTTTACCTCCTGAGTTTCCTCAAGACTCACCGTTAGGGAGTGGCTATAGTCTGATTGCTGCTAGATGGCAAGTATTCTTTTCCTTCTAGAGTTCTCTCCAGGGCTCACCAGCTCACTACCCAGTGGTGGCTGCATGTGACATCATTTGTTTACTGATATGGCAGGCAATATTCCATTTCTCTATACAACAAAGGTTCATATAGTCAAAGCTATGGTTTTTCCAGTAGTCATGTACAGATGTTAGAGTTTGACTATAAAGAATGCTGAACCCTTAAGAATTGATACTTTTGAGTGGTGGTGCTGGAGAAGACTCTTGAGATCCCTTGAACTGCAAGGAAATCAAGTCAGTCAATCCTAAAAGAATTCAACCCTGGATATTCATTGGAAGGACCGATGCTGAAGCTAAAGCTCTAATACTTTGGCTACCTGATATGAAGAGCCAACTCATTGGAAAGCAACCTGATACTGGGAAAGCAGATAATGAGGTGCTAGATAACATCACCAACTCAATGGACATGAAGTAGAGCAAATTCTGGGAGATAGTGGAGGACAGAGAAACCTCATGCACTGAAGTCAATGGGCTGGAAAAGAATCAGAAATGACTTATTGACTAAAGTACAACAATAATTCAATTTCTCACCTAAAATAAACCAGACTCATCAGCATCTTGATCTTGAACTTCCAGCCTCTAGAAATGCAAGAAATGAATTTCTGTTCTTTAAGCCTGTTGGACGGTATTTTGTTATGGCATCTCTAGCAAACTAATACAACATGCATATGGTTTTACAAGTCAAACAGTCCAGAGTTTTCTCAAACTCATGCCCACTGTGTTGGCGATGCCATACAACCATCTCGTCCTGTCATCCCCTTCCCCTGCTGCCTTCAATCTTTGCGAGCATTAGCGTCTTTTCCAATGAGAGTGCTCTTTCCATCAGGTGGCCAAAGTATTAGAATTTCAGCTTTGGCACCAGTCCTTCCACTGAATATTCAGGACTGATTTCTTTTTGGATTGACTGGCTTGATCTTCTTGCTGTCCAAGGGACTTTCAAGAGTCTTCTCCAACACCATAGTTCAAAGCCATCGATTCTTTGGTGCTTTTTTTTTTTTTTACTGTCTAGCTTTCACATCCATACCTGACTACTGGAAAAACCATAGCTTTGATTATTCAGACTTTTGTAGGCAAATAACGTCTTTGCTTTTTAATAGGCTGTCTAGGTTTGTCTAGGTGTTATATAGTTATATATTTACCTGTTTAAATATTAAATATCATTTTGTGTTATTTCTTTAAGTTTTTTGTTAAGTGAAAGTGAAGTCGCTCAGTCATGTCCCACTCTTTGCTACCCCATGGACTGTAACCTACGAGATTTCTCCATACATGAAATTTTCCAAGCAAGGGTACTGGAGTGAGTTGCCATTTCCTTCTCCAGGGTATCTTTTCGACCCAGGGATTGAACCTGGGTTTCCTGCATTGAAAACAGGTGTTTCTACGGTCTGAGAAACAATGTTTAATGATTCCCACTAAGAAAGATGGAGATTTAGCTCATAAGAACCTTATTCCACTAACACAAAACCACATCTTATACACATTTCACGTCTCTCATCTTTACAATATAAATTCATCATTCTATTTGGTGCTTTCATTTCTATGATTACTGAAATATTAATCACAATTAAGCCACATAGAGCACCATGAGTATAATTGGACAATATTCATTTTACCTGGAGTTAATAATTTCCTTACAGATTGTACACAAATAACAAGTCAGTTATCTTTTCAGAAACATCTCCTAATAAACCAGGGGTCTCTTCATTTTTAAAATTAATTTTTATGGAAAAATAATTGCTTTATAGAATTTTTCTGTTTTCTGTCACACCTCAACATCAATCAGCCATTTGTATACATATGTCCCCTCCTTCATGAATTCATGAACCTCCCTCCCACCTCCTCTCCCATCCCACCCCCAAGGGTTGGTACAGAGCCCCTGTTTGTGTTCCCTGAGACAAACAGCAAATTCCCATTGACTACCTATTTTATATGGCAATGTAAGTTTCTATGTTACTCTTTCTATACATCGCACCCTCTCCTCTGCTCTCCCCATGTCCATAAGTCTGTTCTTTATGTCTGTTCTTCCATTTTTCTAGACTCCATAAATATGCATTAGTATATTATATTCATCTTTCTCTTTCTGACTTTCTTCACTCTGTATAGTAGGCTCTAAGTTCACCCACCTCATTACAACTGACTCAAATGGGTTCCTTTTTATGACTGAGTAATATTCTATTGTGTATATGTAGCGCAACATCTTTATCCATTCATCTGTCAATGGACATCTAGGTTGCTTCCATATTCTAGCTATTGTAAGTAGTGCAGCAATGAACATTGGGTTACATGCATCTTTTTCAGTTTTGGTCACTGCAGGGTATATGATAGGAGTGAGATAGCTGGCTCATATGGTGCTTTTACTCCTAGTTTTTAAAGGAATCTCCATACCCTCTTCCATAGTGGCTGTATCAATTCACATTCTCACCAACAGTGCAGAAGCATCAGGGTCTTTTCCAATGAGAGGGCACTTTTTCATTGGGTTACTTTGAGTTGAATGAGCTGCTTGTATATTCTGGAAATTCATCCTTTGTAAGTTGGTTCATTTGCTATTATTTTCTCCCATTCTGAGGGTTGTCTTGTTTACAGTTGTTTATAGTTTCCTTCACTGTGCAAAACTTTTAAGTTTAATCAGGTCCCACTTGTTTACTTCTGTTTTTATTTCCATTACTCTAGGAAGTGGGTCATAGAGGATCTTGCTTTGATTTATGTCACCGAGTGTTCTGCCTATGTTTTCCTCTAAGAATTTTATAGCTTCTGGTCTTACATTTAGGTTTTTGGTGTATCTTTGTGAATGATGTTAGGAAATTATCTAATTTCATTATTTATTATGTAGCTGTCCAGTTTCCCAGTGCCACTTGAAGATGCTATCTTTGCTCCATTGTATATTCTTGATTCCTTTGTGAAAAATAAGGTATCCATAGATTCATGGGTTTATTTCTGGGCTTTCTATCTTGTTCCATTGGTCTATATTTCTGTTTTTTGTGTCAGTACCATACTGTCGTGATTACTGTAGCTTGTAGTATAATCTGAAGTCAAGAAGGCCGATTCCTCCAGCTCCATTCTTCTTACTCAAGACTGCTTTGGCTATTCAGGGTATTTTGTGTTTCTAGTTCTGTGAAAATTCCATTGGTAAGTTGATAGGGATCACATTGAATCTACAGACTGCATTTGCCAGCATGGTCTTTTTCACAATACTTACCCAGGATTATAGAATCTCTCTCCATATGCTCATGCCATCTTTGATTTCTTTCAACAGTGTCGGATAATTCTCTGTATATAGTTATTTTGTTTCCTTAGGTAGTTTTCTTCCTAGATATTTTATTTGTTGTTGTTGTTATTGAAACAGTGAATGGGATTGATTTCTTGATTTTTTTTTCTTTCTGATTTTTCACTGTTGATATGTAGGAATACAAGTGATTTCTGTATATTGATTTTGTATCCTGTGACTCTGCTAAATACACTAATTAACTCTAGTAATTTTCTGATGCTGTCTTTAGGGTTTTCTATGTATAGTACCATGTCATCTGCAAACAGTGAGAGTTTTGCTTCTTCTTTTCTGATCTGGATTTTTATTTCTTTTTCTTCTCTGATGGCTGTAGCGAGGACTTCCAAAACTATGTTGAATAACAGTGGTGAGAATGGATACCCTTGTCTTGTTCCTGACCTAAGGGAGAATGCTTGCAGATTTTCACCATTGAAAATAATGTTTGCTGTGGAGTTATCATGTATGGCCTTTACTATGTTGAGGTAGATTCCTTCTATGCCCATTTTTGGAATAGTTTTAATCAAAAATTTGTGCTGAATTTTGTCAAAGGCTTTTTCTTCATCTATTGAGATTATTGAATAATTTTTATTTTTCAATTTCTTAAAATGGTGTATTACATTGATTGATTTGCATATATTGACGACTCCTTACATCACTAGAATAAACCCAACTTGGTCATAGTGTATGAATTTTGTAATGTGTTTTTGAATTCTGTAAACTAGAATTTTGCTGAGGATTTTTGTATTTATGTTCATCAGTGATACTGGCCTGTAGTTTTCTTTTTTCTGTTGTTTACGTCTGGTTTTGGTATCAGGGTGATGGTGGCCTCATAGAATGAGTCTGGAAACATTTCTTCCTCTGCAACTTTTTGAAAGTGTTTTAGAAGGAGAGGCATAAGCTCGTCTCTAAATATTTGATAAAATTTACCCCTGAAGCCATATGGTCCTGTGCTTTTGTTTTTCAAAAAATTTGGTCATAGTTTCGATTTCAGTGTTTGTAATTGGGTTGCTCATAATTTCTATTTCTTCCTGGTTCAGTCTCGGAAGATTGAATATTTCTAACAATCTGTCCACTTCTTCCAGGTTGTCTATTTTATTGCCATATAGTTGTTCAAAATAGCCTCATAATCCTTTGTATTTCTGCACTGTCTGTTGTAACCTCTTCTTTTTCATCCTTAAGTTTGTTGATTTCATTCTTTTCTCTTTTTTTCCTTGATGAGTCTGGCTAAAGATTTATCAATTTTGTTTGTCTTCTCAAAGAACCAACTTTTAGTTTTATTAATCTTTACTATTATTTCTTTCATTTCATTTTCATTATTTCTGCTCTGATCTTATGATTTCTCTCCTTCTGCTACTGTTTTTCTTTTCTTTCCTTTTTTTTTTTTTTTGCTTTCTCTCGTCTTTTTCCAGTTGTTTTTGGTGTAAAGTTAAGTTGTCTCTTCTATGGCTTTCTTATTTCTTGAAATAGAATTGTATTTCTATAAACATCCCTCCTAAAACTCTTTTGCTGATTCTGAGTTGTTATTGTGTGTATGTGTGTGTTTTTGTCATTGTCATTTGTTTCCAGGATTTTTTTTTAATTTCCCTTTTGATTTCTTCAGTAACATGTTCATTATTTAGAAACGTATTGTTTAATCTCCATGTGTTTGAAGGATTTCTTACAGTTTTTTTTTCTTCTTGGAATTGATATCTAGTCTCCTAATGTTGTGGTCAGAAAATATGCTTGATACAATTTCAGTTTTCTTAAATTTACTGAGATTTGATTTGTGACCCAGAATGTGGTCTCTCCTGAAGAATGTTCCATGTGCATTTGAAAAGAAGCTGTATTCTGCATTTAAATGGAATGTCCTGAAGATATCTATGAGATCCATCTAGTCTAATGTATCATTTAAGACTTTTGTTTCCTTATAAATTGTTTTGATGATCTATCCATTGGTGTAAGTGGAGTGTTAAAGTCTCCTAATATTATTTTTACTGTCAATTTCTCCTTTTATGTCTGTTAGTGTTTGTCTTATGCATTGAGGTTCTCCTATGTTCAATGCATAGATATTTACAATTGCTATGTCTTCCACTTGGATTGATCCTTTGATCATTAGCAGGGTCCTTTCTTATATATTGTAATATTCTGCATTTTAAGGTCTATTGTTTCTGATATAGGGATTGCCACTCCATCTTTTTTTTTTTTTTATTTCCATGTGTATGGTATATATTTTCCTATCCTCTAACTTTCAGTCTATATGTATCTGTAGGTGTGAAGTGAGTTTCTTGCAGACAGCATATATATGAGTTTTGTGTTTGTATCCATTCAGCCAGTCTGTGTCTTTTGACTGGAGCATTTAATCCATTTACATTTAAAGTAATTGTTGATATATATGTTCCTATCGCCATTTTCTTAATTGTTTCGGGTTTGCATGTGCAGATCTTTTTCTTCTGTTCTACTTCCTGACTATGTAAGTCCCTTTAACATTTGTTGTCGAGCTGGTTTGGTGGTACTGAATTCTCTTAATGTTTCAGTTCAGTTCAGTTCAATCGCTCAGTTGTGTCAGACTCTTAATGTTAACTTATCTGTAAAGGTTTTTATTTCTCCATCAATTTTGAATGAGATACTTACTAGGTAGAGTAATCTTGGTTGTAACTTTTTCCCTTGCAGTACTTTAAATATATCCTGCCATTCCCTTCTGGCCTGCACAGTTTCTGCTGAAAGATAAGCTGTTAGGAACATGAGGTTTCCCTTGCATGTTACTTTTTGCTTCTCCCTTGCTGCTTTTAATGTTCTTTTTTTGTGTTTAGTCTTTGTTAGTTTAATTAGTATGCCTTGCATGTTTCTCCTTGGGTTTATCCTGTATGGGGCTCTTTCTGCCTCTTGGACTTTATTGAGTGATTCCTTTTCCATGTTGGGGAAATTTTCAACTATAATCTCTTTGAAACATTTCTCATATCCTTTCTTTTTCTTCTTCTTCTGAGACCCTTATAATTTGAATGTTTTAGTACAGTTAATTTTGTCCCAGAGGTTTCTGAGACTATCCTTAGTTATTTTCATTCTTTTACTTTATTCTGCTCTTTAGCAGTTATTTCCAACATTTTATCTTCCAGCTCATTGATCCATTCTTCTGCTTCAGATATTCTGCTATTGATTCCTTCCAGAGTATTTTTAATTTCAGTAATTGTCTTGTTTGTCTCTATATGCTTATTATTTAATTTTTCTAGGTCTTTGTTAATTGATTCTTCTATTTTCTCCATTTTTTTTCAAGGTTTTTGATCACCTTTTCTATCATTATTCTGAATCCTTTTTCAGGTAGTTTGGCTATTTCCTCTTCATTTATTTGGACTTCTGTGTTTCTAGTTTGTTCCTTCATTTGTGTAGTATTTCTTTGACTTTCATTATTTTGTTTAAACTTGTTATATTTGAAGTCTCCTTTTTCCAGGATTCAAGGTTTAATTCTTTCCTCCTTTTGGTTTCTGCCCTCCTAATGTTGGTCCATTGGCTTGTGTAAGCTTTGTATAGGGTGAGATTTGTGCTGAGTTGTTGTTTTGTTTTTTTTTTCCTTCTGATGAGCAAGGCTGAGTGAGGTGGTAATCTTGTCTGCTGAAGATGGGGCTTGTATTTTTTCTTATTTATTGTTTGGATGAGTCATACTGAGGCAGCAAGGGTGATGCCTTTGGGGCAACAAGTGGTTGCCTTTGGGGAAATTTCCACTATTTGATATTCCCAAGGTTAAGATTTCTCTGGTTGTCTAGTGTCTTGGAGTCAATACTCCCACTCTAAAGGTTCATAGCTTGATCTCTGGGCAAGAAAAGAGATTCCACAGGTAGTTTGTTATGGCATTTAGTGGGATTAACACAAATGCCCAAAAAGGAGAAAACAGATAAACCTCAGACAAATGACAGTTACAAAATCAAGCAAATCATAATTAAAATAATGGAATATATACACAGACATATAATCCATAAGCAAATCAAAACAGTCCAACCAAAATAAAGTGCAATAGATTGGCCAGGCAAACAAAGGAAACTAAAAATGATATCTACCAGTTAAGAACATAACTAACTAAAGCACAAACTAAAGTGAGGTGCCAACAGGGAAGTAAAGCAATGAGAACAAAACTAACAAATACGGCTTGGAAAAGAAACAAAAAAGAAAAAAGAATGAATACAAATGCAAAGTTAAATAGAGGTATATAAAGAAGACATATATATTAAAGATTAACTGCAAGGAAAAAAGAACAGTGGGAAAAGCAAACAAAGCAATAAATGTAGAATAATAATGGGTTTAAAAGTTAAAAATTTAAAAGAGAGAGAAAAAAAGAAAACTCCACAGAACTGAAAAAGGTCAACATAGAGGCAGGCGTTTATAACAGCAGTAAAAAGTGTGATTTAAAAAAAAATCAAAAGCTTAATTATATTTCAGAGTGCTAATAAAATTGACAACTAAAACAGAGGTAAAAGAAAGGAGGACAAAAAATAAAAAGAAATTGAAAAAAACTACAGAACAAGTCAAAGTGTAAGAATAATAAATGGTTTTCTGGAGTCACTGCGGTCAGTGTCCTTCCCCTTGCAGGGAGTCACAGTCCACCTCACCTCCCTAGGATGCTCTCCAACACTGCACTGGTCTCTGGACCTGCTGTGGGGGCAGCTCAGATTCTAATCTGGTCCTGCTCTTATCCTTATTCTGCTTCTTGCCTCCAATGTCTACAGCTATCAGAACTGGTGCATTTTCTTTTGTGGGAGCTCTCAACGTTTTTTAATATGTTCCATAGACACGGAGTCTGCCTAGTTGATCTTGTGGATTTAATCTGCTGTTTGTACAACTAATGGGAAGGTTTTGGGTCTTTCTCATTGGCCACACTGCCCCTAGATTTCAATTGTGGTTTTATTTCAACCTCTGCATGTGGGTTGTCCACTGGGGTTTGCGTCTGAGACTTCCCTGGAGGACCTGGGCCTGCCCCAGTGAGGGCCAAGTGTGCAGGTGGTGCAGTTGCTTGAGGTGCATGGCATCTGGCAGCACCAGTTACTCAAGGGAGTTGGTGGATAGGGCAGCTGGAAATATAGTGCTCTAGAAGGGTATGGCAACCACTCCAGTATTCTTGCCTGGAAAACCCCATGACAGAGGAGCCTGGCAGGCCACAATCCACTGGGTTGCAAAGAGTTGGACATTACTGAAGCAACCCCCCATGTGGCAGCTCTGCCCCCAATGAGAGTTGAGAAGGAAGGTGGCACAGCTGCTTGGGTCACAGGGACCCTGGCAGTGCCAAGTGTGCAGGGACACAGACAGCCTTAGCCACAGAAGTTATGGCCCTATCAAAGTCTTTTTTTTTCACCTCTGTTAACTAGCAATCAGAAGGCCTCTTTGGCTAGCTTTTCTCTGTAGCTCTGCCTGTTCAGGCACTTAGAGGGCTCCCTTGCCTGGGATTTTTCTCTGTTTTTCAGCATGTCAGGCACTTAGAGGGGCCCTCTGGACTAGGGTCCTACTTTGTTGTTCAGCACATCAAGCTCTTCAAAGGTACACCCTCGGTTGGGTCCTACTCCGTTGTTCCCTGAGCTTGATGGGCCAGCTGCTGATGCTGGCATGTGGGGAGATAGAGGCTACAGTGATGGCAAGCACTTCCCACCACAATCTCCTCCCTCACTTTCTCTCAGTCAGTCTCTCTGCAGTCAACAGCTGCCCTCATTCTGGGATTTATCCACAATCCCTATGCTCCAGCTCCCACCTGTTGCTCCTTCTAGGGGACCTGAGTCCCTGTCCAGGGTATGTATGGCAGTGGTAAGGACTGTCTGTTCTCATTCCATTTAGGCTGCCACAGATCAGCTGTTTCACTCTCAGCCTTAAATGTCCTTTGAGATAATTGTCTCTGTGACTGGTGATTTTGCCAGACAATTGCCCTAATGTAGGATCAGACCCCTGCTTTATGTGCCCCACATGCTGAGGGCAGGTCCAGGCCTACTAACACTCCTGTTTTTTTTTTCCCCCTAGTTCCTTCATCCTACTGAGTTTTGCATGGGTCTATGTATTCTTTTCCGGTGGTCAGGTACTCCTTTCTGCTCTCAGCTGATGTTCTGCAAGCACTTCTTTGTCTGAAGGTATCCATTAAGGCATACATCATGGTATACTATGAAGGTATACACGATATGGTATACCATATCATGAAGGTATACATCCATTCCTGATGTGTCTATGGACAGAGATGTACTCCATATCCCCCTACTCCTCCACCAACTTGTTCCTCCTGTCTCCTCATTTTGAACTGGTTGCCACGATATCTGAAGATGCATTTCCTTTAACACTGGGACTCTTTATTTTAAGCCCAGTTGATGATGATGGCTAATTCGTCATACTAGTATGATGATGCATCCAGGGAGCAATGGTGGCAATCTGAGTATTGTAGTCTCAATCAGCCCTTGATTCCAGTCTTATTCCAGAGAATGGGCCCATTCCCATTGTTAGTCACTGAAAAAAGTAAATGACTCAGTTTAATCAGCAAGCACAATTTTTTCTCACAATTTGTAGTCTCAAACAGAGTATCAGTGATCTGCTAATTTATAGGTCTCCAATTTTCAGACCAAAAGGTAAGGCCATTGGCAATCACCTATGAGTCAGTAAAAGTATAATGAGGTTCATGAAGGAGAGCATTAGCCAGAGGTATGGAAACAAACGAGTTCTGCTCACTAAACAAAATGACCACATCCATTTTGAATTGTATGTTGGTAAAATCTGCAGTATTTCAGTGGACATCACTAGACTTAAGCCTAGCTGAAACATCGGTGACCATCAGTATACTAGGTCCAGGCATTCAGAAGAATTGATGTAAACTAGAGATATCACTGTGCCAGAGACTTTGTTCAGACAGTACAATTTCTTTACCTAAAATTGATATGCTGCTGTGTCTATGCCAGTGACATTCTTTGCTGTCTAATTGTTGAGGCTTGCTGGCCCTTTGACCTTGTTATACATTGAGTCCAAGTTGACTTATCCCACGACGGGAATGTCAGGTCAGAGTCTAAAAGCTACTATGCTTAAGATATTGATTTCAACAAGAACATAGAAACAAAAACTCCTTTACAAAAGCATGCACCTGGTAGCTGTGTCAAGAACACAAAATATTCATGTCGATGTATGACAAAAACCCAGTACAATATTGTAAAGTAATTATCCTCCAATAAATTAATTAAAAAAAAAAAGAGTCCCAAACCACAAGGGTATCTCTTAATAGAAATTGGTTTCTTTTGCCAGAAGTTTCAACTGGCAAAATCACCAGTCACAGAGACAATTATCTCAAAGGACTGAGGAGCCCCCAAGATACTATCCCTTCTCCAACTATAGCACTTCCCATTTGGGAACATCCCTCTATGGTATTTGTGAGCATTCATAGTATAGGTATACAATACCAATGATGTGTTCTACAGTAAAAACCACAATAACACAGTGAATTAGCACAAACGGCCTGACTCTAAAGGTCATTTCAGCTTCTCTCCTCACTGGGAACTCTGTTTAAATCTTATCAGTTAAATGTGAGTTTTCCCTTTTCTAAGCAGGAAAGAGTAGAATAATGGGCACCTATATACAACCTTGTAGGTCTTCATAAAACCATTCAACATCAGCTTCTTCAGTGTTACTGGTTGGAGCATAGACTTGGATAACTGTGATACTGAATGAATGGTTTGCCTTGGAAATGAACAGAGATCATTCTGTCTTTTTGAGATTGCATCCAAGTGCTGCATTTTGGACTCATGTTGACCATGATGGCTACTCCATTTTTTCTGAGGGATTCCTGCCCGCAGTAGTAGATATAATGGTGATCTGAGTTAAATTCACCCATTCCAGTCCATTTTAGTAAGCTGATTCCTAGAATGTTGATGTTCACCCTTGCGATTTCATTTGACCACTTCCAATTTGCCTTGATTCATGGACCTAACATTCCAATAGTCCTATGCAATATTGCTTTTACAGCATAGGATCTTGCTTCTATCACCAGTCACATCCACAACTGGGTATTGTTTTGCTTTGGCTCCATCCCTTCATTCTTTCTGGAGTTATTTCTCCACTGATCTCCATTAACATACTGGGCACCTAATGACCTGGAGAGTTCCTCATTTGGTATCCTATCATTTTGCCTTCTCATACTGTTCATGGGATTCTCAAGGCAAGAATACTGAAGTGGCTTGCCACTCCCTTCTCCAGTGGACAACATTCTGTCAGACCTCTCCACCATGACCCGCCTGTCTTGGGTTGCCCCACAGGCATGGCTTGGTTTCATTGAGTTAGACAAGGATGTGGTCCCAGTGTGATTAGATTGACTAGAATTCTGTGAGTATGGTTTCAGTGTGTCTGCCCTCTGATGCCCTCTCGCAACACCTACCATCTTACTTGGGTTTCTCTTACCTTGAGTGTGGGGTATCTCTTCACGGCTGCTCCAGCACAGCACAGCTGCTGCTCCTTACCTTGGATGAGTGGTATCTCCTTACCACCACTGTTCCTGACCTTCAACGTGGGATAGCTCCTCTAGGCCCTCCTGTGCCTGTGTAGCAACCACTCCACAAAAAAGATGTCCTTTTCATTAGAGGGGACTGGAAGACAAAAGTAGGAAGTCAAAAAACACCTGGAGTAACAGGCAAATTTGGCCTTGGAATGCAGAATGAAGCAGGGCAAAGAATAATAGAGTTTTGCCAAGAAAATGCACTGGTCATAGCAAACACCCTCTTCCAACAATACAAGAGAAGACTCTACACATGGACATCACCAGATGGTCAACACTGAAATCAGATTGATTATATTCTTTGCAGTCTAAGACTGAGAAGTTCTATACAGTCAAAAAAAAAAAATGCTAGGAGCTTACTGTTCAGATCATTAAGTCCTTATTATCAAATTCAGACTCAAATTGAAGAAAGTAGGGAAAACCGCTAGACCATTCAGGTATGACCTAAATCAAATCCCTTATGATTATACAGTGGAAGTGAGAAATAGATTTAAGGGCCTAGATCTGATAGATAGAGTGCCTGATGAACTATGGAATGAGGTTCATGACATTATACAGGAGGCAGGGATCAAGACTATCCCCATGGAAAATAAATGCAAAAAGCAAAATGACTGTCTAGGGAGGCCTTACAAATAGATGTGAAAAGAAGAGATGTGAAAAGCAAAGGAGGAAAGGAAAGATATAAGAATCTGAATGCAGAGTTCCAAAGAATAGTGAGAAGAGATAAGAAAGCCTTCTTCAATGATCAGTGCAAAGAAATAGAGGGAAACAACAGAATGGGAAAGACTAGAGATCTCTTCAAGAAAATCAGAGATACCGAGGGAATATTTCATGCAAAGATGGGCTTGATAAAGGATAGAAATGGTATGGACCTAACAGAAGCAGAAGATATTAAGAAGAGGTGGCAAGAATACACAGAAGAACTGTACAAAAAAGATCTTCATGACCCAGATAATCATGATGATGTGATCACTAATCTAGAGCCAGATATCTTAGAATGTGAAATCAAGTGGACCTTAGAAAGTATCACTCTGAACAAAGCTAGTGGAGGTGATGGAATTCCAGTAGAGCTCTTTCAAATCCTGAAAGATGATGCTGTGAAAGTGCTTCACTCAATATGCTAGCAAATTTGGAAAACTCAGCAGTGGCCACGGGACTGGAAAAGGTCAGTTTTCATTCCAATTTCAACGAAAGGCAATGCAAAAGAATGCTCAAACTACCGCACAATTGCACTCATCTCACATGCTAATAAAGTAATGCTCAAAATTCTCCAAGCCAGGCTTCAGCAATACGTGAACAGTGAACTCCCTGATGTTCAAGCTGATTTTAGGAAAGACAGAGGAAGCAGAGATCAAATTGCCAACATGTGCTGGATTATCAAAAAAGCAACAGAGTTCCAGAAAAACATCTATTTCTGCTTTATTGACTATACCAAAGCCTTTGACT
The DNA here is from genome assembly GCA_917880005.1 of Nanger dama. Taxonomy (NCBI): domain Eukaryota; kingdom Metazoa; phylum Chordata; class Mammalia; order Artiodactyla; family Bovidae; genus Nanger; species Nanger dama. The sequence goes on along the minus strand of CAKJTW010000014.1, from coordinate 1,982,965 downwards.
GTGTGGATCACAATAAACTTTGGAAAATTCTGAAAGAGATGAAAATACCAGACCACCTAACCTGCCTCTTGAGAAATCTGTGTGCAGGTCAGGAAGCAACAGTTAGAAATGGACATGGAACAACACACTGGTTCCAAATAGGAAAAGGAGCACGTCAAGGCTGTATATTGTCACCCTGCTTATATAATTTATATGCAGAGTACATCATGAGAAACGCTGGACTGGAAGAAACACAAGCTGGAATCAAGATTGTTGGGAGAAATATCAATAATCTCAGATATGCAGATGACACCACCCTTATGCCAGAAAGTGAAGAGGAACTAAAAAGCCTCTTGATGAAAGTGAAAGAGGAAAGCGAAAAAGTTGGCTTAAAGCTCAACATTCAGAAAACGAAGATCATGGCATCCAGTCCCATCACTTCATGGGAAATAGATGGGGAAACAGTGGAAACAGTGTCAGACTTTATTTTTTGGGCTCCAAAATCACTGCAGATGGTGACTACAGCCATGAAATTAAAAGATGCTTACTCCTTGAAAGAAAAGTTATGACCAACCTAGAAAGCATATTCAAAAGCAGAGACATTACTTTGCCAACTAAAGTCGGTCTAGTCAAGGCTATGGTTTTTCCTGTGGTCATGTATGGATGTGAGAGTTGGAATGTGAAGAAGGCTCAGTGCCGAAGAATTGATGCTTTTGAACTGTGGTGTTAGAGAAGACTCTTGAGAGTCCCTTGAACTGCAAGGAGATCCAACCAGTCCATTCTGAAGGAGATCAGCCATGGGATTTCTTTGGAAGGAATGATGCTAAAGCTGAAACTCCAGTACTTTGGCCACCTCATGTGAAGAGTTGACTCATTGGAAAAGACTCTGATGCTGGGAGGGATTGGGGGCAGGAGGAGAAGGGGATGACCAAGGATGAGATGGCTGGATGGCATCACGGACTCGATGAATGTGAGTCTGTGTGAACTCTGGGACATGGTGATGGACGCTGTGATTCATGAGGTCTCAAAGAGTCGGACACGACTGAGATATTTAACTGAACTGAACTGAACTGATATACAACCTATATTTCAAATCCTGAAAGATGATGCTGTGAAAGTGCTGCACTCAATATGCCAGCAAATTTGGAAAACTCAGCAGTGGCCACGGGACTGGAAAAGGTCAGTTTTCATTCCAATCCCAATGAAAGGCAGTGCCAAAAAATGCTCAAAATACCACACAATTGCACTCATCTCACACGCTAGTAAAGTCATGCTCAAAATTCTCCAAGCCAGGCTTCAGCAATACTGTGAAGTCCAGTGAACCGTGGACTTCCAGATGTTCAAGCTGGTTTTAGAAAAGGCAGAGAAACCAGAGATCAAATTGCCAACATCCAATGGATCATCGAAAAAGCAAGAGTTCCGAGAAAAACATCTATTTCTGCTTTATTGACTATGCCAATGCCTTTGACTGTGTGGATCACAATAAACTTTGGAAAATTCTGAAAGTGATAGTAATACCAGACCACTTGACCTGCCTCTTGAGAAGTCTATATGAAGGTCAGGAAACAATCGTCAGAACTGGACATGGAACAACACACTGGTTCCAAATAATAAAAGGAGTACTCAAGGCTGTATATTTTCACCCTACTTATTCATGGGGCTGCAAAGAGTTGGACACGTCTGAGAGACTGAACTGAACTGAACTGAACTGTTATACAACAGAGCTGTAAAACTTTATTCCCTTCCCTCGCTGACATACTCAGATATGTGTATATAACCTGCCTTTCTCCTTAAGGAGACCCAACCCCACCATTTAACATCTTTATCCTTAAAGTAGCTGACACTGGAGTCACTGGGAAGATGTGGAGAAAGGAGAGGACTTAGAGGAAGAAAGCAGCTCTGTAGCAGCTAGGTGCTACTTTCATTTTCTGTCTCAATTTGTTATCAGTTTCTCATTCTTCAGTGTGTCAACTGCATTAACAGGGCACTGAGAGCCCCCAAACTAGTCAATGCTTTATCTGTAGTTTCTGATTAAAGTTTATCTAATTCAAGGAAAGGTACCCAAAAGGACAAAAGCTCCCATTTAGACACCAACATCCACTACAAAGCAAAAAACAAAACTGAGATCTTCTGTTATCTTCTGTGAATAGATTAGAGTTTCTCAGGGTAGACTGTAAGAGAGATGAAGCCTGACAATGGCCTTGCTGTTGACATACTTCCTTAAAAACATTATATAACCTGCCTCCATTTTTCAAACTTATTCTTAGTGAGAGTGCACAATCCTGAAACTATTGAAATGTAGGAACACCTTCTTACCCCACAAAATGAGCAATACATGCCTACATACTAAGTCGCTTCAGTCTTGGCCAACTGTTTGCAACGCTATGGTCTGTAACCCTATGGACAGTCTCCCTTGTCATGGGATTTTCTAGGCAAGAATACTGAAGTGAAAGTGAGTGAAGTGAAGGCTCTCAGCCATGTCCGACTCTTAGTGACCCCATGGACTGCAGCCTACTAGGCTTCTCCATCCATAGGATTTTCCAGGCAAGTGTACTGGAGTGTGGTGCCATTCCTTTCTCCAAGGGGATCTTCCTGACCAAGGAGTATAACTCAAGTCTTCTGTGTCTCTGCATTGGCTGGTGGGTTCTTTACCACTGAGCCACCTGGGAAGCCCAGAATGAACAGTAGTAATGCAATGCAACAGGGTAGACCTGAGACTGCATATCACAATGGCAGGGAAGTCCCCTGTCTGGAATAGAGGTGACAATGACTAGGGCAAGACTAGGGCTTCCCTGATGGGTTCAGATGATAAAGAATCTGCCTGCTATGCAGGAGACATGGGTTCAATCCCTGTGAGTTCAATCTCTGGATCAGGAATATCTCCTGGAGAAGGAAATAGCTACCCACTCCAGTACAAGTGAGTGACTAACACACACAGGGCACTGTTTGGGCAACTGTCTTTGAACCCACATCTTGTTACTCAGTCAGCAGCCATCTCTTCAATTCCTCCTCACTAACAGGAATGGGATAATTTACTGCCTTGCATGATGATATAGCTGAGTCAACAATTTTGCTACTGATTGGATTTCCTTTAATGCTTGTAAACCAGCCTTTGGTTGAAAGACCCTTCTGCTCTCAGAATGCCATTACCTCTCCACATTTCATCTTCACTGTCAAAACTGTCAAGAATTGTAATGGATCTGAGATTGCACCCTGTCTGTAAGCTAACTAGTTATCCTGATATTGTTTTATGAATGCTGGAGGAAGACAAAATTCTCCTGAATCAAATATGAAAGACAGTTTATTACTCATAGCAATCACAGCAGCTAGAGTATCATCATTTTTATGTCCATTTCCTAAGCTCCAATTTACAGAAGATGAAACAAAAGAGTCAGGTGACACCTGTATACACGGTATGTTGCATCTAAGGAAAGGAACCCTGGGCTTAGGGATTCTGAATCTTTTTCATGGGCAGTAGGCATGCCTAACCCTGTGCACCAGAGGAGACGCTCTTACTTCTAGAGCTTTAAACAAACCTACTCTTTGCCTCAGAAGTGAATTTTATTTTTCAAGGTGGTTTGCTATACAACAATCTATGAAAAATAGCCTGGAACAAGGGTAGTTCTCCAAAACATGCACAAATATGAAAGGTAATGAAGAATTGTCTTCTGACTATAGGTGTGAGATAAACATTTGTTCTTAAAGTACTTGTTTAGAGTAAATTGTTTCAAAATTCTTGCCTTTCATTTCTGAGAAATTTTCTTATTGTTTCTTTGGTAATTTCTTCTTCTCTGTGTTTCTGTGCTTTCCTTTATAAAAGTCTCATTATTTAATCAAAAGATTTTCTGCGTGTGTGAATAATACTTTTACTAAGTCAACTTCATGTATAATAGCAAAGGTGTCATGTTGATGCATGGCAAAACCAATACAATATTGTAAAGTAATTAACCTCCAGTTAAAATAATCAGATTTTTTTAGACTTATCTTCTAAGCTTTCGTATGTGTACTTTAAGAGATTTTTCTTAAAATTTTCTTATAACTTGGTTATTAAAATATTTATTTCTGTCATTTTTTTTTCCAAATTTAAATTCTAGGTTTCACCCAGAGGGATGGTACGGGGAGGGAGGAGGGAGGGGTGTTCAGGATGAGGAACACGTGTATACCTGTGGCAGACTCATGTTGATGTATGGCAAAACCAATACAATATTGTAAAGTAATTAACCTCCAATTAAAATAAATAAATTTATATTTTAAATAAATAAATTTCTGAATGTTTCTTTTCAAAAGCTTACTCTTTTTGTTTCATGAGTACAGTACTTTTTCTTACCTCTGAGTCTTCTGTTCCAAGAATTTCTCTGTTCCCTTTAAGTTCTTTTCTGTTTTGATCTCCATCTTTAATCTTAAAGACTTTTTGAATGTATGATAATCTTTATCTATTTGTCCCTCTTTAAAATTGAGATAATAACAACAACCAAAAGAAGAAAGAAAGAAAGAAAGAAAAAGAAAGAAAACTGCCTAGAAGCTCTGTAACAATGTCTGAATCTTGTCAAGTGATTTGCATCATTACAGAATGAGTAAGGAAGAATCTACTGTTTCAACTCCCTAGGTCTTGGACTAAGGGCTAAATCCTTAAGTTCTTGGACTACTCAATATCCCCAAGAAGAATCATCAGCCTCTCATCTATTGTATGTAGCTATAATGGCCACAATTCTTGGAAATGAGTTTGAAAAGGGGACTGAGATTCTTCACCTTTTAATATATAGACTTTCACCTTATTCCTTTTGTTTAATACAGTGCCCGTACTCTCAGCTCTGCTGTTATCCTCCACAGGCAGTAAACTAACTGTTTCCTGGAAGGATTAAAGAGAAAATCTGGAAGACTAATCCACTCTCTTTCTGTTATTTCATCCTACTGATTGTTCATCCTTCAGAAGTAACTGACACCTCCAAATCCTGAGACATTGATGTTTTGCAGCATTCTTTGTCTTGATTCTTGTTTCCTCCATTTCAAACCACAGCTTTCATCTGCCTCTGCTTGTCTAAATAAGTCACTATATTTTCAGTTTCCAATATGTTATTGATATCTCAAGTGTGCTCTCATATTGTATCCAATTTTTTTGTATTTCTGTGGGTTTTTCCCTTCACTGCAGATGGTGACTGCAGCCATGAAATTAAAAGATGCTTACTCCTTGGAAGAAAAGTTATGACCAACCTAGAGAGCATATTGAAAAACAGAGACATAACTTTGCCAACTAAGGTCTGTCTAGTCAAAGCTATGTTTTTTCCAGTGGTCATGTATGGATGTGAGAGTTGGACTGTGAAGAAGGCTGAGCGCTGAAGAATTGATGCTTTTGAACTGTGGTGTTGGAGAAGATTCTTGTGAGTCCCTTGGACTGTAAGGAGATCCAACCAGTCCATTCTGAAGGAGATCAGCCATGGGATTTCTTTGGAGGGAATGATGCTAAAGCTGAAACTCCAGTACTTTGGCCACCTCATGTGAAGAGTTGACTCATTGGAAAATACTCTGATGCTGGGAGGGATGGGGGCAGGAGGAGAAGGGGATGACCGAGGATGAGATGGCTGGATGGCATCAAGGACTCGATGAACACGAGTCTGAGTGAACTCTGGGAGTTGGTGATGGACAGGGAGGCCTGGCATGCTGTGATTCATGGGGTCACGACTGAGCGACTGAACTGAACTGAACTGAATATCATCTTAGTTGAATTTCAGGAGGAAGCAAAAATAATCATCTTTATTCAGTCTGCCATGTTTAACCAGAACAATGATAGATTAAGACAGGGACGGCCTATGGAGATCCAAAATAGGAAACGACTCTCACTTTCTATAGATGAAATTGAGGTTTCTTTGTATGTTAATTGAGCAACACTGTTTGCAGTCTCCAAAGATTCAAAAAATAGAAGTATTTAAGCTCAGCAATTGCTTTCAAAATGACCTAATATCTAGGCTGCACTTTAAAATATTGAATAAAATGGTTTTTAAGCTTGGGAAATACTAAAATATCTACTTGAAATTTGAACAGACTCCAAAAATGTACATTAAACAAATAATTCATAAACTATTGCAATAACAAAATAATATTCTGTTATACACAAGTGTTTAAGATGATTAAGGAAGAAAATTTACAAACTAACTTTATCTAACACTTCCTGAAGTGAGCAGTCCTTGTTCCCAATTTCCAGAGAACTGCAAAATGATGCAGAAGGCAGAAACCTTTTATAGAATAAAGAATAAGAAATAGGAAAGGTAAAAAATAGAAAATGAATAAAGAACACAGAAATAAGTATAAATCCCAGAGTTGGCTTGATGTTTGAAGAATGACTAGATGTTTCAAGAATGTTTTTCAGACTAGATGTTTGAAGAATGACTAGGTTTCTGGTTAAATAGAGCACTTACAGGGACAAAAGAGTGTTGATTGGGGGGGAAGCACAGTCTAAACACTGAGGATTATGTTTATGAACTTGCTAAGGACTTAAGCCCTGGATGCAGCCTCTCAAAGAGCTTTGAGACACTACTCCAAAGAGGTAAAGAATGAGCCAGGATATACAGATATTTTTGCAACAAAAGCCAAGTAGTCAGAACATGAAAAGATTATTTTTATTAAAGAAAATAAGACATCTCAAGTTAACGAATTTAGGGCATTTCAATATATGAAACGATGCAAGAGTCTGGGCTTACCGAAATCGTTTGATAGACACCTTGACTGTCTAAGGGCTTCCCCGGTGGCTCAGAGGTTAAAGCGTCTGCCTGGATTGCAGGAGACCCGAGTTCCATCCCTGCGTCGGGAAGATCCCCTGGAGAAGGAAATGGCAACACACTCTAGTCTTCTTGCCTGGAGAATCCCATAGAGGGAGGAGCCTGGTGGGCTGCAGTCCATGGGGTCACAAAGAGTTGGACACGACTGGACTATCTAGGGCCACTCTTCTGCTCTTCTGCATCCTGAGTACCTCCGGGCACACAGCAAGGGTGGCTGCAGCGGCTGATGACCGATGGTCAAAACATCCTTTGTTTACTAATATAACAAGTGATACTTTTTATTATTACTTTTAATTTTACTTAACAATACTGTATTGGTTTTGCCATACACTGACAAATATATAAGAAAGCAATTGTACATATACACAATAGAGTATTACTCAGCCATGAAAAAGAATACATTTGAGCAAGTGATAATTTTTCATCCACAAAAGTTATCTAAGTTTCAGTCTGCTGACATGCCCCCACCCCTCAGCAGGAGTGGCTCCATCCTAGGCCTAGTAATTTAATTAAATATAAGATAGCAATGTCAGTGACATAGTGTTTGCTAAATTACATTGCTAACTGATTACAATGAAGCAAATTATGAAACATATAGAAGAAAAAAATAGCAAACTGGAGAAACAACCTAAAGTTAAATTTCTATTTTGGAAAAATTTCTCATGTTAAAGCAACTTATCTTATAATCAATCCTTTTCATTTCATAGATTTACTAAAATATTATAATTTTATTCGATAGTCAGAGGATAAGAAAAGAATGTCATAGCTATTCTGGTACAACCATCTTTCAAAAGTAAAAGAAAATGAGAGCTAAAACATAAAAAGATTTTTTTAATTCTCTTTTATCAGTGCTACAAAGCTTGAGAGTAAACAGAGCTTTATGATATTGCTGCTGATTATTTTATAATCTTCATCATCAAAAGAACAGAGGGGAAACTAACGGTGATATCCAAAAGCAAAAATATTCACTTATTAACTCTCCTTACATTCTAGTATACTGCATAAATATTTTTAAATCAATAATTTATATTTAAATCAATGTTTACTAACTGAATTTGCTTCTTTATATATACAATTCAATAATGAGTCCCAGATTCTGTCAAACTACTTAATATATTTCTAGTATAAAGAATTTTAGTGCTCATAAAAAAAAAAACCATGCAGCAAACATTTCTAATATTTTGTGCCTTTTTAAGATATTGTCAGTGAAACAGGTCTGCTTTTTCAGTTAGAATTTTATTGTAACACTATTTTTAGCCATTAAAACAAGTCCACAAGATTTTTTTTTAATTATTACCAATTTTATTTTCTTTAAGATTTTATTTCTACCTGACAATTGACATAACAAATATGAATTAAATAGGATTAGTCATTTTAAAATACAGGTGAAGGGTAACAGCTATGGATATTTCAAATATATTATTGTAACTCCTTCACAAAATTTACTTTATTTTTCAACTGATCAAGTGCTTATGGGTGCTGCTGAGGGAAAAATAAAGTCTCCCAAGCTGTTTTGGTCTTTTTAAGAGGCACAGTATTCATGCTGAGTCCAGACAGACTTTTAAATGTGGACAAATGATGTAGCCAAGCATACATCTTTTATCCATGAGAAACTGTGGTTGCCACAATAGCCACCTCCAACTCTGTATGTGGTACATACCCAGATGATTTCATACGTTGGAAATGTGGCTAAGCACTGTTACTAGTGCTTAACAGCCCTGAGCCTGCAGGTACAGGTAGAGAGGCTACTAAAATAGATGAAAATCATATTTAAGGAAGCTTGTACCTCCTGATCACAATTCAAAATAAGGAGAGATTTAAACATGCTTTTTTCCAGTCAACAGACTTTCTAGAAGATGAGAGACTGGTGAGACAAATCTGTGTTTTCAATAAAAGTGTTAGGCTTTCAGATTTTCATTTTTGTGTGCCCCATGATCTGATTTTTCATACATGGTGTAACAAAACTTTTAAAGATCTGTAGTACAATTCTTGAGAAATGGTTTACCTGAAAACATTATAACCTCATGCCTTAAGGGATTACCTCCTGTTCTATGCAGAGTCACAAGATGTGATTTTTGACATGAGATTGCTTATATTCACCCTCTTAAATGTATAGAGACAATTTTCAGCTTTATCTCAGAGAATAGCTTTAATATTACAAACTGAAAATTTCTCCTTAATGGGAAGGAGAACATAGAGTTCCCAGTATTCCCAGACAGACTTACAATAAGGAAAAGAGTCATAGAATCACCTAAAAATAATAGCTCTATTTATTGAGTACTTATGTCAGTGATTACAGTGGAAACAGCGTCAGACTTTATTTTGGGGGCTCCAAAATGACTGCAGATGGTGACTGCAGCCATGAAATTAAAAGACGCTTACTCCTTGGAAGAAAAATGACCAACCCAGATAGCATATTCAAAAGCAAAGACATTACTTTGCCAACAAAGGTCCATCTAGTCAAGGCTATGGTTTTTCCAGTGGTCATGTATGGGTACGAGAGTTGGACTGTGAAGAAAGCTGAGCACCGAAGAATTGATGCTTTTGAACTGTGGTGTTGGAGAAGACTTTTCAGAGTCCCTTAGACTGCAAGGAGATCCAACCAGTCCGTTCTAAAAGAGATCAGCCCTGGGTGTTCTTTGGAAGGAATGATCCTAAACTGAAACTCCAGTACTTTGGCCACCTCATGCGAAGAGTTGATTCATTGGAAAATACTCTGATGTTGAGAGGGATTAGAGGCAGGAGAAGGGGATGACAGAGAATCATATGGCTGGATGGCATCACCGACTCGATGGACGTGAGTTTGAGTGAACTCCGGTAGATGGTGATGGACAGGGAGGCCTGGCGTGCTGTGATTCATGGGGTCGCAAAGAGTCGGACACGACTGAGCAACTGAACTGAACTGAACTGATGTCAGTGATGTTCACCTATACACACTTATATAGACTGATAATCTAATTCTCTATGGTATAAAGTGTAATGGTACAAAGAAGATACCACTATAACTCTTTTATAGATGAGAAGAGTAAAACTCATTTAGGTTTAGTAACTTATGGAAAACCATCCAATTTGCAAGTAAGAAAGAAATTTTAACTGACGACATGTCTAAAATTAGGAATTGAAAAATCAAGTCCATTTGAAGTTGATGTCCTGATTTCTTACAATTCAAGAATAATAACATTCTTTAGCAGGAGTGACATGGAGTCAGGAAATGCCTCCTAATATGTAATCTTCTTACTCAGTGAATCTGTTAAAAATTGAGAAGACTTCAGAGGATGTATGTAGAATGATCTTAATTTAGAAACCTCATCTGCCAGTGACAAAAGTAGCAATGACTGCTGGCTTCTGGAAATAAAGCCTGCAGTTGTCTTTGTGGAAAACAAAGGGACTATGCCAGGTAGCTTAAACTGAAACATATCAACTACCCACAATTATTCCTCATAACAGCACATGCACGTACTCAGACACTCAGTTGTGTCCAACTCTGCAACTCTATGGACCGTAGCCCTCAAGGCTCCTCTGTCCATGGGATTTTCTTAGCAAGAATACTGGAGTCCGTGCCATTTCTTTGTTCAGGGAACTTTGTCAATTGAGAAATCAAAACTGCATCTATTTTGTCTCCTGCATTGGCTGGTGTGTTCTTCACCACTAGCACAACCTGGGAAAACCTTGTTACAGAGACTTAAAATGGTCCAGTTATAAGATACATTCCCTATTTCATGTCAAAATATATTAACAGAGATCTTGATAGTTGTTTTGGGAAATGTTCAAAGAAAAGGGAATATTTTCTGATCTACAGTGATTCCACTTTCTTTCACTTCAGTTCAGTTCAGTCACTCAGCCGTGTCCAACTCTTTGCAACCCCATGAATTGCGGTACGCCCGGCCTCCTGTCCATTACCAACTCCCAGAGTCCACCCAACCTCATGTCCATTGTGTCGGTGATGTCAACCAACCATCTCATCCCCTGTCATCCACTTCTCCTGCCCTCAATCTTGCCCAACATTAGAGTATTTTCAAATGAATCATCTCTTCACATCAGATGGCCAAAATATTGGAATTTCAGCTTCAGCATCAGTCCTTCCAATGAACACCCAGAGCTGATCTTCTTTAGGATAGACTGGTTGAATCTGCTTGCAGTCCAAGAGACTCTCAAGAGTCTTCTCCAACACCATAGTTCAAAAGCATCAGTTCTTCGATGCTTCAGTCCAACTCTCATATTCATACATGACTACTGGAAAAACCATAGCTTTTACTAGACGGACCTTTTTGACTAAATAATGTCTCTCCTTTTTAATATGCTGCCTAAGTCGGTCATAACTTTTCTTCCAAGGAGCAAGCATCTTTTAATTTCATGGCTGTAATCACCATCTGCAATGATTTTGGAGCCCAAAAAATAAAGTCTGACACTGTTTTCCCATCTATTTTGCCACGAAGTTATGGGACTAGATGCGATTATCTTAGTTTTCTGAATGTCAAGCTTTAAGACAACATTTTCACTCTCCTTTTCACTTTCATTAAGAGGCTCTTCTTCACACTCGCCATAAGAATGGTGTCATCTGCGTATCTGAGTTTATTGATATTTCTCCCTGCAATCTTGATTCCAGCTTGTCCTTCTTCCAGCCCAGCGTTTCTCATGATGTAATCTGCATAGAAGTAAAATAAGCAGGGTGACAGTATACAACCTTGATGTACTCCTTTTCCTATTTGGAACCAGTCTGTTGTTCCATGTCCAGTTCTAACTGTTGCTTCCTGACCTGCATACAGGCTTCTCAAAAGGCAGATCAGGTGGCCTGGTATTCCCATCGCTTTCAGAATTTTCCACAGTCTATTGTGATCTACACAGTCAAAGGTTTTGGCAAAGTCAATAGAGCAGAAGTAGATGTTTTTCTGGAACTCTCTTGTGGATCATCCAGTGGATGTTGGCAATTTGATCTCTGGTTCCTCTGCCTTTTTCTGAGATCAGCTTGGACATCTGGAAGTTCACAGTTCACGTATCGTTGAAGCCTGGATTGGAGAATTTTGAGCATTACTTTACTAGCATGTGAGATGAGTGCAATTGTGTGGTAGTTTAAGCATTCTTTGACACTGCCTTTCTTTGGGATTGGAATGAAAACTCACCTTTTTCAGTCCAGTGGCCACTGTTGAGTTTTCCAAATTTGCCTGCATATTGAGTGCAGCACTTTCACAGCATCATCTTTCAGGATTTGAAATAGCTCAACTGGACTGCCATCATCTCCACTAACTTTGTTCATAGTGATGCTTCCTAAGGCCCACTTGACTTCACATTCCAAGATGTTTGGCTCTAAGTGAGTGATCACACCATCGTGATTAGCTGGGTCATAAAAATCTTTTTGTACAATTCTTCCATGTATTCTTGCCACCTCTTTTTAATATCTTCTGCTTCTGTTAGGTCCGTACCATTTCTGTCCTTTATTGAGCCCATCTTTGCATGAAATGTTCCCTTGGTATCTCTAATTTTCTTAAAGAGATCTCTAGTCTCTCCCATTCTATTGTTTTCCTCTATTTCTTTGCATTGATCACTGAGGAATGCTTTCTTATCGCTTCTTGCTATTCTTTGGAACTCTGCATTCAGATGCTTATATCTTTCCTTTCCTCCTTTGCTTTTTGCTTCTCTTCTTTTCACAGCTATTTGTGAGACCTCCTCAGACAACCATTTTGCATTTTTCCCCCTTCCCCCCCTTGGGGATGTTCTTGATCCCTGTCTCCTGTACAGTGTCATGAACCTCTGTTCATAGTTCATCAGGCACTCTGTCTGTCAGATCTAGTCCCTTAAATCTATTTGTCACTTTCACTGCACAACTGTATGGGATTTGATTTAGGTCATACCTGAATGGTCTAGTGGTTTTCCCTACTTTCTTCACTTAAGTCTGAATTTGGCAATAAGGAATTCATTTTCTGACCCACAGTCAGTTCCCTGTCTTATTTTTGATGACTATATAGAGCTTCTCCATCTTTGGCTGTAAATAATATAATCAGTCTGATATCAGTGTTGGCCATCTGGTGATGTCCATGTGTAGAGTCTTCTCTTGTGTTGTTGCAAGAGGTTGATGGCTATGACCAGTATGTTCTCTTGGCAAAAGTCTATTAGCCTTTGCCCTGCCTCATTCCATATTCCAAGGCCAAATTTGCCTGTTACCCCAGGTGTTTCTTGATTTTTTTACTTTTGCATTCCAGTCTCCTATAATAACAAGGACATCTTTTTGGAGTGTTAGTTCTAAAAGGTCTTGTTGGTCCATTTTCTTTAGATGACATAAATTGAGAGTAGAGAAGCAGAAAGCTTTTTATCTATATATAAATATAAATTTAAAGTTGTAGACTCAGAGATAAGTAAAGTGGTGGTGGGGGACTGAGTTAGGGAAACATAGGACTATGAAAGTAAACTGGAACATGAAACACGTGCAGATTAAAGTGGAAAAAGACATAAAATAGACCCACAAAAAATAGTTGCTGTGACCTAAGGCGAGGAGCTTTATTAAAATCAAGAGAAAGTAATTGATCTGGTACTGGAAGACATTTTCAAAACACTGCTTTAGTTATTTTACTCCCTTCTGAAAAATCATTATACTTATTCCATAGTAAATAAAACCCAAACTCCTTATCCCATCTCTGTTGCTCTTAACAATTACTCCATTCTGTGTGTTGAGAAATTCAATGGCATATTTTCTAATTGGGCAGTAAAGTGACTGATTTGTGTCTTAAAAGATCACTAACAGCAAATGGTGTGTTAGTGGAAGGAAATAGAAACTTGGTGGTGCTAGTGGTAAAGAATTCACCTGCCAATGCAGGAGACATGGTTTCAACCCTGTATCAGAAAGATCTAGGAAATGGCCATCTACTGCGGTATAATTGCTTGGAAAAATTCCATGAACAGAGGAACCAGCAGGCTACCATCCATGTATCAAAGAGTTGGACATGGCTGAACATACACACATACACACACATAGAAACTATAGACAAGGTAATGATTTAGGAAACTAATGCAGTGGTTTAGTGTTAAAGATGAAAAGGCTATAAAATAGTGTAAGTGGAATGAGAATTGCTTTGGACTTGAATTTGAAAATGCTAAGATTTATCTGTTTCCTCAATGCATATTGTTTTGTCTCAAGGCCATTTACAAAAAATCCAAATGACACATGAGATAAGGAGTGGGAAGAGAAAAGCAAACTTCTCCCTGCTGGTTCCTAGTTCCCATGGAGTTGATGATGATTCCAGTCATGTATATGACAAGCTACATCTCAGCAGGTTTTCAGATCTTATAGACAAGTCAGCAGATTGTAGAGATGTCATTTATGGAATTTAAAGGTAGAAGAAAGGTTGGGAACTTCTCAGTCTTCACTTGCTTCATTTTCATTCACTTACTTGAAGTTTTATTAACTTAGACATAGATATGACATATAAAGGGCTTTCCACGTGTCACTAGTGGTACAGAATCTGCCTGAAATGCAGGAGACATAAGAGATGCAGATTCAGTCCCTGGGTCTGGACGATACCTTGGAGGAGGGCATGGCGACCCAGTCCAGTATTCTTGCCTATAGCATCCCATGGACAGAGGAACCTGTTGGGCTACCTGTAGTAAGGAAGACAACAAATCCCATTTTGGTCATTCTGGGTCTGGGGTGACTTGTTGTTCAGTCACTAAGTCGTGTCCTGCTCTACAGCCCCATGAACTGTAACATGGCATGCTCCTCTGTCCTCTACTATATCCCGGACTTTGTTTAAATTCATGTCCATTGAATCAGTGATGCTATCCAACCATCTTATCCTTTGCCATCTCTCTCCTTCTTTTACCCTCAAATCTTTCCCAGCACCAAGGTCTTTTTCAATGAGTCAACTCCTCTCATCAGGTGGCCAAAGTACTAGAGCTTCAGCTTCAGCATCAGTCCTTCCAATGAAGATTCAGGGTTGATTTCCTTTAGGATTAATTGGTTTGATCTTCTCGCAGTCTAAGGGACTTTCAAGAATCTTCTTCAGTACCTCAGTTTGAAAGCATGAATTCTTTGGCACTCATCCTTTTTTATGGTCCAACTCTCACATCTGGATATGACTACTGAGAAAATTGACTATATGGAGCCTTGACAGCAAAGATTGTTGGCAAAGTGATATCTTTGCTTTTACTAGGCTGTCGAGGTTTGTCATAGCTTTTCTCCCAAGGAGCAAGTGTCTTTTAATTTCATGGCTGCAGTCATCATCCACATTGATTTTTGAGCCCAAGAAAATTCAAGTATCTACAAGGCTGAACCATTACCATAAATACCTGAAATGGCATAGTAGTAGTAATAGAAAGTCGTTTGGCTTGCAGTTTACTAAGACGTGCACACGACACAATAAAACATTCATATTCAACTGAAAAGAATTGGGGACAAATAAAGTTTATATTCTCTGAATTTATGGGTTCAACTTGGTGATACTTGCTATTGATGTACTGTAACTCGTAACCTCTGTCATCTTAGCTCATAAAATGACAACTCAGATAAATGTATCTTTATATTATATACAGATTGGATAGTATAAAAGACAATTTAAAGCAGCTTTTGTAGTTTTAACTGGTTTTAACTTGGGACCTGGGGATTGGTGAGTTCTGTTTCATTATCTGTTCTTTCGGGAAATTTCTCTTGCTCTTCCAATTGAGAGTAGTTTCTCTGTCTTTTCATTTTACTTAACTTTTGATGTCTCTGTGCATTTTGAAGAAAGAGTTATATACTGTGATCTTGAACGGGTCTTTTTCTGTGGGAGCATCCCTGCTTAGACTGTCTTTGTTAGCAGTTCTGGTTTTAATATGGATGCCAGCCACATCTATCTTCAGTGTGCTGGTTGTCATCCCCTTAAAGGGTGTGTGGTTTGTGTTGGGGAGTTTAAAACTTGTGCAGGATGTGAGGTGAGACTTCCTTCCTGCTCCATAGCTATTGCTGCACTGTCAGGGAAGGGGTCTAATGAAACAAGTCAGGCTCATGCAATCACAGAGGACTGCCTATCGAAAGGTCTTTATTGTACCCAGAACCAGCTCAAAGTCTTGTCTCTTTCTCTGTTGTGTGTATCCCCATTCTAGTGCATGACAGTAGCATGGAGTTCATGGACCATTTTGCCCATCCCATTCAGACTGGGGACTGGGGTGAGCTGGCAGCCACCAGTGCAAGGCACTCTCTGCCTTGATGATTGGCAAAGCAGCTTGCAGGTGCTCCTTGCAAATAGAGTCTAGTTCTCTCCAGCTCTTGTCTCCATCCCAGTGGTTCTCCCAGCAGACAACATACTTACAGGGCCTCAGGACTGTGATGCCCAGATTGTGGCTTGACCTGCTCATTCCTAAGGGCTAGGGTCTGCCCATACAGATGGTTTCTTTGTTATATATTCCTCCCAGGTCCCGATCTGATGTCTTTTTCCCATCCTACTTGGTTATGTGGAGATATTTCTTGAAGCTTTGATTATATAGAATGTCTTCTGCCAGTTTTTAGTTAGTTCTCTGTGAGAATTGTTCTACATGTAGATTTATTTTTTATGTGTTTTGGAGGAAGATGAGTTTCATTTCCTCCTACTCTACCATCTTGCTCCCCTTGTACGTTTTATTTTTAAAATGCTGATTAGCTTTGTGCTTTATAAGATATGGAATATAGGGCCCTTATATTGTTTCCTACCTATGTTCAACCATCCTTCAATTGTATTTGTTTGTTATGTTACTACTTTTACATGATCAATATTTATTAAATTTATTTAGTTTTTTTTTAAAAAACATAATCCCTGGCTATTGTCTCATTTATTTTAAGGAAAGCAACATTCATCAACAATCACTTTACCATGCCTTTCTATTTCAAAACAAGTTATTTTTATTCATATGTTAATTAGTTGTTTCAAAACAGTCAGTGTAAAGGAATGTTTTAATAAACTATTGTAATTGTCCTGAATTTGGAAAAACAGGAACACCTGAGTATATCATAGTTAGAAAACATTAGCAGAGGGAAAGAAGAGCTGACACAGTTCCAGAGGTTGCTGTCTTTATACCTATACCTATACACATACACACACACATATTCCATCTTCCATATCTCAGTTCTTCAATATTTTCAAAATATCTAGTAACTATTAACACGTTAATTTAATCTGTGCAAAACAGGCAGATTTGTTTAATCCCTTGAAACATAAATAGGGCTTAAAATCAAAGCTAAGACATTTACTTAACTAAGTGAACCTATTTTAAAGTTTCAGGGAAAAGCAACAAGAATGCAATTTGGAAAAATAATGAAAGTCAAGTTCATCACAGCCCAGTGCCCCTCCTCTGCTATTACTATCCAACCCTAAGCAACACTTTGCTCTGTCACCATCTGAAAATTCGACTCACAATTTGAAAATATCACTATATTTTTCTTTGTTTCTCAAAGGAAAATGTGAAATAAATTTTCACATTTTACATGTAAAAACAAATTTTACATGTAAAAGCAAAGTATAATAGAAGATCAGTGTGAACATATATAAGGACAAATTATCCCACATATGCTGCTTATACACTTGGCACTATCCAGTACAAAGCTCTGATCATTCTGTGTTAAAATCAGCAGACTTGAATATAGCATCCCTAAACAGAGAATGACATGTTAGCATACTACTACACTTTGGCCACACTAGTGAAATGTGTTTGGGAAGAGCAATTCTAGTATTGTCTATGGGAAACACAGTAGCATTTTACAGACAAGAAGATATAAAATATCTTAAGTGAATCAAAGAGCTATGGAAAATGTGCTTTTTAACCTAGCAATATGCAGCAAAACATAAAATTATTGAAAGAAATTCGCTGGTGTAAGTATTATTGTCCTGCACATAAAGATCTATTTTAGCTTCCACACTGAGTGGCCTTAAAGGATAAGTTCAGCTTCCTGTGTATTCAAGCAGATATCCCAGCCTTGAGCATGCCAGCAGCAAGTTGATGTACTAACAAAGAGAAAATGGAACTAGGCTGATTGTTTAAATGTCAGTTTCCTGTAAATAGCCTTCAATAAATTTTAATACCATCCTAATAAATACAACTCATTAGTACAGTGCATTTGATTCAACAGTTTCTGATCAATATATGTATAAGATTAAGGGGTAATTAAGAAAAGTATTCATTTTTTTGTCATAAAATACAAAGTAATCCTATTTCTAGAAATGTTAATATTAAATTGAAAATCTAAAAAACTGAAACATGTTATTCTCTATTTCATGTATTCTATAATACATTGTAATTGTTTTAATATTTTAAATTTCATTATTAAAATTGTACATAATTTTGTAAGATTTGAGTAAAACAAATCAAAGAAGGTTGTTTATGTTGACGAATTTTAAATAGAGAATTTTCTTCATCAGTTATTCTATGATCAGATATAAAAACTTGATTTACATATGAGGGATACATCCATTACATGACATGGTTTTTACTAATATACACTAATAAATATTTAACTTGTGACTTTTACAAATTTGTATATAGTATATGAAAGTGAAAGTTAAGTTGCTCAGTTGTGTCCAACTTTGCAACACATAGACTGTAGCCTAGCATGCTCCTCCATCCATGGGATTTTCCAGGCAAGAGTTCTGGCTGCTTCTGCTGCTAAGTTCCTTCAGTTGTATCTGACTCTGTGAGAGCCCACAGACGGCAGCACACCAGGCTCTCCTGTCCCTGGGATTCTGCAGGCAAGAACACTGAAGTGGATTGCCATTTCCTTCTCCAGTATATTGTATATAAATAACACAAAAATGTATTATACACTGTATAGTAGTGTAAGTCACCTAATCATATCCTATTCTTTGCAAACCCATGGACTGTAGCCCACCAGGCTCTTCTGTCCATGGGATTCTCCCGGCAAGAAGACTAGAGTGGATTGCTATTCCCTTCTTCAGGGGATCTTCTCGACTCAGGGATCAAACCCACATCTCTTGCATTGCAAGCAGATATTTTACCATCTGAGCCATCAGGGAAGCCCTCTTACACACTGTGAAGAAAATGTTAGTCATTCAGTCTTGTCCAACTCTTTGTGAACCCATGGACTGTACCCTGTCAGATTCTTTGGTCCATGGGATTCTCCTTGTAAGAATACTGTAGTGAGTTGTCATGCCCTCCACCAGGTGGTCTTCCCAATCCAGGGATCAAACCCAGGTGTCCCACATTGCAGGCAGTTTCTTTACACTCTGAGCCTTCAGGGAAGCCCATTCAGCTTAGTCAGTTCAGTCACTCAGTCGTGTCCAACTCTTTGTTACCCCATGAACTACAGCATGCCAGGCCTCCCTGGCCATCACCAACTCCCGGAGCTTACTCAAACTATCCTCTGTCATCCCCTTCTCCTCCTGCACTCAATCTTTCACAGCATCAGGGTCTTTTCAAATGAGTCAGCTCTTCACATCAGGTGGCCACAGCATTGGAGTTTCAGCTTCAACATAAGTTCTTCCAATGAACACCCAGGACTGATCTCCTTTAGGATGGACTGATCGGATCTCCTTACAATCCAAGGGACTCTCAAGAGTCTTCTCCAACATAAAGTTCAAAAGCACCAATTCTTCGGTGCTTAGCTTTCTTTATAGTCCAACTCTCACATCCATACATGACCACTGGAAAAAGCATAGCCTTGACTAGACAGACTTTGTTGGCAAAGTAATGTCTTTGCTTTTTAATATACTGTCTAGGTTGGTCATAACTTTCCTTCCTAGGAGTAAGCATCTTTTAATTTCATGGTTGCAATCACCATCTGCAGTGATTTTGGAGCCCCCACAAATAAAGTCAGCCACTGTTTCCCATGCAATGTCTGAATCTATTAAATACAGATGTGTATGATTTTTTATTTAGATTATGCTAAACTATGATTTTTTCATTCTCATTCTTCATTTTAACAAATAAGAAATAAATCTATGAACTCAACAGTGGGCAGAGTCAAATGCTGATGAAATGTAACCAATTATGTCCAAATAACAATCAACAGATCCATGGGCTATTATTAAATATTATATTAATACTGGTGATCAATTAACTATTTGGCCAATGGATTCCAAGATGATACATATTAAACTCCATAATCTTTTTATAGCTTTTAATCAACATGAAAAAGTGTGAGTCATTTGATTTAGAAAATCAGAAACTATTGGTGATATTTGAGAGTGGTGTCTTTAGTGTGGAGCTAGAAATAGAATGTTGCAAGAAAATGAGTTTAGCAGATAAACACTAGTCATTTAAGAAGTTTGATAATGAAAGAAAGAAGAAAAACAATACAATAATTAATTAGGATGAGAGAAAGTGAAAGTCGCTCACTTTCAAAAAGTTATAAAGTGTCCAACTCTCTGCGAACACGTGGACTATATAGTCCATGGAATGCTCCAGGCCAGAATACTGAAGTGAATAGCCATTCCCTTCTCTGAGGGATCTTCCCAACCCAGAGGTTGAACCCAGGTCTTCTGCATTGCAGGCAGATTTTTTACCAGTTATCAGGGAAGCCCTAGGGTGAGAGAGGGTAAGGATAAACAGTTTATCAAGATGGAAGTGTCTAAATCTGTTCTTTACATCTGTGTCTCTTCTGCTGTCTTGTATAGAAGATCATCATTATCGTCTTTCTAAATTCCATATATATGTGTTAATATACTGTATTGGTATTTCTCTTTCTGACCTACCTCACTCTGTATAATAGGCTCCAGTATCATCCACCTCATTAGAACTGAATCAAATGCATTCTTTATTATAACTGACTGATATTCCATTGTGTATATGTACCACAACTTCCTCATCCATTCATCTGCCGATGGACATCCAGGTTGCTTCCATGTCCTAGCTCTTGTAAACAGTGCTGCAATGAACACTGGGGTATATGATCTCTTTCAATTCTGGTTTCCTCAGTGTGTGTGCCCAGCAGCAGGATTGCTGTGTTGTATGACAATTCTCTTTCCAATTTTTTTTTTTTTTTTTTAAGGAATCTCCACACTGTTCTCCATAATGGCTGTACTAGTTTGCATTCCCACTAACAATGTAAAAGGATTCCTTTTTCTCCACACCCTCTCCAGCATTTATTATTTTAGATGTTTGATGGCACCCATTCTGACAGGCATTAAATGGCACCTCATTGTGGTTTTGATTGCACTTCTCTGATAATGTTGAACAACTTTTCATGTGTTTATTAGTCATTTGTATATCTTCTTTAGAGAAATGTCTGTTTAGTTATTTGGCCCAATTTTTGATTGGGTCATTTATTTTCTGGTATTGAGCTGCATGAGCTGCTTGTATATTTTGGAGATTAATTCTTTGTCAATTGTTTTGTTTGCTATTGTTTGAAGGCTGTCTTTTCACCTTGCTTATAGTTTCTTTCCTTGTGCAAAAGCTTTTAAGTTTAATTGGGTCCCGTCTGTTTATTTTTGTTTTCATTTCCATTACTCTAGGAGGTGGGTCATAGAGGATCTTGATTTGATTTATGTTAGAGAGTTTTCTGCCTATGTTTTCCTCCAAAAATTTTATATTTTCTTGTCTTGTCTTTAGATATTTAATCCATTTTGAGTTTATTTTTGTCTATGGTGTTAGGAATTGTTCTAGTTTTATTCTTTTACAGATGATTGACCAGTTATCCCAGCACACCTTGTTAAAGAATTTTCCTTTTCTCCATTGTATATTTTTGTCTCCTCTGTCAAAGATAAGGTGTCCATAGGTACATAGATTTCTCTCTGGGCTTTCTATATTGTTCCATTTATCTGTATTTCTGTATTTGTTCCAGTACAATACTGTCTTGATAACTGTAGCTTTATAGAATAGTCTGAAGTCAGGAAGGCTGATTCTTCCAGTTCCATTCCTCTTTCTTAAGTTTGCTTTGGCTATTCAAGGTTTTTTGTATTTCCATGAAAATTGTGAAGTTATTTGTTTTTGTTCTCTGTAAAATACACTTGGTAGCTTGATACAGATTGCACTGAATCTACAGATTGCTTTGAGTAGCATACTTATTTCCACTATATTTATTCATTCAATCTAAGAACATGGTATATTTCTCCATCCATTTGTGTCATATTTTATTTCTTTCCTCAGTGTTTTATAGTACTCTCTCTATATATATTTTTTATTTCTTTAGGTAAATTTAATCCCAAGCATTTTATTCTTTTGTTGCAATGGTGAATAGGATTGTTTCTTTAATTTCTTTCCGTTTTATTCAAGAGATTTCTGTGTATTAATTTTATACCCTGCAACTTTACTATATTCATTGTTTAGTTCTAGTAATGTTCTGGTCTCATTATTTTTGTTTTCATTTCCATTACTCTAGGAGGTTAATTAGGGTTTTCTCTGCAGAAAGTCATGTCATCTACAAACAGTGAAAATTTTGCTTTTTCTTTTCTAATGTGGAATCCTTTTACTTTTTTTTTTTCTGATTGCTGTGGCTAGGACTTCCAAAACTATGTTGAATATAATTATGTTGACATATGTTCCTTCTATGCCTGCTTTCTGGAGAGTTTTTATTATAAATGGGTGTTGGGCATTGAATTTTGTCAAAGGATTTTTCAGCATCTATTGAGATATTCATATGGTTTTTATGGTTTTTTGGGGGTATTGTAATACACAATTTATTTTATTTTATTTTTAATATAAATTTATTTATTTTAACTGGAGGCTAATTGCTTTACAATATTGTATTGGTTTTGCCATACATTGACATGAATCTGCCACGGGTGTACATATGTTCCCCATTCTGAATCCCCCTCCTTCCTCCCTCTCCATATCATCCATCTGGGTCATCCCAGTGCACCAACCCCGAGCATCCTGTATCATGCATCAAACCTGGACTGGTGATTCTTTTCACATATGATAATTTACATGTTTCAATGCCATTATCCCAATTCATTCCACCCTCTCCCTCTCCCACAGAGTCCAAAAGACCATTCTACACATCTGTGTCTCTTTTGCTGTCTTGCATATAGGGTTATCGTTACCATGTTTCTAAATTACATATATATGTGTTATTATACTGGATTGATGTTTTTCTTTCTGGCTTACTTCACTCTGTATAATAAGCTCCAATTTCATCCACCTGATTAGAACTGATTCAACTGTATTCTTCTTAATGGCTGAGTAATACTCCATTATGTGTATGTATCACAGCTTTCTTATCCATTCGTCTGATGATGGGCATCTAGGCTGCCTCCATGTGCTAGCTATTATAAACAGTGTTGCGATGAACATTGGGGTAAACGTGTCTCTTTCAATTCTGGTTTCCACGGTGTGTATGCCCAGCAGTGGGATTGCTGGGTCGTATGGCAGTTCTATTTCCAGTTTTTAAGCAATCTCCACACTGTTTTCCATAGTGGCTGTACTAATTTGCCACCAACAGTGTAAGAGGGTTCCTTTTTCTCCACACCCTCTCCAGCATTTATTGTGTGTAGACTTTTTATAGAAACAATTCTGACCGGCATGAGATGGTATCTCATTGTGGTTTTGATCTGCATTTCTCTGATAATGAGTGATGTTGAGCATCTTTTCATTTTATTTGTGTTTGTTAGCCATCTATATGTCCTCTTTGGAGAAATGTCTGTTTAGTTCTTTGACCCGGTTTTTGATTGAATCATTTATTTTTCTGGTATTGAGCTGCAGGAGCTGCTTGTATACTTTTGAGATTCTTTGTCCGTGGCTTCATTTGCTAATATTTTCTTTCATTCTGAAGGCTGTCTTTTCCACCTTGGTTATAGTTTCCTTCGTTGTACAAAAGCTTTTAAGTTTGAGTGGGTCCCATTTGTTTATTTTTGCTTTTATTTCCACTACTCTGACAAGTGGGTCATGGAGGATCCTGCTGTGATGTATGTCAGAGAGTGTTTTGCCTATGTTCTCCTCTAGGAGTTTTATGGTTTCTGGTCTTACGTTTAGATCTTTAATCCATTTTGAGTTTATTTTTGCGTGTGGTGTTATAAAGTGTTCTAGTTCCATTCTTTTACAAGTGGTTGACCAGTTTTCCCAGCACCACTTGTTAAAGAGATTGTCTTTAATCCATTGTATATTCTTGCCTCCTGTATCAAATATAAGGTGTCCACGGGTGCATGGATTTATCTCTGGGCTTTCTATTTTGTTCCATTGACATATATTTTTGTCTTTGTGCCAGTACCATACTGTCTTCATGATTGTGGCTTTGTAGTAGAGACTGAAGTCAGGGAGGTTGATTCCTCCAGTTCCATTCTTCTTTCTCAAGATTGCTTTGGTTATTCAAGGTTTTTTGTATTTCCATACAAACTGTGAAATTATTTGTTCTAGCTTTATGAAAAATACCAGAGCTTGATAGGAATTGCCTTGAAGCTATAGATAGCTTTGGGTAGTATACTCATTTTCACTATATGTATTCTTTCTCCATCTATTAGTGTCCTCTTTGATTTCTTTCAACAGTGTTTTATAGCTTTCTATATATAGGTCTTTTGTTTCCTTAGGTAGATATGTTCCTATGTATTTTATTCTTTTCGTTGCAATGGTGAATGGAGTTGTTTTCTGAATTTCTCTTTATATTTTCTCATTATTATTGTATAAGAATGCAAGGGATTTCTGTGTGTTGGTTTTATATACTGCAAATTTACTATATTCTTTTATTAGCTCTAGTAACTTTCTGGTAGAGTCTTTAGGGTTTTCTATGTAGAGGATCATGTCATCTGCAAACAGTGAGAGTTTTACTTCTTTTCCAATTTGGATTCCTTTTATTTCTTTTTCTGCCCTGATTACTCTGGCCAAAACTTCCAAAACTATGTTGAAGAGTAGTGGTGAGAATGGGCACTCTGTCTTGTTGTTTTTTATGTTTTAACTTGTTAATATAGTGTATCACATCGATTAATTTGTGAATACTGAAGAATCCCTGCATCCCTGGGATAAAACCCACTTGGTCATGGTATATGATCTTTTTAATATGTTGTTGAATCTTGTTTGCTAGATTTGGTCATGATGTATGATCTTTTTAATATGTTGTTGGATCCTGTTAGCTAGAATTTTGTTGAGGATATTTGCATCTATGTTCATGAGTGATGTTGGCTTGTAGTTTTCTTTTTTGTGGCATCTTTGTCTGGTTTTTACATTAGGGTGATGATGGTGTCATAGAATGATTTTTCGAGTTTACCTTCCTCTGCAATTTTCTGGAAGAGTTTAAGTAGGATTGGTGTTAGCTCTTTTCAGAATTTTTGGTAGAATTCACCTGTGAGGCCATCTGGTTCTGGGCTTTTGTTTGTTGGAAGATTTTTCCTCACAGTTTCAATTTCCATGCTTGTGGTGGGTCTGTTAAATTTTTCTATTTCTTTCTGGTTCAGTTTTGAAAGGTTATGCTAGTCTAAGAATTTGTGCATTTCTTCCAAGTTGTCCATTTTATTGGTATATAATTGCTCATAGTAGTCTCTTATGATCTTTTGTATTTCTGTGCTGTCTCTTGTGATTTCTCCATTTTCATTTCTAATTTTATTCCTCTTTTTTTTTTTCTTGATGAGGTTGGCTGTTTGTCTATTTTATTTATCTTCTCAAAGAACCAGCGTTTAGCTTTCTTCATTTCTACCATAGTCTCCTTTGTATTTTTTTTTCATTTGTTTCTGCTCTAATTTTTATTTCTTTATTCTACTAATTTTGAGATTCTTCTTTTCTTTTTCTAGTTGCTTTAGGTGTAAAGCTAGGGTGTTTATTTGATGTTTCTATTGTTTCTTGAGGTAAGCTTTTATTGCTATGAATCTCCCTCCTAGCCCTGCTTTTACAGAGTCCTATAGGTTTTAGGTTGTCATGTTTTCATTTTCCTTTGTTTCTCTACATATTTTTATTTTCTTTTTTATTTCTTCTGTGATTTGTTAGTTATTCAGAAGCATGTTGTTTAGCCTCTGTATGTTTTCATGTCAATAGTTTTTTTTTTTTTTTTCCTGTAGTTGACATATAATCTTACTGCATTGTGATTAGAAAAGATGCTTCAAATGATTTCTTTTCTTTTTTTTTTTCTTTCTTTCTTTCTTTTTTTTTTTTTTTTTAATTTACCAAGGCTAGATTTATGGCCCAGGATGTGATCTGTCCTGGAGAATGTTCCACGTGCACTTGAGAAAAAGATGAGATCCATTGTTTTGAAGTGAAATGTTCTACAGATATCAGTTAGCCTTAACTGGTCCATTGCCTCATTTAAAGTTTGTGTTTTCTCCCTAATTTTATCTTTGCTTGATCTATCCTTAGGTGAGAGTCACGTATTAAAGTCCCCCACTATTATTGTATTACTGTTAATTTCCCCTTTCATACTTGCTAGCATTTGCCTTATGTATTGAGGGACTCCTCTGTTGGGTGCACATATAATTGTTATATCTTCTGTTTGGGTTGATCCTTATGTAGTGTCCTTCTTTGTCTCTTATTGTGATCTTTATTTCAAAATCTATTTTATCTAATATGAGTATTGCTACTCTTGCTTTCTTTTGGTCTCTGTTTGAATGTAATATCTTTTTCCAGCCCTTAACTTTGAGTCTGTACGTGTCCCTAGGTTTGAGGTGGGTCTCTGGTAGACAACATATATAGGGGTCTTGTTTGTATCCATTTGGCCAGTCTTTGTCTTTTGTTGAAGCATTTAACCCTTTTACATTTAAGATAATTATTGATAAATATGACCCTGTTACCATTTACTTTGTTGCTTTGGGTTCATTTTTATAAACCATTCCTCTTTTTCTTCTCTAGAGAAGATCCTTTAGCATTTGTTGAAGAGCTGGTTTGGTGGTGCTGGAGTCTCTCAGCTGTTGCTCGAAGCTTTTGACTTCTCCTTCATGTCTGAATGAGATCGTTGCTGGGTAGAGTAATCTTGGTTGTAGGTTTTTCTCTTTCATCACTTTAAACATATCCTGCCATTCCCTTCTGGCTTGAAGAGTTTCTATTTAAAGATCAGTTCTTATCCTTATGGGGATCCCCTTGTGTGTTATTTGTTGCTTTTCCCCTGCTGCCTTTAATATTTTCTCTTTATGCTTGATCTTCATTAATTTCATTAATATGTGTCTTGGGATGTTTTGGCCTTGGGTTTATCCTGTTTGGAACTCTCTGGGTTTCTTGGACTTGGGTGGCTATTTCCTTCCCCATTTTAGGAAAGTTTTTGACTATTACGTACTCAACTGTTTTTTCATGCTCTTTCTTTTTGTATTATTCTTCCGGGACTGTGATCTGAATGTTGGGGCATTTAACATTGTTTCAGAGGTCTCTGTGATTGTCCTCATTTCTCTTAATTCTTTTTTTTTTTCCTTTTCTCCTCTCTGCTTCATTTATTTCCACCATTCTATCTACCACTTCACTTATCCTCTCTTTTGCCACAGTTATTCTACTGTTGATTCCTCCAGAGTGCTTTTAATGTCAGTTATTGCTTTGTTCACTATTTATTGACTCTTCTATATTTCTTTTGGTCCTTGTTAAACAATTCTTGCATCTTCTCAGTCCTTGTCTCTAGTCTATTTATCTGTAACTCCATTTAGTTTTCAAGATTTTGGATCACTTTTACTATCATTAATCTGAATTATTTTCCAAGTAGACTCCCTATCTCCTCCTCTCCTGTTCAGTTTGGTGAGGTTTTATCATGTTCTTTCACCTGCTGAATATTTCTCTGCCTTTCATTTGTTTAGATTGCTGTGTTTGGGGTGCCCTTTCTGAAGGCTTGAATTTCATTGTTCCTCTTAATTGTGGAGTCTCCTCCACATGGGTGGAGTCAGACCAGTGACTTCTCAAAGTTTGCTGGTTCAGGGAGTTTGTGTCTGTGTTCTGGTGGATGGAGCTGGATCTCCTCTCTGGAGTGCAATGAAGTGTCCAGTACTGAGTTGTTTGACATTTATTTGTTTAGCATGTCTTTAGGATGCCCATCTTTTAATATTCAAGGTTGTGCTCCTTTTTGCCAAATAATTAGTGTGCTGTGTCTTTCACTGGAACTTTCTGGCTCTTGGGTAGATTTTGCTTTCAGGGTAGGTATGGAGACCTTTGGGTGAGCTCTTGTCTATTAATATTCCTTGGACTCAAGAGTTCTCTGATGTTCTAAAGTTTTGAAGTTAATCCTCCTACCTTTGGTTTTTGGTCCTTCTCTTACAGTAGCTTCAGGACTTCTCCGTTCATACAGCACAGAAGGTAAAACCTCTAAGTTAGTGGTGAAAGAGTTCTCCATAGTCAGGAACACCCGGAGAGATTCATAGAGTTATATAGATAAGAGAAGAGGGAGAATGGAGCTAGTGGTGACCGCGAGGAGAAAAGGGGGAGTCAAAAGGGGAGAGAGCAATTTTGCAATTAATCAAATCCCTAAGTGCTCTCCACAGCCCAGAACACCCAGAGAGATTCACAGAGTTGGGTAGAGAAGAGAAGAGGGAGAACTGAGACAGAGGTGACCTGGAGGAGAAAAGGGAGAGTCAAAAGGGGAGAGAGCAATTAAGCCAGTGATCAAATCCCTAAGTGAAAATGGATACTGAAAACTAGATTCTTCAAGGTATATAATTGATAACAAAAATCAAAACCTAAAAACCTAGAATAGAGGTTAAACTCTCAAAAATACAGTATAAAAAATACAAAACAAAATCAAGCACAGAAGTTTAAAAAACATATATGAAATTTGTTTTTTAAATAGAGTCGCTTTTCTTTTTTGAAAGGTAATAGTTGGCTATAAAAATGTAAGTTAAAGGAGTAACAAAGAACTAATTGTTTTAAAAAGTGATCATATTAAAAATATGTCTAGACGTTTCTCTGGAGCTGTCGTGGGCAGTGTGGTGTAAGTTCATTATTGGATAGTCCGTTGTTCCAGCTGGTGGTTTTTCTCAAGGTCTACAGATGCCCGTCAAATGCACAGTCTCAGAATTTAATTGCAGAGTTTTAATCTGATAGCACCTGTCACTTCCAGAGTGGTTTCCCCTTCCTTGTTTATCTTGGCTTCATCTGTTTGCAAGTCTCTTCAGTGTCTAATTTCCACCCTGACACAAGGCGAAAGTGGCCACTTATTTAGGCTTACTTGTTCAGTTGTGCTGTGGGGAGGGAGGGACATTGCAAAAAATACTGCTGGCATGTGTGGGGAGTGCTCACAGTGGATGGACCAAACTGGTTTTGCCACAGCCCAAGGCAGCATGTACTTCCCACGTCCACACTGCTCAGGCTCCAGGGTGCTCTGCAAGGGCACTGTCCCAGGTAGGCCCTGTGTTTCGTGCAGCTCCCAGGTCTAAGCCACTCAGGTTCTCAGATGCTCCTCAGGGACACAGACCCAGATGTTCTGTTTGTTTTTTGCCCTTCCAAGGTCCAAGCAGCTTGGCAACTGGGTCCAAAACCCACACAGCTGGGTCCTAGGAGAGTGCACTGCCCCAGGTGGGCCATGTGTCTTATTCACATTTTCAGTCCTGGCCACTTGGTTTCCTGCGTGTGCTGCGAGCACACAGTTCCAGGAGTGTTGTGTGTCTCTTCTGGGGAACTGATTTCAGGTTGTGACACTCCTGGCAGATGTCAACTGTCCAGGATCCCAGGAAGACATGGTTAGCAACTGGGAGCCTGCTCACAGTTTGGAGGAAGATGCAGTCTCTGGGGCCAAGATTGCAGCAACACTTTTCCTTCCAGCTCTGACTGTCGTATGCCTGCCTCTCTGCCTCCAGGGAGGGAGGGCCTTATATGGCAGCTGGCTTGCTCTCCTTTGGTATTCACTCAGCCCTTTCTTTTGTGAGCATGCCAGGGATTACTGTGCGATATAGGAACCTTTCGTGGGAAAGGTCTTTATGTGTGTCTCTCTGGTGATCCCACAGTTTGTGTTGCTATCTCATACTCACTCCCTTGGAGTGTCCTCAGGGCATTCAGGCCTGGTCCTTACCCTAAGGACCAATGATGCAGCCCACACTCCCCTGCCCAGCCCCCTACTCGCTGGTGATGACTGAGAACATCTGTGTCACTTCTCCATCTCCACGTGTAGTGTGGTTGAGCATGTATTCTGTATTGGGTTATTTTTCTCCAAGTTATGTTGCCCTCTAACATTTCAAAACTCCCCACAGACACACCTGTGAGAGGTTTCCTACTGTGTGGAAACTTCTCCTGCTTCACTACTCCCTCCTCAGAGTAGGTCTCCATCCCAAAATATTTTATCTTTTTTTTTTAATCTCTTATATTTTGTCCTACCTCGTTTTGAAGAGATTGGGTTTCCTTTCTGGGTGCCAGCTGTCCTCCACCAGTGCTCAGAAATTGTTTTTGGAAGTTGTTCAACATTCAAAGGATTTGTTAATGAATTTGTGAAGGAGAAATTGGTCTCCCTGTCCTATTCCTCCCCATCTGTGACTGCCTCCTCTAACTCTGGACTTTCACATGACCTCTCCCATTGGTCTTTGTTTTTTTCCTCCTGCCAATGCTTTTTATCAGTTCTCAATTACAGCATGAGAGAAATTTGAAAATTATGAGCTGCCTGTGGGCAATGCCTTCTTTATCTCTGTGTCCCAGAACCTAGATTGATAGCTAACTCTTCATTTAGGTTTGCCTGAAAGGTTCTGGTTTACACCTCACACTCCAGTGTAATATATACAGTGCCCCCTTTTACTTTTTAAATATCTCAGTTTGCGTGATAAATTTAACAGTCATTCTACTTATAAGAAATGATCAATCCAGTCTGAATAAATTTGAGATGCAGATCACCTTTAGCCTTGCTTGAAAATAATTCAGATTATTCAGTGAATGAATAGTTTATTACTGGTGATCAAGAAGGCAAACTAAGAAGATTATGAGATTAATCACTTCCTAAGGACAAATGAAGACTACAGCTACATATTAAACAACTATCTCTGAAAGCTACATGAAGACTAGCAGAACAGCTCTTCTACAATTAAGGACATCAGGAACAAAACTTTACCAGGATGGCTAGAAGAGAGTGATCTAGTAAGGATCCATATCCCATAGCAGGAAACTCTAAAGAGGTAGGGACTATCACAAACTCAGAGGTCCTCCCCAAGAAGCAAAGGATTCAGGCTTCACACTTGACACTCTACTACCAGGATCAGCACTGGAAAGATGAGCCCCGTTAGTGGTTTCAAAAACCAGTTTACCTGGACGAGGCAATGACAAACCACATCAGTATTTTTTGCCTTAAGAAACCCATGAACAGCATTAACTAGTCGTGATGTGTTTATCTGTAAAATGAGTGATAGGAATAAATTCCTGATGACAACATGTAAATACTTTTGGAATCTGCATATACAATATTTCTTTGTTAAGAATTCTAAAAATTAGGTAACTTGGGTATTTTGAATTTGGAAAACAAGTCCACTTTAAAATTACTGATTTTTCTAATGTCATTGCATGTAAATTGTTTAATAGTACGTATAGTTAGTTTTCAGAGAAGGCAATGGCACCCCACTCCAGTTGGACATGACTGAGCGACTTCCCCTTCCCTTTTCCCTTTCATGCATTGGAGAAGGAAATGGCAACCCACTCCGGTGTTCTTGCTTGGAGAATCCCAGGGAAGGGGGAGCCTGGTGGGCTGCCGTCTATGGGGTTGCAGAGTCGGACACGACTGAAGTGACTTAGCAGCATAGTTAGTTTTGAAGAAGAAAGGAGGACATTATTTTTACATATATTCATATGAAATTTCAGAAAGTATTTGCATAGGTATTTATAACTTCCTTTTTAACAAATTGGAATTGAGATGGTTTTACAATATAATGAAAATGTAAATATATAATATAGTATAGAATGCATATATATGTAATTGTATCTATATATATGTAATTATATGCATATGTATTTAAGCATTATACATATATCTATCACTCACATATATATGTGTATATTACTTTTAAAGAAATAAGAGACAAATACATGGAAAAAAAAGGAAAAAACAGGAAAAGATAGGACTAAATCTAGACGACCTCCTAAAACTAACACTGAAAAGAGATGCTCTATTCATCACCAGGGATTGGAAGGCAAAAGTAGGAAGTCAAGTGACACCTAGACTAACAGGCAAGTTTGGCCTTGGAGAACAAAATGAAGGAGGCCAAAAAGTAACTGAATTCTTCCAAGAGAATGTGCTGGTCATGGGAAATACTCTTTTTCAGCAACATAAGAGATGACTTTACAGAAGTACATCAACAAATGATCAATACCAAAATCAAATTGATTACATTCTTTATAGATAAAGATGGAAAATCTATACACAGTCAGCCAAAAAAAAAAAAAAAGACCTGGAGCTGACTGTGGTTCAGATCAACTTCTCATAGCAAAATTCAGGCTTAAACTAAAGAAAGTAAGGAAAACCACTAGACCAGCCAGATATGACTTAAATCAAATCCCTATGAATATGTAGTTGAGGTAAGGAATAGATTAAAGGGATTAGATCTTATTAACAGTGAGCCTAAAGAAGAATTACACAAAAAGATCAGCACAACAAAGATAATCACAATGGTGTGATCACTTAGCTAGAGCCAGACATCCTGGAGTGTGAAGTCAAGTGGGCCTTAGAAAGCATCACTATGAACAAAGCTAATGGAGGTGATGGAATTCCAGTGGAGCTGTTTCAAATCCTGAAAAATGATGCTGTGAAAGTGCTGCACTCAATATACCAGCAAATTTGTAAAACTCAGCAGTGGCCACAGGACTGGAAAATGTCAGTCTTCATTCCAATTCCAAAGAAAGGCAATGCCAAAGAATGCTCAAATTACCACACAGTTGCACTCATCTCACATGCTAGTAAAGCAATCCTCAAAATTCTCCAAGCCAGGCTTCAGCAGTACGTGAACCATGAACTCTCAGCTGTTCAAGCTTGTTTAACAGGCATTGGGAGATCGTGGACACATGTGGCTGATTCATGTCAATGTATGACAAAACCAATACAGTATTGTAAAGTAGAAAAAAATATTTAAAAAATTAAAAAAAAAAAAAACAGAGGAACCAGAGATCAAATTGCCAACATCTGCTGGATCATGGAAAATGCAAGAGAGTTCCAGAAAAACATCTACTTCTGCTTTATTGACTATGCCAAAGCCTTTGACTGTGTGGATCACAGTAAACGTTGGAAAATTCTGAAAGAGATGGGAATACCAGACCACCTGATCTGCCTCTTGAGAAATCTGTATGCAGGTCAGGAAGCAACAGTTAGAACTGGACATGGAACAACAGACTGGTTCCAAATAAGAAAAGGAGTACATCAAGGATGTATATTATCACTCTGTTCATTTAACTTACATGCAGAGTACATCATGAGAAATGCTAGGCTGGAAGAAGCACAAGCTGGAATCAAGATTGCTGAGAGAAATATCAATAACCTCTGATAGGCAGATGACATCACTCTTATGGCAGAAAGTGAAGAGGAACTAAAAAGCCTCGGCAAAAGTGAAAGTGAAGAGTGAAAAAGTTAACTTAAAGCTCACCATTCAGAAAACAAAGATCATGGCATCTGGTCCCATCACTTCATGGGAAATAGATGGGGAAACAGTGGAAACAGTGTCCGACTTTATTGTTTGGGGCTCCAAAATCACTGCAGATGGTGACTGCAGCCGTGAAATTAAAAGAGGCTTACTCCTTGGAAGAAACGTATGACCAACCTAGATAGCATATTAGATATTTGTTTGTTTGTTTGTTTCTTATTTTACAATACTGTATTGGTTTTGCCATACATTGACATGAATCCACCATGGAGGTACATGAGTTCCCAATTCTGAACCTCCCTCCCACCATCCTAGATAGCATATTTAAAAGCAGAGACATTATTTTGCCAATAAAGGTCTGTCTAGTCAAGGCTATGGTTTTTCCAGTGGTCATGTATGGATGTGAGAGTTGGACTGTGAAGAAGACTTGAGCACCAAAGAATTGATGCTTTTGAACTGTGGTGTTGGAGGAGACTCTTGAGAGTTCCTTGGACTGCAAGGAGATCCAACCAGTCCATTCTGAAAGAGATCAGCCCTGGGATTTCTTTGGAAGGAATGATGCTAAAGCTGAAATTCCAGTACTTTGGCCATCTCATGCGAAGAGTTGACTCATTGGAAAAGTCTCTGATGCTGGGAGGGATTGGGGGCAGGAGGATAAGGAGGGGACGACAGAGGATGAGATGGCTGGATGGCATCACTGACTCAATGGATATGAGTCTGAACGAACTCCGGGAGTTGGTGATGGACAGGGAGGCCTGGCATTCTGCGATTCATGGGGTCACAAAGAGTCAGACATGACTGAGCAACTGAACTGAACTGAACGATACTGTAGAAGAATACTCATCAGAGAAAGTTATACCATAATTTTAGCCTTTACTCTTATCTTTCTTGGATCCAAAGCAAAACAGGAGATGTAATTGATTGGATTTTTATTCATATTGTTTTGCAAAAGGATCTAGATTAGAATCGTGATTTAGAGAAATAAACTCTTTCCTCCTTTGAATAAAAGAAATTTATCACGGTTCTTTCTTATACAACAGCCATTAAGAATGTTTTATAACCTTGCAAAATATATGATGCTGAGGTCCTAATTAATAAGTGCAAACTAATAATAAGTGCAAACTATATTGCACTAATTAATAAGTGCAAACTATATTGCACTAATAAGTGCAATATAAATATTCATATCTGATAATTAGATCTTTGGTAAATAGCATATTCTTTAGATGACTTTCCTCAAGTAGTAATTGCTAAAAATAGCTGAAAATTTATAGCAGCAATCTGAGACAGTGACATCAGGTAAGTATACTATTTAAAGTCAGGAGCCCTCTGTTTTAGCCCCTGCCATACCTAGCACTTAGACCTTGGGAAGTCATTTCCTGAGGATAGCATTCACTCTTGCAAGAATTTATACTACATTATCCCTAAAGTCTCTTTGGGTTATAAATAGTCAATGAGATCTAAGATTTGCTAGGGGAGCAGGATTGTATTCCCAATTGCAGACAGAATATATATACCTTATAGAAAAGATATACAGATGGAAAAGACAATATTCTCTTACAAAATACAGACATCTAAATTATACTCTCTTCTGGACACAAAACCACCCCACCTTACAAAAAGATGAGTTCAAGGGAAAAAGAACACGTTTTTTGAACTTTAGAGATTTTGAATTTGATTAAAACACTACCAACAAAAAGAAATCTTTTTTTTCTAGATAGTTCTGAAATGATGCAATCTGCTTCCCTGGTGGCTCAGAGGTTAAAGGGTCTGCATCCAATGCGGGAGACCCGGGCTCGATCCCTGGGTCAGGAGGATCCCCTGGAGAAGGAAATGGCAATCCACTCCAGTATTCTTGCCTGGAGAATCCCATGGACGGAGAAGCCTAGTAGGTTACAGTCCACGGGGTCGCAAAGAGTCGGACACGACTGAGCAACTTCACCCCACCCACAACAAAAATTGCTAGAATTAATGAAAAAATATCATAAAAAGCAATTGAGGGCTTTCCCTGTTGGTCCAGTGGTTAAGAATCCATGTGTCAATGCAGGTGACATGAGTTCAATCCCTGGCCCAGGAAGAGCCCACATACCACGGAGCAACTAAGCCCATGCACCACAGCTACTGAAGCCCACATGTCTAGAGCCAATGCTCTTCAACAAGAGAAGTGACCACAATGAGAAGCCCAGGTACCACAACGAGGTACCACATGCCTCAACTAGAGAAGGCCCAAGCTCAGCAACAAAGGACTGGGGGAGCCAAAAATAAATGCATGAATAAGTAAGTAAAAATTTTAAGAAGGCAACCCATGTTCAAAGAAGTTAGCATTTTTCAAGGAAATATTGCATATATACTCTCACTTACCTCTAACTATCTATCTACAAATGGGTATAATTTCACATGTTGTTGTTCAGGCACTCAGTCCTGTCTGACTCTGGGATTCCATGGACTGCAGCATGCCAAGTTTCCTTGTCCTTCACCGTGTCCCAGAGTTTGTTCAAACTCATGTCCGTTGAGTCGATGAGGCCACCCAACCATCTATCTTCTGTTGCCCCGTTCTTCTCATTCCCTTAATCTTTCCCAGGATCAAGGTATTTTCCAATGAGTCAGCTCTTCACATCAGATGGCCAAAGTATTGAAGCTTCAGTTTCACCATCAGTCCTTCAAATGAGTATTCAGGGTTTATTTTCTTTAGGATTGACTGGTTTGATCTCCCTAATGTCCAAGGAATGCTCAAGTCTTCTCAAGCACCATAGTTCAAAAACATCAGTTCTTTGGTGCTCAGCCTTCTTTATGGTCCAACTCACATCTGTACATTACTACTATAAAAACCATAGCTTTGAGTAACAGACTTTTGTTGGTGAAATAATGTCTCTCCTTTTAACATGCTCTCTAGTTTTGTCATAGCTTTTCTTCCAAGGAGAAGGCGTATTTTAATTTCACGGCTCCAGTCACTATCTGCAGTGATTTTGGAGGCCAAAAAATAATATCTGTCACTATTCTTTCCCCATCTATTTCCCATGAAGTGATGAGACCCAATGCCATAATTTTAGTTTTTTTGAATGTTGAGTTTTGAACCATTTTTTTCACCCTCCTTTTCCACCTTCATCAGGAGGCTCTTTAGTTCTTCTTCATTTTCTGTCATTAGGGAAGTGTCATCTGTTTATCTGAGGTTATTGATATTTCTGTGAGCAGTCTTGATCCCAGATTGTGATTCATCCAGTCCATCATTTTGTATAATGCTGTTGTTGTTGTTATTGCTGTTGTTTAGTCACTCAGTCATGTCCAGCTATTTGAGACCCCATGGACTGCAGCACACCAGGCTTCCCTTTTCCTTGCTATCTTCCAGAGTTTGTTCAAACTCATGTCCATTGTGTCAATGATGCCATCCAACCGTCTCATCCGCTGTCTCATGATGCACTCTGAATATAAGTTAAATAAACAGAGGGACAATATACAGCTTTGATATAATCCATTCCCAATTTGGAACCAGTCCATTGTTCCATGTCTATCTCTAACTGTTGTTTCTTGACCTGCATACAGGTTTCTCAGGAGGCAGATAAGGTGTTCTGGTATTCCCATCTCCTGAAGAATGGCAAATTTTCTAGTTTGTTGTGATCCACACAGTCAAAGGTTTTAGCATAGTCAATGAAGCAGAAGTAGATGTCTTTCTGGAATTCTCTTATTTTTGCTATCACTCCATGGTTGTTGGAAATTTTATCTCTGGTTTCTCTGCTTTTTCTAAATCCACCTTGTACATCTGGAAGTTTCTGGTTTCACATATAGACTATACTATATTTTCAATAAAAGAACCAAAGGCGTCTTAGAAAAAGACAATGGTTGATTTCAAGCATTATAAATATCAATATGTTAACAGCATATTTGGAATATTTAGTGTTTAAAATATATTCCAAACTTTATATTTTAAAAGCATGTAATGAAGAAATCTGTACTATCTTTATGAAATAATTTATTAGATGCTTTATAATAACTAAACTAATAAAAATAAAATTCACTAATACAATTGATTTGACAGGGACTTATTGGTTTCTTCAAAATGAACCTTGAAAACCTTGAGTTTCAGTCAAGATGTCAATGGTACACAGACTATCTATAGGTTATTAATTTCTAAACCAAAGAATACACTGATTTACTCACTTATTGCGATATTGCAAATAGTTGATTGAACAAAATGAATAGCATGATCTGACTTTTCATCCTGATTATACAAACTTGGTTCAAATTTGTTACAATAATGAAATAGTATACAATTGTTTCCAAATCCACAATAATTTTCAGATAAACTTAAACTAATTAAAAATGCAAGTACTTTTAGGTTTCATTGTCTTAGTATCTATCCCAATATATCACATACATTAACTCCTTCATTAGCAAGTATAACTTATGAAATAGTCCTATAGGTTTTTGTGACTCCTTCTGGAAGGAAGGAATTTGGGCAAGCATGTCTCTGCTTTTGAATATACTATCTAGGTTGGTCATAAATTTTCTTCTAAGGAGTAAGCATCTTTTAATTGCATGGCTGCAATCACCATCTGCAGTGATTTTGGAGCCCCCAAAATAAAGTCTGACACTGTTTTCACTGTCTCCCCATCTATTTCCCATGAAGTGATGGGACCAGATGCCATGATCTTCATTTTCTGCATGTTGAGCTTTCAGCCAACTTTTTCACTCTCCTGTTTCACTTTCATCAAGAGGCTTTTAGCTCCTCTTCACTTTCTGCCATAAGGGTGGTCTTGTCCGCATATCTGAGGTTATTGATATTTCTCCCAGCAATCTTGATTCCAGCTTGTGCTTCTTCCAGCCCAGCATTTCTCATGATGTACTGTGCATAGAAGTTAAATAAGCAGTGTGACCATATACAACCTTGATGCACTCCTTTTCCTATTTGGAACCAGTCTGTTGTTCCATGTTCAGTTCTAACTGTTGCTTCTTGATCTGCATACAGATTTCTCAAGAGGCAGGTCAGGTGATCTGATATTCCCATCTCTTTCAGAATTTTCCACAGTTTATTGTGATCCACACAGTCAAAGGCTTTGGCATAGTCAATAAAGCAGAAATAGATGATTTTCTGGAACTTTCTTGCTTTTTCCAAAGCAGAGACATTACTTTGCCAACTAAGGTCAGTCTAGTCAAGGCTATGGTTTTTCCAGTGGTCATGTATGGATGTGAGTTGGACTGTGAAGAAGGCAGAGCACTGAAGAATTGATGATTTTGAACTGTGGTGTTGGAGAAGATTCTTGAGAGTCCCTTGGTCTACAAGGAGATCCAACCAGTCCGTTCTGAAGGAGATCAGCCTTGGGATTTCTTTGGGAGGAATGATGCTAAAGCTGAAACTCCAGTTCTTTGGCCACCTCATGCAAAGAGTTGACTCACTGGAAAATACTCTGATGTTGGGAGGGATTGAGGGCAGGAGGAGAAAGGAACAACAGAGGATGAGATGGCTGGATGGCATCACTGACTCGTTGGACGTGAGTCTGAGTGAACTCCTGGAGTTGATGATGGACAGAGAGGCATGGCGTGCTGCTATTCATGGGATCGCAAAGAGTCAGACACGACTGAGCAACTGAACTGAACTGAACTGATAGATAGATATAAATAGTAATTCAAAAACTTTTTCACCAGAGTGACCTAATTCTATAGTTTAATGATGTCCTTACAGAAAGAAAGTAGTTGATAATATGTCCTGAGTAATGCCAAGGATTGCATCATTTTTAATATAAATTTATTTAACTGGAGGTTAATTACTTTATAATATTGTATTGGTTTTGCCATACATCAACATGAATCCGCCCCAGTTATACAGGTGTTCCCCATCCTGGACCCACCCCCCCTCCGTCCTCCCTCCCTATACCATCCCTCTGGGTCATCTCAGTGCACCAGCCCCAAGCATCCAGTATCATGCATCAAACCTGGACTGGCGATTCATTTCATATGTGATATTGTACATGTTTCAATGTCATTCTCCCAAATCATCCCGCCCTTTCCCTCTCCCACAGAGTCCAAAAGACTGTTCTATACATCTGTGTCTCTTTTGCTGTCATGGAAGCAACCTAGATGTCCATCAGCAGATGAATGGATAAGAAAGCTGTGATACATATACATAATGGAGTATTATGCAGCCATTAAGAATACACTTGAATTAGTTCTCATGAGGTGGATGAAACTTGTGCCTATTACACAGAGTGAAATAAGCCAGGATGACATCATTAATCAAACTTGATCACAAGGCAGCATTCACACACTATCATCAAAGAAGAAATTTTGTTCATTATTGTAATCTTTTCAGTGAAGGGATGGTACTTCACTTCTCTGTGAACCTGGAATTAAAGCAGTAAGCATTCCCTAACTTGAATAGAAGGCACAATGCTCTGTGGATATGTCAATGGTATCTAGGAATGCTTCACAGTCAGGGATACTTCTGTGGCAAAAATTAATTCTTAATAAGGGGGTAAAACTAATCCAAGCAGAATAGAATTAAATGTTCATTGTGCTATAGACAATATCACAGAAGAGAATAGAAGGCATCCTTTAATATAGGACAGAAGGAGGCTCTACCAATTAATAGCTAAGTAGTTTTGGCGAGGAACTTAACTTCTCCATCACCAGTTTTCTTTATACAAATTGAAAACAATAAAACTAACCCTATGCACACAAAGCAATTAATACAGTCTACTATAATTTGGCAGACCACCAATGATTGCTATTCATTTTATTATTATCTTTCTACTATTGGCCTTGATCAAGAAAGGAGGGGTTATATAAAAGGCAGAATTTTTACCCTGCCATTCAGTTCAATCTAGCTAATACTTATCTTATTCTTTCCTGAGTGTGAAAAAAAAAAAACAAAGTAGAGAAACAAAAATGAATAGGAACACATGTTTAAAGAGAACTAGACAGGTAAACTAGATATTGCAAATATTGTAATTCAGCATCTTTGAAATCAATAACTGTGACTCGCTGCATACTTGGTACTTTCAAAAGTAGCGTATAGTGCTTTCTTGATTAAAAAAAAAATTACTTCAGTGAGACGTGAGGTATAATTATACAGAAAAGTTTGGAAATATAAAACAAAAGCACAATTCAATATAATAAGGTTAAAGATGTCTTCTCAAATTGTCTAAAGCTAAAGCTTAAAGTAGGATTATAAGTTGCAATTGAGGATAAAAAATCCAGATTTCTTAGCATGAGGAACTGCCATTGCAATGTGTTAAGACAAGAGAGAACCTGGTTTGTTCAGCACACTGTCAGTCTGTAGTATGACTTGAGTGGTACATACCTAAAAAGAATGGTTTGGAAAGATAAGTACACTTCCCAGCATCATCTTCAGTCCTTTCTGTCCTGCTTTCCTTCATTTTTCCTCATATCACTTACCGCTTCTTGTCATTATACTATAAATGTATTTGTGTATTTGTTTATTGTCTGGCTCAGCACTGGAGGGTAAACTTCATGAACGTAGGCACATTTTACTATTTTTATTACTTGTATATCTGCTGTCCCTAGAGCAATTGCCTGGCATATATTAGACACTCAATAAATAGTCTTTGAATGGAAAATGAAAGCATAATAGGGACTTGCTTATGAAAGACCTTAAATATATTATTTAGAAAGAAAAATCAGGATTGACTTGATATAAGTGTAGAGAAGAGTTGACAAGTCTAAGACTATTACCTAGGTTTCTGACTAAAGTGACTGAGTAAATGGCTAATAACTAAATATTAGTTCAAGAATAAGAGTTAAGGTTTTGTTTTCTTTCGTTTTTGAGATGGACTATGATGTTGAGTCATATATTATGATTCTCCCAGAGTTACAGAGAAGAATCCCCTCACCTATCAAGAATTCACAAAACATTTCCCTCAGATGTACAACAGCATTCTAAATTCACTCTACCATAAGTAATGAAGCTGGCGATGGCACCCCACTCCAGTACTCTTGCCTGGAAAATCCCCTGGATGGAGGAGCCTGGCACGATGCAGTCCATGGGATCGCTTAGAGTCAGAAACGACTGAGGGACTTCACTTTCACTTTTCACTTTCATGCATTGGAAAAGGAAATGGCAACCCATTCCATTATTCTTGCCTGGAGAATCCTAGGACGGGGGAGCCTGGTGGGTTGCCATCTATGGGGTTTCACAGAGTCGGACATGACTGAAGTGACTTAGCAGCAGTAGCAGAAGCATAGAGCAAACTACTATAACTAATAAAATCTTACATTTTGAGCTTCATTGTATAGAAGTCAAAGTGGACAATTAAGGAATTCAAATAACCTGCCACAGAACTGTATATTTGAAATGGGAAACACAGTTTTGCAGTTGAGATTAACTGAATCTATCCCTGAACCTGGCATGCTGTGGCAGAAATCACTCTTTATTTAGATTATAAACTCAGCATCATTTCCCTACTAAAGAAATTTAATAGTGAGTAATCAAATGTACTCATTCTCATTGTCACTGACATGAGTTTACAATTACTTCTTGGAGTTGAGCTTGCCTCAGTGAGATATATAAATTAGAATAATCATATGGTGAATACTTACTTCATCTTGTGTGTCTCTGCTAAAGACAGAAATTGTCTCACTAACTGTATTCAAATCCTTTCCCCAGAAAATTATGTATTGCCATTCCTTTTCTAAAGAAATGACAAAAGTAACATTTTAAAACACTTTCAAATCAACAATAATGAATTGTTTTGGTTTTGTGCATAAAATATAGATCCAAATCAATATTATTTACAGTACACAATTTGAAATTTGAATACAGTTAACTGATATTTAATATGTTATGAAACACTTCTGTGTGTTTCATTGCTGATGATGTTTTCATGACTAGTTAATGAGATATATTGACCTCAAACTTCAACTTAGGATAGAATAAACTAATTGATCTTTTAAGAACCAGAATTCTATGTAGAGGATTGTCTATGTTGCATCCTCAACCAAAAAAAATGACCTTTCAGAGTTAGCTGAGGATTTTCTTTTTATAAACCAAAAGTATGCCTGTTTCTATAATTTAGAGTATAGTTCTTTCTAAAATGAATTTCATGCTTCCTTTAACTCTAAGTTTTTGAGACTTTTAGCTTTTATTAATGATTCAAGAAAGCTGTCATGAAGACTGATCATGAAAACTCCAGCCATTTCCATGAATAACCTAAGGACTTGCTGAGGTGTGCAGAGCTCTTAGTTCATACTGGGGGTTTTTGCATTGTCACACTTTTAGGGTCTCACTATATAAATTAAGTCATTTTCATGTCACTATAATTCTACTGAAAATTATTCACTATAGATTTAGAAATTATCTTTAGATTGAACCATAAGACATTTGCTGAAATTTGATTACTTTAGACTAACAGTAATGTCAACTTCATATGACTCCACCTGATATAATGAAAAATATCCTGGCTCTTACATAGTTAAGTACAAAATGACAGAAAATGTATTGTACTTGGGGACTTCCCAGGTGGCACTAGTGGTAAACAACCTGCCTGCCAATGAAGGAGATATAAGAGACATTGGTTCAATTCCGTGGACTGGAGAGAGCATACCAAGGCAAAAGACTGAGACAGAGTACCACCCATCAGGTTACTGCAACTGCAGAGGGGCAGGTTTACTAGTAATATCTGAGAGTGAGAGTAGATAAGATCAGAGATGTGGTGAGGTACCACATAAAGAATCAATTGGAAACTTTGGAACTGTGAATGATATGAACTGACTTGCTTGCTATGGAGAGTCTGAAGAAGGCAAAGGCAGAGCATGGGAACTTGTAAGGACATAATTGTAATAATCTAAAGGAGAGGAGATACTGTTTGGACAGTGGATGCAGGAAGAAATGGTCAGATTATTGACATATTTAAAGATAGCACTGACAGAATATGTTACATCATGAGATGTGTTTGTGAAAGAGAAGAGTTGATGATGACTTGTTTAAAGGCCTTCAAAACACAGCTTCAACCTTCCTTTCTAATTTTATCTTCTGCTCTCCCTGTTCACTAAAAGTGCAGTGGAAAATTCCTTAGATGCGAAAATGGAAGGCTTAAGGTCAAACTGTATTTCTGCCACTTATTAGTATAATGATTTGATATAAATCATA
Source organism: Nanger dama (assembly GCA_917880005.1). NCBI lineage: Eukaryota > Metazoa > Chordata > Mammalia > Artiodactyla > Bovidae > Nanger > Nanger dama. The sequence continues at coordinate 1,939,802 of CAKJTW010000014.1, read as the reverse complement.
TAATTATCTTTACTGTTATTTCTTCACTTACAAGGCAAGGATAATACTACTAACTGAATACTAACTAATACGAACTAATAATACTAACTAATACTAACCAAAATCAGATTGATTATATTCTTTGTAGCCAAAGATGGGGAAGTTGTATACGGTCAGCAAAAACAAGACCTGGGGCTGACGGGCTCAGACCATCATCAGCACTTCATAGCAAAATTCAGGCTTAAACAAAGAAAGCAGGGAAAGCCACTAGGCCCATCAGGTATGACTTAAATCAAATCCCCCATGAATACAGTGGAGGTGACAAATAGATTCAAGGGATTAGATCTAGTAAACAGAGTGCCTGAAGAACTATGTACAGAGGTCCATAATATTGTGTAGGAGGCATTGACCAAAACCATCCCAAAGAAAAAGAAAGGCAAGATGGCAAAGTGGTTGTTTAAGGAAGCTTTTCAAAAAGCTAAGGAAAGAAAAGAAGTGAAAAGCAAATACACCCAACTAAATTCAGGAGACAAGAAGGTCTTCTTCAATGAACAGTGCAAAGAAATAGAGGATAACAACAGAAAGAGTAAGACTAGAGATCTCTTCAAGAAAATTGGAAATAGTGAAAGAACATTTCATCCAAAGATGGGCACAGTAAACGACAGAAACAGTAAAGACCTAATAGAAGCATAAGAAATCAAGAAGAGATTTAAAGAATACACAGAAGAAGTGTACAAAAAAGGCCTTAATCTCAATGACCCGGATAACCTCGGTGGTGTAGTCTCTCACAGAGCCAGACGTTCTGCAATATGAACTCAAGTGAGGCTTAGGAAGCACTGCTGTCAATAAAGCTAGTGGAGGTGATGGAATTCCCACAGAGCTATTTAAAATCCTAAAAGATATGCTGTTAAAGTGCTGCATTTCATTGTGTCAACAAATTTGTAAAACACTGCAGTGGCCACAAAATTAGAAAAAAATCGATCTACATCCCAATATCCAAGAAGGGCAATACTAAAAAATATGCAAACCACTGGACAATTGCATTCATCTCCCATGCTAATAAGGTTATGCTCAAAATCCTCCAAGCTAGGCTTCAGCATTACATGAACCAAGAACTACCAGATGTTCAAGCTGAGTTTAGAAAAGGAAGAGGAACCAGAGGTCAAATTTCCAATATTCACTAGTTCATAGAGAAAATAAGGGAATTCCACAAACACGTCTACATCTCTTTCACTGGGTCTTCCCTGGTGGCTCAGAGGGTAAAGCATCTGCCTGCAATGCAGGAGACCTGGGTTCAACCTCTGGGTTGGGAAGATCCACTAGAGAAGGAAATGGCAACCCACTCCAGTACTCTTACCTGGAAAAGTCCTATGAATGAAGAACCCTGGTTGGCTACAGATAGTGGGGTCGCAAAGAGTCCGACAGGACTGAGTGACTTCACTTTCACTTTCTCTTTCATTGACTATGCTGTATGTACCATAGCAACTGTGTAAAACTCTTAAAGAGATGGGATTACCAGACCATCTTACCTGTCTCCTGAGAAATCTGTATGTGTGTCAAGGAGCAAAAATTAGAACCCTGTATGGAACAACTGACTGGTTGAGGATGGAGAAAGGAATAAGAAAAGACTGTTTATTATCACCCTGTTTATTTAACTTATACACAGGGCACATCATGGGAAATGTCAGGTTGGATGAGTTAAAAGTTGGAATAAAGATGGCCAGGAGAAATATCAACAACCTCAGATATGTGGAGGATACCACTCTAATGATTCTGCCATTTTAATCTAGAACCTACTCGTCTTATTACCTCTTAGCTGAATTACTTCATTTTGGACCCCAGACAGTTTTCCCATTTTTGTGTTGCCTCCATTGTATTCTTCACACCTTAGCTAAATGATCCCTCTAAAACACATTCTTTTTTTATCTCTCTTTTTTTAGGCACCTATTTACTTATTTATTTATTTATTTATTTCACTGCACTGCATCTTTGTTGCTGTGTGCAGGCTACATGCTAGTTGCAGTGTGTGTTTCTTTTTTAATTTTCAAAATTTTATTATTGGAGTATAGTTTCTTTACAATGTTGTGTTTATGCTAGTTAAAGCTCCTCCCATGTTCTGTTTTATTATTTTCTTTTTTAATTTATTTTTTATTGAAGGATAATTGCTTTACAGAACTTTGCTGTTTTCTGTAAAACCTCCACATGAATCAGCCATAGGTATATAAATACCCCCTTTCTTTTCAACCTCCCTCCCATCTCCCTCCCCATTGCACCCCTCTAAGTTGATACAGAGCCCCTGCTTGAGTTTCCTGAGCCATACAGCAAATTCCCATTGGTTATTTATTTTACATATGGTAATGTAAGTTTCCATGTTACTCTTTTCAAACATCTCACCCTCTCCTCCCCTCTCCTTATGTCCATAAGTCCATTCTCTATGTCTGTTTTATCATTGTTGCCCTGTATATAAATTCTTCAGTAAAATTCTCCTAGATTATGTATATATGTGTTACAATACAATATTTATTTTTCTCTTTCTGACTCACTTCACTCTGTATAAAAAGTTCTAGGTTCATCCACCTCATTAGAACTGACTCAAATGTATTCCTTTTTATGGCTGGGTAATATTCCATTGTGTATACATATCACAACTCCTTTATCCATTCATCTGTCAATGGACATCTAGGTTGCTTCTATGTTCTAGCTATTGTAAATAGTGCCTCAATGAACAATAGGATACATGTGTCTTTAAGTTTTAGTTTCCTTGGGGTATATGCCTAGGAGTGGGAATGCTGGGTCATATGGTGGTTTTATAATTTGTTTTTAAGGAGTCTCCATACTGTCTTTCATAGTTGCTGTATCATTTTACATTCCCAACAACAGTGAAAGACTGTTCCATTTTCTCCACACTCTTTCCAGCATTTATTGTTTGTAGACATTTTGATGAGGGCCATTCTGACCAGCATGAGATGATATCTCATTGTAGTTTTGATTTGCACTTCTATAATGAGCAAGGAACAGGAATCAAAACCATCCCCAAGAAAGAAATGCAAAAGAGCAAAATGTATGAGGAGGCCTTACAAATAGCGGTGAAAAGAAGAGAAGTGAAAAGCAAAAGAGAAAAGGAAAGATATACTCATTTGAATTCAGAGTTCCAAAGAATAGCAAGGAGAGATAAGAAAGTCTTCCTCGGTGATCAATGAAAAGAAATAGAGGAAAACAATAGAATGAGAAAGACTAGAGATCTCTTCAAGAAAATTAGAGAAACCAAGGGAATATTTCATGCAAAGATGGGCTCAATAAAGGACAGAAATTGTACGGACTTAACAGAAGCAGAAGATGTTAAGAAGCGGTGGCAAGAATACACAGAAGAACTGTACAAAAAAGATCTTCGTGACCCAGATAATCATGATGGTATGATTACGCACAATCACCTAGAGTTAGACATCCTGGAATGTGAAGTCAAGTGGGCCTTAGGAAGCATCACTATGAACAAGCTAGTGGAGGAGATGGAATTCCAGTGGAGCTATTTCAAATCCTAAAACATGATGCGTGAAAGTGCTGGACTCAATACTTCAGCAAATTTGGGAAACTCAGCAGTGGCCACAGGACTGGAAAAGATCGGTTTTCATTCCAATTTCAAAGAAAGGAAACACCAAAAAATTCTTAAACTAACACACAATTGCACTCATATCACAAGCTAGCAAAGTAATGCTCAAAATTCTCCAAGCCAGGTTTCAGCAATATGTGAACTGTGAGCTCCCTGATGTTCAAGCTGGTTTTAGAAAAGGCAGAGGAACCAGAGATCAAATTACCAACATCTGCTGGATCATGGAAAAAGCAAGAGAGTTCCAGAAAACCATCTATTTCTGCTTTATTGACTATGCCAAAGCCTTTGACTGTGTAGATCACAATAAACTGTGGAAAATTCTGAAAGAGATGGGAATACCAGATCACCTGAGCTGCCTCTTGAGAAATCTGTGTGCAGATCAGGAAGCAACAGTTAGAACTGGACATGGAACAGACTGGTTCCAAATAGGAAAAGGAGTACGTCAAGGCTGTATATGGTCACCCTGCGTATTTAACTTCTATACAGAGTACATCATGAGAAACACTGGGCTGGAGGAAACACAAGCTGGAATCAAAATTGCCAGGAGAAATATCAATAACTTCAGATATGCAGATGACACCACCCTTATGGCAGAAAGTGAAGAGGAACTGAAAAGCCTCAATAAAAGTGAAAGTGGAGAGTGAAAAAGTTGGCTGAAAGCTCAACATGCAGAAAATGAAGATCATGGCATCCTTTTCCATCACTTCATGGGAAATAGATGGGGAAACAGTGAAAACAGTGTCAGACTTTATTTTGGGGGCTTCAGAATCACTGCAGATGGTGAAAAGCAAAGGTGATTGCAGCCATGAAATTAAAAGACGCTTACTCCTTGGAAGAAACGTTTTGACCAACCTAGAAAGCATATTCAAAAGCAGAGACATTACTTTGCCAACTAAGGTCCGTCTAGTCAAAGCTATGGTTTTTCCTGTGGTCATGTATGGATGTGAGGGTTGGACTGTGAAGAAGGCTAAACACCAAAGAATTGATGCTTTTGAACTGTGGTGTTGGAGAAGACTCTTGAGAGTCCCTTGGACTGCAAGAAGATCCAACGAATCCATTCTGAAGTTCAGCCCTGGGATTTCTTTGGATGGAATGATGCTAAAGGTGAAACTCCAGTACTTTGGCCACCTCATGCGAAGAGTGGACTCATTGGAAAAGACTCTGATGCTAGGAGGGATTGGGGGGCAGGAGAAGGGGATCACTGAGGATGAGATGGCTGGATGGCATCACTGACTCGATGGACGTGAGTCTGAGTGAACTCCGGGAGTTGGTGATGGACAGGGAGGCCTGGCGTACTGTGATTCATGGGGTCACAAAGAGTCAGACACGACTGAGTGACTGAACTGAACTGAAGTTTAGGTGGAACCAGGTGTCGTCTTGGCAACACAGAATTTTAAAAGAAATCTCCTTTTAATTTTGTATAGAGAAGGGAAAAAATATCTGACACTTGTAGTTTATTTCCTTCTGCCATTTAAGAGAGAGATTTAAAAAAAAAAAAAAGTCTGACATTTGCAGCCTATTTCTTCTGTTTGGGGCCTCTAGTTTCCCTCCCTGTTACTCTTTCAAAACCAGGGACCCAATCTGCATCCCCCACACCTGCAGGCAAACCCTCAGCATTGGACCTCCAGGGAAGTCCTGTCAAACTCTTCTTAAAGTCCATGAGAAATAAAGTCCAAATTTTACAATATGGTAAAGAGTGTCCTTGTGTGATGTCCCTTGCTTATCTCTCCAGTCTTTGAAGTTCTTCCTACCAATTTTCCACACATCTTCTTTGCTTTCCCAAACACACAAGATAATCTGAAGTATTTGAAGTTCCTAAATGTGACCTGCCATGCTCCTTCTGAGCCTTCTGACATCCTGATTCCCTTCTATGAATTTCCCATTAATTTATTTCTGCATTCAGACAACTCTTTGCTGAACATCTACTGAAAATCAATAGAATATGGACAGAGCAAAGAAATATTACTTTGAGAGAGCCTACAAGATGGTGGGGGGAAGAGGGAACACACTAATCTGATTATCATTCAAATATATGTTTAGACTGGTTAAGAAATCTCTGAAAGAAATGTACGGAAAGCTATAAGAGGTTACATGAGGGGGAGTGACTTAGTTAGAACATAAGTGATATCTGAGATGAGATCTGAAAGATGAAGAGAAGACAAAAGTGGAAGGATTCATGTTGATGTACGACAAAACCAATACAATATTGTAAAGTAATTAACCACCAATTAAAATAAATAAATTTATATTAAAAATCCTGGAAGAAAAAAAAAATTTTTAAGCCACAACATAAAATAAATAAATAAGGGGAGCACTAACTAGTATGTGCAAAGGCTCTGAAATATGTAGTACTTTTTATAACATCTGAGGGAGGCAATGTTGTTAGAGGGTAGAATGCAAGGAAAGTAGAGGTACAAAATGAAACTACAAAGAGAGGGAGGAGTCACATATGACCAGATTTTGGTTTGCTTCATAAAAGAATAGGAAAACATTGAAGGATTCATTCAAAGAAGTACCATAGATTTTCCAGTTAAAAACGAAGTAGACAAACATAAGTCTAGTTGCCATGTAAACAAGTGAAATAAGATACTTCAGTGATCTAGGGTTCTAGGAAAGCCCAAGAGAAATTAAAAAAAAAAAAAAAAAAAGACATGTATCACTGAGAGGAGTTCAGTACCTGGACCTGTGACAAACAGTTGAAAATATTTGCTATATACCTATGTTGCAACTGACAAAAAATTTTCAAGATTTAAAGTATCAGATTCTCCTATATCACTAAATATGTAAGGATCAAGAAACAATGCACACTACCATCAGAAAATACAAGAGGACTTAGGGAAAATCTAAGACCCCAAACACCCCAAATAACCATATTTGAATAATTTTTTTTATTTTTACTCGATTCTTTGTAAAAAAAAAAAGAAAAACTTGAAACATTCCATCTTATTTCCAGGTTTACACATGTGGCTTCAAACAGTGTAAGTTGAAAGATCTTTCCTTATTCTCACTATGCCTTTCTTGAATTTGCTTGCATGCTAAGTCACTTCAGTCATGTTCGACTCTGTGCAACCCTATAGACGGCAGCCCACCAGACTCCGCCATCCCTGGGATTCTCCAGGCAAGAACATTGGAGTGGGTTTCCACTTCCTTCTCCAATGCATGAAAGTGAAAAGTGAAAGTGAAGTCGCTCAGTCGTATCCAACTCTTCGCGACCCCATGGACTGCAGCCTACCAGGCTCCTCCATCCCTGGGATTTTCCAGGCAAGAGTACTGGAGTGGGATGCCATTGCCTTCTCTGCTTTTTTGAACTAGGATGTAAATAAATGCTATGGATACAGCAGCAGATAATTTTAACCAAGCTACAGTGTCCAACTCTTTCTGTGTTCAGAGATCTTAGATCTTAGAGTCCAGACTGTAACTTTTGAACATGTTATATATATATTTTTATTTTACTTTATTTTACTTTACAATACTGTATTGGTTTTGCCATACATCGACACGAATCCACCACGGATATACACGTGTTCCCAATCCTGAACCCCCCTCTCGCCTCCCTCCCCATACCATCTCTCTCAGTCATCCCAGTGCTCCAGCCCCAAGCATCCTGTATCCTGCATCGAACCTAGACTGGTAATTCGTTTCTTATATGATATTATACATGTTTTAATGCCATTCTCCCAAATCATCCCACACTTTCTCTCTCCCACAGTACCTAAGCTGTTTTGGAAAGGGTCCAAATTAAATGGTTACCAAATCTGCTCTTTAATTCTAACATGATGGCATTAAATGCTGTGAAGATTACAGAATCTTATTCCTTTCTATGACTAAGGTTTAAGCACATAACGTAGTCCTTCAGACATACACATCTTTCTCTTGGAATATGCTAGCTTTGGATGCCAGTAATTGTGACAGATCAGAGAAATCTGGTAGTAGGTGATATTTGCATAGTAATTTATAGGATTAATAAAGAGGCTCTAATTTGAGTAAGTATTGAATACAAGCTGCTGCTATATCCCTTTCTCACTTCTTTTAAAGCTCAACAGTGTCCCATGGTACAGACCAGTCCTCTCCTTAGCAAACTAGTTCCCAGGGCCTCACTGTTTATCTCATATTTATCATAATGGCATATCCCTTATTGCATTTAATTAATTATTCTGATGATATTCCTTCATAATTTTTACATCTTCACTTCTCATTTTCTCTTCAATTTACTTCTCTGCAATATGATTCCTATATTCAGCATTCCACTGATGCTACTCCTGTTGTGTGTACCAGTGACCTTCTAATTAAAAAGCAGTTTTCTGTTCTTATCTCAGTGGAGGTTTTTTTATAGCATACAAATAATTCTCTCTTTTTTGAAATTATATCCACTCTGACATACACTTATCCTGACTCTCCTCCTTCCCTTCTGTGTGCAAATAGTTGAATCAAATAAATCTTGCAAAAGAGAACATCAAACAAATAAGCCCAGCTTGTGTTGCTAGCAGCTGTATATCTGGAATGAACTACTCATCCAAAATAGGTCATTATTCATAGGTTATATGAAAGTGTTGATGCATAAAGATACAGTAGCTCAAAACTGCTTAAACTGCCATGAATTTATTTAGGATAATTAGCAATGTCATTATATAATTTAACATTTTTTAATATTTATATATATAATTGATTGTGTTCTCTAATAACCATGAAAAAGCCTTTAATTACTCATTATAATCCAACAATGTGACCTTGTCCATCATATATTTTCATTACCATTCTAATAAAATTATTTTGGTGCCTTTGAATTTATTTATACAATACAGTGCAATTTGAATAATAGTTAGTTTACCTAAATATCAGTTTTGCTAGTTAAATCCTTTTTAAGAATCATAACTCTGCTTATACTGGCATACCTTAAAGAATTTGGGACATCTTTATTTTTAACAAATTAAATTAAAATGTTAGCTTTAAATAAAAGAAAGATTTTTTTTTAAATTTGCAGTAGTGAACTCCCCATTAGTCTTGTGATATTTAAGAGTAGCATTCATGTTCTGACCAGCAATATTTCACTAGATTTCACATGATTTTCTAAGAACTAGGTGATGCTAATCATAGCCAGACATAGAATTAAATGACTTGACTTGTGATTTTCTAGTTTCTATAACAGATTAAGTTACACACTCATAGATTCAGCAGCAGTATTTTCTCTGAGTTACAATATATTCCCGGCAATCTTGGCAAATAAATAAGACAAGCACATCTGAGTTGCAGTGAATAAGAGAGGATATTGAAATCAAATACAACTTAGAAGAGAACTCAAATTTTCAGCTGGGCTCTGAAACTATAATTATGTGCCCTCTGCACTGTATAGAAAAAGATGCCACTTATTTCTGACTGTGATTAATGATTCTTTTTAGGCAGACAACTTTCTTTTTCATTTAACAAAGATTGTCTCCAAGGGCTTTGTTTTATTTCAATTCTATAGTCACTTCTAAATCTGAAAAATCAGATTTTAAATGTTGAATTTGAATTGTGTTTTATTAATGTAAATCTTTCAATATCTGTCATGCAACTGCAAGCATATATAAATTTCATCAGAAAGTATATAGGTCTATATTCTGTAAAATTCCTGTAGGCAGAAAAATAACAGCCTATCGCTGACATGAAGCAATGATAGCAAACAAAAGCAATGCCTAAAAAACTGTGCCAAGCTATGGTGATAAGAGGATGTGGGTGGAAATTAGTTATTATTTTTACAACAAACAAGAAAATCAAACAAAAGGGTGTTTTTATTACTTTGATATAACAATAAATAAAATGAGAAAAATGAAAATATGTTAATTGACATTTTTAAAAAGACAATGTTAATAGGTGTCAAAAATGAATTAAAGAACATTGAATCATTGCTGCTGCTGCAGAGTTGTTTCAGTCATGTCCAAATCTCTGACACTCTATGGACTGTAAGCAGCTAGGCTCTGTCCATGAGGATTCTCCAGGCAAGAATAACGGGCTCAGTTGCCATGCCCTCCTTGAAGGAATCTTTCTGACCCAGGGATCAAACCTGCATTTCTTATGTCTCCTACATTAGCAGGAGTGTTCTTTACCAGTAGTGACACCTGGGAAGCCCTTCAGTTCAGTTCAGTAGCTCAGTTGTGTCCAACTTTTGCCACCCATGGACTGCAGCATACCAGGCCTCACTGTCTACCATCAGCTCCTGGGGTTTCCTCAAACTCATGTCCATTAAGTCAGTGATACCATCCAACAGTCTCATCCTCTGTCATACCCTTCGCTCCCACCTTAAATCTTTTCAGCATCAGGATCTTTTCAAATGATTTAGTTCTTCATATAACATGATCAAAGTATTGGAGTTTCAGCTTCAACATCAGTCCTTCCAATGAATATTCAGGACTGATTTCCTTTAGGATGGACTGGTTTGATCCTCTTGCAGTCTGAGGGATTCTCAAGAGTCTTCTCCAACACCACAGTTCAAAATCATCAAATCTTTGGTGCTCAGCTTTCTTTATAGTCCAACTCTCACATCCATACATGATTACTGGATAAACTTTAGCTTTGATTAGACAGATATTCGTAGGCAAATATAATGTCTCTGCTTTTTAATGTGCTTTCTAGGTTGGTCATAACTCTTCTTCCAAGAAACAAGTGTCTTTTAATTTCATGGGTGCAGTCACCATCTGCAGTGATTTTGAAGCCCAAAAAGTAAAGTCTGTTACTGTTTCCACTGTTTTCCTATCTATTTGCCATGAAGTAATGGGACCAGATGCCATGATCTTAGATTACTGAATGTTTATTTTAAGCCAACATTTTCACTCTCCTCTTTCACTTTCATCAGGAGGCTCTTTAGTTCTTCTTTACTTTCTGCCGTAAGGGTGGTGTCATATGCATATCTGAGTTTATTGATATTTCTCCCAGCAATCTTGATCCCAGCTTGTGCTTCATCCAGCCCAGCATTTTTCATGATGTATTCTGCATATAAGCTAAATAAGCAGGGTGACAATAAACAGCCTTGATGTACTCCTTTCCCAATTTGGAACCAGTCTGCTGTTCCATGTCCAGTTCTTACTGTTGCTTCCTGACTTGCATACAGATTTTTCAAGAGGCAGGCCAGCTGATCTGGTATTCCCATCTCTTTAAGAATTTTCCACAGTTTGTTGTCATCCACACGTCAAAGGTTTTGGCATAGTCAATAAAACAGAAGTAAATATATCTCTGATACTCTCTTGCTTTTTCGATAATCCAACGGATGTTGGCAATTTGATCTCTGGTTCCTCTGCCTTTCTAAATCCAGCTTGAACATCTGGAAGTTCACTGTTCATGTACTATTTATGCCTGGCTTGGAGAATTTTGAGCATTACTTTTCTGGCATGTGAGATGCATGTAACTGTGTAGTAGATTGAAACTTCTTTCTCATTGCCTTTCTTTGGGATTGAAATTAAAACTGACCTTTTCCAGTCCTGTGGCCACTGCCGAGTTTTCCAAATTTTCTGGCATGTTGAGTGCAGCACTTTCACAGCATCATCTTTCAGGATTTGAAATAGCTCAACTTGAACTCCATCACTTTCACTAACATTGTTTATAGCGATGCTTCCTAAGGCCCACTTTGCATTCCAGAATGTCTGGCTCTTGGTGAGTGGTCATACCATCATGATTACCTGGGTCATGAAGATCTTTTTGTACAGTTCTTCTGTGTATTTTTGCCACCTCTTCTTAATATCCTCTGCTTCTGTTAGCTCCATACTATTTATGTCCTTTGTTGTACACATCTTTGCATGAAATATTATTGTGGTATGTCTAATTTGCTTGAAGAAATCTGTATTTTTTCCCATTCTGTTATTTTCCTCTATTTTTTCACATTGATCACTGAGGAAGACTTTCTTATTTCTCCTTACTATTCTTTGGAACTCTACATTCAAATGGGTACATCTTTCCCTTTCTCCTTTGCCTTTCACTTCTCTTCTTTTCTCAGCTATTAGTAAGGCCTCCTTCGACAACCATTTTGTCTTTTTCCATTTCTTTTTCTTGGAGATGGTCTTGATCCCTGCCTTCTGTAGTGTCACAGACTTCTGTCCATAGTTCTTCAGGAACTCTATCAGACCTAATCTCTTGAAATCATTTGTCACTTCCACTGTATAATCTTAAGGGATTTGATTTAGGTCCTACCTGAATGATCTAGTTGTTTTCCCTACTTTCTTCAATTTAAGTCTGAATTTGACAATAAGGAGTTCACGATCTGATCCACAGTAAGTTCAGATTGGTAGGCACTGGAGCGGTGGCTACCCTGTGTCCAAAAGCAAAGTAGAAGCCCCAGCAAGACCACAGGAGGGGCAAAATCACATTTAGAATCAAGCGCCATAGGTGCCAGAGATGCTGAGAGAGCTCAAACAAATCTTGTGCACACCAGAACCCAAAGACCCTACAGAGACTGAAACAAAACTGTGTTTGAGTGTCTCCTGTGGAGGTACGGGTCAGCAGTGGCCTGCCACAGGGATAAGGGCTCTGGGCTCAACAGACTTGTGTATGGCATAAGCCCTCTTGGAGCAGGTCCCATTAACCCCACAATAGAGCTGCCAGAACTTACACAAGACTGAAGAAATAGACGCTTGGAGGTCACAAACAGAACCTGTACACACAAGGACTCAGGGAAAAGGAGCAGTGACCCCACAAGAGACCGACTCTGGCTTGCCTGTGAGTGTCCAGAAGTCTCCAGCAGAGGTGTGGATCGGTGGCCTGCTGCAGGGTTGGGGACACTGGGTGTAGCAGTGCATGTATGGGACCTTTTGAAGAAGGTCGTCATTATCTTTGCTACCTCCACCATAGTTTGGCCTCAGGAAAATAACAGGGAGGGAACACAGTCCCACCTTTCAACAGAAAATTGGATTAAAGTTTTACTGAGCATGGTGACGCCCATCAGAACAAGACCCAGTTTCCCCCTTAGTCAGTCTCTCCCATCAGGAAGTTCCCATAAGCCTCTTATCCTTCTCCATCAGAGAGCAGACAAACTGAAAACCACAATAACAGAAAACTAACCAATCTAATCACATGGACCACAGCCTTGTCTAACTCAATGAACTATGAGCCATGCCATGTAGGGCCACCCAAGACAGATGGGTCATGGTGGAGAGTTCTGACAAAACGTGGTCCACTGGAGAAAGGAATGGCAAGTCACTTCAATAGTCTTGCCTTAAGAACCCCATGAACAGCATGAAAAGGAAAAAAAATAGAACACTGAACTCCCCAGGTCCGTAGGTACCCGATATGCTGTTGGAGATTAGTGGAGAAATAACTCCAAAAGGAATGAAGAGACAAAACCAAAGCAAAAACAACACCCAGTTGTGGATGTGAATGGTGATGGGAGTAAAGTCCTACGCTGTAAAGAACAGTGCTGCAGAGAAACCTGGAATATTAGGTCCACGAATCAAGGCAAATTGGAAATGGTCAAATAGGAGATGGCAAGATGGAACGCAGATATTTTAGAAATAAGCAAACTATAATGGACTGAATGGGTGAATTTAACTCAGATGACCATTATATCTACTACTGTGGGCAAGAATCCCTTAGAATAAATGAAATAGCCATCGTAATAAACAAAAGAGTCTGAAATGCAGTACTTTGATGCAAGCTCAAAAATAACAGAATGATCTGTTTGTTTCCAAGGCAAACCATTCAGTATCACAATGATCCAAGTCTATGCCCTGATGAGTAATGCTGAAGAAGCTGAAGTTGAGCAGTTCTATGAAGACCTACAAGACCTTCTAGAACACCCCAAAAAGATGTCCTTTTCACTATAGGGGACTGGAATGCAAAAGTAGGAAGTCAAGAAACACCTGGAGTAACAGGCAATTTTGGCATTGGAGTACAGAATCAAGCAGGGCAAAGGCTAATAGAGTTTTGCCAAGAAAACACACTGGTCATAATAAACACTCTCTTCCAACAACAGAAGACAAGTTTCTACACGTGTACATCATCAGATGGTCAATCCCAAAATCAGATTGATTGTATTCTTTTCAACCAAAGATGGAAAGCCATGTCAGAGAGGAAATCCCAGTAACAGAATAAATGAAGAGTGAACATGTACACTAATGTCTAAACCAAGTTTGTGTGCTAGATGCATAGTGAGGCCAAACAAAAAGAAAAATCAGAGCTTTCAGCAGAGAAAAGTTTATTGATCTTGGGCACTGCCCTCCAGAGAAGATAAGAGATGGCTGTTCACAGTTCCATCATGCTGGCTGGCCAGGGTGCAAAGTTTTTAAAAGCAAGAAGAGTAAAGAGGAGGAAAGGGGGCTTTGTAATTTTAGCTCCCCACAGATCTCAATTGCAGACTTACTGCCACTGTCTTGTGACTCAGTGTGATTTTGATGATTGTTCCTGCAGAGCAAATTAGTAAGCCTTCAAATCTTATTCTACAGAGAGCAAAAACAATAGTTGAGAAATTTTATTATTTACTTAGAGCATTATGTATTGGTCAAGAATGTCAATTCACAGTGGCTCCTGATTTTTTTTTAAGTCCTTTTGAGATTTCTGTTTCCTGCAAGACCGTTTGAGTTTGCTTCACTTGTGTTCCCTCACTTTCCTAATTATAGTAATTGTAAATGAGTCCACTCTTTGGAACTCAGAGAAGGCCTAGAAGACTTAAAGCCTTTTTCTAAAAATAAGAAATGGGGGACTCTGAGGGACTTTTGAACCCAGGAAGATCCCTCAAGTTCTGTTTGATTTCATTAAGGCAGGACACAAATCTTCATGTTACATATGCATAAGGTAGGAAACAAGGGAAAGAGTACTTGATTAGTGACAGGGAAGGAGGGAATCTGGGTAAAATTGGAAAAGATAATTACAGGCATACATTACAAAAAGAAAGACTACTTGGAGCAATAGATAAACTAAAATAATTATATAGTAATCAACATGCCCTCTAACTTCCTCTTTGGGAGGTTTTTTTTTTTTTTAGATAAAAATAAATCCCCACTGTCACAGTATTTCATTTGGCAGGATATCAGGTAATTCATATTTCAAATATGATCTCATCATCAATTCTGTGTGTTGACATTAATTGAACATCTGTAATGTTTGAAGCTTTGGCTTGCAGAAAATATACCTAAAAACCAAAATCCTTAAATCTGAGAGACTCATATAAAAATTAGAAAACTGAGAAAAGGTAATTTTATCCAAAAAATGCTTTATACTCATTTTAAGTCTTCACTTTTAATCCACCCAGCTCTTCAGTCTAACTACAGGAAGCAAGTTCAGTTCAGTCACTCAATAGCGTCCAACTCTCTTTGAATTCATGGACTGCAGCACACGAGGCTTCTCTGTCCATCACCAACACACAGAGCCCCCTTGAAGCTCATGTCCATCGAGTCAGTGATGCCATCCAACCATCTCATCCACTGTTGCCCTTACTCCGGCTTTCAGTCTTTCCCAGCCACAGGGTCTTTTTCAATGAGTCAGTTCTTCTGGGGACCATCTGTTGGCCAAAGTATTGGGCCTTCAGCTTCAGCATCAGTCCTTCCAACGAATATTCAGGACTGATTTCCTTTAAGATTGACTGGCTTGATTTCCTTGCAGAAGACTCTCAAGAGTCTTCTCCAAGAGCACAGTTTAAAAGCACTGGGATGACCCAGAGGGTTGGTACTGGAGGGAGGAGGGAGGGGGGTTAAGGATGGGGAACACGTGTATACCTGTGGCAGATTCATGTTGATGTATGGCAAAACCAATAAAAGATTGTAAAGTAATTAACTTCCAATTAAAATAAATAAATTTGTATTTAAAAATTAAAAATAAAAGCATCAATTTTATCTATGATCCAACTCTCACATACATATCACTACTAGAAAACCCATAGCTTTTACTATACAGACTTTATCTCTTCTATTTCATATGCTATCTAGGTTTGTCATAGCTTTTCTTCTAAGAAACAAGAATCACTTAACTTCATTGCTACAGCGACCATCTGCAATGATTTGGGGGCAAAGTAAAGTCTGTCACTGTTTCCATTGGTTCCTCATCGATTTGCCATGAAATAATGGGACCAGATGCCACTTTTTTGAATGTTGAGTTTTAAGCCATCTTTATTACTCTCCTCTTTCACTTTCATCAAGAGGCTCTTTAGTTCCTCTTCACATTCTGCCATCAGGGTGGTGTCATCTGCATATCAGAGATTATTGACTTTTCTTCCTACAATCTTCATTCCAGCTTGTTCCTCATCAAGCACAGCATTTCACATAATGTACTTGCATATAAGTTAAATAAGCAAGGTGACAATGTATACCCTTGATGTACTCCATTCCCAATTTGGAACCAGTCTATTATCTCACATCCAGTTCAAACTGTTGCCTCTTGAACTACATACAGGTTTCTCAGGAGGTAAGTAAGGTGGTCTGGTATTCCCATCTCTTTCAGAATTTTCCATTTTTGTGTGATCCACACAGTCAAAGACTTTAGTGTAGTCAATGAAGCAGATATAGAAGCTTTTTGAAATTCTCTTGCTTTTTCTATGATCAAATGAATTTTGGTAATTTGATCTCTTGTTCCTCTGCCTTTTCTAAATCCATCTTGAACATCTGGAAGTTCTCAGTTCACATACTGTTGAAGCCTCTCTTGGAGAACTTTGAGCATTACTTTGCTAGTATGTGAGATGAGTGCAATTGTTTGGTAGTCTGAACATTCTTTGGCATTGACTTTCTTTGGGATTTAAATGAAAACTGGACTTTTCCAATCCTTTGGCCAATGATGAGTTTTCCAAGTTTGCTAGCATATTGAGTGCAGCAGTTTCACAGCATCATCTTTTAGGATTTGAAATAGCTCAGCTGGAATTCCATCACCTTCACTAGATTTTTCATAGTGACATTTTTAGGGACCAAGGGGGAAGAAATTATAAGAAACTATAACTGGCTTAGAATGAGCTCAAATAAGAATTATGTATTTTTAAAGGCTTATGCTTACCTTTAAGAAGCATAAGTACCACCTTACCTGCCTCCTGAGAAACCAGTATGCAGGTCAAGAAGCAACAGTTAGAACCAGACATGGAACAAAGGACTGGTTCCAAATTGGGAAAGGAGTATGTCAAGGCTGTATATTGTCGCCTTACTTATTTAACTTATATGCAGAGGACATCATGTGAAATGGTGGAATGGTAGAAGCACACGGTGGAATCACGTTTGTTGGGAGAAATACCAATAACTTCAGAAATCCAGATGACAATCACCCTTATGGTGGAAAGTGAAGAGAAACTAAGAGCTTCTTGATGAAAGTGGAAGAGGAGAGTGGAAAATATTGTTTGAAACTCAACATTCAGAAAGTGAAGAGCATGGCATCTGGTCCCATCACTTCATGGCAAATTGATGGGGAAACAATGGAAACAGTGGAAGAGTTTATTTTGCGGGGCTCCAAAATCATTACAGATGGTGACTGCAGCCATGAACTTAAAAGATGCTTGTTCCTTAGAAGAAAAAGTATGACACACCTAGAGAGCATATTAAAAAGCAGAGACATTACTCTGCCAACAAAGTTCTGTATCGTCAAAGCTATGATTTTTCCAGTAGTCCTGAACTGATTTGAGAGTTGCACCATAAAGAAGGCTGAGCATTGAATATTTGATGCTTTTGAACTGTGGTGTTGGAGAATACTCTTGAGAATATTCTCAAGGAGTATTTGCAAGATTACAAGGAGATTCGCAAGGAGATCCAATCAGTCCATTCTAAAGGAAATCTGTCCTGAACATCATTGGAAGGACTGATGCTGAAGCTGAAGCTCCAATACCCTGGCCACCTGATGTGAAGACCTGACTCATTGGAAAAGACCCTGATGCTGGGAAAGATTAAAGGCTGGAAGAGAAGGGGACAACAAAGGATGAGATGGTTAGATGGCATTATTGACTTGATGAACATGAATTTGAGCAAGGTCCTGGAGTTTCTTATGGAAAGGGAAGCCTCATGTGCTGCAGTCCATGTGGTCCCAAAGAGTCAGACAACACTGAGTGACTGAACAACAACAAAAAGGCTTATGTCAAATGCTACACATAGATTCAAAGTTTTTTATTTTCCTTTTTTTTTCTTTTCTTTACACATTCCACTTCAAAACTGAGAGCTGGGAACGGCAAGATTCCAAGGCAATGTTAACATGAAGAAATATTCTAAAGGCTGATTTCATGATTCTGCCCCTTCTTCCTTTACCAAGATATTAAGACCCATACTTCTCCACTATATGGAGAGAGATCTGGATCAAGAACAGAGTAAAGACCGTTCCACCCCCTGGAAGGCTGTCTCCAGCTAATAAACACTCTTTCCTCAGCAGTCTTAGAGGTACCTTCTCAAACTTTAAGATCCAATTCAAATTGTTTCTTCTGAGGGCATTTTCCTTGTCTCATCAAGGCAGATTTAACCAAACTTTCCCTTGGGTCAAAACTTTTCCTTGCGTACAGCTATCATTACAGTTTTAAACTAAGTTGCATTTTTTTTAATTGAATGTTTTTTTCTTCTACTACATTATGAGCTTGAGAGGTCATTCCTTCACTTGGTTTTCATTCAGTTCCCCCTCAATTCACTTAATTCCCCTGCCAAGACAGGAAGAGTTAAATAATGCTTCTTCCACTTGTAATAATTGGTCTTCAATAAATACTTTTATAATGTTTATTTTATAACTTTTCTTCCACAGTTGAACCCCAAAATGTTATTATTTGTTTAAGAGGAGAGTCAATACAGATGTTCCAAATCAATTCTGTTGAGTGAGTAAAATTAGCAAAGATTTTGCAAATCGTTCTTGACTACAGAAGGTACTAGATTTTGTTTTAGGTTTATCTCATCAAAAATGTTTCCAAAGCAATGTCTTTGGTAGAAGAATTTTAGAACCTTTTCAAGGTATGATTTAATACTTCATTCAAGCAATATTTTTAAGGAATGTTTATTCAGTAGAGGGATTTTGAGAGTGCTTAT
Source organism: Nanger dama (assembly GCA_917880005.1). NCBI lineage: Eukaryota > Metazoa > Chordata > Mammalia > Artiodactyla > Bovidae > Nanger > Nanger dama. Next base: position 1,921,292 of record CAKJTW010000014.1, on the reverse strand, counting down.
GCAAGGTATGGTGTTGTTACTTCATTTCAGGCAATATTTTTAAAGCATGTCTTTGTCTTGAGTAAAGAAATTAAAGAGGCTTCCTTGGCAGCTCAGAGATAAAGACTCTGCCTGCAATGCAGGAGCCACAGGAGATGAGGGTTCTCTCCATGGGTCAGGAAGATCCCCTGGAGAAGGGCATGGCAACCCACTCCAGTATTCTTGCCTGGAGAATCTCATGTATAGAGGAGCCTTTTGGGCTACAGTACATAGGGTTGCAAAGAGTTGAACGTGACTGAAGCAACTTTGCACACACACATGCAAAGTAAGGAAAATTGAATGATTCAGAAATAACCACTCATATTTTAAAATTTCTAAGAATACATTTTTTAAAATAAAAATATTGATGTAGAATCCGTGCCTGCATAAGTTATTTAAGGGCATGTTTTTAGTAACCACTCTGAAATTTTTCCCCACTAGGATACTCGATTCTTCAAGCTATTATGGAAAAAGCAGGACAAAATGGTTGGCACGTCAGTGCGATATGTGTGGAAAATTTTAATGATGTCAACTATAGGCAACTTTTAGAAGAACTTGATAGAAGACAAGAGAAGAAATTTGTAATAGACTGTGAAATAGAGAGGCTTCAAAACATATTAGAACAGGTAAGTGCTGGATTTTATGTTGTTATTATTAACCTAGATGTTCTACAAATATGGTTGATCTTTATTGATCAGTGAACATGTTCTCTTACCCATTTAGTCAAAGTGTGGAGTTTGGGATTTTTTGCTCCATGATCTATTTATTTCTAATATTAAGTCATGGGGCTTCCCAGGTAGCTCAGTGGTAAAGAACCCACCTGTCAATGCAAGAGATACAAGAGATGAGCAATCAGTCCCTGGGGGGTGAGGCTGGGGGTGAGGAGAGAAGATATCCTGGAGGATGAACTGGCAACTTACTCCTGTATTCTTGCCAAAAGAATTCCATGGACAGAGGAGCCTGGCTGGCTACAGTCCATGGGGTCATAAAGAGTTGAACACAACTTATCGACTGAGCACACACACAGGCAAGACTAAATCATAATTTTTTAACACCAAAGACTGTTTTTGTTCTCACTGTACTTAGAAACACTATTTCTCATACATTTTTAAGCTGTACAATAGAAAGGACTTTTTGTGACTCAAGAGCTCTTGACCTCCAATTTTCATAAACACTAATTCTAAAGATTAATGCCTTCTAGAATATTACAAAATATGACTCTGTACTTTTTATAACCTTTAGAGAAATAGCTATGTGAGAAATATCCAAATGAATTAATAAAGCAATGAAATAAAACAAAATTAAGTGACATACTGTGCATATTTTTTCTAAATACATTACCACTACAGTGAAGATGGTTTTCAAATCTTCCCTCAAGGAAGAATCCTTTAATAAAGATTTTCAGTGTTTGTTGACTTGATTTAAAGCATACAGGAAAAGGTAAAATTGAACTCTGTCATTGCGTCAAATGATAGAAAAATATCATCAAATAAGGGATAATACTTGTTCCTAATCCTGTATATCATGATAAAGCTTTAAGGCTGTATTTGGCCAAAATTGCAGTGAATGAATGCCATCTAGTGGTTTTATAAATGTTTGCTCATATTCACCTACAATATCTTGGGCTTGCTGAACAATATTGTAGCATGTTTCATTTGTTAGTTTATTACATACAGTTCATTTGCATAACATGATTTGATTTGATTACTATGATTTGATTCATAGTAATAACTTACCAGTTTGAAAGTTTATTTATAAGAACAACAAGTTCTCAACTCTACAAATCAAAACCAAGACATGTTTCAGAGATATCTCCTTAATATCCAGGGACACTAGACTAGATGCCATAAGTTTATTTATTCAACAATAATTAGCATTTGTAAAAGTCAAAAACAAAAAAGCATGTAAAATTTATTTTAAAGTTCTTTGAAGCCAGACTATACTGTAAGAAAAAAATGACAGTATTCTCCACGTGTTGCCCTTTTATAGAAGAAAGTGAAAGTGATGTCGCTCAGTCGTGTCCGACTCTTTGCAACCCCACGATCTGTAGCCTACCACGCTCCTTCATCTATGGGATTTTCCAGGCAAGAGTACTGGAGTGGGTTGCCATTTCCTTCTCCAGGGGACCTTCCAGACTTAGGGATTGAACCCAGGTCTCCCGCATTGTAGGCAGATGCTTTACCGTCTAAGCTACCAGGGGAGTCCTTTATAGGAGAAGGGGGAGAGGGGGACAGTTGATTGATGAATTGCTGTTATTCTATTAGAAAATGTTAGTTTTAACCTGTATATCACTCAGGTTTATTCCTCAGGGAGTCCAAGAAATCATTAAGGTTGTAATTACATAAAGTGTATGAAACTTTTAGTGTGCATTTATGGAATACAGAAAAGAATGTTACCTTTTCTCTTGAGCAAGACCTAGTCACTTCAGCTCAAACTCCCATTTCTTCCTTCTCCCACTCCACTCCTATGCTGAGAATTTGAGTTGTTTGACATGAATAACTGAAACTTTGTAAATAACTCTTCACAAATCCTACAGGACAGTCAATTGTAAGAACTTCAGGGATTACCAAATTCCTGTCAGTTGGTGAGTAAGGCTCAGATCCTCTAGTTGCTAAAATACTTCTGCTCTGAAAGATCACCTCTGGAGAAGGCAGCTGAGTGCCTAGACCACACTGACCCATTTCAGAGGTTTAGCAGGTTTCTAAGAAGAAAATCAGCACACCCAGGGGCTATGGATAATTGTTGAATAAATAAAGTTAAATAAACTCTAGCTAAGGAAACTAAGCATCTTATTTTTGTCTCAGTTTCAAAGAAATTATTTTTTCCTGCTTTATTGAGATATGATTAACATACAAGAGAAATACATTATAATTTGATACACAAATATATTGTGAAATGATTACCACAGTAAGGTTAGTTAACATCTCCATCATGTGCTATAATGTCTCTCAGTCGCGTCTGATTCTGTGACTCCATGGATTGCAGCCCACCAGGCTCTTCTGTCCATGGTATTTTCCAGGCAAGAATACTGGAGTGGATTGCCATTTCCTCCTCCAGCACTTCACATAATGACTTTTTTTCTTCTTGCATACCTTTGATGACTACACGAACTGTACATATTTTTTTTTCTTCTTAGAAGTGGAAACATTTAAGATCTATTTTCTTAGCAACTTCTGAGTATATGACACAGTTTTGTTAACTATGGCTACCAAGCTGTACATCAGGTCCCAAAACTCTATTTTAATTATTCCAGAATTCTAGGAAGTTTTTTTTTTTTTACTATGAATGCACAGTAATAATGAGACTATTAACAAATCTTTGTCTCTAAAATACCACTCAAATATAAATTTCATAATTTGTAAAAAAGTCCATTCTAGTGTAAGAATACATTATATGGTCTTAATTGTCCTATAAGATTTCTCCTCAAGAAAAGCTGTTCCTATCCTGAACATTTTTTTACTGTCTATATTTTAATTCCTATAGCTCTAAGCAAAATCACTTTTAATGTATCTTGATTTCATTTCTGATTCATCTAAAAACAAAAGCTAAACTAAACTTTGTCAGGCAATTGTACATGCATTTCAATAACTCTGTTTCAACATCTTATTTAATAAAATAATAGAAAAAAGTTTCAGAGAATCAGCATTTTTTTACAAAGTAAAATGCTAAATAATCTTGATCGTAAAAATGTCTCAGATTTTTCTATTAAAATATAAATGATTTTCAAGTATACAACATAAAGTCAATATTTTCATAGATTATATTCCATTCAGAGTTATTATAAAATATCAGCTATATTCCCTGCACTGTACAACATATCTTTTAATCTTACTTACTCTATGCATAGTAAATTGTACCTCTTAATCCCCTACTCCTATCTTGTCACTCACCTATTCCCTCTTCCTGTTGGTAACCATTAGTTATTTCCCTATGTTTGTGAGTCTGTTTCTGTTTTGTTATGTCAATTTCTTTATTTCTTAAATTCAACATATAAGTGTATAAACAGTATTTGTCATTCTCTGTTTGATTTATTTCACTAAGTAAAATACCCTCCAGTTCTATCCATGGCAATTTTTTGTTTCTTTATGATTGAGTAATATTTCATGATATACCACATCTTCTTTATCCATTATCCATTTTCAATTATCCATTATCCACTTTATCCATTATCCATTTATCCACTTAGATTACTTCTTTACCTTGGGTACTGTAAATAATGCGACTATGAACTTTGAGGTACATATATCTTTTAAATTAGTTTTTACTTTCTTTGAATGTATACCCAGGAGTGGATTCCTAAACAGTAGAGTAGTTCTATCTTTTCATTTTTTAAAGGAACTTTCATATTTGTTTCCATAGTGGCAGCACTAATTAACATCCCCCTAACAGGGTAGTAGTGTTCCCTTTTCTTCATATCCTTGCCTACATTTGTTATTTGTGGGCTTTTGACAGCAATGGTCATTCTGATAGTTGTGAGGTACTATATTATTGTGGTTTGTTTGCATTTGGCTAATATAGTGGTGTTGAGCATCTTTTCATGTGATTGTTGGCCACCTCCATCAAAAAAAGAAACAATGTTAATTCAGGCCTTCTGCCAATGTTTTAATCAGTTTTTTTTTTTTTTTAATCTGAAGTCTGTGTGTTGTTTATATATTTGGAATATTAATCCTTTATCAGTCATATCATTTGTTAGTATTTTTTCTCATTAAGTTGTCTTTCTATCTTGTCAATGGTTTCCTTTACTATGAAAAAGCTTTTTAAGTTTGATAAGGTACCATTTGTTTATTTTATTTCCTTTGTCCGAAAAGAATGGTCCAAAATATATTGCTATTATTTATGTCAAAGACGGTGTTCTGAACATTTTCTTCTAAGAGTTTTATGGTTTCCAGCCTTTAATACTTTCCATTCTTTAATACTTTCTTTGATTATATGGTCTGACAAAATGTTCTAATTTCATTCTTTTATATATAACTATCCAATTTTCCCAGCACTACTTGGTGAAAAGACTGCCTTTTCTCCATTATATATTCTTGTCTCTTTATTGTAGCTTAACTGACCATAGGTACATAGGTTTGTTTCTGGGGTCTTTCGGCTATTCCATTGATCTATGTGTCTTTTGGTGCTAGTACCATACTGTTTTGATGACTAGCTTTTAGTATAATGATGTCAGGGAATGTGATTACCTCCTGTTTCATTCTTTTTTCTCGAGATTGTTCCAGCTATTCAGGATCTTTTTGGTTCCATATAAATTTTTGGATTATTTGCTCTCAGTTCAATTCAGTCGCTCAGTTGTGTCCGACTTTTTGTGACCCCATGAATCGCAGCACGCCAGGCCTCCTTGTTCATACCATCTCTCAGAGTTCACTCAGACTCATGTCCATCGAGTCCATGATGCTATCTAGTTTTGTGAAAAATATTATTGTATTTTGGTAAGAATTGCATTAAATCTGTATTAAATCTTTAGGATGGCCATAAAAAACTGGCCAGAATTCCAGGGAGTTTTCAATCTGCTTCCTTCCCATTTTCCCAAAGACAAGTGGATGTGTGTGCATTCCTCAAAAGTAAAATCTCATTTTCTTACAGCCCCATCTTAAGTCCAGCTAGTTTTCAAACCAGCTAAAGTGATGTGTCTTCTCAATGTAAGACCCCAGGAATGAGGTGGTCAATATGTAGTTCAAACACTGATTTCTTTGCATCCTTTCTTACCTATCTCTTTGTGGATCTTTCTTACAGTCTTCCTTGTGGAAGAGTTGACTGCCAGTTTCCAATTTGTTTACAGCTAAAGTTGCTCTACAAGCAGATATATTTTTGATGTGTCTGTGGGAATAACTGAGCTCAATATCCTCTTTCTCTGCCATCTTTGTTTCCTTTCAAAAAAAAAAAAGTCTTTGACAACTTAGCCCTTTCTCAGATAGATAAATTACTACAATGAGGATAAGGGAATATGTCATTAATTTTTAGAAGCCTGGACACACTTCATATTGTGGTGGCAGCCCTCAATAATTACTTCTGTGACATTTTAATTATACAAACTTTCAAAAACAGGATGGAAATAGCTCACAATTTATTTTCAAAATACATTAATAAACAACTGTTTGAGAAGCATTTTATCTTCTGTACATGTTTTCCAAATTATTTTTATGCTATGAACTAATTCGTTCTCATAAATGTCTGACAGTTAAAATAGCACTTAGCCATATATTCATTCAACTATCTCAAAACATGAATTTCAAAACAAATATTTGAAAATGAGTTTTAAATATATATTGATTTTCCACTCTTAAATATATAATAGAGGAAAAATTAAAAAAATTATGTATGAATAAGTATAATGAATAAGTATCACTCACTGGGCTGTAAAAAATATAAATTAGAGAGATTTTATATATTATATATATAGAAATATATAAAATTATAAAAAGTATATTAAAAATTCTATAAAAATAGAAATATATTTTTAATAAAAACTACCAAGTTAGGTTTATTGTATTGTTTGTATCATAGTCCAATAAAAATTGCGTTATTATATCTCTGAATGCCATAGCAATTTGGTTTATTCACTGGCAAAAAAAAAAATATGAAAAGAAGCATAAAGCTAAAAACAACTTTTGGGTATTTGTTGAATTTGTGATTAACTAATGATATTTTTAATTTTTACTTAAAATAGTATACAATTTTAGACACTAACACTACTCACAACACTGAAATCAGATTGATTAGATTCTTTGCAACCAAAGATGGAGAAACTCTACACAGTCAACAAATACAAGACCAAAAGCTGACTGTGGCTCAGATCATGAATCTCCTAATTACTAAATTCAGACTTAAATGGAAGAAAGTATGGAAAACCGCTAGACCATTCAGGTATGACCTAAATCAAATCCCTTATAATTATACAGTGAAAGTGAGAAATAGATTTAAGGGACTAGATCTGATAGCTAAAGTGCCTGATGAACTATGGAATGAGGTTGTGACATTGTACAGGAGACAGGGATCAAGACTATCCCCACTAAAAAGAAATGCAAAAAAGCAAAATAGCTGTCTGGGGAGGCCTTACAAATAGCTGTGAAAAGAAGAGAGGTGAAAAGCAAAAGAGAAAAGGACATATATAAGCATCTGAAGGCAGAGATCCAAAGAATAGAAAGAAGAGATAAGAAAGCCTTCCTCAGCTATCAATGCAAAGAAATAGAGGAAAAGAACAGAATAGGAAAGACTAGACATCTCTTCAAGAAAGTTAGAGATACCAAGGGAACATTTCATGCAAAGATGGGCTCGGAAAAAAGACAGAAATGAATGTAACAGAAGCAGAAGATATCAAGAAGAGGTGGCAAAAGTACACAGAAGAACTGTACAAAAAGATCTTCACAACCCAGATAATCACGATGGTGTGATCACTCATCTAGGGCCAGACATCCTGGAATGTGAAGTCAAGTGGGCCTTAGTAAGCATCACTACGAACAAAGCTAGTGGAAATTATAGAATTCCAGTTGAGCTATTTTAAGTCCTAAAAGATGATGCTGTGAAAGTGCTGTACTCAATATGCTAGCAAATATGGAAAACTCAGCAGTGGCCACAGGACTGGGACAGGTCAGTCTTCATTCCAATTCCAAAAAAGACAATGCCAAAGAATGCTCAAACTACTGCACAATTTCACTCATCTCACATGTTGGTAAAGTGATGCTCAAAATTCTCCAAGCGAAGCTTCAGCAGTACGTGAACCATGAACTTCCTGATGTTCAAGCTGGTTTTAGAAAAGGCAGAGGAACCAGAGATCAAATTGCCAACATCCGCTGGATCATGGAAAAAGCAAGAGAGTTCCAGAAAAAACATCTATTTCTGCTTTATTGACTATGCCAAAGCCTTTGACCATGTGGATCACAATAAACTGTGGAAAATTCTGAAAGAAATGGGAATACCAGACCACCTGAGCTGCCTCTTGAGAAATCTGTATGCAGGCCAGGAAGCAACAGTTAGAACTGGACATGGAACAACAGACTGGTTCCAAATAGGAAAAAGGAGTATGTCAAGGCTGTATATTGTCACCCTGCTCATTTAACTTCTATGTAGAGTACATCATGAGAAACTCTGGACTGGAAGAAACACAAGCTGGAATCAAGATTGCAGGGAGAAATATCAATAACCTCATATATGCAGATGACACCTCCCTTATGGCAGAAAGTGAAGAGGGACTGAAAAGCCTTTTGATGAAAGTGAAAGAGGAGAGTGAAAAAGTTGGCTTAAAGCTCAACATGCAGAAAATGAAAATCATGGCACCCGGTCCCATCACTTCATGGGAAATAGATGGGTAAACAGTGGAAACAGTGTTAGACTTTATTTTGGGGGCTCCAAAATCACTGCAGATGGTGACTACAGCCATGAAATTAAAAGACGCTTTCTCCTTGGAAGAAAAGTTATGACCAACCTAGATAGTATAGTCAAAAGCAGAGGCATTACTTTGCCGACTAAGGTCCGTCTAGTCAAGGCTATGGTTTTTCCAGTGGTCATGTATGGATGTGAGAGTTGGACTGTGAAGAAGGCTGAGCACTGAAGAATTGATACTTTTGAACTGTGGTGTTGGGGAAGACTCTTGAGAGTCCCTTGGACTGCAAGAAGATCCAACGAATCCATTCTGAAGTTCAGCCCTGGGATTTCTTTGGAAGGAATGATGCTAAAGTTGAAACTCCAGTACTTTGGCCACCTCATGCGAAGAGTTGACTCATTGGAAAAGACTTTGATGCTGGAAGGGATTGTGGGCAGGAGGAGAAGGGGACAACAGAGGATGAGATGGCTGGATAGCATCACTGACTCGATGGACGTGAGTCTGAGTGAACTCCAGGGTTGGTGATGGACAAGGAGGCCCGGCGTGCTGTGATTCATGGGGTCGCAAATAGTCGGACATGACTGAGCGGCTGAACTGAACTGAACTGAGTTCCTTTATCAATTGTTTTATGGCATAGTTTAGTATGATTATACTATATAGTCATATTATATTATATAGGCACTTACTATAACTCCTTATTGCCAAATTCACACTTAAATTGAAGAAAGTAGGGAAAACCATTAGGCCCTTCTGGCATACAATGCAAGTGACAAGTAGATTCAAGGGATCAGATCTGAGAGACAGAGTGCCTGAGTAACTACAGACAGAGGTAAACAACATTGTACAGGAGGTGGTGATCAAAAACATCCTCAAGAAAAAGAAATGCAAAAGGCAAAACAGCTGTCTGAGGAAGCCTTTCAAATAGTTGCAGAAACAAGAGAAGTAAAAGGCAAAGGACAAAAGGAAAAACATACCCATCTGAATGCAGAGTTCCAAAGACTAGCAAGGAGAGATAACAAAATCTTCCTGAGAGAATGGTGCAGGGAAATAGAGGAAAACAATAGAATGAGAAAGACTAGAGATCTCTTCAAGAAAATTAGAGACACCAAGGGAACATTTCAAGCAAAGGTGGGCACAATACCAGACAGAAACCATGTGGACCTAACAGAAGCAGAAGATATTAAGAAGAGATGGCAAGAACACATCAAGGAACTATACAAAAAAAATGACCTTAATGACCCAGATAACCACGATGATGTGATCACTCATGAAGAGCCAGACATCATGGAGTGTGAAGTCAGGTGGACCTTAGGAAGCATCACTATGAACAAAGCTAGTGGAGGAGATGGAATTCCAGCTAAGCTATTTCAAATCCTAAAAGATGATGCTGTGAATGTGAGCACTCAGTATGCCAGCAAATTTGGAAAACTCAGCAGTGACCACAGAACAGGAATAGGTGGTTTTCATGACAGTCCCAAACAAAGGCAATGCCAAAGAATATTCAAGCTACAGCACAATTGCACTTATTTCACATGCTAGCAAAGAAATGCTCAAAATTCTCTGAGCCAGACTTCAAAAATACATGAACCAAGAACTTCCAAGTATTGAAGCTAGATTTAGAAAAGGCAGAGGAGCCAGAGATCAAATTGCCAACATCTGTTGGATCATAGAAAAAACAAAAATTCCAGAAAAACATCCACTCCTGCTTTACTGCCTACATCAAAGCCTTTGACTGTGTGGATCACAACACACTGTGGGAAATTCTTAAAGAGACAGGACTATCAGACCACCTTACCTTCCTCTTGAGAAACCTGTATGTAGGTCAAGAAGTAACAGTTAGAAACAGAAATGGAACAACAGGTTGATTCCAAATTGGGAAAGGAGTACGTCAGGGCTATATATTATCACCCTGCTTATTTAACTTATATGCAGAGTACATCATGTGAAATGCCAGGCTGGATGAAGCACAAGCTGGAATCAAGATAGCTTAGAGAAATATAAATAATCTCAGATAGGCAGAAGACACCACCCTTATGGCAGGAAGAGGAATTAAAGATCCTTTTGATGAAAGTGAAATAGGAGAGTGAAAAAGCTAACTTAAAACTCAGCATTCAAAAAATGAAGATCATGGCACCCAGTCCCATCATTTCATGGCAAATAGATGGGGAAATAATGGAAAACAGTGAAGGACTTTCTTTTCTTGGGCTCCAAAATCACTGCAGATGGGGATGGCAGCCATGAAATTAAGAGACCCTTGCTCCTTGGAAAAAAAGCTATGACAAACCTAGAGAGTGTATTGAAAAGCAGAGACATTACTTTTACAACAAAGGTCAATGCCATGGCTTTTTTCAGTAATCATGTATGTATGTGAGAAGTGGACCATAAAGAACACTGAACACTGAAGAATTGATGGTTTTGAATTGTGGACTTCAAGGATATCAAGCCTAAAGGAGTCAATCCTAAAGGAAATCCGTCCTGAATATTCATTAGAAGGACTGATGCTGAAACTGAAGCTCCAATACTTTGGCCATCTGTTCAAAGAGCTGACTAATTAGAAAAGACACTAATACTGGGAAATACTGAAGACAGGAGGAGAAGGGGATGACAGAGGACAATATTGTTGGATGGCATCACCTGCTCAACGAGCTTGAGTTTGAGCAAGCTCCAGGAGATGGTGAAGGACAGGGAAGACTGGAGTGCAGCAGTCCATGGGGTCAACAGAGTCAAACATGACTGAGAAACTGAACAACAGCAATATAACTTGAAATAAGTGAATTATTTTTATATCAAAAGAAGTGCCCATTATAAATAGGGAACCTTTTCATACATTATTTGATTTTTACACATGTCCGTTGATTTTAAATTTTGAACTTAATTACTTGCAAAAGTCCCTAATAATTTATCTCATGCCTTATCAGTCTTCTACCTCTTCCTTTGGTCACCATGAAATTATGATGTTTACAAAAATGATGAATGCTTTCACTTTCTAAGAGATGGGTAAGAAATCCCCAATTGTAATTTTTTAATTAATTTATTTATTTTAATTGGAGGCTAATTACTTTACAACATTGTAGTGGGTTTTGCCATACATTGACATGAATCAGCCATGTGTGTATTTGTGTTCCTCATCCTGAAGCCCCTCCCATCTCCCTGCCCTCCCCATCCCTCAGGGCATCCCAATGCACCAGCCCTGAGCTCCCTGTCTCATGCATCAAACCTGGACTGGTGATCTATTTCACATACGATAATATACATGTTTCAATGCTAATCTCTCAAATCATCCCATCCTTGCCTTCTCCCACAGAGTTCAAAATTCTGTTCTTTACATCTGTGTCTCTTTTGCTGTCTCATGTACAGGGTCATCATTACCATTTTTCTAAATTCCATATATATGCATTAATATACTGTATTGGTGTTTTTCTTTCTGACTTATTTCACTCTATATAATAGGCTCCAGTTTCATCCATCTCATTAGAACTGATTGAAGTGCTTTCTTTTTAATAGCTGAGTAATATTCCATTGTGTATATATATCAGAGTTGTCTTATCCATTCATCTGCTGATGGACATCTAGGTTACTTCCATGTCCTGGCTATTGTAAACAGTGCTGTGATGAACACTGAGGTACATGTTTCTCTTTCATTTCTGGTTTTCTCAGTGTGTATGCCCAGCAGTGAGATTGCTGGGTCATATGTCAGTTTTATTTCCAGGTTTATAAGGAATCTCCTCTGTTTTCCATTGGAGAAGGAAATGGCAACCCACTCCAGTATTCTTGCCTAGAGAATCCTGTGGACAGAAGAGCCTGGTAGGCTGCCTGTCCATAGGGTCGCATAGAGTTGGACACGACTGAAGTGACTTACCATGATTGTATGCGTTGGAGAAGGAAATGGCAACCCACTCCATATTCTTGCCTGGGGAATCCCAGGGACGGAGGAGCCTGGTGGGCTGCCATCTATGGGGTTGCACAGAGTTGGACACAACTGAAGCAACACAGCAGCAGCAGTAGCTCTCTGTTCTCCATAGTGGCTGTACTAGTTTCCATTACCACCAACAGTGAAATAGGGTTCCCTTTTCTCCATATCCTCTCCATCATTTATTGTGTGTAGACTTTTTTATAGCAACCATTCTGACCGGCATGAGATGGTATCTCACTGTGGTTTTGATTTGCATTTCTCTGATAATGAGTGATGTTGAGCATATTTTCATTCATTTGTGTCTATTAGCCATCTATATGTCTTCTTTGGAGAAATGTCTGTTTAGTTCTTTGACCCATTTTTTGATTGGGTCATTTAATTTTCTGGTACTGAGCTGCAGGAGCTGCTTGTATACTTTTGAGATTAATTCTTTGTCCATTGCTTCGTTTGCTATTATTTTCTCTCATTCTGAAGGCTGTCTTTCCACCTTGCTTATAGTCTCCTTCGTTGTGCAAAAGCTTTTAAGTTTGAGTGGGTCCCATTTGTTTATTTTTGCTTTTATTTCCACTACTCTGACAGGTGAGTCATGGAGGATCCTGCTGTGGTTTATGTTGGAGAGTGTTTTGCCTATGTTCTCTTCTAGGAGTTTTATGGTTTCTGGTCTTACGTTTAGATCTTTAATCCATTTTTAGTTTACTTTTGTGTATGGTGTTAGAAAATATTCTAGTTTCATTCTTTTACAAGTGGTTGACCAGTTTTCCCAGCACCACTTGTTAAAGAGATTGTCCTTAATTCATTGTATATTCTTGCTTCCTTTGTCAAAAATAAGGTGTCCATAGGTGTATGGATTTATCTCTGGGCTTTCTATTTTGTTCCATTGATCTATATTTTTGTCTTTGTGTCAGTACCATACTATCTTGATGACTACAGCTTTGTAGTAGAGCCTGCAGTCAGGCAGGTTGATTCCTCCAGTTCTTGTCTTCTTTCACAAGATTGCTTTGGCTATTCGAGGATTTTGGATTTCCATACAGATTGTGAAATTATTTGTTCTAGTTCTCTTATATATATATAAGTTCTTATATATATATATGTTCTCTTATATATATATATATATATATATATATATATAGCTATATGTTCTAGTTTTCTAATATATATATATAGCATTGGTAGCTTGAAATTGTGAAATTATTTGTTTTAGTTCTCTAATATATATATTAATTAATATATATATATATATATATATAGAGAGAGAGAGAGAGAGAGAGCATTGGTAGCTTGACAGGGATTGCATTGAAAATATAGATTGCCTTGGGCAGTATATTCATTTTCACTATATTGATTCTTCTAATCCATGAACATGGTATATTTCTCAATCTATTACTGTCATTTTTTAATTTTTTATCAATGTTTTACAGTTCTCTATATAGGTTTTTTGTTTGTTTGTTTCTTTAGGTAGATATATTCCTCAGTATTTTATTCTTTTTGTTGCAATGGTGAATGGAGTTGTTTCCTTAATTTCTTTTTCTGTTTTCTCATTGTTAGTGTATAAGAATGCAAAGGATTTCTGTGTTAATTTTATATCCTTCAACTTTACTATATTTATTGATTAGTTCTAGTAATTTTCTGGTGGAACATTTAGGGTTTTTTATGTAGAGGATGTTGTCATCTGCAAACAGTGAGAGGTTTACTTCTTCTTTTCCAAAGTGGATTCCTTTTATTTCTTTTTCTGCTCTGATTGCTGTGGCCAAAACTTCCAAAACTATTTTGAATAGTAGTGGTGAGTGGCCACCCTTGTCATGTTCCTGATTTTAGGGGAAATGCTTTCAATTTTTCACCATTGAGGATATGGTTTTATCATACATGGCTTTTATTATGTTGAGGTATGTTCCTTCTATTCCTGCTTTCTGGAGGGTTTTTGTCATAAATGGATGTTGAATTTTGTCAAAGGCTTACTTTGCACCTATTGAGATAATCATATGGTTTTTATCTTTTGTTAATGTGGGATATCACATTGATTGATTTGTGGATATTAAAGAATATTTACATCCCTGGCATAAAGCCCACTTGGTCATGGTGTATGATCTTTTCAATATGTTGTTGGATTCTGTTTGCTGGGATTTTATTAAGGATTTTTGCATCTGTGTTCATCAGTGATATTGGCCCATAGTTTTCTTTTTGTGACATCTTTGTCTGGGTTTGGCATTAGGGTGATGGTGGCCTCATAGAATAAGTTTGGAAGCTTACATTCTTCTTCAAATTTCTGAAAGAGCTTGAGTAGGATAGGTGTTAGTAGGTGATAGTAGGTTAGCTCCTCTCAAAATTTTTGGTAGAATTCAACTGTGAAGCCATCTGGTCCTGGGTTTTTGTTTGTTGGAAGATTTCTGGTTACAGTTTCAATGTCCATGCTTGTGATGGGTCTGTTAAGATCTTCTATTTCTTCCTGGTTCAGCTTTGGAAAGTTATACCTTTCTAAGAATTAATTCATTTCTTCCAAGTTGTCCATTTTATTTGCATATAGTTGCTGATAGTAGTCTCATGATTCTTTGTATTTCTGTGCTGTCTGTTGTGATTTCTCCATTTTTCAGTTCTAATTTTGTTGATCTTCTTCTTCTTCTTCTTCTTCTTCTTCTTCTTCTTCTTCTTCTTCTTCTTCTTCTTCTTTTTCTTCTTCTTCTTCTCCTTCTTCTTCTTCTTCTTTTTTGATGTCTGGCTAATGGTTTGTCTATTTTATTTATCTTCTCAAATAACCAGGTTTTAGCATTGTTGATTTTTGCTATGGTCTCTTTCTAAAGAAAGCAAAGAAAGTAAAGTCGCTCAGTTGTGTCCAACTCTTTGTGACCCCGTAGACTGTAGCCCACCAGGCTCCTCCATCCATGTGATTCTCCAGGCAAGAATACTGGAGTGGGTTTCTTCCTTCTCCAGGGGATCTTCTGGATTTCTGCCCTAATTTTTATGATTCATTTCCTTCTATTAACCCTAGGGCTCTTCATTTATTCTTTTACTAGTTGCTTTAGGTATAGTTGTTACATGGAGAAGAGAAGAAGGAAGAGGGAGATAGAGGTGACCAGGAGGAGAAGAGGGGGAATCAAAAGTAAAGAGAGCAGTCTAGCCAGTAATCAATTCCCTATGTGCTCTCCACAGTCTGAAACACTCGGAGATGTTCACAGAGTTACACAGAGAAGAGAAGAGAGAGGGACAAGATAGAGATGACTAGGAGGAGAAAAGGGGGAGTCAAAAGGAGAGAGACAGATCTAGTCAAGTAATGCTCAGTAAGAAAGAATCCATCTGCCAACCCAAGAGATTCCATCACTCGGTTAAGAAGATCTCCTGGAAAAGGAAACGGCAACTCACTCCAGTACTCTTGCCTGGGAAATCCCATGGACAGAGCCTAGTGAACTATAGTCCATAGGGTCAGAAGAATCAGACATGATAGTGACTAAACAACAAAGAGTATTCCAGATAGAAACAAGTGCCAAAAGAAGGAGATCTGAAAAAGCTCAGAAGACAAATACTGGTTCTATCAGATAAGTATCAAGCAGGAAGCAAATGTAGAATTATAGTGGCACAGTAATTCAAGATGAAGTGGTAAAGATTGGAGACAGTGGGAAAATGGATTCTTTGTATTGCATTATTTCAGCTGTCTTTGCTCTTGAAATATCTCTATTAGAGCATAGGTGAGGTGAAGTCGCTCAGTCGTGTCCGACTCTTTGCGACCCTGTGGACTGTAACCTACTAGGCTTCTCCGTCCATGGGATTCTCCAGGCAAGAATACTGGAGTAGATTGCATTTCCTTCTCCAGGGATCTTCCCAACCCAGGTATCGAACCCTGTCTCCTGCATTGGAGGCAGATGCTTTAACCTCTGAGCCACCAGGGAAGCCCCTATTAGAGCATGGGCAATGGTTATTACTTACCAATATATTCCCAATGATACAAAAAAAGGATCAAAAGAATTCTGTCAAATAAATGAGAGTCTGAATGAGTTTTTATGTGTTCAAGGGAAGAGCATACAGTAGGACCTGGAATTTCTGAAGGTAAGTTCTCAGTTACCTGAGAAATTTTGTTATCCAGAATATTTCCTCCACCAAAGATGATGGGAAATCTGGTAGTTCTATGGTTTGTTGTATAAGCTGAAAAAGACATAAGAGTTTCATTTGTATATATTAAAGTAACAATGCATAAGATTAAATGGAACAAAGCAGGCACTCATATCACTACAGCATTTAATTATATACTACAGCATATAAATTGCCAACATCAGTTGGATCATCGAAAAAGCAAGAGAGTTCCAGAAAAACATCTACTTCTGCTTTATTGACTATGCCAAAGCCTTTGACTGTGTGGATCATAACAAACTCTGGAAAATTCTTAAAGAGATGGGAATACCAGACCACCTGACCTGCCTCTTGAGAAATCTGTATGCAGATCAGGAAGCAACAGCTAGAACTGGACATGGAACAACAGACTGGTTCCAAATCGGGAAAGGAGTACATCAAGGCTGTAATTGTCACCCTGCTTTTTTAGCTTATATGCAGAGTACTTCATGAGAAACACTAGGCTGGATGAAGCACAAGCTGGAATCAAGATTGCAGGGAGAAATATCAATAATCTCGGATATGCAGATGACACCACCCTTATGGCAGGAAGTGAAGAGGAACTGAAAAGTCTCTTGATAAAAGTGAAAGAGGAGAGTGAAAATGTTGGCTTAAAGCTCAACATTCTGAAAACTAAGATCATGGCATCTGACCCATCACTTCAAAGAAATAGATGGGGAAACAGTGGAAACAGTGATGGACTTTATTTGGGGGGCCTCCAAAATCACAGCAGATACTGACTTCAGCCATGAAATTAAAAGACACTTGCTCTTTAGAAGAAAAGTTATGACCAACCTAAACAGCATATTAAAAAGCAGAGACATTATTTTGCCAACAAAGGCCTGTCTAGTCAAATCTATGGTTTTTACAGTAGTCATGAATGGATGCGAGAGTTGGACTATAAAGAAAGCTGAGTGTTGAAGAATTGATGCGTTTGAACTGTGGTGTTGGAGAAGACTCTTGAGAGTCCCTTGGATTGCAAGGAGATCCAACCAGTCCATTCTAAAGGAGATCAGCCCTGGTTGTTCATTGAAGGACTGATATTGAAACTGAAACTCCAATACTTTGGCCACCTGATGCAAAGAGCTGACTCATTTGAAAAGACCTTGGTGCTGGGAAATATTGAAGGCAGGAGGAAAACAGGATGAGATGATTGGATGGTATCACTGACTCAATGGACATGAGTTTGAGTAAACTCCGGGAGTTGGTGATAGACAGGGAGGCCTTGCGTGCTGCAGTCCATGGGGTCGCAAAGAATTGGACACGACTGAGCAACTGGAGTGAACTGATAAATTATATCAGTAATTTCTCACACTGTAGTACTGGAAGAGTTTTGCCACTTTTGCTTCATTATAAAGCTCCTTTTGCAGCTTTACATAGTCATAAGATTTGCTGCAGAAAAGTAAAAAAATTTAAAGGACATTAGGTTATATCTTAAAAGGGAGAATTTTACTTAATCTTACTTTTAATAAATTGATTTGAAAATACAAATCCCATTATAATGCATGGGTTTTGTTGTTTTCATAAAAAATGGAAATCCTTTTACAGATCTCAGTCAAACTAATATAAACATAATTTGGGGAGTTAAAAAGGAGTTTCTAATTGTCTTTTATCCACTGCTGCCATGGTAGTAGCCATTTCTAATTGTCTTACAAATTTTTAAAAGATAAATTGAAAAATAAAACAAATAATACCTTTTTAAAAAAGAAAAATATACTTTTGGGCTTAAAATAATTGCAAATTCTAGAATTACAGTGTGATCAGCTAATTTTGTTTTAGTTGATGCTGTAGGAACATTTATTCAAACAGTTTCTGTTATTGTCAGAAACATTCAAAACCTCAGTTTAAAAGTAGATTAAAATATCTACTTAATAATTTCAGAAATATAAAATAATTTCATTTTACTAGCCTGAAATGGAAAACAGCTGCTTAGAAGTATCACTACAGTTTAGGGAAAAGCAAATAATATTTCTCTTTAAATAGTAAGGAGAAGATAACTTTATAGTTTAGTTCAGTGGAATTTTACATCTATTCTTCAAATGTTTAAAAGGCAATGCAATTAACAAAAAAAAAGCAAAGTATTCACAATGCCTTTGAGGACACTTTTTCGAATCTTGTAAATCGTGTATAAATGTCCTTTATAAATTCTAGAATATATTAAATACTTCAGTGATAAAGTGTACTAGTGAACCAGTGAAGTCTCTCAGTAGTGTCTGACTCTTTGCCATCCCATGGACTGTAGCCTACTAGGCTCTTTCATCCATGGAATTTTCCAGACAAGAGTACTGGAATGAGTTGCCATTTCCTTCTCCAGGAGATTTTCCTGACCCAGGGATCGAACCCAGGTCTCCTGCATTGCAGGCAGATGCTTTACCATCTGAGCACCAGGGAAGCCCAAAGTGATAGATTTTTTTGATCATTTTGATTTAGTCAGAAAGGTAAAGGAAAAAATTCACTTCTAATTCTCCCCTTAAGATTAACTATGAAATCATCCAATACTCTCTTCCTGATTTTCTGGATTTCCTTTGAGTTTATATACAAGCAATGCCAAGTTTAAGATCAGATCATTGTGGCAGGAAGTTAAAGTGATCTTATTCTTACCAAAAAAAGAGAGAGAGAGAGAGAGAGACAAAAAGAAAGAAAGAAAGAATAATAGAGATTAACACAATCCCTGGCAAATGGAAGAAAAATCAGGATTAGACACAGGGAATTTATTTTCTGTTTTTCAAGGTTTTTCAAAGTCATATACCAAATTATTGTTACATACTTCCAAAGCCTAGGCTTAAATTGTATCTGTACTTGCCCCAAGATGTTCCCTTTAAAATCATAGGACGTATACTGGAATATATATTTGAATTCTGTTTTTATAATTAGTGTTTTTTTAATTGTTATCACAAGGTAAATGTAAAAGTAAAATAGTCTGTCTAATATAATAATGCAAATAATTTGCTAACAAATGAGAAACAAACTTATCTGCCTACCCCACCCATCATTTTTCTTTCTTTCTTTTCCTTTTTTTTTTTTTTGACTGTTTATTGGGATATAGCTGATTAACAATATTGTGATAGTTTCAGATGAGCAATGAAGGGAACTAGCCATACATATATATATATTCATTCTCCCCAAACTCTCCTCCCATCCAGGCTGCCATACAACATTGAGCAGAGTTCCATATGATATACAGTAGGTCCTTGTTTGTTATCTGTTTTGAATACAGCTATGTACATATCCATCCCAAACTCCCTAACTATCCTTCCTTGTGCCAATCATAAGTTCTCTGTCTGTTATAAAACAGAATCTCTGTTTTGTAAGTTCATTTGTATTATTTTATTTTAGATTCCACGTATAAGGGATATCACATGATATTTCTCCTTCTCTGTCTGATTTATTTCACTTAGTATGACAATCTCTATGAACCATGACAACGTGGTTCATCCATGTTGCTGCAAATGGCATTATTCCATTTTTAATGGTTAAGTAATATTCCATTGTATAAATATACCACATCTTCTTTATCTATTCCTCCATCTATTAACATTTAGATTTCTTCCATGTCTTGACTATTGCAAACAGTACTGCAATGACCGTTGGAGTACCTGAATCCTATTGGATGTTATTTTTCTCCCCTTTTTCTTTCTTATACATGTATACAACACTCATCCATTTGTTCATTTATTCAACAAGCATTTATCCAATACCTACTAATTTCCAAGCACTGTTTAGAAATTTAAATTGATTTTGATTCAAGGATGAGGACAAGGTGGCAGAATAAGAAGAGCCTTGACTCACCTCCTCCCACAAATACATCAAAATTACAACTACATATAGAGAAACTATCTCTGAGACCAATCTGAAGCCTAACAGAAAGATTTTCACAACTAAAAAGAAAAAGCCACATTGAGATGGATAGGAGGGACAGAGACATGGTCTGGTCAGAATCCATACTCTATCACTACAACTCATAGCTGGAAGAGTATCATATGCTTGGCAGTCCTCCTTGAGGAATGAGGTGTGCAAACACCACACTGGACTCTCCAGTCTGGGACCCTGATTTAGGAACATGAGCCCCCATAATCTCTGATTTTGGAAACCAGCAGGGCTTATTCCCAGGAGAGCCAGAAGGCTATAGGAAACTCAGAATCTGCTCTTATAGGGTGCCCACTTAAAAACTTACACTCTCCCAAGTCCCAGCACACATATAATAGTTTTAAAAACATGTCAATCATGAAGGAGATTAGTTGACTAACTTTAGGGCATATGTCTGCATGGCAGGGACCTTTTGGAACTTTCTCTGGATACAGAGGAACTGGTAGATACCAGTTTGGGGCACGGAGGTTGAGGGGAGATTTTCCTCACCCTCTACCTTGCTGGCCCAGCACTGTCAGATGCCATTTCCTATTCTCCCCATCTAATCAAATACCATTCATTTCACCTTGAACTCACCTACAAACCAGATCCAACCAGCAATCCTCCAAAGCAGATCCAGTGGGCTCCCTCAGCAGGCACTGGAGCCCCTCCAAAGCGGCTCCCCACTCCACCAGTCCTTTCAGGCATCCATGGATGCCA
This sequence comes from Nanger dama, assembly GCA_917880005.1. Classification (NCBI taxonomy): domain Eukaryota; kingdom Metazoa; phylum Chordata; class Mammalia; order Artiodactyla; family Bovidae; genus Nanger; species Nanger dama. Next base: position 1,900,380 of record CAKJTW010000014.1, on the reverse strand, counting down.
CCAATGCCCTCAAAGTGGCTCCACAGAAGGGGCCAAACTTGCACATGAGCACTTTCATAACAGTTAAAGCTGGGCCTTAGAGCCCGACTCACCAAAGGCAGCTCCATAAACTAACTCTCACAGAGTAAGCCACAACAGAAGGGAACACTGAGCCAACACACAGGATCCTCCTGGAGGACCTGGGTCTAATGACTAGGGAGATCATTCTACTGAACTCCAAAGGCTATCTTCTACATAAGGCTACCCTTTCAAAACAGGGAGATGTAGCCAAATGCATAGAAACAGACAGAGTTAGGTAAAATGAAGATTTGTTTCCCAAATGAAAGAACAAGACAGAACTTCAAAAAAGGAACTAAGAAAAATGTAGATAAGCAATTTCCAGTTAAGAATTCAAAGTAATTATTAAGATGCTCACGACTTAGAGGAAGAATGAAGAAATGCAGTGTGGACTGTTTTTACAAAGAGAACTACGTAAAAAGCAATTATTGATGAGAAATACCCAAAGACTATCAGAAAAGATCATTTACAATTAAAGATATAAAGAAGAAATCACAATGAGACCAGTAAAAGGGATGGAGACACAATATAGCCAAGTCCCATATCCTCAGTGGGTGATCCACAAACAAGAGGATAGTTACACTTTTGGCAGCAATTTGAGGAAGCTTCATCTCCCACATGAATACTGATGCTGGAAAGTGCCATTTTGGAATTCTCCTTCTAGCTTATTTGTTCCAGGACCTGGCCTTGCCCATCAGTCCATTGACAGCAATACTGGGATACCTCAGCCAAAGCAGCTATCCAGGCAGGGACATAGACCAACCTATTAGCAGGCTGGCTGGTCCCTCTGAGTCTCCAGCTACCTGGGACCTGAAACTGCCCACCAGAAATCCCAGGACCCAGACCCATTCTCTGGTGTGCTGTCACTAGCCCCAGCATTCCTGGAAATCTGGAGCCCACAACCCCAGGACTTAAGTCAACCCACTAGTGGGTGAACATTAACTCTGCTGCTGCTGCTGCTTCTAAGCCGCTTCAATCCTGTCCAGCTCTGTGCAACCCCATAGACAGCAGCCCATTAGGCTCCCTTGTCCCTGGGTTTCTCCAGGCAAGAACACTGCAGTGGGTTGCCATTTCCTTCTCCAATGCATGAAGGTGAAAAGAGAAAGTGAAGTTGCTCAGTCGTGTCCGACTCTTAGAGACCCCATGGACTGCAGCTTACCAGGCTCCTCTATCCATGGGATTTTCCAGGCAAGAGTACTGGAGTGGGTTGCCATTGCCTTCTCCGGAACATTAACTCTAGTACCTGCCTAATCCGCTGCTGGATAGGCATCAGCCTCAAGGCCTCTGTGTCTTGGCTCTGACCACCAGCAGGCTGAAATCAACTCCAGGACATCCAAAGCCCTACAGCCAGAGATTCTAGGATCCATAAGACTGCTCTACCTGCCAGCAATCACCTCCTGCCCCAGAACTACCTAGGCAACACACGTCTGGGACCACTGGAGCCTGAGTTAGAGACCTAAGGACTCAGCTATCAGCAGATCAACACCAATTTTGGGACACCATGCATACCACAGCCAGTTGTGTCAGAAATTGTCCATGCCCACCAGTGGGCAGATACCTTTCCAAGATCCCCAGTGCCCTGTAGCCAGAGACTTTGGGACAAAACTCCATCCATCAGCAGGCCAGCACTATCCCTAAAGCCATGTGGCTCCAGCCCTGGCAGTCGGTGGGTCAAAAGCAGTTTTAAGATAACTTGGGCTCCTCAACCACCCACCACAGGACACAGCCCCACTCACCCTTGAGCCAGTACCAACTCTGAGACATCCTAGATCCAACAGTCACTCATTTAAGGAGCCAACCTTTCCCACAAAGAGGCCAAAATTAGATGAGGGACACTTGGTCCCACAACCACTCACCCCAGGCCTTGAATCCACCCACCAGTGTGCTAGCACTAGCCCTGAGAGTCTCCCCCAACCAGCCAGCCAATTCATGACCAGGCCCCACTCACCAGTAGTTGGCAGCTTCTAAACAAGTTCAGGTCCTGACAACCATCTGGAATAGGTGCCAGCCATGCTTACCAGATCACCCATATTAGTTACCCCACAACAGAAGAGCTCATGCAGCCCACAGAAGGGAGTGTACTGCTGGGATGCACAGGACATCTCTCACAAAGGATCACTTCTCAAAGACTGAGAAATGCAACCAACCGACCAAATACATAGCAATAGAAACATAATTAAGCAAAATGAGGTGACAAAGGGATGCATTTCTAAAGAATGAACAAGATAAATCCTGAGGAGAACCTAGTGTAATGGAGATAAGCAATGTACCCAATAAGGATTTTAGGAAATAATTATAGGAATGCTCAAATAATTCAGGGTAAGAATGGTTGAACAGAGTGAAAATTTTAAAAAAGAATTATAAAATATAAAAATGAAACCAGTCAGAGTAAAGAATATAATAACTGAAACAAAAATATATCAAAAATAATCAACAGTTAATTAGATCATGAGAAGAATGAGTCAGAAAGACAGAGTAGTGTTTGTCACTGAAACTGAACAGAATTTTTTTTTTTTTTAATAAGCACAGTTAAAGAGACTCTAGGGTAACACTGGGCTTACTAATATTCACATTATAGGAGTCCCAGAAGAAGAGAGAAAGGGACAGGGAATACATCTGAAGACACAATAGCTGGAAACTTCCCTAACCTAAGAAAGGAAACAAACATCCACATACAGAAAGTACAGAAGGCCCCAAATAGGCCCCAAATACAATTAGCACAAAGACGACTGCATTAAGACGCACTGAAATTAAAGTGGCAAAAAATAATCATAAAGAATATTACAAGCAGCAAGTGAAAAGTTACAAATTATGAACAAGGAGTTTCCATAAGGCTATCAGCTGACTTTTAAATGGAAACTCTGCAGGCCAAAAGAGAGTGGTGTAAAATACTTAAAATGATGAAAGAGTAAAACATGCGACAAAAATACTCTACTCGGGAAGGCTTTCATTCAGTTTTGAAGTAGATATCAATGATTTTTAATATAAATTTATTTATTTTAATTGGAGGTTAATTACTCTACAATATTGTATTGGTTAATGGTTTTACATCACAGTTTTGGATAACATGCTAGGGCATAAAATAAGCTTTATAAATTTAAGTTTTAAAGTATATTAAACATATATTCTAACACAATGCTATGAGACTAGAATTCAATTACAAGAAAAAAGCTGCCAAACACACACACACACACACAAACTGATGGAAGCCAGAAATATGCTACTAAACAACAAATGCATCACTGAGTCAATGAAAGAAGAAATAAAACACATCTGGAGACCAAAAGAATAAAAAAGAATGAAAACACAATGATCCAAAACCTAAAGGACAAAGCAAAAGTAATGCTAAGAGGGAAACTTATAGTAATAAAAGCCTATCACAAAGAAAAATCTCAAATAAACTGCCTAATCTTACACCTAAGGTAACTAGAAAAAAAGGAACAACTAAATACAAAATAGTAAAAAGAAGAAATCACACATAAAGATCAGACTAGAAATAAAGGAGAAACAAACAAAAAGTACAATAACAAAAATCAATGAAAATAGAAGGTGGTTCTTTGAAGAGATAAACAAGCTGATAAAACTTTAGTGAGATACATCAAGGAAAAAGATAGTGGGTCAAAAAAATAAAAATAAAATCACACATGGAAAAGAGGAACTTATATTTAACACCACAGAAATACAAAGGATCATAAGCGATTACCACAAGCAAATATACATCAATAAAATGTACAACCTCGGAGAAGGCAATGGCACTCCACTCCAGTACTCTTGCCTGGAAAATCCCATGGACGAAGAAGCCTGGTAGGCTGCAGTTCACGGGTTCGCGAAGAGTCGGATACGACTGAGCAACTTCACTTTCACTTTTCACTTTCATGCATTGGAGAAGGAAATGGCAACCACTCCAGTGCTCTTGCCTGGAGAATCCCAGGGACAGCGGAGCCTGGTGGGCTACCATCTATGGGGTCGCACAGAGTCGAACATGATTGAAGGGACTTAGCAGACTTAGCAGCAAAATGTACAACCTAGAAGAAATGCACAAATTCCTAGAAATGGACAATTAACCAAGACTAAACCAGGGGAAAATAGAAAATATGAGAATGTCAATTACCAGTAATTAAATCAGTAATTTTTCAAAAATTGCCAACTTCCTGCCCGGTTTGCCGGGAGTCTTCCGCAGCTGTTTGTGCTGCGGTTGTTGCTGGTTTCTTGGAGGGTGGCCGAGCATGGAGCACCCGGGGCCCAGCGATGGCTCAGATGCATCAGGACCAGACCCACAGCTGGCGGTCACCATGGGCTTCACGGGGTTCTGAAAAAAAAGCTTGCACTTTTGATTTGGAAGCAATGTTTGAACAAACTCAAAGAACAGCAGTGGAAAGAAGTCAGAAAGCACTGGTGGAACCAGTATTTGGAAGGCTGAGCGAGAATTGGCTCTCAGAGTTGTGTACACCACTGATCATTGACCCAGACAGTATAGAAAATTGAGCCGTCCAGTGAATGGGGCTGGTGCTGTTGAATCCCTGCATTCATAAGTTGTATCAGACATTTAATGAAGGCCTTAACTTCCGGACTGTCTGGTTTGACAATCCGAACAGGTGGTTGGCAATTCTAGCTACCACCTCAGGATCTTTGGAGCTGACTGTCTCCTAATGCTTTCTTTAGATCTGATTCAGATGATTTTTATACTAGAGAAGGGATAGATGTAAACTGATAGAGCAGAAGGCACTCAGAACCAGAGACAGGAATCCTGGAAGAATTTAAGTGAATGTTGCTCCAGTACTTAACATTTGTTTTAAATGATAAATTATATAGCAATAATATCTCACATTTGAGAAGTGAGCATGATTTTTGGTCTCTGGAAGAATAATTGTGTGTGTGTGGTAAAAATACAGGTATCTACATATAATGTGTATTGTTTAAAAAAGCTTCAAATATTACCTGAAATTTCAATTCCATATAGAAGTACAAGAATGAACTCCCATATTCCTATTACACAGATTTAACTATTGTACCAGTTCATCAGTTCAGTTCAGTCGCTCTGTCGTGTCTCTTTGCGACCCCATGAATCGCAGCATGCCAGGCCTCCCTGTCCATCACCATCTCCCAGAGTTCACTCAGACTCATGTCCATCGAGTCCATGATGCACCCCAGCCATCTTATCCTCAGTCGTCCCCTTCTCCTCCTGCCCCCAATCCTTCCCAACATCAAAGTATTTTCCAATGAGTCAACCCTTTGCATGGGGTGGCCAAAGTACGGGAGCTTCAGCTTTAGCATCATTACTTCAAAGGAAATCCCAAGGCTGATCTCCTTCAGAATGGACTGGTTGGATGTCCTGGCAGTCCAAGGGACTCTCAAGAGTCTTCTCCAACACACAGTTCAAAAGCATCAATTCTTCGGTGCTCAGATTCTTCACAGTGCAATTCTCACATTCATACATGACTACTGGAAAAACCATAGCCTTGACTAGACGGACCTTAGTCGGCAAAGTAATGTCTCTGCTTTTGAATATGCTATCTTGGTTGGTCATAGCTTTTCTTCTAAGGAGTAAGCATCTTCTAATTTCATGGCTGCAGTCACCATCTGCAGTGATTTTGGAGCCCCCCCAAAAAATAAAGTCTGACACTTTTTCCCCATCTATTTCCCATGAAGTGATGGGACCAGATTCCATGATCTTCATTTTCTGCATGTTGAGCTTTAAGTCAAATTTTTCACTGTCCTCTTTCACTTTCATCAAGAGGCTTTTCAGTTCCTCTTCACTTTCTGCCATAAGGGTGGTGTCATCTGCATATCTATATCTGAGGTTACTGATATTTCTCCCTGCAATCTTCATTCCAGCTTGTGTTTCTTCCAGTCCAGTGTTTCTCATAATGTACTCTGCATATAAGTTAAATAAGCAGGATGACAATATGCAGCCTTGTTGTACTCCTTTTCCTATTTGGAACCAGTCTGTTGTTCCATGTCCAGTTCTACCTGTTGCTTCCTGACCTGCATACAGATTTCTCAAGAGGCAAGTTAGGTGGTCTGGTATTCCCATCTCTTTCAGAATTTTCCACAGTTTATTGTGATCCACACAGTCAAAGGCTTTGGCATAGTCAATAAAGCAGAAGTAGATGTTTTTCTGGAACTCTCTTGCTTTTTCCATGATCCAGCTGATGTTGACAATTTGATCTCTGGTTCCTCTGCCTTTTCTAAAACCAGCTTGAGCATCAGGGAGTTCATGTTTCATGTATTGCTGAAACCTTGCTTGGAGAATTTTGAGCATTACTTTATTAGCCTGTGAGATGAGTGCAATTGTGCAGTAGTTTGAGCATTTTTGGTATTGCCTTTCTTTGGGATTGGAATGAAAACTGACCTTTCCCAGTCCTGTGGCCACTGCTGAATTTTCCAAATTGGTTGACATATTGAGTGCAGCACTTTGACAACATCATCTTTCAGAATTTGAAATAGCTCAACTGGAATTCCATCATCTCCACTAGCTTTGTTCGTAGTGATGCTTTCTAAGGCCCACTTGACTTCACTCTCCAGGATGTCTGGTTCTAGAGTGATCACACCACAGTGATTATCCGAGTCACGAAGATCTTTTTGTACAGTTCTTCTGCGTATTTCTACCACCACGGCCAGTGTTATTTCCATTTACTTCTCCTCTCAGATTGCTTTGACAAAAATCTTGGATACGTTATTTTACCCATAAATATTTTTGTATGTCTTTAAGTGATAAGGATTTTAAAAATCTTAACTGAAATACTACTACTACACTTAAAAATATTAAATAATTTAGTATCATCAAACAACATGTAGAGACATGCTCTCTGTAGCATATGTACAAATGTACTATGCACTTCATCTTTGAATGTTTCAGTGAACCTTTATACTGTTCCAGTTTAGCTTTCCAGCATGTGATACCAGATGCTTTGAATAGTGATTGTCTTATTCCCCTACCTAAGTTTTATAGTCCCCATTACCATATCTCATAAGATAGGTTCTCAGTACTTATTTATGCAGATTGAATTGAATTTTTTTTACCTTTGTTGTCAAAGTAATGTCTCTGCTTTTTATTTTTTAATTTTATTTTTATTTTATTTTACTTTACAATACTGTATTGGTTTTGCCATACATTGACATGAATCTACCACGGGTGTCTACAAGCTCCCAATCCTGAACCCCCTCCCACTTCCCACCCCATATCCTCTCTCTGGATCATCCCGGTGCAGCAGCCCCAAGCATCCTGTATCCTGTTTCGAACATAGACTGGTGTTTCATTTCTTACATGATAGTATATATGTTTCAATGCCATTCTCCCAAATCATCCCACCTTTGCCCTCTCCCTCAGAGTCCAAAGTCCATTCTATACATCTGTATCTCTTTTGCTGTCTCACATTCAGGGTCATCATTACCATGTTTCTAAATTCCATATATATGTGTTAGTATACTGTACTGGTGTTTTTCTTTCTGACTTACTTCACTCTGGATAATCAGCTACAGTTTCATTCACCTCATTAGAACTGATTCAAATATATTCTTTTTAATGGCTACGTAATACTCCATTGTGTATATGTACCAAAGCTTTCTTATCCATTCATTTGCTGATGGACATCTAGGTTGTTTCCATGTCCTGGCTCTTATAAACAGTGCTGCAATGAACACTGAGGTACATGTGTCTCTTTCACTTCTGGTTTCCTTGGTGTGTATGCTCAGCAGTGGGATTGCTGGGTCATAGGCAGTTCTATTTGCAATTTTTAAGGAATCTCCACACTGTTCTCCATAGTGGCTGTACTAGTTTGCATTCCCACAGACAGCATAAGAGGTTTCCCTTTTCTCCACACCCTCTCCAGCATTTATTGCTTGTAGACTTTTGGATTACAGCCATTCTGACTGGTGTGAAATGGTACCTCATTGTGATCTTGATTTGCATGTAATGAGTAATGTTGAGCATCTTTTCATGTGTTTGTTAGCCATCCATGTGTCTTCTTTGCAGAAATGTCTATTTAGTTTTTTGGCCCATTTTTGATTGTGTCATTTATTTTTCTGGAGTTGAGCTGCATAAGTTGCTTGTATATCTTTGAGATTAGTTGTTTGTCAGTTGCTTCATTTGCTATTGTTTTCTCCCATTCAGAAGGCTGTCTTTTCACCTTGCTTATAGTTTCCTTTGTTGTGCAGAAGTTTTTAATTTTAATTAGATCCCATTTATTTTTGCTTTTATTTCCGGTATCTAGGAAGTGGATCATAGAGGATCCTGCTGTGATTTACGTCAGACAGTGTTTTGCCTATGTTCTCCTCTAGGAGTTTTATAGTTTCTCGTCTTATGTTTAGATCTCTAATCCATATTGAGTTTATTTTTGTGTGTGGTGTTAGAAAGTAATCTAGTTTCATTCTTTTACAAGTGGTTAACCAGTTTTCCCAGCACCACTTGTTAAAGAGATTGGCTTTACTCCATTGTATATTCTTGCCTCCTTTGTCAAAGGTAAGATGTTCATAGGTGTGTGGATTTATTTCTGGTCTTTCTATTTTGTTCCGTTGATCTATATTTCGGTCTTTGTGCCACCACCATACTGTCTTAATGACAGTGGCTTTGTAGTAGAGCCTGAAGTTAGGCAAGTTGATTCCTCCAGTTGGTTTCTTCTTTCTCAAGATTCCTTTGGCTATTCGAGGTTTTTTTTTTTTTTTTTTTTTTTTTCCATACAAATCTTAAAATTATTTGTTCTATTTCTGTGAAAAAATACCGCTGGTAGCTTGATTGGGATTGCACTGAATCTGTAGATTGCTTTGGGTAGTATACTCATTTTCACTATATTGATTCTTCTGATCCATGAACATCGTATATTTCTCCATCTATTAGTGTCCTCTTTGATTTCTTTCATCAGTGTTTTATAGTTTTCGATATATAGGTCTTTAGTTTCTTTAGGTAGATATATTCCTAAGTATTTTATTCTTTTCGTTGCAATGATGAATGGAATTGTTTCCTTAATTTCTTTTTCTACTTTTGCATTTTTAGTGTATAGGAATGCAAGGGATTTCTGTGTGTTGATTTTATATCTTGCAACTTTACTATATTCATTGATTAGCTCTTGTAATTTTCTGGTAAAGTCTTTAGGGTTTTCTTAGTAGAGGATCATGTCATCTGCAAACAGTGAGAGTTTTACTTCTTCTTTTCCAATTTGGATTTCTTTTAGTTCTCTCTCTGCCATGATTGCTGTGGCCAAAATTTCCAGAACTATGTTGAACCAGTTCAGTTCAGTTCAGTTCAGTCGCTCATCATATCCGAATCTTTGAGACCCATGAATCGCAGCATGCCAGGCCTCCCTGTTCATCACCATCCCCCTGAGTTGACTCAGACTCACGTCCATCATGTTCATGATGCATTCCAGCCATCTCATCCTCAGTCGTCCCCTTCTCCTCCTGCCCCCAATCCCTCCCAGCATCAGAGTCTTTTCCAATGAGTCAACTCTTCAAATGGGGTAGCCAAAGTACGGGAGCTTCAGCTTTAGCATCATTTCTTCAAAAGAAATCCCAAGGCTGATTTCCTTCAGAATGCACTGGTTGGATCTCCTTGCAGTCCAAGGGACTTTCAAGCGTCTTCTCCAACACCACACTTCAAAAGCACCAGTTCTTCGGTGCTCAGCCTTCTTCACAGTCCAGCTCTCACCTCCATACATGACCACTGGAAAAACCATAGCCTTGACTAGACGGACCTTAGTCGGCAATGTAATGTCTCTGCTTTTGAATATGCTACCTAGGTTAGTCATAGCTTTCCTTCCAAGGAGTAAGCGTCTTCTAATTTCATAGCTGCAGTCACCATCTGCAGTGATTTTGGAGCCCAAAAAAACAAAGTCTGACACTGTTTCCACTGTTTCCCCATCTATTTCCCATGAAGTGATGGGACCGGATGCCATGATCTTCGTTTTCTGAATATTGAGCTTTAAACCAACTTTTTCACTGTCCTCTTTCACTTTCATCAAGAGGCCCTTTAGCTTCTCTTCACTTTCTGCCATAAGGTTGGTGTCATCTGCATATCTGAGGTTACTGATATTTCTCCCTGCAATCTTGATTCCAGCTTGTGTTTCTTCCAGTCCAGCGTTTTTCATAATGTGCTCTGCATAAAAGTTAAAGAAGCATGGTAACAATATACATCCTTTTTGTACTCCTTTTCCTATTTGGAACCAGTCTGTTGTTCCATGTTTAGTTCTAACTGTTGCTTCTTGACTTGCATACAGATTTCTCAAGAGGCAGCTCAGGTGGCCTGGTATTCCCATCTCTTTCAGAATTTTCCACAGTTTATTGTGATCCACACAGTCAAAGGCTTTGGCATAGTCAATAAAGCAGACGTAGATGTTTTTCTGGAACTCTTGCTTTTTCGATGATCCACCGGGTGTTGGCAATTTGATCTCTGGTTCCTCTGCCTTTTCTAAAACCAGTTTGAACATCAGGGAGTTTATGGTTCATGTATTGCTGAAGCCTTGCTTAGAGAATTTTGAGCATTACTTTACTAGCCTATGAAATGAGTGCAATTGCGCAGTAGTTTGAGCACTCTTTGGCATTGCCTTTCTTTGGGATTGGAATGAAAACTGACCTTTTCCAGTCCTAGTAGCAGTGAAAGTGGGCACCCTTGACTTGTTCCTGACTTTAGGAGAAATGCTTTCAATTTTTCACCATTGAGGATAATGTTTGCTGTGGGTTTGTCATATATAGCTTTTATTATGTTGAGGTATGTTCCTTCTATTTCTGCTTTCTGTAGAGTTTTTATTATAAATGGATGTTGAATTTTGTCAAAGGCTTTTTCTGAATATATTTAGATAATCGTATGGGTTTTATTTTTTCAATTTGTTAATGTGGTGAATTACATGGATTGATTTGCAGATACTGAAGAATCCTTGCATCCCTGGGATAAAGCCCACTTGGTCTTGGTGTATGATTTTTTTTAATGTGTTGTTGGAGTCTGATTGCTAGAATTTTGTTGAGGATTTTTGCATCTATATTCTTCAGTGATATTGGCCTGTAGTTTTATTTTTTTGTGGCATCTTTGTCAGGTTTTGGTATTAGGGTGATGGTGGCCTCATAGAATGAGTTTGGAAGTTTACCTTCCTCTGCAATTTTCTGGAAGAGTTTGAGTAGAATAGGTGTTAGCTCGTCTCAAAATTTTTGGTAGAATTCAGCTGTGAAGCCATCTGGACCAGGGCTTTTGTTTGCTGGAAGATTTCTGATTACAGTTTCAATTTCCGTGATTGTGATGGGTCTGTTAACATTTTCTATTTCTTCTGGTTCAGTTTTGGAAAGTTGTACTTTTCTAAGAATTTTTAATTTCTTCCACATTGTCCATTTTATTGGCATGTAATTGCTGATAGTAGTCTCTTATGATCCTTTGTATTTCTGTGTTGTCTGTTGTGATCTCTCCATTTTCATTTCTAATTTTATTGATTTGATTTTTCTCTCTTTGTTTCTTGATGAGTCTGGCTAGTGGTTTGTCAATTTTATTTATCCTTTCAAAGAACCAGCTTTTGGCTTTGTTGATTTTTGCTATGGTCTCTTTTGTTTCTTTTGCATTTATTTCTGCCCTAATTTTTAGAATTTCTTTCCTTCTACTAGCTCTGGGGTTCTCTATTTCTTCCTTTTCTAGTTGCTTTGGGTGTAGAGTTAGGTTATTTATTTGACTGTTTTCTTGTTTCTTGAGGTATGCCTGTATTGCTATGAACTTTCCTTTTAGCACTGCTTTTATAGTGTCCCACAGGTTTGGGGTTGTTGTGTTTTCATTTTCATTCGTTTCTATGCATATTTTGATTTCTTTTTTTATTTCTTCTGTGATTTGTTGGTTATTCAGCAGCCTGTTGTTCAGCCTCAATATGTTTAAATTTTTAATAGTTTTTCTCCTGTAATTGAGATCTAATCTTAATGCATTATGGTCAGAAAAAATGCTTGGAATGATTTTGATTTTTTTTTTTTTTAACTTATCAAGGTTAGATTTATGGCCCAGGATGTGTTCTATCCTGGAGAAGGTTCCGTGAGCACTTGAGAAAAAAGTGAAATTCATTGTTTTGGGGTGAAATGTCCTATAGATATCAATTAGGTCTAACTGGTCTATTGTATCATTTAAAGTTTGTGTTTCTTTGTTAATTTTCTGTTTAGTTGATCTGTCCATAGGTGTGAGTGGGGTATTAAAGTCTCCCACTATTATTGTGTTATTGTTAATTTCCCTTTTCATACTTGTTAACATTTGTCTTACATATTGCGGTGCTCCTATATTGGGTGCATATATATTTATAATTGTTATATCTTCTTCTTAGATTGATCCTTTGATCATTATGTAGTAGCCTTCTTTGTCTCTTTTCACAGCCTTTGTTTTAAAGTCTATTTTACTGGATTTGAGTATTGCTACTCCTGCTTTCTTTTGGTCTGTATTTGCATGGAATATCTTTTTCCAGCCCTTCACTTTCAGTCTGTATATGTCCCTTATTTTGAGGTGGGTCTCTTGTAGGAAGCATATATAGGGATCTTGTTTTTGTATCCATTCAGCCAGTCTTTGCCTTTTTTGTTGGGGCATTCAACCCATTTAAGTTTAAGGTAATTAGTGATAAGAATGATCCTGTTGCCATTTACTTTATTGTTTTGGGTGTGGGTTTAGATGCCCTTTTTGTGTTTCCTGTCTAAAGAATATCCTTTATCATTTGTTGGAGAGCTGGTTTGGTGTGCTGGATTCTCTCAGCTTTTGCTTGTCTGTAAAGCTTTTTTATTTCTCCTTCATATTTGAATGAGATATTTGCTGGGTACAGTAATCTAGGCTGTAGGTTACTTTCTGTCATCACTTTAAGTATGTCTTTCCATTCTTTCCTGGCCTGAAGATTTTCTATTGAAAGTTCAGCTGTTATGCTTAGGGGAATCCCCTTGTGTGTTATTTGTTGTTTTTTCCTTGTTGCTTTTAATATTTGTTCTTTGTGTTTGATCTTTGTTAATTTGATTAATATATGTCTCGGGGTGTTTCGCCTTGGGTTTATCCTGTTTGGCACTCTCTGGGTTTCTTGGACTTGGGTGATTATTTCCTTCCCCATTTTAGGGAAGTTTTCAACTATTATCTTCTCAAGTATTTTCTCATGGTCTTTCTTTTTGTCTTCTTCTTCTGGGACTCCTATAGTTCGAATGTTGGAGCATTTCATATTGTCCTGGAAGTCTCTGAGATTGTCCTCATTTCTCTCAATTTGTTTTTCTTTTTTCCTCTCTGATTCATTTATTTCTACCATTCTGTCTTCTATTTCACTAATCCTATCTTCTGCCTCCGTTATTCTACTATTTGTTGCCTCCAGAGTGCTTCTGATCTCATTTATTGCATTATTCATTATATATTGACTCTTTTTTATTTCTTCTAGGTCCTTGTTAAACCTTTCTTGCATCTTCTCAATCCTTGTCTCCAGGCTATTTATCTGTGATTCCATTTTGATTTAAGATTTTGGATCATTTTCACTATCAATATTTGGAATTCTTTCTCAGGTAGATTCCCTCTCTCTTCCTTTTTTGTTTGGTTAGGTGGGCATTTCTCCCATTCCTTTACTTGCTGGGTATTCCTCTCTCTTCATCTTGGTTATATTGCTGCATTTGGGGTGGCCTTTCTATATTCTTGGAATTTGTGGAGTTCTCTTTATTATGGAGTTTCCTCATTGTGGATGGGGTTGTATCAGTGGCTTGTCAAGGTTTCTTGGTTAGGGGGCTTGTGTTGGAGTTCTGGTGGGTGGAGCTGGATTTCTCTCAGGAGTGCTATGAAGTGTCCAGTAATGGGTTATGAAACATCAGTGGTTTTGAATTAACTTTGATATGCCTGTATATTGAAGCTCAGGGGTGTGTTCCTGTGTTGCTGGAGAATTTGTATGGTATGTCTTGCTCTGGAACTTGTTGGCCTTGGGTGGTGCTTGGTTTCAGTGTATGTATGGAGGCATTTGATAAGCTCCTATTGATTAATGTTCCCTGGATTCAGGATTTCTCTGATGTTCTCAGGATTTGGACTTAAGCCTCCTGCTTCTGGTTTTCAGTTTTATTTTTACAATAGCCTCAAGACTTCTCCATCTATACTTCACTGATGATAAAACATCTAGGTTAAAGATGAAAGGTTTCTCCACACTGAGGGACACCCAGAGAGGTTCATTGAGTTACATCGAGAAGAGAAGAGGGAGGGTGTAGTTAGAGGTGACTGGAATGAGATGAGGTAGGGTCAAAAGAGGAGAGAGCAACCTAGCCAGTAATCACTGCCTTATGTGCGCTCCACAGTCTGGACAACTCAGAGGTGTTCATGGAATTATACAGTGAAGAGGAGAGGGAAGAAGTAGACAGGGGTGGCCAGGAGGATAAAATAGTTTCCCTCTTTTATGAAAAGAAGAGAGACAGATCCAGCCAGTAACCAGTTCCCTAAGTGTTCTCCACCGTCTGGAACACACAGAGATTCACAGAGTTGGGTAGAAAAGAGAGGGGGCAGGAAGAGATAGAGGCCACCTGGTAGAGAAAAAGGAGAGTACAAAAGAGGAGAGAGTGGTCAAGCCAGTAATCTTGCTCTCAGGTAAAATTGGGTACTGAAGATTGGGTTTTTAAATGTACAAAATTGACAACAAATACCAAAAGCAAAGATTAAAAATCTGGAATAGAGATTTGATTTTCAAAAATACAGTATTAAATAAAAGAAGAGCCACAAGAATTATTAAAACAACAACAACAACAACCACAAAAAGACTATATACGGCACTTGCTTTAAAAATAGGGTCTTTTTCTTAAGTAATAGTAGGTTATAAAAATAAAAATGAGAGAAATACAGGACTTAAAAATTTAAGAAGTTTAAAAAAAGAAGAAAAAGAAAAGAAGAAAAACAGTCACACAACAACATCAATACACACACACACACAAAGAATGATTGTAAAAATAGTAAAGATATCTGGCCCTTTTTCTGGTGTTGTGGGCAGTGTGGGGTCACTTCCAAGGTGGTTCCCTCTGTTTAACTTCTGTTTGTTGGTCTCCTCAGTGTCTGATTTCCATCTTGACACAGGGAGGGTGGTGGTGGACTTTTTTTTTTTTTTTTAGGCTCACTTGTTCAGTCATGCTGTGGGGAGGGAGGGAGTGATGCTGCAAAGAAATAATACTGGCACGTGCTTGCAGTGTCTCATCCACGCTGGGCCTGCCCCTGCTCACAGTGCACACCACTCAGGCTCTGTGTTGCTCTACCGGGGAACCGTCTGAGGCCTGCCCTAGGCTTCATGCACCTCCCCGGTCTAAACCGCTCAGGCTCAGCACTCAGGTAGCCCTCAGAGGCACAGATTTGGTTGGGCCTGCATTTTGTGCCTTTCCCTGGTCCGAGTAGCTCAGGAGTTTGGTGAGTGCAGTCGCTAAGACTTATCGCCTTTCCCTGCTGCACAGTTTTCTGGGTGTACTGCTGGCGTCCCTTCTCAGGTGGATGATGACTGTCCAGAACCCCCAGAAGTCTTAGTTAGCAAAGAAGCCTGCTTGCATTTTGGTAGGCAATGTCTCTCTTGAGCTGTGATTGCCCCCTTCCAGCCCTTAAGGCTCTGGCTGCCTGTCACCAGAGGGGGATGTTCTGCAGCTGGATATTTCTGTCCGTCCTTTGTTCTGTGTGCGGTCCTGGCAGTGTCTTATGTTCAAGCGTTTTGCGTGGTAGCTATCCCACAGTCTGGTTTGCTCTGGTTAAGCACCGGGGATTCTGGCCCAATTCTTAAAAAAGTACTGCAGCCCGTGCCTCCTGCAGCCCAATTCTTCAAAAGCACTGCCGCTTGCACCTCCCGCGCCTCCCTGTCCAGCCCCCACTTGCTAGTGGCGGATGCAGGTGTCTGCGCTGCTTTTCCACTGGCAGAGTTACTGTTGGGCTCGTAATCTGTTGGTTTTAATTATTTATTTATTTTTCCTTCCTGTTATGTTGTCCTCTGTGCTTCCAAGGCTCACCACAGACTCGGCAGTGAGAATGTTTCCTGGTGTTTGGAAACCTCTCTTCTTGAGTCTCTTCCCAGGATGGGACTCCCTTCCTGGGACGGAGCTCCCTCCCTACCCCCTTTGTGTCTTTTTTCGTCTTTTTATATTTTTCCCTACCTGTTTTTGAAGCCAATGATATGTTATTCTGGGTGCCTGATGTCCTCTGCCAGCATTCAGAATTTGTTTTGTGGAATTTACTCAGCGTTGAAATGTTCTTTTGATGAATTTGTGAGGGAGAGAGTAGTCTCCCTGTCTTATTCCTTCGCCATCTTCTGAACTGAATTTAAAACTGCAATATTGTCTTTAAAGAAAAATAAATCCTGCATCTCTGGGGGAAAAAATTGCCAACCACCAAAAGTCCAGAAACACATGACTCCTCCAAACATTTAGAGAAGAGGTAATACTTCTCCTTCTCAAACTTTCCTAAAAATTGCAGAGGAAGATATGCTTCTGAACTCACTCAACAAAGTCAGCATCACTCTCATACTAACCAGGCAAAGACATCACATGAAAAAGGGAATTACAATATTCCTGATGAATATAGATGTAAAACTTCTCAAAGACAAATGATGCAATGATACATTAAAAATATTATACACTATGACAATGTAGGACTTCTCCCAAGGATTCAAAGATGGCTCAACATCCACAATTCAATCAATTTGATACACCTATTAACAAAACAAAGGATAAAAATCATATGTTAAGCTCAAAAGATGCACACAAAGCTTGTGACATTTATGATAAAAAGTCTCAATAAAATTAGTATAGAGGGAATACACCTCTACTTAATAAGACCATAGCTGTCAAGCCACTAGCCAATTTCATACTCAAGGGTAAAAGCTCAAAGCTCTTCCTGTAAAATCAGGAACAAGTCAAGGATGCACACTCTCACCATTTTTATTTAACATAGTATAAGAAGTTCTACCACAATAGTCAGACAAGAAAAATAAAACAAATTCAAATAAGAAAGGAAGAGTAAAACTGCCACTGTTTGCCAATGGCATGATTACAAATAGAAAATCTGAAATACACCACCAAAAAACTCCTAGAACTCATCAAAGAATTAAGTAAAGTTGCAGGGTATGAAGTTAATATATGGAAATCTGTTACATTTCTATATACTAACAATGAAATATCAGAAAGAGAAATTAAGAAAACAATCCAATTTATAGGACAATGAATAAAATACCTAGAAACAAATCTAATAAGGTGATAAAGACCCATAATCTGACAACTTTAAAACATTGATGAAACAAATTAAAGACAGCACAAATAAACTGAAAGATATATGGTGTTCACAGATTGGAAGATTTAAGGTTATTAAAATGTTTATACTATTCAAAGCAATCTACAGATTTAAAGTAATCCTTATAAAAATACCTAGTACTCACAGAACTAGAACAAACAATACTAAAAGTTGTATGTAACTACAAAAGATCCTGAATAGCCAAAGCAATCTTAAGAAAAAATAACGAAGCTGGAAGGATCATGCTCCCACACTTCCAACTATTATACAAAGGTACGGTTAATCAAATTATAAGATAGTGACACAAACAGATAAAGAGATACATGGAACAGAAAAAAAGAGCCTAGAAATAAACCTACACAATACAATCAGCTAATATATGACAAAGAAACTGAAATACACAATGAGAAAAAGAGTTGCTTCATTAAATTGTGTTGGGAAAGCTAGATAGCTACAGGCAAAAGAGGCAAATTATACCATTTTCTCACACTATAAAGAAAAATCAACTCAAAAAGGATAAAACATTTAAATATAAGATCCCAAACATAAAACTTCTAAAAGAAATCAGAGACACTATGCTCTTTGAAAATTGTCTTAGCAATATTTTTTGAATTTGTCTCCTTAGGCAAGGGCAACAAAAACAAAAAATGAACAAACAGGACTGCATAAAACTAAAAATCTTGTAGAGTGATGGAAGCTATCAATAAAATGAAAAGGCAATTACTCAAAGGGAGAACATATTTGCAAAGTACAAATCTATTAAAGGGTTAATATGCAAAGAATATGAAGAAATCATACAACTCAATGCATTCAGTTCAGTCCCTTAGTTGTGTCCGACTCTTTGAGGCCCTATGGACTGCAACACACCAATCTTACCTGACCATCACCAACTACCAGAGCCTACTCAAACACATGTACAATGTGTCGGTGATACCATCCAGTTATCTCATCATCTGTCATCCCCTTCTGCTCCCACCTTCAATCTTTCCCAGCATCAGGGTCTTTTCAAATGAGTCATGTCTTATCAGGTGGCCAAAGTATTGCAGTTTTGGCTTCAGCATCAGTCCTTCCAATGAACACTCAGGACTGATTTCCTTTAGGATGAACTGGTCAGATCTCCTTGCTGCCCAAGAGACTCTCAAGAGTCTTCTCCAACACCACAGTTCAAACCATCAATTCTTCAGCTCTCAATTTTCTTCATAGTCCAATTCTCATATTCATACATGACTAATGGGAAAACCATAGCTTTGACTAGACAAACCTTGTTAACAAAGTAATGTCTCTGCTTTTAAATATACTGTCTAGGTTGGTTATAGTTTTTCTCCCCAAGTAGCAAGTATCTTTTCATTTCATGGCTGAAGTCACCATCAGCCATGATTTTGGAGCCCCCCAAAATAAAGTCTGTCACTGTTTCCACTGTTTCCTCATCTACTTCCATGAAGTGATGGGACCAGATACCATGATCTTCAGTTCAATTCAGTTCAGTTCAGTCATTCAGTCGTGCCTGACTCTTTGTGACCCCATAAATCACAGCATGCCAGGCCTCCCTGTCCATCACTGTCTTTCGGAGTTCACTCAGACTCACATCCATCGAGTCAGTGATGCCATCCAGCCATCTCATCCTCGGTCGTCCCCTTCTCCTCCTGCCCCCAATCTCTCCCAGCATCAGAGTCTTTTCCAATGAGTCAACCATTCCCATGAGGTGGCCAAAGTACTGGAGTTTCAGCTTTAGCATCATTCCTTCCAAAGAAATCCCAGGGTTGATCTCCTTTAGAATGGACAGGTTGGAGCTCAATGCAGTCCAAGGGACTCTCAAGAGTCTTCTCCAACACCACAGTTCAAAATCACGAACTCTTCAGTGCTCAGCCTTCTTCACAGTCCAGCTCTCACATCCATACATGACCACTGGAAAAACCATAGCCTTGACTAGACAGACCTTTGTTGGCAAAGTAATGTCTCTCCTTTTGAATATACTATCTAGGTTGGTCATAACTTTTCTTCCAAGGAGTAAGCATCTTCTAATTTCATGGCTGCAGTCATCATCTGCAGTGATTTTGGAGCCACCAAAAATAAAGTCTGACACTGTTTCCACTGTTTTCCCATCTATTTCCCATGAAGTGATGGGACCGGATGCCATGATCTTCGTTTTCTGAATGTTGAATATTAAGTCAACTTTTTCACTGTCCTCTTTCACTTTCATTAAGAGGCCCTTTAGCTCCTCTTCACTTTCTGCCATAAGGGTGGTGTCATCTGCATATCTGAGGTTATTGATATTTCTCCCAGAAATTTTGATTCCAGCTTGTGCTTCTTCCAGCACAGCATTTCTCATGATGTACTTTGCATAGAAGTTAAATAAGCAGGGTGACAATATACAGCCTTGACATACTCCTTTTCCTATTTGGAATCAGTCTGTTGTTCCATGTCCAGTTCTAACTGGTGCTTCCTGACCTGCATACAGATTTCTCAAGAGGCAGGTCAGGTGGTCTGGTATTCCCATCTCTTTCAGAAGTTTCCACAGTTTATTGTGATCCACACAGTCAAAGGCTTTGGCATAGTCAATAAAGCAGAAATAGATGTTTTTCTGGAACTCTCTGGCTTTTTCCATGATCCAGAGGATGTTGGCAATTTGATCTCTGGTTCCTCTGTCTTTTCTAAAAACAGCTTGAACATCAGGGAGTTCATGGTTCACGTATTGCTGAAGCCTGGCTTGGAGAATTTTGAGCATTACTTTACTAGCATGTGAGATGAGTACAATTGTGAGGTAGTTTGAGCATTCTTTGGCATTGCCTTTCGTTGGAATTGGAATGAAAACTGACCTTTTCCAGTCCTGTGGCCACTGCTGAGTTTTCCAAATTTGCTGGCATATTGAGTGCAGCACTTTCACAGCACCATCTTTCAGGATTTGAAACAGCTCAACTGGAATTCCATCATCTCCACTAGCTTTGTTCATAGTGATGCTTTCTAAGGCCCACTTGACTTCACATTCCAAGATGTCTGGGTCTAGGTTAGTGATCACATCATCATGATTATCTGGGTCTTGAAGATCTTTTTGTACAGTTCTTTTGTGTATTCTTGCCACCTCTTCTTAATATCTTCTGCTTCTGTTAGGTTCAGACCATTTCTGTCCTTTATCAAACCCATCTTTGCATGAAATGTTCCCTTGATATCTCTCATTTTCTTGAAGAGATCTCTAGTCTTTCCCACTCTGTTCTTTTCTTCTATTTCTTTGCATTGATCTCTGAAGATGGCTTTCTTATCTCTTCTTGCTATTATTTGGAACTCTGCATTCAGATGCTTCTGTCTTTCCTTTTCTCCTTTGCTTTTCACCTCTCTTCTTTTCACAGCTATTTGTAAGGCCTCCCCAGACAGCCATTTTGCTTTTTTGCATTTCTTTTCCATGGGGATGTTCTTGATCCCTGTCTCCTGTACAATGTCATGAACCTCATTCCATAGTTCATCAGTCACTCTATCTATCAGATCTAGGCCCTTAAATCTATTTCTCACTTCCACTGTATAATTATAAGGGACTTGATTTAGGTCATACCTGAATGGCATAGCACTTTTCCCTACTTTCTTCAATTTCAGTCTGAATTTGGAAATAAGATCTGAGCCACAGTCAGCTCCTGGTCTTGTTTTTGCTGACAGTGTAGAGTGTCTCCATCTTTGGCTGCAAAGAATATAATCAGTCTGATTTTGGTGTTGACCATTTGGTAATGTCCATGTGTAGAGTCTTCTCTTGTGTTGTTAGAAGAGGGTGTTTGCTATGACCAGTGCATTTTCTTGGCAAAACTCTATTAGTCTTTGCCCTGCTTCATTCCGCATTCCAAGGCCAAATTTGCCTGTTACTCCAGGTGTTTCTTGACTTCCTACTTTAGCATTCCAGTCCCCTATAATGAAAAGGACATCTTTTTGGGTGTTAGTTCTAAAAGGTCTTGTAGGTCTTCATATAACCGTTCTACTTTGGCTTCTTCAGCATTACTGGTTGGGGCATAGACTTGGATAACTGTGACACTGAATGGTTTGCCTTGGAGATGAACAGAGATCATCTTTCGTTTTTGAGATTGTATCCAAGTACTGCATTTTGGACTCTTTTGTTGACCATGATGGCTACTTCATTTATTCTGAGGGATTCCTGCCCACAGTAGTAGATATAATGTTCATCTGAGTTAAATTCACCCATTCCAGGCCATTTTAGTTCGCTGATTCCTAGAATGTCGATGTTCACCCTTGCCATCTCTTGTTTGACCACTTCCAATTTGCCTTGATTCATGGACCTGACATTCCAGGTTCCTATGCAATATTGCTCTTTACAGCATCAGATCTTGCTTCTATCACCAGTCACATGCACAACTGGTTATTGTTTTTGCTTTGGTTCCATCCCTTCATTCTTTCTGGAGTTGTTTCTCCACTGATCTCCAGTAGCATATTGGGTACCTACTGACCAGGGTAGTTCCTCTTTCAGTATCCTATCATTTTGCTTTTTCATGCTGTTCATGGGGTTCTCAAGGCAAGAATACTGAAGTGTCTTGCCATTCCTTTCTCCAGTGGACCACCTTCTGTCAGCCCTCTTCACCATGACCTGCCTGTCTTGGGTTCCCCCGTAGGCATGGCTTGGTTTCATTGAGTTAGACGAGGCTGTGGTCCTAGTGTGATTAGATTGACTAGTTTTCTGTGAGTATGGTTTCAGTGTGTCTGCCCTCTGATGCCCTCTCTCAACACCTACCATCTTACTTGGGTTTCTCTTACCTTGAGCACGAGGTATCTTTTGACAGCTGCTCCAGCAAAGCACAGCTGCTGTTTCTTACCTTGAACAAGGGCTATCTCCTTACTGCCGCCTTCCTGACCTTCAATGTGGGATAGCTCCTCTAGGCCCTCCTGCTCTTGCACAGCCACTGCTCCTCGGGTTGATCCTCCCGGCCACCAGCCCTGGCCTTGGGCGTGGGTGGCTCCTTTCAGCTGTTGCCCCTGGCCTCAGGCTTGAGCTCAGGGTGGCTCCTCAGCGTTATTGCCCCTGGCCTCAAGCTTGAGGTGGCTTCTTCCTGCCCCCCCGACCTCGGACATGGGGTGTCTCCACCCAGCCCCCCGACCTCGGACAACTGACTGAGGGGAAAACTGGATCTTATTCTTATTGGCAGGGCCATGTTTAGTAAATCTTTAATCCAATTTTCTGTTCTGTTGATGGGCGGGGCTGTGTTCCCTCCCTGTTGTTTGACCTGAGGCCGAGTTATAGTGGAGGTAAGGAAGATAATGGCGACCTCTTCAAAGGCCCCATGCAGGCACTGCTGCACTCAGTGCCCCACCTGCACTCAGGTGGCCCAGCAGCAGGCCATTGCCAACCCACGCCTCTGCTACAGACTCCTGGACACTCCAGAACAAGTCTGGATCAGTCTCTTGTGGGGTCACTGCTCCTTTCTCCTGAGTCCTGGTGCACACAAGCTTTTGTTAGTGTCCTCCAGGAGTCTGTTTTCTCAGTCCTGTGTGAGTTCTGACAGCTCTATGGTGGGCTTAATGGGGACCTCCTCCAAGAGGGCTTATGCAATACCCAGGTCAACTGCACCCAGAGCCCCTGCCCCTGCAGCAGCCCACTGCTGACACACTCCTCTGCAGAAGATATGCAAGCACAGTTCTGGCTGAATCTCTGTGTGGTTGCTGGGTTCTGGTGTGCACGAGGTTTGTTTGAGCCCTCTGAGCATCTCTGGTGGGCATGGAGCTTGATTCTAAATGTGGTTTTGCCCCTCCTACCATCTTTCTGGGTCTTTTCCTTTGTTCTTGAGGTATCTTTTTGGTGGGATCCAACATTCTCCTGTTGATGATTGTTCAGCTGTGAGGTGTAATTTTAGAGTTCTCACAGGAGAAGATAAGCACATGTCATTCTACTCCATCATGGAGCTGTAGATGTAATTACCAAGTCCACAACATGAACCAATTTCTGTGTGACTGCTCCAACATCATTTGGGTAACTTCACATTCAAGGGTTCTACATCTTGAAACAACCTCCAGCGGATTCTCTCCCAGGACTGCCCTCAGGGCACTGGGCCAGGATAAACTCCCTCTCCTAAGAGGCTCAGCTTTCTGGAGCACTGCCCAGATTCAGACCCATGTCCCCACAACTCTACACACAGCTGGGAGATGTGCCAGGACTAGTTCCCATCCTGTGCCCCAATCCAGCTCACCTCAGTACAACTCGATATCAAAAAAACAAACAATGTGACTTTTAAAATGGGCAGAGAACATGTATAAACATTCCTATAAAGACTATATACAAATGGTCAACATATACACAAAAAGATACTTAGTATCATTAAGTATGAGATAAATGCAATTTAAACCCCAATAAGATATCATCTGACATCTGTCAAAATGGTTATTATCAACAGTGTTTATGAGAATTTGGAAAAAAGGAACTCTCATGCACTATTGGTGGTCTGTAAAAGGTGTTTAAAGTAATGCTATTTCTCAGTATTTTTCCAAAGAAAACAAAAACACTAATTCAGATAGACATAAGCACGCCTATATTCATTGGAGTTTTGTTTACAATAAACAAGATACAGTAGTAACAATAAATGCCAACGAATAGAAAAATGGAAGAAAAAAAATTACTCCAGCCATAAAAAGAATGAAAACTCAAATGGTTTTTTGAAACTCAAATGGTCCCTGTACATTTTATGCTGTGAAATTAAGTCCAACAAAGAAAGATAAATAATGTATGATCACACATGTAAATCAAATAATAGCAAACAAACAAAAGAACAGAAGCAGAGTATAGATACAAAAAGCAAATAGGTAGTTTCTAGACGGATGGTTGACAGATGAAGAATGGCTGTGAGATTTAACCATGATTATTCTTGTTAGTGTTCAGTTGCTCAGTCATGTCCAACTCCTTGCAACCTCATAGACTGAAGCATGCCAGGTTTCCCTGTCCTTTACTATCTCCTAGAGTTTGCTCAAACTCATCTCCACTGAGTCAGTGACTCCATCCAATCCTCTTACCCTCTGTTGCCCTCTACTCTTCCTGCTCTCAATCTTTCCCAGCATCAAGGTCTTTTCCAATGAATTGGCTCTTCACATCATGTGGTCAAATTATTGGAGCTTCAGCATGAGTCCTTCCAGTGAGGGTTGAGGTCCTTTAGGATTGACTGATTTGATCTCCTTGAAGTCCAAGGGACTCTTAGGAGTCCTCTTCAGCACCACAGTTTTAAAGCATCAATTCTCCAGTGCTGAGACTTCTTTATGGTCCAGCTCTTACACTCATACATGACTACTGAAAAAGCATAGCTTTGACTAGATGGACCTTTGTTGACAAAGTCATGTTTCTGCTTTCTAATACTCTGTCTACATTTATCATAGCTTTTCTTTCAAGGAACAAGCATCTTTTAATTTTGTAGCTGCAGTCAGTTTCTGCAGTGATTTTGGAGCCTAAGAAAATAAAGTCTGTCACTGTTTCCTCTTTTTCTCCATCTATTAGCCATGAAGATATGGGAACAGAAGCCATGATTTTCATTTTTTGAATGCTGTTTTAAACCAACTTTTCACTCTCCTCTTTCACCTTCATCAAGAGGCTCTTTAGTTCTTCTTCACTTTCTGTCATTAGGGTGGTGTCAGCTGCATATCTGAGGTTATTGATATTTCTCCCAGCAATCTTGATTCCAGCTTGAGATTCATCCAGGCTGACATTTCACATGATGTAATGGGCATGTAAGTTAAGTAAGCAGGGTGACAATATACAGCCTTCACATATTCCTTTCCCAATTTTGAAGCAGTTCATTGTTCCATGTCTGATTCATTTTTACTGTATTTTAATGTCAATTCACTAAGTTGTACACCTGTCAGTTAGTTCGGTCTCTCAGTCATGTCTGATTATGTGCAACCCCATGGACTGCAGCACCCCAGGCGTCCCTGTCCACAATTCCCAGCGCCTACTCAAACTCATGTCCATTGAGTTGGTGATTACATCCAATCATCTCATCCTGTCGTCCCCTTGTTCTCCCACCTTCAATCTTTCCCAAAATCGGGGTCTTTTCCAAGGAGTTGTTTCTTCACATCAGGTGACCAAAGTATTGGAGTTTTAGCTTTAGCATCAGTCCTTCCACTGAATATTCAGAACTAATTTCCTTTAGGATTGATTGGGTACATCTCCTTGCAGTCCAAAGGGCTCTCAAGAGTCTTCAACACCACAGTTCAAAAGCATCAGTTCTTCAGCACTCAGCTTTCTTGTACATCTGAAATCAATGTAATACTGTACATACATTATACTTCAATTTCAAAGAAAATTTTTAATCTACCCCTTGAAGAAATTCCCATTAAAAAAAAAAAAACTAAAGAACCCAAGCAAATACTACAGCATAATATGGAAAAATATAGTAAAGATGAAAGCAAATTGCTGAAAAATGAGTCATAATCCACTGGGGGAAAAAACTGGGAGATGACATTGAAGGCACCTGAAATATGCCAGAGCAGAGCACCAAGAAGGAACTGCTTGTATAGGGAAGCAAGTGATTGTGTTTGGAGTATAGGGGAAATGAGAAGATGGTCAAGGCAAATTGAATACAGGTTACAAAGGATCTCATAGGGTTTACTAGGTAGATTTTTTTTTAAAACATTTTTTCATTTGTTTATATATTTTTGATAAAATATTATGGCTTCCCTGGTGGCTCAGATGGTAAAAAATCTGCCTGCAATGCAGAAGACCCAGGTTCAGTCCCCATGTCAGGACGATCCCCTGGAGAAGGAAATGTCTACCCAATCTTGCATATACAAAAGTTGCATGATTATTTGATAATACATACACAGTGCAAAGATTACTGAAGTCAAGCTAACTAACATATTATCATTTTACATGGATACAGTTTGCGGGGTGATAGTTACTTTCAGTATATCCCTTCTGTTTAGTACAATGTTGTAAAGTGTAGTCATTCTGCCTAGATGTGAAATCCGTACATAGCTTCAATTGTGTGTCCTTTGACTCACATCTCACCATCTTCTCTGTCCCATCTCCTGGTGACCACCAGTCCATCCTCTGCTTCTAAGAGATTTTTTTTTTTTTTTTTTTTAGTTTCTACACATAAATGATACCATGCATTATTTATCTTTCTCTGTCTGACTTATTTCACTATGTATAATATCCTCCATATTGATACATACTGTCATAGAAAGCAAGATTGATATATTCATCATGGAATAGAGTATGAAAATTTCTCAAAAAAATAAAAATAGAACTGCCATATGATCCAGTAATCCCACTGTTTGGAAAGAAATTCATATTAGGGTCTCAGAGAGATATCTTCACTCTCATGTTCATTGCAGCATTATTCACAGGAGTCAATATATGGAAATAACTATCAATTTATGGGTAAAAAAAAATGAAGAATATGTTACTTAAATAATTGCTATAGTATTCAGCCATGAGAATCTGTGTATGTATTCAGTCTCTAAGTCATCTCACTTCACAACCCCATGGACTGCAGTACTCCAGGTTTCTCTGTCCCTCATTATCTCCTGGAGTTTGCCCAAATTCATGTCCATTGACTTGGTGATGCCATCCAATAATCTCATCTTCTTTTGCCCTCTTCTCTTTCTGCTTTCAATCTTTCCCAGAATTGGGTCTTTTCCAATGAGTCAGCTCTTGTCATCAGGTGGCCAGAGCACTGGAGATTCAGCTTTGGCATCAGTGTTTCCAATGAGTATTCCAAATCCAATGGGTTGATTTCCTGTAAGACTGACTGCTTTAATCTCCTTGTAGTCCAAGGGAATCTCAAGAGTCTTCCCCGGCACTACAGTTTGAAAGCATCAATTCTTTGGTACTCTGCCTTCTTTATGGTCCAGCTCTCACAACCATGAGAGCCAACTAGTTTTAAATTTATCGTAGATTTTAGATACGACTGAATCTTTTAATCTAATAAACTTTGTATTTTAAAATTATCACTCTTATAACAACTTAAAGAATGGACTTGAAAGTTGGATGGACTAGTGACTAAGTAGAGTAACAAATGAGTTATTGTTTCTAATCTTTATTTTTTATATTTCTTGTATACCAGCATATGATTTCATTTATCTGACATCTACATAACAAATACTATTTTTTTTATTGTCCTGTATGTTCTAAGCTCAGTAAAAGTCCCTGTACCATGAAGCTTATACTTTAGTGGGAAAACAACACAAGAAGCAAGTAAATATGCAATGTGATACTGATAAGTTGTTTATCAAATGTACTTATACTTTGACATGAAACATGATATGAACTTAAGTTGGGAATTCATAGTCTTCTTTTTTTTTTAGAGTTTGAGAAGTTTAACTGATTGACTACAGTTTAATTTTTCTTTCCTTTTGGAAATTTTCACAGTATTGTCAGCTATTAGAATAACAGTCTTTAAATTTTGACTGTCCTATGTAAAATATAGACAAATATCAATCCAGTGAGCTTGCTATTTCATGTTAACACCAAAGAGGGGAATCTAACTGCTTCAGGAAAGGCATATTTATCCTGTCTTTTCTCTTATTTAAGACACTTCATTTTTTCTGTTCTTAAAAAATAATTTTAAATTTAATCATTTGAACAAATGTAAAGGGTTTACTCAGAAAAACAATCCTTATTTATGAAGATTGAGTGTCTACTTAGATCTATGTTATCTCTCTGAATCTACTTGGTAGAAATCCTATACTCCAATACCAAACTATTTGAAGTATGAAAAAACAAATAAGATCAAATTCAAGGGAAATACTCTGTTAAAAGAAAGCGAAATAAAATAAATCTTTATGTAAATCACTTCAGTTCAATTCAACAAAACCATGGACTGCAGCATGCCAGGCTTCCCTGTCTATCACCAATTCCTGGAGTTTACTATCTATCTATCTAGTCCATCGACTCCATGATGGCATTCAACCATTTCACTCTCTTGCCCCCTTTCACAAAATAATGTCTCTTATTTTTATTATGCTGTCTAGGTTGGTCACAACTTTTCTACCAAGAAACAAGACTTAATTTCACAGCTGAAGTCACTATTTGCAATGATTTTGGAGACCCCAAAAATAAATTCTGCCACTGTTTCCACTCTTTCCCCATCTATTTGTCATGAAGTGATGGGACCAGATGCCATAATTATAGTTTTCTGAGTGTTGAGTTTTAAGCCAACTTTTTCACTCTCCTCTTTCACTTTAATCAAGAGGCTTTTTAGTTCTTCTTCACTTTCTGCCTTAAAGGTGGTGTCACCTGCATATCTGAGGTTATTGATATTTCTCCTGGCAATCTTGATTCCAGCTTGTTTCATCCAGCCCAGCATTTTGCATGAGGTACTCTGCATGTAAGTTAAATAAACAGGATGACAATATACAGCCTTGACATACTCCTTTCTCTATTTGGAACCAGTCTGTTGTTTTTATTCATGTAAACAAGTTTACACATTTAGTTAATCACAATTTTAATCTGTAGAATATACTAAGATGCATATTTTTTTATTTTTATATAAATTTCTTTTAATTGGAGGTTAATTACTTTACAATATTGTATTGGCTTTGCCACACATCAACATGAATCCGCCACAGGTATACACATGTTCCCCATCCTGAACCCCCCCCTCCCTCCTCCCTCCCCGTACCATCCCTCTGGGTTGCCCCAGTGCACCAGCCGCAAGCATCCAGTGTCATGCATTGAACCTGGACTGGCTATTCGTTTCATATATGATATTATACATGTTTCAATGCCATTCTCCCAAATCATCCCACCCTCTCCCTCTCCCTCAGAGTACAAAAGACTGTTCTATATATCTGTGTCTCTTTTGTTGTCTGGCAAACAGGGTTATCATTACCATGTTTCTAAATTCCATACATATGTGATAGTATACTATATTGGTGTTTTTCTTTCTGACTTACTTCATTCTGTATAACAGACTCCAGTTTCATCCACCTCATTAGAATTGATTCAAATGTATTCCTTTTAATGGCTATGTAATACTCCAT
This sequence comes from Nanger dama, assembly GCA_917880005.1. Classification (NCBI taxonomy): domain Eukaryota; kingdom Metazoa; phylum Chordata; class Mammalia; order Artiodactyla; family Bovidae; genus Nanger; species Nanger dama. The sequence goes on along the minus strand of CAKJTW010000014.1, from coordinate 1,871,177 downwards.
TGTGTATATGTACCACAGCTTTCTTATCCATTCATCTGCTAATGGACATCTAGGTTGCTTCCATGTCCTAGCTATTAGAAACAGTGCTGCGATAAACATTGGGGTACACGTGTCTCTTTCAGTTCTGGTTTCCTCAGTGTGTATGCCCAGCAGTGGGATTGCTGAATCATAAGGCAGTTCTATTTCCAGTTTTTAAGAAGTCTCCACACTGTTCTCCATAGTGGCTATACTAGTTTGCATTCCCACCAACAGTGTAAGAGGGTTCCCTTTTCTCTACACCCTCTCCAGCATTTATTGCTTGTAGACTTTTGGATCACAGCCATTCTGACTGGCATGAAATGGTACCTCATTGTGGTTTTGATTTGCATGTCTCTGATAATAAGTGATGTTGAACATCTTTTCATGTGTTTGTTAGCCATCGGTATGTCATCTCTGGAGAAATGTCTATTTAGTTCTTTGGCCCCTTTTTTGACTGGGTCATTTATTTTTCTGGAATGGAGCTGCAGGTGTTGCTTGTATGTTTTTGAGAATAGTTGTTTGTCAGTTGCTTCATTTGCTATTATTTCTCCCATTCTGAAGGCTATCTTTTCACCTTGCTTATAGTTTCCTTTGTTGTGCAGAAGCTTTTAAGTTTAATTAGGTCCCATTTATTTTTGCTTTTATTTCCAATATTCTGGGAGATAAGTCATAGAGGATCCTGCTGTGATGTATGTCAGAGAGTGTTTTGCCTATGTTTTCCTCTAGGCATTTTATAGTTTCTGGTCTTATGTTTAGATCTTTAATCCATTTTGAGTTTATTTTTGTGCATGGTGTTTTAAAATGCATGATCAAAAATATTGCTAGCTGAAGTATTAGACACTGAGATGTTGTCACAAAAAGATGACCATAATTCTCAAAAATATCCCTCAAGTAGTTTCAGTTAAGTTCAATTCACTTGCTCAGTCATGTCTAACTGTTTGCGATCCATGGACTGCAGCATGCCAGGCTTCCCTGTCCATCACGAACTCCTAGAGTTTACTCAAACTCATGTCCATTGGGTCAGTGATGGCATCCAACCATCTCATCCTCTGTCATCCCCTTCTCCTCCCAACTTCAACCTTTCCCAGCATCAGGATCTTTTCAAATGAGTTGGTACTTTGCATGAGTTGGCCAAAGTGTTGGCCTTTCAGCCTCAGCATCAGTCCTTCTAATGAATATTCAGGACTGATTTCCTTTAGAATGGACTGGTTGGATTTCTGTGCTGTCCAAGGGAATCTTAAGAGTATTCTTCAACATCACAGTTCAAAGGCATCAGTTCTTTGGCACTGAGCTTTCTCTATACTACAACTCTCACATCCTTACCAGAGAAGGCAGTGCCAACCCAGTGTTCTTGCCTGGCAAATCCTAGGGATGGCAGAGCCTGGTGGGCTTCCGTCTGTGGGGTCACACAGAATTGCACACGATTGAAGCGACTTAGCAGCAGCAGCAGCACATCCATACATGACTACTGGAAAAAGCACAGAGTTGACTAGAAGAACCTTTGTTGGCAAAGTAATGTCTTTGCCTTTTAATATACAGTCTAGGTTTGTCATAACTTTTCTTCCAAGGAGCAAGTGTTTTTTGTTTGTTTGTTTTTAATTTCATGGGTGCAATCACCATCTGCAGTGATTTTGGAATCCAAAAATAGTTTCTCACTATTTCCATTGTTTTCCCATCTAATTAGCATGAAGTGTTGGGACTAGATGCGATGATCTTAGTTTTCTGAGTGTTGAGCTTTAAGCCAACTTTTTCACTCTCCACTTTCACTTTCGTCAACAGGCTTTTTAGTTCCTCTTCACCTTCTGTCATAAGGGTGATGTCGTCTGCATATCCGAGTTTATTGATATTTCTCCTGGCAATATTGATTCTACCTTATGTTTCATCCAGCCCAACGTTTCTCATGATGTACTCTGCATATAAGTTAAATAAGCAGAGTGACAATATACATCCATGACATATGCCTTTCCCAATTTGGAACCAGTATGTTGTTCCATGTTCAATTCTAACTTGCTTATGGACCCGCACACAGATTTCTCAGGAGGCAGGTAAGGGGGTCTGGTATTCCCATCTCTTTAGGACTTTCCCACAGTTTGTTGTGATCCACACAGTCAAAGGCTTTGGCATAGTCAATAAAGCAGAAGTAGAGGTATTTGGAGAACTCTCTTGCCTTTTGATGATCCAACAAGTGTTAGTAATTTGATCTCTGGTTCCCCTGCCTTTCTAAATCCAGTTTGAACATCTGAAAGGTCATTGTTCACATACTATTGATGCCTGGCCTGGAGAATTTTGAGCATCACTTTGCTAGCATGTGAGATGACTGCAATTGTCTGGTAGTTTTAGCATTCTTTGGCATTGCCTTTCTTTGTAATTGGAATAAAAACTGATATTCTCCAGTCCTGTGGCCACTGCTGAGCTATCCAAATTTGCTGGCATATTGAGTGCAGCACTTTCACAGCATCATCTTTCAGGATTTGAAACAGATCAACTGTAATTCCATCACCTCCACTAGCTTTGTTCATAATGACATTTCCTAAGGACCACTTGAATTTGCATTCTAGAATGTCTGGCTCTAGGTGAATGATCACACCATGGTGATTATCTGGGTCTTGAAGATATTTTCTGTATAGTTTTTCTGTGTGTTCTTGCCACCTCTTCTTAATATCTTCTGCTTCTGTTAGGTCCATACCATTTATGTCCTTTATTGAGCACATCATTCATGAAAATAGTCCCTTGGTATCTCTAATTTTCTTGAAGAGATCTCTAGTTTTTCCCATTCTATTGTTTCCTCTATTTCTTTGCATTGATCACTGAGGAAGGCTTTATTTTCTCTCCTTGATATTCTTTGGAACTCTGCATTCAAATGGCTTTATCTTTCTTTTTCTCTTTTGCCTTTCACGTCTCTTCTCAGCTATTAGTAAGCCCTCCTCATACAATTATTTTGCCTTTTTGCATTTCTTTTTCTTGAGGATCATCTTGATCCCTGTCTCATGTACAATGTTTCAAACCTCTGTCCATAGTTCTTCAGGCACTCTGTCTATCAGATATAATCCCCTTGAATCTATTTCTCACTTCCACTGTACAATCATAAGGGATTTGATTTAGGTCATACCTTAATGGTCTAGTGGTTTCCCCTATTTTCTTCAGTTTGAGTCTGAATTTGGTAATAAGGAGTTTGTGATCTGAGCCACAGTCAGCTCCCAGTCTTGTTTTTGTTGACTGTATAGAGCTTCTCCATCTTTGTCTGCAAGGGACATAATCAATTTTATTTTGATATTGACCATCTGGTGATGTCCATGTGTAGTGTCTTCTCTAGTATTGTTGGAAGAGGGTGTTTGCTATGACCTTTTTTCTTGGCAAAACTCTATTAGCCTTTGACCTGCTTCATTTTGTACTCCAAGGCCAATTTTGCCGGTTACTCTAGGTACCCCTTGGCTTCTACTTTTGCACCCAGTCCCCTATAATGAAAAGGATGCTTTTTTTGGGTGCTAGCTCTAGGTGGCCTTATAGGTCTTCATAGAACCGTTCAGCTTCAGCTTCTTCAGCATTACTGATCAGGGCATAGACTTGGATTACTGTGATATTGAATGGTTTGCCTTGGAAATGAACCGAGATCTTTCTGTCATTGTTGAAATTGCATCCAAGTATTGCATTTCGAACTCTTGTTGACTATGATAGCTACTCCATTTCTTCTAAGGGATTCTTGCCCACAATCATCTGTTCACCCATTCCAATACAGTTTAGTTCACTGATTCCTAAAATGTCAATGTTCATTCTTGCCATCTCCTGTTTAACCATTTCCAATTTGCCTTGATCAATAGACCTAGCATTCCAGGTTCCTATGCAATATTACTCTTTACAGTATCAGACTTTACTTATATCACTAGTCAAGTCCACAAATGGGTGTTGTTTTTGCTTTGGCTCTGTCTCTTCATTCTTTCTGGAGTTATTTCTTCACTGATCTCCAGTAGCATATTGGACAGGTACTCACCTGGGGAGTTCTTGTTTCAGTAGGTTAGTTATTACTGTGGATAAAATTATTAACACTGAAGAGAAATAAGAAAGTGCCACTGAAACAGCTGAAGTCTCTAATGTATGTAGAAGTTAAAGAGATGAGTGAAGAGTAATGCTATAGGAAGGATATCCTTAAACAACTTATAAAACTCTATCAGAATTTCATACTATATTTTGCTCTTGGGATTTTGGTGCACATGCATGTGTGCTCAGTCAGTCATGTCTGACTCTTTACAATCCCATGGCCTGTATCCCTCCAGTCTCCTCTGTCCATGGAGTCTTTCAGGCAAGAATACAGGAGTGAATTGCCATTTCCTCTTCTGGGTTATCTTTCCAACTCAGAGATGGAACCTACGTCTCCTGTGTCTCTCTTCTTGGCAGGCAGATTCTTTACCACTAGGTCACGTGGGAAACCAATTCAGTGGAGGTTAGCATAAAGTCTCTAAAAATTCCTACAACAAAGAAACCTCTTAAATCCTATTTAACTAAGTCTTTTCAGCAAAAGTGGCCACGAAATTTTTTTCAAACACTTTTTACATTTCACTTCACAAGAAAATAAGGAAAATAAAATATGTCCTAAAGCATAAGGCAAGTTTTGAATTAAGGAAAGTAAAAGAGCAAAAATGTTCAGATGATAATATTTCAATGAATATGATAAAATATAGAAGTAAGTGGTTGGTGGTTTACACATGGATAAGTTACACAAGTATTGCTTGATTATTAGTTCACAAAATCTCAACATTATAGAGTCACAGAATCGGACTTTCAGGTTGGCTGGATTTAAAGGCCATGCATTCCATGAAAACTATGTTCTTATGTTGCTTTCTACTAAGCAGAATATCTTATTTCATGAGATCTCCCTAACTAGACATATCATCAATGAATAAATATATAACTTGAGGGGGAAGTAGGGATGGAAATAAAGTTTATATTCAAATTCACATATTTTCACATATGCATTACAGGGATATATGAAGGAATATGAAGGAACCTATATGCAGATCAAAAAGCAACAGTTAGAATTAAGCACTGAACAACATGAAAGAACATTTGATGAACTGCATACCAAATATGTTCAAGATGAAACCAAGCTGTTCAAACATGGAGAAACAGACCCCTTAGAGGGAAGAATCAAAACCTTGTGTGACCAGGACCCAAGAGAAAGGAGCAGTGATTCCCCCAAGAAACTAAACCAGACTTGCCTATGAGTGTCCAGGAGTCTCTGGCTTGACTTGGGTATACGGTGACCTGCCACAGGGTCAGGGGCATTGAATGCAACAGTCCTGGGAGCCGTGGGGCATGCTGGCATAAGTCCTTTTGAAGGAGGTCACCATTATCATAACTACTGCTACCATAGTTTGGCCTCAGCCAAATTGAACTGGGTTCAATTGCTGTGTTGGGAAGATACCCTGGAGGAGAACATGGCAACTCACTCCAGGATTCTTGCCTGGAGAATCCCCCATGGACAGAGTAGCCTGGTGGGTCCATGAGGTGGCAAAGAGTCAAACATGACTAAGCTACTAAGCACAGCACAGTACATAAGCATTTTATTCTTGTAAAGATGGACTTCTTTGAAAGAGTATGATTAATATGACTTGTATATGCTTCAGAACACAAACAGACTCAAAGAGTTCATTATTCTTTCTTTGCTTCCTCTGTCTTTTAAGAAGATGAAAAGAATGATAATGAAAATCCTTTACTCACATTTTTCTGTCCCTATGAAAGCCCATAGTAAATCATTCCAACCAAGTCCTCACCCTGGGCATTGTTTTCTCTTAACAACTTGGCCAAGCACACTTGTATAAAGGCATTGCCAGTTTATATTGATATCATTCACCTCAAGCTGTTTATTTTCCCTCATTATATAAAAAAAAAAAACATCAGAAATGCAGAGACACGATATTTAGTTTGCATCCAATCAAATCACTCAGATTTATTTTTGCTTTAAAAGATAGTCTTCACTTTGGTTGTGATAATGAAATTCATGAAAAACTATACCCATAATATTGTTGGTTTTACAAAATCATTAAAAAACAAAACAAACTTTGGACAAATGACCCTCTATGTGTAGGACACTTTACTATGGAGTATAACTTCGGGTACTTTCCACAAAGATATTTCCTTCTACTTCTAGATTCTTGGCAGAGAGACCAAAATCTGGCCTTATGCTATGGGTACACAGGCTTAGGGTGGTGAGTGTGCAAAGGCAATGAGGCCTTTGCAACAGTTTATCTAGAACATTTTTTTTTTCCTCAGCCAGGATCTGGTTCAGCAAAAATGATATTCTCTCTAGCATCATCAACCAAGTAAATAAATCTTAAGATTTCTGCTCCTTGAGCTCTTAGCTTCCAGATTATTGGGATGCATCAAAGCTCTACAAGGTCTTTTCTGCCAGGATTTATATCACTTTCAGTTCTTTGTGGTTTTGTTAAGTCCTCATCTCTTAAAAATATATTACAAAAGCTTTTATTTATTACAGATTTTTGCTAGGCAATCTAGAATAAAAAGTTATTTTTTTCATGAAGACACCTGGTGCAGAATTTCCACTGGTCTCATATTTTTCTAACATTCATAAGTGCTTTTACTTTAAAATAAATTTAATAAAAATTAGAGGTTATTGACTAAAGCCACACAGAGATTGCAAGCTGAGAAACAAGAGGCAGGATGATACATGGGCTTAAAAAGATCTTGTAAAATGCTTAAATAGCCACACCAGAGAAAAGTTGTAGTGAATCAGCAAGAAATACATAACAGATTTCTCAGTTCAGTTCAGTTGCTCAGCTGTATCCTACTCTTTGCGACCCCATGAATCCAGCATGCCAGGCCTCCCTGTCCATCATCAACACTAACCATGCTGAGATTAAATAGCAGGAATCTCTACTAAGAGTCAGTAATAGATTATACAGTTTCCCACATGAGTACCAACCATCCTTGATAATTCTCTTTGTACAGGCTGTACCGGAAATTCCCAGAGAATAAGACCTCTCCAATCTGCTCAACCTATGCTAAATCACTCAGATTCACATTACCCAATAACATGAGTAATTAAACTGCTTATTTACTGAACTTTTATGCTCCAGTATATCTGTTGCTTGGCATCATCTTTATGGTCATACTGTCAAGGGAAGTTCAGTTTTAGATAAACTATGGACTCATAAATTTGGCAATATAAAACAAATAGAAATGCTAAATAAAATATTATAAATGCATAGCAGAATTTCCAAGAAAGTAAAGAAAATCTTTAGGAACCAAGAATGAAAGATGTCTGTGCCTAAGGAAGTTGTCAGATTGGGTAGTTTGAGAATTTAATGCTCATCCAGGAACAGGAACTTTTGCTCAGTCAAGGTAATAAGTTAGATCTTAAGTCCCTTACAGAGCCAGACTATTAAAGGGCAACACTTTAATAAAGAGAAAGAATAGTAAAGGGGATGACATAGGATGAGATAGTTGGATGGTATCACTGACTCAATGTGTGTGACGTATTTTTCTGTCTTGGCCTGGGTTTAATGTAGGGAGGGCGATATCCTTGTGAGAATTTGCCTTCACAGCTTTCTTTAGGCAGAGTACAGTTTGAATTTATAGGACATACTGTGATCTGAGAATCTGGAAACTGAGAAATTATCATAAAAGTGGCCCTCAGTTACTGAAACCAACATTACAATATCAGTTAGAAACAAAAATAAATTTTAATGGATAGTATAAGGGATACAATCCTCAAAATTAGAAAACATAAAAATGCTGAACAAATTAAATAAAAATTAAAAAGTAAAAATGCAAGCTCATTGTAATTAAACTGTAGATTCTTTAATACAAAGAAAAAGGTCTGTCTCACATACAGGGTTATTGTTACTATCTTTCTAAATTCCATATATATGCATTAGTATACTGTATTGGTGTTTTTATTTATGCATTGGTGTTTTTATAGATGCATTAGTATACTGTATTGGTGTTTTTATTTCTGGCTTACTTCACTCTGTATAATCGGCTCCAATTTCATCAAAAGAGACACAGATGTATAGAACAGTATTTTGGACTCTGTGGAAGAGGGAGAGGGTGGGATGATTTGGGACAATGGCATTGAAACATGTATAATATCATATAAGAAACGAACCGCCAGTCTAGGTTTGATGCAGGATACAAGCTGCTTGGGGCTGGTGCACTGGGATGACCCAGAGGGATGGTATGGGGAGGGAGGTGGGAGGGGGATTCAGGATTGGGAACACATGTACACCCATGGCAGATTCATGTTGATGTATGGCAAAACCAATACAATATTGTAAAGTAATTAGCCTCCAATTAAAATAAATAACTTTAAAATTAAATAAATAATAAAAAATAAAAAGGTCTTAGATGTAATTTAAAAAAGGGGGATGAGCAGAGACTCCATTTCACCAATAACCATGTATGCAAAATTCTGTTTTCCAACACAATTTATATATTCTGGATTTAAAATAAAAGTTGAGGAGTCAAGATAGTGGAGAGGTAGGAGGATGTTGTTTTTCTTTCACCATAAATGCATCAAGAATACATCTACACATGGAACAATTCTTGCAAAGCACCTGATAAACACTAGTAGAGGAACTCAGACACCAAAAAGGCGAGAAAGCTCCCCATGTAAACATGTAATATGGGAGAAAGAAGAAAGGACAAAGAAGAGGAGAGGAAATGAGATAGCACCAACACTCTTGAGGGGGTAGAAGTAGAGGAGTGGATCCCCCATATGGGAAAGCCCTCTCAGCAGAAAAAGATGAGCTAGGACAGAAGGGAGGATTCAAGAGCTTGGAGGTGAGCACAGCAACCAGTCTTTTGTAGGCAGAGTAGAATAAGAGCTACACAGAGGGTGCAAACACAGCCCTCCTATCCCAGGCAGAGACATTTGTACCCAATGTGGTCAGGGCCTGGGTGCTGAAAAATGGGATTTTTTTCAGTACCCTCCAAGGGGAGGACTACTGTTAGCTGGAGAAGAGACAGACTTAGGGAATGGGAAAGAAGAGCTCTGCAACTGAGAATGCTCCTGGAGGAAACACAAACTGCCGGGGTCCAGCCCTGGTGGATCCAGGGTGATTTGAAGGGGAGACGGATAGGCGAGGAAAAACTTATTTATTTAGAAATATAAGATTAGGAAATAATAATATAGTAGGAAAATTAGTGGAGGAAAGATGCTGAATAACTTGGTTTCTGTGGAAAACCAATAAAACTTCGAGACAAGAAGTTTGCATCATCTACATTAGGCCACCGGCATCCTCTTGAATAGCGGAGGTGCCCTGCCTTGGGCTCCCCCTCACGTGGATCTTAAAACCCGGGCAAGTAAGTAGACATGGCGAGCCTCCACGCCCCAGATGGGAATTCAGCCAGAAATTAGAGTAAAGAGGAGACATGAGGGAAACCAGTCCAACAACTGGCCCAGCCTCTATTGTCTAGAAAGGCCTTTTATACCTTTTGATTGTACATAGAGATCAATGGGTAACATAAAGTTATGCAGCATCAGCAGCCCTGACTCATCAAAACCAGGCTTTCTCTCTGCATACCTAATTGTATACACAAATCATAGGTGATTTGCATCATCTTCTAGCCAGAGGGCCAATAAACATTTTACAGCCTTTTTTTTCTGATAAGGGTTTGTCAACCAGAAGACTTATTTGTGTTGATCTTTCCAAAGTCTGGTGCCACTCTCAGAAAGCACTAAATAAAGTTACATTCTTACATAGCAAGGACACAAGACGAGTGCAGTGATATTTAACAAAGAAAAGTAATTAACTCAAAAGTCTAGTGTTGCTAACATCAAAACTACTACATTCCTATTTCTATATCTCTACTACATTGATTAATATCCTTCAGGTGTGTAAAAGATAAATAATATGGAGGCCTGGCAGCAGTCATTGAGTCAACGGTGAAAACCTGTCACCAATATAATTTTTAGCTCTTAGAAAAGGCTCTGTATCTTTTAGATGCTTTAAGCTGTGTGTCTCTCCCAGTTGAGGGGCTGTAAACTATTACAAGGTGTAAAAGTCTCTAACTCTCAGGCAAGTTAGGGAGCCATCAAGAGGGATTTTAAGCCGAGACATTCTTTTGCAGGAGACTGTTAACTGAAGCCCTGAGTTAACTCTTTCCAGAGAAAGTCAGAAGAGTGGAAAGCACAGTACAATAAAATCAGGCTGACTCTTGTTTTGTTTTGTGTTTTTTTTTTTTTTTTTTTTTGGGGGGTAAGATGTTCCGGAAAACTCAAGGGGAACCCCTGAAGCTAGATCATGCCTTTGTGTTTTGTCTGACTTCCTTCCTCATGACCATTGCCAAGGGCAGAATTCTTCACGCTGGCTCCCGGCAACAAACCACCATAAATATGAAGCACAATTGTTGTTCAGTTGTTCAGCCATGTCCAACTCTTTGCAAGCCTTGCATGGACTGCAGCACACCAGGTTTCCCCATCCTTCACCATCTCCTGCAACTTGCTCAAACTCACGCCCACTGAGTCAGTGATGTCATTCAGCCATCTCATCCTATGTCGTCCCCTTCTCCTCCAACCTTCAATCTTTCCCAGCATCAGAGTATTTTGTCATGAGTGAGCTCTTTTCATCAGGTGGCTTAAGTATTGGAGTTTCAGCTTCAGCATCAGTCCTTCCAATAAATATTCAAGATTAATTTCCTTTAGGATTGACTGGTTTAACTTCTTGCAGTCCAAGGGACTTTCAAGTGTCTTCTCCAACACCACAGTTCAAAAACATCAGTTCTTCAGTGCTCAGCCTTCTTTATGATACAATTTTCAAATTCATACATGACTACCGGAAAAACCATAGCTTTGACTAAATGGACCTTTGTCAGCAAAGTAATGTCTCTGCTTTTTAGCATGCTGTCTAGGTTGATCATAACTTTCTTTCCGAGGAGCAAGTGTTGAGTGATGCACAGACAGAAGGGCTGCCACTGCAGCTTCTCTCCCCATACACTGGCACCTGCCTTTCCTGGGCAACAGGAAAGGGTCTTACCAAGGCCAGCTCCCTCTTGCTTGCAGCCACTGAAATCCCACATATCCCATCCCCACTAGGGAAGATTCTTGAGCTCTGGAACATCCTTGAGAGTATATACTTGTGGGTGGCCCACTTGCAGATATTGAGCTGAAACCTCAGCTGAGCCCCAGAGACATTACAATTAAGGAAGAAAAGCTGAAATATCTCCTCATAAATCATGGTATTACACCCCTGTGACTGGCTTTGTAAACTTAGTGCCTGCAGAACATCTGAACAGTTAATGAGTGTTCTTGCAGGTGAGATGGGTCTAGCTTTAGCAGTTGGATTTTGTAAGTATATATATGCAAGGAATGGGCCAGGTCAGAATCTGAGCTGTCCCCATAGAGCTCACAGTGGGTCCAGATCTATAATTACAGCAATCCTAGGACTTGACTTCAGTGTATATATGCTGGTGTCCTGGGTGAAAACAATGTCTGACAGGCACCAGGGTCAATTGCCAGCATACCCATTATTAAGGTGGAGCCAAGAGCATTACCAACAATAGACTAACTTGTGAGCTCATACAATGAGTGAAAGGTGACACGATAAAACACACTTTCAGGTGAAAAAACTCCAGAGGAGGAATTCTCAGTGGCTTCTCTCCCAGGGGAAGTGCTCCAATCCCACCTACCTCACACTGCAGATCAGAAACCCAGCCAAAAGACAGATCTGAGGGCCTCTATTCAGCCGAATAGGGAGCAGACACTACCTTTGATGAGTGCTGACAAACAGAGCAAAGGAGAAGTTCTGCTCAACATCCAGGGAAGGTGCCAGTCACCACAACATCAGTCAAATACCTTATCAAGTTAATAATGGCAAGTGTATGCTGAGGAGAGGTGGTGGACATCTATATTATAAACAGCTCTCTCTCACACACACACAAACACAAAGTTAAACCCAAGCAGACTTCACAGGAATGTTCCCACATAAAAATAACACTTCAAGACTGTCTGAAGGTCTAGAGTTACAAGAAGGAACCCCTGAAGCATTTAGCTTTGAAGACCAGCAGGATTTGAGGGCAAGAGACCCATAGGGTTGGGGGAAGCAGATACTCAGTTCTTGGAGGGCACACAGAACTTATCACAGACACTCGTACTCAACACACACACAAAAACCTGCAGATGAACTGGTGTTATATTAATTTATGTGAATTGAAAAGTTTCCTGGAGAGGCAGAAGTCGGCTGTAGTTCACCAGAGAGATGAGGACATTGGTAATAGAGGCTCCAGAGAATTACTTAGGATGTGCTGGAATGCCTTACACCAAACAACCAACAAGACAAGAAGACGTTATGCCCATGATTAAACAGGCTGCCTAAAGTCTTACTAAGCTCACAAGCACACCGAAATGCACCTCTTCACATTTCTCTGCCCACCCATGATACAAGACTCAACTCCACCTACAAAAGGAAAAGCACCAGCTCCCCTTCCCATCAGGAAGCCAACACAAGCCCCTGGACCAACATCACCTACCAGAGGTCCGTCACCAGAAGCAACAGGAACTGCAATCATTCAGCCTGTGGAAAGGAGACCACAAACAGATAAAATGGTAACAAAATGAAATGACAGAGAAATGCATTGCTGATGAACAGCAAGATAAAACCCTAAAATAAAAATGAAATTTAAAGGATATAGGCAATATACCAAGGAAAGAATTCAGAGTAATTACAATAAAGGCAATCCAAGATCTCATAAAAGAATGGAAGTACAGACTAAAGAGGTAAAAGAAGTGATTAACAAAGAAATAAAAGATTTAAAGGAGAGACAAAAAGAAATGAATGACACAATAATAGAAATTTTAAAATGCATTATAAGGAACCAATAGCAGAATAACTGAGGCAGAAGAATCAATAAATGAGTTAGAGACAGAGTGGTGAAAGTAACTGCCATGGAATAGAATAAAGAAAAAAGAATGAAAAGAAATGAGAATAATCTCAGAGGCCTCTGGGACAACATTAAATGCAACCTTTATATTATAGGGTGCCCAGAAAAAGAGGATAAAGGGCCACAAAAATATCTGAAGGTTTATAGTCAAAAACTTCCCTAACATGCGAAAGGAAATAGTCACCCAAGTGCAGAAGGTGCAGGGAGTCCTATAAAAAATAAACTCAAGGATGAACATGTCAAGATTAATATTAATCAAACCATCAAAAATTAAACACAAAGAAAAATATTAGAAGTATCAAGAGAAAAGCAACAGATAACATAAAGGGAAACACCTATAAGGTTATTAGTTGAGTTTTAAATTTTAAGCAAAAACTCTGCAGGTCAGAAGCAAGTGTTACAATATGTTTCAAATGATGAAAGGGAAAAACCTACAACCAAAAATACTCTACCCAGCAAAGCTTTCCTTCAGATACCACAGAGAAATCAACAGCTTTCAACAAAAGAAAAAGCATCAATAGAATAACATTACAACAAATCCTAAAGGAGTTTCAGTAGGGAGGGAAAAAAAGAGGCCACAATGAGAAACAAGAAAATTACAAATGGGAAAGCTCATTGCTAAAGGAAAAATTATGTAATAAAAGTAGAAAATCACAGATACACAAATATGCTATCAAAACAAGCAATCATAAGTAAAGCAAAGTGTAAATGCAGCAAATTGGAATTACACTTGAAATTAAGATACCAGCAACTTAAACAACCTTATTTGTATATAGACTGCTAAATCAAAACCACATGGTAAATGCAAAACAAAAAAATCTACAATAGGTACACATTAAGAAAAAAACAACCCAAACACAACACTTAAAATGGTCATCAAACCACAAGCAAAGAAAACTAAACAGAAATGGAAGGAAAAACACCTACATAAATAAACCAAAAGCACTTAAGGAAAGTTACAGTAGGAACATTCTTATTTACAATTACCTTAAATGTGAATGGATTAAAGGTTTCAACCAAAAGGCTGAATGGATACAAAAAAACTAGGCTCATATATATGCTGCCTACAAAAGACCCACATCAGACCTGGAGACACATAGAAAGTGGGATGGTGGGAAAGTGTTCCATGCAAATGGAACTTGGAAAAAAAAAAAGCTGCAGTAGCAATACTCACATCAGAGAGAAGAGACTTACAAACTTTTGCAAGACACAAGAAAGGACACTGTATAATGATCAATGAACCAATCTAGGAAGAAGATATAACAATTGTAAAGATATATGAGCCCAACCAAGGCTCACTTCAATAAAGAGGGCAAAACCTAACATGCATAAAAGATAAATTGACAGTAATACAATAACAGTGGGGACTTTAGCATCCCATTTACACCAATGGATAGATCATCCACAGAGAAAATTTAATAAGGAAACACAAGCCTTAAATGATACATTAGACCAGATAGACTTTGATATTTATAGGACATTCCATCAGAAAGCTGCACAACACATTTTCTTCTCAAGTGCACATGAGCCATTTTCCAGGACAGATCACATCTTGAGTCACAAATCAAGTTTAAGAAAACTGAAATCATATCAAACATTTTTCTAATGACAACACTATAAAAATAGAAAAAAAAAGGAAAAAGGTAATATATATATATTAAAAAAAAAAAAAAAAACATAGAGGCTAAATGATATGTTACTAAACAACCAATGGATCACTGAAGAAATCAACAAGGAAATTTTTTAAAATACCTGCAAATAAATTAAAAATCCTAGTAGTTCTAAGACGTAAATTTAGAGCTATAGAATATTACCTCAGGAAACAAGAAAAATCTCAAATAAACAACCTACCTTATACCTAGAGCAACTAGATGAAAAAGAAAATCAGAAACACCAAAAACCGAAATTACTATTAAGGTTGATGCAAAAGTAATTGTAATTTTTGACCTCGAATTTTAAACCATCAAAACTAGGCTCAAATACATCTTTCTTAATCAAAATAGGAACCATTACAACCAACACATTTTTGCTAATGAGAAATAAGCTTTTTTCTTCCTATAGCATATAAATCCATGCTTTAAGAATCAACAAACTCTTGGAAAGAATTTTCGGCATCTGGCTGAAAGCTTTTTCTCTGGGGGAAAAAAAAAAAGGATGACCATATGCTTGAAGAAGTGGTAGAAGGTTGGCAAGAAGTTAGGTCAATATATTGGATGAGACAAAAACTTGTGGCCCAATTTGTTCAACTTTTGAAGTTGTGTGATGTGCACTGGTTGTGTTATGTGCAGTCGAGCATTGTAATAGAGAAGAATTGGACCCATTCTGTTGATCAATGCCAGCTGTAGGCATTGCAGTTTTCACTGTATCTTGTCTATTTGCTGAGAATGCTTCTCAGATGTAGTGGTTTCCCTGGGATTCAGAAAGTTGTAGTGGATTGGACTAGAAGCGGACCACCAGTGACCATGACCCTTTTGGGAGGGCGTGGTTAGCTTTGGGAAGTTCTTTGGAGTTTCTTCTTGGTTAAACCACTGGGTTGGTTGTTATCAATTGTTATAAAATCCATTTTTTGTCCTACATCACAATTTGGTTGAGAAATGATTCGTTGTTATTGTGTAGAATAAGAGAAGATAATACCTTAAAGCATTTTTGGTTGTTTCTGGTCAACTCATGAGGCACTCACTTATTATACTTCTTCACCTTTCCAATTTGCTTCAAATGCTGAATGGCCATAAACTAGTCAGCACTGAGTTCTCCAGAAGCTTCTCATATAGTAGAAAGACAATCAGCTTTGATGATGAAGACTCGCAGTCGGTCATTGTCAGCTTCCAATGGCTGGCTACTATGCTGCTCATCTTAAAGCCTCTTGTCTCCTTTGCAAAACTTCTTCAACCACCATGGCACTGTTAGGTTTGTTAGTAGTTCTCGAGCCAAATGTGTTGATATTGCCACATACAATTAAAAAAGGAGATAAATCAAATTAGCAAAATATAAATGAAAAAGAAGTTAGAACTGACACTGCAGAAATAAAAGATAATAAAATAATACTACATGAAACCATATGCCAATGAAATGGACTACCTGGAAGAAATGGATGAACTCTTAGAAAAGTACAACCTTCCAAGACTGAATCAGAAAGAAATAGAAAATATGAACAGACAAATCACAAGCACTGGCATTGAAACTATGATTAAAACTTTCCAACAAACAAAAGTCCAGTACCAGATGGCATCACAGGCTTATTCTATCAAGTACTAAGAGAGGAGTTAACGCTTATCCTTCTCAAACTCTTCCAAAAATTGCAGACAAAGAAACACTCTGAAGCATATTCAAGGAGACCACGATCACCCTGATATCAAAAGCAGACAGAGATATAACACACAAAAAGGAAATTATACGCCACTATCACTTATGAACATAGACACAAAAATCCTCAACAAAATATTAGCTAATCAAATCCAAAAACACATCAAAAGAATCATACATCATGTTCAGGTGGGATTTATTCCAAGAATGTGAGGATTCTTCACTACACACAAATCAGTCTACGTAATATGCCATATTAACACATTAAAAAATGAAATTCATATGATTAATTCAATAGATGAAGAAAAAGCTTTGAACAAAATTAAACACCCATTTATGATTTTAAAAATCTCTCCAGAAAGTGGGCATCAAGAAAACATACCTAACATAATAAAGGTTGTATATGATAAAAACCACAGCAAACATCATTTTCAATAGTGAAAACCTGAAAGAATTCCCTCTAGAATTAGGAACAAGACAAGGTTATACACTTTCATTGCTTTTATTCAACATAGTTTTGGAAGTCCTAGACATGGCAATCAGGGAGGAATAAGAAATAAAAGAAGTCTAAGTTGGAAAAGAAGTAAAAATGTCAGTTTTTGCAAATGATATGATACTACACATAGAAAAATCCTAAAGATACTACCAAAAATTACTAAAGCTCATCAACAAATTTGAGGAGGTTGTAGGATGCAAAATTAATACACAGAAATGCATTGCATTTCTATACACTAACAATAAAAGATCAAAAGGAGAAATTACACTCCCATTTGTCCTTGTATTAAAAAAATAAAACACCTAGGAACAAACTTACCAAATGAGGCAAAAGAACTATGCTCAAAAAACTGTAATATATTGATGAAATAAATTAAAAAATGGCATTAATAGATGTAGCAATATACCATGTTCCTGGATTTGAAGGATCAATATTGCTAAAATGACTATAGTACCCAATGCAATAAACAGATTCAATGCAATTCCTATTAAATTACCAATGGCAATTTTCATAGACTTGGAGCACAGTATTCTACAATTTTTACTGAAACACAAAAGACCCTAAATAACCAAAATAATCTTGAGAAAACATGACAGCTGGAGGAATTAGTATCCCTGACTTCAGGCTATACTCCCTCAAAACAGTATGTACAGAAAGATAGAAATATAGATCAATAGGAGAGAAAGTTCATAGATAAACCTATGGTCACCTAATCTATGACAAAGAAGGCAAAAATATATAATGGAAAAAGACAACCTCTTCTGTAAGTGGTGCTGGAAAAACTGGACAGATACATATAAAAGAATGAAATGTAAAGACTCCGTAACACCACACACAAAAATAAATTCAAAATGGATTAAAGATACAAATGAAAGACCAGAAACTATAAACCTCTAAGAGGAAAACATAGGCACAACACTCTCTGACCTAAAAATGAAAGATTTTTTTTGATCCACTTTTTACAGTAATGGAACAAATCTAGTGGAGGTGATGGAATTTCATTTGAGTTATTTAAAATCTTAAAAGATGATGCCGTAGAAGTGCTGCACTCAATGTCTCAGCAAATTTAGAAAACTCAGCAGTGGCCACAGGACTGGAAAAGGTCAGTTTTCATTCCAATCCCAAAGAAAGGCAATACCAAAGAATGCTCAAACTACCACACAATTGCACTCATCTCACACGCTAATAAAACAATGCTCAAACTCTCCAGGCAAGGCTTCAGCAATACATGAAATGTGAACTTCTGGATACTCAAGCTGGTTATAGAAAAGGCAGAGGAACCAGAGATCAAATTGCCAGCATCCGCTGCATCATCAAAAAAGCAAGAGAGTTCCAAAATATATATATTTCTGATTTATTGACTGCTGCTACTGCTGCTAAGTCTTTTCAGTCGTGTCCGACTCTGTGCGACCCCATAGATGGCAGCCCACCAGGCTCCTCCATCCCTGGGATTCTCCAGGCAAAAACACTGAAGTGGGTTGCCATTTCTTTCTCCAATGCATGAAAGTGAAAAGTGAAACTGAAGTCACTCAGCCATGTCGGACTCTTCGTGACCCCATGGACTGCAGCCTACAGGCTCCTCTGCCCATGGGATTTTCCAGGCAAGGGTACTGGAGTGCGGTGCCATTGCCTTCTCCAGATTTATTGACTATGCCAAAGCCTTTGACTCTGTGGATCACAAGAAACTGTGGAAAATTCTGAAAGAGATAGAAATACCAGACCACCTGACCTGCCTCTTGAGAAACATGTATGCAGGTCAGGAAGCAACAGTTAGAACTGGACATGGAACAACAGACTGGTTCCAAATAGGAAAAGGAGTACATCAAGGCTGTATATTGTCACCCTGCTTATTTAAGTTCTATGCAGAGTACATCACGACAAAAGCTGTGCTGGAAGAAGCACAAGCTGGAATCAAGATTGCAGGGAGAAATATCAGTCACATCAGATATGCAGATGACACCACCCTTATGGTAGAAAGTGAAGAAGAACTAAAGAGCCTCTTGATTAAAGTGAGAGGAGAGTGAAAAAACTAAGAAAACTAAGATCATGGCATCCGGTCCCATCACTTCATGGGAAATAGATGGGGAAACACTGGAAACAGTGGCTGACTTTATTTTGAGGGGCTCCAAAATCACTGGAAGTGGTGATTGCAGCCATGAAATTAAAAGACACTTACTCCTTGGAAGGAAAGTTATGACCAACCTGGACAACATATTAAAAAGCAGAGACATTACTTTGCCAATAAAGCTTTGTCTAGTCAAGGCTATGGTTTCTACAGTAGTCATGTATGGATGTGAGAGTTGAACTATAAAGAAAGCTGAGCACCAAAGAATTGATGCTTTTGAACTGTGGTGTTGGAGAAGACTCTTGAGAGTCCCTTGGTCTTTAAGGAGATCCAACCAATCCATCCTAAAGGAGATCAGTCCTGGATGTTAATCGAAGGACTGATATTGAAGCTGAAACTCCAATACTTCGGCCACCTGATGCAAAGAGCTGACTCATTTGAAAGGACCCTCATGCTGGGAGGGATTGACGGCAGGAGGAAAAGGCTCATGCTGGGAGGGGTTGAGGGCAGGAGGAAAAGGGGATGACAGAGCATGAGATGGCTGAATGGCATCACTGACTTGATGGACACGAGTTTGGGTAAACTCCAAGAGTTGGTGATGGACAGGGAGGCCTGTGGTGCTGTGGTTCATGGAGTCATAAAGAGCTGGACATGACTGAGCAACTGAACTGAACTAAACTTAGAGTAATGGAAATAAAAATAAATAAATGAACTTAAAAGCTAGCTCAACATCACTAGTTATTAGAAAAATATAAATCAAAACTACAATGATGTATCATTTCACAATGGTCTGAATGGTCATCACCAAAAAATCCACAGACAATAAATGCTGCAGAGGATATGGAGAAAAGGCAATGCTCCTACACTGTTGAAATGAAAATTGTTGCATACACTGTGGAAAACAGTAAAGAGGCTTCTCAAAAAATTAAATCTAGAGCTACCATACAATCCAACAGACCCATTCCTGGGCATATACTCAGAGATACACTACAATTCAAAAAGATACATGTACTCCAGTTTTAATTGCAGGATTATTTACAATAACCAGGACATGGAAACAATCTAAATGTCCATCAACAGAGGAATAAATAAGATGTGGCACAAATTCAATGGAATATTACTCTGCCAAGAAAAAAATAACGCTATTTGCAATAACACGAATGGACCTAGAGATTGTCATACTGAGTAAAGTAAGTCAGAGGAGGGTAAATATCATATGATATTGCTTATATGTGGAATCTGAAACAAAACGAGACAAACAAAAGGTACAAATGAACAGTTTTACAAAACAGAAAGTGTAGAAAATAAATTTATGGTTACCTGGGCTTCCACCCAGGCAGGAGAGGGACAAATTGGGAGATTGGGATTGACATATACACACTACCATACATAAATAGTAAAGACCTACTGCGTAGCACAGGCAACTCTTCTCAATACTCTGTATTGACCTACGTGGGGAAAGAATCTAAAGAGTGGATAAATATATATGTATAGCTAATTCTGTTTGCTGTACAGCAAAGCTAACAAAATATTTTAAATCAACTATACTCCATGTTTTTTTTTTTTAATGGATTAGACTTTGCAAAATAGAAGTAGATTTGGAAAATAGATTGGTAGGAGAGGAAAGAGCAGGTGGGAGTTTAAAACAGAGGGGATTTATATGAGATCAACTTGGCTCTGGTTAAAAGTCAACCAAGGATTGAAGTAGAATGTAAAGTCTCATTTAGTGTGTCTTTGGCTTCCAGATGATTTCTTTCTCAACTTAAATATGATAAGTTGTTTTTGGTGCTGGCCAGTTTGCAATGTGTCATTCCTGCACAAATTAACCCCAATCTCTCAGGAATAAGCTTTAAACCTGCATGAAACTGTGGTTATGTGGAATGAATAAGAATAAAAATTAGAACCATATCATAGCTCCCTAGTTCATAAATAATATATGGAATAAGCTGGTACTTACTAACAGTAATCTTCACAAGGAATATCTGATTGAAGTTTTGCTCAAGCATTTCAGGGATTATCTAAATATTTCATTAAATTAAATGTTTTTAGTAATTAAACTTGTAAAACTCATATGGAAACTTTTGAAATACTGGATATAACCAATGCTTTATTCTGTAATGCTGTGAAAGCTTCAGAATAAAGCTACTTCTGCTATCATAAAAATTATAATAAATAAAATAGCTTTCTTGTGTTTCATACACATCACTAATTTATAAAAAATTATTTTAGAAGATATTCAACTATCAAAAATTGAGGTTTTTTAATGATAAAAGTATATGAAAATATATTTTATTGATACATTTGAAGATACCAATGAGTCTACAAAGCAGCTCAATAGTAACTGCCATTAGATTTTTATCTAAAAAGGAATTTCAGCATTGCAAAATAAGAATTTAAATTTCTAATATAGAAATAAAGTTATACTTTTTAAAAATTGAATTACTTTTTCCTAAAATTCCTTATTCCTAATTTTCTAAACATTTCTTAAAACATTCATTGAAAAAATAAATATAGCAGAAGTAAAGGTCTTTTTATGTTGTTTTATCCTTATTCTTTTATTAAACTATTGCTACATCCACAGGTGAGCAGGAATTAAGTAAGTATTCACAGTATCTAAAGAGAGATACTGTGCCTTAGAAAAATCTTTACTTGATTTTCAGGACAGCAATCCAATCTACTCATAGAAAATCATTCTCACAGTTGAAAATATCTAGCAGTCTATCATGAATTTCTGTAAATTATCAGTACATTAAGTATATCTAAATTATTTAAACCAAAAAATCTTCCTTATGTTGAACTATTATTTTTTAGAAATATATGAAAACTATTGGTTTGTTTCATAGCATTGTCATTCTCATTGAGGGAATTACAGCATAGTGGTTTTCTGAATAATATATAATGACATTTTTGGCATTTATACAGTATGATTGAATTTTTTTATTTTACTTAAACCATTTAATTTCTAAAGTGGCTTATGAATTTCTTTTTATTATAATAAATCACTTTTATAAGAAAAATATTAATATATTATTATCTTATCATGTTTCACATGAAATTATGCTGCAATGGTTAAAATGCTTATTTTTTAAAAATATAATCATTCAGTAGAGTTAAATTTATTGCCTTGTATTTTCTTATATCTTCACAGATTGTGAGTGTTGGAAAGCACGTTAAAGGCTATCATTATATCATTGCAAACTTGGTAAGAACTCCTTATTTTCTATTTTTCATAAGAATTGTTCAGTCAAGATCATGTTAACCACACCTTAAAATAATACTGTAATAAATTGTTAAATTACAGTACCTATTAAGATTTTAACAACACATAGGATGATACTTTTATATGTTCACAAAAAAATGTATTAAGAAATAGAGAGTTTTATTTAAGATTATCTGAAGATTATGATAATAACCTAGGGGATAATATTTCAGAAATCTTTGAGGACTGTTCTTCCCATTAGAGGTCAAAGCAACAAGATTTTCTGCACAACCAAGAGGTAAAAGTGTAAGTTTTTGAATTAAAGAGTTATGCATCCAACTAACATATTGACATGAGCTTCCCTGGTGGCTTAGTGGTTAAGAATCTGCCTGCCAATGCAGGAGATGGGGGGTTCAGTCACTGATCGGGGAACATCACTTGGAAAAGGAAATGGCAACCCACTCTAGTATTCCTGCCTGGGAAATCCAATGGACAGAGTTGCCTGGTGGGCTACAGTCCATGGGGTGGCAAGGAGTCATACACATTGGCAGTTCTTTTGGTTGTTGTTGTTTGTTTGTTTTTGTTTTGCTTTAATATAAATGTATTTATTTTAATTTGAGGCTAATTACTTTACAATATTGTAGTGGTTTTGCCATACAGTGACATGGATCTGCCAAGGGTGTACATGTGTGTCCCATCCTAAACCCCCCTCCCACCTCCCTCCCCATTACATCCCTCTGGATCATCCCAATGCACCAGCCCCGAGCACCCTGTATCATGCATCACACCTGGATTGCCGATCCTTTTCACATATGATAATATACGTGTTTCAATACCATTCTCCCAAATCATCCCACCCTCGCCCTCTCCCACAGAGTCCAAAGATTGTTCTATACATCTGTGTCTCTTTTGCTGTCTCACATGTGGGGTTATTATTACCACATTTCTAAAATCCATACATATGCATTAGTATACTGTATTGGTGCTTTTCTTTCTGACTTACTTCACTCTGTATAACAGACTTCAGTTTCATCCATCTCATTAGAAATGATTCAAATGTGTTCTTTTTAATGGCTGAGTAATATTCCATTGTGTATATGTACCACAGCTTTCTTATCCATTCATCTGCTGAAGGACATCTAGCTTGCTTCCATGTCCTGGCTTTTATAAACAGTGCTGTGACGAACATTGGGGTACACGTGTCTCTTTCAGTTCTGGTTTTCTCAGTGAGCATGCCCAGCAATGGGACTGCTGGGTCATATGGTAGTTCTATTTCCAGTTTTCTAAGGAATCTCCACACTGTTCTCCATAGCGGCTGTACTAGTTTGCATTCCCACCAACAGTGCAAGAGGGTTTGCTTTTCTCCACACCCTCTCCAGCATTTATTGCTTGTAGACTTTTGGATAGCAGCCATTCTAACTGGTGTGAAATGGTACCTCATTGTGGTATTGATTTGCGTTTCACTGATAATGAGTGATGTTGAGCATCTTTTCATGTGTTTGTTAGCCATCGGTATGTCATCTTTGGAGAAATGTTTGTTTAGTTCTTTGGACTATTTTTTAATTGGGTCATTATTTTTCTGGAATTGAGCTGCAGGAGTTGCTTGTATATTTTGAGACTAATTCTTTGTCAGTTACTTTGTTTGCTATTATTTTCTCTAATTCTGAAAGCTATCTTTTCACCTTGCTTATAGTTTCCTTTGTTGTGCAAAAGCTTCTAAGTTTAATTAGATCCCATTTATTTATTTTTGCTTTTATTTCCACTACTCTGGGAAGTGGATCATAGAGGATCCTGCTGTGATTTTTGCCGGAGAGTGTTTTGCCTATGTTTTCCTCTAGGAGTTTTATAGTTTCTGGTCTTATATTTAAATCTTTAATCCATTTTGAGTTTATTTTTGTGTATGGTGTTAGAAAGTCCTCAGGTTTCATTATTTTTTTTTCTTTTTCTTAAATTTTTATTTTATTTTACTTTACAATACCGTATTAGTTTTGCCACACATTGACATGAATCTGCCATGGGCGTACTTTACAAGTGGTTGACCAGTTTTCCCAGCATCACTTGTTAAAGAGATTATCTTTTATCCATTGTATATTCTCGCCTCCTTTGCCAAAAATAAGGTGTCCATAGGTGCGTGGAGTTATCTTTGAGCTTTCTATTTTATTCGATTGATCTATGTTTCTTTGTGCCACCACCATACTGTCTTGATGACTGTAGCTTTGTAGTATAGTCTAAAGTCAGGCAGGTTGATTCCTCCAGTTCCATTCTTCTTTCTCAAGATTGCTTTGGTTATTTGAGGTTTTTTTAATTTCCATAAATTGTGAAATTTTTTGTTCTAGTCCTGTGAAAAATATCATTGATTGCTTGATAGAGATTGCACTGAATCTATAGATTGCTTTGGGTAGTATACTCATTTTCACTATATTGATTCTTCTGATCCATGAATATGGTATATTTCTCCATCTATTTGTGTCCTCTTTGATTTCTTTCATCAGTGTTTTATAGTTTTCTATATATAGATCTTTTGTTTCTTTAGGTAGATATATTCCTAAGTATTTCATTCTTTTCATTGCAATGGTGAATGGAGTTGTTTCCTTAATTTCTCTTTCTGTTTTTTTCATTGTTAGTGTATAGGAATGCAAGGGATTTCTGTGTGTTAATTTTATATCCTGCAACTTTACTATATTCATTAATTAGCTCTAGCAATTTTCTGGTGGAGTCTTTAGGGTTTTCTAGGAGAGGGGGACGACCGAGGATGAGATGGCTGGATGGCATCACTGACTCAATGAACGTGAGTCTGAGTGAACTCCGGGAGATGGTGATGGACAGGGAGGCCTGGCATGCTGCGATTCATGGGGTCGTGAAGAGTCGGACATGACTGAGCGACTGAACTGACTGAACTGAACTGAGATAGAGGATCATGCTATCTACAAACAGTGAGAGTTTTACTTCTTCTTTTCCAAAGTGGATTCCTTTTATTTCTTTTCCTGCTCTAATTGCAATGGCCAAAACTTCCAAAACTATGTTGAATATTAGTGGTGAGAGGGGCACCCTTGTTGTGTTCCTGATTTTAGGGGAAATGCTTTTAATTTTTCACCATTGAGGATAATGTTTGCTGAGGGTTTGTCATATATAGCTTTTATTATGTTGGAGGTATGTTCCTTCTATGCCTGATTTCTGGAGGGTTTTTATCATAAATGGATGTTGAATTTTGTCAAAGACCTTCTGTGGATCTATTGAGATAATCATATGGTTTTTATCTCTCGATTTGTTAATGTGGTGTTTTATGTTGGTTGATTTGCAGATATTGAAGAATCCTTGCATCCCACTTGGTCATGGTGTATGATCTTTTTATTATGCTGTTGGATTCTGTTTGCTAGAATTTTGTTAAGGATTTTTGCACCTATGTTCATCAGAGATACTGGCCTCTAGTTTTCTTTTTTGTGGCATCTTTGTCTGGATTTGGTATTAGGGTGATAGTGGCCTCATAGAATTAATTTGTAAGTTTACATTCCTCTGCAATTTCCTGGAAGAGTTTGTGAAGGATAGGTGTTAGCTCTTCTCTAAATTTTTGGTAGAATTCAGCTGGGAAGCCATTTGATCCTGGGGTTTTGTTTGCTGGAAGATTTCTGATTACAGTTTCGATTTTTGTGCTTGTGATGGGTTGCTAAGATTTTCTATTTCTTGCTGGTTCAGTTTTGGAAAGTTGTACTTTTCTAAGAATTTCTAAATTTCTTCCAAATTGTCCATTTTATTTGCACATAGTTGCTGATAGTAGTCTTTAATGATCCTTTGTATTTCTGTGTTATCTGTTGTGATTTCTTCATTTTCATATCTAATTTTGTTGATTTGATTCTTCTTCCATTATTTCTTGATGAGTCTGGCTAATGATTTGTCAATTTATTTATCTTCTCAAAGAACTAGCTTTTAGGTTTATTGATTTTTGCTATGGTAACTTTTGTTTCTTTTACATTTACTTCTGCCCTAATTTTTAAGATTTCTTTCCTTCTACTAACCTGAGGTCCTTTTTGCTTCCTTTTCTAATTTCTTTAAGTGTATAGAGTTACTTAGGTTATTTGTTTGACTTTTTTCTTGTTTCTTGAGATAAGCCTGTATTGCTATGAACCTTCCCCTTCAGTTCAGTTCAGTTCAGTTGCTCAGTCATGTCCAACTCTTTGCAACTCCATGAACCACTGCACGCCAGGCCTCCCTGTCCATCATCAACACCTGGAGTCGACCCAAACTCATGCCCATTGAATCATTGATGCCATCCAATCATCTCATTCATTGTCATCCCCTTCTCCTCCTGCTCTCAATCTTTCCCAGCATCAGGGTCATTCCAGTGAGTCAGCTCTTCACAACAGATGACAAGACTATTGGAGTTTCAGCCTCAACATCAGTCCCTCTAATGAACACCCAAGACTGATCTCCTTTCGGATGGGCTGGTTGAATCTCCTTGCAGTCCAAGGGACTCTCAAGAGTCTTCTCTAACACCACAGTTCAAAAGCATCAGTTCTTCGGTCTCAGCTTTCTTTATAGTCCAACTCTCACACTCATACATGACCACTGAAAAACCATAGCCTTGACTAGATGGACCTTTGTTGGAAAAATAATCTTTGCCTTTTAATATGTTTTCCAGGTTGGTCATAAATTTTCTTCCATGGAGTAAGTGTCTTTTAATTTCATGGCTGCAGTCAGCATCTGCAATGATTTTAGAGCCTCCCAAAATAAAGTCAGCCACTGTTTCCACTGTTTCCCCATCTATTTGCCACGAAGTGATGGGGCCAGATGTCATGATCTTAGTTTTCGGAAGGTTGAGCTTTAAGCCAACTTTTCCACTCTCTTCCTTCAATTTCATCAATAGGCTCTATGGTTTTTCTTCACTTTCTGCCATAAGGGTGGTGTCATCTGTATATCTGAGGTTATTGACATTGCTCCTGGCAATCTTGATTCCAGCTTGTGCTTCCTCCAGCCGAGCGTTTTTCATGATGTACTCTACATATAAGTTAAATAAGCAGGGTACAATATATGGCCTTCATGTACTCCTTTTCCTATTTGGAACCAGTCTGTTGCTTCATGTCCAGTTCTAACTGTTGCTTCCTGACCTACATACAGGTTTCTCAAGAGGCAGGTCAGGTGGTCTGGTATTCCTATCTCTTTCAGAATTTTCCACAGTTTATTGTGACCCACACAAAGGCTTTGGCATAGTCAATAAAGCAGAAATAGATGTTTTCTGAAATTTCTTGCTTTTTTGTTAATCCATCAGATGTTGGCAATTTGATCTCTGGTTCCTCTGCCTTTTCTAAAACCAACTTGAACATCTGGAAGTTCACGGTTCACATATTGCTGAAGTCTGGCTTGGAGAATTTTAAGTATTACTTTACTAGCATTTGAGAGAGCAAAAAGGTGAAATTCATTGTTTTGGGTTGCAGTGTCCTATAGATATCAATTAGGTAACTAGTCTATTTTATCATTTAAAGTTTGTTTTTCCTTGTTAATTTTCTGTTTAGCTGATCTAACCATAGGTGTGAGTGGGGTATTAAAGTCTCCCCTATTATTGCATTATTGTTAATTTCCCTTTCATACTTGTTAGCATTTGCCTTACATATTGGGGTGCTCCTATGTTAGGTGCATATATATTTTTAATTGTTATATCTTCTTCTTGGATTGATCCTTTGATCATTATGTAGTGTCCTTCTTTGTCTCTTATCACTGTCTTTATTTCAAAGCATATTTTATCTGATATGAGCATTGCTACTTTGGCTTTCTTTTGGTCTCCATCTACATGTAATATCTTTTCCAGCCCTTCACTTTCAGTCCGTCTGTGTCCCTTGATTTAAGGTGGGTCTCTTGTAGACAGCATATATAGAGGTCTTGTTTTTGTATCCATTCAGCCAGTCTTTGTTTTTTGATTGGGGTATTCAACCCATTTACATTTAAGGTAATTATTGATAAGTATGATCCCGTTGCCATTATTTTGTTGTTTTGGGTTGGAATTTATACACCCTTTCTGTTTCTTGTCTAGAAAAGATCCTTTAGCATTTGTTGGAGAGCTGGTTTGGTGGTGCTGAATTCTCAGCTTTTTCTTGTCTGTGAAGCTTTTGATTTTTCCTTCGTATCTGAATGAGATTCTTGCTGGGTACAGTAATCTGGGCTGTACATTATTTTCTTTCCTCACTTTAAGTATGCCCTGCCATTCCCTTCTGGCCTGAAGAGTTTCTATTGAAAGAGCAGCTGTTATGGGAATCTCCTTGTGTGTTATTTGTTGGTTTTCCCTTGCTGCTTTTAATATTTGTTCTTTGTGTTTGATATTTGTTAATTTCATTAATATGTGTCTTGGGGTGTTTCACCTTGGGTTTATCCTGTTTGAGACTCTCTGAGTTTCTTGGACTTAGGTGACCATTTCTTTCCCCATTTTAGGGAAGTTTTCAACTATCATCTTCTCAAATATTTTATCATGGCCTTTCTTTTTATCTTATTCTTCTGAAACTCCTATGATTTGAATATTGGGACATTTACTATTGTCCCAGAGGTCTCTGATGTTGTCCTCATTCCTTTTATTTCTTTTTTCCTCTCTGCTTCATTTATTTCTAACATTCTATTTTCTACCTCACTTTTCCTAACTTCTGTCTCTGTTATTTTACTGTTGGTTACCTCCAGAATGTTTTTAATCTCATTTTTTGCATTATTCATTATATATTGACTCTCTTTTATTTCCTCTAGGTCCTTGTTAAACATTTCTTGCATCTTCTCAATTCTTGTCTCCAGGCTATTTATCTGTAACTGAATTTTGTTTTCAAGATTTTTGATCATTTTCACTATCATTATTTGGAATTCTTTATCAGATAGATTCCCTATCTCATCCTCTTTGTTTGGTTTGATGGGCATTTATCCTGTTCCTTTACATGCTGAGTATTTCTCTGCCTTTTCATCTTGTTTATATGGCTATGTTTGGGATGGCTTTTCCATATTCTGGCAGTCTGTGGTTCCTATTTATTGTGGAGGTTCCTTGCTGTGGGTGGGGTTGGATGGGTGGCTAGTCAAGGTTTCCTGGTTAGAGAAGCTTGTGTTAGTGTTCTGGTGGGTGGAACTGGATTTCTTCTCTCTGGAGTGCAATGAAGTCTCCCGTAGTGAGTTTTGAGATCTCAGTGGGTTTGGTGTGACTTTGGGCAGCCTGTATATTGGAAGCTCAGGGCTATGTTCCTGTGTTGCTGGAGAATTTGTGTGGTATGTCTTGCTGTGGAACTTGTTGGCTCCTGGGTGGCACTTGGTTTCAGTGTAGCTATGGAGGCCTTTGATGAGCTCCTATCAATTAATGTTCCCTGGAGTCAGGAGTTCTCTGGTGTTCTCAGGTTTTGGACTTAAGCCTCCTGCTTCTGGTTTTCAGTTTCATTCTTACAGTAGCTTCAAGACTCCTCCATATATACAGCACTGATGATAAAACAAGTAAGTTGATGATGAAAAGTTTCTCCACAGTGAGGGACACCCAGAGAGGTTCATAGAGTTACATGGAGAGAAGAGGGAGGAAGGAGATAGAGGTGAGAGGGAGGAGCAGAAAAGGGGGAATCAAAAGGGGAGAGAGCAATCTAGCCAGTAATCACTTCCCTATATGCTCTCCACAGTCTGGACCCCTCAGAGATATTCATGGAGTTACACAGAGAAGAGAAAAAGGAGGAAGGAGACAGAGATGGCCAGGAGGATAAAAGGAGGAATCCAAAGGAGAGAGACAGATCCAGCCAGTAATCAGTTCCCTACATGTTCTCCACCACCCAGAAAGAGATTCACACAGTTGGGTAGAGAAGAGAAGAAGGAGGGAGGCGATAGAGGTCACTTGGTGGAGAAAAAGGAGAGTCAGAAGAGGGAGAGAGCAATCAAGCCAGTAATCTCACTCCCAAGTGAAAATGGGTACTGAAGATTGGGTTTTTAAAGGCATAAAATTGATAACATATACCAAAAAGCAAAGATTACAGCTTTAGAGTAGAGGTTAGATTCTCAAAAATACAATTAAAAAAAGTCACAAAAAATTATCTATATATGAAGTTTGCTTTAAAAATAGGGTCTTTTTTTTGAAGGGTAATAGTAGGTTATAAAATGAAGATTAAAGTAATAATAGAGGACTTAAAACTGTTTTTTAAAGTTTTAAAAATGATAATAGTAAAAATATATCTAGGAATTTCTCTAGAGCTGTTACGGACAGTGTGGAGTCAGTTCATTTTCAGATATTTCCCTTGATCTGGCTTATCCTTCTCGAGATTTATAGATCCCTTCCAATATAGTCAGTGCTAACTATAGGGTTTTAATCTGTTGCACTTGTCACTTCCAAAGCAGTTCCCTCTGTTTATTTTAGCTTCTTCTATTTGCTGGTCTCTTCAGTGTCTCATTTCTGCCCTGACACAAGGGGGCAGTGGTGGTCACTTTTTAGGCTCACTTGTTCAGTCATGCTGTGGGGGAGAGAGGATCACTGGTGTGTGTGGGGAGTTCTCACAGTGACTTGGCCACACTGGGTTTGCTCCCACTCATGGTGTGTGTGCTTTCATGGTCTACACTTCCCAGGCTCTAGGTTGCTCTGCCAGGAACTGTCTGAGGTGGGCCCTGGGTTGTGTGCATTTCCCAGGTCTAAGTCGCTCAGGTTCAGGTTCTCCAGTACTCCACAAAGGTGCAGACTTGTTTGGGCCTGCATTTTGTGCCCTTCCCAGGTCCAAGCAGCTCAGATGACCAGGTGCTTGGTGAACAGTCACCTCCAGGTGGGAATTGCATATTATCACCTCCCCCTGTCCCAGCTGTTCAGTTCACTAGGTGTACAATGGGAGCACCTTCTCAGGTGTGCCATGTGTCTCGTCTGGGAGAGCTGATCTCTGGCTGTGACCCTCCTGGTGGATGTCAACCATCCAGAATCCCAAGAAGTCTTTGTTAGCAATGAAGCCTGCTTGCACTTTGGTAGAAGATGCCTCTCTAGGGCTGCAATTGCCCCTTTCTGTCTCTGGCTGCCATTGCCCGCCTGCCTCTGGCAGGGGATGGGCCAGTCTGCAGCCAGCTAGCTATGCTCAGTCCTTTGTTATGTGAGCTGGCCTAGCAGTGTCTTAGGTTAGGGCTTTTCACTGGATAATTCTCTCTCTCTCTTTCTTCTCTCTCTCTCTCTCTCTCTCTCTCTCTCTCTCTCTCTCTGGCTATCCCAGTCTGGTTGCTATCTCAAGTTAGTTCCCTAGAATGCCTTCAGAGCATTCAGGCCCAGTCCTTTCTCTAACCAGTGCAGCCCGTGCCTCCCTGTCTAGCCCCCGCTTTCTAGTGGTGGATGCAAGCATTTGGGTTGCTTCTCCATTGTTGCCATTAGGCATGTAATCTGTGGGGTTTATTTATTTATTTACTTTTCCTCCCAGTTATGTTGCCCTCTGAGATTCCAAGACTCGCCACAGATCCACTGATGAGAGTGTTTCCTGGTGTTTGGAAATTTCTCTCTTTTTAAGACCCCCCCCGGGGATGGATCTCCATCGCTACCTCTTTTGTCTCTCTTTTTATCATTTATATTTTGTCCTGCCTCCTTTTGAAGGCAATGGGCTGCCTTTCTCTGACTGATGTCCTCAGCCAGCATTCAGTAGTTGTTTTGTGGAATTTGCTCAGGATTCAAATGTTCTTTCGATGAATTGGGGGAGTGGTCTCTCCATCCTACTCCTCCACCATCTTAGGACCACCCACACTGGCAGTTTGTTGTTGCTCAGTCACTAAGCCATGCTCCACCCCATTTACTGCAGCACACCAGGCTCCTCTGTCCTTTACTATCTCCCAGAGTTTGCTCAAATTAATGTTCATTGTATCCATCTCATAGCCCAATAAGGCAATGTGTCACTATAACCTTTCACAGAACTGAGAAAGGAATGTTATCTCCTAATCACCTAAGTAGTTATCTTGCTGGTTGCCAGGTAGAAATTGCTTTTTTCCTTTTTTTTCTTGGTGAATGAGCATTCCTGTGTATTCTAAGGGAATCTAGTTAATGTATTAATGTACAATGCAGACACACAGTGCACACCAAATTGGAGGAGGTAGTACTCAAATAGCAAAGAACATTTTATGCTAAATTGTTCTTACCTTGCCTATAAAAACTGTACGTCATTAATTGAAGTGACCATTTTATTTCTAATTCAATGTTTTTTGATGGAGGTTAGTTTTGTACCTGCCAAAGTGACCTTCAAAACTAATTATAATGCTGATTTTACTATGATATTACTTGGCAAATTAAATAATGGCCTTTTCTCTGTGTAAATGATAAATATGCTACTCTGTGGATAAGGTTGCCAATACTTTGGAGTATTATAAGAATGATTAAAACTGATAACCCATTTTTTTTTTTTATTTAAAAAAGTTTGAAATGGCTATTTGAGGAACAATTTTGTTGAAAGGAATCCAAATTATTTTACTTATGTCAACTTTTCATGTATATATAGATGTTTATAGAACAAGGTACAGGTACTAGTATAACATTCTTAAAGATGTAAGGCAAGTTCTTTTAGATTTCTTGGCAAAGCTCAAGAATTTCTTGCTAATTTTGGAAATGTGGGGGAAAACTGACCATTCAGAGGGTCAGTCTCCTTGAATTATTTAGTATCATCTACCCCTAATGGCTTAATCTCAAAAGTGGTTTATCCTAGAGAAGTTAAGAATGTGTTTTATCTTTTTCCACTGTATATTTCCTTGATGAGGATCTTGTGCTTAAAGCAGGGAAAGAACTGAAGACTACAAAAGGGATACATATTCATCTACTCTTTTCATGTAGCAAGGAGTCCATCACATTTTGAGACAGGAATTTTAAGTCTTTAATGAACTAGGTTTCACTATGGATTTGAGCTATTAAATGAAGCCATAAACATAAAGTCTGATTGTATTGTGTTTCTTGAATAGGTATAATTTTGTTACTTAATATTGTCATGAAAATCCTGGGAAATTTTGACTTTTTTATTGTTTTTAGTAGGCCCACCCATAGTCAGGATGCTTTAATATATTTTGTAAAAATGTAAATCTTAAAGCAAATATATCTTGATATTAATCACTATATGAGGAAAAGAGAGACATTTATTTACGTGACATATAATGTCACAATGACAACACACAAGGAGATTCTAGCAAATAGAGGGTTTCAATAACATCTATTATTTCCAAAGAGTGGAAATCAGAAGGCAAAATAGATGACAATATGCTATAGATTATCATGCCAGAAAGAAAATTGCTGACATTGACAAACCAATGAAAAAGTAAAAGAATTAATAGTTCTCCTAATGGGTATAACAAGCTATACTAAACAACCCTAGTAGATGACATCATATTCAAGTTATTATATAATAGCTTCCCTGGTAACTCAGTTGTAAAGAATCCACCTGCAATGCAGGAGACACCAGTTCAATTTCAGGGTTTGGAAGATCTCCTGGAGAAGGGATAGACTACCCATTATAGTATTCTTGGGCTTCCCTGGTAGCTCAGACAGCAAGGAATCTGTCTGAAATGCAGGAGACATGGGTTCCATTCTTTGGTTGGGAAAATCCCTGGAGGAGAGCATGGCAACCCATATCAGTATTCTTCTCTGGAGAATCCCCACAGACAAAGGATCTTGGCAGGCTAAGATCAGTGGGGTTGCAAATAGCCTGACACAGCTGAGGGACTAAGCACAGCACACAGCAATAATAAAAGAAGTAGAAAAGACCAATTTAGGTGGAGGGATTAAGATGGAGACTCAGGAAACCACTGAATTCCCTTCCTCCTACAGACACACAGAGCTTTTCCTCTGAGGGAAATCCAAAAACTAGCTGAGTGACTCATATACATCAGGCAACTGAGAAAACACTGACATAGATATAAGTTGAAAAGAGTGAGACACACTCTTTTCATAAACACTTCCCTCAGTGTAGTCCATAGATAGAATCAGGAGGGAATCCCCAACTCTCAGTTTCTACATGAAGAGAGAAAGGTTTGGAGCACATATTTAGCACATCAGTTTTTAAGGCTGCAATTCAGGAAAAAAACCTCAAAAAAACCTATGTGCAAAAGACAATGGAGCATGAATCCACATGACCCACAGGTCTATAGAAATCAAAGAAATCATTCTTAATAGCCACATAAGTACTCACTGCACCTACCACAGGCCTCAGCACAAAGAGAGCAGGCAAACTCCTACTTCCCAGTTTTCTCTGGAAGGGAATTTACTTTACAACCTGCTGCCTAAGAGTTCCTCCTCAAAGGATCTGGCTGCAAGCATCTTGGGTTTGACTGTGATCATCCACAGAGCTCAGTGGACTCAATGGACATTTATGTCACCTATCCCTCCTCGTTCCAAGTGTAAAACCAGGTTGTCAACACGCCTCTAGAAGGATGTGGTACAGATGCTTGTTACTCCACTTTTTGCTGCTCCCATCAACAGGACTACTCAATTTGACAGCCAACAGACCTTGCATTCACAAGTTCTATAGGACATCAGCAGTCAATAAAAAGGTCTTAACACATGTACATGAGAGTACTCGCTGGGCTACCCCTTCAGGACTCAACATAGAGGGTAAAGGAAAAATACTCATTTCCCAGTCTTCTCCCTAAAATGAATCTGACAGCATACTTATAAGGTACTGCCTAAAGGTCAGACTTATAATTGGACTGCATGTAGGTGCTGACTATGATATTCTTCTTTAAGACACTGGCAAGCATTTTCAATTCCTCAAACTACTTGGGACCACAAAAAAAAAAAAAAAAAAAGGCAGCTAGGGCAATCACATAGCTTTGAGAGACAATATGGAGCTTAGTCCAGACTGATTGACTAGGTTCATCTCCTACACAAGATGATTTTTTCTAGACTAGGAGAGGTGACTATTTTATCTCGAGAGCAGAAACCAACAGAGAGGGTCAAGGAAAAAAAAAAGTAATATTTTCATATATATATATATATATATATATATGTATATATAAATCTCTAGAAGAAAATCTTAATGAAAATGAAGATAAGTGATTTACTGACTAGAGGTTCAAAATAACAGTTATAAAGATGTTCACTGAGGTCACAGGAATAATTAATGAACAAAATGAGAATTTCAACAAAGAGACAGAAAATACTTAAAAGTACTAAAGAGAAGTCACAGAGATGAGGAAAATACAATAACTAAAAAATACACTTTAGGAGTTAAACTGCAAATTTAATTAAGTGGAAGAAAATGTCAGCTAACTGGAGTACATGGTAGTGCAATTCATTCAATTAGAAAAAGCAGAAAGCATGAGGATAGCTCAAGGGACTTATAATACATCATCAAATGAACCAATATTTACATTATCAGTTCAGTTCAGTCGCTCAGTCGTGTCTGACTTTTTGCAACCCCATGGACTGCAGCATGCCAGGCCATCCATCACCAACTGCCAGAGTTCATTCAAACTCATGCTCATTGAGTCAGTGATGCCAGCCAACCATCTCATCCTATGTCTTCCCTTTCTTCACCTGCCTTCAATCTTTCCCAGCATCAGGGTCTTTTCAAACGACTCAGTTCTTCGCATCACGTGGCCAAAGTATTGGAGTTTCAGCTTCAGCATCAGTACTTCCAATGAATATTCAGGACTGATCTCCTTTAGGATGGAGATTGAATTTCTTTTTCTTGGGGACGGTCTTGATCCCTGTCTCTTGTACAATGTCCTGAACCTCCATCCGTAGTTCATCAGGCACTCTGTCTAGAAGATATAATCCACTGAATCTATTTGTCACGTCCACTGTATAAGTAAAGGGATTTGATTTAAGTCATACCCGAATGGGTTAGTGGTTTTCCTACTTTCTTCAATTTAAGTCTAAATTTGACAATAAGGAGTTCATGATGTGAGCCACAGTCAGCTGCCAGTCTTGTTTTTGCTGATTTTATAGAGCTTCTCCATCTTTGTCTGCAAACAATATAATCAATCTGATTTTGATATTGACCATCTGGTGATGTCCATGTGTAGAGTCTTCTCTTATGTTGTTGGAAGAAGGTGTTTGCTACTGAGTGCAGGTACTTCAGCCCACTGAAGTTTATGTGCTTAGAACCTATGCTCTGTAACAGCAGAAGCCATCATAATGAGAAACCAGCCCTCACTCAAGACTTAGCAATGGAGGCTCAATGAAGCCAAAAATAAATACACGATTTTTTTTTTTAAGAGAGGCTAACACATCACTTACCATCACTGAACCGTGCGAGTATACACGGAGACCTCTGGGATTGGCCCAGAAACAATCTTCAAAAACAAAGTCTTCAATATTGTGATGGTGGTGAGTAAATCACTTCTAAGATTAAAGGAAAAGAGTAATGAAAAGAATTATAACTACAATCATTTCCTAATGGATACACAATATAAAAATATGTAAATTTTAACATGCTGCTGCTGCTAAGTCGCTTCAGTCGTGTCCGACTCTGTGAGACACCATAGACAGCAGCCCACCAGGCTTCCCCGTCCCTGGGATTCTCCAGGCAAGAACACTGGAGTGGGTTGCCATTTCCTTCTCCAATAACATGAAAAGTAGGAGAGAATGTGTAAAGTTGTAGAGTTTTTATATGTGTTAAGAGTTTACTTATTACCTTAAAGTGAACTGTTACAAGATGTAAGCCTCATGGTAATCACAATGCAAAATCCTAGAGCAGAAATATTAAGGAGAAAAAAAAAAAAAAAAAACGGAACCTAACCATGTCAGAGAAAATTATCAGCTCATAAAATCAGGGATCGATAATGAGAGAAAGGAACTATAGAACTAGAAAGTTTTCTAGAAAACAGTTAACAAAATGTCAATATTAAGTCATCCCTACCAATAACTATTGAAAGGTGTGCCTGTGTGCATGTGTGCTCAGTCGCTTTAGTCATGTCCAATTCTTTGCAACCCTCTGGATTGTAGCCCACCAGGCTCCTCTGTCCATAAGATTCTCCAGGCAAGAATACTAGAGTGAATTGCCATGCCCTCTTCCATGGGATCTTCCTGACCCAGAGATCGAACGCACAACTCCTGCATTTCAGGAGGAAGCCCAACTGAAAGGTAAATGGACTAAATCCTCCAATGAAAATCAGAGTACCTGAGTGGATAGAAAAAGAAGACTCAGCTATACGTTGCCTATAAGAGAATAATTAAACTTTAAGGGCACACATAAGTGCAAGTGAAGGAATGGAAAAAATGATAGCCCATGCAAATAGAAACCAGGAAAAGAAGATCAAATCAACTTTAAATCAACTTTAAATCAAAATATATTATAAGAGAAGATCATTATACAATGATAAAGGGGTCAATGTATCAATAGAATATAACATTTCTGTACCCAACTTCACAGCATGTAAACACATAAAACTAATAGTAAGAGATGTGAAAAGAGAAATAAACATCAATGCTATATTAGTATAGAATGTCAATATCTTATTCAGCAATAGACAAATACTTGAGAAGAATATCAGTAAGAAGACATTGGACTTTATACTACCTATTAGACTACATGAACCTAACAGACAAATACAGAATATTCCATCAAACAGCAGAATGAAGTCTTGTCAAGTTCACATGGGATATGCTTCAGAATAGATATGTGATATTCCATAGAGAAAGTCTTAATCAATTTAAGAAAATCAAAATGATATAGAGCATCTTTTATTACCAGAGTGGTGTGAAATTAAAGATTAATTTTAAAAAATGGAAAATATACAACTATGTGGAGATCAGCCAAATGCTCCTAACAACCATTGGATCACAGAAAACCTCAAGATAGAAATCAAAATACCTTGAGACAAATGCGATTAGAAATGGAAACATACCTGTGGCAGATTCATGTTGATGTATGGCAAAACCAATACAACATTGTAAAGTAATTAACCTCCAATTAAAATAAATAAATTTATATTTAAAATAAAAAATAAAACAAACAAAAAAATAAATGGAAATATACCATACCAGGACATATGGAATACACCTAAGACAGTTCTAAAAGGCAGGTTTATAGCAACTGAGTTTTAGTTCAGTCGCTAAGTCATGTCCAGCTCTTTGTAACCCCATGAACTGCAACACTCCAGGCTTCCCTGTCCATCACCAACTTCTGGAACTTGTTCAAACTCATGTCCATCGAGTTGGTGATGCCATCCAACCATCTCACCCTCTGTTATCCCCTTCTCTTCCGGTCTTCAATCTTCCCCAGCATCAGAGTCTTTTCCAGTGTGTCAGTTCTTCACATCAAGTAGCCAAACTATTGGAGTATCAGCTTCAGCATCAGTCCTCCCAAATAATATTCAGGACTGGTTTCCTTTAGGATTGACTGGCAACAGATGCCTACATTAAATAAAACCATAGAAAGCAAATGAACAGTTTTATACTTCAGGGAACTAGAAAAGTGAGAAGAAACTATGCTCAAAGTTAGGTGAAAGAAGGAAATAGCAAAGATCACAGTAGACATAAATGTAGTAGAAACTTAAAGACAATAGCAAAGATTAATGAAGCTAGTTTTTTGAAAGGATAAAGCTGACAAATCTTTAACTAGACAAGAAAGAGAGAAGACTTTTAAAACATTGTAAAGGTAAGATTGATTACAGCTAATACCACACAAATAGTAAAGATCATAAGAAATTACTATGAACAATAGTATCAACAAACTATATACCCTAGAAAAAAATGAACAAATTCTTAGAAACATTAAATCTATAAAGCATGAATTATGATTAAAAGGAAAATCTTAACTAACCAATAACAAGTAAGAAATTTTAATCACTAACCAAAAAAACTCCCCCACAAAAAAGTCCAGGATTATATGACTTAATAATTTCTACCAAATATTTGAAGAAAAATAAACACCAAAACTTTTTAATTTATTCCAACAAATATAAGCAGAGATGATATTTTCAAACTTGTTTTCATGTTATCATTACATTGATACCAAAGTCAGAAAAGGATATTACAAAAAGAGTAAATCTCAGACTACTGAACAGATGAAAAATACTCTACAAAATTAATATTAAATTAAACTAAATAGTACATTAAAAGAGGTGTACCAAGATGATATCAAGATAGAAGGATTTTCAAGAATGCAATGATAGTTCAATATCAGTAAATCAACCAATGTAATGTACCACATTACCAAAAGAAAAAAAGATTATGATCATCCCTATAGAGGTAGAAAAAGCTTTTGACATAATTCACATTTCATGATAGTTCTGTACTAAAGAACCTGAGTACAGAAGGAATGTATCTCACTATAACAAAGATCATGTATGAAAAGCCCACGTCTATTAATAACACATGTAACGTTGAAAAGTTGAAAGCTTTTCCTTTAAGAAATTAACCACAGTATATACGGCCAATTAACTTTCAACAAAGGAACCAATAATATACAATGAGGAAATATAATCTCTTCATTAAATTATGTTCAGTTCAGTTCAGTCGCTCAGTCGTATCCAACTCTTTCAACCCCATGAATCACAGCATGCCAGGCCTCCCTGTCCATCACCAACACCCGGAGTTCACTCAGACTCACGTCCATCGAGTCTGTGATGCCATCTAGCCATCTCATCCTCGGTCGTCCCCTTCTGCTCCTGTACCCAATCCCTCCCAGCGTCAGAGTCTTTTCCAATGAGTTAACTCTTCGCATGAGGTGGCCAAAGTCCTAGAGTTTCAGCTTCAGCATCGTTCCTTCCAAAGAAATCCCAGGGCTAATCTCCTTCAGAATGGACTGGTTGGATCTCCTTCCAGTCCAAGGGACTCTCAAGAGTCTTCTCCAACACCACACTTCAAAAGTATCAATTCTTCAGTGCTCAGCTTTCTTCACAGTCCAACTCTCACATCCATACATGACCACAGGAAAAACCATAGCCTTGACTAGACGGACCTTTGTTGGCAAACTAATGTCTCTGCTTTTCAAAATGCTATCTAGGATGGTCATAACTTTTCTTCCAAGGATTAAGTGTCTTTTAATTTCATGGTTGCAGTCACCATCTGCAGTGATTTTGGAGCTGAACAAAATAAAGTCTGATGCTGTTTCCACTGTTTCCCCATCTATTTCCCATGAAGTGGTGGGACCAGATGCCATGATCTTCATTTTCTGAATGTTGAGCTTTAAGGCAACTTTTTCACTCTCCACTTTCACTTTCATCAAATGGCTTTTAGTTTCTCCTCACTTTATGCCATAAGGGTGGTGTCATCTGTATATCTGAGGTTATTGATATTTCTCCCAGAAATCTTGCTTCCAGCTTGTGATCATCCCTATAGAGGTACTCTGCATAGAAATTAAATAAGCAGGTTGACAATATACAGCCTTGACGTACTCCTCCATGTCCAGTTCTGACTGTTGCTTCCTGACCTGCATATAGGTTTCTCAAGAGGCAGGTCAGGCGGTCTGGTATTCCCATCTCTTTCAGAATTTTCCACAGTTTATTGTGATCCACACAGTCAAAGGCTTTGGCATAGTCAATAAAGCAGAAATAGATGTTTTTCTGAAATTCTTGCTTTTTCCATGATCCAGCAGATGTTGGCAATTTGATCTCTGGTTCCTCTGCCTTTTCTAAAACCAGCTTGAACATCAGGGAGTTCACAGTTCATGTATTGCTGAAGCCTGGCTTGGAGAATTTTGAGCATGACTTTACTAGCATGTGAGATGAGTGCAATTGTGCGGTAGTTTGAGCATTCTTTGGCATTGCCTTTCTTTGGGACTGGAATGAAAACTGACCTTTTCCAGTCCTGTGGCCACTGCTCAGTTAAGTTCAGTTCAGTCACTCCGTCATGTCCAACTCTTTGCAACTGGATTTTCCAAATTTGCTGGCATATTAAGTGCAGCACTTTCACAGCATCATCTTTCACATCTTTCACATCAGCAGCACTTTTACAGCATCAAAGCAAAACAATACCCAGTTATGGATGTGACTGGTGATAGAAGAAAGGTCCAATGCTGTAAAGAGCAATATTGCATAGGAACCTGGAATGTCAGGTGCTTGAATCAAGGAAAATTGGAAGTGGTCAAATGATATTAGGAAAACTGATTATTCACATGCAAAATGTCTGTTTTTATTCCAATGTTGATTTGATTACTGTAGCTTTATAATAGAGTTTGAAACCTGGAAATGTAATGCCTCCAGCTGTTCTTAATTTTTCTTTCTGATTGTTTATACTGTTTAGAAATGCAACTGGGTTTTATATATAATAGAATATTAAGAACAGCTGGAGGCATTACATTTCCTGGTTTCAAACTTAATTATGAAGCTCCAGTAATCAATATGATATTGGAATAAAAACAATCACATAGATAAATGGAGTAGAATATAGAGCCCAGGAATAAATCCCAGCATATATGGACAGTTAGCTTTCAACAAAGGAGCCAAGAGTACACAATAAGGAAAGTATAATCTCTTCAATAAATGATGTCAGGAAAACTGAATATTCCCATGCAAAAGAATGAAAATGGACCTTTATACCATATACAAAAGATAATTCAAAAATGGACTATTGAAAACAAAATCTGAAACTGTAAAACTCCTTGAAGGAAAACTAAAGGGTAATCCCCTTGACATTGGTACTGGCAATGTTTTTGGATTTGAGACCTAAAGCACGAGCAACAAAAAGATAAATAAACAAGTGGGACTATGTCAAATGAAAAAGCTATTACACAGCTAAGGAAACCATCAACAGGTCAAAAAGATCATCTACTGAATGGGAGAAAATATTTGTTAACCATCTATCAAATAAGGGATTAATATATAAAATATACTAGGAATTTTTACAACTCAATAGCAAGAAAACAACTCAATTTAAAAATAATGTTTGGCAGAAACCAACACAATTATTTAAAGGAATTATCCTTCAATTAAAAACTAAATGAATTTTTTTTTAATGGGCAAAGGACCTGACAAGACATTTTTCTAAAGGCAAACAAGTTAACAATATGTGAAAAGATGCTAAACATCATTAATCATCATGGAAATGCAAATCAAAACCACAATGAGATATCACCTAAGATTTGTTAGGGTGATAGTTACCTAAATAAGTAAATGGAAATATAGATTTAGGTGAAGATGCAGGTGCAGGCGCAGGTGCAGATGCAGAGGCAGAGGCAGAGATAGAGGTGGAGATGGGGCTTGCTAGGTGGCACTAGTGATAAAGAAACTGCCTGCCAATGTAGGAAACTTAAGAGACATAGATTTGATCCATGGATTGGGAAGATCCCCTAGAGGAAGGCATGATGACCCACTCCAGTATTCTTTCCTGGAGAATCCCATGGACAGAGGAGCCTGGAGGGCTACAGTCCATAGAGTCACACAGAGTTGGACATGACTGAAGCGATTTATTAGGCATGCACATGCATAGATGTAGATATGTGTATATTACACAGACACACACACACAGGCATATTATGCAACCTTAAAAAAGAAAGAAATCTTGCCTTTTTGACAGTGAAAAAACTGGAGGGCATTATGATAGGTGGAATAAGATAGACAGTGTAAAATAATATGACATGGTGTCACTTATGGGCTTCCCAGGTGGCACTATTGGTAAAGAACCCGCCTGTCAACCCAGGAGGCTCAAGAGAGGAGAAAGGTGGCAACCCACTCCAGTATTCTTGCTTGGAGAATCCCATGGACAGAGGAACCTAATGGGCTATGTCCATAGGGTTGCAGAGTCAGACGCAACTGAAGCAACTTA
This sequence comes from Nanger dama, assembly GCA_917880005.1. Classification (NCBI taxonomy): domain Eukaryota; kingdom Metazoa; phylum Chordata; class Mammalia; order Artiodactyla; family Bovidae; genus Nanger; species Nanger dama. The sequence goes on along the minus strand of CAKJTW010000014.1, from coordinate 1,828,570 downwards.
GCACACATGCAGGCATAGTATCACTTATATCGTTTTTGTTTTTTTTCCAAATCAACTCATAGAAACAGAATGATGGTGCCTAGGGGCTAGAGGGTGTGCAAAATAAGAAGTTAGTAGATTATTACAAACTTCCAGTTATGAGGTGAAAAGATCTTAGGATTTAGTGTATGACATGTTCAATACTAATCATAATAGTATAATACTGAAATTTGCTAAGATAATAGAACTTCTGTTCATCAAAAAAGAGGAGAAAATGTGAAGTCATGGGTATATCAACTAAATCCATGGTGGAAATCTTTCACAGTATATACATATATCAAATCATCACTGTACAATTTAAATATATTACAACTTTATTTGAATTTATCCCTCAATAACAGATGAAAAAACTGATATAATGATAATAGTAAGAACTGATTCTGAAAATAAAAAGTCTCACTGGTTACTGGAGACTACAAATATTCCAGCAAGTTCCGAATATTGTGTAGTCATAAAGTTGAAAATCAAAGCAGAAAATATGAAGTTCAATTCATACTTAACTAAAAGAGGAGAGTGAAGCAAGGCAAAGATCAGTACACAGTGTTTAAAAATTATGCCAGGAATTTACAAACATATTTATTTGTAACTGTAGTTGATTTACAATGTTGTGTTAATTTTGTGAGTTAAAGATGTGAGTTCAGCATAGTGATTTAGGTGTGGGGTTTTTTGCAGATTATATTCCACTATAGGTTATTACAAGTTATTGAATGTAATTACTTGTGCTATAAATACTTGCTGCTTACATATTTTATATATAGCAATTTGTATCTATTTACCCCATTGTTGTTTCATCACTATGTCTTGACCAATTATTTTATGACTCCATGGCCTGTAGCCCTCCAAGCTCATCCATCCATGGGATTTTCCCAGCAAGAATACTGGAGTGGGTTGCCACTTCCTCTTCTAGGGGATATTCCCTACCCAGGGATTGAACTCTTTGTGCTGTATGAGAGGCAGATTCTTTACCAGGGATGCCCCATTAATCCCATTATACCTAATTTAGTTCTTCCCCCTCCCTCTTTCCTTTGTCAGACCTAAGGTTTTTCCTATGTATGTGAATCATTTCTATTCGTATTATTTTTATTCATTTGTATTATTTTTAGATCCCTCTTATAATTGATATCAGATAGTATTTGTTTTTGTCTGTCCCATCACTTCAAGGGAAATAGATGGGGAAACAGTGGAAACAGTGTCAGACTTTATTTTGGGGGCTCCAAAATCACTGCAGATGGTAATTGCAGCCATGATATTAAAAGATGCTTACTCCTTGGAAGAAAAGTTATGACCAACCTAGATAGCATATTTAAAAGTGGAGACATTACTTTGCCGACTAAGATCTGTCTAGTCGGGGTCGCACAGAGTTGGACACGACTGAAGCGACTTAGCAGCAGCAGCAGCAGTCAAGGCTATTTCCTGTGGTCATGTATGGATGTGAGAGCTGGACTATGAAGAAGGCTGAGCTCCGAAGAATTGATGCTTTTGACCTGTGGTGTTGAAGAAGACTCTTGAGAGTCCCTTGGACTGCAAGGAGATCCAACCAGTCCATTCTGAAGGAGATCAGCCCTGGGATTTCTTTGGAAGGAATGATTCTAAAGCTGCAACTCCAGGAGTTTGGCCACTTCATGCGAAGAGTTGACTCATTGGTAAAGACTCTGATGCTGAGAGGGACTGAGGGCAGGAGGAGGAGGGGACGACCGAGGATGAGATGGCTGGATGGCATCACTGACTCAATGGACGTGAGTCTGAGTGAACTCCGGGAGTTGGTGATGGACAGGGAGGCCTGGCGTGCTGTGATTGATGGGGTCGCAAAGAGTCAGACACGACTGAGCGACTGAACTGAATTGAACTTATTTCACTAAGTATAATATTCTCTAGGGAGGTTCCCAAGTTGCTCAGTAGTAAAGAATCTACCTTCCAATGCAGGAGTCACCAGAGATGTTTGATCCCTGGATCTGAAAGATCCCCTAGAGGAGGAAATAGCAACCCATTCCAGTATACTGCTGGGAAAACTCCATGGACAGATGAGTCTAGTGGGCAACAGTCTGTGTTTTCACAAAGAGTTGGACACCTCTTACTTACTACTCACTGAATATTTTCTAGGTACATCTGTGTTGCTGCACAGGGAGAGATAGATATAGATACATATCAAATATTTTAAGCCAGCTGTCAGTTGATGGACACATGGATTACTTCCATCTCTTGACTATTGGAAAGTCTTCCATATAAACATTGGGATGCATGTATCTTTTTGAATAGAGTTATCTTTTCTGGATATATGCCCAAAAGAGTGATTTCTGTATCATATGATAGCTCTATTTTTAATTTTTCAAGGAATGTTTGTTTTCCATAGTGGCTGCACCAATTTACATTCTCACCAACAGTGTCCAAACCCTCTCTAGTGATTATTATTTGTAGACTTTTCAGTGGTAGCCATTCTGACTGATATAGGGTGATCCTTCATTGTGATTTTGATTTGCATTTCTCTAATTAGTGATGTTGAGCATGTTTTCACGTACATATTGGCCATCTGTATATCTTCTTTGGAAAAATGTCTATTTAGGTCTTCTGCCTATTTTTTATTGGGTTCTTTATTTTTTTAGATATTAAGCTTATGAACTGTCTGTACATTTTGCATATTAACCCCTTGTCAGTTGCATCATTTGCAAATACTTTCTCCCATACCATAGGTTGTCTTTTCATATTGTTTATAGTTTCTTTGCGACACAAAAGCCATTAAGTTGATTAGGTGCAATTTGTTTATATTTACTTTTAAATCTTTCTGCCTTGGGAAACTGACCAAAGAAAATATTTATGTCAAAGAATATTTTGCCTATGTTCTCTTCTAGGAGTTTGTAGTGTCCTGTCTTTAAACCATTTTGAATTTATTTTTGTATATAGTATAAGGGATTAAATTACATATAGCTATTTAGTTTCCCCATCACTTTTAAAATTACTTTTTATTGGAGTGTGATTGCTTTACAATGCCGTGTTAGTTTCTACTATACAGCAACATGAATCAGGCATACATATGTATATGTATATAGATCCCCTTGCTTTTGGACTTCCTTCCCTTTCAGGTAACCACAGTGCACTGAGTTCCCTGCATTATACAGTCTGTTCTCATTAGCTGTCTACTTTATACATAGCATCAATAGTGTATGTGTTTCAATCCCATATCTCAGTTGATCACACCTTACATTTCCCTCTTGGTAGTCATGTATTTATTCTATGGTCTGTGTCTCTATTTCTGCTGGACAAACTATTATCTATACCATTTTTCTAGATTCCATGTATATGTAATAATAAATGTTTGTTTTTCCCTATTTAACATACTTCAGTCTTTATGACGCTCTCTAGGTAAATTCACATGTCTACAAATGACTTGAGTTCATTTCTTTTTATGACTAACATTCTATTCTATGCGTGTACCACACCTTTATCCATTCCATAGCTGATGGACATTTAGGCTGCTTCCATGTTCTAGCTATTATAAATAGTGCTGCTATGAACATTGAGGTCAATGCTGCTTAGTCACTCAGGTGTATTCAGCTCTTTGTAACCCCATGGACTACAGCCAGCCAGGATCCTCTGTCCATGAGATTCTCCATGCAAGAATATGATCAAACCCTCATCTCCTGCATTGCAGGCAGATTCTTTACCCAATGAACCATTGGGGAAGTGAATATATATATATATATAATTATGGATTTATTTGGTATATGCTCAAGAGTTGAGTCACTGGGTCATATGGTAGTGCTATTTTTAGGTTTTTAAGAAACCTCCATACTGTTTTCCATAGTGGTTGTATCAATGTGCACTCCCACTGAGAGTGCATGTGGATCCCCTTTTCTCTACACCTTTTGAAGCATTTATTGTCGGTAGATTTTTTTTTGTTGATAGCCATTCTGACTGTTGTGAAGTGATATCTGATTTTACTTTTGATTGTGTTTTTCTAATAGTTAGTGCTATTGAACATCTTTTCATGTTTTGCAGGCAATCTGCCTTCTTTGGAGAAAAGTCTGTTTAAAACTTCTGCCTATTTTTTTATTGTGCTTTTTTGTATTGAACTAAATAAATTGTATATTTTGGAAATTAATTTTCAGTTGCTTCATTTGCAAACATTTTCTCCCATTCTGGGGCTTGGTTTAGTTAAATTTTTATTTCTCTAGGAGATTGATTTTAAAAGATCTTGCTGTGGTTTATATCAAAAAGTATTCTGCCTGTTTTCCTCTAAGAGTTTTATAGAGTCTGGCTTTACATTTAGGTCTTTAATGCATTTTGAGTTTATTTTTCTGTATGGTCTTAAACAGTGTTCTGATTTCATTCTTTCAGATGTGGCTATACAGTTTTCCCAGCACCACTTATTGAAGAGGCTGTGTTTGTTTCGTTTTTGTTTGTTTGTTTGACGGAGGGCAATGAATCCAAATTTTATTGTCAGGGACTGGGAAAAGGGGAACACGTGGGTGGGGGGCTAGGGTTGCTATATCGTCAAGCAAAAAGAGTTGATGTGGAGGGGAAAGCCAGTGGGGCCCGTCCCTCTCCCTGGTCAATGCTGGGAGGGCTGACAATACGGAAAGCACCGGGGGTGGAGGGAGGGAAAGTCATGACCCCGCCCGAATTGTGCAGTGAAGGTGTCTGGTGGGAGGGAACAGCCGTGAGGTCTAGGAGCTGGGGTGGGGGAGGCTACAGACTGCAAATCCTGCGGAAAGGGACCGGGCGGGGGCGAGGCTTCTATTGCATTTTGCTCACAGTTTTGCGGAAGGCGAGGCGGGGGTGGGCTTGGACTGGACACCCCTTGCCCCCCTTGGTACCCCTTGGGCGATAGGTGCTGGTGAAAAGAATGGAATCCGGACTGGGAAGGAATAAGGTGAGGGAATGGGTCTATAGGGGCATCTACTTGGTCCCACCCAAATGCCAAAGATGCCCCTACGTGCTGCCCGTGGGCCCGGCTAGACCCGGGCTGGGACATGATGCCTGGAGGGCACAGTGAGGTTGCAGGCGGTAAAACCAAAGTGCTTATGAGAGACCCAGGATCCCACCTGCTCCCCTCCCCCTGCGGAGGACAGGGGTGATCACGGAAGCGCTTCAGTTTGGGGGTATGGGGCGCCAGAGTCCCAGAGACCGCTTGTCGCCAAGAAAATCCATTTCTGCCCCCTGGACCCCGACCATGGCTTGTGAACTCCGTTTTGTGCTAGGCTGGGAGGAAGGGCTGAATGGACATGGCCTTTTGGAGGGGGAGTGTCTGCAAGGGGGGCTGGGGCCCCCTTTTCTAGGGGAGAAGGAAGGGCAGGGGGCAGGGTTCCCTAAGATCTGGCGTATTTACCCGCTTCTGAAGCCCCCCTCCCCTTTCCCTGGAACCCCGTACCTCGGGGTAGGGGGAGGGAGAGAGACCATTCAGGGAGTGCCGGGAGGAGAGACAGGCTGGGCGCCTGGAGGCCTGGGTCCCGGCTGCAGGTAGGGGGTTGAATGGGAGGGGGTTCAGGGGTCAGGTTTCAGGTCAGTAAGGGGAGAAAAGAGTGGGTCCGTGTGCAGTTCGGATGGGCCCCGGGCCAGGGGTGGAACAGGGGATGGATGTTGTATATCCTGATCTTTGTCAAAGATGAGGTAACCATAGATGTGTGGGTTTATTTCTAGGCTTTCTATCCTGTTCCATTGGTCTGTATGTCTGTTTTTGTGCCGGTACCATACTATCATGATGACTACACCTTTGTAGTATAGCTGGAAGCCAGGAAGTTTGATTCCTACAGCTTCATTTTTTTCTCTCAAGATTGATTTGGCTAGTTGGGGCCTTTTGTACTTTCATACAAATTGGAAATTTTTTTCTAGCTCTGGGAGAAATACCATGGGTTATTTGATAGGCATTTCATTGACTCTGTAGATTACATTGGGTAGTATAGTCTATTTCATATTGTTGATTCTTCCAATTCAAGAACATGATATCTCTCTCAATCTGTTAGTGTCACCTCTGATTTCTTCCATCAGGGTCCTATAGCTTTGTGGGTAGAGGTTTTCTGCCTTATTAGATAGGTTTATTTCTATGTGTTTTATTCTTTTTGTTGCAGTGATAAATGGAATATTTTCCTTAAATTCACTTTCTAATATTTGTTAGTGTATAGGAATGTAAGACATTTCTGTGTATTAATTTACTAAACTCATTGATTAGCTTGAGTAGTTTTCTGGTGGCATCTTCTGTATTTTCTGTGTATAGCATCATACTATCTGTCAACAGTGAAAGTTTTAATTTGTATTTGCCAAATTCAATTCTTTTATATCTTTTTCTTCTTTAATTGCCATGGAGAGGACTTCCACGAATATATTGAATAACAGTGATGAAATTGTTCATCTTTGTCTTGTTCCTGAAGTTACAGGAAATGTTATCAGTTTTTCACCATCAAGAATATGTTTGCTATGGGTTTGCCATATATGACTTTTATTTTATTGAGGCAGATTTCCTCTTTGCCCACCTTCTGGAGAGTTTTTAATCATCATGGGTGTTGGATTTTGTCAAAAGTTTCTCTGCATTTATTGAGATGATCATATGGATTTTATTCTTCAATTTGTTAACATGGTATATCACTTTGATTTGTGTATATTGAAGAATCCTTGCATCCCTGGGATAAGTCCCACTTAACCACAGTGTATGACTTTTTCTGAGTTGCTGGGTTTCATTTGCTACTATTTTGTTGAGATTTTTGAGTCTATATTGCTTTTGAGTGATACCTTTGTCTGCTTTGGGTATTAGCCTGATGGTGACCTAATACAACGAGGTTGAGAGTGTTCCATTCTCTGAAATTTTTTGAAAAAGTTTGAGAAGGATAGGTGTTAGCTCTTCTCTAAATGTTTGACAGATTTTTCCTGTGAGGCCATTTGATATTGGACTTTTGTTTGCTGAAAACTTTTTAATCACAGTTTTAATTTCATTGTTTGTAATTGGTGTGTTATTTCTTTGTATTTCTTCTTAGTTCAGTCTTAGAAGCTTGTACTTTACTAAAAATTTATCCACTTCTTCCAGGTTGTTCATTTATTGGTATGTAGTTTCTCATAGTAGTCTCTTGTGACCTTTGTATCTCTGTAGCATCTGTTCTAACTTCACTGTCATTTCTAATTTTATTTGAATCTTCTTTTTTTCCTTGATTGTTCTGGTTAAAGGTCTATAAATTTTGTTTAACCTCTCAAAGAACCGACTTTTTTATCTTTGCTATAGTTTCTTCATTTCTATTTAATTTATTTTACCCCTGATCATTATGAGTTATTTTCTTCTACCAGTTCTAAGGGTTTTTGTTGTTGTTGTTCTTCTTCTTCTTTCTTTAGTTGCTGTAAGGTTAAGTTGTTTACTTGAGGTTTTTCTTATTCTTACAGTAGGATTGTATTGCTATAAACGTCACTCTTAGAAGTGTTTTTGCTGCATTCCACAGGTTTTTGAATGATCATGTCCTTGTTGTCATTTGTTTCTAAGTATTTTTTTTTATTTCCTCTTTCATTTCTTCTCCAATCTCTTGGTATTTTAGTAGTGTATTATTTAGCCTCCATGTAATTGCATTTTTGTTTTCATTTTTTTCCCTGTAATTCATTTCTAATCTCATTGTGGTCAAAAATATGCTTATTATTATTTCAATTCTGGTAATTTATCAAGTTTTTATTTGTGACCCTTGATGTAATCTATCCTAGAGAACGTTCCATGAGCACTTGAGAAGAAAGTGTATTCTGCCACTTTTGGGTGTAATGTCCTATAAATATCATTTAAGTCTATTTTACTGACAAAGGTCCATCTAGTCAAAGCTATGGTTTTTCCAGTAGTCATGTATGGATGAGAAACGTGGACCATAAAGGAAGCTGAGTGCCGAAGGACTGATGCTTTGAACTGTGGTGCTGAAGAAAACTCTTGAGAGTCCCTTGGTCTAAAAGATCAAACCAGTTGATCCTAAAGGAAATCAACCCAGAATATTCATTTGAAGGACAGATACTGAAGTTCCAATATTTTAGCCACCTTATAAGAAGAGCAAATTCATTAGAAAAGACCCTGATGGGGGAAGATTGAAGGCAGGGAAAGAAGGGGACAAAAGAGGGCAAGATGGTTGGATGGTATCACAGACTCAATGGGAATGAGTTTGAGCAAGCTCCAGGAGTTGGTGATGGGCAGGGAAGTCTGGTGTGCTGCAGTCCATGGGGTCACAAGGAGTCAGACACGACTGAGGGACTGAACACCAGAAACAATTTGCTGTTCCACTGATTTATGTTTCTTTTTATTTTGTGCCAATATCACATTATTTTGATCACTGTAGTTTTGAGTATAATCTCAAGTCTAGAAAGAAATACTGTATCTCCAGCTTTAAGCTTTTTCCTCAGAAGTACTTTGGCAATTCTGTGTCTTTTGTAGTTCTTCACTCTAGTTATGTGAAAAATGTCATAGGTGTTTTCATAGGAATTATATTGAATCTGTAGATTGCTTTGGTCAGTATGGCCTTTTTAACAATATTGATACTTTTGATCTAAGAGTACAGGATATCATTCCATTTCTTGGAATCATTTTCAACTTCATTTATCAATGTTTTATAGTTTTCATTATAGAGATATTTCACCTTCTTGATGAAATTTCTTCCTAGTTTTTTTTTTTTAAGGCGATTTTAAATGGGATTGATTTTTTTTAAATTTCTCTCTACTATATTATTTTTACTGTAAAGAAATGAATAGATATCTGTATAGTAAATTTATTTCCTGCTACCTTCTGGAATACAGTCATTCAGTCATTTCCGATTCTTTGAGACTCCGTGGACTGCAGCATGCCCGGCCTCCCCTGTTCATCACCAACTCCCGGAGTTTACTCAAACTCATGTCCATTAAGTTGGTGATGCCATCCAACCATCTCATCCTATGTCTTCCACTTTTCCACCTGCCTTCAGTCTTTCCCAGCATCAGGGTCTTTTCCAGTGAGTCAGTTCTTTGCATCAGGTGGCCAAAGTATTGGAGTTTCAGCTTCAGCATCAGTCTTTCCAATGAATATTCAGGACTGATTTCCTTTAGGATGGACTGGTTTGATCTCCTTGCAGTCCAAGGGACTCTGAAGAGACTTCTACAACACAACAGTTCAAAAGCATCAATTCTTCTGTGCTCAGCCTTCTCTATAACTCTCACATCCATACGTGACTACTGGAAAAGTCGGTGCTTGGACTAGATGGACCTTGCTGGCAAAGAAATGTCTCTGCTTTTCAATATGCTATCTAGGTTGGTCATAACTTTTCTTCCAAGTATCAAGTGTCTTCTAATTTCATGGTTGCAGTCACCATCTGCAGTGATTTTGGAGCCCAACAGAATAAAGTCTGCCACTGTTTCCATTGCTTCCCCATCTATTTCCCATGAAGTGATGGGACCGGATGCCATGATCTTCGTTTTCTGAATGTTGAGCTTTAAGCCAACGTTTTTACTCTCCTCTTTCACCTTCATCAAGAGGCCCTTTAGCTCCTCTTCACTTTCTGCCGTAAAGGTGGTGTCATCTGCATATCTGAGGTTATTGATATTTCTCCCTGCAGTCTTGATTCCAGCTTGTGTTTCTTCCAGCCCAGCGTTTCTCATGATGTACTCGGCATTTAAGTTAAATAAGCAGGGTGACAATATACAGCCTTAACATACTCCTTTTCCTATTTGGAACCAGTCTGATTCTTGCCCACAGTAATAGATATAATGGTCATCTGAGTTAAATTCACCCATTCCAGTCCATTTTAGTTCACTGATTCCTAAATGTCAGTGTCATCTCCTGTTTGACCACCCCCAATTTGCCTTGATTCATGGACCTAACATTCTAGGTTCCTATGCAGTATTGTTCTTTACAGCATCTAACTTTCCTTCCATCATCAGCCACATCCACAGCATGGTGTTGTTGTTGCTTTGATTCTGTCTCTTCGTTCTTTCTGGAGTTATTTCTCCACTGATCTCCAGTAACATATTGGGTACCTATCGACCTGGGGAGTTCATCTTTCAGTGTCCTCTCTTTTTCCATTCCATACTGTTCATGGGTTTCTCAAGGCAAGAATATAGAAGTGGTTTGCCATTCGCTTCTCCAATGGACCATGTTTGGTTAGAACTCTCCACCATGACCTGTCTTCAGTGGCCCTACACAGCATGGCTCCTAGTTTCATTGAGTTAGACAAGGCTGTGGTCCATGTGATTGGTTACTCTTCTGTGATTGTAGTTTTCAGTCTATCTGCCCTCTGATAGAGAAGGAATCTTATCATTAAGAAGCTTATGGAAGCTTCCTGATGGGAGAGACTGATTGAGGGGGAACTGGGTCTTGTTCTGATGGGTGGGGCCATGCTCAGTAAATCTTTAATCCAATTTTCTGTTGATGGATGGGACTGTGTTCCCTCCCTATTAAACTATGCCAAACTATGGTGGAGGTATTGAAGATAATGGTGACCTCCTTCAAAGGTCCCATGCACACACTGCTACACTCAGTGCCCCCAACCCTGCAATAGGCCTCCACCGGAGACTCCTGAACACTCACGAGCAAGTCTGGGTCAATCTCTTGTTGGATCACTGCTCCTTTCTCCTGGGTCTTGGCGCCCACATCATAGTTCTCCATAAAGTATTATAGAGAAACATCATAGTTCTCTATAAATTATTATTTTATCTGCAAATAGTGACAATTTTAACATCTTCCCTTCCAATTTGAGTATCCAATTATTTTTCTCTCTTGTATGATTAGTGTGACTAAGACTTCCAATATAATGTTGAATAGAAGTAGTGAGAGTGGTAACTTTTTCTTCTTATTATTTTTTTTTTACTTTAAAATATTGATTTTGGGGAAGGCTTTTAGCATTTCAGTGTTGAGAATTATATTGGTTGTGGGCTTATTACATAAACAGCCTTTTATATTGAGATACAATCCCTGTATAGTTATTGTGATGACAGGTTTTATCATGAGTAGATGTTGAATTTTGTCAAATGCTTTTTCTGCCTCTTTTTAGATGATTATGTGTTTTTCATTTTATTGATGTGATACGTCACATTGATTGATTTGCATCTGGTGAACCATCCTTGTTGCCCTAGAATGAATCCAAATTGTTTTTGGTATATGATCTTTTTATGTGTTATTGGGCTCAGTTTCCTAACATTTTGTTGAGGATTTTTGCTTCTATACCCATCTAAGATACTGACCTTTAATTTTCTTTTTGGTAGTACCTTTGTCTGATTTGGGTATCAGGCTGATAGTGGCTTCATAGAGTGACTTTAAGAGTGTTCCCTCCTATACAGTTTTTGGAATAGTTTGAGGAATTATCTCTTCTTTAAATGTTTGGTAGAATTCCCTCTGAAGGTCTTTGGTCCTGGACTTTTGCTAAGCTAAGAGGGAGGTTTTGTGTTTTTTTTTTTAGTTACAGATTCAGTTTCACTTCTACTAATCAGCCTGTTCAAATTATCTTTTTTATTATTGACTTATTTTTGGCAGGCTATATGTTTCTAGAAATATCCATTTCTTCCTGTTTGCCCAATTTCTTGAAAGATAACTGTTCATAATATTCTCTTATGGTTTTTGTTTTTATTTTTTGCATTTTCTATGGTATTCTTATTTCTTCTCTTTAGTTTTTTTGCTTTGTTGATTTGGGTCCTCTCTTTTTCTTCTTGGTTATCCTGGCTAAAAGTTTTCAATTTTCTTTATGCTTTCAAAAATAAAGATTTTTCTTATCTTCTCTGATGCTTTTTCAATTTATTGACTCTGCACTTTATTATCTCCTTCCTTCTGCTGACTTTGGGTTTTGCTTGTTCTTTTATTCCAGTTCTTTAGAGGCTAGGTTAGTTTGGTCATTTGAGATGCTTCTTGTTTCTGAATGAATGTCTGTCACCACAGAGATCTGATTAAGTCGTGTATTCATTTTCACTTGGACTGACATATTCTCCTTCTTTGGTGTCATCACTGACCTATTGGTTTTAACTAGCATATTATTTAGTCTCCACTTTTAATCTTTTTCTTACTTTTCCTTTTATAGTTGATTTCTACTTTTGTACCATGGTGATCAGAAAAGACACTTGAATCAATTTCTATTCTCTTAAATTTAACAAGATTTGTTTTGTGACCCAGTATGTGGTCCATCCTAGAAAAGTTTCCATGTACACTAGAAAAGAATTTTTGTTCTTGTTTTTTCTTTTTTTATGTAGTGTCCTGTACAATGTATTCATTGTGCAATCTATAACTTCTATTCCACTTTTTACTTTCTGTCTTGTTGATGTAAGTGGAGTGTTGAAGTCTCTTACTAATAATTCTTCTACATTTCTTCCTTTATGTCTGCTATTATTCGATTTATATATTTAACTGTCGCTATATTGGGTACGTATGTGTAAAGAGGTGTAACTTCCTCTTCCTGTAATGATCTCTCCTTTGTTATATAATGCCCTTTTGTCTTTCTTTATGGCCTTTGTTTTAAAGTCTATTTTGTCTGATGTGAAAATGGTGCACTCATTTCTTGTTATTCCCATATGCATGAAATATTTTCTTTACCCATTTAGTCTGTGTTTGTCTTACATGCTGAAGTGAGTCTCTTGTAGGCAACATATTGCAAGTTCGTAGCTTTTTTTTTTTTTTCCTAATCAGTCTGCCATGCTATGGTTTTGATCAGAGCTTGTTGTTTACTAAAATTTAAAGTAACTATTGATATGTATGTACGAATTGCCATTTTAATACTTGTTTTACAGTTTTGAGGGTAGCTCTTTTTTGTTCACTTGTTCTTTTTGTTTTTCCTTTTCCCATTTGATGATGTTTTGTTTTTTGTAAAACCATGCTTTTGATTTATGGCTACCAGAGAGTTCAAGTATGCTGACCCATGATATTTATTTGCTTCAAACTGATAGTAATTCAAGTTCAAATGTATTCTCAAAGCTCTGTATTTATATACTCCTCTCACCCACATTTTGTGATTTCAGTGTCCTATTTTATATCTTCGTGCTTATCATTTTACACTGTATTGTAGTTACAATTATTTTTATAACATTTTTATCGTTTTTCAATCTATGTGCTAGTTAAGTGTAAAGAAGGAAATGGCAACCCATTTCAGTATTCTTGCCTGGAGAATCCCATAGAAAAAGAGCCTGGTGGGCTGCAGTCCATGGGGTCACAAAGAGTCAGACACAACTGAGTGACCAACACACAAACACACTAGTTAAGCGATCTTCAGTCCTTTCTTATATTTGCCTTCCTGCTTTCTGAAAGAATCTTGCTTCTTTTCCATTTAGAGAAGAGCTATCAATATTACTTTTAAAGTAGAAATAATATTGCTGAATTATTTTAGTTTTTGTTTGTCTAAGAAATTATTTTTCTTCTATTCTAACTTATAATCTTGCTTATTAGAGGATTCTACATTGCAGATTTTTCCTGTTCACAATTTTGATCTGATCATGCCACCCTATTCTGACCTGGAAAGTTTCTGCAGAGAAACCAGCTGATAGTCTTATAGGGATCCCTTGTAAATGACTTTATTTTGCTTTTCCTGCCTTTAGAATCCTGTCTGACATTTCCCATTTTAATTGTGACATGTCTTTTGGTGCATTCAGTTTGAGTTCATCTTGTTCTGAACCCTCTGTGCTTCATATGCCTGTATATCTGTTTTCTTCTTTAGATTGGAGAAATTTACAGCCATAATTTCTTCAAATACTTTGTTCATTCCCCCTCCCCCTTCTCTTTCAGGAGTCCCTATATTATCCCATAGATTTCATGTGTTACTGTCTTTTCTTACTTTTTTTCTACTTATCTTTTTGTCTGCTTTTCTGATTGGTTGATTTACATTCTTGCATTTTCCAGATCACTTATTCCTTCTTCTGTTGAATTTAATCACCTATTCATCACTTTTAGATTTCTGTTTATCTCAACAATTGAATTATCTATCTTTTATTATTTCATCTTTATAGTTTTAGTTCCTTTTTACTGTATTTTTATAGGTAATATTTCTTAAATCAGTTAAGAGTGTGAGGTACAGCTACCAGTGCTAGACTCTGTCTGTCCTGATTGCTTACAAGCTAGCTGGCAGGCATGCCTTACAAGTATTAATATAATCTAAGCTTCTCCAGTCTCTTTACTATCCCAGCAGCTTTCCCAGCAGGCAAATTTCTTGTCTCCTCCTCACAAGACTGCATGACTGGTATGCCCAGATTGTGGCTTGATCTGCTCACTCCCCAGAGTTAGCATTGCCTGTATAGACCTTCTCTTTCTGACAGATCTTTCCCAGAGCCTCATTTCCTGATCTGAAGCTTATTAAAAAAAAAAAAAAAAAAAAAAACAAAAACCACCTTATCTAGTTATATAGAGACATTTCTTGCAATTTTGGTTGTACAGTAGTTCTGTCAGCTTCTAGTTAATTTTCTGTGAGAAATGCTTCACATATAGATGCATTTTTAATGTGTTTGTAGTGGAAGGTTAACTCCATGTCTTCCTACTCTCCCAGTTTGACCCTACTCTCTTATAAGCATACTTTTGTATAAGTCAAAAGCCTCCCATATTTAAACTAAATTGACTCCCTAAAGCAGCTGAAATTTTAAATATGGATATTCTTTGGATTCTTTATAAGTGATATTTCTCTAAAATAAAAGACAGAATAAGTAAGACAGAGATATTGGCTTTTTAATTGCTATCAAGTTATTTTGCTGGGATATAAAAGGTAGATCTTGTGTACTTAAAGTACTATTCAATTTCATTATGAGTAAGAATTCAAGTAGTTTGTAAATGCTTCTCAACATTATTTTAAGTTGCCTTTTTATTACATAGAAGATGAATTTATCTTCTTTGCTTAGTGACAATTCCATTCTCTGGTGGCACAGAGGTTAAAGCATCTGCTTGCAATGTGGGAGACATGGGTTTGATCCCTGGATCCAGAAGATCCCCTGGAGAAGGAAATGGCAACCCACTCCAGTATTCTTGCCTGGAGAATCCCATGGATGGAGGAGCTTGGTGGGCTACAGTCCATGGGTCGCAAAGAGTCAGACACAACTGAGCGACTTCACTTCATCTTTCTATCTGGATGAAGTGGGAATAATTGATATTTTCCCTGTATCATTGATTATCTTACACAGCTACTAAACTGTACTAAGATCTCACCTCCAGTCAGGCCAAAATAAATGAGAAGCCCTTCCTTTTCATTACTCAAATCTTTCCCTTCTAAATATTCAAAGAGACCAACAATGAGTTTATACCATCTAAACAGTATGAATTGTGCCTGATATCTAAATGGATGGACATCTCTTTTAGAAAATTGAAATGTAATTTACTTACAATATTATATTGTTTTAAATATACAACACACTGCTTTAATATTTTGAGGTTGTATTCCATTTAAGGTTAACATTCTCAGAAATTCTACAATTATCCTCATGTCCTTTCACTAAATTATTTTCTGCTCACACTGGCCTAGTCAGTGTCTGATGTTTACAAATGAGAGCCCTGATGGGTTCACCTGCCCTGGACAGTGCGTGCAGCTCCTGCCTTCCTGACCACTGGAGAGCAGAGAAATCACATCCACTGCCACTCTGTCTTCCATGTGACCTGTCACCATGGGGATGTCAGGTTGACCATCTACTTCTTCCTCAAAGTCTTTGTATTTCATGTAACTCACCACCAGAGAAATCATTGGTAATGCTCAGTTCTTAAAATTCCTCTTATCTCCCTGGGGATTCCCTTGTGGCTCAGCTATTAAAGAATCCGCCTGCAATGCAAAAGACCTGGGTTTGATCCCTGGGTTGGGAAGATCCCTTGGAGAAGGGAAAGGCTACCCAATCCAGTATTCTAGCCTGGAGAATTCCAAGACCAGTATACTCCATGGGTTCCAATATAGTCCAAGGACTGTATAATCCATGGGGTCACAAAGAGTCAGGCACAGCTGAGTTACTTTCACTCACTCACTCAAAGTTATAAAATACTAGCTATGTCCATTGTGTTTGTAGCTTATTTATTTTACATATAGCAATTTTTACATACTACCAGTTACCCCTAACTTGCCCTTCCCCATTTTCCTTTCACCCCGGTCACTCCTAGCTTGTCTCTATGTCTGTGAATCTGTTTCTCTTTTGTTACAATAATTCATATATTTTTCAGATTACAGATAAAACATTCATCATGTAACATTTATATTTCTCTGTCTGACTTATTTCACTAAGTATAACACCCTCCATATCCATGTATGGTGCTGCAACTGGCAAATTTTCATTAATTTATGGATAAGCAAAATCTATTGTTTATAGTACATCTTTTTTAATCCACACACATTGATGGGCACTTTGGTTGCTTCCATATATTGGCTACTTTAAATAATGTTACTATAAACATTGGAATACCCATATGTTTGCAAATTAGTGTTTGTGTGTTTGTTTGTTTGTTTTTTCTGGGTATATACCCAGACATGGGAGAAGGGAATGGCAAACCGCTTCAGTAATGTTGCCTCAAGAACCCCATGAACAGTATGAGAAGGCAGAAAGATACAAGGATGATGATCCCTCAGGTAATTAGGTGGCCAATAATCTACTGGGGAAGAGTGTAGAAATAGCTCCAGAAAGAATGAAAAGGCTGGACCAAAGCAGAAAAGATGACCAGTTGTGGGTGTCTGGTGGTATATATCAAATCTGATGCTATAAAGAACAATATTGCATAGGAAACCAGCATGTTAGGTCCATGAATCAAGGTAAATTGGATGTGGTCAAGCAGGACATAGCAACAGTGAATGTCGACATTTTAGGATATTTCTATGAAGAACTGCAAGACCTTCTAGAACTAACAACAACAACAAAAATGTCCTTTTCATCATAGGGTATTAGAATGAAAAAGTAGCAAGTCAGAAGATGCCTGGAGTAACAGGCAAGTTTGGCCCCAGAATACAAAATGAAGAAGGGAAAAGGCTAACAGAGTTTTTCCAAGAGAGTACACTGATTATAGAAAGCACTCTCTTACATAAACACAGAGACAACTCTATACATGGACATCACCAGACGGTCAACACCGAAATCAGAATGATTATACTCTTTACAGCCAAATATGGACAAGCTCTATACAGCCACCAAAAACAAGACCTGGAGCTGGCCGTGGCTCAGATCATGAGCTCCTTACTGCAAAATTCACGTTTAAATTGAAGAAAGTAGGGAAAACCAATAGGCCAGTCGGTATGACCTAAATCAACCCCCTTAGGATTATACAGTAGAGGTGAAAAATAGATTAAAGGGATTAGATCTGATAGACAAACTGCATGAAGAACTATGGATGAAGGTTCATAGCATTGTACAGGAAGCAGTGATCAAAATTATACCTAAGAAAAATCAATGTAAGAAGGAAAGGTGGTTATCTGAAGAGACCTTACAAATAACTGAGGAAAGAAGAGAAGTGGAAGGCAAAGAGGAAAGAGAAAGATATACCCAACTGAATGCAGAGTTCCAGAGAATAGCAAGGAGAGATAAGAAGCTTTCTTAAATGATCAATCAAAATAAATAGAGGGAAAAAAATATAATGAGTAAGACAACAATTCTAAATAACAAGCATCTTTAAATTTCATGGCTTCAGTCACCTTCCACAGTGATTTTGGAACCCAAGAAAATAAAATCTGTCACTGCTTCCACTTTTCTCCCTTCTTTTGGCCATAAAGTGATAGGACTGGATGCCATCATCTTAATATTTTGAATGCTGAGTTTCAAGTCTGGCAGTTGGTGAGGGACAGGGAGGCCTGGAGTGCTACAGTTCATGGGGTTGCAAAGAGTCAGACACGACGGAGCAACTGAACTGAACTGACTGAAGTAAACATGGATACTGAAGATTAGATTCATAAAGGTACAAAATTAGTAACAAATACCAAAAACAAAGATTAAAAATCTAGAGTAGAAGTTAGACTCTCAAAAGTACAATATACATGGAATTTAGAAAGATAGTAATGATGACCCTGTATGTGAGACAACAAAAGAGACACAGAGGTATAGAACGGACTTTTGGCCTCTGAGGGAGAGGGAGAGGGTGGGATGATTGGGAGAATGGCATCGAAACATGTATACTATCATGTAAGAAACGAAGCGCCAGTCTATGTTCGATACAGGATACAGGATGCTTGGGGCTGATGCATGGCAATAATCCAGAGAGATGATATGGGGTGGGAGGTGGGAGGGGGTTTCAGGATTGGGAGCTCGTGTACACCCGTGACTGATTCATGTCAATGTATGGTAAAACCAATACAGTATTGTAAAGTAGAATAAAGTAAAAATAAAATTTAATAAATAAATAAATAAAATTAAAAATAAATAAATAAATTTTAAAATAAAATAAAATAAAAACATGAAACAAAATCAGTTAGAAAAATTATAAAAAATATACATATGAAATTTGCTTTAAAAATCGGGTCTTTTTTGGCAAGGTTATAGTAGGCTATAAAACAAAACTAAAGGAGTAATAACTTAAAATTTTAAAAATTAAAGAGTGATAATAGTAAAATATATCTAGGAATTTCTCTAGAGCTATCAAGGGCAGTGTAGGGTCATTTCAGTTTCAGTGAGTTCCTTGTTCCAGCTTGTACTTCTTCTCAAGGTCTATAGGCCCCTTCCAATGCTTAATCAATGTTAACTTCAGGGTTTTAATCTGTTGCACCTGTCACTTCCAGAGTGGTTTGCCCTTCTTTGTTCTCTTTTGGCTTCCTCTGTTTGAAAGTCTCTTCAGTGTCTAATTTCTGCCCTGACACAAGAGGGAAAATGTGGTCACTTATTTATGCTCACTTGTTCAGTTGTGTTTTGAGGAGGGAGGAACCCTGCAAACAATTATCACTGGTGTATGTGGGGAGTGCTCGCAGTGTATGGACCACACTGGGTTTGCCCAAGCTCACAGCTTGTGCTTTCTGGTTCTACACTGCTCAGGCTGCAGGGTGCTCTGCAGGGCACTGTCCAAAGCGGGCCCTGGGTTTCATGCACTTCTCAGGTCTAATCCACTCAGGTTCAGGTTCTCGGGTACTCCACAAGGGCACACACTCTGTTGGGCGTGCGTTCTGTGCCCTTCCCAGGTCTGAGCAGCTCAGGTGATGAGGTGCCTGAGGAGCACACTGTCCCACGTGGCCATGCCTCTTAATCACCTCTCTGGTCTTGGGTGTACCATGTGTCTCCTCTGGGAAGCTAGTCTCAGGCTATGACCCTCCTGGCAGATGCCAACCATCCAGGATCCCAGGAAGACATGGTTAGCAACTGGGGGCCTGCTCGCAGTTTGGTGGAGGATGCCGGTCTCTGAGCCCGAGATTGGAGCAGACCGTTGCCTTCTGTCTCTGGCTGTCGCCTGCCTGCCTCTCTGCCTCTGGCGGGGAGGAGACTGTATGCAGCTGGCTAGCTCTCCTTTGGTGATCACTCAGTCCTTTGCTCTGTGAGTGGGCCAGGCTGCGCATTAAGTTAGAGCAGTTCGCAGGAAAGTTCTTTCTCTCTCTCTCTCTCCGGGTATCTCACAGTTTGGGCTGCTGTCTCATGTTAGCGCCCTCAGATTCTCCTCAGGGCATTCAGGCCCGGTCCTTACCCTAAGCATGCAGCCTGTGCCTCCCCATCCAGCCTCCGGTGGCTGATGCGAGCATCTGATCTACTTCTCTGCTGGGAGTTTTGGGTAGGCACCTATTTTATGGTTTTGTTTTTTTTTTTTTTCTGCCCAGTTATGTTGCTCTCTGAGATTCCAAAACTCCCCACAGATCTGCCGGTGAGAGAGTTTCCTGCTGTTTGGAAACTCCTCCTTCATGACTCCCTCCCCAGGATGGGTCTCCATCCCTAACTCTTTTGTCTCTCTTTTTGTCTTTTATATTTTGTCATACCTCCTTTTGAAGAGAAGGGGCTGTATTTCTGGGCAGACGTTGTTTTGTGGAAGTTGCTCAGCATTCAAATGACCTTTTGATGAATTTGTGGGGAAAGTGGTCTCCCCGTCCTATTTCTCCACCATCTTGGGACCACCCTCCCGAGTCAATTTTTAACCTAACATTTAAAAGGTGTTAAAAGGAATTTCTCCCATTCTATTTGATACTCTTTCTTTTAAGTACACCTGAGCTGTCTCAGTATGATTTAGTCAACCTGTGAACCTGAAATGCAAAACAGCAGAAATTCTTTCTTAATTAGAAAAATATAAAATAAGCATTTATTAAACACATTTGATATGATGAACCTGTAGATTTACATCAGTAATCATTGGATATCTGAAGTTCTCTAATTTATTAATTTCACTTTCCCTCTTCTTCCTAGAGGATGTATCAACTCTAAATGAAAATTAAAAGGAAAGCCAAGTTAGAAATTAATATTTTCTTAGGATGCCATTAACTATTATGAAATGCAAATGTCGTTGAGTAGCCCATTTCAATAAGCAGAAACTCTCCCACTGGTCTCCCCTCTGCCTTCTGGGGCATTATTTACTTAGTTATTTAACCACTCACCACCTTTCCCTTCACTGGTCTAGGACTGTAGAAATAATTTTATTACAATGTTTCCCACACTTTCAGTTCCACAGTCAGTTCAGTTTGGTTCAGGAGCTCAGTCATGTCCTACTCTTTCTGAACCCATGGACTGCAGCACGCCAGGCTTCCCTGTCCATCACCCATACCCAGAGCTCAAACTTGCTCAAACTCATGTCCATCGAGCTGGTTATGCTCTCAAACCATCTTATCCTCTGTCGTCCCCTTCTCCTCCCTGCTTCAATCTTTCCCAGCATCAGGGTATTTTCAAATAAGTCAGTTCTTCACATGAGGGGGCCAAAGTATTGGAGCTTCAGCTTCAGCATCAGTCCTTCCAAAGAATATTCAGGATTTATTTTCTTTAGGATGGACTGGTTGGATTTCCTTGCAGTCGAAGGAATTCTCAAGACTCTTCTCCAATATCATAGTTCAAAAGCATCAGTTCTTCAAAGTTCAGCTTTCTTTATAGTCCAACTCTCACATCCATACACAACTACTGGAAAACCGTAGCTTTGACTACATATTGCCAAAGTAATGTCTCTACTTTTTAACATGCTGTCTAGGTTGGTCATAGCTTTTCTTCCAAGGAGGAAGCATCTTTTCATTTCATCGCTGGCTGCAGTCACCATCTGCAGTGATTTAGGAACCCCCAAAATAAATTCTCTATTTCCATTATTTCCCCATCTATTTGCTACGAAGTGATGGATCAGATGCCATGATCTTTGTTTTTTGAATGTTG
This sequence comes from Nanger dama, assembly GCA_917880005.1. Classification (NCBI taxonomy): domain Eukaryota; kingdom Metazoa; phylum Chordata; class Mammalia; order Artiodactyla; family Bovidae; genus Nanger; species Nanger dama. The sequence continues at coordinate 1,807,390 of CAKJTW010000014.1, read as the reverse complement.
AGCTTAAAGCCAGATTTTCACTCTCCTCTTTCACACTCATCAAGAGGCTCTTTAGTTCTTCTTTGCTTTCTGCCATAAGGATGGTGTCATCTGCATATCTGAGGTTACTGGTATTTCTCCCAGCAATCTTGATTTCAGCTTGTGCTTCATTCAGCACAGCATTTCACATGATGTACTCTGCATAGAAGTTAAATAAGCAGGGTGACTATACAGCCTTGATGTACTCCTTTCCCAATTTTGAACCCGTCTGTTGTTCCATGTCCACTTCTAACTGTTGCTTCTTGATCTGCATACAGATCTCTCAAGAAACAGGTAAGGTGGTCCGGTATTCCAATCTATTGAAGAATCTTCCACAGTTTGTTCTGGAAACTGTTTGTTCCACAGTTCCACAGTATCCTGTGCTTAAAAACTAAAACCTACTTAGTCATCAAAGTAACCTTCCATGAAAACTGCTTTCCAGTCTACAGCCTATCGATTTTCTATATGAAATTAGTTTAAAATATGAAAGAAAAAATATTGCCTATACTCAAATAGACATAGCTAAAATAAACTGAGTCACTTACCATTCTTTAGATTATAAATAGAAGAAGCTTCTAATCAGATGTGGTAATCTTTTTTCCTTTACCTTCAGCATAGCAACAGAATGGAATCAAAAAAATGTAAACTATTATTTATCGGTTAGGCTTTACATCAGATGATTTTTCTGAAGGCTGCAGGTTTGCCTGTATATATTGTACCTGTAGGAAAACTCTATCCAAAAAAAAAAAAAAATGGCAGGTACTCTATTTCACCAACTCCTAAAATAAAATAATAATGTTATCAGCTAGCAACTAATGCAATAGTTGAATCACTGTAGCTTTTGGAAAATTGAAATTATTTGCCTATCTCTGGGCCTGCCCTATCTTCTCATTTTTATGAACAAATATTCAATTGACATTTAACTAGCTAGAGATTGATAGTGTTTTTCCAGTTTCAAAAATCACATATTTGATTTCTGACGTCTAATTTTCTTCCCAGTAAATGAGAATATTACTGATGAACTGTCAAATTAGCTAGCACATAACTGACATGAAATAAATATTTATTGACTTAATTAATTAACAATAGCCATTATTTATTAACTTCAAACCAGATGTGCTAGCTGCATTAGCATTATCATTCTTATCTTGAATGTGGGAAACCTAAGACTAGAAAGTTGCAGAAATGGGATTCAGAGCCTGGATTGCTTTCTACAGTATCTCCCTGCCTCTCCTAGGAATATTATTATAAATATCAAAATTGAAAATACATGAAATGTAAAAGTCATTCAGTTGTGTGCAACTCTTTGTAACCCCATGGACTGTATAGTCCATGGAATTTTCCAGGCCAGAATACTGTAGTGGGTAGCCATTCCTTTCTCCAGGGGATCTTCCCAACCCAGGGATAGAACCCAGGTCTCCCACATTGCAGTGGATTCTTTACTAGCTGAAGCCCTGTTTCTTCAAGGAAAACATATATTTATGTAAAAATACACAAGAGCATAATTTTTAAAAGACAAAGTTAAGAATCTTTTGGTTCTAATATGTATTTGCTGGGAGATCTTGAATAGTTTTGCTTTAACCCACTGACACTTGGCTTCCTCATTTGTAAGATAGAATACATCTCATAAGTTTGTTGTGAGAATTAAATTAGATTGATAATCAGTGGAATGTGCTTACCACAATGCCTGATACATAATCAGCCCAGCATTAATATTAACTATGAATACACACTCTGGGTCTTTCATCGTCCCTTAGTTGCCAGTAGCCAGACAGTAACATGTACATATTGGCTAGTAAGAAATTCCTCTTTGTTATTAAAATAAAAAACAGGGAAGTTTCCAAAATCATGGCTGAGACACATGTAATAGGATAGGTAACACTAGGCTTTCCTCTTCTCCTTGATTCCTACTATAACTGTAGGATCACTGCTGCATAATTTATGTTGACAAAAAAGAAAACAGATAAACTTTTTCTTAACACTACTGAATTAAATTCACATTTTTAAAAAGATTTCCTAAATACCTAAAGGGGACAGACAGGAAAGCAAGTGCAGATGCTTCAAACTCTGTGTGTGTGGTTTACTTTTGTCTTAATGTCTTTGGTTATAATAATTCACTTTTGTAATATATTTTTTGTCTTTTTCCTATAATTGTTTGTTGACAAAATTGGATGTGTGTTTTTGTAAGTTACCTCAAGTTTCTAATGGAAAAATAGAGCCAGGTATGGAATACATATGTAAAAGAGAGAGAGAGAGAGAGAGATGAGAGATAAACAGATAGATGATAGATACAGCTAGAAAATAAATAACTTTTTTTCCAGAATTTGTTTAACTTAGTTAACTACCTCTGAACCAAATGAGGTTACACTTTCCTGTCCACCTTCTTCACTCCACCTGCTGGGACTTGTATATTTCCCTACAACACATAAATGGCCTATTTGCTCTCTTCTCATGCACTGCCATTACCCAGAACTATGAGGACCGTAGTGACTGATATAATCAAAGCTTTCACCCTTTCTATCTCAAAACGTTTTCTTTATCTTCTTTTAAACCACTTTGTAACTAAGCTGAACCTCCGTAAAAGTGTTACACATCACAGACTCAGAGTACCATAAAACCTTAATATTATTATAAGATACATTTTCACATAAGACACGTATCTGGTTAGGTGTCTTACGTTTGATGCTTTTCATTCATCTCCTGAATCCTCCTCCATGCTTCATAAAAGGTACTCAGAGGCATTTCAGAAATACTGATACTTGTTAAACTGAGTTGAACTGAACTAGAAATATTTATACCCTTTTCTTTCTTTCTTTTTAATTTATTTATTTTACTTGGAGGCTAATTACTTTACAATATTGTAATGGTTTTGCTATACATCAACATGAATCCACCACAGGTGTTGACGTGTTACTCACCCTGAACCCCAAACTCCCTCTTCTCCTATCTCCCCATACCATCCCTCTGGGTCATCCCAGTGCATCAGCCCCAGGCATCCTGTATCTTGCATCAAACCTGGACTGGCGATTCATTTCTTATATGATATTATACATGTTTCAATGTCATTCTCCCAAATCATTCCACCCTCTCCCTCTCTCATAGAGTCCAAAAGACCGTTCTATACATCTGTGTCTCTTTTGCTGTCTCACATACAGGGTTATCCTTTTCAGTTCAGTTCAGTTCAGTTCAGTTCAGTTCAGTTCAGTCGCTCAGTTTGCGACCCCATGAATCGCAGCACGCCAGGCCTCCCTGTCCATCACCAACTCCCAGAGTTCACTCAGATTCATGTCCATCGAGTCCATAATGCCATCCAGCCATCTCATCCTCGGTCGTCCCCTTCTCCTCCTGCCCCCAATCCCTCCCAGCATCAGAGTCTTTTCCAATGAGTCAATTCTTTGCATGAGGTGACCAAAGTACTGGAGTTTCAGCTTTAGCATCATTCCTTCCAAAGAAATCCCAGGGTTAATCTCCTTCAGAATGGACTGGCTGGATCTCTTTGCAGTCCAAGGGACTCTCAAGAGTCTTCTCCAACACCACAGTTCAAAAGCATCAATTGTTTGTCACTCAGCCTTCTTCACAGTCCAACTCTCAAATCCATACATGACCACTGGAAGAAACCATAGCCTTGACTAGACGGACCTTAGTCAGCAAAGTAATGTCTCTGCTTTTGAATATACTATCTAGGTTGGTCATAACTTTTCTTCCAAGGAGTAAGCGTCTTTTAATTTCATGGTTGCAGTCACCATCTGCAGTGATTTTGGAGCCCCCAAAAAAATAAAGTCTGACACTGTTTTCATTGTTGCCCCATCTATTTTCCATGAAGTGATGGGACCGGATGCCATGATTTTCGTTTTCTGAATGTTGAGCTTTAAGCCAACTTTTTCACTCTCTTCTTATCACTTTCATCAAGAGGCTTTTAGTTCCTCTTCACTTTCTGCTATAAGGGTGGTGTAATCTGCATATCTGAGGTTATTGATATTTCTCCCAGCAATCTTGATTCCAGCTTGTATTTCTTCCAGTCCAGCGTTTCTCTGCATATAAGTTAAATAAGCAAGGTGACAATATACAGCCTTGATGTACTCTTTTCCTATTTGGAACCAGTCTGTTGTTCCATGTCCCGTTCTAACTGTTGCTTCTTGACCTGCATACAGATTTCTCAAGAGGCAGGTTAGGTGGTCTGGTATTCCCATCTCTTGAAGAATTTTCCAAGTTTCTTGTGATCCACACAGTCAAAGGCTTTGGCATAGTCAATAAAGCAGAAGTAGATGTTTTTTCTGGAACTCTCTTGCTTTTCCATGATCCAGAGGATGTTGGCAATTTGATCTCTGGTTCCTCTGCCTTTTCTAAAACCAGCTTGTACGTTAGGGAGTTCACGGTTCATGTATTGCTGAAGCCTGGCTTGGAGAATTTTGAGCATTATTTTACTAGCATGTGAGATGAGTGCAATTGTGCGGTAGTTTGACCATTCTTTGGCATTGCTTTTCTTTGGAATTGAAATGAAAACTGACCTTTTCAGTCCTGTGGCCACTGCTGAGTTTTCCATATTTGCTGGCATATTGAGTGCAGCACTTTCACAGCACCATCTTTCAGGATTTGAAACAGCTCAACTGGAATTCCATCTCCTCCACTAGCTTTGTTCATAGTGATGCTTTCTAAGACCCACTTGACTTCACATTCCAAGATGGCTGGCTCTAGATTAGTGATCACATCATCATGATTATCTGGGTCGTGAAGATCTTTTTTGTACAGTTCTTCCATGTATTCTTGCCACCTCTTCTTAATATCCTCTGCTTCTGTTAAGTCCATACCATTTCTTTCCTTTATCCAGCCCATCTTTGCATGAAATGTTTCCTTGCTATCTCTGATTTTCTTGAAGAGATATCTAGTCTTTCCTATTCTGTTATTTTCCTCTATTTCTTTGTATTGATCACTGAAGAAGGCTTTCTTATCTCTTCTTGCTATTGTTTGGAACTCTGCATTCAGATGCCTAAATCTGTCCTTTTCTCCTTTGCTTTTTCCTCTTTTCTTTTCACAGCTGTTTGGAATGCCTCCCCAGACAGCCATTTTGTTTTTTGCATTTCTTTTCCATGGAGATGGTCTTGATCCCTGTCTCCTGTACAATGTCATGAACCTCATTCCGTAGTTCATCAGGCACTCTGTCTATCAGATCTAGGCCCTTAAATCTATTTCTCACTTCCACTGTATAATCATAAGGGATTTGATTTAGGTCATACTTGAATGGTCTAGCGGTTTTCCCTACTTTCTCCAATTTGAGTCTGAATTTGGTAATAAGGAGTTCATGGTCTGAGCCACAGTCAGCTCCTTGTCTTGTTTTTGTTGACTGCATAGAGCTTCTCCATCTTTGGATAAATAGAATATAATCAATCTGATTTCGGTGTTGACCATCTGATGATGTCCATGTGTAGAGTCTTCCCTTGTGTTGTTGGAAGAGGGTGTTTGCTATGACCAGTGCATTTTCTTGGCAAAACTCTATTAGTCTTTGCCCTGCTTCATTCCGCTTTCCAAGGCCAAATTTGCCTGTTACTCCAGGTGTTTCTTGACTTCCTACTTTAGCATTCCAGTCCCTTATAATGAAAAGGACATCTTTTTTGGGTGTTAGTTCTAAAAGATCTTGTAGGTCTTCATAAAACCACATTGAAGGTCAGGAACGGCGGCAGTAAGCAGATACCCCTCGTCCAAGGTAAGGAGCAGCGGCTGTGCTTTGCTGGAGCAGCCGTGAATAGATACCCCACACCCAAGGTAAGAGAAACCCCAGTAAGATGGTAGGTGTTTCAAGAGGGTATCAGAGGGCAGACACACTGAAACCATACTCACAGAAAACTAGTCAGTCTAATCACACTAGGACCACAGCTTTGTCTAACTCAATGAAACCAAGGCATGCCTGCGGGGCAACCCAAGACGGCCGGGTCATGGTGGAGAGGGCTGACAGAACATGGTCCACTGAAGAAGGGAATGGCAAGCCATTTCAGTATTCTTGCCTTGAGAACCCCATGAACAGTATGAAAAGGCAAAATAATAGGATACCAAAAGAGGAACTCACCAGGTCATTAGGCACCCAATATACTACTGGAATCAGTGGAGAAATAACTCCAGAAAGAATGAAAGGATGGAGCCAAAGCAAAAACAATACCGAGTTGTGCATGTGACTGGTGATAGAAGCAAGATCCGATGCTGTAAGGAGCAATATTGCATAGGAACCTGGAATGTCAAGTCCATGAATCAAGGCAAATTAGAAGTGGTCAAACAAGAGATGGCAAGGGTGAACATCAACATTCTAGGAATCAGCGAACTCAAATGGACTGGAATGGGTGAATTTACCTCAGATGACAATTATATCTACTACTGTGGGCCGGAATCCCTAAGAAGAAATGGAGTAGCCATCATGGTCAACAAAAGAGTCAGAAATGCAGTACTTGGATGCAATCTCAAAAATGACAGAATGATCTCTGTTCGTTTCCAAGGCAAACCATTCAATATTATAGTTATCCAAGTCTACCCTTTTCTCATGTGTTATATTTTTTAATTGAAATATACTTGATTTGTAATATGTTAGTTTCATATGTAGAGAAAAGTGATTCAGTTATACACATACTCATGCTGTGTATATATATGTATTTATATATATATACTCTTTTCAGATTATTTTCCATTATAGGTTATTAAAAAATATTGAATGTAGTTCCCTATTATATATGTTAGCATATTGTTTATCTATTTTGTATATAGTAGTATATATTTGTTAATCCCAAATTCTTAATTTATCCTTCCCACCTCTCCTCCTTTAGTAAACATAAATTTGCTTCCTATGTCTGTTAAGTCTGTTTTGTAAATGAATTAATTTGTATTATTCTAATTCCACATACAAGTGATGTCATATGACATTTGTCCTTCTCTGTCTGACAGTTCATTTAGTATGATAATCTCTAGGCTCATGTATGTTGCTGCATGCATTCATTCTAGTATGGTTGAGCAATATTTCATAAGGTGTATATGGCATATCTTCTTTATTCATTCATTTGTTGATGAACATTTAGGTTGTTTCCATGCCTTGGCTACTGTAAATAATGATACTATGAACACTGGTGTGCAGATGTCTTTTCAAATTAGAATTTTCTCCAGATATATGCCCAAGAGTAGAACTGCTGAATTATATGGCAACTCTATTTTTAGTTTTTAAGGAACTGCCATACTTTTCTCAGTAGTGGTTATACCAATTTACATTCCCATCAAACAGTGTCAGAGGGCTCCCTTTCCTCCACACCCTTACCAGCATTTATTATCTGTACACTTTTTGAAGATGTCTATTTTGACTTGTGTGAGGTGATCCCTCATTGTGATTTTGATTTGCATTTCTCTAATGATAAGCAATGTTGAGCATTTTTCATGTGCTTTTTGACCATCTGAATGTCTCCTTTGGAAAAATGTCAATATAAGCCTTCTGCCTTTTTTTTCTTTTATTGGATTGCTTGTCTTTATGATATTAAGCTGTATGAGCACTTGTATTAAGTCCTTGCCAGTCACATCATTTTCAAATATTTTCTTCCACCCTGTAGGTGGTCTTTTCATTTTGTTTATGATTTCCTTTGCTGCTCAAAAGTTTTTAAATTTGATTAGTTCCCATTTGTTTACTTTCACTTTTTTTTTTTTTTGGCTTTTGGAGACTGACCAAGGAAATAGTGCTCAATTTATGTCAGAGATAGTTTTGCCTATGTTTTCTTCTAGGAGTTTTATGGGATCAGGTCTTGTATTTAAGTCTTTAAGCCATTCTGAGTTTATATTTATGTATGGTGTGAGGGCGTGTTCTTACATCACTGGTTTGTATGCATCTGTCCAGCTTTCCCAGGCCACTTGCTGAAGAGATTGACTTCCTTTTCCCCATGTAGTAGTAGTCTTTATGTAGTCTTGCCTGTCTCACTGAAGATTAATTGACTATAGGTTGTGTTGGTTTTTTCCTGGCCTCTCTATTTTGTTCTATTGACCCATATGTCTGTTTTTGTGCCAAAATCATGCTGTTTTTATTACTGTAGCTTTATATTACTGTCTGAAGTATGAGACAGTTAGGCCTCCACCATTGTTCTTTTTCTTCAAGATTGCTTTTTAATTCTAGGTCATTTGTAGCTCCATATAAATTTTAAGATTATTTATTCTAGTTCTGTGAAAAATGTTATGATTATTTGATAAGGATCTCATTAAATCTGTATATTACTTTAGGTAGTTGGCCATTTAATAATATTAACTCTTCCAATATAAGAGCATGGGTTATTTTTCTATTTCTTTGAATAGTCTTCAGTTTCCTTTATCACTGTTTTATAGATCTTAACATTTAAGTCTTTCACCTCTGTGGTGAAGTTTATGCCTAGGTATTTTAAATTTTTTGATGTATCTAATAATTTTTTTACATTCACTTTCTGATATGTATTATTAGTGTTAAAAATGCAGCAGATTTCTGTACATTAATCTTGTATCCTATTACCATGCTAAATTATTTTTATCAGTTCTAGTAGTTTTCTGTGGAATCTTTAGAGTTTTCTATATATAATATCATGTCATCTGCAGATAATGACAACTTTACCTTTTCCCTATCAATTTGAATAACATTTTGTTTCTTTTTGTTGCCTAATTGGTATAGCTAGGAATTTCAATAATATGTTGAATAGAAGAGGTGACAGTAGGCATCCTTGCTTTATTCCAAATTTTAGCAAGACTTTCAGCTTTTCACCATTGAATATTATGTTGACTGTGGATATGTCACAAATAGCTTTTATTATGTTGATATATGTGTCCATTATATTCACTTTAATGGGAATATTTATCATGAGTGGATGGTGAATTTTGCCAAATGTTTTTTTCTATATCTGTTGAGATGATCATGTGATTTTTGTCTTTTTGTTGTTGTTGTTGATGTGGTGTCATGCATTAGATTTTGAATGACAGAGTTTAACAGCTAAGTTGACATAATTGTTATTATGTCAACATTGACATAATCTTCCAGTTGTTTATAGCCATCACTTTTAAATCATATTGGTTATCAATTCATGTTAACATTGAGGAGCCAAATGTTAGCTATCAACTCCAATAATTAACTAAGCTTAACAAACTGTCATACTGATTTTTATAGGGATTCAAGGATATTTCTCTTTTTTTTTTTTTCATTGGTTTGGATTAGATTTTGGTTGCAAGAAAATGGTTCTGTAAATCAAACACAAATTATTATTATCAGGTTTTTTTTTTTTTCCTCTCATGGCAGATCCTGAAGATGTTGGTCCCAGAGCTGGTGTGCTCTGTGGAACCAAGCTTCTTCTTTCTTACTAATCACACATTCAGGCCTCTTTTGTTAAGTCACCACAGATGCCCCCAGTGTTGCTTCAATTTCAATCTTCATGTCATTTTATTGTTTTTTTCTTTTTTTTCTCTTTTTTTCGTAGATAATTAAAATTTCTCTGTGTCTCTTTTGTTGTTTCACATAGAGGGTCATCATTACTATCTTCTAAATTCCATATATATATGTCAGTATACTGTATTGGTGTTTTTCTTTCTGGCTTACTTCACTCTCTATAATCAGTTCCAATTTCACCCATCTCATTAGAACTGAGTCAAATTTATTCTTTTTAAGGGCTGAGTAGTACTCCATTGTGTATATGTACCACAGCTTTCTTATCCATTCATCTGCTGATGGACATCTAGGTTGCTTCCATGTCCTGGCTATTATAAACAGCGCTGCAGTGAACATTGGGGTACATGTGTCTCTTTCAATTCTGGTTTCCTCAGTGTGTATGCCCAGCAGTGGGATTGCTGGGTCATAAGGCAGTTCTATTTGCAATTTTTAAGGAATCTCCACACTGTTTTCCATAGTGGCTGTACTAGTTTGCATTCCCACCAGCAGTGTAAGAGGGTTCCCTTTTCTCCACATCCTCTCCAGCATTTATTGCTTGTAGGCTTGTGGATTGCAGCCATTCTGACTGGTGTGAAATGGTACCTCATTGTGGTCTTGATTTGCATTTCTCTGATAATGAGTGATGTTGAACATCTTTTCATGTGTTTATTAGCCATCCGTATGTCTTCTTTGGAGAAATGTCTATTTAGTTCTTTGGCCCATTTTTGGATTGGATCATTTATTTTTCTGGAGTTGAGCTGCATAAGTTGCTTGTATATCTTTGAGATTAGTTGTTTGTCAGTTGTTTCATTTGCTATTGTTTTCTCCCATTCAGAAGGCTGTCTTTTCACCTTGCTTATAGTTTCCTTTGTTGTGCAGAAGCTTTTAATTTTAATTAGATCCCATTTGTTTATTTTTGCTTTTATTTCCAGTATACTGGGAGTTGGATCATAGAGGATCCTGCTGTGATTTATGTCGGAGAGTGTTAGCTATATTAACAAACTGTCATACTGATTTTTATAGGGATTCAAGGATATTTCTCTTGAGAGATTTATACACGGTGGAGCCAATGTAACAGGATTCCAGTTGGTAGATTTTAATACACCTATGGTGACCAAATTAATGGATCGCTGGAAGAAACTAGATCAGAGAGAATATCCAGGATCTGAGACACCTCCAAAGGTATTTGTTTTTATCTTACGTATTTTTAGTACTTTTTAAAATTTAAGGTAGAAAGTTCATTATACAGTTCCTCTAGTAATATTTTGTCAGACCCAGTGTGGCCTGGGGCAGAAATACTTTGTCACTATTTGTTACACAAATTAATATTTTCTAAATTTTTATATTTTATGGAGGAGATGTTAGCCATTTCCTCAAGTAGTTGTTTATTATTAATTTGCATATGAAAGTCTCTGAATAAATTATATACTTTTAAAATTATTTCAAATGTGAATAATCACTAGTAACTATTCCACTTAGAAAACAACTATATTTGCAAAATGATTTATAATAAGTAAGGAAAGTGGTAAAAAACGTAAACTATATAGCTTCTGCAAATTTTCTCTTTCAATTTAACAGTAAAATGTCAGATTGTTTAATTTTATCTGACAGACATTGCAGAATATGTTATTGATATTTGCAAAGGGAGTTGGTAAATTTCTGATCATAAGCACATTTTTTTCTCTCCTGAAAAGATAAATTCCTTTGGTATCATGTAGATAATGGCATTATGTTTCTTAAACTCTAACTTAGTAGTTTTGAGCTTCTCTATAAAAGATACTGAGTCAGTAATGCCATCCGACTCAATGGGCATGAGTTTGAGTAAACTCCAGGAGTTGGTGATGGACAGGGAGGCCTCGCGTGCTGCAGTCCATGAGATCGTAAAGAATCGGACATGACTGAGTGACTGAACTGAACTGAACTGATAATAAGACATCATCATTTAAACAACTTTCACTAATCTCTCATTGACAGTGTATTCAAGTAAAAGTTTCCAACATAATTTGGAAATTGAAGCCTAGAAAACTATAATCTATGGTAGAGAATCTCAGTTCTTCCAGCTTTGTCAATTTCCTCTGTGTAGTATAGCAGTTTGGCTAGTCATACCATTTTCACTACTTTCAAAAGAAAGCATTTGCTGAATATCTACTATGTGTCAAGCACTATAGTCCACCCTCTGATTTTACAAATTTCTAAATGCAAGATATTAAATGGTATGTTAATTGGTTGTCCTTGAGTCAAGGACCAGATTTGAGAAATGTTTGCCCAGACCAAGTTGTGAACTCCTTGAGCCTTAGACAAGTGCATTGTCCACTATATTGTACCACTTTGCAAGCTCAGGTAATACATATGAAAGCATATTAAAAAGAAAAATATCTTCAAGATGCACACCATCTTCAGGATAAAAAAACTTAAGAAGTCTTTCAGTCTGCTTTTCCTTCAAGTTGGCTCAGAGGAAAATTATCTCAAAGGCTCAATTATTTCACATATTAACACACAAGGAAAAACAAGCATCAAGCTTCCTTCCAAACTCATCTGAATAATTTCCTTTACAGCATGTTCCTCCAATTCTTCATCAGTGTATGTAGAGACAGTCTTGCCTTTCTCTTTCTTGTCTTTCTTCCTCACATATTTTTCAGCTATTTTTTTTTTTAATATCAGCATTTCTTCTATAAACCATCTATTCAAGTCCTTGTTACCCTGAGAGTTTTAGTATCTAGAATGGGCTTCGAACTTCTAGGCAGTGTTTTGTAGTTCCTTATAACTGTTTTTTTTTTTTTTTTTTGTTTTTTTTAATTTCAGTGACAATGTGTAATAATATTTGTCCACTGTGGTCCTTCTGTCCAGATACACTGGTGTGTTTATTCCTTCCCTCTCTTGCCTTTAGCCTATCACAAGGTGTTCTGTTTGATAGCCTCCATCCCGACTTATCTATGTCATAGCTTTGGGCACTTTGTTTTATCTTTCACAGCTCTCTTAGTATGCTAGGTATCCAGTGACCACTTAATAAATACATGCAGTCAGTTCTCATTTTTATGGTAGTTACATTCTATAAAGCTGCCATGAACACTGGATGAGCGAATATTGAACCCTTACTTCTAGGGAAAATTACAAAGTTAGGCACAACAGTTTTGCCAACCAGTCAACACATACACTTTGTTATATGTGTGTTTCTGTTTAAACATATCTTATTTAAGATATTGTCAATCAATTAATATTAATTGAATTCACAGTCAGTAGCACTATAACTCAAGCCTGAACAAAACTTGTCAAACATATATTTTCTCTATAAAGCACATCACAGCCTTCTTGCACTCAGGAACACTAGAAAGGACTTTAACACTACACCTTTGGGCCATCTGTGTAGTCTTTCCAGGTGGCGATAGTGGTAAAGAATCTTCCTGCCAGTGCAGGAGACATTAGACACAAGAGTTTGATCCCTGGGTCAGAAAGATACCCTGTGTGAGAAAATGGCAACCGACTCCAGCATTCTTGCCTAGAGAATCCCACGGTCAGAGGAGCCCAGTGGGCTACAGTCTGTGGGGTTGCAAAGAGTAGTACAGGACTGAAGTGACTTCACACACATGTAGTTGTCACAGTTCCTAGCCAGTGTCCAGCACACTTTTCAAAGAACTCTCAGATATAATATGAAATTTTATCCCCATAACTACACAGAAAATAGTCATTATTTTATTTTATTTTGTTCTGTTTTGTACTTTGTAACCAGAAAATATACTACACATTTCCATAAAACTATGAATAGAATTAGAATTTGTGTAGTTATTTCTTCTCAAAACCTAGACCCCTGTTACCGCACTATGATTCCACCAAACTATACCTTTTTATATACAATCTTTGATAAACAGAATTCATCCCATCATTCTAATCACTGCTTAAAGCAATAAATAGCTCTAGGTCAACACTTAGTTTCAGTTAGTGTTAGTTGTTCAGTCGTGTCCAACTCTTTGCGATCCCATGGACTGTAACTCACCAGACTCCTCAGTCCATGGAATTCTCCAGGCAAGAATACTGGAATGGATTGCCATTTCCTTCTCCAGGGGATCTTCCCAACCCAGGGATCAAACCCAGATCTCCCTTATTTTAGGCAGATTCTTTACCATCTGAGCTACCAGGAAAGTGTGACTTACCTCCAAAATGAAGAGTATGTTTAATAAACATTTCTAGATGCCATCTAGAAATTTATGGGCACATATGCCCATAAATATGATTTCTTGTACTTTAGCACAATAGGACACATAGAAAATAATGAAATCCTTTTAAAAAAGTAAAACCAATTTTAACTATTGCTTCTTTCCATTTATCAGATCTATGACCTGTCAAGAGGTTTTGCCACTGGCTGAATATCCACTTTGCTCTGCTCCAATCTGTACGATACCTGTTCTCTTTTGTAGTTCACTTGTTTCATTAAAATGATGGACTTTTTAAACACAGCAAAAGTGCTTTTGCTTTTTTGGTGTCATATCTTCTCAGGTTTTTCTCCCATTTAGAAAAACAACAATAGTTTTCTTTTTTTTCTCTCTCTCTCTCTTGATCCTAAAATGCTAGCATTGCTTTTTTTTTTTTTTCTATGTCAATGCTTGTTTTTATTTTCTTGCCATCCAGAAAGATGATTTGATGGCTTTCTCTACCCAAAAGTATATTGGTCCAGGCAGGGGAGGAGGTATATCCATTTTTGGTTAAGTATCTTAATTTTCATCAACCATACCACTCCAATTATGAGTATGTAATGCTTATCTTTAAGTCCATTTTTGATGTCCTTGAAGAATATATAGCAAGATTTATAATTTATATGTCACATATAAATCTTTCTGATGAAGCTTTAATTAGATTCTTTACCATTGAAAAGTTCTTTGTTAGAGTTTGTATTCTTTATCTCATCTGTATTTCAGTCCTTCCCGGGAAAACTGACTGCTAAACTTAATAGTCTTATTGTCTACGTTTACTTTCTACAGTTTAAATTTCTAATGATTTTTCTTAATTTATAAGCAGCAAATCAAGATCATCTTCCATGTTCCATGACACAAAACTACCCTTAATATAAGCTTAGAATTCATTAATCATATAGAATTGTGCATATATGAAATTCTTGAAAGAGAAAATGTAGTTTTTCATCATGATCAGTGGTTGATGCTCTGCCACTTTTCATATGATTAGGAATTCTGTAAACAGGTTTTACAAGTATTCCTTGTTCTCTTGATTTTCAGATTAAACAAACCACATTTTCTTCTCAGTTTTTCTTCATTTTCTCTCTTAACCTTAATAATCTTTTCCTGAAATTATTTCTCTTTTCTCAAAGAGAAGCATGGGAGATCATCAGAAAACAGATGATCTATATTTCATTTCTCCACTTTGATCCTAAGTTACAATAGAAACTTAGAGAAATGATCTAACATTCCTGAGCACACTCTGCAGGCATGGGCATAACAGTACTCATGTTTATTTAGCAATGTGTATATACATTTGGTAAATAAGTAAATGTTACTTCTGGTACCCTATATTTAAAGTAACAATAAGCATTCCCATTCATTCTTCTGAAAAGCTAGACAGAGATAAACACTTTAAGTCAAGAAATATATATGAAATCTAAGGAAAACCTGATGGACATTGAGAGAAGGAAAGAGTGAAATACCCCAGCCCTCCTGAGGCTCACCCACAGCAAGAGACTACGCGGTAGATTGTGGAAATACTGCATTTAGTCTTTTTAAAAAATACATTAGCTGTTTCTACTTGGACACAACAGAAAGACCTCATCTAAAAGGCTTGCTTCTCCCAACTGATGGAAAGCTGTGCAATAGCATTTCTATTTTACAGAGTGTGTTTTCTCCTTTTTAAAACCATAGTGGTAAGAACTGATATACAGTGTTTGTGATAAGGCAAAAGTAGAAATCTCTGCAGCTAGAGGAAATTAATTAAAGTTAAATTAAAAGAATTTAATTTAAGGGAAGTTAAATTAAGGGCATTAATTTATCTGCCCTTCAGACAGCATGGTACTTTATGTCAAAACCCACATTGTCCCCAGACAGATCCTAAAGATTGATAAGAATTTAACATTTTACCGTTATATTTACTTTAATTTTGTTAGTATACATCTGCTCTGACTTATGATGGAGTCCTCGTGATGGCTGAAACATTCCGAAGTCTCAGAAGACAGAAAATTGATATTTCCAGGAGAGGAAATGCTGGAGATTGTCTGGCAAATCCAGCTGCTCCATGGGGCCAGGGAATTGACATGGAGAGGACACTCAAACAGGTAACTCACAATTTTATTTATGTTCAGTTTGTTTCACATGTGCATGTGTGCTAAGTCACTTCTGTTGTGTCCAACTCTTTGCAACCCTATGGACTGCAGCCTGCCAGGCTCCAGCATCCATGGGATTCTCCAGGCAAGAATACTGGAGTGGGTTTCCATGCCCTCCTCCAGGGTATCTTCCCAACCCTGTATCTCTTATGTCTCCTGCATTGGCAGGCAGGTTCTTTACCACTAGAACAACCTGGGAAGCCTTCAGTTTATTTCATTGTCCTTTTTAAATGGAGTATTCAGGAAAACAAAATTATCTATTGTCAAATACCTATATATTACAATTTCCATTTTAATATATTGAGCCATTATCATTTCTGAGACATTTCTACATAGGATACTGGATAGAATGGTGGAGGTAGTGGTTTAGTCGCTAAGTCATGCCCAACTCTTTGTGAACCCATGGACTGTAGTCTGCCAAGATCTTTTGTCCATGGAATTTCCTGGGCAAGAATACTGGAGTGGTTTGCCATTTCTCCCCCTAGGGGATCTTCCCAACAAAGGAATCGAACCCACATCTCCTGTTTGGCAGACAGCTTCTTTACCACTGAGCCACCTCGGAAGCCCACTAGATAGAATCTGGTGTTTATATGTTATGTAGATGCTGTAAATGCTTAGCCAGGATAAGCTAGGTTATGTAACAGTAATAACCCCAAGCTCCAGTGGCTTAAAACAACAAAAGAGGATTTCACACTCACAGACACACATCAGATTAGTAAGGGCACTCTGCTTTTTAAAATCACTCAGGGGCCCAAGCTGACATAGCAGCTACCATCTTCAATGCTGCAAAAGAAAAGAGTTGTAGGGAGGCTTCTAATTGGCCATTAAATGCTTTAGCACTCATTACATGTGTTTACAACCCTTTTGTCAGAAAGAGTCACAGAGACCTAGCTAACCAGAAAGTGTCCATAAAGAACAAGCCCACCCTGGACCCAGAATAAGGAAGAGCCTGAAATATTTGGCATACAGTCTGAGTCTACTAATCTACTGACTGTCTCAATAGACATTCAGATTGCCTTGTAACCTTGGATTAAGTATTTATTTTAGTCTTTTATAGTTATACTAACACTGTTTTTCAAATGATTACTGTAATATGTGTGCATTTTTTTTTAGTAATACATTTTAAATGTTCTGAAATGCCACAGGTTCAGAACATAAGTTTAAATGAATTAAAAGGTTTTGGAATAAAGTACACTTGAATACTTTCAAAATATGTTTATTTTTCTGAATGTCTTAATTTTAACATTAGCAAAGAGAAATATGATCTGCTCTGGTTATTAGGGTTATTTAACCTATTATATGGATGTGTAGATAAAACTGAAAAGTAACTAAAAAGGAAACCATGTTTCTATTATTATAAATAATATTTCAAAATTGAAGAAGTACAATGGAAACTTCATAATAAAAAAATTTATCTTTCAAGTACATAACAGAATCACTTATATATTTCTTTGATATTCATCTATCGAATTCTATCCCAGTAGCTCAAATACTTCATGGCTTTTTTAGTGAGTTGCTTATAGATTATAGTTCCACACCCATGTGTAATCCTAAGGACAGCAGATAAAGATTTCTGTAAGTAAAATGGCAAATGATTACATGTGTAGATTTTCTTTTTCATTCATAGGTTCAAATTCAAGGACTAACAGGAAATGTTCAATTTGACCACTATGGACGTAGGGTCAATTACACAATGGATGTGTTCGAACTAAAAAGCACAGGACCTAGAAAGGTGAGCCACACTTGAACTGTTTTCTTAGTTTGCATTTGACATTTTTAAGATCTTATATGTGAAATATAGCTGGATAGTCTACATTTTTAAAAAATTGTGAATATGGCTAACCCTTGAACAAAGTGGGATTTAAGGAATCTAACTCTCCACACAGTCAAAAATCTGTGTCAAAATTATAATGGGCCCTCCATATATGTGGTTCATCCATTGCTGCAGTTACACATCTGAGGCTTTAACCAACACAGATTGTGTAGTATTGTGGTATTTACTGTGAAAGGAATCCGTGTAATGGTGGACCTGAGCAGTTCAAACATGTGTTGATAAGGGTCAAGGGTCATGATGAAATAAACTATTGTGTCATATGATTGATGTTAATGGTGTACCAAAGCTGAAATGAACTATTTACTCGCTGTTTATATTCCTTATCCAAAACAAAAGCAATTTTTAAAGGCTTAACAGAAAGAATCCCAGAAAACCCATAATATACTCTTCAGGAAAGCGCACAATGTAAGTAAGAGACTTATTCAT
Organism: Nanger dama; assembly: GCA_917880005.1. Lineage (NCBI taxonomy): Eukaryota > Metazoa > Chordata > Mammalia > Artiodactyla > Bovidae > Nanger > Nanger dama. The sequence continues at coordinate 1,789,399 of CAKJTW010000014.1, read as the reverse complement.
TTTCATGTAGTCATTTCTGAAACCATTAGAGAGAGAACAAGAAAACTACTTCTAATGAATAGGTATATTATAGAAGGCTAAATGTTCCTGAAATAAACACTCAAAGAAAGGAGTTGATGGAAGATAATATTATTACTGTTACTGTTGTAACAGTAATCTGTTCAACCTACAGATCACTGTTAGATTGAAGAGAGAGAGAGATACTTCAGCTGAGGGACCAGGGAAGTTGTTCAGAAAGCTGCTGGCTATAGACTTTTGGATTTCAGAAGACAATTGGTGATCTTGTGATGTGACTAAGCATCATAAGTATCAGCAATGTTCTAAACATCCAAAAAGTTCTTTATATATTGGAGCAATACAATTCCACCACAGAAATTGACTATAAACTTTTAATACCTAACATATAACTTTTTAACATTCCTTTTCTCTAGCATTAGCTAAGATGCTTAAGAAAGATACGTTCAACTTACCTTATCTAAAAATTATCTGTTTCAACACTTGGATGTTAAAAAAAAATTTCCCAAATATACTTTCTTGTGTTAATATAGTATTGATAGTTACAATTTATGAAATGCCTGCTATGTTCCAAGCACTGGACTTGGTGCAATTTAATCCTCACTGTGAGCCTGTAATGAAGCACTATTTTCTCCCTTTTCCCAGTGAGATAATTATAGTGCAACTGTTGTTGTTGCTGTTCAGTCACTCAGTCATGTCTGACTTTTGCAACCCCATGGACTGCAGCACCCAGCTTCTCTGTCATTCACCATCTCCTGGAGCTTGCTCAAACTCATATCCATCAAGTCAGTGATGCTATCCACCATCTCATCTTTTGTCATCGCCTTCTCCTGCCTTCAATCTTTCCTAGCATCAGGGTCTTTTCCAATAAGTTGGTTCTTCATATCAGGTAGCCAAAGTATTTGAGTTTCAGCTTCAGCATCAGTCCTTCCAATGAATATTCAGGGTTGTTTTCCTTTAGGATGGACTGATTGGATCTCCTTGCAGTCCAAGGAACTCTCAAGAGTCTTCTCCAACACCACAGTTCAAAAGCATTGATTCTTCAGTGCTCAGCCTTCTTTATGGTCCAGCTCTCACATCAGTGTACGACTACTGGAAAAACCATAGCTTGACTAGATGGACCTTTGTCAGCAAAGTAATGTCTCTGCTTTTTAAGACACTGTCTAGGTTTATCATAGATTTTCTTCCAAGGAGCAAGTGCCTTTCAGTTTCATGGCTGCAGTAACCATTTGCAGTAATTTTGGAGCCCAAGAAAATAAAGTTTGTCATTGTTTTCATTGTTTCCCCACCTATTTACCATAAAGTGATGGGATGAGATGTCATGATTTTAGTTTTTGAATGTTGAGTTTTAAGCCAGCTTTTTCACTCTCCTCTTTCACCTTCATTAAGACACTCTTTAGTTCCTTTTCACTTTCTGCTACAGTGCAATATATTATAGCTATTTGTCTAAGGCCTATAAATGAGAAAACAAAGATTTTAATTCAGATATATCTGACTTTAGATGCTTTCTACTCATTAACTCACTTGAGTAGACTCTGACTTAAAAGAGTTTATTTTCTAGCAGGAAAGAATATAGTAAATTCCATACAGCAGTTAAAGAGAAAGCATTTGGAAAGCCTAAAGCAGAAGAGATCACTTCCTGGTGGAGGAAAACAAATCAAAGAAGGCTGTATATAGGAGCTGAGATTCAAAGTGAGGGTGTGAAGTTAGAGTTAGAATAGGTAGAAATGGTACAGGCAAGATCCAAAGACAGGCTGGAGGCAGGATAATTAATATCACACATTGGAAGATGGTAAAGGCTTTCAAAGTTGTGTTTTGCTCCAGTCCATCATAGTGTGTGTGCCTCGATTTGAAGCTGCCATGAAAACCATCTCCAGACTTTCACCCTTTTAGTGGCATTGCTGTGAGTGCACACTGCCAACCGACACAGAGCAGGCAGGAGCCTATATGACACAGATCAGGTAGGGTAGAACATGAAATGGCAGTTTGAAAGGCAGGTTGTATGATGCACCCTTTTAAGTGTGCTTCCTGAAGAAAAGAGATAAGCTGCCAAGAAAAAATTTAATGTAAACACTGATTCTACTCATTCTGTAGCACACAGTTTGCAACAATAAAGGAAGAAGCCCATTTTAAGCTAAGTCCCTCTGCTACCTATGGAGCAGACATATTCTACAAGTCCCTAAGAATATTGACTAACTGGTAATCAGACTATCACAAATCAAATTCTGCAAAATTAGCCATTTAAGTAGAACCTTTCTAAAATTCAAAAGACATTCCGTATTTCCCAAAACAGTAAGTAAAAAAGTAAAATGATCTCCTCATTAAAGAAAGAATAATGGAGAAAGGAAGCTGGTGGTAACTAGTGGTGACATCAAGTGAGATATTTAAAGCAGTGAATCTTTTCATGGCCTACTGAACCATGATGGTAACAATAATTAAGGTTTTTAGAGAAGAAATTTAAAAAATAAGTTGGGAAAGTAATGAACAGTACATCTTCACACTCAGCTGATATTTGTCTAAAACTGTTAAAAGAAATATGAAGTGTGAATTGGTGTAGACTTATATATCCTTGTTTTTCTGGAGCATTCTGTCAGGAATATCAAACTTAAAAATGAACTACTGTGAGAAACCCTAAGCTGGTGAGTTTCGCCAGTATGTCTGAAAAGCAAGCAGTCATTCTTATAAACTGAACACTTGCCCATAAAGGGAGCTATCTATCTATCTATATCTATATCTATATATAGATAGATAGATAGATAGATAGATAGATATACACACACACACATAGTTCATTTCTTTTTTTAATATAAATTTATTTATTTAAATTGGAAGTTAATTACTTTACAATGTAGATCAGAGAGTTCACATATCAGTTCGTTGGATGCTCCTTGCAGTTGAAGACACTCTCAAGAGTCTTCTCTAACACCAAGGTTCAAAACATCAATTATTTTGTGCTCAGCTTTCTTGATAGTCCAACTCTCCCATCCATACATGACTACTGGAGAAACCATAGCTTTGACTAGATAGACCTTTGTCTAAATATTATATTTATTGAGAGTAGATTACATGCCAAACATATGAAGGAAAATTTTTGTACATTTTAATATTTAATCTTACAGCAATCTGAAAACTAGAAATTTTTTTTTTTTCATTTTATATAAGAGAAAATTAAGATTCAGAGAAACTAAGTAAACTGCACAAGGATGTTCAACTAGAAAGAGATGGAGCTGGGGTGGAGACCAAGGCTCATTATCTAGCTTCAAAGCTACTCTCTTAGCTGCCACAAAATGTTATCAGTCCCAGGGCCCATAACTTTTCTCCTCAAGGTTGGTATAAGTATTAAGCCATGTTCTTCAGGACAAGTCTGGTCAAACCATCTCTCCCAGGAAACAACTTTGAGTAAAACAGAGGCATCCTGTGGTCCCTCAATCCCTACATTGCAGGCAAAGTCTACAGTAAATACAGAGATATTTGCTGTGTGTGGTGCTTAGTCACTCAGTTGTGTCCGACTCTTTAGCAACCCCATGAACTGCAACTCACCAGGATCCTCTGTCCATGGGGATTCTCCAGGCAAGAATACTGGAGTGGGTTGCCATGCCCTCCTCCAAGGGATCGTCCCAACCCAGGGATTGAACCCAGGTCCCCCACATTGCAGGCGATTCTTTACCATCTGAGTCACCAGGGAAGCCCAAGAATACTGGAATGGATAGCCTATTCCTTCTCCAGGAGCTCTTCCTAACCCAGGACAGGGTCTACTGCATTGCAGGCAGATTGTTTAACAACTGAACTATGAGGGAAGCCTCTACTGTAAAAACAGAGATATTTACTCATACATTATATTGTGGTTATGTTTATGTACAATTCATCTTTAGGAATCCAAAGAAGACAAATATTTCTCTGACATTTCCTACAGTTTAGCAATTTAAATACCTCCATATTTTTACATTACATTTTTACATTACAAGAGCATTACAAAACTCTTGTTCACCCAATTTCTGTCTCTAGAAGGAAAAACATGCCTACTTTCCTACTTAAATGAGATCAGGCATGGGAAGAGTTCTTAGAGAGAAAAATATTTCACATGAGGTTCTAGATACAAACTTTAATATCTTTCACTTTAGGAAATGACTTTTGAGCTATTGTTCGCCTTGAACCATCTTTCTTCCCAGTAATTCCATGGCCCACATGACATCTATGTACAAACCATGGTTCTGTATCACAAAACTTGGATTTATTTTCCAAAAATTCCAAATAGATTTAAGATAAATAGATACAGTTGGGTAAATCTTTGGTTATTATTTTAATTTGCCATTACTTCTAAATCATTTTTCTTGGGATGCAGGGAGATACTCATGAACCCACAGGTTGTCCTTAAATACAAAATGTCAAGGTCTTTTCAACATCTGAAGACTCTCCAGAATGTGTCTCAGAGCTATAGTTTTTCTCTTGTGGGAACTCATTAACTCATTAAAGAAAATTTGCTTTCCCAGAGAATGGGCTGCTGAGATCTTGAAGGTGGCTGCATTTTAATGGAGTAGTAAACTGTGAAACCTATTTTTATGCTGTAAACTGTCATGTGCAAAGGAAAATTAACAAGAAGCAACTGACATGCTTTTTAAATTATTTTTTAAGTACATATAGAAGTTGAGGAGAGGGTAGTTCTCAAAGTACATTTATTTTGTTTTAATTAATTTTTTCACTGATATTAAATGTGTTAGCACAAATTCCCTGAGATCTCAGTTGATAAAGAATGCAACTGCAATACAGGAGACCCTAGTTCAATTCCTGGGTTGGGAAGATTCACTGAAGAAGGGATGGGACTCCAGTATTCTTGGGCTTCCCTTGTTGCTCAGATGGTAAAGAATCCTCCTGCAATGTGGGAGACCTGGGTGTGATGCCTGAGTTGGGAAGATCCCTGGAAAAGGGAAAGGCTACCCACTCCAATAATCTGGTGTAGAGAATTCTGGCCTGGGTTGCAAAGGGTCAGACACAACTGAGCGACTTTCACTTTCACTTTCAAATTCATATGGGCAATTAAAAATAATTGCTGAATTGATTTATACTCATAATGCTGGATCAAACTAAGCAATGTAGCAAAATATATTAATAAAAATTATTTTTCTATATTCTGTTAATTATACATGCAATATTTATAAATAATATATTTTATATGCTAACGTTTATTTTATTTTAATATGTTCACAAATACTAACATGACAGTAAAAACTTGAAGGAAACAGGACTTTCAAAACATATTAGAACAAACAGAGAATACAGACGAGTGAGCAATTTGTTGTTGCTTTTCAGTCACTCAATTGTATCTGACTCTTTGTGACCCCATGGACTGGAGAAAACCAGGCTTCCCTGTGATCAATTGCATACATTTCATTGAAGACTTGAGTTTTATCGACTTCATCTGGAAATTCAAGAAAGAAGTTTCAGTTCAGTTCAATTCAGTCACTCAGTCATGTCTGACTTTTGCGACCCCATGAACTGCAGCATGCCAGACCTCCCGGTCCATCACCAACTCCCGGAGTTCACCCAAACCTATGTCCATCGAGTCGATGATGCCATCCAACCATCTCATCCTCTGTCGTCTCCTTCTCATCATGCCCTCAATCTTTTCCAGCATAAGGGTCTTTTCCAATGAGTCATTCTTCACATCAGGTGGCCAAAGTATTGGAGATTCATTCTCAACATCAGTCCTTCCAATGAACACTCAGGACTGATCTCCTTTAGGATGGACTGGTTGGATCCACCTGCAGTCCAAGGGACTCTCGAGAGTCTTCTCCAACACCACAGTTCAAAAGCATCAATTTTTTGGCACTCAGGTTTCTTTATAGTCCAACTCTCAAATCCATACATGACCACTGGAAAATCCATACATAGTCTTGACTAGATGGACCTTTGTTGGCAAAGTAGTGTCTCTGCTTTTTAGCAGAGGTTGGTGTCTAGTTTAGTCATAACTTTCCTTCCAAGAGTAAGCATCTTTGAATTTCATGGCTGCAGTCACCATCTGCAGTGATTTTGGAGCCCTCCAAAATAAAGTCTGACACTGTTTCCACTGTTTCCCCATCTATTTGCCATGAAGTGATGGGACCGGATACCATGATCTTCGTTTTCTGAATGTTGAGCTTTAAGCCAACTTTTTCACTCTCCTCTTTGACTTTCATCAATACGCTTTTTAATTCTTCTTCACTTTATGCCATAAGAGTGGTGTCATCTGCATATCTGATGTTATCAATATTTCTCCCGGCAATCTTGATTCCAGGTTGTGCTTCATCCAGCCCAGCATTTCTCATGATGTACTCTGCATAGAAGTTAAATAAGCAGGGTGACAATATACAGCTTTGATGTACTCCTTTTCCTACTTGGAACCAGTGTTGTTCCATGTCCAGTTCTAACTGTTGCTTCCTGACTTGCATACAGATTTCTCAAGAGGCAGGTCAGGTGGTCTGGTATTCCCATCTCTTTCAGAATTTTCAACAGTTTGTTGTGATCCACACAGTCAAAGGCTTTGGCATAGTCAATAAAGCAGAAGTAGATGTTTTTCTGCAACTCTCTTGCCTTTTCCATGATCCAGCGGATGTTGGCAATTTGATCTCTGGTTCCTCTGCCTTTTCTAAAACCAGCTTGAATATCTGGAAGTTCACCGTTCACATATTGCTGAAGCCTGGCTTGGAGAAATTTAAGCATTACTTTACTAGTGTGTGAAATGAGTGCATTGTGCAGTAGTTTGAGCATTCTTTGGCATCACCTTTCTTTGTGATTGGAATGAAAACTAACCTTTTCCAGTTGTGTGGCCACTGCTGAGTTTTCCAAATTAGCTGGCATATTGTGTGCAGCACTTTCAGAGCATCATCTTTCAGGATTTGAAATAGCTCGACTGTAATTCCATCACCTCCACTAGCTTTGTTCGTAGTGATGCTTCCTAAGGGCTACTTGAGTTCACATTCAAGAATATTTGGCTCTAGGTGAATTATCACACCATCGTCCTTATCTGGGTCAAGAAGATCTTTTTGCACAGTTCTGTGTATTCTTGCCACCTCTTCTTAATGTCTATTGCTTCTGTTAGGTCCTTACCATTTCTGTTTTGTATTGAGCCCATCTTTGCATGAAAGGTTCCCTTGGTATCTCTAATTTTGTTGAAGAGATCTCCAGTCTTTCCCATTCTATTGTTTTCCTCTATTTCTTTGCATTGATCACTGAGGAAGGCTTTCTTATCTCTCCTTGCTATTTTTGGAACTCTGCATTCAAATGAGTATACCTTTCCTTTTCTCCATTCCATTTTGCTTCCCTTGTTTTCACAGCTATTTGTAAGTCTTTCTCAGACAGCCATTTTGCTTCTTTGCTTTTCTTTTCCTTGGGGAAGGTCTGGATTCCTATTTCCTGTACAGTGTCATGAACCTCCATCCATAGTTCATCAGGCACTCTGTCTATCAGATCTAGGCCCTTAAATCTATTTCTCACTTCCACTGTATAGTCATAAGGGATTTGATTTAAGTCATACCTGAATGGTCTAGCGGTTTTCTCCACTGTCTTCAATTTCAGTCTGAATTTGGCAATAAGGAGTTCATGATCTGAGCCACAGTCAGCTCCCAATCTTGTTTTTGCTGACTGTATAGAGCTTCTTCATCTTTGTCTGCAAAAAATATAATCAACCTGATTTTGGTGTTGACCATCTGGTGATGTCTATGTGTAGATTCTTCTCTTGTGTTTTTGGAAGAGGGTGTTTGCTATGACTAGTGAGTTCTCTTGATAGAATTATATTAGCCTTTGCCCTCTTTCATTTCATACTCCAAGGCCAAATTTGCCTATTACTCCAGGAGGTTAAAGTGTCTGCCTCCTATGCGGGAGACCCGGGTTCAATCCCTGGGTCGGGAAGATCCCCTGGAAAAGGAAGTGGCAATCCATTCCAGTATTCTTGCCTGGAGAATCCCATGGATGGAGAAACCTAGTAGGTTAAAATCCATGGGGTTGCAAAAAGTCGGACACGACTGAAGCAACTTCACCTTCAACTTCACCTTCACCAGGTGTTTCTTAAATTCCTACTTTTGCATTCCAGTCCCCTATAACGAAAAGGACATCTTTTGGGGGTGTTAGTCCTAGAAGGTCTTGTGGGTCTTCATAGAACCATTCAACTTCAGCTTCTTCAGCATTACTGGACTTGGATTACCATGATATTGAATGGTTTGCACTGGAAACGAACAGAGATTATTCTGTCGTTTTTGAGATTGCATCCACGTACTGCATTTAAGACTTTTGTTGACAATGATAGCTACTCCATTTCTTCTAAGGGATTCCTGCCCACAGTAGTAGATATAATGGTCATCTGAGTTAAATTCACCCATTCCACTCCATTTCAGTTCTCTGATTACTAGAATGTTGATGTTCAGTCTTGTCACCTCCTGTTTGACCACCTCCAATTTGCCTTGATTCATAGACCTGACATTCCAGGTTCCTATGCAATATTGCTCCATACAGCATCAAACCTTGCTTCTATCACCAGTCCCATTCACAACTGGGTGTTGGTTTTGCTTTGGCTCTGTCTTTTCATTCTTTCTGGAGTTATTTCTCCACTTATCTCCAGTAGCATATTGGGCACCTACCTACCTGGGGAGTTCATATTTCAGTGTTCTATCTTTTTGCCTTTTCATACTGTTCATGGGGTTCTCAAGGCAAGAATACTGAAGTGATTTCCATTCCCTTCTCCAGTGAACCATATTCTGTCAGACCTCTCCACCAAGACCCGCCCGGTTTGGGTGGCCCCATATGATATGGCTTAGTTTCACTGAGTTAGACAAGGGTGTGGTCCACGTGATCAGATTGACTAGTTGTCTGTGATTGTGGTTTCAGTCTGTCTGGCCTCTGATCCCCTCTCTCAGTGCCTACCGTCTTACTTGGGTTTCACTTACCTTGAAAGAAGTTTGGCAAGCATTAAATGAACACTCATTTGGGTGTATGTAGCATAACAGTAAAGTATAACTACTATTAGTAAAGTATATGGACTTGTAATTACACCTACATTTATATTTGCTGTGTGTATAAACTTTAAGATGCATTTTTTAAAGCATTGATTACAGTGTCTGTCAGAGAGCAAGCAGCAAAGTAGTCTGCATTCTGAAAAGAATCCTAAATTTCCAGTAGAATCCCATTTTAGTTTGTTACTTGTATAGTGCTTAATTAATTACTTAATATATTTTATGGAAAAGAGTTTGCTTCAAGTCTAAATGAGTAATATAAGGATTTGAAATTTTAAAAATACAAATTTAAATTTTCAAAAGTGAAAATATTAAGTAATCATTAACATTTGATATATTTAGCATTTTAGAAATGGTAAGATTCTTATCTAGAGGCTAGGTTATATAAAACCAAAAACTGTTTCTATAGTGCTTTAAAATACACAAATCTATTTTAAAAGAACATCCTGTACATGTGCTCCCATGTAAATCTATTCTGTTTACTATAAAATCTGTAACATTACTGATAAAAATAATGTAAATTAAGTATAGAAGTTTCCAATCAATCTCACTACAAGAGCATCCGAACAAAATGGTATTCCATCTGTGTCTATATTCTTTTTTGAACCCATTCATTCTCAATGTCTTAGCTAGTCCATGAATGTATTAATAAATTGTAAAGTTGGCAAATGTGTAAGTAGGTAGTTTCATTGACATTAGAAAAACTGGCTCATCATCAATCAGGAAAACTTCCAGACACATTTTTGTGTGTGTGCTTCATAAATTTGTTTTGTCTTCTTATTAGTAATTCTCATTGTTCCAGTAAGAACTAGAGAAAACTCTTCTAAAATGTGTTTTCAAGATTTTTCTTTATTTGGCAGGTTGGGTACTGGAATGATATGGATAAATTAGTCTTGATTCAAGATGTACCTACTCTTGGCAATGACACAGCAGCTATTGAAAACAGAACAGTTGTTGTAACCACTATTATGGTAAGTTTTGGTCTGTGTTTTATGATGTTTCGTTTTGCCCACAGACAATTTTAATTCCCAGCTATGTGAAGGCTGCATCTTAGTGATGGTGGCATTGGTGTTCTGATCAACAAAAGTCTGTTGAGGCTTCGAATAAGTTTGTCCTGAACTCATTTCAGTACTTTTATTTGTATTATCTTTTGTTACATTATTGTTTTTGGAAAAATGCTCAGATGTTAAAAACTGAAACTGTTTCACTGGAAATGAATCAAATGCTAAGATTTCAAAGGACAAAAGAATGAACATAAAAAGATCAACAACTAATCATATGAAATACCCAGTAGTAAACATCATAATTGTTATTATGTTTTTAAAACATCAATGTAATAATAGCTAGTAGTGTTCAACATTATAATTTTCAGGTACTTTATCAATTTATTAATGATTTGCTTTTTTCTTTATAATAGAGATATGAATGTTAAGATTTTAATGAGCATGTTTTACACAACTGTATGCTTTAAAAATAAATTTTGTTTTATAGTTACTTCACAAAGGAGTTTTTGTACCGATTATTTTTCTCATTGACCTGTGGGGAAAAAATGCATTAAAATTTATTGAAATTCTCGTAAATTAATAAAAGTATGATCTTCATTTGGTCACACTATAAAATGAAAAATACTCTAAATCTTAAGTCTGCTTTTTCAAAGAGATTCTCATGAAATTATCTTTTAAATAGTGTATCTCATATTTTTCTCTTCTAAATTCAAAATACTAGTCAAAGGAGATCAACAATCGGTAACTGTTTCTATCTAATTGTAAGTTACATATCCTCAGCTCACTGTCTCATTCAGCAGGACACATTTTTAACTTTTATAAAGCCCTTACTCTAAATGAAGGGAAATTATTTTCTGTAATTTAATTTGTAGCTTATGTAACTTTAACTTTATGTTTTCACTAATGTCAAGTTATTTCCAACATTTTAACATTGAGGTCAAAGCATGAAAATGCCAGAGAAATGCTTTTACATGTTGCAATTAATTTTATCAGTGTTGCGCTACCAGCTAGCAACTTAATCTGTCAAGCCTTAATTGGAAGTTTATAATTTTAGAATTCAAACCAATCAACAGGAGTTTTTGTGTATGAATGAAAAATATATATCTTCTAACTTAATTGTGTAATGCATGGGACTTAAATATATATATATGTATATGTATATATACATATATATATTCCTAAAAAAGACACAGTAATGGAAAGTCATACTTCAGTACAGTCCTCCTCTTTTCAGCCTCTGATGAAGAATCCTATTTTAAGAAATTGATCAAGAAAGAAATGAGCTCCACGTTGTTCGACTATTCCTAACTAAAGCTCAAGTCTCGTTCTTCTATGTAGTAAATTTAAGCTAATTTTTCATTCTTCTTGGATGATCAACTCTGGACTACCAGAAAAAAAAAAACAAAAACTTATTTTTAAGTTCTGTGACTTTCCTGAGATACTAGAACAAAGAAGAATTAATCCTCATCTTTTTCAAGAAGCTAAATGTTGAAAAATAATACTTAATTCTGACGTATCAATTCCCATATCTTGAAATAAAGTCATTGTACATAAGTGATGGAATTTTAACACTTCCAATTCCAAGAGTAGATTTTCTAAACGTAAATATCTATGAATTTGCATCCTTCTTTTCTGGATACATATAGTTGCTTTCTTTAATTTTTTTTTTAAATTTTGCCTGTTCTACATGAAATAAGGTATTTTAGTGTTCATTATAGGTGTAATGTAGATTCTGTAATTAAAGGGGGTGGAGATACAATTCTTCAGGCCACAATATTGAATTAGTTTTGCAAGCATGGCTATTTTTCAGAAAGCATGCTGTCAATAAATGAGTAAAAATGATTGAAAAATCCAATTGTTTACTATATAGAGAGACTATTCTGTACAGTTATCTTTTCTTTTTGACACTGATGTCACTAATATTTTTGCAATGAAAATAGTGCAGTATTAGTATCTGTCTTTTGTATAAAAATGTAATCTCTATATAAATAATACCTATGATGTTGGTAACTTCAGTAATTCAAAAACAAAAATGCTAGCATCCTTTCGCCGAAATTGTTCCTTGTATTTGCTTTTGTTGATATTATTTCGGGACCTATGACATCTCCATCATCTCTTTCATCTTGAAAGAAATGTGCTTTTTTGTAGATGAATGAGATATTGGCACTGGTGTATTATAATCCCTCAGATTAAGTTGAAAACTTTCAACAGGGATGGAATTGGTTGGATGTTAAACTATGTGCAAGACAGATATCTAGGCATAAAAGAAGGCTGTTGTGGCACTGGAACTCATTCATTTTGATCAAAATTGTTATGATTTTGTTGTGCTACCATTTGTCTTTCCTTTGTGTATGTTGTTATTTACATGTTGATACACTGTAATAGTATATGGTATTGTTGAATAAAGTTGATTGAGAAATTTATTTATTTATTCAAAATATTTATTAAGCGTCTGCTAGTTGCTAGGCACAGTTATAAGCCTGAGATATGTTAGACAAGAAAACAGACCAAAATCCTGCACTTTCAGTTGAATTTTAATTCTAATGAGAGAAAGTAGACAAGAAACATAATAAGTATAGTAGATACCATTGTTTCAATAAAATGTGTCTTCAGTTTTTGCATTGCTGAAATCTATTTGTTTTATGTCTTCATTTTAATGACTAATTTATTCTTCCTGAATATAGTCGTACTGAATACAACTTAACTAAATCTAAATAAAAGTAAGTTTGACACTATCATCACATGAGAATCATGACTACAAAATTGAAAGATCTAAAGTTTTGGATTCAGATGCTCAACATTTTTTCTCTTTATGTCTTAGTGACTAAAACCTTTAAAAAATTTGCAAAATTTATAAGACTGTGACCATGTTAATTTAACATTTTACATTTAAAATAAACAACCTAAGGAAGCCAAATCTGTGCCACATGGTTTAGCTAAATGTTGCAATTGAGGGGAAAATGGTTTGCAGTAGACACTGGGGTGGTGGTTTCCCCTGTAATTTCACTATTTTCTTTTGCTGAACTCTCTGGAAAAGGAGAGATACAATTAAATTTCAGTCAATCTCATTTTTCCCCAAATCTTTCACTGAAAGTAAATGAAACATAACTTATTACTAAATTAAGAATGCATTTCTTACGATCTCATGAACTCAATCCTTTTGGAGATTTTTCCACAAAATCCAAATTTATTCACTGCAGTATCATAATTACTTTATAAGTCTTAAAACAATTTTACCTATAACAGTCCTTCCAGGAATATTATTTTTATTCTTTTATGAGTTGTTTGATAGTTTTATCTTTTTACATAGAATTTTGTAAATGCACTGTACATAGATACATATGTATATAAAATACAAGTGCATATTTATACATACATATAAATGTCTATACAGATTTTTTTTTAAGTTTAGAATGAGTTTATTGATACCCACAAAATGACTTGCTGAGCTTTTGATGGGTTGTGGTATATATACACAATGGAGTATTACTCAGCCATTAAAAATAATACATTTGCATCAGTTCTAATGAGGTGGATGACACTGGAGCCTATTATAAGAGTGACGTAAGCCAGAAAGAAAAACATCAATACAGCATAGAGATGTTTTTATTTTCTTTCTTGTACAAAATATTAATCTTCCCAATACATGCATCTGCTTCCAAAGTGTTTATAACTCACTGCTTTTAAATGTTATTTCTAGTAAACTTAAAATTATACCACTATTAAATTTACTGATTCCTTATGATTTTAATAATAACATTTTAATGTTCACTTTTAAGAATTTTACCCATAGGATAAATTATCTACATTAAGATTCTCTGGATAAAAGCAAATATCCACATAGCAAATAACTTTTGATATTACTGATTTTATTATTTTACCTGTTTTCAACTAGTGGTTTCAATGATTGTATTTGTGGTGTTTAGAAAATCTTAAAGCTTTTCCAATAAATATATACTTTGACAGTTTTATTTTTGCTAAATAGCAAGACAAATATTCCAAACAAAAGTTTTCTCAGTAGGAAAATGATACTTTATTTATTGAAAATCATCTTAATTCATTTATATAGGCATTTTCATAAGCAAACCCTAATGCCATAGCATAGATAGAGATTGATTTCTTTCCTGAAATAGCAGAGCAGATGTAGAACCCTATGCATATGGAAATTGTACTAATAAACTCATAGTCACTAAGAAGTAATGCATTTCAAATAACTTTTAAGGAATTTTTGTCCCACAGAACACAGCAATTGATAGCAAAGATGGTCGGTTATAGTTTTCCATTTTAATTCACAATTGAGAACCTGGGGCTCCAGAAGGTTGCTTATCAAAGATGATTCACAAACATCCCTTAATGATTGGCTATAACTCATTTTTTTTTTTTACTATACTGAAAAGACTTGGTATTTTCTTCAGCATATCTTTGTATTGAGCCTCCTCAAGTATGCAGTGTTTGAAGGGCTACTTGTACATAAATTATCAGGTTTGAAATGGGACAAAAGAAAAGGTTGAGAATATGCTGAGGATTTGCTGCGAATTTGGATTTAACATGAAAGAAAAGAGAAATTAGACAGATTCAAAGAAACGGGAAAGAGCTGATCAGTTATGAGAGATCTTGTTTGAGAAATGCCTAGCTGTCCTGTCCTTTCATTCTTCCATCTTCCTGAGTGTGACTATCTTATTTATCTTAATTTGCATGCACTGATATTTGAATCTCAACAATTATTCATGCCCCTAAGAGTCAGACATAACTTAGTGACTGAACAGCAACAAACTTCTAATCAATATTTTCAGTAAACTGAAGGCTTCTCTAGCCTTTGTTGGTTTGTTTGTTAGGAAAACAAAAATCTGACGGGTGCTGCTATCCAAAAAAGAAAGGAAAAATATCAAAGACACTAAATAAATTTGTATTTATAGAAACACATGCCTGTTTCAAAAGAGATGATCTGGAACTCATTGATATTTACTTTCCTTTTGAACTCCTGAACCAGAAGTTCTAATGTAAATACCTTGCTATGATATTCTTATTTAGGAAGCATTGATAGACCAGGAAATCTTTATATTTATTGAATACCTTATACTTGTTAAGTACCAGACACTATGAGGAAATATAGAAAGGTATTAATTCATTGTTTTTTCAAAACTTTCATTCATTAAAAATACAGAAATTCATATGTTTAATCTTGTCTTCTCGTTAAATCACATGAAATCTCAAATAGCTGCATATATTTTGACAAATGCTACAGTAGCTTCAACAATGTTCAGATATTTCAAATTATGGGTTCAATTTCCACTCCTGCTAGTTCTGTGAAATTGAACAATTTGTTGAAATTCTTTAAGCTTAAATTTTCCATCTGCAAAATGGGAAATGCCTATTTCAAAATGGTAGTGTGAAAAATAAATAAAAGGATACCACTAAATAACAGTTAAGTAACTTTGTACTTGATGCAGAGCAAGCACTAAATAACTGAGGGCTTGTATTATTTTTTACTATATATTTTATTATGTATGGTGGTCTCCCACCATTCTCACTCCTGTACCTTTGTTACAAAGAATTTAATCATAATCACAAGAGAATGAGGAGCATATATAATTTATTTTTATACCTCTAGTTCCCAGCAAGCTGCCTGGCACACAGCAGGTATTTATCAAATATTTGAGTAAACACTGAAAATTCAGCTTTTAATGAAACAAATTATTCATTATATAATGTATAGGGGATTTTGCAAGCTAGATGATAATACTAGCTAAAGAGACTTCTATACACAAGCTAATACACATTTGAGGGCTAAAATTCATGTGTTCAAGTATTTCAGACTCTTTAGAATTTATCAACCTTAGTAGCAAGTGTGAACTTTAGCGATACTCCTTTTGAAAACCTCTCACTTGTTACATTAACAACCATTTCAATTAAAATGTTAAGGATTGTGCAAATATGCAATTTGTGCTTGTTTATACATATTCTCCCATATTTTAATTAACTATCGCAAGAAGAAAAGAGACAAAATGAAAGTATTGGTTCATTGTAAGTAATATTCCATAACATATCTTAGAAATTAATGATCTTGCAACAATTTACAATTTTTATAACCACATTCATATTTTAAAAAATGATTTATATCAGGAGAATGTTTTCTTTAAGCTAACAAATAATTGTCTTCTATCTAAAGAGATAATTAGCTGCGTTTATTTTGTAGGTGGAGAAATTTCTTAACCAAGTCCAGTGTTAGAATATCCATCAAATTCAAGAAAGAAGTGAGAGACTTCTGGTTCTTTTGGCCATGTCTACCTAAGGCAGGATTTAAGAAAATAATACAAGAGCAAATCCTAAACAACTGCCCACAACAGAGTTACTTAGGGCATCTCTATGAGAAAATCACATATTATATAATTTACACTTCTATTGCTTTTTGAAATAGTTTCTATAGTTACAAAGTATTTTAAAACAAAATCAGAATTAGTGTAGACTGTCATGTAATGCAAAGTAAATCATCTTCTAATCCAGAGTTTTAAGAACAAGTTCAACTTTCCAAACTACAGATTTGCTGGGAGAAAAGAAAAGATATATATTAAAATTACTAAATGAATATCACAGTGCTATTTTATAAAATATATATCATGACTTCAATAACATTGTAGTCAAAAGTGGTCATTCCTTGTCTGCAAATGATTAAGAAATCTGAAATGTGACCTGGAGTTCTGTATGTACTGCATGTTCACTGAGCCTATCTTTTAGTTGATGGCATTAGATTTTATTTATAAAATCAAGTGCTTTTCTGCTAACGTCTATTTAGTTTCACAGACTTTAAATGGTTTGGTTTAGGGATGTGTGTGTGTGTGTATGTGTGTACCAAAAACTGTTCAGTTATTATGAATTAGCAGCAATCTTTTCATTTCACAATAATTCTTCATCCTATTTCATCTTATTGCTTCAAAAACTAAATTAGAATATTACTAGAAATATTACTTGAAGAATTACGATTTTCACAATTGGGAAAAATTATTAGCTTCCATTGGGAACATTTTTTATAATAGAATAAAAATTCTTGGATCACAATCTTAATTAAAGAAATGATACAGGACAATTTTAGGAAAACCAATTTAATACAAATTAGTGTATAAAATGTTAAGGACTGCTAATTTGTTCCTTCTTTGCACTTGCTAAATACCTGCTCTGACCAAGGCATCTTGCTAAATCCCAGAGAGCAAAGAAAAATAATATGGCTCTTTTCCTGAAGGAAGTCACAGTTGAATGTAAACAAGATGCAGAATACAGAGACCTGTGACTTTGAATAAGTATTTTATTGCACAAAGTTGATTCCTAAGTAGTCTTCAGGTCATGAGATACTTTGAAAATGGTAATCCTATTGCCATAGATGATAATCTATGCTTCTCTAGTCAATTATTAACATATATATTTTCCTATCACAGTCACAGTGTTAAGTATGTAATAATCACGCAAAAGAAATTTATCTTATTTTAAAGATTCAATTTTTAGTATAAAAACAGAATCTATAAAGTAACTTAATATACTTCTAAGCATAGTTATATATTCATCTGTTTTATTATCAATTTCTTGCCACACAAAACCAGTCTGTGTATTAATACTAAACATAATCCATTTGTTAAGTTCTGAAAGTGAAAGTTGCATAAAATTTTTAATGTTTCATAATTTCTCCTTTACAGTTCTACTTCTCTCATTATAGGAATCCCCATATGTTATGTACAAGAAAAATCATGAAATGTTTGAAGGAAATGACAAGTATGAAGGATACTGTGTAGATTTGGCATCTGAAATTGCAAAACATATTGGTATCAAGTATAAAATTGCCATTGTCCCTGATGGAAAATATGGAGCAAGAGATGCAGACACAAAAATCTGGAATGGGATGGTAGGAGAACTTGTTTATGGGGTAAGCAAATCAATCTATTAGAAAATTTACTTACATAAACCTGAAAGTTTTTTTCACTTGGGCACATATCAATTGTTAGATGTCTATTGGTGTTTGGTTTGTTTGTTTGTTTTTTAACTTGCAGTTACATTCAAAGAAGCATATATGATGTCAAATATTTCTCTTTCACTAGTAGTGTAATTTCCTAACAGTTAGGAAACTAATACTTGATAACTTCAAAAGATAAAAACCCAGAATATGATATTCTATTTAAAAAAAAAACACACACTAACTTCAGTATCTATGATGATTATTCTCTTAAGCTTGATGCTGCTATACCAGAGACATGTTTTGAGAGCTACAAAACAGCTCCATTGCTTATCTGTTACTTGATAATTGTAGGAGCAGATTTCCTTTAAGAGCATAAAGTTGAGCCTTATTTTAGCTAGCTATTTATATTTCTATTGGTTGTACTTACAAATAAATATCTTTTAAATTATTAGTGAAGCAATCAGCAAACTAGCTAGCATATATTAAATACTCATCAATAATGTGAAATTTTTACAACTCTGCTGAACACAATAAATTTAAACTTACATGCAATGATATCATTTTTTCCAACATAAGAAACACAAAAGCGATAATTTATTCCATAGTGGGCCTCACATGAAAGCATGTCAGCCCTTTCCCTTTGAGTTCACCAGATTTTTAGTGTACATATTCAAAGTGAAAGTGAAAGTGAAGTCACTTAGTCGTGTCCAAATCTTTGTGACCCCATGGACTGTAGCCTACCAGGCTTCTCCCTCCATGGGATTCTCCAGGCAAGAGTAATGGAGTGGGTTGCCATTTCCTTCTCCAGAGATCTTCCCAACCCAGGGACTGAACCCGGGTATCCCACATGGTAGGCAGACATTTTACCATCTGAGCCACCAGGGAAGTCATATATATTCAAAATCAAGGGCAAATTCAGTGTAGAACAAGATTGGTCTCTTCAGCTAACATTGCAGTGTTAAAATCAAGCAGTACTTATCAGTTGCCAGTGATGGTATATTTCCAAAGTCCCAAAATCAGACCTAGAGCCCACAGTGAGTTCTATTCATCAAGGTGAAGTCGCTCAGTCGTGCCCGACTCTTTCAAACCCCGTGGACTGTAACCTACTAGATTTCTCTGTCCCTGGGATTCTCCAGGCAAGAATACTGGAGTGGATTGTCATTTCCTTCTCCAGGGGATCTTCCCGACTCAGGGATCGAACCCAGGACTCCCGCATCAAAGGCAAACGCTTTAACCTCTGAGCCACCACACTTGAAATGGTTTAATTTCCTATAAGCCAATTTACATTTCACAAATTTCATATTCAAAACACATTCTGTCTGATTAATTCTCCAAGACTCCCTTTAAAAATTAAGAATTACACAACAGTAATCTTTCCCCAGGAAAGAATAAAAATAGAAAAAGTTAGAAAGAACATTGGGCTTCCCAGGTAGCTCAAGTAATAAAGAATCTGCCCACAATGCGGGAAGCTTGGGTTTGATCCCTGGGTCAGGAAGATCCCCTGGAGAAGGGCAAGGCAACCCACTCCAGTTACAACATAACGAAAGATCTAGAGGTGCTCACTTTTGAGCCAAAACTGCAATTCAATACTTTTGCGTTTCTATACCCTGCTTTCAGACCATGAAAAAATGAGCATTCTCTGCACAGAACAGCTATAACAGTAAGAGGAAATTATTTAGCATTAAAAAGCAATTTGTTGGCTTTATATTCATTTGAAAGAACTGCTGACTAGTTACATTCCTTAAATGAGGAAAACAAAATTTTCAGTCTTAAAAAATCAAAAAGTATTTTACTACTGGGCTCATCAACAGTTTGATATTGAGCTTTAATTCTCAAAGACAAAGAGTTCTTAAAGCATGTGTTTGTTGGTAATGTATTAAACTTAAAGATTTTAAATGTGAACACTAACCTAGTGCCTAAAACTACACTAATTCATTTACCTTCAGAAAACATTATTGAGTATTTCATCTCAAAACGCATTCTTGAATTGTCAGTTAATTTCGCACCAGATAACTAATCAGTTATTTTCTACAATTGTTACATCTCTCTCCTCTAGAGTCCTTTGCAAGTTGGTAACCCAGGCTCACTCCTTTGCAAGTGTTCTTGATGATGTTTTATTGGGAGAATATTGTTTAAATGGTGAAAACAAGTGATATGAAGGGAGTAGTATAATTAAAAACAACAAAACTGTATCACTAGTACATGTGTCACATGGCGCAGAAAGTCACAAAGTCAGGCTGCTCTCAGAGAGAGAATATGGCATAATGGTTATTACTCTTTATTGATTCCTCAGCCAGTTTGCAACAATTTAAATAATCTGATCTTTGCCACTTGAGTTGTCCAATTTTTTTCCCAAAAGGAATCTTTATTCCTGTCTCATATACTTTCCACAGATTTGATATTTTCCATTCTGGTGTCCGCAAAGCCTTTACTTGCCTCTCAACTACTTTTTTTTTTTTCCTGTCTCATTGCTAGTACACACATGAATTCTCAGTTTACAGGCCCTAAGTAAAACTCTGTATATATTTTTCTACTCAACAAAGCTAGCAAGATGATTAACTTCGAGTCCATTTATTTATTTTACTTTATCCTTTGCAAAACTTGTTATTGTAATTGTTAGGAATAGATTATCTGCCAGACACTTAGATATGATCTCAGCACACCACCAAGTGGTTACCCCCAAGGCTCGAAACCTCCCTTAAACTTTCAGGTTCTTTCTTCCTGTTACTACTGCACATTGCAACAAATTCCTCATAATATCTTCTGTGGTATACTGCTCCAGGGCCTTTTCCTGTGCCTTTCTGTATTTTTGTATGTATATTTTAACCAAAGAGAATTTCCTCAGAGCAAATTCCATGTCCTGCCAACACTAGAATTACTTCTGGTATGTGTTAAAATGCTTGTTCATCAGCCTAACTCCAGAAGTCACTGAGAATCCAAATATTATCAGGCTCTTACAAGAGACATTTTTCACAATTTTGGGAATCACTGAGAGCTAATGGAACAAGATAAATGCAACATCTCCAAAGTTAGCAGAGAAAACTCAGATGTATCTTCTGTTCCCCGGCCTCTTTCAGAATTTCAAGTGTGTCCTTATTGAGCATTGCCATCACCTAGTTTTATGTGCTGCAGACCCCTTTATTTCTATTCATGCTTCTCTACCTTTAGGGTGTTTACTCTCATTAATGGCCACTTGTATAAGTAAAAAATTTCAGAAGATACTACACAGAACAGTGTAGTATTCGAAAGGGGGTATTTTACATCAGAGATAGGAAGCATTATCCATTTATCTCTACTGGTAAAGCAGGACAATTTTGTAATACATTATCATGTAATGTGCTAGATAAGTTATAGAGGGATTATAGGTACTAGAATAAAGTATATATTGCAGTTGATCATACACTATGAGAAGCATTTTTCTAAGCATGAAACCAAAGGCTGACAATACAAAAATATAATTTTATATAGCTACAACAAAATTTTAAAACATGTATACTAAAATAAAGTATCACAAACCAAGTAATGTAAATGAAACAATGACTAGAAGAATATTTAAAATATATATATTGAAAATTATATTTTAAAATATTTAAAACACATAAATTAGTGAGCAAAAATGAATAACCCCTATGGAAGTGGGGGAAGATTATGACATGTAATATATAAAAGATGTAAAATTGTCTGTTTTACAAAAATTTTAAAAATTCAAGTCAATACAATGAGATTAGCAAATTGGTGAAGATAAATGAGAATAAATGAAAAAATCCCTAGAAATACACAGGGAATATCCAGGGTTCAAAATTGAAGGTGCTTTCACACAGTGCTGATAACAATACAAATCTGCATAATCTTTAGGGAGAAAAATTGGGCAAAATATGTAATGAGCATTAAATAACAAAGATATGTGTGAGAATTTGTCTTCAGAGTTGTTTATATCACCATTGTTGTACACTGTGTAAACCTGGGAACAGCACAGATATCCCCCAAAATAAATTGAATGAGTAAATTTTGATACTTTAACATGATAAAATATTTGCAATCATTAAGACTTATTTTTACTATATATGTTGAAATAATGTTGAAATACCTCATCATATTCTCTTGAGAAAAGGAATTATAAAATATCATGTTCTATATTATCCAATTTTAAAATAAGAAATAATGTTCATAAAATAATTTCTGATAGGGCATGTTTAAAAAAAAAGAGTAATGAAGGAAATGAAGATAGCTTTTCTTAATTTTCTGCTTCTGTTTTTATATTCTATATCTACTTCATATATCACTGTGTAATGAAAATTAAACAAATAATAGTAACTTTGGGGAAGTAATAACCTCTCAAAAATGATTCTGACTTATGCATTATATATAGTCATTTTTGATATGAACTAAATTTATTCCCACTTGAAAGCATATGCAGTTACTTTTCAGACACTCAGTGGAAAGCATGACAACAAAAGCACATTTCCCATTCTAACTCTCCAGTTGCCTGTGTACCAAGCTGCTGGCCATCATATCAATCCAGCAGCCTAAAGATATAAAGAGTAAATGTAAAAGTGGTAGCTACTATGTAAGAACATGTATGTTTGTGTTTCAGATTCGATTTTAATACCAAATATTTTCCTTCTAAAATAAATAATAAAAAAAACTTTTCTCATTTGTAGATCATGTAACAATTTACCGTTTTTTCACCATATTTCATTTCATTTGATTTTAGTGATGACATGACTTAAATACAATCTCAAATTGCAGAGCTTCATGTGTGAAACTAATTTGAGTCTCAGTCTCAACTATCTGTAAAACAATGATAAGCATAACATTTTTTATCTGTTTATGATGGTTAAGTGAGAAGCCATTCAAAACAGTGAAATCCGCATAGACATAAAATCTCTCAGTAACTCTTCAGTAAATGTTTTATTGTTTTATTAAGATTTGTTTAATAATCACAATAATGTAATGAGGTAAACAAGAAAGAAAATGTCTTAATTTTGGAGATATGGAAACTGGTTCAGAAAAGTTACTCAGAATCACAACATAAAAATGGAAGCTGGTATCTTAATAATAAAATTCATAAGAATTGAATGTACCATTTCCAAAATCTTTTTAGAAATTGAAAGTAGAAATAAAAGTATGTGAATAGGAAGAAATAAATGTCAATTTCCAGATTTTTGTTTATATTCTGAGTTGAAAAATGTTGTCAAATGACAGGTTTCTTCTATTTTACAAACACAAGCTTCATGCTAGGTTTTCTCATAACTGGAAAGAAATAAAAAGAAAAGGCTATTTGAAATTTGCAATTCAAATTTTAAGGAATGGCCAAGTAATGAATTCGTGACAACATTCCAAATAGAAAAGACTGCAAAATATCAGCAATTCTAGCTAAGAAATTCATAAATTCAGCCATATGGGAAAACTTTCAAGTAGCCTCCTCTGCACTATGTCAGACCCTTAAAGACTAATGCAGTTATTTGAGTTTAAGCTATTTTTGCTATGCCTACTCTCTCTCTTTTTCTCTCCCTCTTATCTAATTACTAGCACAAATAAAAATATATTTGCAATTAAAGTGACATAATATCTTATGAAAAAAAATCTACCATTCATCTTTGTCACTGGCCTTATTTATTGTAGGTATTCCAAAAAATTTTAGAATAAATACTAACAGGTTAAAATCTGAGTGAATCAATCCAGTACTAAACGGTTCATGGACTCTATTAACCCACATTTTTTTCATGTGTTTTTTCTTTTACAGAAAGCAGAGATTGCTATTGCCCCTCTGACAATCACTTTGGTCCGAGAGGAGGTCATTGACTTCTCTAAGCCCTTCATGAGTTTGGGCATATCTATTATGATCAAAAAGCCTCAGAAATCTAAACCAGGAGTGTTTTCCTTCTTGGATCCTCTGGCCTATGAGATTTGGATGTGCATAGTCTTTGCCTACATCGGTGTCAGCGTGGTCTTGTTCCTGGTTAGCAGGTTTAGTCCATATGAGTGGCACACAGAAGAGTCGGAAGATGGGAAGGAAGGACCCAGCGACCAGCCTCCCAACGAGTTTGGCATCTTTAACAGCCTCTGGTTTTCCCTGGGTGCTTTTATGCAGCAGGGATGTGACATTTCACCCAGGTTAGTTTCAAAGCCCTTAAGTTCTTCACCAGCTCCCTAGTAATTCTAAGTATTGCGCATAACTTCTCTATGTATGTTCTTATTCTAGAGGCAGAGCATTACTTAAAACAGAGAAAGACTTTTTTCTCCCCAAATTAATCTAAATATACTCATAACCAATTTTTCTAGATCAGCACAAAGTATGGATTCATCATAAAGGTTAATTTCCCACTGGAAAAGGCACATATAGAACCCATCAGAACTCTCAAAAATCATTTAGTATTAATATTTCCTGCGGTGACTTGACAGGTGGAAACTAAACCTAAATTCTTAAGAAAAGAATTTTATTTTCATGTTATTTCCTTTACAAAATAAAATGTTTTTGTCATTGTTGATCATATTTCAGAATTAATTTTGAATTCAACTTAAATCCTGTGTAGCTTAATGGAAATTTCTGCCTTGAAATTACCTAAAACCTAAGTCAATATAGTAGATTCCAGATATACTTTTCTCTAAACAATCATAAAGAAGCTAAGCAGTATACAGAGTCAGAAATGTAAATACTATACATGTTTTATCTGTGGAGTCACAGCTCATGTCAGTTAAGACATAGTTTAGTTAAGTTTGCCAAAAATGCAGCCAACCTACTGCTACAAGAAAAATACCAAATTTCTCGGAGAAAAGTAGGTGAAGGCAAGAGAAGCTAAGAATTAAATAGTGATGTATTAGTATCACATATATGTGTATCATTTTAAGAAATCTTTCTTAAAAAGATACATTTTAGCAATACACTTTGTATTCCTTATGACCCAGTTCAGTTCAGTTCAGTCACTCAGTCGTGTCCGACTTTTTGTGACCCCATGAATTGCAGCACGCCAGGCCTCTCTGTCCATCACCAACTCCCGAGTTCACTCAAACTCACGTCCACCGAGTCTGTGATGCCATCCAGCCATCTCATCCTCTGTCGTCCCCTTCTCCTCCTGCCCCCAATCCCTCCCAGCATCAGAGTCTTTTCCAATGAGTCAGCTCTTCCCATGAGGTGGCCAAAGTACTGCAGTTTCAGCTTTAGCATCATTCCTTCCAAAGAACACCCAGGGCTGATCTCCTTCAGAATGGACTGGTTGAATCTCCTTGCAGTCCAAGGGACTCTCAAGAGTCTTCTCCAACACCACAGTTCAAAAGCATCAATTCTTCAGCGCTCAACTTTCTTCACAGTCCAACTTTCACATCCATACATGACTACTGGAACACTCGTCGTGAAGTCGCTCAGTCATGTCCAACTCGTTGCGACCCCATGGACTGTAGCCTACCAGGCTCCTCTGTCCACGGGATTTTTCAGGCAATAGTCCTGGAGTGGATTGCCATTTCCTTCTCCAGGGGATCTTCCCGACCCAGGGATCGAACCCTGGTCTCCCACATTGTAGACAGACGCTTTACTGTCTGAGCCACCAGGGAAGTCACTGGAACACTATAAATGTGCATAAATTCCAGCATAGGAATTTGAATAAATAATCTTCAATTAATGAAAAGAAATCAAAAGAAATCAAGTAATAATTTTATGGCTTTAAAAATCAGGATTAAGTAAAGGCTAAGTTAAAACCAATAGGTGCCACTTATACAGTAACATTAAGAAAGGAGCATTTTGAGCTAGAAATGCCATGGAAAATATTAAGAAAATATTTTAAAATAATTCTCACAGGAATTTTAGGTAGTCTGATGGTCCTATTGGGTGAAATCAATTATGACTATGCTCTGAATTTTTTATTCATTTCATTGTCACTTTTCCTCTACTCATTCTCACATCCTTGATAGCAAGAGAAAGGGTGAGAGAAAACATTTTTGAGCTCTAGCATCACTTTTCAGTGCTGTCATACTGCACATTAACAAGCCACATGCTTTGGTCTCATATGGGCAGTGGCAAAGAGAGCATTTTTATTCCAGTGTGGAAAGCACTTCAAGACATAGCTCATCCTCCACTCAGAAAAGAAATAGAATATTCTTATCCAACAAACAAACAAAATGTTCTCAACTATGGTTCCTTGGAGACCAATCCTAGGTATTTTTCCGGTCAAGCCCCACCTTGGCATATGTCCCGTCTATCCTTGCATATCTCTGACTGAAGGTAAAAACAAGTTCTCTCACAAAAGCGTCTACCACCTTGTATCAAATCTAAGAGCTTACCCATTGTTAAGGTGTATTGCTATTTTATAATAGTGGTGCCTATCAAACTGTAATACTGTGTTTTATCTCATCAAACATAGGCTACATCGTAATTTCAGAGACACTGAAGTGTAAGAGGGGAGTCAATGAATTTAAGCAAGTGTTCCTCCTCTGGATCTGAAGGAAAGGCATTTGGTTCCGCATTTCTGCCAAGTAAACAATTAAAAGCAAAAGTATTTTTAAATGGCATTTATACATTCAATATAGCATGAAAGATATCAAATGATACAGAAATACTAGAATCATTCTTGAGTAGACTATTCAGAACATAAAATGGCACTTGCAATTATTTTTAAACATACACAATGTTATCTCTTTTCTTTATGTTGATTATAGAAAGGAAAATGTACATTATCTTATCTGTTTAGATCCCTCTCAGGACGAATTGTTGGCGGTGTTTGGTGGTTCTTTACACTCATCATTATATCATCTTATACTGCTAACCTCGCTGCTTTCCTGACGGTTGAGAGAATGGTCTCCCCTATAGAAAGTGCAGAAGATTTGGCCAAACAAACAGAAATTGCCTACGGAACACTGGACTCGGGGTCAACAAAAGAATTCTTCAGAGTAAGTTGAGGGGAAAACTAAAAAGGAAATGTTCATAACTTTGAAATTTAAGCAATTTTGCAAGCAATTATACCATGGGCTCTAGCTATTAGAGGCTTTGCAAACACAATGGTAACTGCTATATTTAAACATAGCTATGCTGTATATTTCTATTTGGATTTTAGTGATTTTAAGTTGCAAAAACCTATTGACTTACTCACGTTGCAAGAGAGACCCTCACTGAGGAAAAGTAACAACAAAAAGGTAAATAAAGCAACTTTATTTAATAATTCATCCCAAAGATTCCAGATAATGCCATGATATCTTATCTGGTAAGATTTGGATTTGTCTATACTTTGGGACTTAGAGCATAAAAATGAAAACAGGGCATAAAAAAATAAAATACAATTACCTTACTGCATTTGAGTATCAAAGACTTAATAGCATGTTATAGTACTTATATGAGGTTTATTGTTCAATAATGTATTCTGTAACAATGGATTTCAAAGCAATATATTTGCTTTCTCACTAGATAAGGAGAACAATAACTACTAAGTTCTAGCACCCTTGTAAAACATTGTGTGGTATTTCATTTGAGCTGACTTCTCTGCTTTTGCAGATAAAATTGCTCAAACTTATATAATTGCATTTTACATATGGATATGATTCCTTTGGCTTGCCATCAGGATGGCAAGTATTTTGGAGGTTTTTGGTTTTCCGTTCCTAGTTCCACTCTAAGGATGAATTTTTTTGATCACAGAATCTCTTTTACTCTGGTTTTACTTAAATCCAGAAATATAAATTTCATAATATCTGATCAGAGATAAAGTTTCATTTTGTGACTTCAGAACCAAAAAACTAAAAAGTAGTAAGGGTAACTTTTTCACAAATATTTAGCTAGGTAATAATTGCATCTTATATTAGTATTAAACATCAATTGCTTAAAGACTAGATATTTAACAATTTAGAGGACAAGATATATTTCACTATTTCCTAAACTATTATGTAAAATTAATGATAGCCCTTTAAAGCAAATTCACTCATATACAGTACCTGGGAAATTATACTTTCTTTTAAAATGTATACATTTGTTGTTTTCTCATTCAGGTTGCAAGTTACTCCTTAAGCCAGGCTTAATTTTCACGCACTTGAATTTCGATGAGATATTTCTCTTTTTAAAAAAATTCAGTAATAGTATCCTTATATACTTTAAATGCATATGTAACACTGAATCACTGCTGTAACACGGCCAATCATTCTAAACTGTCAAACCCTTCACTGCACAGTGTGTTTTAAAAAAGAAAAAATAGACAGTGAACATATTTGTCAACAATTTGGAACATTACAAATAGATATAAAATTTTAAGTTAATTATTAAGTATTTGTAGATTTTTATAAAACTATAAATAATAGTCATGACAATATATTTTATTAACTTAATTAACCAAACTTTTTAAACTTACTAAGTGCATCCCAGTCTCTGAAGCTTAATATAATAGCATACTGCTCTAATACATTTGAGCATAACTTCAAAACCTTGCTAGAAATCTAAAAGGTGAAAGTGTTAGTCACTCAGTTGTGTCCAACTCTACAAGCCCAAGGACTATAGCCTTCCAGGCTCCTCTGTCCATGGGATTTCCCAGGCAAGAATCCTGGAATGGGTTGTAATAAAGTTTCACCCAAAAGAAAGTAGGTAAAATGTAGTGATTTGCCTAAAAATCAGTATAAATAGTATACAAATTTGTGCTATTCATTACATTTTACTGAAAAATGATGGCTGGTTTTTATGTAAATGAAGCAAATATTTATAGGTTCATCATTCTGCTTTGAGTGAAAAAGGAGAAAAGAAACATCTTAGTGATTTCCTGAAAATATTTCAAAGCTGACTCTCTATAAATCTGTCATCAAGTACATTGAAAATATTATTTCTAATCTTTATAGAATTTTTTAAAACTCAAATTTAAAAAACTAATGAGGTAGATAAGATAATATACTGATTAAAAATATAGGAATAAAGAAAGCTGCTTCCTAGACACAGAGTCTTCCTATAAGTTGTTCAGTCACCATGCCCTGTCTCCTTTCTGTCCTACCCGATTCCAATTTTAAAATTGAAAGAGTTTCATAAGTATAGGTATTTATGCTGTAGAAAAGATGAACCAAATGGGACAAGAAAATCACTTTCTCTGGAAGCACACTTCCAGGAATGCATAAATTTCAGTTCTCTGATAAAAACCTCATTCATTTCCTACCCTGTGTTCTTCCTCCTCTCTCATACATGACGACCTGGTTTAAATAAATTATTTGTCTGATAGACTGAGGAAACAGACTGTGAAAGGCATTTTTGTCCCTAACAAAATGTTTTCTTACAGGAACACAGTAACGGTACATCAATCAGCTTCACTAAATTTCCTCAGGCAGTTATCTATACTCAGGACTTCAAAAAATGTTGCCTTTGTTCTGGAAAAGATTTAAGCCATGGGGAAAATAACATCCGAATTCAACTATTGTCTCGGTTTTGCCCCATTAAGAAACTTGATAAGTATCTTGTTTTGTGCAGCTTGTTAAGCATACACATAGAGGCATTTAAGGAGAAGGCAATGGCAACCCACTCCAATACTCTTGCCTGGAAAATCCCATGGACGGTGGAGCCTGGTAGGCTGCAGTCAATAGGGTCACGAAGAGTCAGACACGATGAGAGACTTCACTTTCTCTTTTTCACTTTCATGCATTAGAGAAAGAAATGGCAACCCACTCCAGTGTTCTTGCCTGGAGAATCCCAGGGCGGAGCCTGGTGGGCTGCCATCTACGGGGTCGCACAGAGTCGGACACGACTGAAGCGACTTAGCAGCAGCAGCAGCAGAGGCATTTAAAGAAATTTTGTGTTTGTCACTTAATGACTGGCTTTTGTAAAGGCACTTTTACATTATACCTGATTTGAACACACTGATTTTCATTTCAGTGCAATTTTATCCTGTGCCTGTTTCTCATCAGTGAAATTATAAATGCATAAATGAGGCTGATTAGTATCTCAGTTGTTATAATATGATCATAGTGCATTGATGAGCTCTTACTGGAACTTCAGTCTTGCTGCATAAGCTACTAAAAGCAGGAAATAATTCACATGATAACAATGTAAATATCAACCACAGTGTATGACATTTTTATATTTATATTAAAAGCAGAAATGACAAAATACTTAATTTTGAGAAATTGAAAGCACATTTTTAAATCTCCAAGAATTATTTTAAATAACAAAAGTGTTCTAAATTAGTTTCCCGTATATTGTGTTTCATAATAAAGATGAAACTGACATTAATTTTATGATTTTAAAAAGTAGTGATATATTACCTTTGCTTATTACCTTGAGCATATTCACTCCCCAAACCTGATCTTTACAGCTGAAGATGAAGATATTAAATGTGCCATTATCATTACATTTATGAACTTTCTGGGTCTGCAGAAATTTCCTCAGTTTAGCCTGTCTTTTCAAATTTATAATGATTACCTTGCCCTCTTTCCTTAACAGCACCCTCTTACAGTGACAGGTAAGGCACAGCAGTATTATTTCCAGTGCTTTACTTGAATTCTCCCACCTCACCTTCTCCGCCACGTGGATTTGATCTTTTCAAGCCATGCCCCTTTTAAATCAGAATCAGAATTTTTAAACATTAACATAGTGACACACCATGTAAAGTATTTTAGAAAGAGTTTCTTTCATCATTCCT
The DNA here is from genome assembly GCA_917880005.1 of Nanger dama. Lineage (NCBI taxonomy): Eukaryota > Metazoa > Chordata > Mammalia > Artiodactyla > Bovidae > Nanger > Nanger dama. The sequence continues at coordinate 1,758,870 of CAKJTW010000014.1, read as the reverse complement.
AATTTATATTATACTAATACATAAGAACTATTAAGCAGAATTACACTAAAGATTCTTCTTTCTTCAGGATTTTAAAGGAGTTAGTTTCTTTTGCATTTACGGTATATGTAATCAATATGATTTAAGCAAATACAGCAGTAATTTTCCTCACATTAACATTATGGGAATGACTACAATAAAACATCAATAACAAAGGCATTTTATTCCTTTACAAAAATCACTTGCTTTAATTTTCTGTTGCATTTATATTGTAAAATTACTTGTATAATTACCAAGCCCTAAAATCTTTCTTTTTTTCATTTTGCTGTATTAGTTTTCTTTACTTGTTTCTTGTTCCTGTAATGAAATACTGAATAATAAGAAAGTTGGCAAGTAACAAGCATCATTCTTGTATTCTTAAATTTTTTTAAAGAAATTTTAATCAAACTAATACTCAGATTTTATTTCTTCCAGTTTCAACTTAATATACGCAGTGAAGCAAATATATATATATATATGTATTACTATATGGCTAATAGATGTTTACCATCAAGTCTCTAAATTGAAATAACCAGAATAGATGTTTAAAGACAAGATTAAGTGATCCAGAGAGTTTATGATTTTCAGAGATTGGAACTCACTTTAAAATGGAATAGTTCGTTCTTTGGAAGAGAACTTCATTATTAGAGATTAAATGAATGAGGCCAGGCAATATGGCCTCCCTAGTGGATCTTATTAATTCAGATAATCTTCTGCCCTGGAACCACATAGAATCTTTGCAATTGAAATATAGTTGGCATAGAATGTTCCTAATATGAGGATTTCTGTAGCAAGAAGAAACCTGTCATTACCTGAACACACATACATAAATATATCAGGATCTCTGTATCATGAGATATTTTTAAGTGTTAATAACATAAAAACATTTCAGATACCTATTTCCTGAAATAAATAATTTCTATTTCCTGAAAATTTTCAGGATATCTATTTCCCATCTGATATTCATCACTATCTAAATGTATATTAACATAAAATATCTGGAGTTTGATTTTTAGGTATGCAAATATGTTGTGTGGCTTATTGTACAGGTTTATTGATTGCTAAATTCCCATCTTATGAAGCCAAAATTTTGAACACCACTTTTAATCAATCATTTGAGTAATTTGCTTTTGCCCAGAACACGTATTCTTAAGTTTGCTACTCAGGTTCCTTGTCAAGTTATTGAATATCTGCTTTTTGTTGAATTCTATTTTCTGGTAACCAAACAAAGTTGGCTTAAATAAGTATACACGATACTCAGAATTTGGCCTCATTCGTAGAGTCAAGTTTGGTGGAAATCTCCATTACTTTTAGTTTTGATCCAGGTGCAAAATTTCCCCACTTTGCTATTGAACAAAAATAACTGCACCAGATAAAAGTCTGTGCGTATCATTGTATTAACAAACACCAAACAGGATTCAGACTTTTCTACTTTATTAAACACATCCTTAGGGACATTTACATTCACTTGGATGTATTTTCACATTAAAAAAAAAAGAATGTGTGGATAAAAAAATCTAATATGAATGCAGATACCCACAAAAGGAATTGAATGAATTAAGTACAAAAAACAGTATAAATCAAGCCAATAACAAAAAAAAAAAATTTCTTTACTGAAGTCAAGGGATTAGAAAAACTAACTTTCCAAAATAGAAAGTGGAAAAACAGGAATCACTTCTCCTTAAGTTTAATGTATCTTCTATTTGGAGATTTTGTTAGAAAAGGTCTAAAAATGCTTTGATGGACCTAAAATTTGATTCTTGTTTTATAGATATTTGGTTTACAAACTAGGGCAAATTTCTCCTCCTTTGGTGCTCAACTACTGACTTGATAGGGACTGCATATTTTGTATGTATCTTTTTAGAATGGTTCTCATTAAAACTCGGAGACATGGAAAAATATAAAAATAAAACAATATAACAATTCTCCTTGTTTGCTATAATTCAGTACAACTCTCTCTATGGATGTATATATTTCATAAAAATAATAAGCTGTTCTTTAAGCAGTTAACTAGGGTAATTATGACATGAGGTACCTTTTTCATCAAATATCACTTTTAAATATCTTTCATTTCATTGATTTTCTTAAACAATGGTAAAAGGCAGTTTTCTAACTGAAAAAAAATAGTGTAATTATGACAAATTGGAATTAGGGTGTAATGTAAAAGGCTTTATCCCGATTCCAGTTCAGTCAATATTAACATTTTATTCCCTTCTTTCCTGTATTTAATTTTATTTTAATTTCCTCCAGAGATCAAAAATAGCAGTGTATGAAAAGATGTGGACCTACATGCGATCAGCAGAGCCATCAGTGTTCACTAGGACTACAGCTGAGGGAGTAGCTCGTGTCCGAAAATCCAAGGGCAAATTTGCCTTTCTCCTGGAGTCCACTATGAATGAATACATTGAGCAGCGAAAGCCATGTGACACAATGAAAGTTGGAGGAAACCTGGATTCAAAAGGCTATGGAGTAGCAACGCCCAAGGGCTCTTCATTAAGGTGGGTGGAATAGTATAACAATCTAACATGTGTTGTTATAGTATTCCACCTTCCCTGATGTCCCTGAGAGAATTGTTTTGTTTTGTGTGTGAACATGGTATGTTTGTTTGTTTTTCTTTCTCTCCATTTCATATTTTTTGGTCAACAATCAGGTAATTTTTTTTTAATTTTAGAATAATTAATCATAACTGACATATATCTTTTAAGGCCATATAAAAACCTAACTGGTTGAACACCTGCTGCTTCCAGTGGGCCTAAAACATGGGTAGCATATGCTTCTATATCTCATCAACTTTTTTGGTCACTGAAATCTACATTCTCATTGTGTCAGTAATAATTCTACATTTTTCATTATTTTTTAAAATTATGCCTGCCCACTAGTTTCTATGAAGAAATCAACATCTTCTAGAAAAACACTTATTTTTCCATTTCAATGTTTCATTTATTATGACATCATTATACTTTTAGAAAATCCTCATGTTGTACTGATGCAAACTTTGCAAATCACATTTATTTAAAAATGCAGGAGGGAAAACTGGGCTCTGATTTTATGGTGCTTACTCAAGTCACACTCACATCTGTTGCAAAGGGAGTGTGGCATAAGTAAGATCTATAAAATTAGACCCGATAACAATGCAAAATTGTTAACACATAGACCCCTAAAATATGACTTATGAGTAAAGCATCACACATGTAGTTAATAGCCCACAAGTGTTAAAAGTGGCCCTTTAATTCTTAAGGAAATGTTGGTAAAACCTGCCCTTTTACCCTTTTGGTCCTGGGCATAGAAAATCCACATGTTTATGTCCAGGAGGCAGTGTTTCCTATTTTCCTTATGTAATAAAGGCTGCTTTTGAGTTACTGGGACTAGAATAAAGCCAGGGTTAAAGTGACAACTGACAAATTACTCTGGTCTCAGTGCTGTTTAGGAGAGATTCATACAAAGCACAGATTCAAGAGGAAATCAGAATCTTTGCTAAAGGAATTAATCAAGAACCTGATCGTGAGAAATGATGTTTCTGGTAAGCCTTGGAAAATTAAGGTAATAAGACCTGTACTATTGCCTAGTTAAGAGTGAAAACAATACAATAATATATGATTGGTTTCAAAGGGGGAACTGCAAAGTGCTTTGGGTATCTGTACTGGGTGGTGGAGGAGTTGAGACAAATATAAGAAACAAATACTAGCACTGAAAAGTTGTGTTAAACCAATATTTTGTGCTTGTAAACAACACCGTAACAATCAGAGAGCAGTTTCATGTTATGTTCAAAAGGGATGATTTTTAAAGAGATAGAAAAAGTTAGCCAGTAAAGACAAATTTGAGTGTAAACTTTGACAATTCTGAAGTCAGGTTTATTTGAACATACTTCCCATGTGAAACTGGAGAATTGTGCAAGGGGAAGTCCAACATAAATTATCAATGGGAATCCTCTAACAGAGGAAACGGTAGTTCTTAAATAATGCTGGGCAAAGTATAGATCAATAAATAATTGTGAAATATCAAAATAAATAAATCAATTATCCATGATAAAAGTCTACCCTAAAATATTTTAGCCATTCAGAATTAGACATCAGGATATTTGGTCTTGAAAGTGTTTATTTTGTTTAATGAAATATAAGAAAGATATAATCTCAATGAGGCCATGTGGCAAATATGTCTCCATCAAAATAGTAACTACAAGAGTACAAAGTATAAATTATTTTTAAAAAACCCAAAGGGAGACAGCTATGGTGGTTGATATGTTAATCACTGTTTAGGCTATTGATTATATTCACTGGATGTAGCATTTGCTCTTAGTTTATTCTCTGTGGATGTGGCTGGCTTGTTCTCTGTCTTGTGCCTACTGATAAAGGCAAGTTCCAGGGACTGAATTTGGCCTGCAGATACTGGTGCGCCTGACTCCCATTGATAGCAACAGTGTCCCCGTCTTAAATGTGCCACTTTATCAAATCCACACTACAGGGATTGTTTGGGGGAAGCTGAAGGACTTCATCTGTCTAGAACTGTTTAATAATCAGCACTGGCTTCCCCCTGCTTTTCCTGTCTTTCCCTGGATCTTGTTAATGAGGCAGTTGTTAAATTCAGCTTCCTGGGTGAAGAGTTTGATTATGTGCTTTGTTTTATATATGCCACAATTTCCTGAGCAAGCTGGCCCCTGCATGCCGTAAACAGTCATTTTGTCCTGCCTTTGAGAATGCTGGAAGGGCACTGAGGGCTAACCAGCATTCACCTTACCCCCACCTCTTCACTGCTTCACTCTTAGTGCTACTGAGTAGGAGGCTCATTAAGCTAAAATTCTTGTTCTTATTCAACCAGAAACCTTCTGCTTCAAAACAGGGAAGCTAACGTAGAGAAGAATGTAGAGATTGACTAATAGGCAGCTTGTGTATAAAAGATAAAATGCAAAAGAATTGCAGTCCTTAGAGCAAAATCCAGAGGGTATAACTGCATCAGAGTATCTTTGAAAGCTTTCTTCCTTATTTGTTCAGTTGAGACTAAGTCTATTTTCCTGTAAGATCTTTTTAACCAGATTTTTGGGTTAATAGTTCTGGATAAACAAGGAGACTGGTCTATTTTGTTGTCATTAATTATGGCTTTCTTTCAAGTGCTGCCGTTTTGATTCATGGGCAACATGAGAATTTAAGAAAAGGAAAAAAAAACTTCTTTCATATATGTATACATAGTAAAGTTATATAGTTTACTATCAAAATAGTACTTTCTTTTGTATTTTATCTATATTACACTAGTTTCTGTACTTTTAACTTTGCCATGCAATAAGTAAACTGCTAAAGTTTCCTTAGAGTGAATCATAATTTAGTTAATTGGCTATTACATGGTTTTTAAATGAGAAATACCCTTTTTAAAGATATTCATGGTATCCAGAATCTTCAAGTACATCTAGGGAACCTAGAAGTAGATCATACCTTCAGAATTTTCCTGGCATTTATAAGAATGTGTATACTTGACCTTAATGTTTGAAATCAAGTTAAAGAACTAGTCTTCTGGGTTCCCTGGAGGTCTGGTGGTTAGGCCTTGTTGGTTTCACTGCCCTGGACCCGTGTTCAGATCTTGGCCAGGGAACCAAGATCCTGCAAGCCACACAGCGCAACTAAAGATAAAGTTTAAAAAGGAAAAAACTAATTTCCTCTACTTTTATTTTTCAGTAGTTATAATCCCCATGCACATGTTGCCTTCTCTAAAGATATGCAATATTTGTAAAACTGTTGCTAGTGTAAACTAATGATCTATCAAAATAAAAGTGTCTTCCAAGAGAAAACAGCCCCAAAAGAACTTCATGAGTGTTTGAAATCTGGAAAGAAAAGAGGTCCAGTTGGACTTGGGAGCTGATCCTTTGAAACCAAGCACATCATGCTTAGTTTGAAAGAAGCCAGCTTAGAATCCCCACAGCAATAGCGTGGCAGGAGGGGACAAAGTACTAAGAAAGGGAATGGCAGGACACATCTCCACTGGACCTTTTGAGTGTTTAACACAATCATTGTCCTCATCAGACACTTGGCTCAATTCTAAATCTGTATCAGGGTAGGTAGAGTTCTCTGTATGCCAAATTATGTTTCTTCCACTTTGGAGTATTTTTTAGAGCAGATGTATTCAACTTAACATTTAAATTCATGTATGAAAAATATATTATCTGTAAACAAACACTTTCCTATGTAAAATTTGTGGGACATATTTAGTCATCAGTTCAGGAGTTCTTAGAAAGTTTAGAAAGGAGGAGTTTCTTGATATTGTTTGTGAGAATAAAGTTGTAGTCTATTTTTGATGTTAGTAACTAGTCAATTGTTAACACTTAATGTAGACACGAGTAAAACTTAAAAGTGCAGAAATTTGAAGCTGAGTACTTATTAGTACTCGGCCTCAAGCACTTTTAATTTGTTTTCTGGAAATGAATTACAGAAGATTAGTATACAATTTTTTTTTTTAACTATTATGGGAAAAGAGAGAAATTCTCATTTATAAATATCCTTCATTTTATTTGGTGTCATATAAAAAATGCTACAGATAACCAACATATTTAAAAATGCTACAGATAACTGACATATTTAAAAATGCTACACAAAAACGTAGTTCTTGTGATCTCTTTATGTTTCAGAACTTAGTCTGATAGCCTAGCCTAGGGATTCGAAAAATGCACTCATATAGACATCAATAGCACGTCTCAGCATACAAACACATGCAATTCCCCATGGCTGTGATATGCTTAAGCACTTACCCTGTTTGCTGTTAGAGATATGGAAATAACAAGTATTTCACACTCACATGGTAAAGGTATCAGTGTTAAATATGTCCCAAGGGGAAATATTCCTCTTTAGCATTCATACATTTCATCCTTCTCTTGCTTGATATTGAGTACAGTAGGAAACATAAAACACTCCACTGCCATTTAAAATTTTAGGTGTTTCATTTAACTTTTTCCCACAATGAAAAGATGATTAAAATTACAACTTCCCATACAAAGGAAAAAAATCTTGCATTTTTCTACACTTCTTTAAGATTCATGAGGCATTAACATTATCCATTCTTCCCGCTCATTAAAAAACATGCTAATACGATTTGCCTTTATTCATTTGCCAGTTTATTCAACAAATGGTTGTTGAGTTCCAGCTGAGAATTTACCAAATAGATTTCAAGTTGTTCTCTCTAGGGATGTTTTGTGGCTAGCTAGGTAACACCATTTGACCGTTTCTAAATTCAATATTCAGTTGTGTTTCTAAATCAAATATTCAGCTCTCCATTACATTTAGAAGCAATATTTTAGTAACTTGCCTGAGAAAACTGAATAATATGTGGCTGTTTTAGTTTATACTACTTCAAAGAGGATTAAATTTAACAAGATAAAATTGCTAAAAAAGAATTTCAACAAGTAAACCTTCACAAACTGATTTAACAAGAAATCTAAGACTAGATCTCCATTTTGACAGTGCAGTGAAAAGCCAGAATTCCACACTGCTGTTCTTTCATCCCACACTATTATCTTATAAACAAATACTCTTAAGTATAAGGAATTCCTCCAAACAATATCTATATCCTATAAATTCAGGTTAATTCACAACTAATGTGAGTGCAGAAGCTATAACCTTGAGTTACACATACCGCATATATTTAGAAAACATAAAGTTGTCTCTAAGACCAAAGTTCATAATCTGATAAGTATAAATGTAGACGTGTTTCCTCTTGGTATATGTCTAATAGCTGGACAAGTTCCATATTATGCCACTCATCTTTATAGATCATCTCACTACAAGAATTGGTTTCTAGAATTGCAGTATCAGTGTTCAGGTTATAAAGGGGACACAGAGAAACAAGAAAGCAAGTGAACAACGGATCTGTTCAGCTAAGAAAATACCAGCCAAGTTTGTGTGGACTGGTTTGTTATTCATATTTAAGAGAAGGGAGATAAAATATTTTGACAGTCATTTGAAATGAACTGGAAAATAGTAAAGACTATAATTTATAATTATATTCTAAGTAGAACTAAGAAACTGTAACCTGTTTATTTTATAAATGTTTATTTCTCCCCCAAAATCAGTCCTATAACTTTTGTTTTCAAAATGATATACATTTGAGATAGCTTTGCTACAAGCATATCATATGCACTTGGCAACACCTGAATAGAAAGTCACCATTCAACTCTCCAAAATACCTTACCTGGCCTCAAACCTTCTCATAAATGGCATTATATAAGAGCATTTTATAAATAATAATTATACAAACAGAAGTTAGAAATACTATGAATACATTGTCTGCTGCTGCTGCTGCTGCTAAGTCGCTTCAGTCGTGTCCAGCTCTGTGCTGCCCCATAGACAGCAGCCCACCAAACTCCCCCATCCCTGGGATTCTCCAGGCAAGAACACTGGAGTGGGTTGCCATTTCCTTCTTCAATGCATGAAAGTGAGAAGTGAAAGTGAAGTCACTCGTTTGTGTCTGACTCTTCACAACCCCATGGACTGCAGCTTACCAGGCTCCTCTGTCCATGGGATTTTCAAGGGAAGAGTACTGGAGTGGGTTGCCATTGCCTTCTCCTTTCATGATTAAAAGTAGTTTAATTTTAATAAATAGGTACCATACTTTCTAAAAACCTAAAACATTGTTAGGACTCATCCAAAGAATGAAATACACTTTCAAAAACTTTGTAAAGCCATTTCAACATGTTTTTCTACCGTCACACAACTCAACAATGAAAAAACATTAAAGGCACAAAAATATTCTTTTTTTTAAATACTTTATTCTATGTTACAGTACTGTATTTTAAAATATTCTTAGCATTAAACTGTGCCTTTCAAAGTATACTATGCCAAAATTTCTAAGAAATCTATTGTTTTAAACTCTACTAACCAAAATCATGACATCATATTGAAATACCATGGTTTTATTTATATTGCTTTTTCTCTAAGATTCTCAATGAAGAAAATGCATAAGTGTTTTTTACAGAAATGTTAAAAATTTAATCTGTTTTCTCTAAGTGTTAGTTCTTTGGGAGTTTGCCAAAATAAAAATCAAACTGGAGGCAATCAAACAAGTGTAACACAAGCAACTCACTTTCAAAAGCGATATGAGTATATGGACCCCTCTCCATTGTTGCTTTACTATGCAAGTTTATATCAAAACTGTCAAGAACTATCTGCAAGGCCTCTGCTATTACAGAAGCCTGGTCATTTCATATTTGGAGCTGAGAGATATGCAACTTCTAAACATTCTTTTTGATGGAGTAACAGGCCAGAATACTATTAATAAATAAGAGAAGATATCACCAGATCCCCAGTCCCTAGTCTCCTCTCTGTTTAGGTGCTTGTAACTAAGACCACAGAAAAAGTATTATCAACAAGTCATTGCTACTGACTTTAGCATGAAAAGCAAATGCTTTTCTTAAAGCATGAGAAATAGAAAACTTAAAATTAAACCAATATCCAAAACTCTAAATCAATACCCTAACTTTTGGCTTATGTTTGAGGCTAGGCTAGCCAGAAGTAAATAGGATCCAAAAAAAAAAAAAAAAAATGGACCTGATTGTCTTTCAGAGTAAATATGAAGGGCATAGACTAAAAAAAAAAAAAAAAAAATTACCTTCCATGAAATAATAAAGTAATGATAATATAAGGCAAAGAATCAGTTAGTCTATCATTTAGTTAATATTTTAATTTGTTCACTTTTAAGACATAATGTTTGAATTTAGCTTAATGTATAACTCTAAAAATTGCTGGGCAGGCTATTTCAAAAATGAAATAATATTAGTAAAAATACAGCATTATGGGTTTCAAACCACATATATATGTATATATATTCACCTGGTCCTTTTAACCTTCTTATGATGTCATTTTATTATAAAGGAAGACAAATTAGAGATGTTAAGTGACTTGCCCACAGTCCCACACAGCTGATATTGGAAATGAGATCTTCTGACTCTCTCCAGTGCTCTTATGGGAAAAGAACAACAACAACAAAAAAAAAAAAAAAAAACCCTCTTTACTGTAACTATAATTTACTTTGAAACGTTATTGAATAGATTCTATGATTATTCTACGTTGTAGTTTCATCAGTATTGATAATTTCAAGGTATATTGAAAATACCCACATAAGAGCTCAAGAAATTATAATGTTTAATTCATATTATAAACTAAAGAAACTCTGCTAAATTAACTAAATTAGAGGTAGGTTTCAGGTCAACACAAAGAAAGATTTTACAATTAAAATTGGTTCAAATAATGGGCGGGGGTGGGGGGAGTAATTGGCTATGTTTCCCAAATTGTTCAAATAGAAGAGATTCTCACATCTCAGAGAGTACAGACAGTGACATCTAAATTTCCTTCTCATTTCGAGAGTCTGAGATTCTGGGTCATGTCCTGAACTGTCTTTAGTAAAACAACCGAAGAATTCTGTTATACCTCTTTGAAGCTGTGGATACTTAATAACACTAGGGGAAATTCATTCCCAAAATTTCAATAGAGGCTCATTAGGCTTTGGGATTAAGTAATTCACTAATTAAGTAAATAGCTGCTTTTATCATAGTCTGTCTACAATGTGAAATGGAAAAGTATTTAAGGAAAGCACTTCTCTGAGAGAACCAGAGAGACACAGTTCTTGTATAATGATATAGAGTTTTAAAATTAGATACTGACATCAAATTTGGGGCACTATGCAAATCTGACAAAATCCTTTGAATTATATGAGTGTTAGTAAAACAGCTATAGTGACGTACATGAATGTAGAAGGACTTTCTTTGTTTTTTAAGAGTGAAACATTTTTCCATATCTAGATATGATTTTTAAAATTGATCTATATAATATTGTATCCTGTGTTGTTTCAGAATGTAATACTTGAGAGTGTTGACTTTTAAGGGCACCATAATATCGCCATCAGATTACTATTTAATTTCTTTTCCATTTCTTTCCTTCATCATAAATAGCAATCAGTTAATGCCCTGAAGCAGGAAGACTGCACAGCCATTATGATTGTAACCAAGCCTGGCAGTGTACCTACAGTTTTTCTTTTTCATAGATTCTCAGATTATTTGGAACTTAAAGGTATTTCTGTCAAAACTCTGTCATATAAGTGGGCTCATGGATGTAGTAGGTGTTTCATAAACTCTTTTTATATTTATAGCATAGATTTATGATTTCTGAATTTATCTTTTTCCAAAAAAAGAAAGTATTTCTGTATATTTTCTTTAGAATTTATAGAATATAATGGATAAAGACAGGTTTGTCAAAAGAGCCATTCTTAGAATATTCATTAAAGAGATGATGTTAAAGTTTCTAAGGATGTGAAAAATGTGCATATTTATAGCTGGAGGAGTTTTATGGTGCCATAGAAATATTATAGAACTTTAAAGTGATTAAAGATCATAGGGTGAATCTAATGCTAAGTAAGTGGTAATAGTAATAGATGTATAATACAGAATCTTCCATACAGTGTTTTTTCCTGCATATATTCATAATAGCCATTTGAGTAACAGGTAAAACATCCTTCATTTTGATATTTCTGGAATATATTGTGACAACCTGAGCTTCCAAAAGTACATCCATTTTCTCACTTGATGTCATTTTACTTGATAAATAATTTTAATAAGTTACCCAAAGTTAAATAACAATAGCACATGATCTTGTATGGGTTCAGGCTCATTCTTGGTCTCCACTTTCCTCCATGTCTCACAGAATTTAATTAACTGTCTGGTATTTGATTTTTATGGGAGCCAGTCACTATCTCTGAAATTATGTCAAATGGTATCCAGGAATTGGCTCAAAAGTCAATTAATTATACAGCGGTCTCTGAAGATTTTAAGTCATTCAAGTAAGAAAAAAATATGTATAACTGACTTATTTGTACAGCAGAAACTCCAATTTTAAAAAAGACCATATCAGAGACCATATACATGAAAAGAAAAAATTAATATCTACTACATATCAAGCATACATATATGAACATATTTTCCCCCACAGCCCTTTGATATTGGTATCTTCATCTAGACAGAGGATGTTGTTGAAATTCAAGTCAAATAACTGAGAAATGACAGAACTGGAATAGAAGCCCATTATCATATAATTACCAAATCCATACTCATTTCACTATGCTATCTTGTTTCTCTCCAAAGAAGCCAAGAGTCCAAGTTAGATAGACACGTAAAGCGGAAAAAAAAAAAAAAAGCCATATTTATCTTACTTATGATTCCCTGTTTAGAAAAATTAAATCACATAATTTGCAATCATACTCATCTCCCAGACTTTTTCTTAGTCTTCCAATCTAATGACCTATTAAGGGTTTTTTTTTTTTTTCACTTTTACAATAATTCTAGTTCATATCAGATTTAATACTGCTCCAAATATGATGTTGCCTCTAGCACTATCATTTTACTCTCAAAAGACATGAACATCAGGGAAATAGGTTGAAATATCACAATGTGCCTCTCTCTACCTGGGGAACTCTAAGCCTCTCATGGTACACCCTACATAATTCATTCCAGCTGATGAAAATTAACAAGTCAATGCTCTTCCATAAATTACTTTGCTCTAAATCAGTATTCAATTTATTGGAGCTCTAATAAAATAGGCTGACTAAAGAGCACACAATTCTGTCCCCCTTACACAGCTAATGTTGGTTTAATCCTTAAATGGATCTTAAATTAAATTCAGTGAATGCTCCAGTATATCAGACAGTTGGTAATGTCTTGTGAGACATGAGAAAAGGATCAGCCAGAACTGAACTTGACTTTAATACAAGACCATGTTCTATTATTGTTTAACTTTGGGTATTTCTCCCCTAGGAGGAGGACAGAGGAGAACTAACCAGCTCCAGGACCAAGGTAAGAGGGGAGTTTTCTTTCAAAAGAATGGGTTCCATTTATTTGAAGGAAACCCCTCCCCCACCTATTTTTAATCCTCTTTTCTTTATACATTTATATTTTTTAACTTAACAGGATTAAGAAACCAGCTTGCCACCTGTGCATAATAGTCATTTGAATACCCACATACAAATGTAATAGCAGAATAAAAAAACCTTCACACGTCTTATCAGTTATATGCTGAGGGTTTTTTTATCATCATTAAACATCAGTGCCAGTCTTCTATTAAGGATTAGATTCTTATATAGGCCTTAGGAAATTGTCATCAGTTTGGAATTTTATTACATGTAAAATATGGATGGTAACTGACAATCAAACCAAAATGGATAACAAGATTGCAAAAATTTTGGCAAAATCCAAAGTGTTTCTATAGAAAATATATTATTAAGAAATTTTTACTTTAAATAAGCAGCTGATGTAATTTAAATGATATATAATTATAAGTATGGTCAGGTTAGACTTAGTATGAAGTAATATATATTAGTGAAATTTTAAAGTACCTTTTGAAAGCTGTGGTTAGAAAAATCTAAGAGAAAAGGGAGGTAATATTGCTTCAACCAGTATTTCTCCATGCTTACAGAAGCGCTTACCAGGCCTCTCGCATTGCTATTAATGGTTCCCAGTGTTACTTCTCATGTTTTATGTTGTTATCCATAAACATAACATCAGTATTTCCTGAATTTAATACGCTATTTCAAATTGGTCGCTCCATAGGGGAGAAGCGCAAAGTGAGAAACAAGTGAAATCCAAAGTGAGAATTTATAAAACATCCAGAATTTGAGATATTTGAAGAAGTCTTATGGATTATGGAGAGATCAGCTCCTAAGATTCTATCCAGTAATATTTTTTGTTATTTTACTCTCAAGAAGGCTAGATCTTATGTGACTCAAACAGAGTTTAAGAAAAGTTTAAGACATTTGTGGATCAAGAAGGAAATTTTAGGAAAAAAATGTGCAAAGAGTGAGAATTCGAGCAGTGAGTTGCTAGCAAATAATCATCTTTCAGAGGCAGTTTTTTCTTTGTTACAGATATGCTTAGAATCTTGACATCAGCTTAAAATCGGATTTTGGAGGCTTTTAGTGAAAGAAAGTCATTTCAGAAGGATATATTATTGTTAGAGATTGTTGCCTTCTGAACAGGAACCATACTAGTCGTGTAAATTTGATTTTATACCAACATTTATGTAGATTAATTATATTGCCTTGTCGTGCTGAGTTGCTTCAGTCACGTATGACTCTCTCAATACTATGGACTGCAGCCCACCAGCCTCCTCTGTCCGTGGAATAATCCAGGCAAGAATATTGCAGTGGGTTGTGATGCTCTCCTCCAGGGAGCCTTCCTGACCCAGGTGATCGGACCCAAGTCTCCTGTGGCACACACATTATAGGCAGATTCTTTACCACTGAGCCAATGGGGAAGCCCAATGATATTGCAATGGTCACCAAATCCAGAAACCTAATTACTGAACTTTTAGAAGATAAAGCATTTTGTCAGATAGAACTTAACTTTGGCTTTCTCACTCACTGACTCCTTTAGTGAAAAGTATAGGCTATATTTAAGGTACATTATTTATTCCTAATGTATTTATTCCTGAATTTTATCATGCCAGATACTTGGATTGCTTAAGCAAAAAGAAAAAAAAAGTCACAATATTTTTAGTGAAGTATTGATGTGTTAGAATTTGACACCCACACAGACATTAGTTATGTCAGGCAGATCTGTTATACACTTTGAATTCTTATAAAATATATCATGATAATCTCATTCTAAGAAAAAAATTGGTGGTTCTTCAGTGATTTCTATTTCTTTTGGATAACCTGAAATTGAGATAAAACATCATTTTTTTTTTTTAGTTTCTCAGTAAAGTGAAAGTACTGTTCTCATGTTACCTGCATTCAATTTATTAAATATATTAAGACTAGATGGTGAAAGTGCCCAAACTGGTAATTTAAAAAACATCCAACCCCTGATGAGAAGCTAATAGCTAAAAGACTGTGTGATATTGTTCTAGTATTAACATCAATAGGAGCAATGGTAGGTGAGACTATTTTAATAATTTAAACTTTCTTCCTATTTAAATTTTAATAAAAATAAATGAGAGAATATGCTTCTATTTTGAAATAGGATTGTATGCCCTGTCACTCTCAAAAATAAGAGCTTTGTATTTCACTTAGAATGGCATAAGCTTATAATAGTCACAGGCAAATGTATTTAGAAATCCAAGTCTTCAGTTCTTTTCAGAGAATAATGGAAAAACCACATGTTTTCCTAGTTATGAGCCCTCTTTGAATGGCAAGTTCAGATAGCTTCTTTCAAGACCCTATTTTTACCAAACAATTTCCTTTCTCTGTTTGTGCTATTCTCCCACCTAACCAAAATCTGAGTCGAAACTTAAAGATAGATGAAAGATCACTTAAAAGACATTTTAAGCTACGTATTTTAAGTTATAGTTAAAGGCTGTGCATGCATGCTCTGTCACTTCAGTCAAGTCAAACTCTGCGACCCTATGGACTGTCAGTTGCCTGGCTCCTCTGTGCATGGGATTCTCCAGGCAAGAATACTGGAGCAGGTTGCCATGCCTTCCTCCAGGGGATCTTTCTGACCCAGGAATCAAACCAACAACTCATGTCTCCTGTATTGGATGGTCATTCTTTACCACTAGAATCTCCTAGGAAGCTAGTATATTACTAAAAACAGAAACCTTAAATGAAAGAGAAAAATAAAAACTTTAATATTTTCTTTCAAGAACTTGATAGGAAATTTAAAGCATTTGTATATAAAGATTAAGTAGATGTATTTAGTGAATTAAATACATATTTATGTGTACAACAAAATAAATCTTAATCAAGTTAAACCAAATACAGTTGACATTTAAAATCTGTTTATGATAAATAAAATTTTTAATTTCTGAAATATGCTGAATTATATTGTTCTAAGTAGAAAAAATATTTTTAAAGGTAGTATGTTTTATTTGCTACACTAAAATAGATTAGAACTGAACTATAGAAATACTAGTATTTGTGATTTTTATCTTTGAGTTTCATTGAAAGTATCAGATTTCCCTTGATATTCACAAACAAACATATTTGATTTTATCTTTTAGTATTCTTTCTTTGGCTACACAAACTGAATTGGTGATCCCTTTAACTATCTATAATATGGAATACCTTCTTATATTATTTTGTTTATACAGTGGACAAAATTTCTAGAGTCAGTAATTTCATATGTTCTCCTTGCCAATATTTAACAGACAATTTTAAAGACTTTTGCTTTATTTTATTTTATTTTAAAACATTCATATCAGATCTTCTCAAAATTTATCAGGTTCAATGGTTGAAAGATTCTCTTTCATTGTATAACACACTATGCTTTCATTTGAATGGTTGCTTGAAAACTAGCACCTTAAGTCAATTCATTGAGATATCATCTCACATTTAGTTATCGCATGCCTACTCTATTTCTTGCCCTTCACTGGGACTGAAAATGTTATAAAGTATTACAAGACACAGCTGCTGCTTTCCAAGGAGAAAAAATATATACAGCTAACATTGTACGGAAAAGTTAAACTGAGAGCAAATTTGATTGTTCTACATAATATATAGATAATTTAAAGAAGCAGAAGGTAATTAGACTATCTGGAAGAGACCTGATAAAATAGGTTCAGATGTACCAGTTGAATGAATAAGTCAATGAGTGATTACTGGAAAATTATAAGAAATTTAGAAAAGCTAAGAGAGAAAAAAAGGAATTCCTGGTGAACTTTCTATCATGAGACTGGAATTGATTCTGAACAAAATATATTTGAGACTATAAGAAAATAAGACTGACTAGAGGAAGAGAAGTTCTGTTTGGCTAACTAGCGATTAAGAGGCTGGGCTTCTGTGTTAGAGATACCCAGGGTTCCATTTCCATTTGCCATTTACTAGCCATGTGGATTCAATGAGGATTCAGTGAGAATACACATAACTTGACACAGAGTCTGGCTTAATAAAATTATATTGTAAAGGTATATGTAAATTGAATTGCTGGAAAGCCATTAATACCAGAAAAATTAGAATAGTATATTAGAGACAATCAGGAATCATTGAAGGCTTTTGACAAAGCACTACATATAAGCAGAGAAGCAAATTATTTTGACTGTGAGCATCTGAGAAGGGACTGAATCAGTGAATCTTGTCTCAGGTGATAAGGGTTTTAATAAGGCGGTGACGATGTAATAGAAATGAAAATAGGAGACATTTTCAGAAAAACAGTTCTTAATGGATAACTGACTATGGGAAAGGAGAGGAAACAAGAATTCAAAGATAAGACTGAGTTTTTGTGACCATCTAATTTATTATACTGATGCTTCATTATGATGCTGTTTCATTATGAAACTCAAGATTACATATTATAAAAGATCAGCAACTTAAGTCATTAAGAACCTTGTATCAAAATAAACCTATCCAATTTTAACCTTAGGAGAAAATAATTGTTACCATCAAATGAAATCAAATCATCATTTAGGTTGTTAGTATTTTTTTAAAGAAAGTAGTCTACTGTACTTTCTTCTAGGAAGGATCAGGTCAATTAACAAGATTATTTGCCTTTTAAGATTAATCTCAGCTCAATGAGTGTTTAGAGAGAACCGAAGTTGCCAGCTTAATAGGGCAAGGCATATGAATCAAAGCTTAACCAAAAGGTAACCCCTACCAAGCATGAAAAACTTCTCAGGAAAAAGGAAAGTTTCCTTAAAGAGCCACAGGAAGGATGAGTAAATAGTTTAACTTCACAGGATGACAGGAAGCAAAGATACCATAGTACTGTGGGAAAGAGCACTGGACTAGAAGGCAGAAGACCTGTGTCCCAGCTGTGCTTTGTTGAGCAAGTCACCTAACTTTCATTAGATCCCAATGACTACATCTATAAAATGAGAAAGTTGGAGAAAACCTCTAAACCACATTTTGACTCAAATATTATAGGATTCTAGTTCTTTAAACATTCAATAAAAGCTTTTAAGAACTGGCAAAGGATGGAAGAAGGAAACATGGTCAGCATACATGGAATGGAATAGTTTAGAATTCTGGAGGTGAGTAAAGAGAGTAAAGAGAATGGTCTAGGAGATGAAAGTATTTAAAGGTGGGGATGGGACAGGTTCCACATAGAAAAATGACAGTCCAGACAAAGTATCTTTGTGAAAGACCTAGTATTTTTGAAGTTTTACTTTAGAATGATGATAATCACAACTTTAAAAAGTGAATGATAACCAGAGGTAACTTGAAGCACTTAATCTAGATAGTTATAATCTCATCTTGAAATAAAATCCTCTTTTGTACAATTCGATCATTGATAGTGATAACAATGGTTTTCCCTGGTGGCTCAGAGGTTAAGCGTTTGCCTGGAATGCGGGAGATCCAGGTTCAATCCCTGGGTCAGGAAGATCCCCTGGAGAAGGAAATGGCAACCCACTCCAGTACTCTTGCCTGGAAAATCCCATGGAGGGAGAATCCCTTGGAGGGAGAAGCCTGGTAGGCTACAGTCCATGGGGTTGCAAAAAGTCAGACACGACTAAGCAAGTTCACTTCACTTCAATGATAACAATGGGGTGGCTTAGGGTAGGGACTTTATCTCATATAATCTCAAACTGCACACTCAAAAGGCCACCAAAAATAAAATAAATTTTACATTATTTAATATGATTACATTTTCTAAATATTATATAAGGATAAATAAAAGTATCTTTTGACAACATTTATTTTAAATTTTTATTGATTTAACATGCAGTCCTTTAAAAAAAAACACACATATATGATGTGTTTTCGGGATGATCACAAGTGGAGTTAATATCTTGGAAGTTCATTTCTGCTAAATCATAGTCTGAAAACCTCTTCTCTATTAAAATTCTGGAGCCAATATGGGTCACAGAAATATTTTTACTTATCTTTAATAAGCATACTTGAAAAGTCGTTAATTAATTTTAAAATGGGTTTATTAGAATTGTCAGAGAGAGTTAGACACCCTTCCTCTACCCCAGCCAGGCTCAGAATTAAATTGATATGAGGCAGATTTTACAGGAGAAAATCAAACAAAAGTTTAATAACATGTTTACAGGGAGAGACCCAGGAAAACTGAGTAACTCACCAAATTCGCCTTAAATGCCATCTTCAGCTAAAGACAAAAGAGATCGTTGAGGGTAGTGATTTGGTACCTCAAATGGGGGAAATACAATTCACATAGAGATGGAAAAGCAAATATTTGGGAAACAAATGCTTGAGCTATGTGGATAGAGTGGGATGATGAGTAGATTGTGATCTCTTGTTTTCCCAACACACCTAGCCCATATTCTCTGGTGTTAGTTCTATTCCTATAAAAGGCCTTCTATCTAAATTATCAAGGCAGTTAGCAAGGTCAAAATTTCTTCCTGAGCCTTTCAAGCCTTGATTATTTTCAATTTGAAATTATTTGCATACCAGAAATATTTGGGAGCAACAGATTTTGTTCACATAGAGTCTTGTCTTTGAAGTTTCTTCTAGAAGTTTCATAGCCCAGAATTTGACTTGATATGTTGCTTTCACTTCAGTTCAGTTCAGTTCAGTCACTCAGTCATGTCCAGCTCTTTGTGACACCATGAATCGTAGCACGCCAGGCCTCCCTGTCCATCACCAACTCCCGGAGTTCACTCAGACTCACATCCATCGAGTCAGTGATGCCATCCAGCCATCTCATCCTTTGTTGTTCCCTTCTCCTCCTGCCCCTAATCCTTTCCAGCATCAGAGTCTTTTCCAATGAGTCAACCATTCGCATGAGGTGGCCAAAGTACTGCAGTTTCAGCGTTAGCATCAGTCCTTCCAAAGAAATCCCAGGGCTGATCTCCCTTCAGAATGGACTGGTTGGATCTCCTTGCAGTCCAAGGGACTCTCAAGAGTCTTCTCCAACACCACACCTCAAAAGTATCAATTCTTCAGTGCTCAGCTTTCTTCACAGTCCAACTCTCACACTCATACATGACCACAGGAAAAACCATAGTATTGACTAGATGGACCTTAGTCGGCAAATGCCTTAGTTGACTAGACATTGAAACAGCTCAGTGTCTCCAATGTCTCTGCATTTGAATATACTATCTAGGTTGGTCATAACTTTTCTTCCAAGGAGTAAGTGTCTTTTAATTTCATGGCTGCAGTCATCATCTGCAGTGATTTTGGAGCCCCCCAAATAAAATCTGACTTTATTCCACTGTTTCCCCATCTATTTCCCATGAAGTGATGGGACAGGATGCCATGATCTTCGTTTTCTGAATATTGAGCTTTAAGCCAACTTTTTCACTCTCCTCTTTCACTTTCATCAAGAGGCTTTTTAGTTCCTCTTCACTTTCTGCCATAAGGGTGGTGTCATCTGCATATCTGAGGTTATTGATATTCCTCCCAGAAATTTTGATTCCAGCTTGTGTTTCTTCCAGACCAGCATTTCTCATGATGTACTCTGCAAAGAAGTTAAATAAGCAGGGTGACAGTATACAGCCTTGATGTACTCCTTTTCCTATTTGGAACCAATCTTGTTGTTCCATGTCCAGTTCTAACTGTTGCTTCCTGACCTGCACAGATTTCTCAAGAGGTAGGTCAGGTGGTCTGGTATTCCCATCTCTTTCAGAACTTTCCAGAGTTTATCGTGATCCACACAGTCAAAGGCTTTGGCATAGTCAATAAAGCAGAAGTAGATGTTTTTCTGGAACTCTCTTGCTTTTTCCATGATCCAGAGGATGTTGGCAATTTGATCTCTGGTTCCTCTGCCTTTTCTAAAACTAGCTTGAACATCAGGAAGTTCACGGTTCACATATTGCTGAAGCCTGGCTTGGAGAAGTTTGAGCATTACTTTACTGCATGTGAGATGAGTGCAATTGTGCAGTAGTTATAACATTCTTTGGCATTGCCTTTCTTTGGAATTGGAATGAAAACTGACCTTTTCCAGTCCTGTGGCCACTGCTGAGTTTTCCATATTTGCTGGCATACTGAGTGCAGCACTTTCACAGCATCATCTTTCAGGATTTGAAACAGCTCAATTGGAATTCCA
Source organism: Nanger dama (assembly GCA_917880005.1). Classification (NCBI taxonomy): domain Eukaryota; kingdom Metazoa; phylum Chordata; class Mammalia; order Artiodactyla; family Bovidae; genus Nanger; species Nanger dama. Next base: position 1,737,953 of record CAKJTW010000014.1, on the reverse strand, counting down.
TCATCTCCACTAGCTTTGTTCATAGTGATGCTTTCTAAGGCCCACTTGACTTCACATTCCAAGATGTCTGGCTCTAGATTAGTGATCACATCATCATGATTATCTGGGTCATGAAGATCTTTTTGTACAACTCTTCCATGTATTCTTGCCACCTCTTCTTAAAATCTTGTGCTTCTGTTAGGTCCATACCATTTCAGAACTTTATTGAGCCCATCTTTGCATGAAATGTTCCCTTGGTATCTCTCATTTTCTTGAAGAGATCTCTAGTCTTTCCCATTCTGTCATTTTCCTCTATTTCTTTGCATTGATAGCTAAAGAAGGCTTTCTTATTCTTCTTGCTCTTCTTTGGAACTCTGCATTCAGATGCTTATATCTTTCTTTTTCTCCTTTGCTTTTCCCCTCTCTTCTTTTCACAGCTATTTGGAAGGCCTCCCCAGACAGCCATTTTGCTCTTTTGCATTTCTTTTCCATGGGGATGGTCTTGATCCCTGTCTCCCATACAATGTCATGAACCTCGTTCCATAGTTCATCAGGCACTCTATCTATTAGGTCTAGGCCCTTAAATCTATTTCTCACTTCCACTGTATAATCATAAGGGATTTGATTTAGGTCATACCTGAATGGTCTAGTGGTTTTCCCTACTTTCTTCAATTTGAGTCTGAATTTGGTAATAAGGAGTTCATGGTTTGAGCCACAAAAGCTTCTCCATTGTTGGCTGCATAGAATATCATCAATCTGATTTTGGTGTTGACCATCTGGTGATGTCCATGTGTAGAGTCTTCCCTTGTGTTGTTGGAAGAGGGTATTTGCTATGACCAGTGCATTTTCTTGGCAAAACTCTATTAGTCTTTGCCCTGCTTCATTCCGCTTTCCAAGGCCAAATTTGCCTGTTACTCCAGGTGTTTCTTGACTTCCTGCTTTTGCATTCCAGTCCCCTATAATGAAAAGGACATCTTTTGGCGGGGGGGTGTTAGTTCTAAAAGGTCTTGTAGGTCTTCATAGAACCGTTCAACTTCAGCTTCTTCTGCGTTACTGGTTGGGGCATAGACTTGAATAACTGTGATATTGAATGGTTTGCCTTGGAGATGAATAGAGATCATTCTATCATTTTTGAGATCGCATCCAAGTACTGCATTTCAGACACTTTTTTTGACCATGATGGCTGCTTCATTTATTCTGAGGGATTCCTGCCTGTAGTAGTAGATATAATGGTCATCTGAGTTAAATTCACCTATTCCAGTCCATTTTAGTTTGCTGATTCCTAGAATATCGACATTCACCCTTGCCATCTCTTGTTTGACCACTTCCAACTTGCCTTGATTCATGGACCTGACATTCCAGGTTCCTATGCAATATTGCTATTTATAGCATCAGATCTTGCTTCTATCACCAGTAACATCCACAACTGGTTATTGTTTTTGCTTTGGCTCCATCCCTTCATTCTTTCTGGAGTTATTTCTCCACTGATGTCCAGTAGCATATTGGGTACCTAGTGACCTGGGGTTGCTTTATAGCTCATCAAATCAGCTGCATAGTCTGACAACAAGTCAGTTTATTTCAGGAGGCCATGATGGAGGTGGGCTGTCAAAGTTAAGGCTATATGGTGCAAACAATCAGGTACAAGGTATTTGTGTGGAGGCAAAAAAAAAAAAAAAATACCAGTTAGTGATTGGAGTAAATTATAAACCCAGTATCTGAGTCCTGAGAGCTGCCAGTCAAGATTTCTAGATATCAGGACTGAAGCATGTTTTGCAGTATGAAATGTTTTCAATGATGTATTCAGGTAAATTTTCTGAGAACATTACACAGCAATAGTCAAGAAGTTTGTCTAAATATAGGTAATTATTGTGATTGCTCAAGTTTATATCAAGTTGTTCAGCTTCAGTTTGCAGGGCATCAGGAAAAGGGCAGCATTTATTCTCAATGATTCCAAGTTAAAAGAAGAAGCAGAAGAAAAACTGAAAACACTGAGCTTTTTTTTTTCTTTAAAAATTACCCTTACTTCTATCAGAGAAAATAAAATTAAGACTAATTTGGCATTGATACATGTATAATATCATATATTAGAGTCACCAGCCCCGGTTCAATGCATGATACTGGATGCTAGGGGCTGGTGCACTGGGATGACCCAGAGGGATGGTACGGGGAGGGAAGAGAGAAGGGGCTTCTGGATGGATAACACGTGTATTCCTGTGGTGGATACATGTTGATGTATGGCAAAACCAATACAATATTGTAAAGTAAAAAAAAAAAAAGACTAATTTGTTTTCAAAATTAGTTTAGTGTCATTAAATTTTACCTGGTTATTTACCTAAGTCCATCAAAAATGGTAATTGATCTGCTTTGCTGGAATTTTTCAAAGGACTCTCCAGATTAAATTTTTAAATGCCTCTCATACCATGAAACCATGCCAACGACTTGCTACCAGATTTACCTGTAATATATATGAATTTGGGTGAATTCTTCTCATCTTGAAAGAGAAAGTGAAAGTCGCTCAGTCGTGTCCGACTCTTTGAGATCCCACAGACTACACAGTCATTGGAATTTTCCAGGCCAGAATGCTGGAGTGGGTAGCCTTTCTCTTCTCCAGGGGATTTTCCTAACCCAGTGATCGAACCCAGGTCTCCCGCATTGTAAGCAAATTCTTTATCAGTTAAGCCACAAGGTCTCCAAAATATCCTGAGTTTCTTGTGCCTTCCAGAAAATAACCTTCCTTACTCAACTGATAAGGCTTCTAGGAACCATATAAGAAAACTACCAGGCTATTTTTCCAAAGAGTTTTATGGCTCCATACAGTCGATCTTAATTCCTTCAAGCTGTCTGGTCGTATCTGATTCTATGGACATTTTTAAATATGACATTCCAGTCAAAACCTTGATAATATAACCAATGTTTCCAATTGTCTTCTAATACAAGGAGCACAAATTCATAGTGAAAGTATGTAAATAAATATATTGCCATGAAACTAAAAATACTAAGAATTTCTAAATTCTGAGGGGATCAGGTAGGAAGAAAAAGATGTTTCAATTCTATTTACATAGGTACAATTTGCCAAATTGCTATAAGTCATAGTTAATAGAAGAGGAAATATTTCTTTGTATCTGGAAAGCAATGATGAAAAGGCCAGTAATATTTCAGATAAAAAGTTATAAAAATTATAAATCATATTCATCAGTTCATTCAGTTCCATATAATTAATTCTTATTGATCTTGATCTTTTATTAACAGTTTTATGAAGCCATTAAGTCTTTCATTAGAATTCTATAATTTTTACTAGTTTACTATCATGATCTAAAAGTTACCACAAACTTATATTTGTCCAAAAATTATTTCTATTAGCATCTTCATTTTCTAAGAGCATTTTAGTAAAACAAAAACTATCTGTGAATGACAAAAACTTAAAATCACATGGTTAAAGATCTAATTGCAATGCAATTGACATGGAAATTTGTCTATTTCTGTGACATGCAACATTTTAAGATAATAACTAGAAATATGACTGATAACATACCAGGACACATTTGAATTTCAGGAATTTCATATAACCTCTAGAACATCTGTATTAATAGCATTTATACACACAATACAGCTAAGAAGATTTATCATTGCTCATTTAAAAATTATTTCCATATAATTCAATGTACCATGTTTTTTAATTTAATATCTCTCTTTGATATGTTTCAGGGGGCCTTATGAAACATCTCAAAGTTAAGTAGAGGCTCAAAGGGACTTTATTTAGAATTTTGATTTGGAAGAATTTGTCAAAGTTATCTAAATGTTTTAAATCACTTGGTCAAATACAACTACTGTAAAGCAATACTTATTCACTTAACCTAAGTGACAATAAAAGATTTCAAAGGCAAATACATAAATATACAAATATTCCAAGAAAACTTTAGCTCTTAATAAGATTCCCTTACAGCATAATTTTTTCAATGTGATCCATGACACGTTTTAATAAACCCAAATATCTTTAGTTCTCTGTAATAAAAAGACAAAAGATAGACTTAGATTTATTTAACAATTAATATTTCGGTATTTTATTTTCTCTGGAAATTATCTAAACATTCAGGAATTCCCATCATTTAACTTAATAAAACTCTAAAGTTTCAATTTACCAAAACAAATTTGAGGAAACTATTTTTAAGTATCTATTCCATAAAACATAATTATTATTAAAGATTTCACCTAAAAACTTTTGTTTCATTTAAACTTATTTAATTGTGAAAATTTTACATACAAATTTATCATTTTTTGTTGACAAATCTTGTAACAGAGATAGCTGAATGTGTTTAACTTGTGATAAACCTAGTAGTCAGACTTTATTTTTGGGGGCTTCAAAATCACTGCAGATGGTGACTGAAGCCATGAAATTAAAAGACGCTTACTCCTTGGAAGGAAAGTTATGACAAACCTAAACAGTATACTGAAAAGCAGAGACATTACTTTGCCAACAAAAGTCCGTCTAGTCAAGGATATGGTTTTTCCAGTAGTCATGTATGGACATCAGAGTTGGACTATACAGAAAGCTGAGCACAGAAGAATTGATGCTTTTGAACTGTGGTGTTGGAGAAGACTCTTGAGAGTCCCTTGGACTGCAAGGAGATCTAACCAGTCCATCCTAAAGATCAGTCCTGGGTGTACACTGGAAGGACTGATGCTGAAGCTGAAACTCCAGTACTTTGGCCACCTCATGCGAAGAGTTGACTCATTGGGTAAGACCCTGATGCTGGGAGGGATTGGCAGCAGGAGGAGAAGCGGAAGATGAGATGGCTGGATGGCATCACCTACTCGATGGACGTGAGTTTGAGTCAACTCCGGGAGTTGGTGATGGACAGAGAGGCCTGGCATGCTGTGATTCATGGGGTCGCAAAGAGTCGGACACGACTGAGTGAATGAAGTGAACTGAAACCTAGTAGAATATAAGCTTTACAATTAATGCTGGTAACTCTTGAGAGAGACTTATTTAATTAAACCAACAAGCTTAAACTTGCTTTTACTTACTAAGGATTAATCCTCTTTTTGGGAAGAGTCTCTTTCTCTTCCATTTGCTTATTAATAAACAATGTTTTTATTAACACCTTTAAAACCCATTTAGAATATGAATTTAATAAGGCTTCCTGAAAGATTTTCTTTTATTTTTAAAACTAAGAGACTCTTTAAGGTTAGCTGTTATATTTCTTTGCATCCAACTTTTAATTTGGTCTTTCCATAGATGATAGTAATCCAACTATCTATGATGAGAGCTTTGCAAATATTGACCAATTTAGAAGCTTTTCCAATTCAAAAGATCCATCATCTGGCCATTGATGTTATTGTCATTTGTTGTTCAGTTGCTAAGTCATGTCCACCTCTTTGCAATCCCATGGACTATAGCATGCCAGGCTCCTTTATCTCCACTGTCTCCCAGAGTTTGCTCAAATTTATGTGCATTGAGTTGATGCTTCTATCTAACCACCTCATCCTCTGCCGCTACCTTCTCTTTTGGCTTCAACCTTTCCCAATAAGTCAACTCTTCTCATAAAGTGGCCAAAGTACTGGAGCTTTAGCTTCAGCAACAGTCCTTCCAATGAATATTCAGGATAGATTACCTTTACAATTATCTGGTTTGATATCTTTGCAATCCAAGGGGATTTCAAGAGTCTTCTCCAAGCACCACAATTTGAAAACATCAATTCTTGGTGCTCAGCCTTCTTTATGGTCCAACTCTCACATCTGTACATGACTACTGGAAAAACCATAGTTTTAACTATATGGACCTTTGTCAGTAAAGTGATGTCTCTACTTTTTAATATGCTGTCTATGTTTATCATATCTTTCCTTTCAAGGAGAAAGAATCATTTAATTTCATGGCTGCAGTAACTTTCCTCAGTGATTTTTGAGCCCAAGAAAATAATATCTGCCACTGCATCTACTTTTTCCCCTTCTATTTGCCATGAAGTGATGGGACTGAATGCCATGATCTTAGTTTTTGAATGTTGAGTCTCAAGTCAGCATTTTCGCTTTCCTCTTTCACCTTCATCAAGAGGCTGTTTAGTGCCTCTTAATTTTCCACCATTAGAATGATATCATCTGCATATCTGAGAATGTTGTTATTCTTCTGACAGTCATGATTCCAGCCTGTGATTCATCCAGCCCAGAATTTCACATGATGTACTCCACATATAAGTTAAATACGCAGGGTTACAATATGCAACCTCTTCATGCATCTGTCCCAATTTTGAGTCAGTCAGTTGTTCCATGTGAGACTCTAACTATTGCTTCTGAACTGCATACAGATCTTTCTGGAGACAGGTAAGGTGGTCTGGTACTCCCATCTGTTTAAGAGATTTCCACAGTTTGCTGTGATCCACAAAAGGCTTTAGCATAGTCAATGTAGCAGAAGTAGATGTTTTTCTGGAACTTCCTTGCTTTCTTCATGATCCAACAAATGTTGGTAATTTGATCCCTGGTCCCTCTCCATTTTCTAAATCCAGCTTTAACACCTGGAATTTCTTAGTTCATATGCTGTTGAAGCCTAGTTTGAAGAATTTTGAATATAACCTTGCTAGCATGTGAAATGAGAACAACTCTATGGTAGTTTGAACATTCTTTTGCATTGCTGTATTGGGGGTTGGGATGAAAACTGACCTCTTCCAGTCCTGTGACCACTGCTGAGTTTTCCAAATTATTGACATATTGAGTGCAGCACTTTAAGTCACCAGGTTTTAGGATTTTAAATAGCTCAGCTGGAATTCCTTCATCTGTACTGTTCATGCCTTGTAAGTCAATTCAGTCGTGTCCGACCTCATATACTATAGCCCGCCAGGGTCCTCTGTCCATGGGATTCTCCAGGCAAGAATATTGGAATAGGTTGCCATGCCCTTCTCCAGGGGATCTTCCCAACCCAGGGATCAAATTCGCGTCTCTTATATCTCCTTCAGTGGCAGGGGGTTTCTTCACCATTAGCACCACGTGGAAAGCCCTTCACCTCTACTAGCTTTGTTCATAGTATTGCTACCTGAGGCCCACTTGACTTCACTCTCCAGGATGCCCAATTCTAGGTGAGACTACACCACCGTGGTTATCCGGGTCATTTAGACCTTTTTTGTATAGTTCTTGTGTGTATTCTTGCCACATCTTCTTAATCTCTTTTGCTTCTGCTAGGTCCTTACTATTTCTGTTCTTTATTGTGCCCATCCTTACATAAAGTGTTCCCTGATATCTCTGATTTTCTTGAAGAGATCTCTAGTCTTTCTCATTCTATTGTTTAATTCTGTTTCTTTGCATTTTTTTAAGGCCTTCTTGTCTCTCCTTGCTATTCTCTGGAACTCTTCATTCAGTTGGGTATATCATTCCCTTTTTCCCTTGCCTTTTGTTTCTATTCTTTTCTCAGCTAATTGCTTAGCCTTCTAAACAATGATTTTTCCTTGCATTTCTTTTTCCTAGGGATGGTTTTGGTCATTGCCTCCTATACAGTGTTATGAAACTCCATCCTTCTTCAAGCACTGTGTCTAACAGATCTAGTCTCTTGAATCTATTTGTCATCTCCACTGTATAAGCATAAGGAATTTGATATAAGTCATACCTGAATGACCTAGTGGCTTTCTCTACTTTCTTCAATTTAAGCCTAATTTTGCAATAAGGAGCTCATAATCTGACACAAGGTCAACTCCATGTCTTGTTTTTGCTGACTGTATAGAGCTTCTCCATCTTGAACATAATCAGTCTGATTTCTGTATTGACCATCTGGTGATGTCCATGTGTGGAGCCATCTCTTGGAGTGTTGGACAAGGGTGTTTGCTATGACCAGCATGTTCTCTTGACAGAATTTTGTTAGTCTTTGTCCTGCTTCATTATGTAATCCAAGGCTAAACTTGCCTGTTATTCTGGGTATCTCTTGACTTCCTACTTTTGCATTCCAACCCCATATGATGAAAAGGACATCTTTATGTGTGTGTGTGTGTGTGTGTGTGTGTGTGTGTGTTATTTCTAGAGGGTGTTGTAGATCACTACAAAAACTGGTCAACTTCAGCTTCTTCAGCATCACTGGTTGGCACTTAAACTTGGATTACTGTGATATTGAATCGTTTGCCTTGGAAACAAACAGAGATCATTTTGTCCTTTTAAGACTGCACCCAAGTACTGCATTTCTAACTCTTTCATTGACTATGAGGGTACTCCATTTTTTCTAAGGAATTCTTGACCACAGTAGTAGATATAATGGTCATCTTAATTAAATTCACCCATCTCCATCTATTTTAGTTCACTAATTTGTAAGGTGTCAATGTTCACTCTTGCCATCTCTTACTTGACCATGTCCAGTTTACCTTGATTCATGGACCTAACATTCCAGGTTCCTATGCAATATTGTTCTTTACAGCATGGGACTTCACTTTTACCACCAGACACATCCACAACAGAGTGTTATTTTCACTTTGGCCCATCCACTTCATTCTTCTGGAGCTATTAATAATGCTCTGTGTTCTTCCCTAGTAGCCTATCGGACACTTTCCAACTCGAAGGGCTCATCTTTGGTGTCATATCTTTTTGCCTTTTCATACTGTTCATAGGGTTTGCATGGCAAGAATTTTGTAGTAGTTTGCCATTCTCTTCTCTAGAGGACCACATTTTGTCAGAATTCTTCACTATGTCCCATTCAACTAGGGTAGCCCTGCATGATATGACTCATGGATACATTGAGTTATGCAAGCCCTTTCACCACGAAAAGACTGTGATCCATGAAGGAGGACCACTGATGAGTAGGAATTTAATAGTGATTTAAACCAATAAACCAATTTATAGGAAGACCCTGAAGTAACTTTCTAGACATAGTATCATGGACACAAGTGTCCTGAAAAGTAAAGCCATGGATGATTTAGTTGCCATGTTAAATGACTCTCAAAATAGTCAAAAAGATTGAGAAGAGAAAAGCCCCTTATAGACTGGACTCCTTATGACAGAGCTCCCTGTGAGAGCTGGCATAGCTGAGCAAAGAGACTGCTTAGAATCTCAGCTTATTTAACTGGCTGCTAAATGAACACTGGTATGTGTACCTTTTGGATGGCAGAAACCAGAGAGATTTTTCTCATTAATATATAAACCAAACCCTCAAGACATAGAACAAGACAAAGGAAAACTTAACCACACCAGTGGCTTTCTCCTTAAAACAAATGACACAAAAGACAAAGACAAGGAAAATCAGTGACCATCTCTGGGGGAAAATGATCAACAAACCAAGGGCAGTATTTTATGAATCTTTAAACCAAGAGTCAAAAAGTCCAAGAAGCTAGCCTCACAAGTACTTTCTCCTGTTTATGTAATTTTAGAAAAGAGAAAAACTCTTACCAATCTCTTTTCCAACAGACCCTGCAGCCAGAGATTTATGAGACTAGCCCACATGGTAACAAATAATACCTTGTGCTGGCTTTTGTCAGGTGCCCCAGGGTCTCTTAACTTCCGCAGCTTTATGGGGAGTAGTGCTCCACCAATAAAGTTGAGTCCTATCCATTGGGGAGGAGTAACTTTTCCTTTACCCTTATAGGTTCTTCTGGATAGTCTAAAAATTGAATTGACATGAAAGAGTTAACAGGAGAAAATCAAACAAAAGTTTAATAACATGTATACACGGCAGAGATCCAAGAAAACTTAGTAACTAGCCAAAGTGGCCCAAATCTTCACATTAAATACCATCTTCAGCAAAAGACAAAAAGGGATGTTGCGGGTAAAGGTTTGGAACTTCAAAGGGGAGGAAGGCAATTCACAAAGAGATAGAAAAGTAAATGTTTGGGAACCAAATGTTTGCAGGGCCAGGCAGACACAATGGGATACAAAATAGACCCTGATCTCTAAGAGTTTCCCCATGATACCTACCTAGCCAATATTCTCTGCACATATCCCTGGTGGTAACTATTCCTGTAACAGAGGAATACTATCTCAATTCTTAAGGGAGTTAGCAAGAAGATCAAAGTTTCTTCTTGAGTCTTTTGGGCCATGATTATTTTCATCTTGAAATAATCCACATGCCAGATATATTTTGCCATAGCAGATTTTGTTTCCATGCAGTTCCCTAAAACTGCCTGAGTTTTGCACATTTGTGCATTTTTCCTGAGGAAGTATACATGCTTTCATTGACTTATAAAACAAGTCTATGACCAAAGGAAGGCAAAAAATTCTAGTCTGTGACCTAAACCTGACAAAAGTCAAAAAATCAGGCTGAATAAAATATTTGTAAAGATTGCATTTAAAAACTTCAACATTTAGATATAATTTTGTTTTGTTTACCACAATCTCTAGCTAGTGTGCTACCTAAACTAGTGGCAGATATCCTCACAAAAAATATAGTGTTCTTTCTAAGAATCACATTCTTGGGGCCTAGTTATCAAATAGGAATTAATCATGTAAATCCCAAAGAACACAATTTAGAGACAATTCTTGGAATCTAGCCCAGTGTTAACTCTATTTGTTCAGTCCTTTTTCATTCAATTGAAATATGAAATACAAACATTTCTATCAGTTCAGTTCAGTCACTCAGTCTTGTCCGACTCTTTGCGACCCCATGGATCGCAGGACACCAGGCTTCCCTGTCCATCACCAACTCCCGGAGTTTACACAAACCCATGTCCATCGAGTCAGTGATGCCATCCAGCCATCTCATCCTCTGTCGTCCCCTTCTCTTCCTGCCTCCAATCCCTCCCAGCATCAGGGTCTTTTCCAATGAGTCAACTCTTCGCATGGGGTGGCCAAAGTACTGGAGTTTCAGCTTCAACATTAGTCTTTCCAATGAACACCCAGGACTGATCTCATTTAGAATGGACTGGTTGGATCTCCTTGCAGTACATGGGATTCTCAGGGGTCTTCTCCAACACCACAGTTCAAAAGCGTCAATTCTTCGGTGCTCAGCTTTCTTCACAGTCCAACTCTCATAACCATACATAATCATTGGAAAAACCATGGCCTTGCCCAGATGGATCTTTGTTGGTAGTGTAATGTCTCTGCTTTTGAATATGCTATCTAGGTTGGTCATACTTTCCTTCCAAGGAGTAAGCGTCTTTTATTTATTTTTTAATACTTTATTCTATGTTACAATACTGTATTTGTTTTGCCATGCATTGACATGAATCAGCCACAGGTGTCCACGATCTCCCAATGCTGAAGCCCCCTCCCTCCTCCCACCCCATATCATCTCCCTGGATCATCCCGTGCACCAGCCCCAAGCATCCTGTATCCTGTATTGAACATAGACTGCACTTCGTTTCTTATATGATAGTATACTTATTTCAGTGCCATTCTCCCGAATCATCTCAACCTCTCCCTCTCCCTCAGAGGCCAAAAGTCCATTCTATACCTCTGTGGCTGTTTTGTTGTCTCACATACAGGGTCATCATTACTATCTTTCTAAATTCCATATATATGTGTCAGAATATTATATTGGTGTTTTTCTTTCTGGCTTACTTCACTCTGTATAATCGGCTCCAGTTTCATCCATCTCATTAGAACTGAGTCAAATTTATTCTTTTTAAGGGCTGAGTAGTACTCCATTGTGTATATGTACCACAGCTTTCTTATCCATTCATCTGCTGATGGACATCTAGGTTGTTTCCATGTCCTGGCAATTATAAACAGTGCTGCAATGGACATTGGGGTACAGGTGTCTCTTTCAATTCTGGTTTCCTCAGTGTGTGTGCCCAGTAGTGGGATTGCTGGGTCATAAGGCAGTTCTATTTGCAATTTTTTAAGAATCTCCACACTGTTTTCCATAGTAGCTGTACTAGTTTGCATTCCCACCAGCAGTGTAAGAGGGTTCCCTTTTCTCCACATCCTCTCCAGCATTTATTGCTTGTAGACTTTTGGATCACAGCCATTCTGACTGGTGTGAAATGGTACCTCATTGTGGTCTTGATTTGCATTTCTCTGATACTGAGTGATGTTGAGCATCTTTTCATTAATTTCATGGCTGCAATCACCATCTGCAGTGATTTTGGAGCCCCCAAAAATAAAGTCTGACACTGTTTCCCCATCTATTTCCCATGAAGTGATGGGACCAGATGCCATGCTCTTAGTTTTCTGAATGTTGTGTTTTAAGCTAACTTTTTCACTCTCCTCTTTCACTTTCAAGAGCCTTTTAGTTCCTCTTCACTTTCTGCCATAAGGGTGGTGTCATCTGCATATCTGAGGTTATTTATATTTCTCCTGCAATCTTGATTCCAGCTTGTGCTTCTTCCAGCCCAGCATTTCTCATGATGTACATTTCTATATATATAAAACTTAATTACATATATGTCATCAAAACTCCAAAATAAAGACAAGAAATCCCTAATTATAAAAGTGGTTTTCAAATGCTCATTATAAATCTTGTTCGGTCTGAATTGCTTTTTCACATTAAATAATTTTTCCTCTGAATTTTGATATTAAATTATTGATCGATAGTGTCACTTTTTTCTCTATTTCTTTTTTTTTTAATTTTACTTTGCAATACTGTATTGATTTTGCCATAGAGCAACATGAATCTGCCATGGGTGTACATGAATTCCCAATCCTGAACCCCCCTCCCACCTCCCTCCCCATACCATCTCTCTGGGTCATCCCAGTACACCAGCTCCAAGCATCCTGTATCCTGCATTGAACCTAGACTATCGATTCGTTTCTTACATGATATTATACATGTTTCAATACCATTCTCCCAAATCATCCCACCCTCTCCTCCCACAGAGTCCAAAAGTCTGTCCTATACATCTGTGTCTCTTTTGCTGTCTCGCATACAGGGTTACCATTACCATCTTTCTAAATTCTATATATATATGTATTAGTATACTGTATTGGTGTTTTTCTTTATGGCTTACTTCACTCTGTATAATCAGCTCCAGTTTCATCCACCTCATTAGAACTAATTCAAATGTATTCTTTTTAATGGCTGAGTAATACTCCGTTGTGTATATGTACCACAGCTTTCTTATCCATTCATCTGCTGATGGGCATCTAGGTAATGGATAGCACATTGGACTTCCAATAGTGCCACTTTTCACAAACCTTAACTGTCATCACATAAGCAAACTGGGGTGAAACCTTAATATTTTTCTAAAAATGTCTGCATATGCATATAGAACAACTTGGCCCAAATTCTTCCTTTGGAAATGAGTGCACAAACCCAATGAAGCAAAAAAGTCTTGTGCTTATTTACTGGAAGGAAAAATTTGAGGGAAAAATAGAGCATAGCAACAAGTTAAACTGAAAACAGTGGAATATTGATAAATGTTAAGAATTAGCTAGTCTTCCAGGCCTACATAGCAGATAAAGGGTAGAGCTGTAAAAAATATCTTTCCATAAATCAGATTTATTTAGTTATTTGATAGCTTATTGATTTTTATTCACTTTTTATATTTTTTAAGTAATAAAATAAGTCTTTTTCTCAGTTATTAACTGCCTGTATACAAAGTTCTGGAATTTGTTGTAAATTCTCAGTTTTCCTGCTAATTTCCTCTAGCTACCTTTATGTAAGGGTGAAGAGTGAATGGGAGGACATGATTAAACCATAAAAGTAAAATCCTCTGTGACATTTGCTCCTGTCTACCTATTTCATCTTCCATATGGGATGAACTTTCATGTACATAACACTTGTTAAAATACTGAGAATGCAGCCATTTAAATATCAGAATGACTAGTCTATACAGAGTTGGCCAGTATTTATATTTTATGAAATTACTGTTTTCCTATTAGAGTGGCCCTGGAAAAACTTCTGCACATATTTACCTGCTGCACAACAAAATTTAAATCAGATGAGTTTTCCAATCTGCAATTTTAGCCTGATTTCAAAAGAAGGATAGAAAAAAGTATCTCGTATGATGAAAGGTTTTCTTTTTTCTAATTGCCTTTTTTAAAACCTCTGAAAAAAGTTTTTTTAAGAGTTTAATACTCATTTGGAAAAGAACATAGCTTTCAACCATATAATCTTTTTCTAAAAACAAAGCTATATACATATATATGTATGTATATTATGGCCAATTTAGCAGGACTCCAGTTTATTCACAATCACCTTCATTTAATCTGTCCTAAGGGAAAAAAATTCACCTTGTCTATGTATTTTTGTGAAACAGCAAGGCTTCTCTCTAGGCCACTGAGAGTTCCATTAACCTCCTGAGGATCCTTTCTGTTGGGTAGACTCACACTTCTCTGACAGACCTGCTCCCCTCAAATAAGGTAGAACCTTTGTAGAAGACAAATGTATCACATGTTCTCCATCCAGCCTTGACTAGAGACACAAAACCAAGTGAGCCAAAGCAAACCATACTATCAAAACAATGACTGCTTTCCTGAGATCCTTAAGAAAAAGTTTTAAGTTCTAACTTCCTTAATCTTTCTTGATCCAAAATAGAATATATATTTTAATTTGCATGAAACAATTCTAATATGCATATTATAAAATAATTAAGAGAGTAGTTTTGTTTGTTCTTTACTAAAGTGTCACTTTTCATTGAAGCAAATTTTGAATGAGTGGGAAAGCACAAAGAACAATACGCAAGCCAAATCAATCATAATCCTACTACCTACAGATAGCGACTTTCATTAACATCTATACATACAAATAAATAGCATTTAAATAAATATTTAAATATATATATGGCACACACACACATATATATATATACATACAAACATTATATATTTTTTCTAAAATTAAGATTACAATGAATATACAATTTGTTTCTTTTATTCACTCAACATTAAGCTTTTCCTTTGTCATTAAAATCCTATAACGATTGTTAAAAATTCAGTCATATGGATTATTGGTGCTTATCATTGCTATCCTCTCAGGGAGCTTTCTAAAAATGTATACATGCTGCCCTTACGTCAGAAGATTCTGATACAGCAAATTAGTCTTGAGCATCTGTATTTGTAATAAATGGTTCTAACATTTAAATCAAGATTGAAAAACCACTGTTGTACACTAAATCTACTTAATTCTCCCGTTTGGTTGGGTATGTAAGTTGCTTTCATTGTTTTGTTATATAAACATGCTATAACATTTATCATATTATTTTGTCAACATCATTGATCTATTTCTTAGGACTGATTCCTCAAAGGGAATTGTTAATAATTTGCAAGGGATTTTTTGTTTTATAAAACCATATTATTTTCTTTCTATTCTATTTCAGTGTATTCTAATTTCAGGACAATATTAAATCCTTGGTTATATTAAATATTATCCTTACTATAATATTTTCTAATATTAAGAGCAAAAAATTTGCATTTCTTTGATTCACAGTAGTTTAATTCCAAGTAAGAGTAAGTCATTTTTATATGATTTGTACTTCTTCCTGCATAAACTATTTACCAATGTCTTTTGCAGATTTTAAAGGATTTTCTAAGGTATTTTACACAATTTCCTGTTGAGTCACATAATATTAAAATTTACTAGGACTATGAAAACACTTTGTAGCATCATTCAGGTAAATATTCTGGATATTGTAACACCTGATATTTAAATTTTATAGAGAATTAAGTATGAAGAGAACACTCAATTTAAAAGAGTACAGGCCTAAAAAAAAAAAAAAAGAGTACAGGCCTAAAACTAAGGAAAATTTTTCACGTGCATATAATTAATGAATCCTTCTTTATAAGGATAATAAAGCATTAGCAAAATTACACAGTAGTTTAGACAAAAAAATCCATTAAGCCCATATATTATTGATATCACAGACAATAATGAAGTATTCATCCTACTAAGTAAAATGTAGTTAATTTTGCTTTAACTAGACTAAATATAATATTGCTGATTATTTATTTTAGAAATTATATATACTTTAAATTTCTTATGTACAAATAATAACTATATCTAAAGCCTGTATATCAGTCCTTTATGATAATATTCTCAAATCCAGGAAAACATGAGTACTTTATTAAACAAATCTTTCAAGTTTTCTCTATATGAATGTTAATGTCTCACTAACAGAAAAAAATAAACTATAACAATTATGGTCTAGAAGTAAATACAATGAGTAAGGCATAATGTAAGCATAAAAGAATATCTAAATCTATAGATCAATAATAAATTACTTGTGGGAGAATAGAGAGGAAAATATAAATATCAGCCTGAATTAAGCCTGCTTTCAACAAGAAAATCATAATTTGCATTAAATTAATTTATATGAAATTAATAAGCGGAAAAAGTTTAAGTCTGTTAGTTCCCATTCTATAGCTTTTGTTTAGTTAACAAAAATGGGCCCCAGAGCCTTGGTCAATAAGAGATAGATTTCATAATCTCAAACTCAATTGAACAACAATTCAGGAATAAAAACCCTTGAAATTTTTCCAGAGTTCCTGGAATTTGACTGGGTGAGCAATTTTGTTTCAGCCCTGAATTGTGTTCCCCATCATCTCATCACCATGAAAAACCTATTTGGAGAGGGATTTTTCTTACCTAGGATTCTGCTAGGTCATAAAAGGACAAGGCAAATAAGTATGTTACATAGCTCCTGTTGTAATCTATAAACGATCATGGTCAACATACTTGGGCTTTCAAATGTGGTTTATATCTCTAGCAAAAAAATGTGATCAGTTGTTGTTTCTTCCTCTCTTTCTATTTTTTAAAAGCAATTTATTTCATTTGTTTATTCTATAGAAGCTGCATTTAATAGAATGAAGGGAATAATTAATGTAAAAAATAACCCTCAATATTTTTATTTTTCTTATTTGCTTGGCAGATCACTATTGCAACTTCTCTAATGCTTAAGACAAGAATATTCTCATCATCAATTTTAGTTTGTTGACATAGATTTCAAAATCTATGTTTGAATGTATGAAGGGAATTTCAAAGCAATAGTGAAATGTGCTGCAGCAAGGATCTGCTTTCTATGTCCTTTGTTTTCCTGACTCCTTCTGAATTCCATAGGCTTGCTTGTAATTATGTCTTCAGTGTTCTTTTCCCTTTTTACCTGGATAAAAATGGTTTTTAATCTAATCTAGAAAACTGAGTAAAGTAACTTTAGGTGTGTGCATGCTCAGTTGTGTCCAACTCTTTGTGACCCCAGGGACTATAGACCATCATAAGTAACTTTATGTATATTTAAAAGTCAGTTTAAAAGTCAGTTGATGATTCTTATTAATAATACATAAAAGTGATACATTCCATAAGAGCAGATGCTCAAATGGTCCTTACAGATGTGGTTTGTGCTGTATTATAAATAGCAGTCTAAGGAAACCTTTAGACCTAAACTGATTATACAAAGTAACTACATCTTTAGTCAGACAATTACAGAAAATAGCAAGCCTTTTTAAAAAGCAAGTAAATCTTGAAATTCTAAAGTGAAAGTGAAGTCGTGTCCAACTCTCTGGAACCCCATGGACTGTAGCTTACCAGGCTCCTTCGTCCCTGGGATTCTCCAGGCAAAAGTACTAGAGTGGGTTGCCATTTCCTTCTCCAGGGAATCTTCCTGAACCAGGGACCAAACCCAGGTCTCCTGCATTGTTGGCAGATGCTTTACCATCTGAGCCATCAGGGAAGTCCTCAAAATCCTAAAGATTGTCCCTAAATATTCATTGCAAAGTGCCTTCATTTATGGAAAGTACATTTTACATGTGATAGTATTAAGTGAATTCTATTGAGGAACCAAAGGAAAATGTGGATTAATTGTGAACTGGGCAGTGACTTAACCTACTGGTCAAGAGTGTTATATTGACTAATATAGATATACATATGTGCACATAAATGGATAGCAGTGTGAAACTGAGCTGTTTTTACATGGCCTATTACATGTTATTAGAAAGACAATGTCTTAGAATAACTTTGTAGGAAGCTTTATTCCAAACAATTTTCTCAACATAAAGCTTTGTTTCCTTATCCATTTTTAATTTTGCTTTTTTGTTTTCTATTGTGCTGTGAAACTGTTTTTGGATATGGCTAATAACCCTGTTAAATAACCCTCTCATGAAATGATTGCAATTTTATCAAAGGAGTGGTCTAAACCAACATATAAAATAATTGGGATAGCACTTTACTGAAAAAGAATCTGATAGAAGTGTTTGAGACTAAAATAAAATGGATTATAAAAATAATTTTATCCAAAATAGACAACTTTTGTTAGTTTCAATTCACTGAAAGACAAATTTAGTTTCTGTGGAAAATAAATTAAACAATTCTTTTCCCCTAACAGCATTTTTGAAAAAAAATAGATGTCTTTAGCCACACTGAGTTTTCATTTATTCTTACATTTCAGTCTGGTCCTTTTGCTGATTAAACTGATAACTTTTCACTTCAGGAAGTATATTACTTATTTTACACCACTAGCGTGGGACTTACTTCAGAGTGTGGGAACAGCTAACTATTTAATTAGCATTTAGTGAATAGCAATCTAACTCTTAGAAAATGTTCATCCTCTCAAAGTATGTGGTTTACTCATGGGAAATATTTACTCTCCAAGTGGATCAGACCATTACAACACTGGAAAATGGACATAATTTACCTGAAATATTACAAACACATTTTAAGAGAATAAATATTTTAATAGGCTGATCTGTGGTGAAACAAACAATGTATTTTATTAATCAACTAAATGATATTTCACTTACAAATCAACACTCAAATGCTATGCATTAACAAAGGTTGTTTTTATTTTATTATTAAGTATAATAATAAATCAAGTATTATAATTATTAATTTGTCATTAATCAATCACCAAACTGAGCAATTATCAAACAGAATGGCACAAACTGAACCCAAAGTCTCTTAGTATATAAGCCACTCACTAGATTTAACAGACATTTTATTAAATGCTGGAAAAACTTTTTAAAAAGTTAATGGTTCAATTAAAACCTGTACCTTGAAAGCAAGAAAGAAACCAAGTACATGGGAAGCAAAACCCATGACACATTTTTTAATCCTCTTAGAGAATAATTAGAATATACCACCCTTATCCCCTATAGAGATACACATGAAAGAAATCTAATCTAGTGTTTGTTTGCCCATATCACAGGCAGCATATTTTCCTGGGGTTTAACTATATAATTTAAACAATCAAGTTGGATGTATGATCCTTTTTTCTAAATAGCATCTAGTGACTTTAAAAATCAACACAGAATTCAAATATAATTTCCCTAAGAGCTGCTACTACCGTTCTTTTGACCATTATCCTATGACTTCCAGACCAGAAAACTGAACCAATACAAATAATAAAAGGAATAATAATTAAGCCGTACTCTGTTAGGAAGTCAGTCACAAAAATTAGTTGCAGATTTGTTGATTTGTTTGTGCAATTATATTTTTGCTTCTTGGAATGTATTTTTATTTTTTTCCTATTGGTCAATGACATTCTAGAAGCAAGGGAATTCAAGACACAATCTTTCTCAATCACTAGTAAATTTAAGTTTATTACTGTTTTGAAAAAAATTCATGTAATTGGTTGATGTTGATGTCAGTTACTTGATAATAAATGAACAGTGAAAGTGAATAGCACCAAATACCATAGATTTAATATACTTTGAAGGAAACTACAATTGCCTGGTAGAAGGGGCTGCAGGATGACAAAATGAGAGGTTTATTTAGCATCTGGGAGAAGCTTATAAAAGAGCTTAAACCCTCATTCCTTCTAACATCTTAACAGCTGTGCAGTTTCTTACAAGATATGTTTTATCGTTTCAAGAAATGCTGTTAACCTCGCAGTTTTAAAACTGAATGAACAAGGCCTCTTGGACAAATTGAAAAACAAATGGTGGTACGACAAAGGAGAATGTGGCAGCGGGGAGGTGACTCCAAGGTTAGCCTCAATGTCACCAAGAGCGGGTAACAGTGTGTGAAGTAATAGGTGCATCTGCTAGGAGACGCAATTCAGACCTGCGAATACCGTGGGAATTGCCAGTCAAATCCCTTCACAAACTTAAGTATGCAATTACTGTCAAAGCAAAAATATTTGCAAACAATATCAATTTGGGGACACACTAACAAATCTAACTAAAACTGTCACTTAAATCACCAGTTTGGAAGAAGTTACAGATCAGACATGGTCCTAAGAACCTTGGTGTTAGAAAGCAGGCTTTTGAAAGTGATGAGGAGAGAGAGACAGGAAGGGTCAATCTGTCTTGTTTTCTTCACCAGAGCTGCCACAAAATAGTTTTGAATATTAGCAATAGTCTAGCCTTACCAAGTACCTTCCAGAAAGACATTTCTCCATGTAAAACTGTCAGGCTTCCATTAAGTAGCAAATTACATAACAAATCAAAAGAAATTATGAACTATATGCTTCTGCCTTCCATAAATGAATCAAACTGAAGAAAGATCAGATTGTAAAAACAAGACCAACTCAGCTTTATCTTTAGTGCGTCCATGTCATATTTCCAACTTCATAAAATAATGTTTTATTTTTATTTCTAAGCAATGTCTTTTAAAAAAAAGGTATACAGTTAGCAGAAATTATTAACCAGTGTTTCAGAGCTCTTCTTCACTGTAGATAGACTTAAAGCAATCTAGAGATGGGAATATTCTGGCTAAATTTCTTTCCTTTCATATCTTCATTTGATATGTAAGAACATTAAAAATTTTGAAGTATACATTCTTGTCTTTCTTTTAAATTCTAGAGTACTGCCCGAAACAAGAAGCCCTGCTCTTCTTCAGGTTCTTCCCTGGGCTACAAATTCTCTCACTTGGCTGGCCACCAAGCCCAAAGCTCTATTTAAAAGGAGCATCTGTCTATTTTACATATAGTAATGTAAAACTATTGCAAAATTTTAAAGTAATTTTCCTCCAGTTAAAATAATAAATTTTTTAGAAAAGGAGTATCTGTCAAGGAAACTGCTAACCTCACCTTCTTTCAGTCAAACTTCCCCCTTGATCCTGATCTGAAAAGTCTTTCAAATTCAGCTCCTTTGTGCATCCTGCCAGCCCTGTTGCAGGAAGAGAAAGAATAAACTTTGCCAAATGATTATTTTGGCAATAGAAGGAGGCATGAAAGAAGACGAAAAAACAAAATGGTGTGGACACAATTCTCATCATTCGTCTACTATCCCGAGGGAGAATATGAGCGCCCTAGAGAGTCATCAAGGTTCTTCTGAGATGATTCCCCTTTAAGACACCTCCATTCAAGACACCAACTGTTTGTTTTCTTTAAGAGTATTAACTCTTTTGTATTTTGGTGCCCCAACTTGCCTAGAACATTTCGGTCATTTTCATAAAATACAAATACATACATATATACACACATAAACAGAAAATTACTCTTTTACAATAATAACCTCTCCTCTATGCAAATGAGAAATGTAAGAAAATATACTCTAATAGAACCAGAGAAAACAAAATTGAAGATATTCTATTCAGTTAGAAAAAGAAATTGTTTGCAAATTTATAGTTTTTGTCACAAATATAAACAAGTATAACATTGCTTAACATATAAAGTTTTCCATAAAAGTAAATAATGAATTCCTGTTTTAGTGCACATTAAAGGCTCTTTCCACAGAAAAATAAGCAAACAGAAGCAGAAATGTACACATAATGGAAAAAATCTATGTAACAAAAGTCATTTTAATTTATTTAAATAAGAGATTGGACAGCTCAATTGAATTTAATCTATTTGCATCCAACACATTGTTTGGTACATAATGGACACTAAGTAAACATTTGTCATCTAAAGAAATAAATACGAAGCTAATATTGTAGTTTTCAAAAATCAAACTGCTTGCCCCTGTTACTTTCACCAAACATAAACTCTAAGATAATATTTTAAATTTTTTAGATATAAATTTAAGATATGAAAATATTATTTCATATCCTAATAAGTCATTTTCTGAAATGCTATAAAAATTAACATAAAATGCATGTTAATTATTATGTTCTATTTTCCCTCAAGAATTTTGATTTCATACTACAAAAAATTTTAGTAGGTTGTGTACTGATATATTTGTCACCAGTAGAATGGGTAGTTATAATACACCCTTAGGAGATGGTGAGGAACAGGGAGCCCTGGCATGCTGCAGTCCATAGGGTCACAAAGACTCGAACACAACTGGGTAACTGAACAACAATAATTCTGCATCTATTTTAAAAGATGATATTTTAAATGGCCTGACCTAACTTAGAATCAAAGTAAACTATCAGGAGGCAGTTGCTGCTTTTTAATTTTTGTTCTGTACCTGCTTTGGCTGACTGATTTTCTTTTTGAACTTACCTCACCCTTTCCATTTGGCCTGATCTTTATTGAAAAAGGTAAAAGGAGGAAAAATACTGAATTGGAAGATGATGCTGGCTTATGGGCTTTGATAAGTATAAAGCCAAAACAGAAGAGAAAATTAAATGCTGCCAGTTTATCTACAATGCACATTGTGTACAGTACACATTCAGAGATCTCGTCACAAGTATACAATTATCTAATGTGATCTGATTTTGAGATATACAGTCGTAGTAGGAAAAACTTAACTTTCCTAATAGTGACTCATCTAGTGAAGGGGGAAAAGCATGGAAAGCTGTACCACACATGAATAGGTTCCAATGAGGAGCCAGTTGATCCACCTGTTATCTACAGGACTGTAACAAGGAAAGACATCTCCAGACTTCCACACAATGGCATAATAGTAAAGTTGTGTTTTACCTGGGCCATGCACCAGTATCTGTGGGTTAAAAAAAAAAAAAAAAAGTACTATTCTTTCCATCAAGGAGCTTATGATTTAATATAATCAACAACTAATTTATTTAGAGTCACAGTGACAGCTTCCATTTGCACCCCATGGCTATAAAATAATCAGCTCAACTGATAGCCATTCCCAGAACATGACCAAAGTAGCCCTCAACCAGTGGCCCCACAAAAGAAATAAGGAAACAAGTCTGATATGTAAAATGAAATAAAGTGGAAAGGCATGATTTGGGAGAGGATGAATTTGTTTGTTTGAAAAATTATTCATTTGAATATTCATTTGAATGTTACTGTGCTGTGGCCATTTTTATGATCATAAGAAAACCATAATCATTTTTGTGAATAACAAAAATTCCCTAATTGACAATGAACCAAATTATAAATTTCACCGCAGTGTCTAAAACATACCCCCTTTAATTAATCTGATATGATTTAGTCTGAGCACAAACCATACACAGAATTTTATCCCTATTTCTTTGTGAATTGTTTAAACCAGGTTCTAATAGGAAATTTTGGCAATGCTTATAAACATTAATGACCCATAATGCTAATACTATCTACAAAATTATTGAATTTTTGCTTGTTTTATACTTTATTCTCTTCATATATATATAGACATACTCATAGATATAGATATTTATTTTAAAGCCATTTTGTAAATGTGATTACCAAATAATGAGTTCTTTAGGAGTATAGTAAATCACATAATATCCAGTTTTTATTTTGACACTTTAAAGAATACAGCCTGATTTTAAAATATGTTATACTTGCAAATGGCCTTTTCCACAGACATGAAACCAATGCAATAATAAAAGAATTATTATGGAAAACATGCATTCATAAGCAGGAAAAAATGTATTAAAGATCAATCAGGAAAGCTAAACCTCAGAGAAGGACTCTCTTAGTAATAAATTCCTTGCTCAGTGTCTGACATTCCACCACTTGACCATTAAGTTTGGTTATTGATAAATATCTTATACTCAAAATTCTAATCTAATTTTATCCTCTAAAACCAGATTACTGGAGTGAACAGCAGAAAGGACAAAGAGGGAAGGGAAAAATGAAGCAGGTAGGAGAAATGATACCTTAGGAAGGGAGAGAGGTAAGTCAAAGGCAGTCTTCATTTAATCCATAGTTTTGTGTTCAGCTTCCCTTCTATAAGAAGCTTTAAGGAAACTGCTTTCAGTTTCCTTCTCTTTCAGCATTAAATCTTCCTCTTCCCACCACAACCCATTCAAGAAGTGCAGTGTGGGCTAATATAATGTACTCTATGCCTGCGTGCTCAGTAGCTTAAGGCATGTCCGATTCCTTGTGCCCTCAAGGACTGTAGCCTGCCAGGCTCCTTTGTCCATGGGATTTTCCAGGCAAGAATACTGGAATGGGTTGTTATTTCCTACTCCAAAAATATACTCCGTACATGTGTTAAAAAGGCTTTAGTAGGCTAGCTTGATGACCAAAAAACCCTTAGTATCAGTTTTAGAAAGTGCTTGTCCTGGATTCAAAATAATTCAAATGTAATAATTTTACAGATCACCTAACCTGAGTCATATACCCTTGGAAATATTTTACAAAGATGAATGATATATGTCTTTTATTCTCGAAGTTCACAGTTCACCAACCAACACGCAGGTGTGGTTTTATAACAATCACTTAATAAATGGAAGCAGTAGATGTATGTGGATGTGGAGAGGTTATAGATAGTAAAATCTAGATTAACTGGGGCTAACCAAGGACTCCTGTTATTCATAATCCTCACCTCACCCCACCCCCAAACTCAGTTTTAGTACAAAGTTTTAAATCATGCTAATGTTAGATTTTAATACAAAAAAGTAATATAATATTCTAGGAATGTGGCAACTGCATATTTTTAAATTGAACAATAAACCTTGTAAGATCTTATAACACTGATACAAAATTAAGTTGAATTCAAAAACCATATAACTGAAAACAAAAACATACTTTAGAAACCTTTTTCAGAACCAACAATACCTTTAAAAAGTGAATTTTAGTTTAATTGTTAATCAGAAAACTCAACAAACCAGAAATTCCTATTTCTTGAGTCTTCTGTTGTTAATATTTTTAATTACACAGGCTATGAAAGTAGACCATTACAAACCCTGATTCAGCTCCTTCCTAGATGTGCCTAGATGAGTTAACCTTTCTGTGTTTTGATTTCTTCATTTGTAAAATACAGGTGATAATAGCAACTAAACATGTAAAATACTTTGAATAGTCCTTTGGTACACAGTAAGTGCTCAGTAAGTGTTAGGAATCATCATCAGCATCATTATTAGTGCATTACCTAGTTGTGTAGATAGGTTTGTGGAATTAATTCCCTTGTAACCAAATAGATATATACTGTGTTTCTCCAAATGGGTCCAACATTTCCTAGAAGTGAGGCATTAGGTGATATAGCCAGACAAAATGATTGTGGCAGCCTTAAAAATGTCAAGAGGAATGCAAGCAGTCTCTCTTTGAATGTTTGTAAAAAGCAAAAAGAAATGAAAACCAAACAACCACAAAAACAGAATAATAATATCTGTTGTTATAATAACAACAGAAGGTCCTATGTTTTACTGCTTGCTATCCATCTCCTTAGCCTTTATTCTACACACAGAGGTTAACATGGGAATGAAAGAATTCTTAGATTCCTCAGAACACTCATACTGACTGACCAGTGAACATTTCCTCTCTCAGACTCCTTGTATAATATTTAGTATTGAAGGACTCAAGGACGATAGGAAAAAAAAAGGAATTTTATAGCATGAAGAATCTATTTATAAAAATCTTGGTTATTCCTAATCTATATTTGTTGGTAAGAATTTATAGAGTATAAAATAGTCACTGCACTTCAGAATATATTCATGTGGTAGATTTAAGATAGATGAAAATTATTTCTGGTGATATTTAAGTTAAATACTGCAATTCAGAAGGAAAATATCAGCACTGGCTTACACTAAAATAATGATTTACATGTTTGTCTTATAAGGACTTTCCTCTGCATGAGGTAGTTCTGTGTCAGTAACACTTGAATCAAAATCACCCTCCTCTTTAAATTAGGTCTTGGATGAGAGTGTCAGAGGAGTCAGTTTAATGATGGATACTTACAGTATCTGTACTTTTAAAGCATAAAGCAAAATTCCATTAGCTGAATAATGATGCCTGCAAGAAACCAGTCCTATCTAGCTTCTATTTTTTTTAAGTCTGTCAACCTATAGCCACTTTTGAAGAGATTCTAGATTTTGAATGACTCTACATTTATGGTGGGAAAATTGAAAATGCTGAAGAAAGCCAATCCAGGCTAATAGTTTTGGATTCACAGTAATTGCATACATTTTATTTAAAAATCCTCCCTAGCAGTATGTGCCTGTTACCTAAAGCGATGGAGCAGGCCCCAGTTTTATGTCTGATTCGAAACCTGGGCCTACAGTACAAGACATAACACCTACTGTGGCCTCTGCTCTGTCACTTTGCCATGCGATTCTAATGTAGTTTTACTTGAATAACATAAAATAACATATATAATGTTATTTATGTTATTTTCCACGTGAAGAACTCCTGTAAACCTTGCCGTTTTGAAACTCAGTGAGGCAGGCGTCTTAGACAAGCTGAAAAACAAATGGTGGTACGATAAAGGTGAATGTGGACCCAAGGACTCTGGAAGCAAGGTCAGTCACTGCAGTTCGGGGCCTCCTCTTGTGTTCACAAAGCAGTAAATGGGAGCAATTGTCAAGAGTATATGGAAACAGTAAAACCTAAATGTTTCTCTATACCTATCTAGACTAGAAACTAATGCAATGATTTAAGCCACAGGGATTATCTTTTCAGAAAATTGCAAACTGCTCCCCAATATTAAGGTTTTTAAATAAACTTAAATTAACTGTAAAAATATATAAAAAAATAATATTCCTATATTATTCTCAAATATACGTACCACTAATAACAGTAGTGCTTTCAGGTTAATTTTTGTTTATTTGTTTTGGAGGCAAAGAACATCAAATCTGTTATTTCAAGAACTGATGTATTCTCAAAACAGGAAATGGGAAATTGGTCAGTAGTCTTCTACAGAAAGAAAATTTTAAATATTAAATGTTTCTTATTCAGAAGTTCAGTCTTTTGTCACTGTTTTGCCAATCATTCCACTTTAGTTTTGAAGATGATCTGTTATATTTTTGTTCTGACAGATAAACAGAGTTAAATTTTCCAGTTCTGGTCTATCAAAATTATTTTAATAAATCAATGTTTATGAATAATACCCTCAACTTCTAAGATCTCATTCAGAGATCTTATATCAATTATTTTTAGAACAATACAGGAAGTTATAAGTCTGATTCTGTTGAGTACAAATGAAAATAGTGTTACAGTTATGTTTTTATTTAAAAAACAAACTGTAGCAGTTTATCAGTGAATCTAAATACTTGCATAAATTGATAGGACATAATGCTTGAAAGCCATGGTTGAGGATGTTTAAAATATTTTTCTGTATCTTCTTGTAGAAAGAAAAATCTATTAGCTATCCTATGACATTAAATAAATGAGTTACATATATAGGAAAACTTCAGTTAATTTAAGAAAGAGATAAAGTAATATTAACTGATCTCTTTTCAAGCATCTCCCTGTGTTTTAATCATTTCTGTCTGCCTTTGAACAAGAATGGAATGAGACAAGCTTGGCCAAATAATGAAAAAGCTATCTCAAACCCTTATGTAAAGCACAAGTACTTAATTTTTTAAATGAAGTTATCTTAAATTTTGCTCTAATCAGTTGATACCATGGCTAAGTGCAAATAGTATACATAATGCTTATTTAAGTTAAACATTCTCCTAATAAAACTAATTAAGTTTGCACAAGACACACAACTGAGAAGATGATGGCCTCAGGCCATTCTTCAGGTAGTCAACCTAAAATACCTACTCAAATAATTTTATATATTATATACTTACAATTTATGAAAAATATGAATTACTGTTATAATTTTAATATCTTCCAATAATATGCTTGACTATTTCTGAATTTATTATAAAATAATATGTATATGAAAGCTCTGGAGAATATATGTCTAAAATATTAACTGATTAAGCATTTTAAAGTGAAATAGAATCATATTTTAAGATCAATAAAAATAGTTTTAACTCTGTGCACAAATGACTTATTTTTCAATTGATCATGGAAAAATTTGTATATTTTTAAAGTTATCAATGTGCTGCATACATAGTTATTCCTAAATAGTATATAATATATTAAAGTGCCACTTTCCAGCAGATTTCCCAAACATATGTGACTTAAAGAATAAATAACATGTACCTACACTATTTGCATATATTTGGTGAATTCATGAACAAGATGTGAAACTGCTAGCTTAAAGTCCCTTACTTTTTAAGTAGGAAACATGAAGTTAGCTTTATTCAAGAGAAACATCAAACATTAAAAATGTTTTAATGGAAGGAAAGGGAAAACAGTTTCCTTTCTCATGTAATTGGGTTTTAAGCAGGTCATTTTCAAACTTAACAATAATAAGCCAACTTCTGCTACCCTGTGCTTATATATGGTTAAGTATAATGCTCTTCTTTATACAGTTGACAATGATAAAATGTTATAGATTTTATTGAATGTAATTCTATACAATTTATTGGTTATCATCATAATTTCATTTCTCTCAAGAACTATAAGCTTTATGTTTAGATTAATAGTGTTACACTAGTGACTTATACATGTTAAATAATTCCAGGTTAAATTACATTGACTTTAATTAGCTGTTTGGATTTCATGTGTTCTTTCACCTTCTGGATGTGACTTTCCACAGTTAACTGAGATGTCTTTATCCCCCCAGGACAAGACGAGTGCCTTGAGCCTGAGCAACGTAGCAGGCGTCTTCTACATTCTGGTTGGCGGCTTGGGCTTGGCAATGCTGGTGGCTTTGATAGAGTTCTGTTACAAGTCCAGGGCAGAAGCGAAGAGAATGAAGGTGGCAAAGAGTGCACAGACTTTTAACCCAACTTCCTCGCAGAATAACCAGAATTTAGCAACCTATAGAGAAGGTTACAACGTATATGGAACCGAAAGTATTAAAATTTAGGGGTAGGACGTGAGGGCCACTACAGTGAGTGGGTGATGCATTCTGTAAATGGAGTGTTGTGACCTGTCTGTCCAGTGATGGTACTGCTTGCTTCTAATTTAGAGCTTTATATTTTTGAAAACTTCAGTGCAAAGTGGTTCAGTTTTCTTTGGCTGCAGATGTACTGTTCAAAACTTCATGTTACCAATAGATATCTGCATTGAAAGGGTTTGAAAGACAAAAATAAACCTCCAGAATTGCTCTGTAAAATGATTTAAATAGTATATTCTATCTGAAAATTGGGAGAAATTTGAAATCAGATCTGAATTTTCTTGTACACAGAACAGGGTTGTCTTCTCTGGAACAATCTAATACTAACAAAATAAGCATAAATTTTTTTCAAATTATCAAAGCCTAGACAGTTGCCTATTTTGATAAGGGTGTGTTGTTTTCTGAGGAAATACATGTATAATCTCCAGGGCACATAGTAAACACTTTGTGAGTTTTAGTTCTTCTTCTGGTTTCTTTTACTTTAGCTATCTTTCTATATTTTTAGAGGGAAAGCCTGTTTGTTCATCTGGCAGTAGTCCTTGAACCAGACGTTTAGGCAGGAGTGACCATCAGAATATTGACTACAATTCACATTTATTAGATGAAATTCAACTTTCATTTTTCACAATATCACTGAGGTGAATAAACATTTTAGGCAATTTCTCCATCAAAAATGTCAGCAACATATTTTCTTTAGGAGAGACACGGTAAAAATAAAACTTGAAGTGAGTTTTTACTGGCTTTTGTTTTCATTTCAACTGCTTTTGAGTGAGCCAGATCAGTCTCACTTACATCTTCTCACCATGTGACAATAAAAAAGTTATAAGCATTCAGTGAAGCACAGGATGAAGTTCATTTTTAAGACTCTAAAAGTCCAGTACTTTTTCCCTTTGATGATAGAAAATGAATTTAAAATAATATCTGGAAGCATTTGTTGTTGCTTTTCTTAAAATCAGGCCTCTAAAACCCATCTTCTGAAATTGTATATAAGAGCCATTCTGGATACAATGATAAATGAAAATTTGAACCCGCAAGTGACATTTAGTGCCTGAGGTATCCTAGAGTCAAACCCAATAGAATTTTTCTAAGAATAAGATGTACACCTGAGGTTACGCCAGATAAATGTGCTCAATTTTTATATTTATTTATTTTAAAAAACTATTGAGAGTGTTCCCTGGTAGCCTAGTGCCTAGTGATTACCAGTCCAGGCTTTCACAGTATCCCGCAGGCCAGGTGGCACAGCCCAAAAAAGGCTACTGAAATATGTTAGTATCTTAAAGCAGAGAACAAAAGCTATTCCTTTAAATCAAGATCTAATTGCTTTTACCCATAATCTAGAAATAGAATAGTGACTGAGTACAATTGCACATAGACAAGCTCAAAGTTTTTCTTTCCAAATTTTATGGAAAGAATTGATCATGAAATTGTCAATTCACTCAGATTAGAATATTTAGAGCATGTCTTTTCTAATAGCAGAAAAGCAAACTGATCATTACAGTAATGATTTCATCTTAATATTTACATAACTGAGGAGAGATTTTTTTCCAAACAGAAACATAATATGTGACAAGTTTTTAGAGCCAATTATTCAGACATCATTCTGTGATGAATTTCATAAAATATATTTTTAAAGTTTCCTTTAGCATAGCAAATGCAATCTAGAAAAATTCTAGAAATGCTCACATATGACAGTTTCATACAAAGTCCTGGGGAATTGCTAGAAAGAGATATGCATTCTCATAGGAAAGACTTAATAGCATTCAGAGCAAATTAAATAATATGCACTTGTAGAGATTTGAGAGTAAGTGTTTTTAATTGTACTTCTATATTACATGGCTTTTTCCTTTCAAAAATTCTACTGAGCATAATTATGAAAATGACTGATAATTTAGATATTTAGTGTCAGAATTTCAAAAACAAAAGCTGAATGTTTACACTAAAAGTAATTATCCTTCAAGGAAACACATAAATAAATTTACAGCCATTGCCACAACAATCCAACCAGACTCAGACTATATGGTAAATTTATAAGAAAGTTTTGTAGTTTGAGTAGTCTCAATAAGGTCACATAAAGATGAACAGAAATGACATTTTATGTAAGAAGCAGGAGATTTAAATGTAGAATATAAGAATGCTGAGAACTAAGAACACGAAGATTTAAAGAGAGAATAAGCAGTTGGCATAATTATCAGCACTCAATTACATTAATCTACAGAGAAGGAGAGATTACTTGAGAGGATATGGAATCCTTCCCATTTTTGATATTTTCATTTCCTTATAAAGACAATCAAGAAAATAAAAGGAAGAAACAGATTTTATGACAAATCTTCATTAAAAGTCACAATGCTTTTATTATGTATTAGTATTACAAATACTAAATTCTCTCTCCAAAAAAACAAAACTAATAGATTTTTTACATTATTGTTTTACTTAATATTAAATGTTGAAAGGAATCTGAAGAAACAAATTTAGACTGCCATCTTGCTTGATTTGTTTTAATTTAGTGATGAGTAGTTTCCGTAGAGATTGTCTCCTGACTCCTGATTATAAAGATAGATTTTAATTTTTGAGATTGTTCACTGAAGGCAAACTATAATAATGAGCTTAGTGTTTATCATAGCTATGTCAGTATCACTTTGACTTCAAGTTTCTGAAATTATCAGGGTAAATGATCATTAAACCTTTTCATTATAGCATTTTTAGTCCCACTTTTATTTCCTATTTAATATATCATTATTCTAATATTTAAGGTACAAGGTGGAATAAATACAAGGACGGAATTTCAAAAAAAAAAAAACTGGGTAAACTTAAATTCACAGCAAGGAATTAAGATACAGTATGAATTATGAGAAAATTACTATCTAAACTACAACAAACTTAGGGACTATCTCCTCTACCTTATTTTCTCTTGAGTTAACATTAACTCAGCAACTAGAAAGCATTTAAAGGCATGAATGAACAGTCAGTAGATTTCAATAATAATGCCTGTTTCTCAGTGTAGTATTAGTATCTACTACCTAATATGACAGAGCAAGAATCTAATAAGGATTTCAAAGACCTGACTCTATAACATCCGTCTGCGAAGTTTCCCAGTGATGAGCATTCATGAAGCAGTGAAACATGCTCCCTTTCAGCGCACTTTCCTTTAAGCACTTAAAGCTTCTCAAAATATGAGCCTTAACTTCCATTACAGGGATAAAATGAACTTTATGTGACTGATTTGCCTTTCTATAGCTGTCTATAGCAGCTGTAGTGAATGAGTGAAAGCGTCTGTGGATAGATCTGTGTTCTATAAACAGGAAGATCTGTTATAAATAGTCTACACTTAAACAATTCATCATGATTTTGAGTGCAGTCATTTAACTGTTAAGATATTTTCTAACAAAAAGAAAAGATACAAAGAAAGATTATTGTCAAACCTAAGGGACCTTCTAAGTTCAACTGGAAATACTAGGGTGTAGAGTGCAGCAAGTTAAAAGATGTGTCCTGCCCAGATTTGCCAAACACAATCTTGTAGGATTTTAGAAAATTAGTTCTTAAATAGGACCAGTAACTCTAGAGTGATTTATTCTTCCAGGTCGTTGAGTTTCTTTTTCCTGTGAAAAGTAGTTTTAATATGACCAAAAGAGTATGGGAAAAAAAATGCAGATGTCTAATTATTGATATTTTGGTGTTTGTTGTGTCATATTTTGCTGAAAAGACAGAAATATTGTAACACTCCGCATTCTTTCTGTTTCCTTTCCATGCAACCCAGCTGACCTTTTCTGAAGCCATAAGAAACAAAGCCAGATTATCCATCACTGGGAGTGTGGGTGAAAACGGTCGCGTCTTGACACCCGACTGCCCTAAGGCTGTACACACTGGAACTACAATTAGACAAAGTTCAGGATTGGCTGTCATTGCATCGGACCTTCCATAAAAACCAAAAAAATAATTGAGTGCCTTAATTAAACTGTGTTTGTGACTGATGGAAACGCAGCCCTGAGGGACAGGCTAAGCGCAGGTCTTCGCTCAAACAATCCTTTGGCTGAGAGCGGGAAGTTCGTCCTAAGGCGCCAAACATCAGCAACGTGTGCATGAGCTCAGCTCGAAAACCCAAACTCAGATTTTATATCAGGAAAACTCACAATTTAGATTTTTTTTCGGGTAGTGGGGGTGGGGGAGCTGGGATGGGTGTATCAACAGCAACAAATTTCACTTGAGTGGACTTAAAAACTAATCAGACATGCAAGTTAGCACATCAAAGTGTGAAGTTCTTGCTCAGAAAGGCCTCAGTCTTCACTTCAAGGCATAAAATAGTTATAGAAGTCAATGACTATGCTAACCTGTGTCTCCAGAACACCCATATATTCAATGGAAGACTATCCAGCTGAGAAAACAAATCACTATACTCTGACAAGAAATAATAAACAAACATGTAAATCCTGTGGGAAAAAAACTTAAAGGAAGTGATTACACTTTGGAGAAAACAAATACTGAAACACGCTTGCTTTTTAACTGACATAAATTCAGTAGAGGACAACACAATTCTTTTTTCTAACCATCTTAGGGAACGATACATTGCAATAATTGAAATAAATGCCAACACTGTAATAAACTTTAGAGACTTTTTTAATATAAAAGGTGTTGGTCATTTTGTTTGCTGTAACCTTCACTCTGTCACATGAGTCAGTGTCCACAGATTTCCTTTGTCTCACTACCAGGAACGAAATGAAGACGACATAAACGGAATCATCAGTCTACAATGTAGAATCAGAAGATACTATGGGTCATTCATGTTATCAAAGTTATTTATAATCTTGTTCTGTGTACAAAATTGTGGTTTTTGTACCCACCAAAAGAATAAACAATATTTACATTCTTACAATATTTACAAAGCTTAAAGTTTTTTCTTATCATTATAAAAAATTATTTGAGAAATTATGAGCCTATAGGTGGGATAGTAAAAGTAAACTGTAGGCCATATTGGAAAATGTAGCTAGCCTTTATTATTTTTGCATAGTAAGCTAATTTTTTACACAGATCTTTGCCTCATTAGCAGTTGAATTGTCAAAGATGGAACGTTTGAATTGGGAAATTCAATCATTGTCATAATAACAACATACCCCATAATTATGTACTGAAATTTTACTTGGCTCTATTTTGCTGCATAAGATAATGGGTCTCTTGAGCTTCTCTCCACATTCTCATTTTTTGTTTAAATCAGTTGAAGGCACTAATCAGTTTGTGGTAGAAAACATATGAAGAATTAGTCTTTGTTTTCAATTGAAAATTGTGAAAAAAATTATACATAATTATTTATAAAAATCACCTTTTAGTTATGTAGGGATTAAATTAACTCAGTCCAAAAGAAAGCTTAGATCATTTGAAATAATAAGTACCACATAGATAAACATCGCAACACTTATAGATCTTGGCAGAAAGCACAAGATAGGATGATTTTGAAAGTTTGGCCTTGAAGGATAAGTTGAGTTTCATAGGTATTGAAAGCCTTATAGGTGAGTGATGACTCAATACATAGCTTGTCAATGGACTGTTTAAAGAGTGTATGCAACAGGAAGGGCTGGAGAGAAATGGGTGTGATATCATGGAAGATAAAATTGGAAAAGGTGAAAGACTGATCACCTTGCTTCAATTCTCAAGATTCCCATCCCCCATCGAATTTCTGTGCTGCAGTAAGAGCAATCCTAAAAAGTGCAAATCTGATAGCGCATGCACACGCATGTGTGTGCACACACATACACACACACAGAGTTCCCTCAGGAAAAATTGCAAGCTCTTGAGCAAAGCAAATGAGTCACTTTATAACCTGACCCTTACTTATTTCTTCCATGAACTCTCTCACCCCCTACCCAACCTCTGCTACCCATGAAAAACCTCAGAAGCAGGGACACTGCTATTCAGTGCATTTACTATTTCCTCAGTCTATAACACTGTCCTATCTTCTCTTTACCTGACTAACTAGTGCTCATCCTTCAGTACTCAAATCATATTTCGCCTGTCGTGGGAAGATTTCCATGACTGTCTACCAGCCCCTGCCTATGGGACTGAGCTCGGGGCCCTTGCGATGTTTTGTCCCCATCACAGCACTTACCACACTGCATTGTAATTGCCTGTGTACTTGTCTGTTTAACTACTAGACTGTAAGCCCTTTGAGGGCAGGGACTGTGTCTATCTTGTTCACAGTTGTATCCCCAGCACCCAGCACAGTGCCTGGCATATTGTAGGTGCTTAATAAATATTTGTTGAATGAATGAACTGAATTGAATTGAATCCAATTAATTTAGTAGAAACAGAAAAGGCATCTTTCCTCATTAACAGTCTTTTTCTCATTAGCAATGTGTATTAAGTACACAGTGAGTTAAAAAGAAGAGTAAAGTTTGGCTGATTTCATAGACATTGTCTACTTCACTGTCTACCACACTAAAAAGAGATGATCTGATAAATTTTATGACCGGATGGGAAGGTATTCCATGTAATTTTATCTACTTGTGGAATAATTTGTTTAGTTAGAGAAGTTGTCGTAGATAATTAAGGTTTTAGCCATACTTCTAAAAGTAGCTTTCATTTAAGTCACTGAGTGAATTAGTTATGTACATTTAAGAAATTATATTTCTTATTGTTTTATTTCTATATTAACAATCCTATTAGATAGTTGAATTTCTGTATTTCTTATAGAATAATTTTGCCAAAAAACAAAATTTTTAATTTGGCTTTATTAAAAAGTGATATCTGTCTGGACTCCAATCTGAGGAAGTGCTATAAAACTAGGAAATGTTGTTTAAAAACACTTAAATAGAAACTGTTAGTTCTATAAAGCAAAAACTCAATTACCAAGCAAGCATGATCATCATCTAGGGCAGGACTTCCTGAACATATTAGGAAAAGCCAATCTAGAAACTACATCACTAAGTACATGATGGCCACATTTGAAAGATGTAGTCCTCAGGAGAACCACTCTATTGCGCTCAGTTCAATGGCTACTAATTGAAAATGGCACTGTTTACACTTGCTTCAAGCTTGCTGCAGGCTGCTGCCTGATTGTCCACCCATTGACTAGCAACTTATTCTGTTTCCCAAAGGCATAGCACATGGTAGGTGTTCAATACATTTCTCAATGCATAAGCATAACTTTATATAGTCAGTATCGGTGAAAAAATGGTCTATTTTCCTGGAAAATAGAATATCCCAGTTGGAAAAACTAATAAAGTGTCAGTAAGAATAAAAGCTAAATGAAAAGTTATATCCAGGAGAGTTTCTGAAAAGACAAATTAAAATTGCACAGATTCATTTTCCTTATACTTATGAATATAATGCTGCATGAAAATGTGCCTTTTTGTGCATATTCATAAATAGGCTTTAATTTCATATAGTCCAGCAGGCTAGAGTACATAGCATTTGTAACACCAAACGCAAATTTAATCAGCGGTATGTGTATATATTTTCTAAACAGCTAGTACCAGAAATCTTTTCAAAAGAGAACTGCTCTTTAAGGAAATATTTTGATAAATTATGAAGAGCAAGAGATGAGATTTGGAAATTATATCTCAAAAAAAAAAAAAAAGAGCTAAATTACTTCTCATGAAATAAGAATAAACCAGTTTATTTATCTTGCTTGATTTTGTTTCCTTTGAGTGAAAAAATGGACTGAGAAATGAAAAATAAAAGATAAGGGAAAAACAGAACATTAAGAGAGTAGAAAGTTAGGTAATAGGCCAATAGGAATCCCCTGGGTAACCAAAAACATATGGGAACAAGAATGTATGGCATATGATTTTCCCATGGTAGGTATTTAATTTTTGATGTGTTTCTTCTTCTCATAACCTGCAGATTAAAATTTCCTACATGCCCCAGACTGGTATTTTTGGTTGGATTAAAGGAAGGAGTCAAGGAAAAATTCTAAATCCTGTGTTTGGCTTGATGCTAGGCCAAAAGTAACCCTAATAATATGTCTTTTTCCCACACACAAAAATATGTGCAGAAATCTAGATTGAGACTTGTCCCTATACATGGCAAAGAATTAAGGTTCATTTTATTTTTTTCTGAATCTGAAGAAAATGGTAGGCTAGAACACATAACTTTTTTTAGCCACCTGTCCTGGCTTAAAAGTATCATAAACAACAAAATAAAGCATAAAACATAGATCATTATTCAATTATATAATAACATCATTAAGTAAATAATCTTAAGCTATAATAATCTTAAGTTAAATTATAATGTCCAATTCATGGCTTGAGTGAAGAATTTATTTACAGGATTTGTAATCCTATAATCCTAAACACAAAAGAATCTAAAGTAAATTATTATAACTTCCCTCTCAGAGTTTATACATTTGACCAACACTTCTAAAGTTCCTAAACATTTAGTAATGGCTGAAATCTGTGTCACTGGCAATCACTGTTTCGATATACAGTTGATTGAGCTGACTGACTAAATGACTAAATGAATAAAGGAATTAATGAGTGAAGACCAATTAAAGATATTCATGATTATTACCTATACAGAAACTTCTGCCAGCTCCTTAGCTAATTTTCTGCATAAATGTGAATGCTTTCAATATTTTCTAACAAAGAAGGTATCAGAAATAATTTAGACCATATCTGCCTCCGTCTTGAGATTGACATTAGTAACTGAAAACTGGTGCTGTTTCAAAGTTTTTAAATGTGGGGGTTGATTAATTCTGTCTGAGACTTTCTCAATGTCATTCTTCCCAACAATATTCTGTTTCTGTCTCTAAATACAATAAAAGTCTATCAGCATCATTAATCTTCTAAGACCAGCATCAGAAAAAGTCAAAGCTTCCAGATCTTTGGGTGTTAGATGTGTACAGGAACTTCTGATACTTTGACTTGAGCTTCAGTTGAAATGGTCTATCCACTAGGCCTACATCCATCCCATTCTGTCACAAGCTACACTTTGAAGTTATCCCAATAGACTCTCTCTCTCTCTCATTCCACATTTTCCTTCCTGCATTATCCTGTGCTTCTCATATTTCCATTCATCTTCTCACTGTTTTCCCCTTCTCCCTGACTTTGCCATCCTTCTTCTTAGCATCCTCATTAGAAAGTCAGGAAACTCCTGACAGCTACAGTCTCTCCCCAGAGCACTGCCCAATATCCTAGTAATATCAGTCTATATAGAGCAATGGAACTTAGAAGGAAAAAGAATGGCAATCCTTACAATTACACATCTTCTCCCATGCATAAAAAACCCTTACTCTTTGAAGTATATATCATGTAAACATGCTCTCACAATGGGCTGCCTACCTAGCCACTTTGTCTGCTGATTTATCTGTCATTGCCTCATCAAGGACTATGGCATTTGGCTTATTCTTTTTTCCAAGTTCTATTATCATCTTGAACAACTTCAAGGTCAGTGTATGGAAGCCTTGGCTCTGCAGTTCTTTTACTCTGTGTTAAGTAACCCATACTAATAGACATGTAACAGACCTTATGATCATTTACCTTCCCATCTTCTTCCAGATAATGACTCAATTCTCTCCTTCCTTACCCTAGTCACTGAAAAGAGTGACCTTTTTTCCCTTATTTAATCTCTCTATATAGTTTTCCCTGAATCCCCTGTTTATTCTTTCTCATTCTATTTTATGTTCCTTATTACCTCCAATCAAACCTGTTGATATTACCCAGGGTCGGGTTGTAGCCTCTTCCCCTTTTTCTTCTCAGGACATAAATCACCCAGCTGATTTCACCATCAGTAAGATGTCCATAAACATCTATTTATTAGCTCAGAAATCCTTATCTTTCATTCCAGCCTCACTTATCCAATTTTCTAGTGGTTAGCTCTTTTTACTTAATTGCAACTTGTCAGACTTTCACTCTACATTCCTACCTCCTTTTATATCCCCTGTCTCAGTGAGTGGCACTAACATTTATCTCATCTCCCAAATTAAAAAAGTGGGAATGACTCCAGAATGCTTTTCTTCATCATTATCACATATAATTAATTGACATCTTAACTTTCTTGCATACTCTATATATCTCCTTACTCTGTCCCATGCTCTTCATCCATACAATGGCTGACTTAATCAAAGACTCGATCTCTCACTGTTACTATTCCAGTTGTATCCTATTAGGTTTCCTTGCTTTCTTTCTCACTTATATCTTCCTTAGTCCACTTTCTATGTGGCTGCCAGAGAGAATTTTCCAAAACATAAATGTGATCCTATCACCTTCCTGATTAAATAACTCAGTGTCCTTTCTGTGAGGCCTATAAATAGGTATTTTCTCTCATCTACACTTTATTCCATTAACACCAAATTACTGTAACAGCTTGTTTTCAGAATACTTTATGTTCTTTCCCTTTTAATTTTTGCCAATTATTACTTCTATCTGAAATGTGTTTCAGAAAGGATTCCTAACCAACAGAACCACTTTCATCCAGTTAAGCAAAAAGTGAATTTATTAATAAATACTAGAGAATTCACAGAACTTCTGGGAAACACAGAGAGTCAGACCTGAAGGAAAATCAGCCAGGAATAATGCATAAATTATATCTCTGATCTACCCCTCACCACCAGTGGACACATATATCAGAACAAGGACACTGGACAAGGGACACTGTTGTTAGGACTTCTGTTTCAACTGCCTCTGAAGACGAGGTGCCTCCCAGTATATTCTGTTACCTTCTCAGGAAATAGGCTCCAAGTATTACCTCTTTCCAATTAAAATTTCAGGCATGAATAGCTAACTAGTAGATTTATGTGACAACTTGGTTCTCTTCTTCCTTTTGCACCCTAGGGAGACAGGGAAACCAAACACTGGCTTCCACTTTAGGGAAACATATTATGGAAAATAAGTGTAGGAATATATTCAAAAGAAGCTGAGTGGGCACAAAGTATGTCATATATCATCTGTCCCTTTGTGCCTAATTCCTACTCATCCAACAAGGATGATAGTTGGATTGTAGAAATCATATCTTTGGGTATACATTCCTGATTATCTCAGTTTGGCGATCCCTCTTTTTATTTACCTATGTCCTTTGAGGCCTGGCATGCTGCGATTCATGGGTTCGTAAAGAGTCGGACATGACTGAGCAACTGAGCTGAACTGAATTTACCTCTATAATAGGATTTATGCCACTGTTGTTGTTCAGTCACCAGGTTGTGTCTGACTCTTCAAGATTCCATGGCCTGAAGTATGCCAGACTTCCCTAACCCTCACCATATTCCAGAGTTTTCCCAAGTTCATGTCCATTGAATTGGCAATGCTACATACCCAAACTTATGTCCATCAAGTCAGTGATGCCACCCAGCCATCTCATCCTCTGTCACCCCCTTTTCCTCCTGCCCTCAGTCTTTCCCAGCATCAGGGTCTTTTCCAGTGAGCCAGCTGTTCACATCAGTTCACCAAAGTATAAAATAGCCACTGTTACATGGTTATTTTTATAAACTTCTTCACTTTACCTTTCTACACTCTTTGGTTCAAAAGGCAACAAGTATTAAATCAGCCTTAGACTCAGACAGAACTAAGTGTACAACCTTGTTTAGGCATTTGCTTCTCTAACCTCTGGGTGGGGGGACAAGAATACCTAACATTTGATGCTGCTGTGAAGTTGAGAATGTCAATTACAAATTGGCACATGCCATGGGTGCTTGCCATCTGCCTCGACAAGAATTAGATCATGTGCTGCTGCAGTTGCTGACCTTCCACACCCCCTGGAGGAGTTCAAGGTAGAGAGCAGAAATGAGGTGCTCTCTGCTCAGGGGATAACTCATAGTACAGGACTTCAGATACCTAGATATTCTCAGGAGCTGATTTCATGAGCCCAATTCTTATATCTCCTCATATCTGGAAAAGTATAAATCTTTTTGAAAAACATGTAGTTGGTTGCATATATTTCTCCCTTTATCAAAATCACACACATACTGACTTTTCCCCTGCCTCTTTAAAACAGTTTCTCAGAACTATCCTAGGTTCTATCTCCTGAGCTGTAGTCCTCATATTTCCCCAAATAAAACAACTCATAGCTCTCATATTTTGCTTTTTTTTTGTCAATAAGAATAAATGTTTACAAATTGCTTTTACATATCCAGTAACAAGAGCTCAATAGAATAGATCACATCCTGGGCCATAAATCTAGCCTTGGTAAATTCAAAAAAACTGAAATCACTCCAAGCATCTTTTCTGACCACAATGCAGTAAGATTAGATCTCAATTACAGGAGAAAAACTATTAAAAAAAAATCCAACATATGGAGGCTGAACAACACGCTGCTGAATAACCAACAAATCACAGAAGAAATCAAAATAGAAATCAAAATATGCATAGAAATGAATGAAAATGAAAACACAACAACCCAAAACCTGTGGGACACTGTAAAAACAGTGCTAAGGGGAAAGTTCATAGCAATACAGGCATACTTCAAGAAATAAGAAAAAAGTCAAATAAATAACCTAGCTCTACTCCTAAAGCAACTAGAAAAGGAAGAAATGGATAACCCCAGGGTTAGTAGAAGGAAGAAATCTTAAAAATTAAGGCAGAAATAAATGCAAAAGAAACAAAAGAGACCATAGCAAAAATCAACAAACCAAAAGCTGGTTCTTTGAAAGAATAAATAACATTGAGAAACCATTAGCCAGACTCATCAAGAAACAAAGAGAGAAAAATCAAATCAATAAAATTAGAAATGAAAATGGAGAGATCACAACAGACAACACAGAAATACACAGGATCATAAGAGACTATCAGCAATTATATGCTAATAAAATGGACAATGTGGATGAAATGGACAAATTCTTAGAAAAATACGACTTTCCAAAATTGAACCAGGAAGAAATAGAAAATCTTAACAGACCCATCACAAGCATAGAAATTGAAACTGTAATCAGAAATCTTCCAGCAAACAAAAGCCCAGGTCCAGACAGCTTCACAGCTGAATTCTACCAAAATTTAGAGAAGAGCTAACACCTATCCTACTGAAACTCTTCCAAAAACTTGTAGAGGAAAGTAAACTTCCAAACTCCTATGAGGCCACCATCATCCTAATACAAAACCTGACAAAGATGCCACAAAAAGAGAAAACAACAAGCCAATATCACTGATGAACATAGATTCAAAAATCCTTAACAAAATTCTAACAATCAGAATCTAAAAACACATTAGAAACATCATATACCATGACCGAGTAGGCTTTATCCCAGGGATGCAAGGATTCCTCAATATCCAAAAATCAATCAATGTAATACACCACATTAACAAATTGAAAAAAAAATGTGATTATACCAATGGTAATTTTCACAGAGCTAGAACAAATAATTTCATAATTTGTATGGAAATACAAAAACCTCAAATAGCCAAAATAATCTTGAGAAAGAAGAATGGAAATGAAGGTATCAACCTGCTTGAATTCAGGCTCTACTACAAAGCCACAGTCATCAAGACGGTATGGTACTGGAACAAAGACAGAAATATAAATCAATGGAACAATATAGAAAGCCTAGAGATAAATCCACACACCTTATCTTTGACAAAGGAGGCAAGAATATACAATGGATTAAAGACAATCTGTTTAACAAGTGGTGCTGGGAAAACTGGTCAACCACTTGTAAAAGAATGAAACTAGAACACTTTCTAACACCATACACAAAAATAAACTCAAAATGGATTAAAGATCTAAACGTAAGACCAGAAACTATAAAACTCCTAGAGGAGAACATAGGCAAAACACTCTCCGACATACATCACAGCAGGATCCTCTATGACCCACCTCCCAGAATACTGGAAA
Organism: Nanger dama; assembly: GCA_917880005.1. NCBI lineage: Eukaryota > Metazoa > Chordata > Mammalia > Artiodactyla > Bovidae > Nanger > Nanger dama. The sequence continues at coordinate 1,695,515 of CAKJTW010000014.1, read as the reverse complement.
TAAAAGCAAAAATAAACAAAAGGAATCTAATTAAAATTAAAAGCTTCTGCACAACAAAGGAAACTATAAGCAAGGTGAAAAGACAGCCTTAGGAATGGGAGAAAACAATAGCAAATGAAGCAACTGACAAACAACTAATCTCAAAAATATACAAGCAACTCCTGCAGCTCAATTCCAGAAAAATAAACGACTCAATCAAAAAAATAGGCCAAAGAACTAAATAGACATTTCTCCAAAGAAGACATACAGATGGCTAACAAACACATGAAAAGATGCTCAACATCACTCATTATCAGAGAAATGCAAATCAAAGCCACAATGAGGTATCACTACACGCCAGTCATAATAGTTGCAATTCAAAAGTCTATAAGCAACGAATGCTGAAGAGGATGTCGAGAAAAGGGAACTCTTTTACACTGTTGGTGAGAATGCAGACTAGTACAGCCATTATGGAGAACAGTGTGGAGATTCCTTGCTGCTGCTGCTGCTGCTGCTAAGTCACTTCAGTCATGTCTGACTCTGTGCGACCCCATAGATGGTAGCCCACCAGGCTCCCCTGTCCTTGGGATTCTCCAGGCAAGAACACTGGAGTGGGTTGCCATTTCCTTCTCCAGTGCATGAAAGTGAGATGTGAAAGTGAAGTTGCTCAGTCATGTCCGACTCTTAGTGACTCCATGGACTGCAGCCCACCACGTTCCTCCGTCCATGGGATTTTCCAAGCAAGAATACTGGAATGGGGTGCCATTGCCTTCTCCGAGGGAGATTTCTTAAAAAACTGGAAATAGAACTGCCTTATGACCCAGTAATCCTACTGCTGGGCATACACTCAGAGGAAACCAGAATTGAAAGAGACACGTGTACCCCAATGTTCATTGCAGCACTGTTTCTAATAGCCAGGACATGGAAGCAACCTAGATGTCCATCAGCAGATTAATGGATAAGAAAGCTGTGGACATATACACAATGGAGCATTACTCAGCCATTAAAAGAATACATTTGAATCAGTTCTAATGAGGTGGATGAAACTGGAGCCTATTATACAGAGTGAAACAAGCCAGAAAGAAAAACACCAATACAGTATATTAATGCATATATATGGAATTTAGACAGATGCTAATGATAACCCTGTATGCCAGACAACAAAAGAGACACAGATGTATAGAACAGTCTTTCGGACTCTGTGGGAGAGGGAGAGGGTGGGATGATTTGGGAGAATGGCATTGAAACATGTATAATATCATATATGAAACGAATAGCCAGTCCAGGTTTGATGCATGATACTGGATGTTTGGGGCTGGTGCACTGGGATGACCCAGAGAAATGGTACGGGGAGGGAGGTGGGAAGGGGGTTCAGGATGGGGAACATGTGTATAGCTGTGGCAGATTCATGTTGATGTGTGGCAAAACCAATACAGTTTGTAAAGGAATTAACCTCCAATTAAAATAAATAATTTTTTTAAAAAAGCTCAATTTAAAAAAAAAAAAACTATTTTTATTTCACCTCTATAGCCTTGGCTTTCTGCTTTTGCCTAGGAAATATAAAGTTGCAAAAATATCACTTTCACCCTAGTAATAAGAAAAAGTCAAATAATTTTTTTAAAAATCACAACTTTTCTTGCACAAGTCTTCTCATGGCATCCAAGTAATCCGAATTTGGAAGAAGATCAAATCCCTTCAGAAAGAAATGGGATACAAAAAGTTTCACATTTGGTACAGTAAAGAGGAGGTGATACTGTTATTGCTAGCACAGGTCGATAAGAAGAATTTAGCTAAAATGACAAAAAAATTCATGAAGGCCAAGTGTTGACTAGTCAATTTGAAATAGCTAAGACCCTGGATCAAACGTACTTACAAGCTTCCTCCTGACCCTTCACTAAGTATTTAGAAGAAAGATAGAAAGATTAGGGGCAGGGTGAGAGGCTCATTTGATGGAGCTTGTGTACATGAGGTGAATACCATCTGCTGGGAGACATTCAGGATGTCCTGCCTGATTTCCCAGACCCTTTTGTTTTACAAATCAAAAGTCTCAAGTTACTGGAGGAGGAGCAACAAATCCTTTTTTTCCAAGACCCAAAGAATTATGGTTTCTGGAGAAATAATTGAACTAAATGAACAGCTGAAATAATGAAGCCCCTCTGCAAGAGGTATTGGTATCTGTATGGCCCCAAGATTCTATACCAACACTCTGCACACATCTACCTCTACTGGCAAAAGGCAAGAATTTCCCACCCAAAATAGGCTGCAATCTTACTTCTAAAACGGATGGGCAGGAATACTGAGAAAGTTTCCCTTTAAATGCCAAAATAAAAACTGCCTACCTGTGACTGGGAGAAATATCAATAACCTCAGATATGCAGATGGTACTACCCTTATGGTAGAAAGTGAAGAGGAGCTAAAAAGCCTCTTGATGAAAGTGAAAGAGGAGAGTGAAAAAGTTGGCTTAAAGCTCAACACTCAGAAAACGAAGATCATGGCATCCGGTCCCATCACTTCGTGGGAAATAGATGGAGAAACAGTGGAAACAGTGTCAGACTTTATTTTTGGGGCTCCAAAATCACTGCAGATGATGACTGCAACCATGAAATTAAAAGACGCTTACTCCTTGGAAGAAAAGTTATGACCAACCTAGAAAGCATATTCGAAAGCATATTCAAAATCAGAGACATTACTTTGCCGACTAAGGTCCGTCTAGCCAAGGGTATGGTTTTTCCTGTGGTCATGTATGGATGTGAGAGTTGGACTGTGAAGAAGGCTGAGCGCTGAAGAATTGATGCTTTTGAGCTGTGGTGTTGGAGAAGACTCTTGAGAGTCCCTTGGACTGCAAGGAGATCCAACCAGTCCATTCTGAAGGAGATCAACCCTGAGATTTCTTTGGAAGGACTGATGCTAAAGCTGAAACTCCAGTACTTTGGCCACCTCATGCGAAGTGTTGACTCACTGGAAAAGACTCTGATGCTGGGAGGAATCAGGGGCAGGAGGAGAAGGGAATGACCGAAGATGAGATGGCTGGATGGCATCACTGACTCGATGGACGTGAGTCTGAGTGAACTCCGAGAGATGGTAATGAACAGGGAGGCCTGGCGTGCTGCAATTCATGGGGTCACAAAGAGTCGGACACGACTGAGCGACTAAACTGAACTAAACTGAACCTGTGACTGATAATGTATGGTCATGTATGGATGTGAGAATTGGACTGTAAAGAAAGCTGAGTGCAGAAGAGTTGATGCTTTCGAACTGTGGTGTTGGAGAAGACTCTTGAGAGCCCCTTGGACTGTAAGGAGATCCAACCAGTCTGGATGGACTGGGTGTTCATTTGAAGGACTGATGTTGAAGCTGAAACTCCAATCCTTTGGCCACCTGATGCAAAGAGCTGACTCACTTGAAAAGACCCTGATGCTAGAAAAGATTGAAGGCAGGAAGAGAAGAGGACGACAGAGGATGAGATGGCTGGATGGCATCACCGACACAACGGACATGGGTTTGGTGGACTCAGGGAACCACTCAGGTGGTTCATTGGGTCGCAGAGTCAGACATGACTGAGCGACTGAACTGAACCTATGACTGATGTTCAGTTCAGTTCAGTCACTCAGTTGTGTTGGATTCTTTGCGACCCCATGAAGTGCAGCACACCAGGCCTCCCTGTCCATTACCAACTCCCGGAGTTCACTCAGACTCACGTCCATCGAGTCAGTGATGCCATCCAGCCATCTCATCCTCGGTTGGTCACTTCTCCTCCTGCCCCCAAGCCCTCTCAGCATCAGAGTCTTTTCCAGTGAGTCAACTCTTCTCATGAGGTGGCCAAAGTACTGGAGTTTCAGCTTCAGCATCATTCCTTCCAAAAATCCCAGGGTTGATCTTCTTCAGAATGGACTGATGCTAGACAAGCATAAAAGAAAATCCTAGTTTGCCCCACAACAAGACTAGTACTGATTAACGAGCTACATCTGTCTGCTACTGAGAGGGAAAAAAAGACTGTGGAAAGAGACTTCTGCTTTGGCACAGGTGAGAAGGAATCACTGAAAGCTTATGTAAGGAACAGGAATATAGACAAAAACCCTCTTGTATCTCAGTCTACACATTATGCAGAGGGTAACAACAACCCTGGTGGCTCAGACAGTAAAGAATCCACCTGTAATTCAGGTGACCTGAGTTTGATCCCTGGGTCAGAAAGATCCCCAAGAGAAGGAAATGGCTGCCCCTCCAGTATCTTGTCTGGAGAATTCCAAGGACAGAGGAACCTGGTGAGCTACAGTCCATGGGGTTGCAAAGATTTGGACATGACTGAGCAACTAACATTTTTCACTTTCAGTTTTCTTCAACAGCAGCCCACCTCTAGATGACTTTGAAACCTATAGAATACTGAAAGTTTCACTAATAACGGCAAAGCAGCACAACTCTTAACTAGATTTACTCAACACTCTAAAAGTGAAGTCCTGACCAAAAAATAGAAGTTCCATTTACACATGTAAATACCTTTCATTTCAGTTTCTACTGTTCTTCTGCCTGTAATGTTCAATAGTTAATAATTTTTTTAAAAGGCACACACACAGAGAGAAAGAAGGAAATAACCCATAATCAAGAAATAAATCAACAGACAGAAATGTACACAGATGTTGGAACTATAATACAGGATCTTTAAACAAATTGGAAAAGACCTAATAATGAGAAAGATCACACTTCCCTGGTGGCTCAGAGGTTAAAGTGTCTGCCTCCAATGTGGGAGACCCGGGTTTGATCCCTGGGTCAGGAAGATCCCCTGGAGAAAGAAATGGCAATCCACTCCAGTATTCCTGCCTGGAGAATCCCATGGACAGAGAAGCCTAGTAGGTTATAGTCCATGAGGTCGCAAAGAGTCGGACACGACTGAGTCACTTCACCCACCCTTGTTGAATCACGATGCCAGGATTCTTGGACCTGAAGAAGAATTCAATCCTGGGCCAGAGACAAGGCTTGATCACTCAGAGCTTTTGTGTAATAAAGTTTTATTAAAGTGTTAAGAAGATAGAGAAAGCTTCTGACATAGGCATCAGAAGAGGGCAGAAAGAGTACCCCCTGCTAGTCTTCAGCTGGATGTTATATAGTCACTAGCAGTCTGTTAATGAAAGAAAGGAATGTCTTAAAACTCAGAATGGCGCCAGGCCCTCACCCATAAGATGTATTTTGGGATAATCTTGGCACAAATGTTTCATCCTGGGCTATAAAATGATTAACTTGAATCTTGAATAAGGGCAGATCACCACACAAACAGTTTCATTTACATAGATTAGAGGAACAATATCTGAGTATAACATACTGGTTTGTCAAGTAGGTTCTGAGCCAAAAGGCAGAACCGACTGGAAAACAGAGTTTTGGGTAATGTATAGTACATTCGCATAGCTTAAGATAAACACTTCCATAAGAAAAAGGCATTGGTTAACTTCAGGTGAAACCAGGTGTCATTATGGCAACACAGAATTTTAAGAGAAACCTCCTTTTAAGTTTGTATAGAGAAGAAAAAAAATCACTAGATTGTTTCCTCCTGCCACTTAAGAGAGATAAAAATGTCTGACACTTGTAGGCTATTTCCTCCATTTGGAGACCCCTGGTCTTCCTACCTGTTACCCTCTCAAGATGAGAGCTGGAGGAGAAGGAGGCACAAAGGTTGAGATGGTTGCACGGCATCATTGACTCAATGGACTTGGTTTGAGCAAACTCCAAGAGATAGTGAAGGACAAGGAAGCCTGATATGCTGCAATGCACGGGGTCACAAAGAGTCAGAAATGACTGAGTGACTGAACAACATCAACTAGCAGATGCATTAGGCCTGATTCTAAGATGGCCCCCAATGATGCAAGCTCTTATATAATCTCCTCTTCTTAAGTGTGGGCAACACTGGTAGATTTGAGAGCCTGACACACCCTTGCTATGATACATTACATGGAAAATGGGTTTTTCCAGATGCTATTAAAGTCTCAAACCAGCTGATTTCATCAAAAGGGAGATTATTCTGGGTGGGCTTAACCTAATAAACTGAGTTCTTAGAAGGAAGTCCAGAGGTTAAAAAAAAAAAAAAATAAGAGAGATGCAGTGCTGCTGGCATGAAAGAATATCATCTTGTGAATAGTCAAGGAAGTGAAGGGGTTAAAACCCATTAAAATGTTCATGATGATAATGCTACAAAAGAAGGGAGGGGGAATTGAAGGTATATAATGTGAAGTTTCTTACACTATACATAAAATATTGAATTATTTGACTGTCAATTTGATGAAATATTGTTCAGTTCCATTGCTCAGTCGTGTCCGACTCTTTGGGACCACATGAATTGCGGCACACCAGGACTCCATGTCCATCACCAACTCTCGGAATCCACCTAAACCCGTGTCCATTGTGTCAGTGATGCCATCAAACCATCTCATCCTCTGTCGTCCCCTTCTCCTCCTGCCCTCAATCTTTCCCAGCATCAGGGTCTTTCCCAATGAGTCAGCTCTTCACATCAGGTGGCTGAAGGAGCAGAGTTTCAGCTTCAACATCAGTCCTTCCAATGAACACCCAGGACTGATCTCATTTAGGATGGACTGGTTGGATCTCCTTGCAGTCCAAGGGACTCTCAAGAGTCTTCTCCAACACCACAGTTCAAAAGCATCAATTCTTTGGTGCTCAGCTTTCTTTATAGTCCAACTCTCACACCCATACATAACCACTGGAAAAACTATAGCCTTGACTAGATGGACCTTTGTTGGCAAAGTAATGTCTCTGCTTTTGAATATGCTATCTAGGTTGATCATAACTTTCCTTCCAAGGAGTAAGCGTCTTTTAATTTCATGGCTGCAATCACCATCTGCAGTGGTTTTGGAGCCCAGAAAAATAAAGTCTGACACTGTTTCCCCATCTATTTCCCATGAAGTGATGGGACCAAATGTCATAATCTTAGTTTCCTGAATTTTGAGCTTTAAGTCAACCTTTTCACTCTCCTCTTTCACTTTCATCAAGAGGCTCTTTAGTTCTTCTTCACTTTCTGCCATAAGGGTGGTGTCATCTGCATATCTGAGGCTATTGATATTTCTCCTGGCAATCTTGATTCCAGCTTGTGCTTCTTCCAGCCCAGCGTTTCTCATTATGTACTCTGCATATGTTAAATAAGCAGGGTGACAATATACAGCCTTGACATACTTCTTTCCCTATTTGGAACCAGTCTGTTGTTCTATGTCCAGTTCTAACTGTTGCTTCCTGACCTGCACACAGGTTTCTTAAGAGGCAGGTCAGGTGGTCTGGTATTCCCATCTCTTTCAGAATTTGCCATAGTTTATTGTGATCCACACAGTAAAGGCTTTGGCATAATCAATAAAGCAGAAATAATTTTTTTTCTGGAACTCTCTTGCTTTTTTGATGATCCAGCAGATGTTGGATCCCTCATGAGGGCAATGCCGGCACACCGGCTGTGATGACGCACAAGCGAGGCTGAGAGGAGCTACCCCATGTCCCAGGCAAGGAGCAGCAGCTGTGCTTTGCTGGAACAGCTGTGAAGAGATAGCCCACATCCAAGGTAAGAGAAACCCAAGTAAGACGAAAGGCTCTGAGAGAGGGCATCAGAGGGCAGACAGACTGAAACCACAATCACAGACAACTAGCCAATCTGATCACACGGACCACAACATTGTCTAACTCAGTGAAACTAAGACATGCCGTGTGGGGCCACACAAGACAGATGGGTAATGGTGGAGAGGTCTGATAGATGTGGTTCACTGGAGAAGGGACTGGAAAACCACTTCAGTATTCTTGCCTCGAGAACCCCATGAACAGTATGAAAAGGCAAAAACATGGAACACTAAAAGAACTCCCCACATCAGAAGGTGCCTAGTATGCTACTGGAGATCAGTGGAGAAATAACTCCAGAAACAATGAAAGGATGGAGCCAAAGCAAAAGTGACACACAGTTGTGAATAAGACTGGTGATAGAAGCAAGGTTTGATGCTATAAAGAGCATATTGCATAGGAACCTGGAGTGTTAGGTCCATGAATTAAGGCAAACTGGAAGTAGTCAAAGAGGAGATGGTAAGAGTGAACATTGAAACTGTAGGAATTAGTGAACTAAGATGGACTGGAATGGGTGAATTTAACTCAGATGATCATTATATCTACTACTGTGGGCAGGAATTCCTTAGAAGAAATGAAGTAGCCATTATGGTCAACAAAAGAGTCTGAAATGCAGTACTTGAATGCAATCTCAAAAATGACAGGATGATCTCTGTTCATTTCCAAGGCAAACCATTCAGTGTCATGGTTATCCACGTCTATGCCCCAACCAATATCGCTGAAGAAGCTGAAGTTGAATGGTTCTATGAAGACCTACAAGACCTTCTAGAACTAACACCCAAAAGAAATTTCCTTTTCATTATAGGGGACTGGAATGCAAAAGCAGGAAGTCAAGAAACACCTGGAGTAACAGGCAAATTTGGCCTTGAAGTACAGAATGAAGCAGGGCAACAGCTAACAGATTTTTGCCAAGAGAACTCACTGGTCAGAGCAAACACCCTTTTTCAACAACACAAGAGAAGACTCTGCACATAGACATCACCAGATGGTCAACACTGAAATCAGATTGATTATATCCTTTGCAGCCAAAGATGGAGAAGCTCTATACAATCAACAAAAACAAGACCGGGAGCTGAGTATGGGTCAGATCATGAGCTCCTTATTACCAAATTCAGATTTTAATTGAAGAAAGTGGGTAAAACCACTAGACCATTCAGGTATGACCTAAATCAAATCCTTATGATTATACAGTGGAAGTAAGAAATAGATTTAAGGAACTAGATCTGATAGAGTGCCTGATGAGTGCCTGATGAACTATGGACAGAGGTTTGTGACTGTACAGGAGATAGGGAGCAAGACCATCCCCCAAGAAAAAGAAATGCAAAAAGCAAAATGGCTGTCTGAGGAGGCCTTACAAATAGCTTTGGAAAATTGAAAATATATATTGCAAATCTTAGGTGAAACACTATAAGAAAATTTATTTTAAAATACACAATTAATAAGCCATTACTCGAGTGGAAATAGAATTATAAAATATAACATAACATAAAGCAGAAAAAGAAAATAAAAAGTAACAAATAATCAGTACACAGAAAACAAGTAGCAAGATGATAAATTTAAATATGATCATGTTAATAAATATAGCCAATGTGAATAGTCTAAATGCATCCACTAAAGGAAGAAAGATGAGCATGATGTTAGTTGTGGGCTTGTCATATGTGACCTTTATTATGGTAAGTTTTTTGTTTGTGCAGGCATGCTTAGTCATGTCTGACTCTTTGTGACCCCATGGATGGTAGCAAGTCAGAGTCCTCTGTGTGGAATTTTCCAGGGAAGAATACTGGTGTGAATTGCCATTTCCTACTCCAGGGAACCTTCCTGACCCAGTGATCAAACCTGCATTTCCTGCATTGGTGGATTCTTTACCACTGCACCACCTGAAAGGCCCATTATGTTGGAGGCAAGTTCCACCTATGCCCAATTTCTGGAGAGTTTGTTATCTTAAATGGATGTTGAATTTTGTCAAAAGCTTTTCCTGAATCTCTTGAGATGATCATATGTTTTATTATTCAACTTGCTAATGTGGCATGTCACAGTGACTTGTGGACATAAAATCATCAGCTGAGTTCAGCTGAGTTCAGTTCTGTTGTTCAATCATGTCTGACTCTGTGACCCCATGGATTGCAGCACGCCAAGCTTCCCTGTCCATCACCAACTCCCAGAGCTTGCACAAACTTACATCCATCTAGTCAGTGATGCCATACAATCATCTTATCTTCTGGCACCCCCTTCTCCACCTGCTTTCAATCTTTCCCAGCATCAAGGTCTTTTCCAATGAGTCAGTTCTTCACATCAGATGGCCAAAGCATTGGAGTTTTAGCTTCAGTATCAGTTCTTCCAATGCTAATATTTTGTTGAGGATTTTTGCACCCATGTTCATCAATGAATTGACCTGCAATTTTCTTTTATGTATGATAGTGATAACTTTTTTGGTTTTGATATCAAGGTAATAATGGCCTAACAGAATGCATTGGGAAGTATTTTGAAGGGGACAGTTTGAAAAGAATTTGTGTTAACACTGCTCTAAATGTTAAGTGTAAAATTCACCTGTGAATCCATCTGGCCCTGGACTTGTGTTTGTTGGGCGTTTAAATTTATTTCTTTATTCATACTGATTGAATTTCACACTGGTAATTGTTCTGCTCATATTTTCTATTTCTTCCTCATTTAGTCTTTGGAGCTTGTAGATTTCTGTGAATTTTTCCACTAAGGTTATTCATCTTATATATATATATATGTAATTTTTCATTGTACTCTCTTATGATCCTTTGTATTTCTTTGGTGTCTATTGTTACTACTCCTTTCTCATTTCTAATTTGATTGATGTTGGCCTTCTCTTTTTCTTGATGAGTCCACCTTAAGGTTTTTCAGTTTTACTTGTCTGTAAAACTTGAAAGAACCAGCTCTTAGTTTCATTGATCTTTTCTTTTCTTTTTTTTCTGTCTCTATTTAATTTACTTCTGCTCTGATCTTTATGATTCCTTTTCTTTTACCAACATTGGGTCTTATTTATTCTTCTTTTCTAGCTTCTTTAGCTGTCAGGTTAAGTTGTTTATTTAAATTTTTTATTTCCTGAGATAAGCTTGTATCACTTTAAAACTTCCCTCTTACAATTGCTTTTGCAGAATCCCATAGATTTTGGATCATGTTTTTGTTTTCATTTGTATGTAGATTTTTTTCTTTCCTCTTTTATTTCTTGAGTGATCCTTCAATATTTTACATAGCCTACATATGCTTGTGGGCTTTTTGCAAGTTTTTCCTGTAGTTGATTTCTAGTCTGATATCATTTCAATTTTCTTAAAATTACCAAGGCTTGTTTTTTGATTTAGCATGGAGAATGTTCCGTGTGCTCTTGAAAAGAATATGCATTCTGCTGCCTTTGGATAGAATGTTCTACATGTATTTATTAAGTTGTTTAAAGTCGTGTCATTTAAAGCCAATGTTACTTTATTGATTTGCTCTCTGAATGATTTGTCCATTGCCATAAGTGGTGTGTTAAAATCCCTTAATATCGTTGCTTTACTGTCAATTTCTTCCTTTTTGTCCATTAATATTTGCTTTATGTATTGAGATCCTCATATATTGGGTATATGTATATTTACAATTGCTATATCTTCACCTTGGATTGATCCCTTAATCATTATGTAATGTTCTTCTTTGTTCCTATAACAATCTTAATTTTTAAAGATAATATTGTCTGAGATAAGTATTGCTACTCCAGGTTTCTTTTGATTTCCATTTGCATGGAATACCTTTTTCCTTTTTATGATTGGAGTATGGCTGCTTTGGATGAAGTTGGGTGAAGCACAAGCTGGAATCAAAATTGCTGGGAGAAAATCAATAACCTCAGATATGCAGATGACACCACCCTTATGGCAGAAAGTGAAGAACTAAAGAGCCTTTTGATAAAAGTGAAAGAGAAGAGTGAAAAAGTTGGCTTAAAGCTCAACATTCAGAAAACAAAGATCATTCCATCCAGTCCCATCACTTCATGGCAAATAGACTGAGAAACAGTGGAAACAGCCGCAGACTTTATTTTTTGGAGCTCCAAAATTACTGCAGATGGTGACTGCAGCCATGAAATTAACAGATGCTTACTCCTTGGAAGAAAATTTATGATCAACCTTGGACAGCATATTAAAAAGCAGAGACATTACTTTGCCAACAAAGGTCTGTCTAGTCAAGGCTATGGTCATCCAGTAGTCATGTATGGATGTTGACAGTTGAAATACAAAGAAAGCTGAGCACCGAAGAACTGATTCTTTTGAACTGTGGTGTCAGAGAAGACTCTTGAGAGTCCGTTGGACAGCAAGGAGATTCAACCAGTCCATCCTAAAGGAAATCGGTTCTGAATATTCATTGGAAGGACTGATGCTGAAGCTGAAACTCCAATCCTTTGGCCACCTGACACAAAGCACTGACACATTTGAAAAGACCCTGATGTTCAGAAAGATTGAAGGCAGGAAGAGAAGGGGATGACAGAGGATGAGACTGTTGGATGCCATCACCGACTTAATGGGCATGAGTTTGAGTAAACTCCGGGAGTTGGTGATGAACAGGGAAGCCTGGCATGCTGCAGTCCTTGGGGTAACAAAGAGTTGGACACAACTGAGCAAACTGAACTAAACTGATCTGAACTGATAGTTGCTTTAAACTGCTGTGTCTGTTTCTGGTGTGCAGGAAAGTGAAACACCCCTACATATCAGCTTGTCATTTTTGCATTCCCTTCCCATTTTGGTCACCACAGAGCACCGAGTAGAGTTCCCTGTACTATATAGCCCACCCCAATCTTCCAATTCATCCCATCATCCCCCTAACCCCTTGGTAATTATACATTTGTTCTTTATGTCTGCCTCTATTTCTCCTTTGCAAATAGGATCATCTATACCATTTTTCTAGATTTGACATATATGTGTTAATATATGATATTTTTTTTTCTCTTTCTGACTTACTTCACTCTGCAGGACAGTCCTAGGTCCATCTATGTCTCTGTAATTGAAACTATTCTGTTCCTTTTAATGGATGAGTAATATTCTATTGTATATACACCACATCTTTATCCATTCCTATGGTGATGGACATTTAGGTTTCTTCCATATGCTAGCTAAATGTAAATAGTGCTGAAATGAACATTTATATACATGTATCTTTTGAATTATGACTATCTCCAGGTATATGCCCAGTAACAGGATTCCTGAGTCTAGAGTGTTGTATTTTTAGGTTTTTAAAGATCCCCCATACTATTCTCCCACTGTTTTCCAATGTTTCCCCATCAGTTTGCCATGAAGCAATGGAACCAGATGCCATGATCTTACGTTTCTGAATGCTGAGTTTTAAGCCAACTTTTTCACTTTCCTCTTTCACTTTCATCAAGAGGGTCTTTAGTTCTTCCCTTTTCCGTCATAAGGCTAGTGTCATCTGCATATCTGAAGTTACTGGTATTTCTCTTGGCAGTCTTGATTTCAGCTTCTGCTTCACCCACCCTCACATTTCTCATGATGTACTCTGCATGTAACTTAATTAAGCAGGGTGACAATACACAACCTTGATGTAATCCTTTCCCAATTTGGAACCAGTCTGTTGTTCCATGTCCAGTTCTAACTGTTACTTCCTGACCTGCATACAGATTTCTCAGCAGACTGGTCAGGTGGTCTGGTATTCGCATCTCTTTAAGAATTTTCCACAGTTTATTGTGATCCACACAGTCAAAGACTTTGATGCAATCGATAAAGCAGAAGCAAATTATTTTCTTCCAGGAAAACTTCTTGCTTTTTCAATGATCCAATGGATATTGGCAATTTGATCTCTGGTTCCTCTGCTTTTTCTAAATCCAGCTTGAACATCTGGAAGTTCATGGTTCACATACTATTGAAGCCAGCTTGGAGGATTTTGAGCATTACTTTGATAGCCTGTGAGATAAGTGCCATTGTGTGGTAGTTTGAACATTCATCGTCATTGCTTTTCTTTGGGATTGGAATGAAAACTGAAACTTTTCCAGTCCTGTGGCCATGCTGATTTTCCAAATTTGCTGGCATATTGAGTGCAACACTTTCACAACATCATCTTTCAGGATTTGAAAGAGCTCCACTGGAATTCCATCACCTCCACTAGCTTTGTTTGCAGTGATGTTTCCAAAGACCCACTTGATTTCACATTCCGTGATGTCTGGCTCTAGGAGAGTGACCATACTATCGTGGTTATCTAGGTCATGAAGATCATTTTTGTATAATTCTTCTATGTATTCTTGCCACCTCTTCTTAACATTTTCTGCTTCTGTTAGGTCCATAACATTTCTGTCCTTTATTGTGCCCATCTTTGCATGAAATATTTCCTTGATATCTCTAATTTTCTTGAAGAGATCTCTAGTCTTTCCCATTCTGTTGTTTTCTTCTATTTCTTTGCATTGATCATTGATGAAGGCTTTCTTATTTCTCCTTGTTTTTCTTTGGAACTCTACATTCAAATGGGTATATCTTTCCTTTTCTCCTTTGCCTTTCACTTCTCTTCTTTTCACAGCCTCAGAAAACCATCTTGCCTCGTTACATCTCTTTTTCTTGGGGATGTCTTGATCTCCTGTACAATGTCATGAACCTTCGTCCATAGTTTTTCAGGCACTCTATCAAATCTAATCCCTTGAATATATTTCTCTTTCCACTGTACAATCATAAGGGATGTGATTTACGTCATATCTGAATGGTCTAGCGGTTTTCCCTACTTTCTTCAGTTTAAGTCTGAATTTTGCAATAAGGAGTTCATGATCTGAGCCACAGTCAGCTCCTGGTCTTGTTTCTGTTTGATTATATAGAGCTTCTCCATCTTTGGCTGTAAATAATATAATCAATCTGATTTTTGTATTGACCATCTGTAGATGACCATCTGTCCATGTGTAGAGTCTACTCTTGTGTTATTGGAAGAGGGTGTTTGCTCTGACCAATGCGTTCTCTTGGCAAAACTCTCTGTCTTTGCCCTGCTTCATTCTGTACTCCAAGGTCAAATTTGCCTGTTAACTCCAGGTAGCTCTTGATTTCCTATTTTTTCATTCCAGTCCCCTATAAATAAAAGGACATCTTTTTGGGAGTTAGTTCCAGGAGGTCTTGTAGGTCTTTCATAGCACTTTTCATCTTCAGCTTCTCCAGAATTACTGGTTGGGGCATGGACTTGAATTACTGTGATAATGAATGGTTTGCCTTGGAAATGAACAGAGATCATTCTGTCATTTTTGAGACTGCACCCAAGTACTACATTTTGTATACTGCATACTACTCTTTTTAATTATGAGGGCTACTCCATTTCTCCTAAGGGATTATTTTCCACAGTAGTAAATATAATGGTCATCTGAGTGAAATTCACCCATTCAAGTCCGTTTTAGTTTCCTGATTCATAATATGTTGACGTTCACTCTTGCTCTCGCCTGTTTGACCACTTCCAATTTGCTTTGATTCATGGACCTAACATTCTAGCTTTCTATGCAATATTGCTCTTTACAGCATTTCTTCCAAAGCCACATCAGTCACATCCACAACTGGCTGTTGTTTTTGCTTTGACTCTGTCTCTTCATTCTTTCTGTAGTTATTTCTCCACCTTTCTCCAAGGGCATATTAGGCACCTACCAACCTGGGGAGTTCATCTTTCAGTATCCTATCTTTTTGTCTTTCATACTGTTCAAGGTGTTTTCAAAGCAAGAATAATGAAGTGGTGTGCCATTCCCTTCTCCAGTGTACCACATTTTGCTAAAATCACTGCAGATGGTGACTGCAGCCATGAAATTAAAGATGCTTGCTCCTTGAAAAAAACTTATGACCAACCTAGACAGCATATTAAAAAGCAGAGACATTACTTTGCTGACAAAGGTCTGTCTTGTCAAAGCTATGGTTTTTCCAGTTAATCCTAAAGAAATTCAGTTCTGAATATTCATTGGAAAGACTGAGGCAGAAGCTGAAAGTCCAATACTTTGGCCACCTGATGGGAAGAACTGACTCATTTGAAAAAACCCTTATGCTGGGAAAGAATGAAGGTGGGAGGAGAAGCAAATGACAGAGGATGAGATAGTTGGATGGCATCACGAACTCGATGGACATGAGATTGAGTAAGCTCTGGGCGTTGGTGATGGACAGGGAAGCCTGATGTGCTGCAGTCCATGGGATCACAAAGAATTGGACACAACTACAGTGGAAGTGAGAAATAGATTTAAGGGCCTAGATCTGATAGATACAGTGCCTGATGAACTATGGAATGAGGTTGGTGACATTGTACAGGAGACAGGGATCAACACCATCCCCATGGAAAAGAAATGCAAAGAGCAAAATGGCTGTCTGGGGAGCCTTCCAAATAGCTGTGAAAAGAAGAGAGGCAAAAAGCAAAGGAGAAAAGGAAAGATATAAGCATCTGAATGCAGAGTTCCAGAGAAGAGCAAGAAGAGATAAGAAAACCTTCTTCAACAATCAGTGCAAAGAAATAGAGGAAAAGAACAGAATGGGAAAGACTAGAGATCTCTTAAAGGAAATTAGAGATATCAAGGGAACATTTCATGCAAAGATGGGCTCGATCAAGGACAGAACTGGTATGGACTTAACAGAAGCAGAAGGTATTAAGAAGAGGTGGCAAGAATACACAGAATAACTGTACAAAAAGATCTTCAAGACCCAGATAATCATGATGGTGTGATCACTAACCTAGACCCAGACATCTTGGAATGTGAAGTCAACTGGGCCTTAGAAAGCATCACTACGAAAAAAGCTAGTGGAGGTGATAAAATTCCAGTTGAGTTGTTCCAAATCCTGAAAGATGATGCTGTGAAAGTGCTGCACTCAATATGCCAGCAAATTTGGAAAACTCAGCAGTGGCCACAGGACTGGAAAAGGTCAGTTTTTATTCCAATTCCAAAGAAAGACAATGCCAAAGAATGCTCAAACTACCGCACAACTGCACTCATCTCACATGCTAGTACAGTAATGCTCAAACTTCTCCATGCCAGGCTTCAGCAATACGTGAACTGTGAACTTCCTGATGTTCAAGCTGGTTTTAGAAAAGGCAGAGGAACCAGAGATCAAATTGCCAACATTCGCTGGATCATGGAAAAAGCAAGAGAGTTCCAGAAAAACTTCTATTTCTGCTTTCTTGACTATGCCAAAGCCTTTGACTGTGTGGATCACAATAAACTGTGGAAGATTCTGAAAGAGATGGGAATACCAGACCACCTGACCTGCCTCTTGAGAAATCTGTACGCAGGTCAGGAAGCAACAGTTAGAACTGGACGTGGAACCACAGACTGATTCCAAATAGGAAAAGGAGTATGTCAAGGCTGTATATTGTCACCCTGCTTATTAAGCTTCTATGCAGAGTACATCATGAGAAATGCTGGACTGGAGGAAACACAAGCTGGAATCAAGATTGCTGGGAGAAATATCAATAACCTCAGATATGCAGATGACACCACCCTTATGGCAGAAAGTGAAGAGGAGCTAAAGGGCCTTTTGATGAAGGTGAAAGAGGAGAGTGAAAAAGTTGGCTTAAAGCTCAGCATTCAGAAAACGAAGATCATGGCATCTGGTCCCATCACTTCATGGGAAATAGATGGGGAAACAGTGGAAGGAGTGTCAGACTTTTGTTTTGGGGAGCTCCAAAACCACTGCAGATGGTTAGTGCAGCCATGAAATTAAAAGACGCTTACTTCTTGTAAGAAAAGCTATGACCAACCTAGAAAGCACATTCAAAAGCAGAGACATTACTTTGCCGACTAAGGTCCATCTAGTCAAGGCTATGGTTTTCCCTGTGGTCATGTATGGATGTGAGAGTTGGACTGTGAAGAAAGCTGAATGCTGAAGAATTGACGCTTTTGAATTGTGGTGTTGGAGAAGACTCTTGAGAGTCCCTTGGACTGCAAGGAGATCCAACCAGTCCATTCTGAAGAAGATCAACCCTGGGATTTCTTTGGAAGGAATGATGCTAAAGCTGAAACTCCAGTACTTTGGCCACCTCATACGAAGAGTTGACTCATTGGAAAAGACTCTGATGCTTGAAGGGGTTGGGGGCAGGAGGAGAAGAGAACAACCGAGGATGAGATGGCTGGATGGCATCACTGACTCAATGGACATGAGTCTGAATGAACTACGTGAGTGGTGATGGACAGGGAAGCCTGGCATGCTGCGATTCATGGGGTCGCAAAGAGACGGACATGACTGAGTGACTGGAACTGAATTGAACTGAACTGAATGATTCCATTGCCATTTACTTTATTGTTTTGTGTTTGGGTTTATACACCCTTTTTGTGTTTCCTGTCTAGAGAATATCCTTTAGCATTTGTTGGAGAGCTGGTTTGGTGATGCTGAATTTTCTCAGCTTTTGCTTGTCTATAAAGCTTTTGATTTCTCCTTCATATTTGAATGAGATCCTTGCTGGGTACAGTAATCTGGGCTGTAGTTTATTTTCTTTCATCACCTTAAATATGTCTTGCCATTCCCTCCTGGCCTGAAGAGTTTATATTGAAAGATCAACTGTTATCCTTATGGGAATCCCCTTGTGTATTTTTTTTTCCCTTGCTGCTTTTAATATTTGTTCTTTGTGTTTGATCTTTGTTAATTTGACTAATATGTGTCTTGGGGTGTTTCACCTTGGGTTTATCCTGTTTGGGACTCTCTCCATTTCTTGGACTTGGGTGATTATTTTATTCCCCAATTTAGGGACTTTTTCAATTATTATCTCCTCAAGTATTTTCTCATGGTCTTTCTTTTTGTTTCTTCTTCTGGGACTCCTATAATTCGATTGTTGGAGCATTTCATATTGTCCTGGAGGTCTCTGAGATTGTCCTCATTTCTTTTAATTCGTTTTTATTTTTTCCTCTCTGATTCATTTATTTCTACCATTCTACCTTCTATTTCACTAATCCTATCTTCTGCCTCCATTATTCTATTTCTTGCCTCCAGAGTGTTTCTGATCTCATTTATTTTATTATTCATTATATATTGACTTTTTTTTTTATTTCTTCTAGGTCCTTGTTAAACCTTTCTTGCATCTTCTCAATCCTTGTCTCCATGTTATTTATCTGTGATTCCATTTTGATTTCAAGATTTTGGATCATTTCACTCATTATTTGGAATTCTTTCTCAGGTAGATTTCCTATCTATTCCTCTTTGTTTGGTTTGATGGGCATTTATCCTGTTCCTTTACCTGCAGTGTATTCCTCTGTCTCTCATCTTGTTTATATTGCTGCGTTTGGGGTGGCCTTTCTGTATTCTGGCAGTTTGTGGAGTTCTATTTATTATGGAGTTTCCTCACTGTGGATAGAATTGTATTAGTGGCTCATCAAGGTTTCTTGGTTAGGGAAGATTGTGTCGGTGTTCTGGTGAGTGGAGCTGGATCTCCTCTCTGGCATGCAATGAAGTGTCCAGTAATGAGTTATGAGAAGTCAATGGTTTTGGAGTAACTTTGGGCAGCCTGTATATTGAAGCTCAGGGGTGTGTTCCTGTGTTGCTGGAGAATTTGTGTGGTGTGTCTTGCTCTGGAACTTGTTGGCCTTTGGGTGGTGCTTGGTTTCAGTGTAGATATCAAGGCATTTGATGGGCTCCTATTGATTAATGTTCCTGGATTCAGGAGTTCTCTGATGTTCTCAGGATTTGTAAGCCTCCTGCTTCTGGCTTTCAGTTTTATTTTTATAGTAGTCTCAAGACTTCTCCTTCTATACAGCACCATTGATAAAACATCTAGGTTAAAGATGAAAAGTTTCTCCACATTGAGTGGAACCCTGAGAGGTTCACAGAATTACATGGAGAAGAGAAGAGGAAGGAGGGAGTTAGAGGTGACCCTAATGAGATGAGGTGGAATCAAAAGAAGAGAGAGCAAGCTAGCCAGTAATCACTTCCTTATGTGCACTACACAGTCTGGACCACTCAGAGATGTTCATGGAGTTATACAGAGAAGAGGAGAGGGAAGAAGGAGACAGAGGTGGCCAGGAGGATAAAAGAGGGGAATGAAAAGGAGAGAGACAGATCCAGCCAGTAGTCAGTTTCCTAAGTGTTCTCCAATCTCTGTCTGTAGCACACAGAGATTCTCAGAGTTGGGTAGAGAAGAGAAGCGGGAGGGAGGATACAGAGGCGACCTGGTGGAGAAAAAGGAGAGTCCAAAGAAGGAGAGAGCAGTCAAGCCAGTAATCTCATTCTCATGTAAAAATTGGTACTGAAGATTGAGTTTTTGAAGGTACAAAATTGATAACAAATACCAAAACACAAAGATTAAAAATCTAGAGTAGAGGTTGGACTTTCAAAAATACAATATTAAAGAAAAGAAGAAGAAAAACAAAGTCACAATAATTATTAAAAAGAAAAATATATATATGATGTTTGCTTTAAAAATAGGGTCTTTTTTTGAAAAGTAATAGTAGGTTATAAAAATAAAAATTAAAGGAGAAATATAGGACTTTGTTTTAAAAGAAAAAAAGAAGAAAAGAGGAAAAAGCAACCAAAAAATAAAAAGAATGATCATAAAAATAGTAAAGATATATCTAAGATAGATATATAGTAAAGATATATCTAGGATAGATATATCTTTCTCTGGTGTTGTTGTGGGCAGTGTGGGATCAGTTCATTTTGGGGTAGGTCCTTGGTCTGGCTTATATTTCTCAAGATCTATAGTCCCCTTCCTATGTAGCTGGTACTAACAACAGAGCTTTAATCTATTGCACCTGTCACTTCCAAGGCGATTCCCTTTGCTTTAGCTTCTTCTGTTTGCTGGTCTCTTCAGTGTCTGATTTCCACCCTGACACAAGGCGGGGAGGTGGTGGACACTTTTTTAGGGTCACTTGTTCAGTCACACTGTGGGGAGGGAGGGACACTGCAAACAAATAACATTGGCAGGTGCTCACAGTGTCTCAGCCACACTGGGCCTGCCCCTGCTCACTGCACACACAGCTCAGGCTCTAGGTTGCTCCGCCAGGAACCGTCTGAGGCCAGCCCTGGGCTGCATGCACCTCCTAAGTCTAAGCTGCTCAGGTTCAGGCACTCAGGTAGTCCTCAGAGGCACAGACTCGGTTGGTCCTGCGTTTTTTGCCCTTCCCAAGCCCAAGTTGGAGAAGGCAATGGCACCCCACTCCAGTATTTTGCCTGGAAAATCCCATGGATGGGGGAGCCTGGTAGGCTGCAGTCCATGGGGTCATGAACAGTAGGACACAACTGAGTGACTTCACTTTCACTTTTCAGTTTCATGCATTGGAGAAGGAAATAGCAACCCACTCCAGTGTTCTTGCCTGGAGACTCCCAAGGACGGGGGGAGCCTGATGGGTTGTCGTCTATGGGATCACACAGAGTCGGACACGACTGAAGTGACTTAGCAGTAGCAGTAGCAGCAGGTCCAAGTAGCTCAGGTGTTTGGTGAGTGCAGTCATTGCGACTTATCGCCTTTCCCGTCCCTGCTGCTCAGTTTTCTGGGTGTACAACTGGCACACCTTCTCATGTGGATGATGACTGTCCAGAACCCCAAGAAGCCTTAATCAGCAAAGAAGCCTGTTTGCCGTTTGTTAGTTAATGTCTCTCTGGGGCTGTGATTGCCCCCTTCCAGCCCTTCCCAGCTCTGGCTGCCTATCGCTGGAGGGGGATGGTTGGCAGCCAGCTAATTCTGTTCCGTCCTTTGTTCTTTGTGCAGTCCTGGCTGTCTTATGTTAGAGCTTTTTGCATGGTAGCTATCCCACAGTCTGGTTTGCTAGCCCAAGTTAGCTCGCTCTGGTTACACTAGAGGCATTCAGGCCTGATCCTTAAAATGAAATGCAGCCTGCACCTCTCTGCCCAGCCCCTGCTTGCTAGTGGCGGATGCAGGCGTCTGCGCTGCTTCTCTGCTGGGAGAGTTACTGTTGGGTTTGTAATCTGTGTGTTTGAATTATTTATTTGCTTTTCCTCCCTGTTAAGTTGCCCTCTGTGCTTCCAAGGCTTGTCACAGACTCGGCAGTGAGAGTATTTCCTGATGTTTGGAAACTTGTCTCTTTTTAAGACTCCTTTCTCAGGATGGAGCTCCCTCCCTACCTCTTTTGTCTCTTTTTTGTCATTTATATTTTTTCTTACCTGTTTTTGAAGACAATGAGCTACTTTTCTGGGTGCCTGATGTCCTCTGCCAGCATTCAGAAGTTGCACTGTGGAATTTACTCAGTGTTGAAATGTTCTTTGATGAATTTGTGGGGGAGAAAGTGGTCTCTCCATCCTATTCCTCTGCCATCTTAGGACCACCCCCAAATTGGTTTAATTTAGAAGCAATGGATAAATTGCCAGAAGCATACACTTGTCCAAGACTGTGTCAGAAAGAAATAGAAAAACTGAATGTATTGAATACTAGTATTAAATTGAGGCAGTAATCAAAACACTCCCCAAAAGAAAAAGTCCAGGACAGTAAGACTTCACAGAAGAATTCTGTCAAATATTTACAAAAGAGTTTATACCCATATGTCTCAAATTTCTGCAAAAGCCTGAAGGGACTGAAATACTTCAAAAGGCATTCTACTATGGTCAATATTACCCTGATACCAAAAACAGACAAAGAAACTACAATAAGAGAAAATTAAAAGCCAACAACCCTGATTAACACTCAAAATTCCTCAACAAAATAGTAACAAACAAAATTCAACCGTACTTAAAGAGGATCACACATCATGATGAATTGGAATTTATTCCAGGGATATAAGGATTATTAAATATTCATATCAATCAACATGACAGAATAAAATTCACCTGAATACCTCAACAGATGCAAAAAGTATTTGACAGAATGCAACATGCACTTATGATAAAAATTCAGCAAAGCTTGTATTAAGGGAACATAGCTAAACACATGTTGAGGGAAGAGCAGAGAAATAGCTCCAGAAAGAATGAAGAGGTTGAACCAAAGCAGAAATTATTCCTATTTGCAGATATATTCCTATTTGCAGAAATATTTCATGCAAAGATGGGCACAATAAAGGGTAGAAACAGCAAGGATCTAAAAGTTGTAGAAGAGATTAAGAAGAGGTGGCAAGAATACGTGGAAGAACTGTTTTTTCTGTTTTTTTTTTTTTAAAGCCTTGATGATGCAGATAACCACAATGGTATGGTCACTCATCTACTTTCTAGTTGTGAAAGTAAAGTCCAATGCTGTAAATAAATAAATAAAAACATTATTGCATAGTAATCTGGAATGTTAGGTCCATGAAACAAGGTAAATTGGGTGTGGTCAAACAGGAGAGGGCCAGAGTGAACATTGATATTTTAGGAATCCATGAACTAAAATGGATGGGAAAGGGCAAACTTGATTCAGATGACCATTATATCAACTACTTTGGGCAAGAATCCACTGGAAGAAATGCAGTAGCCCTCATAGTCAACAAAAGAGTCCAAAATGCAGTAGCTGGGTGCAGTCTCAAAATGACAGAATGATCTCAGTTTGTTACCAAAGCAAACTGTTCAACATCACAGTAATCCAAGTCTATGCCTCAACCACTAATGCTGAAGAAGCAGGAAAACAATAGAATGGGAAAGACTAGAGATCTCTTCAAAAAATTACAAATACAAATGAAATATTTCATGCAAAGATGGGCACAATAAAGGACAGAAACAGCAAGGACCTAAAAGATTCAGAAGAGATTAAGAAGAGGTGACAAGAATACATGGAAGAACTGTTCTTAAAAAAAGTCTTAATGATGCAGATAACCACAATAGTATGGTCACTTACCTAGAGCCAGGTATCCTGGGTTCTGAAGTCAAGTGGACCTTCGGAAGCATTACTATGAAGTTAGTGGAGGTTGTTAAAATGTTTCACTCAATACATCAGCAAATTTGGAAAACTCAGCAATGGCCACAGGACTGGAAAAAGTCAACTTTAATTCCAACCCCAAAGAAGAGGAATGGCAAAGAATGTTCAAACTACCACAAATTGTGCTCATTTCACATGCTAGCAAGGAAATGTACAAAACTTTCCAAGCTAGGCTTCAACAGTATGTGAAAAAGAACTTCCAGATGTATAAGCTGGATTTTAAAAAGGCAGAGGAATCAGAGATCAAATTGCAAATATTTGTTGGATCATAGAAAAAGCAAAATAACAGGAAAGCATCTACTTCTGTTTCATTGACTATGCTAAAACCTTTGACTATGTGGATCACAACAAACTGGAAAATTCTTCAAGAGACAGTAATACGAGACCACTTTACCTGGCTTCTGAGAAACCTGTATACAGGTCAAGAAACAACAGTTAGAACTGGACATAGAACAACAGACTGGTTCCAAATTGATAAAGGAGTATGTCAAGGCTGTATATTGTCACCCTGCTTATTTAACTTATATGCAGAGTACATCATGCAAAATGCTATGCTGGATGAATCACAAACTGGAATGAAGACTGTGCAGAGAAATATCAACAACTTCAAATATGCAAATGACACCACTCTAATAGCAGAAAGTGAAGAAGAACTGAAGAACCTCTTGATGAACGTGAAAGAGGAGAGTGAAAGGATGGCTGAAAATTCAAATTTCAAATCACTAAAATCATGGCATCCCGTCCCATCATATCATGGCAAATATATGGGGAAAAAATGATAACAGTGACAGACTTTATTTTCTTGGGCTCCAAAATCACTGTAGATGGTGACTGCAGCCACAAAATTCAAAGACACTTGCTTCTTGGAAGAAAAACTAAGATAAACCTAGACAGTGTATTAAAAACCAGCGACATCACTTAGCCAACAAAGGTCCATCTAGTCAAATTTATGGTTTTACCAGTAGTCATGTACAGATAGATGTGAAAGTTGGACCATAAAGATGGCTGATAGTCAAAGAATTGATGCTTTCAAACTGTGGTGCTAGAGAAGACTCTTGAGAGTCCCTTGGACAGCAAGGATATCAAACTAGTGAACCTTAAATGGCATCACTGACTCAATAGGCATGCATTTGAGCAAACTCTGGGAGACAGTGAAGGACAGGAATCCTGACGTGTGGCAGTCCATGTGATCGCAAAGAATTAGACATGATTGAGTGACTGAACAACAACAATCTCAACATAATAAAGGCAATTATGACAAATCCATATCTAACATGATATTTAATAATTAAAAACAAAGTATTGCCTGTAAGATCAGGAACAAGACAAACAAGCCTAATTTGACTGCTTCTATTCAATATGTAATTGAAAGTCCTAGCCACAACAATCAGACAATTAAAAAAAATTTTTTAAGCAAAATGGAAAAAAGCTCGCTGTTTGCAGATGATATTACACTATGTATAAAACCTGAAAGTGTTATGATATTTTTTGTTAATTGGCTATGTTTAGTGTTAGTTGCTCAGTCATGTCTGACTCTTTGCAATCCCATGGACTGTAGCCCACCAGGCTCCTCTGTCCATGGAATTCTCCAGGTAAGAATAAATTTTTTAGGATATGAGATTAATATACAGAAATTTATTGTTTTTCTATACACTAATAATTTATTACCAGAAAGAGAAATCAAGAAAATAATGTCATTTATAACTAAATCAAGAGGAATAAAATACCTTGGATAATTAAGGAGGCTAACTAAGGAGGTAAAAGACCTACACTTTGAAAACTAGAAAACACTGATGAAGGAAATTCAAGACAATGCAAATAAGTGGAAATGTATCCTATGTTCATAAATTTGGAGAATTAATATTGTTTAAATGACCATACTAAGTAGGCAGTCTACAGCTTCAGTGCAATTTCTATCCAAATACCCATAATATTTTTTACAGAATTAGAACAAATAATCTTAAAATTATATGGCATGACAAAATACCCTGAATAGCAAAAAGCAACCTTGAGGAAAAAGAAAAAAAGCTAGAGGTATCAGGCTCCTGGCTTCAGACCATACTACAAAGCTACAGTAAGCAAAACAGTATGGTACTGGCACAAAAATAGACACATAAATCAGAAGAACAGAGTAGAGAGCCCAGAAATAAACTCATGCACACAAGGTAAAAAAGCAAAAGTATACAATGGAGAAAACACAGTCTCTTCAATAACTGTGCTAGGAAAACTAGACAGCTACATGTAAAAGAATGAAAGTAGACCATTTTCTCACACTGGGTACAAAAATAAACTTAAAATGGATTTAAGAACTAAGGGTAAGACCTGTAACCATAAAACTCCTAAAATAAAATATGGGAAGTATGCTCTTTGACATCAGTTTTAGTCATAGTTTTGAGGTACTCTGTCTCCTCAGGCAAAATAACAAAGACAAAAATAAATGGGACCTAGTCAGATGTAAAAACATTTTAACAGTCAAGGAAACCTTTAACAAAATTAAGAGGCAACCTATTGGATGGAAGAAGATATTTGCAAATGACATGTCTGATAAGAAAATATTCAAAATAGATTTTAAAATTATACAAACAAATATTTTTAAATGAACAATTTAATTTAAAAATAGTCTGGCACCCAGCCTGCCATGTCCCCAGAGCTCTGGCCCAAGTGCACAGTCATGGCTCAGGAGCATTGGCTAGGCAGACAGTCACTAAACTGGGAAGGTGTCTCTGTACAATGACCTGGGAGTGAAGACCAGTGACTCAAAAATATAAAGCTGATCCAAATCTTTCAAACTTCTTCAGTCTCAGATCCAGATGAAGAAGGCAGCTCTCACTCCGACCAAGACCCGGGAGGACAATACAAAGTACAGTCTTAGGTTCAATAATCAACCTGAAGCAAGGTGATTCTTCAGATGAGTGGCAGATCCCCCTCTGCACTTAGCCACAGGACTCAAGAACCTTGTTCCCAGGTTGTTTTCTGCAGAAGGTTTGATCCTCTTATCTGATGAATATGAGCCCCAATTTCCTAACGATTATGAGAAATTAGTGAAGCACCAAAGAGAGGAGCAACAGATACAGTGGGAGCTGGAAAGACAGAAGGAAATAGAAGAGAGACAAAAGAAATGTAAAAACAGACGTGAAGCTAGTAGGTTTTCCAGGCTACCAGAACCAGATTCTGATGAAGATTATGACCAAGAGAGGAGCAAGATGGGTGGAGCTGCCATCACACCATCCACTTCTCTTATAGAAAAGGACAAAGAGTTACCCCAAGTCTTAACCAGGAAGAGGATTCAAGACCTTGCTTACAGTCTTCCAAAGGTGCTATTCCTCCCCCAGTGTACAAGGAATAAGACAAACCCAGATCCCCAGTCAACCTCAGCAACTCTTTCTTCACCAACATGGGGGTAGGGTAGCATATAAAATCATGCAGAAGTTTAGCTTAGGAAGCACCAGCAGGGCTTGAGCACCACCAGCAAGTTGTGGGGGCGGGGGTAGGGGGCGGGCATGGCAAGAGCATATGCCTGACACCATCAAGAAGGATTCAGCCAAAAAGTTGGATTTAAATCCATTAACTGAAATATTGTGTCCTATCAAAGTAGTCCCACTCAATAACAAGATTCGTGCAGGAGAGGTGGATGAAGACTTGGAAGTTGGAAATCAAGGAACAGTATGAAAAATATGGCAAAGATGAAAAATATGTTATATTTGAAATTCCTGATACCTTTGATTGTAGTAGACAGGAAGAATAAAAGAAAAGCAGTCCCTGGCAAGGGCTGCAAAAGAAATTTATAATTATTGACAAACTGGATGCTATAAGGCATGAAATTTGGAACAAGTCAAGAGGAAACAGTTCATAATCTTGAAAACAAGATATGATCCTGGGTTTGGAAAACCGACCTCAGACTGTTTCTCAACTGTCATCTCAGAGTCACATGTTTTATGTATCTGGTGGAAAATCTATAGATAATAATATTAGTCTTAGTTACTGATTTGTTATTGATTACTATTTCCTAATTGTTCAATGGTTAATGATCATTTTGTTCTTTGGCCCTGAAGGCCACATGAGTTACAGTTTCATTCATGGCTGAAATTATAATAAAGTATAATAAAGCTGGCTTGGATTCAGTTTTGGCACCTTCACCTTGGTGCAGTGTTTGTCCCCTTATCCTCTCTTTCTCTGAATTCTTGTGTCTCATTTCTCATTCTCTTGCTGTATCGCACTTTTGGAAACCTTGCTTGTCGAGCCAGTCTCGACACTCGATGATGAAGCAGTATGAATATTTTTAGAATTCCAAAGGATTGAGTCTGTTGATGACCTGAATGGGAGGTATTTTGGTGGACAGGTGCTCAAAATATGTTTCTACAATTTAGATAGATTCAAGGCCTTGGATCTGGCAGAACAAGTTTGATTTTAAAAACTAGAGCCTGAGTCATCTCCAGCAATCCTTCAGTGAACTGCACACTGAGCAGAGAACAAGGCAACAGGCAGCCTTCATGGCTGTGGGCACAGGGAAGGACTTCTAAGACATATGTTGACTGATTCTTTTTTTTATTTTGTGGTTTTTTAATATAGCATAAAAATCCTTCTGAAACACACACACATATATGGTCAATATAGCTATGTTCAACATCACTAATCACCCAGAAATAGACATAAAAAGCATGATGAGAGGAGAGCAGAAGATGGCAGAGGAGTAAGACAGGGATATTGCCAGCCTCCCACAATACATCAAAAACTCATCAAGATACAGAACTCCTACAAAGCAACCTCTGGGTGACAGCAGAAGACCCCAGGCTTCCATAGGGGCAGGCTAAGCTCCCTGGAATGAAGTAGGAGAGAGGATGGAGACATAAAAGGGAAAAGACGGAGAACTTCGAGATGATTCCCAACTAGCTGGTGCCCTGAAAGGAGGGAGGAATCATGAAGCAGAAAAAGCTCCTGGTGTACTAGTAAACTCCCTCACAGGCAGGCCAAATGGGGAGCTGTAGAATCTTGGAAAACTGGACAAAGCAGGGACTTGGAGGGCAGAGAACAGAGAAAGATGCACTTCTCAGCCCATAAACAGCTCACAGACTGTGCCCCTCACCACAGACTGTGCCCCTCGCCACAGACAGCGGGTTTGGGGAACCAAGAAAGGATGACAGAAGCCCCGTGGTGCAGAGGGCAGGACCAGGATGCTGACAGAGGCGTGGCATACCAACCTCTCCAGCGCACACAAAACTTACGGCACAGAGGAGGGGCCCATGAGCCTAAACAAGTGCACATAAGCCCCGAGACATAAAGGGCGGGCCTGGGGAGCCGGGACAAGGGAACCCAAGCCTTGCTAAACAGAGGGTGGGCTCAAGGGGCTGACGGAAGCCCACAAAAGCCTCCACAATGTAGAGGGCAGTATCTGGGAGCAGAAAAAGATCCACACAAGGCCCTGCCTAGCAGACTTTGGCCTACAGTGCAAGGTGGGAGCAGGGAACAGAAGTACCAGCAAAGATTCCAGGGACAAATGGGGGGCTGGTGGCAGTGAAGATAGGCTGAGTGGGCGACTTTGATGTGGCTGCAGAAATAGAGGTGTCTAACACTGGCAAAGAGTTGGACACGACTGAGCGACTGAACTGAACTGAACTGAACACTGCCAAAGCCAGAAGAACTCCTCAAAGACATGCTGAACCCATAGACACCCCAAAACCTGCTACTGAACACTGCAATGCCCTTCAGAGAGATGAGATCCAGCTCCATCAACCAGAACACAGTCACAAGCTCCCTAAACCAGGAAAACATCGCAGGATGCTAATCCAACCTCATCCACGGGGGCAGACTCCACAACCAAGAAGAATTATGACCTCGAGAAGAGATTTTTTTTCCTTATAAATAATTCTGTTTATTCCTCCTACAGATTTCTACCTTCACATTAGCCTTTTGTGGTGCTGTGGAGTTTTCCTCTTTGTTTTCCTTCTTAAAAAAAAAAATTCTAAGATTTTTTTTTCTGTTTCACCCTTTTCTGTGGTTATTCTGATTTTGTTTTTATATTTTTGACTGCTTTTCTTATAGTTCTTTACTGGCTATAGCTATTCCTGAATCTATATAAATCTTTTCACATACATCTATTTATCTTTGCTTTTCTAATTTTTTTCTGTTCTACTTTTATACACTCTTTTCCATCCCTCCCTTTTCTATCTCTTTTCTTTTTCCGCTTTTTCTTTTCCATTTTTTCCTTCACTCTTTCTTTTTCATCAGGTAAGTTAAATTGTTGAGCTTTCTTTATTATATTTCCCATTGGCATGCTGCTCAGGCTCAGTTTTCCTGATTGAGCAGTAGCTAGCTCAATTTTGGTTTCCCTTGTTCACCAACTAAGTCTCTCATACTTTTTTCTTTAGAATACTTTGGTTATAACTGTGTGTGGAAATGTGTGTATATGTCCCATTATTTCTGTAATTACATGCTTGATCTCCTTCCATTAGAATGCAGACACAAGTCATCCCTGACAAGAAGTCGACAGAAACCACTAAATCAACCTTTCCTTTTAAGGGCAAAAACCAAAAGGAAGAAGAACTACAACCCTAAAGCCTGGAAAAGGAGACCTCAAGCAGAGCAAGATAGGAGAAAAAATTAAAAGACACAGAAATACAACACAATGAAAGAACAAGGTATAAACTAATAAGACCAAATAAATGAAGAGAAAATAAGCAATCTACCTGAAAAAGAAATCAGAATAATGATAGTAAAGATGTTCCAAAGACTTCAAAAATAGAATGGAGAAAATGAAATAAACAATTCACACAATTAATAAAATCACCAATGACATAGATGAAAGAAAGAATAAGCAAACAGAAATGAATAATAAAATTACTGAAATTAAAAATATTCTAGAAGCAACCAATAGCAGAATAACTGAGACAGAAGAATGGATATGTGAGCCAGAGATAGAATGGTGAAAATAAATGCTAAAAGAAGAATAAAGAAAAAGAATGAAAATAATTGAAGATAGCCTCAGAGACTATTGGGACAATGTTAAATGCACGAATATTTGAGTTATAGGGGTCAAAGAGGAAGAAGAAGAAAAGCATGAGAAATTTTTTGAAGAAATGATAGTTGAAAACTTCCCCAACATGGGAAAGGAAATAGTCAATCAAGAAGCACAAGAGAGTCACTTACAGAGTAAGCCCAAGGAGAAACACATCAAGACACATATTAATCAAGCTAACAGAGACTAAACACAAAGAATATTAAAAGCAGCAAGGGAACAGCAACAAGTAACATACAAGGGAAAACCCATATGATTAACAGCATATCTTTCAGCAGAAACTCTGAAGGCCAAAGGGCATGTCAAGATATTTTAAAGTACTTAAAGAAAACAATCTACAACCAAGATTACTATACCCTGCAAAGATCTCATTCAAAATTGATGGACAAATCAAAAGCTTTACAGACAACCAAAAGTTAAGAGAATTTAGCACTCCTGAACCAGCCTTACAATAAATACTAAAGGGACTTACATAGCTAATAAACATGAGAGAAAGGAAAGACCTACAAAAACAAATACAAAACAATTAAGAAAATGCCAATAGGGACATATAAATCAATAATTACTTTAAATGTAAACAGATTAAATGAACCAACCAAAAGGTACAGACTAACTGAATGGATTCAAAAATAAGACACATATACATGCTGCCTACAGTAGACCCACCTCAGACCTAGAGACACAAACAGGCTGAAAGTAAAAGGATGGAAAAATATATTCCATGTGAATGGAAACCAAAAGAAGCTGCAGTGGCAATCCTTATTGCAGAAAAAAAAAAAGATTTTAAATAAAGAATATTTTAAGAGACAAAGAAGGACACTACATAATGTTAAAAGGATCAATCCAAGAGGAAGACATAACAATTATAAATATTTATGCCCCCAACATAGAGCACCTCAATACATAATGCAAACACTAACAGGCATAATAGGGGAAATTGACAGTATCACAATAATAGTAGGGGACTTTAACACCCAAATTACAACAATGGCCAGATCATTAAAATAGAGACTCATCAAGGAAACACAAACTTTATATGATTCATTAGACAAATGGACCTAATTTATATCTTCAGGACTTCACATCCAAATGCAGAAGAATACATTTTCTTCTCAAGTCCACAAGGAACATTCTTGAGGATACACTACATCCTAGGCCACAAATTAAGCCTCAGTAAGTTTAAGAAAATTGAAATTGTATCAAGAATCTTCTCAGACCACAACTCTGAGACTAAGTATCAACTACAGGGGAAAAAAAAACTGCAAAAATACAAACTCATGGAAATTAAACAATACATTACTAAATAAAGAAGAGGTTACTGAAGAAATAAGAAGGGAAATCAAAAGATTCCCAGAAACCAATGACAAAGAAAACATGACAAACCCAAAACCTATGGAATTCAGCAAAAGTAGTTCTAAGAGGGAAGTTTATAGCAATACAATTCTATCTCAAGAAACAGGAAAAACATCAAATAGACAACCTAACTCTCCATCTAAAGAAGGAGTTAAAAGAAGAACAAAAAACACTAAAGTCAGCAGAAGGAAAGAAATCATAAAGATCAGAGAAGAAATAAAAGAAAAAGAAATAAAGGAAATAATAGCAAAAATTAATAAAACTAAAAGCTGGTTCTTTGAGATGATAAACAAAACTGACAAACCTTTAGCTAGACTCATCAAGAAAAAAAGGGATAAAAATTTTAAAAATGAGAAATAAAAAAGGAGGTTGCAACAAACAACACAGAAATACAAAGGATTATAAGAAAATATTATGAGCAACAATATGCTAATAAAATAGACAACCTGGAGGAAATGGATAGATTCTTTAAAAGTTCAACCTCACAAGACTGAACCAGGAAGATATATAAATTATGAACAAACCAGTTACAAACACTGAAATTGAAGTTGTGATCAAAAACTCCCCAGAAAACAAAAGCCCAGGGCCAGATGGCTTCACAGGGAAATTCTAGCAACCATTAGAGAAAAAGTAATGCCTACTTTTCTGAAACTTTTCCAAAAATTACAGGAGAAGGAACACTTCCAAACTCACTGTATGAGGCCACAATCACCCTGATACCAAAACCAGGCAAAGACAACACAAAATACAAAACCACAGGCCAATGTCACTGATTAACATAGATGTAAAAATCCTCAACAAAGTTCTAGCAAACAGAATTCAACAACACATTAAAAAGCTCATACATGATCAAGTTGGGTTTATTCCAGGGATGCAAGGATTCTTCAATATACACAAATCAATCAATGTGATACACCATATTAACAAATTAAAAATGAAAACCATATGATCACCTCAATAGATGCAGAAAAAGCCTTTGACAAAATTCAGCACACATTTACAATTTAAAAAAATTTCAAAAATGGGCATAGAATGATATGACCTCAACATAGAAAAGGCCAAATATGATAAGTTCACAGCAAACACTGTTCTTAATAGTGAAAAACTGCAAGCACTCCCTCTAAGGTCAGGAAGTCAAGGGTGTTCACTCTCACCACTATCATTCAACATAGTTTTGGATGTCCTAGCTAAAGCGATCAGAGAAGAAAAAGAAATAAAAGGAATACAGATTGGAAAAGAAGAAGTAAAACTCTCACTGTTTGATGATGACATGATACTATACACAGAAAACCCACAAGAAACTATCAGAAAATTACTAGAGCCAATCAGTGAATTCAGTAAAGTCACAGAATAAAAGGTCAATATACAGAAATCACTTGCATTTTTATATACTAACAATGACAGATCAGGAATAGAAACTAAGGAATAAATCCCATTCTTCACTGCAACAAAAAGAATAAAATATCTAGGAATAAACCTACTTAAGGAGAAAAAAGAACTGTAAATGTAAAATTATGACACTGATGAAAGAAATCAAAGATGATATAAACAGATGGAGAGATATTCCATGTTCCTGAGTAGGAAGAATCAATATTATGCAAATGACTATACCACCCAAACTCAGTCTACAAATTCAATGCAATCCTTATCAAATTACAAATGGCATTGTTCACAGAACTAGAACAAAAATTTTCACAATTTTTGTGGAAACACAAAGGACCTCAAATAGCCAAAGCATTCTTGAGAAAGAAGAATGGAGCTGGAGTAATCAGCCTTCGTGATTTCAGGCTATACTACAAAGCTACATTCATCAAGACAGTACAGTACTTTCACTAGAGCAGAAATATAAGCCAATGGAACAAGATAGAAAGCCCACAGATAAACCCATGCACCTATACATACCTCATTTTTACTAGAGGCAAGAATATAAAATGGGGCAAAGATAGCCTTTTTAATAAGTGGTATTTGGAAAACTGGACAGTAAAAGAATGAAATTAGAACATTTCCTAACATCATACACAAATATACACCAAAAATGGATTAAATATCTAAATGGAAGACCAGAAACTATAAAACCCTTAGAGGAAAACATAGGCAGAACACTCAATGACATAAATCATAGCAAGATTCTCTATGACTCACCTCCTAGAATAATGGAAATAAAAACAAAAATAAACAAGTGGGACCTAATTAAATTTAAAAGCTTTTGCACAACAAAGAAAATTATAAACAAGCTGAAAAGACAACCCTCAGAATAATAATAGGAAAGGGAACAACTGACAAAGGATAAATTTCCAAAATATACAAGCAGTTCATACAACTCAATACCAGAAAAACAAACAATCCAATGAAAAAGAGGGGAAAAGACTTAAACAGACATTTTTCCAAAGAAGGCATACAGATGGCTAATAAACATGTGAAAAGATGCTCAACATCGCTCACTATTAGAGAAATGCAAATCAAAACTCCAATGAGATATCACTTTACACTAGTCAGAAAGGCCATCATCAAGAAGTCTACAGACTATAAATGCTGGAGAGGGTGTGGAGAAAAGGAAAACCTCTTGCATTGCTAGTGGAATGTAAATTGATTCAGCCACTATGGAAAACAGTATGGAGATTCCTTTAAAAACCTAGAAATAAAATGACCCAGCAATCCCACTCCTAGGCATATACTTGGAGGAAACCAAAATTGAAAAAGACACATGTGCCCCCATATTCATTGCAGCACTATTTATAATAGTTAGTACATGGAAGCAACCTAGATGTCCATCAACAGATAAATTGATAAAGAAATTGTGGTACAACTGGTAATATACAATGGAATATTACTCAGCCATAAAAGGGAACACATTTGAGTCTGTTCTAATGAGGTGGACAAACCTCAAGTCCTTCACACAGGGTGAAGTAAGTCAGAAAGAGAAAGATAAATATCATGTACTAATGTATATATATGGATTCTATAAAGATGGTACTGATGAACATATTTGGAGGGCAGCAATGGAGAAACATACTTAAGAGAATGGACTTATAGACACAGGGAGAGGGGAAAAAGGAGAGGGTAAGTTATATGGAAAGAGTAACATAGAAACTTACACTAACGTATGTAAAACAAATAGCCAATGGGAATTTGCTGTATGACTCAAACAAGGGCTCTGTAACAATCTAGAAGGGTGGAATGGGGAGGGAGATGGGAGGGAGTTTCAGGAGAGAGGAGACATGGGTGTATCAATGGCTGATTCTTTTTGCTGTTAAGCAGAAAACAACAAAATTCTATAAAGCAATTATCCTTCAATTTAAAAATAAATAATTTTTTTAAAGGAAACTCAAGGTAATATCCAAGGTTGGCCAGAGCAGTTGAGTGTAAGAAGTACTGTTCAAATAGGAAAGACTGAGGAAGAAAAGAGGTTTATGTGTGTTTTTGGTGATAGCCAAGAACTACAGATTGGACAGTGTACAACTGCAACATTAAGGATAAAAGTAGCAATAGCTTATGCAGTACTCATTATATATCAGACATTTGTGGATGCATTTTAGACTTTGGCTGGTCTAATCTTCAGGATAACCCTGGTTGAGGGTTGTGACCCATCTTCACACTTGATAAAGCAGGACATCAAAGTAACCTACCTTAGGTGACACTGCCAAGTATCATGGAAGTGGACACAGAAACAAAACAGTTATGAAGGTAGACCTATTACTCAGAATATATAGTTCTAAATGATTTTTGAATGCTCAAAATTCTCCAAGCTAATCTTCAACAGTATGTGAACAGAGAACTTCCAGCTGGATTCAGAAAAGGCAAAAGAACCAGAGATCAAATTGCCAACATCTGTAGGATCATAGAAATAGCAAGAGAACTCCAGAAAAACATCTACTTCTGCTGTATTGACTACACCAAAGCCTTTGACTGTGTGAATCACAACAAACTGTGGAAAGAGTTAGGAATAACAGGCCACCTAAGTTGTCTCCTGCAAAACCTGTATGCAGGTCAAGAAGCAGCAGTAAGAACCAAACAGGGAACAACAGACTGGTACCAAACTGGGAAATGAGTACATCAAGGCTCTATATTGTCACCCTGCTTATTTAAGGTATATGCTGAGTACATCACGCAAAATGCCAGGCTGGATGAAGCACAAGCTGGAATTAAGATTGCCAGAAGAATCAATAACCTCAGATATGTAGATGCCATCACTCTTATGGCTGAAAGTGAAGAACTAAAGAGTCTCTTGATAATGGTGAAATAGAAGTCTTAAACAAGCTGGCTTAAAACTCAACGTTAAAAAAATGAAGATCATGGTATCCAGTCCCATCACTTCATGGCAAATAGATAGGGGAACAATGGAAACAGTGACAACTTTATTTTGGGGGCTTCAAAATCACTGTGGAGAGTGACTGCAGCTATGAAATTAAGATGCTTGTTCCTTGGAAGAAAAGCTATGACAAATCTACACAGTGTATTAAAAAGCAGGGAATTTACTTACTGACAAAGGTCCATCTATTCAAAGCTATGCTTCTTCCAGTAGTCATGTATAGATATGAGAGTTGGACCATAAAGAACTCTGAGCGTGGAAGAACTGATGTTTTCAAACTATGGTGTTGAAGAAGACTCTTGCAAGTCCCCTGGACTGCAAGGACATCAAAACCGTCAAACCTAAAGGAAATTAGTCCTGAATATTCACTGGAGGACTGATGTTGAAACTGAAGCTCCAATACTTTGACCATCTGGTGTGACAAACTGATTCACTGGAAAAGACCCTGATGCTGGGAAAGATTGAAGGCAGGAGGAGAAGAGGATGACAGAGGATGAGATGGTTGGAGGGCATCACTGACTCAATGGACATGAGTTTGAGCAAGCTCTGGGAGATGGTGAAGGACTGAGAAGCCTGGCATACTGCATTCCATGGGGCTGCAAAGAGTCAGACATGACTAAGCAACTGAACAACAACAACAAGCTGAAGACCACCAATTGTTGGCCATCAAGAGTTTCAATGATCAGTAAATTTCATAGCTCTGTAGACAAGAATATAAGCAGAAAAAAAAAGCCTTTCTGTTTTGATAATTTGATGAAACAATGTAAAGAAAGATTTTAAAAAGCATGATGAAATATCACCTCACACATATCAGAATAGCTATTTTCAAAAAGATAAGAAATAACAAGTATTGGTGAGGATGTGGAGAAAAGGGAGCCCTCATGCACTCTTGGGCAGGTATGTAACTTGATAACAGTAGGAATGTTGTTCAAAAATGAAAACTAAACCTATCATACAATTCAACAATTTCACTCCAGGGTATTTATTCAAAGAAAACAAAAACATTAAACCAAAAAGGTATACACACCCTAATGCTCACAGTAGAATTATTTATTATAGCCAAGATATGGAAGCAGTCTAAGTATTCAACAGTTGAATTGATGAAGATGTAGTATATACATATGCAATGAAATATTAGCCATGAAAAAGAAAAAATGAAATTTTGCCACTTGTGAAAACACTGATGCAGTTAGAAGGTCTTGTATTTAGGAAAGTAAGTCAAACAGAGAAAAAGAAATATTGTATATTTTCACTTATAGGTACAAACTAAAACATAAATAAATATAATAAAACAGAAACAGACTCACAGATACATAGAACAAAGTGGTGGTTACCAGAAGGAAGAGGGATGAGTTGAGAAGCAAAATAGGTGAGGGGCACTCAGAGGTGTAAACAACTCAGTTTAAAATGAATAATTTACAATGATACATAGCACAAGGAATATAGTCAATATTTTATAACTCTGTATGGAATATAGTCTATAGACACATCAAATTACTATGTTGTATATCCAGAACTAATGTAATATTGTAAGTCAACTATGCAGCAATTTTAAATGATATCAATTTTATATGATAAAATATTTCAATTTTATTCAGTGAAATTCATTTTTATAGTTTAAATTATGGCAGAGAATAGTAGAAATGGCAATGTCCCCAAATCTGAAAAAGCATTTCTCACTGATTGTCACTCTAGGATAGAAATTGAAAAGTTCAAATGTGAAAGCAACATGATCAAAAGAAAATGCATGGAGCATTTGGAAAGAAGCTTGAGAAACATAATTATGTTAGTATATGAGATAATTTTAGACAGGATAGGCAAAGACCATGTGAAGACGTCACACTTGTTTCAGAGGGAATCCTTATCAAAGGTTTTAAAAAATTATAATAACTTTAAGTTGATTTCAAATTCTAGCTGCATTCTCAAAGATTAATTTTATTATTATAAATACAGTGAGAGTTAGGCAAGACATAATATTCAATGTAATAGAGACAAAGAACCACAAAGCTGAGAGACACCAACTGCCCCAAATCACCCAGCTGATAAAGTGGAGCTAAGATGACCTATGGTTTTTCCAGAGCTCTGCTCCTCTTCCACTATTTTATATCTTAATTCTAGGGCATAATGAATGCAATATATTGTGAAACTTATTCTGGAAGTGTCAAACAGGGAGAATTAAATAGACAGAAACTGAGAATTAAGAATCCTCAAACTACAACACAATTGCACTCATCTCGCACGCTAGTAGAGCAATGCTGAAAATTTTCCAAACCAGGCTTCAGCAATACGTGAACCATGAACTTCCAAATGTTCAAGCTGGTTTTTAAAAAGTCAGGAATCAGAGGTCAAATTGCCAACATCCTCTGGATCACCGAAAAAGCAAGAGAGTTCCAGAAAAACATTTATTTCTGCTTTATTGACTATGCCAAAGCCTTTGACTGTGTGGATCACAGTAAACTGTGGAAAATTCTGAAAGAGGTGGGAATACCAGACCATCTGATCTGCCTCTTGAGAAACCTATATGCAGGTCAGGAAGCAACAGATAAAACTGGACATGGAACAACAGACTGGTTCCAAATAGGAAAAGGAGTACGTCAAGGCTGTATACTGTCACCCTGCTTATTTAACTTATATGCAGAGTGCATCATGAGAAACACTGGCCTGGAGGAAGCACAGGGTGGAGTCAAGATTGCTGGGAGAGGTTATATCAATAATGTCAGATATGCAGGTGACACCACTCTTATGAGAGAAAGTGAAGAGGAACTAAAAAGCCTCTTGATGAAAGTGAAAGAGGAGAGTGAAAAAGTTGGCTTAAAGCTCAACATTCAGAAAACAAAGATCATGGCATCCTGTCCCATCACTTCATGGGAAATAGATGGGGAAACGGTGGAAACAGTGTCAGACTTTGTTTTTCTGGGCTCCAAAATTACTGCAGATGGTGACTGCAGCCATGAAATTAAAAGACGCTTACTCCTTGGAAGGAAAGTTATGACCAACCTAGACAGGATATTAAAAAGCAGAGATATTACTTTGCCAACAAAGGTCCATCTAGTCAAGGCTATGGTTTATCCAGTACTCATGTATGGATGTGAGACTTGGGCTATAAAGAAAGCTGAGCACCAAAGAATTGATGCTTTTGAACTGTGATGTTGGAGAAGACTCTTGAGAGTCCCTTGGACTGCAAGGAGATCCAACCAGCCCATGCTAAAGGAGATCAGTCCTGAATATTCTTCAGAAGAACTGATGATGAACCTGAAACTCCAATACTTTGGCCACCTGATGCAAAGAGCAGACTCATTTGAAAAGACCCTGATGCTGTGAAAGATTGAGGGCAGGAGAAGAAGCGGATGACAGAGGATGAGATGGTTGAATGGCATCACCGACTCAATGGACATGGGTTTGGGTGAACTCCGGGAGTTTTTGATGAACAGGGAGGCCTGGAGTGCTGTGGTTCACGGGGTTGCAAAGAGTAGGACACAACCAGGCGACTGAACTGAACTGAACTGCGAATCAGGAGACTGCTGAAATAAAGGTTGCAAATGTCACGATGCTAAAGACTACATGTGAAACTGAAGGAGGTTGGCATGAAGCAGCTAAAGAAAATCAGAACTTGATCAACAACATGAATAGATTAAAGATGGCAAAGAATTAGAAAACAACATTAAATTTCCAACCAAATAATCAGATGTTGCCTAACAACAAATGTTTCCAACTGTATAAGGGAGATAATTTACAGATATGAGAGAATGAAGTTAATAAATTTTATTCTGGCATGTACCAGGTATTTCAGGAAATAGAAAAATATGCTAAAAAAATTTTGTAAAATTCCTTCAGTTCAGTTCAGTCACTCAGACGTGTTCGACTCTTTGCGACTCCATGAATTGCAGCACGCCAGGCCTCCCTGCCCATCACCAACTCCTGAGTTCACTCAAACTCACGTCCAATAAGTCGGTGATGCCATTCAGCCATCTCATCCTCTGTTGTCCCCTTTCCTCCTGCCCCCAAATCCCTCCAAGCATGAGTCTTTTCCAGTGAGTTAACTCTTCACACGAGGTGGCCAAAGTACTGGAGTTTTAGCTTTAGCATCATTCCCTCCAAAGAAATCCCAGGGCTGATCTCCTTTAGAATGGACTCATTGGATCTCCTTGCAGACCAAGGGACTCTCAAGAGTCTTCTCCAACACCACACTTCAAAAGTATTAATTCTTTGGCACTCAGCCTTCTTCACAGCCAACTCTAACATCCATACATGACCACTGGAAAAATCGTAGCCTTGACTAGATGGACCTTTGTTGGCAAAGTAATGTCTCTGCTTTTTAATATAGTATCTACATTGGTCATAACTTTCCCTCCAAGTTTTTCTCATGGCTGCAGTCATCATCTGCAGTGCTTTTGGAGCCCAAAAAAATAAAGTCTGACACTGTTTCCACTGTTTCCCCATCTATTTCCCATGAAGTGATGGGACAAGATGCCGTGATCTTCATTTTCTGAATGTTGAGCTTTAAGCCAACTTTTTCACTCTCCTCTTTCACCTTCATCAAGAGGCTTTTTAGCTCCTCTTCACTTTCTCCCATAAGGGTGGTGTCACCTGCATATCTGAGGTTATTGATATTTCTCCTGGCAATCTTGACTCCACCTTGTGCTTCCTCCAGGCCAGTGTTTCTCATGATGTACTCTACATATAAGTTAAATAAGCAGGGTGACAGTATACTGCCTTGATGTATTCCTTTTCCTACTTGGAACCAGTCTGTTGTTCCATGTCCAGTTCTAACTGTTGCTTCTTGACCTGCATACAGATTTCTCAAGAGGCAGGTCAGGTGGTCTGGTATTCCTATCTCTTTCAGAATTTTCCACAGTTTATTGTGATTCACATAGTCAAAGGCTTTGGCATAGTCAATGAAGCAGAAATAGATGTTTTTAAAATTTCTTAGAACAATTGAAAATATAGGTTTATAGTTCAATTCAAATTTTGGAACTGGAAATTTAGGCTTGAAAAGAATTGACACCGGATTAGAAGAATTTTATATTTCAATTTGTTAAATTTTTAAAGGTGAATGAGTCTCATCAGAAAAAATAAGTGGTAAATAATAAAGGGTATTCTCTGATAAAATTTGTCAAGAAAGTTTTTCTCAGAATATATTTATCAAAATTCAAACTTTTTAGTCTTCATTTTTCATTTCTTCTGGTCTCAGTTTAATTCACCATGGTTTCAGTGCCTCTGTCTACAATGGTGTATTTATCTCCTGAGATTTAATCTCCCCAAGAATATATGTTCTTTGGTTGTCTTCCTGCTATGTGTGGGTTAAATAGTTTTTGATATGCAGGAAAATTTCAAAGTCATAATTTGACTTTTCTCACCTGGGTTTTAATTAAGCACTGCACAAAATGCCACCTGATATGCATGATGTAAAAGACCAGCACATGTCAAAAAGAAGTTGGAGGTTAAAAAATGAAACAAATATTTAATATTCTGGGAGCTTTAGAAGTTATAACTTCAAGTGTGATAGTGATTAGAAAGCCTTGACAGTTAAAAGTCAAACCTTTGAATTGCATAGGTTGAGTTGTCCACTTATACGCAGATATTTTTAAGTAAATATACTGGAACTTTTTGTGAAAATTTGGAAAAATTCCTGAATGGAATTTCATAGCCTACAAATATAAAAAATAAGAAAAAGTTAGGTATGTCATGAATGAATAAACATGTAGGAACTAGTCTATTTCATCATTTACTATCATAAAATATACAACCATCTGCTATAAAAAGTAGTTTATCAAAACTTACATACTCAAACACTGACAGACCACACATAGCTCCATTCACAGTCCAGAGAAATGTAAACAAATGTTAAGATTCGGCATAAAATCATAAGTGCATAATTAACTCTAGCAATTATTATATTAGTAAAATAATTTCATAGCTACTTCTTGTTGCTCTTGTGGTGAGTTTGTGTTGTATCAGCTTAAAATGCCATGTGATGCCAAATATTCCTATGTGAGCAGTTTAATCTCTTGAGTAAATAGCATAGCACAAAAAAGTGACCTCTCACAGTTCCTGTGTATTTTTCATTGTGTTTGGCACAATACCATAAAGCTTGAATAACACCAAGGGACCCATACAAAATGCCACAAGTGATGCTGTAAGTGTTCTCAAGAAGCAAAGTCATAATTTTATAAAGAAAAATTTAATTGCCCAATATGCAGAGAAGATAAAGTTTAACGAATGTGGTTACCTGCCATTTCAAAACACATGGATTCAGCCTAAGGATCACTATAAAAAGGAAAAGAAAACCTGTAAAGCTGTCACTGTGGCTACACCAGCAGGTGTGAAAATCTCATACATTTTGAAAAGTATTTTTTAATCTTTTTTTAATGGATTATATTTGCTTCACAACGTAGTGTTAGTTTCTGCTGTATAACAAAGTGAATCAGCTATATGTATACATATATCCTCTCCCCCTTGAGCCTCTCTCCTATCCCACCATCCATCCTATCCTTCTAGGTCATCACAGAATACTGAGATGAACTCCATGTGCTATACAGCAGTTTCCCAATACCTGTTTTACACCTGACAGTGTGTGTATGTTAGTGCTATTCTCCCAATTCATTCCACCCTCCCCTCCCTTTTCCCCATGTCCATTGGTCCGTTCCCTATGTCCATATCTCTATTCCTGCCCTGAAAAGATTCCATATATATATATATATATATATATATATATATATATAATACATGAAACTTGTTTTTCTCTTTCTGAATTACTTAACTGTATCTGTTAGACCCTAGTTTCATCCACATCACTACAAATGACTCAGTTTCATTCCTTTTAAAATATCTTTATCCATTCCTCAGTTGATGGACCTTTATGTTACTTCTGTGTTCTGGCCTAGTGCTCCAGTGAATACTGGGATGCATGTTGAATTATGGTTTTCTCAGGGTGTTGGCCAACAGTGGGATTGCTGGGTCATATGTTAGTTTTATTTCTAGTTATTTAAGGAACCTCCATATTGTTCTCCATAGTGGTTGTTATCAATTTACATTCCTATCAACAGTGCAAGAGGGTTCGCTTTTCTCCATATCCTCTCCAGCATTTATTGTTTGCAGATTTTTTTGATGATGGCCATTCTAACTGGTATGGGTTGATACCTCATTGTAGTATTGTAGTTTTGATTTGCATTTCTCTAATAATAAGTGATGGTGAGCATCTTTTCATGTTTTTATTTGCCATCTGTATGTCTTTTTGAGAAATGTCTGTTTAGGCCTTCCATCCATTTTTTTATTGTGTTGCTTATTTTTTTATATTGAGCTGCATGAGCTGCTTGTATACTTCAAAGATTAATCCTTTGTCAGTTGCTAATTGACAATATTTTCTCCCATTCTGAGGGTTGTCTCTTTGTCATGTTGATGGTTTCCTTTTGCTGTGCAAAAGCTTTCAAAATTAATTAGACCCATTTGTTTTTGTTTTTTATTTTAATTACTCTAGGAGATGAGTCAAAAGGATCTTGCTGCAATTTATCTCAGAGTGCTCTGCTATGTTTTTCTCTAAGAGTTTCATAGTGTCTGGCCTTAGGTTTAAGTTTTTAATCCATTTTGAATTTATTTTTGTATACGGTGTTAGGAATATTCTAATTTCATTCTTTTACCTGAAGCTGTCCAGTTTTCCAAGTACCACTTACTGAAGAGACTGTCCTTTCTCCATTGCATTTTCTTGCTTCCTTTGTCAACGATAAAAATGGCCACAGGTATGTGAACTTATCTCTAGGCTTCTGTACTGCTCCACTGATGAGTATTTCTGTTTTTGTGCCAGTGTCATGCTGCCTTGATTACTATAGCTTTGTATTAGTAGTATAGTCTGAAGTTGGGGAGCCTGACTCTTCCAGCCATGTTTTTCTTTCTCAGGATTTGCTTTGACTATTCTAGGTCTTTGTGTTTCTATAGAAATCATAAAATGGAAAGATGGTGGAGGAGTAGGTGGACGTGGAGTACATCTCTCTCCACAGATACATCTCTCCATGGAATATACCTTCAGACATAGAAGTGCTTGCAGAGCACCAGCTGAGAGTGGGTAGGAGTACCTAACCCCTGGAAAGAATATATAGAACCATGCAAAACTCAGTAGGACAAAGGGGCTAGGGGGAAAATAGGAGTGTTAGTAGGACTGGACCTGCCCTTGGTGGGTGGGGGAACTGAAGCAGGGGACCTATTACCACATCGGGACAATTGTCTGGGTCAGAGGAGAAACATTTGAGACTGAGAAGGAAGCAGCTGATATTTAGGCTGTGACAGCCTAAATGGAATGAGACTCAGAGAATAGTTTTGCCACAGCCATACGAACCATGGACGGGGATCCAGATCCCCTAAAAGGCACAGCAGCTGGGAGTAGGAGCATAGGGATTATGGAGCAATCCCAGGGCAAGGGCTGCTGTTGACTGCTGGGAGAAGGTCTGAGGGGATATCAGGGAGGAGATAGTGGTGGAAAGCCAGGCAGCCATGGGAGAAAGGTGATACTGTTGAGTCATGCCTAACAGGTGGAGCCCTCACTGTAGCCTCTCTCTCCCCACACGTCATCACCAGCACCTGAACAAAAGAGAAGTTGGCCCATCAAGCACCTGATAGAATTACAGAGTAGGACTCTACCCAATGTACCAATTTAAGCACCTGTTGCACCAAACAACAGACTAGGACCCCAACCAGGAGGGCCACTTAATGTGCCTGACTCACTAAACAGCGAAGAAGGACCCCAGACAAGGGAGCCTT
This sequence comes from Nanger dama, assembly GCA_917880005.1. Lineage (NCBI taxonomy): Eukaryota > Metazoa > Chordata > Mammalia > Artiodactyla > Bovidae > Nanger > Nanger dama. The sequence goes on along the minus strand of CAKJTW010000014.1, from coordinate 1,650,756 downwards.
CTAACTGCCTGAATGGGCAGAGCAATAGAGAAAGACTAGCCAACGAAGCCTTCTGATCACCAGCTGCCAGAGGCTCGAAAAAGACTCTGATAGGACCTTAACTCCTGCAGTGGGGCCAGTTCATGTCCCTGTACACTTGGCACCACCAGGACAAGCAGCTGCGCCACCTTCATGCTCAACTTTCATTGGAGCAGAACTGTCACAGGAAAAAAAAAAAAGTCCTGCATCTATGAACATGGAGTCACTTTGGTCGTGTCCAACTTTTCACAACCCTGTGGACTGTGGTCTGCCAGGCTTCTCTGTCAGTGGGGGTTCTCCAGGCAAGAATGCTGGAGTAGGTTGTCATACCCTTCTAGAGCACTATATTCCCTGCTGCCCTAGCCACCAATTTCCTTAGTATCTGGTGCTTCCAGGGCCTCTGTGACCCAAGCAGCTGCACATCTGGCATTCACAGGAGCAGACTCAAGTCCTCCAGGGTAGCCTCAGGAGCAAACCCCAGTGGATGACCCACATGCAGAGATGGAGATAAAACCACAGTTGAAACCCAGGGGCAGTGTGGCTGAGGAAGAGGACCCAAAACGTTCCCATGAGCTGTACAGCTGCAGGTGAAATCCACATGTTTCAACTAGGCAGACTCTGTGTCAGTAGAATATATAAAAGGACATTGAGAGCTCCCACATAAGAAAATGCACTAGTTCTGATAGCTGTGAACATTGGAAGTAAGAACACACAGGAGTAGGACCAGATTAGAGTCCGAACTGCCCCCACAGCAGGTCCAGAGACCAGCACATTGTTGCAGGGCATCCAAGGGAGGTGAGGTAGACTGTGAGTCTCTGAGAGGGAAAGGACACTGACAGCACTGACTCAAGAAAAACATTTATTATTCTTATATTTTGACTTGTTCTGTAGTTTCTTTTGGATTTTTTTTTTTACATTTAATTTTACTATCCCCCCCCGATGTAGCTGTCTATTTTATAGCACTATAAAATCTGTTTAAGCTTTTGAGATTTTTTTTTTCAATCATACTTTTTACTTCTGTTATAAACGTCTGCCTCTACATTGGCTTTTGCAGTTCTGTAGAGTTTTCCTTTTTTCTTAATTTTGATTTTTTAAATTTTAAACTCACTACTATTTTTTCTACATATATTCCTTTATTTGCCTTTCCTACTGTTATTTTCCCCTTGCAGTTAATCTTCTTTATTTACCTCTATCTAACTTTGGATTTCTATTCTTTATTTCTTTTCTTTCTTTCTTTTCATTCTCACCATATTTTCAGTTTTGTTTTCATTGCTTTATTCTCCAGTTGGTACCTTGACATCGTTCTATTTCCCAGTCTGTGCTTTAGTTAGTTTTGTTCTTAACTGGTGGATACCATTTTTGGTTTCCTTTGTTCATTCAGTCAATCTGTTGTACTTTATTTTTATTGGACTGTTTTGATTTTGCTTATGGGTGTATATGTCTGTGTGTACATTCCCTTATTTAAATTATTATTTGCCTGATTTTGTAACTGCCATTTGTCTGGGATTGATCTTTGATATTTCATTTTGGGGCATTTGTTTTAATCCCCTTTAATGCCAGTACAAACCACCTGTAGAATCTCTGTTTTTGGCGAGAGATCAAGACCTGAGTCTTTGAAGTGGGAGCACTGATTCCAAGACCCTAGACTATCAGAGAACTCCTAAACCCTATATATTTTTTCCCCTGATAGACAGCAGCTTTATTGACTCTTGGAGAAGGAAATGGCAACCCACTCCATTATTCCTGCCTGGAAAATCCCATGGAAAAAAAGTCTAGCATGCTATATACAGTTCATAGGTTTGCAAGAGTCAGACACGACTTAGCGACTAAAGCACGACTTATTATTAAAACTCTTCTAACAATGGGCATAGAAGGAATCTATCTCAACATAGTAAAGGACATATATGAGAAGCCCACAGCAAACATTATTAGGAACAAGACAAGGGTGTCTACTCTACTACTATTATTCAACATATTTCCATGTCCTAGCTACAGCAATCAGAGAAGAAAAAGAAAGAAAAGAAATCCAGACAACAAAGAAGTAAAGGACTTACTATTTGCAGATACATACTGTACATCAGTCAGTTCGTTCAGTCGCTCAGTCATGTCCGATGCTTCGGGACCCCATGAATCACAGCACGCCAGGCCTCTCTGTCCATCACCATTTTTCGGAGTTCACTAAGACCCACGTTAGTCAACTCCGTAATGCCATCCAGCCATCTCATCCTTTGTCATCCCCTTCTCCTCCTGCCCCCAATCCCTCCCAGCATCAGAGGCTTTTCCAATGAGTCAACTCTTTGCATAAGGTGGCCAAAGTACTGGAGTTTCAGCTTTAGCATCATTCTTTCCAAAGAAATCCCAGGGTTGATCTCCTTCAGAATGGACTGGTTGGATCTCCTTGCTGTCCAAGGGACGCTCAAGAGTCTTCTCCAACACCACAGTTCAAAAGCATCAATTCTTTGGCGCTCAGACTTCTTCACAGTCCAACTCTCACACCCATACACGACCACAGGAAAAACCAAAGCCTTGCCCAGACGGACTTTTGTTGGCAAAATAAAGTCTCTGCTTTGAAATATACAACCTAGGTTGGTCATAACTTTTCTTCCAAGGAGTAAGCATCTTTTAATTTCATGGCTGCAGTCATCATCTGCAGTGATTTTCGAGCCCCCAAAATAAAGTCTGACACTGTTTCCACTGTTTCTCCATCTGTTTCCCATGAAGTGATGGAACCAGATGCCATGATCTTAATTTCCTGACTGTTCAGCTTTAAGCCAACTTTTTCGCTCTCCTCTTTCACTTTCATCAAGAGGATTTTTAGCTCCTCTTCACTTTCTCCCATAAGGGTGGTGTCAGTATATCTGAGGTTATTGATATTTCTCCTGGCAATCTTGACTCTGCCCTGTGCTTCCTCCAGCCCAGCGTTTCTCATGATGTACTCTGCATATAAGTTAAATAAGCAGTGTGACAGTATACAGCCTTGATGTACTCCTTTTCCTATTTGAAACCAGTCTGTTGTTCCGTGTCCAGTTCTAACTGTTGCTTCCTGACCTGAATGTAGGTTTCTCAAGACGTAGGTCAGGTGGTCTGGTATTCCCATCTCTTTCAAAATTTTTCACAGTTTATTGTGATCCACACAGTCAAAGGCTTTGGCATAGTCAAGAAGCAGAAATAGATGTTTTTCTGGAACTCTCTTGCTTTTTCCATGATCCAGCAGATGTTGGCAATTTGATCTCTGGTTCCTCTGCCTTTTCTAAAACCAGCTTGAACATCACGGAGTTCATGGTTCATGTATTGCTGAAGCCTGGCTTGGAGAATTTTGAGCATTACTTTACTAGCATGTGAAATGACTGCAATTGTGCGGTAGTTTGAGCATTGTTTGGCATTGCCTTTCTTTGGAATTGGAATGAAAACTGACCTTTTCCAGTCCTGTGGCCACTGCTGAGTTTCCAGATTGCTGGGATATTGAGTGCAGCACTTTCACAGCATCATCTTTCAGGATTTGAAATAGCACAACTGGAATTCTATCACCTCCACTAGCTTTGTTCATAGTGACACTTCCTGAGGCTCATTTGACTTCACATTCCATGATGTCTGGCTCTAGGTGAGTAATCACACCATCATGATTATCTGGATCATGAAGATCTTTTTGTACAGTTCTTGTGTATTCTTGCCACCTTTTCTTAATATCTTCTGCTTCTGTTAGGTCCAAACCATTTCTGTTCTTTATTGAGCACATCTATGCATGAAATGTTCCCTTGGTATCTCTAATTTTCTTGAAGAGATATCTAGTCTTTCCCATTCTGTTCTTTTCCTCTATTTCTTTGCATTGATAGCTGAAGAAGACTTTCTTATCTCTTCTTGCTCTTCTTTGGAACTCTGCATTCAGATGCTTATATCTTTCCTTTTCCCTTTGCTTTTCTCTTCTCTTCTTTTCACAGCTATTTGTAAGGCCTCCCCAGACAGTCATTTTGCTTTCTTGAATTTCTTTTCCGTGGGGATTGTCTTGATCCTTGTCTCTCGTACAATGTCACGAACCTCATTCCATAGTTCATCAGGCACTGTATCTATCAGATCTAGGCCCTAAAATCTATTTCTCACTTCCACTGTATAATCATAAGGGATTTTATTTAGGTCATACCTGAATGGTCTAGTGATTTTCCCTACTTTCTTCAATTTAAGTCTGAATTTGGTAATAAGGAGTTCATGATCTGAGCCACAGTCATCTCCTGGTCTTGTTTTTGTTGATGGTATAGAGCTTCTCCATCTTTGGCTGCAAAGAATATAATCAATCTGATTTTGGTGTTGACCATCTGGTGATGTCCATGTGTAGAGCCTTCTCTTGTGTTGTTGGAAGAAGGTGTTTGCTATGACCAGTGCATTTTCTTGGCAAAACTCTATTAGTCTTTGCCCTGCTTCATTCCACATTCCAAGGCCAAATTTGCCTGTTACTCCAGGTGTTTCTTGACTTCCAACTTTTGCATTCCAGTCCTCTATAATGAAAAGGACATCTTTTGGGGGTGTTAGTTCTAAAAGGTCTTGTGGGTCTTCATAGAACTGTTAAACTTCAGATTCTTTGGCATTACTGGTTGAGGCATAGTCTTGGATTACTGTGATATTGAATAGTTTGCCTTGGATACAAACAGAGATCATTCTGTCGCTTTGAGATTGCATCCAAGTACTACACTTCAGACTCTTTTGTTGACCATGATGGCTGCTCCATTTCTTCTGAGGGATTCCTGCCCACAGTAGTAGATATAATGGTCATATGAGTTAAATTCACCCATTCCAGTCCATTTTAGTTCATAGAAAACCCTAAAGATACTATCAGAAAATTAATAGAGCTAATCAGTGTATTTAGCAAGGTCACGGGATACAAAATCAACACACAGAACTCACTTGCATTCTTATATACTAACAATGACAAATCAGAAAGATACATTAAGGAATCAATCTCATTAACCACTGTAACAAAAAAAAAAAAAATCTAGGTATAAATCTACCTAAAGAGAAAAAAAACCATATATGAAAAATTATAAGACACTGATGAAACAAAGATGACATAAACAGATGAAGATATATTCCATGTTCCTAGGTAGGAAGAATCAATATTATGAAAATGACTATACTACCAAACTCAGTCTACAGATTCAATGCAATCCTTCTCAAATTACAAATGGCATTGTTCACAGAACTAGAACAAATAATTTCACAACTTGTATGGGAACACAAAGAACCTCAAATAGCCAAAGCAGTCTTGAGAAGGAAGAATGGAGCTGGAGAAATCAACCTTGCTTACTTCAGGCTATACTACAAAGCTACATTCATCAAAACAGTACAGTACTGGCACAAAAGCAGAAATACAGACCAATGGAACAAGATAGAAAGCCCACAGATAAACCCATGCACCTATACATACCTCATTTTTGACTAGAGGCAAGAATATAAACTGGGGCAAAGATAGCCTTTTCAATAAGTGGTGTTTGGAAACATGAGGTGAGGTGAAGTCACTCAGTCATGTCCAACTCTTTGCTACCCCGTGGACTGTAACCTACTAGGCTTCTCCGCCCATGGGATTCTCCAGGCAAGAATACTGGAGTGGATTGCCATTTCAACTGGACAGCAAAAGAATGAAATTAGAACATTTCCTAACATCATACACAAATATACACAAAAATGGTTTAAATACCTAAATGGAAGACCAGAAACTATAAAACCCTTAGAGGAAAACATAGGCAGAACACTCAGTGACATAAATCATAGCAAGATTCTCTATGACTCACCTCCTAGAATAATGGAAATAAAAACAAAAATAAACAAGTGGGACCTAATTAAATTTAAAAGCTTTTGCACAACAAAGGAAATTATAAATAAGGTGAAAAGACAACCCTCAGAATGGGAGAAAATAATAGCAAAGAGAACAATTGATAAAGGATAAATTTCCAAAATGTACAACCAGTTCATGCAACTCAATACCAGAAAAACAAACAACCCAATGAAAGAGAGGGGAAAAGACCAAAACAGACATTTTTCCAAAGAAGACATATAGATGGCTAATAAACATGTGAAAAGATGCTCAGCATTGCTCACTATTCAGTCAGTTCAGTCGTTCAGTCATGTCCGACTCTTTGCGACCACATGAATCGCAGCACGCCAGGCCTCCCTGTCCATTATCAACTCCCAGAGTTCACTCAGACTCACGTCCATCGAGTCCCTGATGCCATCCACCCATCTCATCCTCTGTTGTCCCCTTCTCCTCCTGCCCCCACTCCCTCCCAGCATCAGAATCTTTTCCAATGAGTTAATTCTTCACATGAGGTGGCCAAAGTGCAGGAATTTCAGCTTCAGCATCATTTCCGCCAAAGAAATCCCAGGGCTGATCTCCTTCAGAATGGACTGGTTGGATCTCCTTGCAGTCCAAGGGACTCTCAAGAGTCTTTTCCAACACCACAGTTCAAGAGCATCAGTTCTTTGGTGCTCAGCCTTCTTCACAGTCCAACTCTCACATCCATACATGCTCACTATTAGAGAAATGCAAATAATAACTACAATGAGATACCACCTCCCATCAGTCAGAATGGCCATCACCAAAAAGTCTACAAACAATAAATGTTGAAAAGGATGTGGAGAAAATGGAACCCTCTTGCACTACTGGTGCAATGTAAATTGATACAGCCACTAAGGAAGATGGTATGAGTTCAGTTCAGTTCAGTCTCTCAGTCATGTCCAACTCTTTGTGACCCCATGAATCGCAGCATGCCAGGCCTCCCTGTCCATCACCAACTCCCAGAGCTCACTCAGAATCACATCATCGAGTCAATGATGCCATCCAGCCATCTCATCCTCGGTCGTCCCCTTCTCCTTCTGCCCCCAATCCCTCCCAGCATCAGAGTCTTTTCCAATGAGGCAATTCTTCGCACGAGGTGGCCAAAGTACTGGAGTTTCAGCTTTAGCATCATTCCTTCCAAAGAAAACTCAGTGCTGACCTCCTTCAGAATGGACTGGTTGGATCTCCTTGCAGTCCAAGGGACTCTCAAGAGTCTTCTGCAACACTACAGTTCAAAAGCATCAATTCTTTGGCGCTCAGCTTTCTTCACAGTCCAACTCTCATAGCATATATGACCATTAGGAAAACCATAGCCTTGACTGGATGGAGCTTAGTCAGCAAAGTAATGTCTCTGCTTTTGAACATGCTATCTAAGTTGGTCATAATCTTTCTTCCAAGGAGTAAGCGTCTTCTAATTTCATGGCTGCAGTAACCATCTACAGTGGTTTTGGAGCCCCAAAAAATAAAGTCTGATACTGTTTCCACTGTTTCCCCATCTATTTCCCTTGAAGTGACTGGACAAGTTGCCATGATCTTCATTTTCTGAATGTTGAGCTTTAAGCCAACTTTTTCACTCTCCTCTTTCATTTTCATCAAGAGGCTGTTTCGTTCCTCTTCACTTTCTGCCATAATGGTGGAGTCATCTGCATATCTGAGGTTATTGATATTTCTCCAGCAATCTTGATTCCAGTTTGTGTTTCTTCCAGTCCAGTGTTTCTCATGATGTATTCTGCATAGAAGTTAAATAAGCAGGGTGACAATATACAGCCTTGATGTACTCCTTGTCCTATTTGGAACCAGTCTGTTGTTCCATGTCCAGTTCTAACTGTTGCTTCCTGACCTGAATACAGATTTCTCAAGAGGCAGGTCAGGTGGTCTGGTATTCCCATCTCTTTCAGAATTTTCCACAGTTTATTGTGATCCACACAGTCAATGGCTTTAGCATAGTCAGTAAAGCAGAAATAGAAGTTTTTTCTGGAACTCTCTTGCTTTTTCCATGTTCCAGCAGATGTTGGCAATTTGATCTCTGGTTCCTCTGCCTTTTCTAACACCAGCTTGAACATCAGGGAGTTCATGGTTCATGTATTGCTGAAGCCTGGCTTGGAGAATTTTGAACATTACTAGCATGTGAGATGAGTGCAATTGTGTGGTAGTTTGTGCATTCTTTTCCATTGCCTTTCTTTGGGATTGGAATGAAAACTGACCTTATCCAGTCCTGTGGCCACTGTTGAGTTTTCCAAATTTGCTGGCATACTGAGTGCAGCACTTTCACAGCATCATCTTTCAGGATTTACATCTGTGACAAGAGAGGTGAAAACAAAGGAGAAAAGAAAAGATATAAGCATCTGAATGCAGAGTTCCAAAGAATAGCAAGAAGTGATAAGAAAGCCTTCTTCAGTGTTCAGTGCAAAGAAATAGATGAAAAGAACAGAACGGGAAAGACTAGAGATCTCTTAAAGAAATTAGAGATACCAAGGGAACATTTCATGCAAAGATGGGCTCGATAAAAGACAGAAATGGTCTGGATCTAACAGAAGCAGAAGATATTAAGAAGAGGTGGCAAGAATACATGGAAGAATTGTACAAAGAAGATCTTCACAATCTGGATAATCATGATGGTGTGATCACTCATCTAGAGCCAGATATCCTGGAATGTGAAGTCAAGTGGGCCTTAGAATGCATCACTATGAACAAAGCTAATGGAAGTGATGGAATTCCAGTAGAGCTATTTCAAATCCTGAAAGACGGTATGAAGGTTTCTTTAAAAAAACTAGAAATAAAACTACCATATGACCCAGAAATCCCACTCCTAGGCATATGCTCGGAGGAAACCAAAGTTTAAAAAGACACTTGTCCCATTGTTCATTGCAGGACTATTTACAATAGCTAGAACATGGAAGTAACCTAGATGTACATTGACAGATGAATGGATAAAGAAGCTATGGTACATATACACAGTGGAATATTACTCAGCCATAAAAGAGAAAATTTTAAGTCAGTTCTAATGAAGTGGATGAACCCAGAGTCTATTAAATAGAATGATGTAAGTCAGAAAGAGAAAGATATAACACATATATATGGAATTTAGAAAGATGATACTGATTATCATTTATTTGCAAGGCAGCAATGGAGAAACTGAGAACAGACTTCAGGGAGAAGGGAGGAGTGGGTGAGAGGTATGGAGAGGGTAACATGAAAACTTACACTACCATATGCAAAACAGATAGTCAAGGGGAATTTGCTGTATGACTCAAACAGGGGCTCTGTAACAATCTAGAAGGGTGGGATTGGGAGGGAGATGGGAGGGAGTTTTAAGAGGGAGGGGACATCCATACACCTATGGCTAATTCATGTTAATGTTTGACAAAAAATAATAAAATCCTGTAAAGCAATTATCCTTCAATTAAAAAATAAATTTTTGAAAAAATTTTATAGTCAAGAAAATACCAGCAAAAATCCTTGTATTTCAGTAGATTCTTGAAGTAGGAGAGGAATTGGAATTCAGCAATGTTGGTAATGAGATTGCAAGCAAAAGAAAAAGACAAAGACCAAAACATGCTTGCCTGTGTTAAAGTAACAAAAATTTTGAGACTAGAGCACTGTGGTAAATGTGGACAGTAGCAGAACAGGATATAAAAAGATTATGGAAGACTTAGGGGAAGGCAAGAAAAGCCATAGTTCTAACGGAATATCACTCAACCATAAAAAGAATAAAACCCTGCTTTTACAACAAACATGGATAGACCTTGAATGTATTATACTAAGATAAATCAGAGAGAGAAAGAAAAATGCCATTTGATTTCACTCATATGCAGAATCTAAAAGCAAAACAAATGAATAAACAAAAATAAACAAAACCCAAACAGAACACATTAGTGATTGTGGTTGTCCAAGTTGCCCAGTCATGTCCAACTCTTTGCAACCCCACGGTCTGCAGCATGCCAGGCCTCCCTGTCCATCACTAACTCCTAGAGCTTGCTCGAACTCATGTCCATGGAGTCAGGGATGCCATCCAACCATTTCATTCTCTGTTTCCCCTTCTCCCCCTGCCTTCTGTTTTTCCCAGCATCAGGATCTTTTCCAATGAGTCAGTTCTTCACAACAGGTGGGCAAAATATTGGAGCTTCAGCTTTGGCTTCAGTCCTTACAACGAACATTCAGGACTGATTTCCTCTATGATTGACTAGCTTGATGTCCTTGAAGTCCAAGGGACTCTCAAGAGTCTTCTCCAACGTCACAGTTCAAAAGCATCAATTCTTTGGTGCTTAGCTTTCTTTATAGTCTAACTCTCACATCCACACATGACAACTGGAAAAACCATAGTGTTGAGTAGACAGACCTTTGTCGGTAATGTCTCTGCTTTTCAACACCATGTCTAGGTTTGTCATTACTTTAGATTAGTAGTTATCAGAGGGGAAATGAAGGACAGTTGGTAAACTGGGTGAAGGAGATGATATATGGCAACTATACTTGTGGTAGTGATAACTCTGTAGTGTACATAGATAAATCACAATGCTGTACTCCTGAAATATATTTTTTAAAAAGTTAAAAATTTGCAAAACAATAAAAAAGAAATCATAAAATGTTTTGTTTAAGTTTGGAATTAAAGGCATTGGCAATTTGATAGTGATTGTATTGAATTTGGGAGTAATGTAGTCATGTGCACAATATTCATTCTTCAAATCCAAGAACATGGTATATCTCTACATCTGTTTGTGTCATCTTTGATTTCTTTCATCACTGTCTTATTGTTTTCTTCACAGGTATTTTGTCTCCCTGGATCCAACCAATCCATTCTGAAGGAGATCAACCCTGGGATTTCTTTGGAAGGAATGATGCTAAAGCTGAAACTTCAGTACTTTGGCCACCTCATGCGAAGAGTTGACTCATTGGAAAAGACTCTGATGCTGGGAGGGATTGGGGGCAGGAGGAGAAGGGGATGACTGAGGATGAGATGGCTGGATAGCATCACCGGACTCAATGGATGTGAGTCTGAGTGAACTCCGAGAGATGGTGATGAACAGGGAGGCCTGGCGTGCTGTGTTTCACGGGGTCGCTAAGAGTCGGACACGACTGAGCGACTGAACTGAACTGAGGTAAGTTTATTCTTAGGTATTTATTCTTTTTTCTTCAGTGGTGAATTGGATTGTTTCCTTAATTTCTCTTTCTGATTTTTTTGCTGTTAGTGTATAGGAGTGCAAGAAATTTCTGTGTATTAATTTTATATCATATGACTTTACTAAATCCATTGATTAACTCTAGCAGTTTTCTGGTGCATCTTTAAGATTTTTTTATAGTATCATGTCATCTGCAAAGGTGACAGAAATTACAACTGACACTGCAGAAATGCAGTGCAGAAACTGACAATGCAGAAACACTCATTCTATGAGGCTACCAGCATCCTGACACCAAAACCAGACAAATAAACCACACAAAAAAGGAAAATAACAGGCAAATAGAATTGATGAACATGGATATAAAAATCCTCAACAAAATACTAGCAACAGAATCCAACAATACATTAAAAGGGTGATACTCTATGATCAACTGAGATTTATCTTAGGAATGCAAGGATTCTTCAATATATGCAAATCAATCCATGTGATACACCACATTAACAAACTGAAGGATAAAAGCATGTGATAAGATATGATATGATAATCTCAATAGATGCAGAAAAAGTTTTAGACAAAATTCAACACCCATTTATGATTAAAAAAAAAAAAACTCTCCAGAAACTTGGCATACCTTTATTTAATAAAGTCTATATACAAGCACATAGCAAACATTATTCTCAAAACATTGAGAAAAACTGAAAGCATCTCCTCTAAGATCAGGAACACACCAAGAGTGCCCACTCTCACCACTATTATTTAACATAGTTTTGGAAGTCCTAGCCATGGCAATCAGAGAAGAAAAAGAAATAACAGGGATCCAGATTGGAACAGAAAAATGCAAAATACTTTTTATCTTACATTGAAAGTGCAACTTTCATACGGAGGCAGGGTTGCTAAAAGAAAGGCATATCTGTAAATTATAATATGAATCAAGAAAAAGCAAAATAGTTACATGACAACTTAAAGCAAGCAGGTGATGGATCAAAAACTGGAGAATTTAATAATAGTAAAAGATAGTTTAATAATTTTAAAAAGTTTTATTTTCTTTTTAATGTCAAGACCATAGGAGGAGAACCTTATGCTAACCAAGAGGCAGTAGACAAGTTCCCAAATGGCATTAGAATGTCATTGAGGAAAATGGATATCTTCCTGAGTAGTTTTTTTTTTTTTTTTTAATACAGACAAAAGTGCCCTATTCTGGAAAGAAATTCCATGCAGGACATTTATTACCAAAGAAGAGATATGAGCACTAGGATTTAAGGCAGGAAGGGATAGGCTAACTACCGACCTGTGCAAATACAATGGAGTTTACAATCAGCACTGCTCTTATTTATAAAATTGCTAACACGTGTGCCTTGAAGGGACCAGATAAACACCAGCTGCTAGTCTTTTAGTTGTACAACAAGAAGGACTGAAAGTGAGAACAGTTTTTCTGGATTGGTTCCACTGAAGCTTTGTCCTTGAAGTTAGAAAGTATCTTGCCAGTAAGGAGCTGCCTTTTAAAGTTATTTAGCTATTGGACAATGCCACTGGCCACCCAGAAGCCCGTGAGTACAATTATTGAGTTCAGTATTGAAGGCATCAAAGTGATCTGCTTCCCCTCAAACACAACATCTCTAATTCAGCCTCTAGATCAGGGTGCCCTGGGGACCTTTAAGGCTCATTCCACATGGTACTTTACGGAAAGAACTATCAACACAACGGAAAAGAACCCTGATAGAACATAATGAAAGTTTGGTAAGACTGCATCACTGAAGACACCATGGTTATGTTTTAAAAAGCCATTAAGCCTGAAACAGTAAATTCCTGTTGCCAAAAACTTTTCAGATGTGTTACATGACTCCACAGGATTTATAATAGAGCCAGTCAAGGAAATCATGAGAGAGAGCGTGTATATATCCAAAAAATGTTGGGGGGTGGGGTGTGGAGGAAGGGTTTCAAGATAAAGATCTTGGAGAAATTCAGGAGCAGATAGACATCAAATTCAGAGGAATTAACAGAAGACGACTTGATGAAGATGTGTGCTTTTGAACTAGATGGGAAAGAAGTTGTAGAAGCAGAGGTGCTAGAAAACAAATTGACATTAGACAATCTGTCAGAAGGGCTCCGATTATGCAAAACTGCATTTGACTTCTTTACAACATGGACCCTCTGTAATATGAGCAATGAAACTAAAGAAAATACTGGAAGGATTGGTACCATGGTAAAACATTTTTAGTGAAAAGAAAAAGTAAAAAAGACAAATTACAATGTATTTCCATAGTTACACAGAATGTGCCTGCCTCTCCTGGCTCTCCTTAGAACTCCTCCAACTCTTCTGCCTCTTGCTACCCTGACACAGCAAGATTAACTTTCTTTTGTCACCCTCCTCAGACTGCTCAAGGTAAATACTATGAGAATGAAGACCTTTAATATGATCCATTTCATTTAATGAATAGTAAATAATCATCCTGCTGTTAATAAACTTATCTGTTGTGTTTATATGTCTTCATGTGAGAAATCTAACAACTATACGGCAAGAACTGTAAGAAATATTTTCATGTCAAGTTCATCTCCTAAATATTCATTATATAGAATACCAAATGCAAGATTTGTATTTAAATGGAAAGCCTATCCTTCTATAGGCATAAAGATATATTTCTTAAGATTCATAACATGTTAATGTCCTTGCTACTTTATACCTTGTTTTCAAAGTATTATATTACTGTAGAGTATGCCTCTCTCTAATAACTGGGAAAACAGTATCAGCCTATCATCGTGATTTTTTAATGTAATGTTTCCAATTTGTACCATGAATATTACTGTATTCTATATGCCATAAAATTCTTATAATCATTAACTTTTATTTTTATTGAAGGATAATTGGTTTACAGAATTTTGTTGTTTTCTGTCAAAACTCAACATGAATCAGCCATAAGTATACATATATCCTCTCCTTTTGAAACTCCCTCCTCATCCCACCCCCTCTAGATTGATACAGAACCCCTGTTTTAGTTTTCTGAGCCATACAGCAAATTCCCAATGGCTATCTATTTTACATATTGCAATGTAAGTTTCCATGTTACTCTTTCCATACATCTCACCCTCTAATCCCCTCTCCCCATGTCCACAGGTCTATTCTGCAGTTTCTCCATTGCTGCCCTGTAAGTAAATTCTTCAGTACCATTTTTCTAGATTCCATATATGTGTGTTAGAATACGATATTTACCTTTCTCTCTCTGACTCACTTCACTCCGTATAATAGGTTCTAGGTTCAACCACCTCATTAGAACTGATTCAATGGTGTTCGTTTTTATGGCTGAGTAATATTCATTGTGAATTTCTTCTCTGATCTTAATGATTTCTTTCCTTCTAATTTTGTGGGGGGGTTGTTCTTCTTTTTCCAGTTCCTTTAGGTGTAAAGTTAGGTTTTCTATTCGATGTTTTTCTTGTTTCTGAGGTAGGAATGCATTGCTATAAACTTCCCTCTTAGAACTGCTTTTGCTGCATCCCATAGGTTTTGAGTTGTGTTTTCATTGCAATTTGTTTCTAGAAATTGTTTATCTCCCTTTTGATTTCTTCAGTAACCTGTTGGTTATTTAGAAACGTATTGTTTAAAGTCCCTGTGTTGTATTTCTTACAGTTTTTTTTTTTTTTTTTGTAGTTGATATCTAGCCTCAGACCATTGTGGCCTGAGAAGATGCTTGCTGCTGCTGCTAAGTCACTTCAGTCGTATCCGACTCTGTGTGACCCCATAGACGGCAGGCCACCAGGCTTTGACACCCCTGGGAGTTTCCAGACAAGAATACTGGAATGGGTTGCCATTTCCTTCTCCAATGCATGAGAGTGAAAAGTGAAAGTGAAGTCACTCAGTCGTATCTGATTCTTTGAGACTCAATGGACTGCAGCCTATCAGGCTCCTCCATCCATGGGATTTTCCAGGCAAGAGTAGAGGAGTGGGTTGCCATTGCCTTCTCCAGAAGATGCTTGATACTATTTCAATTTTCTTAAATTTACTGAGGTTTGATTTGTGACCAAAGATGTCTATCGTGAAGAATGTTCCATATCCTGGAAAATATCCACAGAAGAAGGTGTATTTTTCTGCAATTGGATGGAATGCCCTGAAGATAGCGATGAGATACATATCATCTAATGTATCATTTAAGACGTGTCTCCTTATTAATTTTCTGTTTTGATGATTGGCCCATTGGTGTGAGTGGGGTATTAAAGTCTCCTACTCTTATTGTGTTACTGTCAATTTCTCCTTTTATGTCTGTTAGTGTTTGTCTTATATATTGAGGTGCTCCTATGTTGGGTGCATAGATATTTACAATTGTTATGGCTTCCTCTTGGATTGATCCCTCGATCATTATATTTTGTCCTTCCTTATCTCTTGTAATCTTTATTTTAAGGTCTATTTTGTCTGACATAAGGATTGCTTCTCCAGATTTCTTTTTCCATTTGCATGGACTATATTTTTCCATCCTCTCACTTTCAGTCTATGTGTCCTGAGGTCTGAAATAGGTTTCTTATAGACAGCATATATATGGGCCCTGTTTTGTATCCATTCAGCCAGTCTTTTGGTTAGAACACTTAATCCATTTACATTTAAAGTAATTATTGATATATATGTTCCTATTGATATTTTCTTAATTGTTTGGGGTTGATTTTGTAGATCTTTTTCCTTCTCTTCTGTTTCCTGACTATATAAGTTCCTTTAACACTTGTCATAAACCTGGTTTGGTGGTACTAAATTTTATTAACTTTTGCTTGTCTGAAAAGCTTTTGATTTCTCCATCAATTTTGAATGAGATCCTTGCCAGTCACAGTAATCTTGGTTATAGATTTTTCCCTTTCAGTACTTTAAATATATCCTGCCATTCTTTCTGGCCTGCAGAGTTTCTGCTAAAAGATCAGGTGTTAAACGTATGGGGGTTTTGTTGTATGTTACTTGTGGCTTTTCCCTTGCTGCTTTTAATATTCTTTCTTTATGCTTAGTCTTATTAGTTTGATTAGTATGTGTCTTGGCATGTTTCTCCTTGGATTTATTCTGTATGGGACTCTGCACCTCTTAGACTTGATTATTTCCTTTTCCATGGTGGGGAAATTTTTAACTATAATCTCTTCAAATTTTTTTCATACCTTTCTTTTTCTCTTCTGGGATCCCTATAATTTAAATGTTGGTGCATTTGATATTGTCCTGGAGGTCTCTGAGACTGTCCTCAGTTCTTTTCATTCCTTTTACTTTATTCTGCTCTTCAGAACTTATTTCCACCATTTTATCTTCCAGCTCACTGATTCATTCTTCTGTTCCAGATATTCTGCTATTAATTCCTTCCAAAGTATTTTTAATTTCAGTAATTGTGCTGTTTGTCACTGTATGTTTATTCTTTAATTCTTCTAGTTCTGTGTGAATTGATTCTTGTATTTTTTCTATTTTGCTTTAAAGTAATTTTGCTTTAAAGGTTTTTGATAATCTTTACTATGATTATTCTGAATTCCTTTTCAAGTAGTTTGCCTATTTCCTCTTTGTTTATATAGACTTCTGTGCTTCTAATTTGTTCCTTCATTTGCATAGTATTTCTCTGCCTTTTATATTTTTTTTTAACTTATTGTGTTTGAGATATCCTTTTCCCAGTCTTCAAGATTGTATTCTTTCTTCCTTTTGGTTTCTGCCCTCCTAAGGTTGGTCCAGTGGTTTGTGTAAGCTTCATATAGAATGAGATTTGTGCTGAGTTTTTGTGGTGTTGTTTGTTTGTTTTTCCTCTGATTGGCAAGGCTGAATGAGGTTGTAATCCTATCTGCTAATGATTGGGTTTATATTTTTGTTTTATTTGTTTAGATGAAGTGTCCTGCCCAGGGTGCTACTGGTGGTTGGGTGATGTTGGGTCTTGTATTCAAGTGGACTCCTGTGTGTGAGTTCTCACTATTTGATACTCCCTAGGGTTAGTTCTCTGGTAGTCTGGGGTCTTGGAGTCAGTGATCCCACTCCAAAGGCTCAGAGCTTGATCTACCGTCAGGAATGAAGATTCCACAAGTGGTTTGTTATGACATTAAGTGAGATTAAAACAAATACCCAAAAATGAGAAACCAAAGATGAACCCCAGAGAAATGAGTTACAAAATCAGACAAATAATAATTAAAATAATGGAACATACACATATACATATACATCCATAAGCAAAGTCAAAACATCTCAACAAAATAAAGTACAGTAGATTGACCCAGCGAACAAAGGAAATCCAAAGTTATATTTACCAGTTAGGAATGAAACTAACTAAAACAAATGAAAGCAAGATGCCAAGTGGAGAATAAAGGAATGAAAACAAAACTAACATATATGTTGAGAGGTAGATGAAGAAGATTTATATACATTAAAGATTAACTGCAAGGGGAAAAGAACAGTAGGAAAGGCAAACAAAGGAGTAAATGTAGAAAAAGTATAATAGTTTTTAAAAATAAAAGTTAAAATTATAAAAAGAGAAAAGAAAAAAGGAAGAACAAAGAAGAAAAGGAAAAATCCATAGAACTGAAAAAGCCCAATGTGGAGGCAGATATTTATAACAACTCTAGAAAGTGTGACTGAATATACACATATACATATACACCCATAAGCAAAATCAAAACAGTCCAACAAAAGTAAAGTACAATAGATTGACCCAGTGAATAAAGGAAACAAAAATTATATCTACCAGTTAAGAATGAAACTAACTGAAGCACAAACTGGAAAATAAAACTAAGGCAAGGTGCCAATTGGGGATTAAAGCAATAAAATTAAAACTAACAAATATGTTAGAGGAAAAGAAAGAATGAGCTGATATGAAAAGTTAAATAGAGGCAAATAAAGATTTATATACATTAAAGTTTAATGGTAAGGGGAAAAGTAGGAAAGGCAAACAAATGAATAAATGTAGAAAATAATATGATAGATTTAAAAAAATTTTAAGAGAAAAGAACAACAACAACAAAAGGTAAACTCCACAGAACTGCAAAAACCCAATGCAGAGACAGAGGTTTATAACAGCAATAAAAAGTGTGACTGAATATACACATATACATACATACCCATAAGCAAAATCGAAACAGTCCAACAAAAATAAAGTATAATAAATTGATCCAATGAATAAAAGAAAACAAAAATTATATCTACCAGTTAAGAATAAAACTAACTAAAGCACAAATTGGAAAACAAAACTAAAGCAAGGTGTCAAGTGGGGAATAGAGCGATAAAAATAAAACTAATAAATATGTTGAGATGAAAGGAAAGAAAGAAAAGAAATAACTGATATGCAAATTTAAATAGAGGTAGATGAAGAAGATTTATATACATTAAAGTTTAACAGCAAGGGGAAAAGAACAGTAGGAAAAGCAAGCAAAGACATAAAAGTAGAAAAAAATAATAGGTTTAAAAAATTAAAATTAAACATAAAAAAGGGAAAACTCCACAGAACTGCAAAAGCCCAATGTAGAGGCAGAGGCTTATAACAACAATAAAAAATGTGACTGAGAAAAAAAGAGCTCAAAAGCTTAATTAGATTTCATAAGATTTCAAACTAGTAGTAAAATCAACAACTATAACGTAGGTGGGGGAGAAAGCAAAAGAATCTACAGAACAAGTCAAAACATAAGAATACTAAATGGTTTACTGGAGTCACTGCTGTCAGAGTCCTTTCTCTCGCTCAGAGTCACAGTCCCCAACACTGTGCTGGTCTCTTGACCTGCTGTGGGGGCAGCTCAGACTCTAATCTTGTCCTGCTTCTGTGTGTTCTTCTCTCCAATGTCCACGACTATCAGAACTAGTGCATTTTCTTTTGTGGGAGCTTTCAATATCCTTTTATATATTCCACAGACAGTCTGCCTAGTTGATCGTGTGGGTTAAGTCTGCAGCTTGTACGTCTAGTGGGAAAGTTTTGGGTCCTTTTCCTTAGTCACACTGCCCCTGGGTTTCAATTGTGGTTTTATCTCCACTTCTGCATGTGGGTCATCCACTGGGGTTTGCTCCTGAGGCTGCTCTGGAGGCCTTGGGTTTGTCCCTGTGATGAGCAGGTGTGGAGGTGGTGCAGCTGCTTGGGTTGCAGGGGTTCTGGCAGCACTAGTTGCTCAGGGGTGTTGGTGGCTAGGGCAGCGGGAAATATAGTGCTCTAGAAAGGTGTGGCAACCAGTATTGGACAACACGCTCCAGTATTCTTGCCTGGAGAAATCCCCTCCCTGACAGAGAAGCCTAGCAGGCCAGTTTGCAGGGTGGCAAAGATTTAGACATGACTGAAGCAACCCTGAACACATAGATAAAAATTTTTCTTCTTTTGCTTGTGGAGGTTCTGCCCTAGTGAGAGTTGAGCTTGAAGGTGGCATAGCTGCTTGACTTGCAGGGACCCTGGTGGCACAAAGTGTGCAGGGACATGGACTGCCTCCACCCTAGGAGTTATGGCCCTATCAGAGTCTTTTTTCGAGATTCTTGTAGCTGGCCATCAGAAGGCCTCTTTGGCCAGTCTTTCTCTGTAGCTCTGCCTGTTCAGACACTTAGAGGGCTCCCTTGCTGGGGTCCTTCTCTGTTGTTGGGGGCATCAAGCACATAGAGGGGGGCCCCCATGGCTGGGGTCCTACTCTGTAAATCAGTGCGTCAGGCACTTAAACAGGCACCCTGGTTGGGATCCTACTGTGTAGTTTGGGGCATCAGATGTTTGGTGGGCCAGCCTCTCTATTGTTCAGCTGCGGATGCCGGCCTGTGGAGGGAGAGAGACTATGGTGATGGCTCCACCCCCTACACATGACTCAGCAGTATCACCTTGCTTCCATGACTGCCTGGATTTCCTCCACAGGCATTTCCCATCACGATCTCCTCCCTCACACCCCCTGGATTCATCTCTCCATAGTCAACAGCAGCCATCACCTTGAGATTGCTCCACAATCCCTAAACTCCAGCTCCCAGCCTCTGCACCTTTCTGAGGGCCTGCATCCTTGTCCAGGGTGTGTATGGCTGTGGCAAGGACTGTCTGTTCTCATTCCATTTAGGCTGCCACAGATCAGCTTTTTCACTCTTAGACTTAAATATTTCTCCTCTGACCCAGATAATTGCCCCACTGTGGGGATCAGACCCCTGCTTCAGTTCCCCCACCCACTGAGGGCAGGTCCAGTCCTACCAACACTCCTGTTTTTCCCCTAGATCCTTCATCTTACCGAGTTTTGCATGGTTCTATATATTCTTTTCCACTAGTCAGGTACTCCTGTCCACTCTCAGCTGGTGTTCTGCAAGCACTTCTGTGTCTGAAGTTGTGTTCCTGATGTATCAGTGGAGAGAGATGTACTCCATATCCTCTTACTCCTCCATCATCTTGTTCTTTCTAAAGATTCTTTTTTTTTTTTAGTGTGTAGGCTAGGTTACCATGAAGTAATTATATTGATTACACTAAGCTAGCATAAAGCAATCACATTGCTGGTTCTTTATTATCAATACATGAATCATTATACCTGTAAATAAATTTTCACATAATCTTTACATTTTTGATATCCAGTAGTAATACAAACAACATCTACAGTGATTTCTATCATGTAAGACAATACTGATGGAGATACTGCCAAGACAGATAATTCATCTTGTATGTAGATGATGTAAACATAAAGTATAGATAAATACAGTGTGGTGCTGTTAAATGTATTTTCTTTTTCTCATGATTTTCTTAATAACATTTTCTTTTCTCTAGCTTATTGTAAGAATACAGAACATAATACATGTATAAAATATGTTAACCAACTGTTTATCAGTAAAGCTTCCAGTCAAGAGTAGGTTATTAGTAAAGTTTTCAGGAAGTCAAAAGTATATGCAAATTTTCTGCTGCATAGGCACAGGGGTGGGTGCCCCTAACCTCCAATATCATTTAAGGGGTCATCTGTATTTAAGAAATTAATCAAGGGAAAGTATAATGTTAAAACAAATATAGAGCAAACCAATGAAAATAATTATTTCAAAAAATTAAGGAGAAATGAAAGGTAGCTATCAATTTAAAGTAAAATATTCTGGAAAGGCTATGATCTGCTTTTATTTTCAGGATATAATGACAAAGCATGAAGAGGTAGAAAAATGAAAATAAAGAGGCAAAGTAACAACAGGAAAAAAAAAAGGACAATTTAGGTAGAAAATAAAAGAAGTAAAGAATTCTCTTCAGTTACAGACTAGGGTGTTTAATTCATAAGAAAAAAAGCCTGAGCACACACTTTGTTTTTCTGCAAATATATGGCTCCTAGCGTCTTTAAAATCAGCATCGTTACAAAAGGTATTCTTCATGATCAGAATGACAATATAATTTAATGCCCATATTAGAGTATTTCTGTCTTGAACAAATGCTAAACCAGATAAATTACCAATACCACTGACATAATCGGGAGCATCCAGATAAATGAGAATAGCCATGTAGTAGATTTTAAGAATGAAGACAATTCCTCACCCCTCTCTGTATCCATTTCTTTCCAGGCTTTCAGTTCAGTTCAGTTCCTCAGTCGAGTCTGACTCTTTGTGACCCCACGAACTGCAGCACTCCAGGCCTCCCTATCCATCACCAACTCCCAGAGTTTACCCAAACTCATATCCATTGAGTTGGTGATACCATCTAACCATCTCATCCTCTGTCATCCCCTTTTCCTCCTGCCCTCAATCTTTCACAGCATCAGGGTCTTTTCAAATGAGTCAGCTCTTTGCATCAGGTGGCCAAAGTATTGGAGTTTCAGCTTCAACATCAGTCCTTTCAATGAACATCCAGGACTGATCTCCTTTAGCATGGACTTGTTGGATCTCCTTGCAGTCCAACGGATTCTCAAGAGTCTTCTCCAACACCACAGTTCAAAAGCATCAATTCTTCGGTGCTCAGCTTTCTTTATAGTCCATCTCTCATATCCATACATGACTACTGGAAAAACCATAACCTTGACTAGACAGAACTCTGCTGACAAAGTAATGCCTCTGCTTTTTAATATCCTGTCTAGGTTGGTCTTAACTTTCCTTCCAAGGAGTAAGCGTCTTTTAATTTCATGGCTGCAATCACCGTCTGCAGTGATTTTGGAGCCCGCCAAAAGAAAGTCTGATACTGTTTCCCCATCTATTTGCCATGAAGTGATGGGACAGGATGCCATGATCTTAGTTTTCTGAATGTTGAGCTGTAAGCCAACTTTTCACTTTCCTCTTTTACTTTCATCAAGAGGCTCTTTATTTCTTCACATTTTGCCCTAAGGGTGGTTTCATCTGCATATCTGACATTATTGATATTTCTCCTGGCAATCTTGATTCCAGCCTGTGCTTCCTCCAACGTCATTTCTCATGATGTACTCTACATATAAGTTAAACAAGCAGGGTGACAATATACAGCCTTGATGTACTCCTTTTCCTATTTGGAACCAGTCTGTTGTTCCATGTCCAGTTCTAACTGTTGCTTCCTGACCTGCATACAGGTGGAGGCAGGTCATCAGGTGGTCTGGTATTCCCATCTCTTTCAGAATTTTCTACAGTTTATTGTGATCCACACAGTCAAAGGCTTTGGCATAGTCAATAAAGCAGAAATAGATGTTTTTCTGAAACTCTCTTGCTTTTTCAATGATCCAGCAGATGTTGGCAATTTGATCTCTGGTTCCTCCGCTCTACATATAAAAAGTGACACTTTCCCCCACCTTTCAACTCTGGTATGACCCAATGATTTCTTTTGGCCAATATCATGCAGCAGAAGTGAAGCGCCAGTCCTGAGCCTTAGCCTCAAAACACCTTCAGCATCACTTCTTTCATTCTTGAACTCCTGCTATCCTCACTAAAATAAGTCCTGTTGGATAATTAAACAACATCAGGAGAGCTTAGACAAACCCCTCACCCTGAACCAATATCCAGTTAACACTCCCAGAAGCTGAACAGCCTAGACAACCTGCAGCTGTCCATGAGAAAACACCCAAATCAGAACTACCCAACTGAGTTCAGCCTAACTGCCTCTAAAATCATAAGCAACATGAGTCACTAAGTTTTGGAGTGGTTTATTACACAGAAACAGCTAACTATTTTGAGCTCCAAATCACTGCAAATGGTGACTGCAGCCACGAAATTAAAAAAAAAACACTCGCTCCTTGGAAGATAAGCTGTGACAAAACTAGACAGCAAATTTAAAGGCAGAGATATCACTTAGCCAACAAAGGTACATATAGTCAAAGCTATGACTTTTCCAGTAGTCATGTACAGATATGAGAGTTGGACAATAAAGAAGACTAAGCACCAAAGAATTTGCTTTTGAACTGTAGTGTGCAAGAAGACTCTTGAGTGTCCCTTGAATAACAAGATCAAACAAATCAATCCTAAAGGAAATCAACCCTGAATATTCACTGAAAGGACTGATGCTGAAGCTGAAGCTCCAATACTTTGGCCACCTGATGCAAAGAGCCAACTCACTGGAAAAGACCCTGATGCTTGGATAGATTGAAGGCAGGAGGAGAAGGGAGAGACAGAGGATGAGATGGTTGGATGGCATCACTGACTCAATGGACTTGAGTTTGAGCACTCTCCTGGAGATAATGAAGGACTTGGAAGCCTGGTGTGCTGCAGTTCACGGAGGTCACAAAAGTCACACATGACTTAGTGACTGCACAACAGCAACAACAAATTACACAGAAACAGCTAACTAAAATGACTCACTCCAACAAGTATGCATACCACTTCAGAAATGCAGCAATGAAGTTTCCTACTACAGTGAACCAACTGAATTCATCTATACCTGGGACAGTGTTAAGAAATTCAAAGCTCTTCAATCAAAGCCCTGGAAGATAGTAAGCTGATGCTGCTTCTTTTTTGTTTGTTTTGTTTTGTTTTGTTTTGTTTAGGTCTCTTACTTCTTGGAACCAAGAATGCTCCAACCATAAATAATACTTGCTATATTCAATGCTTACTTCTAGGAAGTTAAAATCTATTGATCTTAAATGTTAACACTAATATCAACTTGCCTTTAAAATAGCATTTTACTTTATATATTATTAACAAAAAAAAAAGAACTATGAAGCATACGTAGAGCAGATATTACACTCATTTTACAGATGAGGAAATCAAATCATAGTGTAAGTTAAGTGACTTTCACAAGTAGCAAGGAACTAAGCTACAATAATTATAACTACATCTATAAACCTTCAGTACTCCTCCTTAGAGTTTTATGCTAAAATCTTGGGTCAGTATTGGCATATCACTTTTTAATGTATATTTTTTAAATTTATTTTTTAATATAAATTTAATTGGAGGTTAATTACAATATTGTATTGGTTTTGCCATACATCAACATAAATCTGCCACCGGTATACATATGTTCCCCATCCTGAAACCCCCTCCCTCCTCCCTCCACCATCCCTCTGGGTCGTCCCAGTGCTTCAGCCCCAAAGTATCATGCATCAAACCTGGACTGGCAATTCGTTTCATATATGATATTATACGTTTCAATGCCATTCTCCCAAATCATCCCACCCTCTCCCTCTCCCAGAGTCCAAAAGATTGTTCTATACATCTGTGTCTCTTTTGCTGTCTCACATACAGGGTTATCATTACCATCTTTCTAAATTCCATATATATGCATTAGTATACTGGAGAAGACTCTCAAGAGTCCCTTGGACTGCAAGGAGATCCAAACAGTCCACTCTGAAGGAGATCAGCCCTGGGACTTCTTTGGAGGGAATGATGCTGAAGCTGAAACTCCAGTACACTGGCCACCTCATGCGAAGAGTTGACTCATTGGAAAAGACTCTAATACTGGGAGGGATTGGGGGCAGGAGGAGAAGGGGACGCCAGAGGATGAGATGGCTGGATGGCATCACTTACTTGATGGACATGAGTCTGAGTGAACTCTGGGAGTTGGTGATGGACAGGGAGGCCTGGCATGCTGCGATTCATGGGGTTGCAAAAAGTCGGACACAACTGAGCAACTGAACTGAACTGACAGTGTATTGGTGTTTTTCTTTCTGGCTTACTTCACTCAGTGTAATAGGTTCCAGTTTCATCCACCTCATTAGAACAGATTCAAATGTATTCTTTTTAATGGCTGAGTAATACTCCATTGTATATATGTACCACAGCTTTCTTATCCATTCATCTGCTGATGGATATCTAGGTTGCTTCCATGTCCTAGCTATTAGAAACAGTGCTGCGATGAACATTGGGGTACACGTGTCTCTTTCAATTCTGGTTTCCTCAGTGTGTATGCCCAGCAAACTCAGTGGGATTGCTGGGTCATAAAGCAGTTCTCTTTCCAGTTTTTAAGGAATCTCCACACTGCTCTCCATAGTGGCTGTACTAGTTTGCATTCTCACCAACAGTGTAAGAGGGTTCCCTTTTCTCCACACCCTCTCCAGCATGTATTGCTTGTAGACTTTTGGATTGCAGCCATTCTGACTGGTGTGAAATGGTACCTCATTGTGGTTTTGATTTGCATTTCTCTGATAATGAGTTGAGCATCTTTTCATGTGTTTGTTGGCCATCTGTATGTCTTTGGAGAAATGTCTATTTAGTTCTTTGGCCCATTATGTATTCTTTAATTAAACTGATGAATTACTGCTTCCTTTCTTACAAAAGTTGGGCCAAAATGACTCAAGGCTTGTTTTAAGAAACAAAATAATGCATGAAAATCACATAGCATAATCCCTAACACAAATGTTAGGCCCCTTGCCCCCACTCACCATGATAAAGCTTTCTTCCAACCTTGACAACCTCAACCCTCACAGCATTGAGCATCACTTGAAATAAATATTCACACAATATGTATTGGCAAATTCATTTCTATGGCAGAAGCATTTATTTCAACTATACAAAATACCACTATTCCAAACTGAAGGTAACTAAAATGTGTATTTTTGCCTTATATACCCATACTCAAATATTACATATGGTTTCAAGACATTCTTAAATTAACAAGAATCAATTTAGAATCAAGGAAGTATCTGTCAATAGAAGAGCCGTACTAAGGCTACTTATATGGGAAATGGGAAAATACAAAATGATCTCGTGCAGTTTCCCAACTTTAGTGTGTGTCAGAATCATCTGGACAGTGGAAAAATTACCTCTAGGAGACTGAAGGCAAATCACCAGATTAAGTAAACCCTCGGTCTCAGAGTAAATACCAAAACAACTGACTAAAGATACAAACTCTGTTTCACAGGGAGGAACAAAGACAAAATGTATCATGATATATGAAATCAGTCATTTAAGCGACGTGTGAGTTCTCTAAGCCTGAGGTTCAGGAATACTACTACTCTCAAGACTTTTTCTACAGATTAGGTCAGGTAGTGTGCAATAGTGCTTCCCTAATTCATAATACACCACTACTATCATTATTTCCTCACCATCATTACTATTGGATACAGAGGACATTCTCCCCCACCCCCATTCCCAGTTCCAAATAGTTATTTTCTATTTTAAAAATTAAATGACCAATTACTGAGTTCCAGTTCATTGACTACTGGCACCATTTTTAAACTGGTAACATTCTTACTAGCTTCAACCAAGTATATTAGGATTTCAGTACATGGTTGAAATGACAATTTTTGTCTAAACTACTGGCTTAGTCAATGGAGTCACAGAAGAAAGCATAAAGCTTACAAAAATGTGTGCTGTTTCTAAAGCACTAAAGGAGAAACGAATGAACTGCTTTGCAAAGTAACCCACTTTACACAATCTCTGATATTCCTATATTCTTTTCTGACTCTCACATTATATACAGATGGAAACAAAGGAATAAAACATCTATAATCTTCATCATACCTATAGTCACTATACTATACTGTTTCATAGTTAAAGTGTGGGGCCATTTAAGAAATTCCCACATAAATATCTGCGGTTTTAACATTCTGAAACTGAAACATAGCTAAAAGAGGTGCTCAGCCAGGCTAAGACAGGGCTCTTCAACTTCAGCAATATTACTACTTTGGATTTGATCATTCCTTTTAGGAGGGAGGGTGGAAACTGTCCTGTGCATTGCAGGATGTAGGCATCCCTAGCCTCTATATACTACATGCCAGTAGCAATGTGCCCAACTTTCCAATTCTGACAACCAAAAAATGTCACCAGAGATTGCTAAATGTCTTTGGGGGGCCAAAATAACCCCCAGTTAACAACTACTGAGCTAGAACTTTATACAGATACAATTGTAAACTTTGAGTCCATAGATTATACAAGACTGTAATTTTACTAAAGAGTATAGTACAACAATTTCTGCTATATTGTTTATGCTAGGGCACATAGTTTTCATAGAAGACTTAAGCATATAATTACCCACAAATAATCATCTTTTTCCCACTGAAAACACTAATATTAAACAGGGGGAAAAAACAACAATACAGCTAATCCTGCAATGATTTTTAAACTGAAACCTATGGTTTACAAAGATTTGATAAATGGAGACCTAGATAAATCACTGCAAGTGTCCTTCCTTCTGAATTCGTAGTCTCTCTTTTTCTACTTGTAAGCGTTCCTTTTCAATCTGCAGCTTCTCTGATTCAAATTTCAAAAACTGCAGCCTATCTTTTTCAAGTTGTAAGCGTTCTCTCTCAAGTTTTAACTTCTCAGTTTCTATATCCTGTGGTTGATGTATGGACTTCTCCCCTTGACCAAGTTCACTTTCCAAAGATGGCTTCTCTGAGTTGACTATCTGTAACCTCAGCTTCTCTCTTTCAATCTGCAACCGCTCCTTCTCCAGCTGAAGTCGCTCATGCTCCATGTCTAAATGTCGCAGCCTCTCTTTCTCAATCTGTAGGCGTTCCTTCTCTACCTGCAGTCTTTCAGCCTCAATATCAAGCCTTCGTTTTTCCAATTCTAGTTTCTGTTTCTCTATGTTTACAAGCAAATGGGGCTCATCATATGCAGACCTAGATGGTGTTGAGTTCAGAGTAAAAAATTCATCAATGTGGGGAAATCAGGAAGTTCATTTTCCCTCCTGGAATCTGGTATGACTGATGACAACATTTCTTCTTCCTCTTCAATCTCAAACTAAAAGAGAAAAGTAGTTTTCAGTATTTATTTATATTCATGGTTGTTAATTTGTTTAGGCATTTCTTTAAAGCTTTCTGTATTTGAGCACACAAAACCATTTATTTTGAATTTTGAAAAATATTTACAACTGTGTGACATTACTAATCTAATAATGTACAGTTAAAAGAGTACATTGAGGTGAAAAGAGATTAATGATGGTAAGATAGTAAAAAATAGAATGACTGTTATGTACTACTTTTAAGTTAGCTTGAAAATCTGGGAATTTCTTAACTATTCTCGGTCTATAACAAACTCTTATATCAGAAATGAAGAAATAAAAAGAGGGTTCACATAGGCTAATACTTACTTCAGGACTCTGGGGATCTCTTTCTTCCTCTTCCACCTTGACCTCAGTTAAGGATGCACCTGCATCCCTGAAATCTGCCACATTTTGCCAATCAAAATTTGTATCACTTCGGAATCCAATCTTTTCATCTATCTCTTCAGTGAGAGAGTCATCTAAATCAGATGTGGGAAGGGGAAACCCTGAACCAACTAGCTTAATGTTTGCCTTCATTTTCTTTCTCTTCATTAGGGCTCGCCAGTCAAGGTACCTTCTTTTCACTTCTGTCCCTGTTCTCTGTTCTCCTTCTCCTACAGCATTCACACACTGTGCAATCTCCTCCCAAGCCATTCGCTTCATCACATTAATTGTTGTATTGAGCTGCTTGGAAAAAATTACTTCTTTCCTTTTCGTAATTTCTTTCAAAAGGGTCTGAGTTTCTTGTACACTGAAATTGCTTTTCCTTTTCCTCTTCAATTGCTTCATTTTCTAACTTAAATGCAATTTTTACAGTAAGGAAAGATGTGAAAAGAATCTGAGGAAGAATTTTTCTACAAAGTACAAAAATCAAGGACAATTCCTTGTTAGTACTTTGTTTAAATCAGAGTTTTCCATGCATCTAGTAGCACAGGCAGGCTGGATGATTCCTAAAGAGAAAAAAGTAAAAATCAATCAGCTTGCAACTTTTGCAATATATTCAACCCAATAAGTTATATAATTTAAAAACAAACAAAAGCCCTCAATACGGCTCAAAACTGACTACATTTCCTGTCTCTGCCAGCACTACCATAGACCAAGCTACCATCTTCTCTCACCTAGGCTGCTATAAAGGTTCCTAACTAACTGCCAGTATTTACTCTTGATCTGCTCCCTACTTCTGCTCTCCCCAAATCATCCTCTTTACTCTAACTGCAAAGGCCTTCTTTAAGTCACCCACTGTTGTCAATCTCTTTCCCTGTTCAGGGTTTTTGTACACACAATTCCCTTTGACTAGAAAATAGATTGTTCCCTATTTGGCCTACTTAATCCCTCCTCATCATCCCTGGTGGCTCAGACGGTAAAGCATCTGCCTACAATGCAGAAGATAGGGGTTCAATCCCTGGGTCAGGAAGATCTCCTGGAGAAGGAAATGGCAACCCACTCCAGTATTCTTACCTGGAAAATCCCATGGATGGGGCAGCCTGGTAGGCTACAGTCCACGGGATCGCAGAGTTGGACACGACTAAGCCACTTCACTTCACTTCATCTTTCAGCTTGCAGATTAGACATCTGCTCCTCAGTGAATCCTCTCCTGACAAGTAAATTACTCATTTTCCTCACCTAAATGTTACACCTGTGCTAATATACAAGTAGGAGTGTCTCTTTCCCATTTCACTGTTAGTTTCAGAAGACAGCAACATTTCTGCTGACCATCATGTCTCGACAGTCTAGCAGAGATCCTGGCACATGGCAGGCATACATACTATAAACACTTTTGAATGAATAAATCAGTCAACCTGCCAAAGTGACCACTAGATGTTAAAAAGCAAACAAATGTAAGACTGAAAGACGGTATACCTGAAACTTGTTAGAAAGGTCAACTTTTAGGCCCCACCCCAGACCATTTGAATACAGCACTCTGGGGGCAAGATCTGGCAATCTATGTTTCAGTAAGTTTTCCAGATGATCTTTTTTTTTTTGGTCAGAAAATTTTATTTTATTGTTTAATACTTTATTCTACTTTACAATAAATACTGTATTGGTTTTGCCATACATTGACATGAATCAGCCACAGGTGTACACGATCCCCCAATGCCAAAGCCCCCTCCCACCTCCCACCCCACACCATCGCCCCAGGTCATCCCGTACACTAGCCCCAAGCATCCTGTATCGAACATAGACTGGTGCTTTGTTTCTTATATGACAGTATACATGTTTCAGTGCCATTCTCCCAAATCATCCCACCCTCTCCCTCTCCCTCAGAGGCCAAAAATCCGTTCTATACCTGTGTCTCTTTTGTTGTCTCACATACAGGGTCATCATTACTATCTTTTTAAATTCCATATATATGTGTCAGTACATGCTAAAGTTTGAAAACCATAGTGCTGACCCACACCAGTAAACAAATGCTTGAAACACCTGATTCTCTCACACACTTTGACTTCAAGTCTTATACAAATGTATCTCTTTGGTGGAATCTAAAGCACATTCAGATCTTCAATACAATAGCTGGTAAATGTAGTTTTTCTGCTATCTAACCTTTGCATTATGGGAAGGCACACAAACAAACTGGAAGAGATGCTGAATGGGTCTTTTCCTTGGTAAAGAGATTTTAAAAGTATGTAATGAGGAACAAGGGCTTCCCGGGTGGCTCAGCAATAAAAAATCTGCCTGCCAATGCAGGAGACAGATGTGGGTTTGAATCCTGGGTTGGAAGGTCTCTTGGAGAAGGAAATGGCAACCAACTCCAATATTCTTGTCTGGAGGATCCCATGGACAAAGAATCCTGGTGGGCTACAGCTCATAGTGTCACAAAGCTGGACATGACTGAAGTGACTTTGCACACACACATTCACACAAACCACGCTTTGTGACTTCAAATTCACTCACTAATCACTGCTACAGAGCTTCTTTTTTCCCTCCTTTAAAAAACGAAAGGGTAGGCTGCTAAGGTGCCCTCCTGCTCTATCACTGTCGGATCATAAACATTTCCTGCCAATAGAAAAACAAAAACCAATATCCATTAAATTCCATGTTCCATCATTAAGTCTGGACAAAGTTCTATATGTAGCCAGAAAACTCTCCAAAGTTTCAACCAGTTATGTTTAACTCTACCACAGTTTCTTCACTTAAAAACTTTAATACTGCCAGCTTAAAATTTTATTAGTAGACTGAAAAATACTTCTCTGGCAATTCACAATAAACTGTGGAAAATTCTGAAAGAGATGGGAATACCAGACCACCTGACCTGCCTCTTGAAAAATCTGTATGCAGGTCAGGAAGCAACAGTTAGAACTGGGCATGGAACAACAGACTGGTTCCAAATAGGAAAAGGAGTACGTCAAGGCTGTATATTGTCATCCTGCTTATTTAACTTATATGTAGAGTATATCATGAGAAACGCTGGACTGGAAGAAACACAAGCTGGAATCAAGATGGCCGGGAGAAATATCAATAACCTCAGATATGCAGATGACACCACCCTTATGGCAGAAAGTGAAGAGGAGCTAAAGGGCCTCTTGATGAAGGTGAAAGAGGAGAGTGAAAAAGTTGGCTTAAAGCTCAACATTCAGAAAAAGAAGATCATGGCATCTGGTCCCATCACTTCATGGGAAATAGATGGAGAAACAGTGGAAACAGTGTCAGACTTTATTTTTGGGGGCTCCAAAATCACTGCAGATGGTGACTGCAGCCATGAAATTAAAAGATGCTTACTCCTTGGAAGAAAAGTTATGACCAACCTAGATAGCATATTCAAAAGCAGAGACATTACTTTGCCGACTAAGGTCCGTCTAGTCAAGGGTATGGTTTTTCCTGTGGTCATGTATGGATGTGAGAGTTGGACTGTGAAGAAGGCTGAGCACCGAAGAATTGATGCTTTTGAACTGTGGTGTTGGCGAAGACTCTTGAGAGGAGATCCAACCAGTCCATTCTGAAGGAGATCAGCCCTGGGATTTCTTTGGAAGGAATGATGCTAAAGCTGAAACTCCAGTACTTTGGCCACCTCCTGGGAAGAGTTGACTCATTGGAAAAGACTTTGATGTTGGGAGGGATTGGGGGCAGGAGGAGAAGGGGACGACCGAGGATGAAAGATGGCTGGATGGCATCACAGACTTGATAGACGTGAGTATGGAGTCAACTCCGAGAGATGGTGATGAACAGGGAGGCCTGGCGTGCTGTGATTCATGGGGTCGCAAAGAGTCAGACACAACTGAGAGACTGAACTGAATTGACAGTATAAATAGTATTTTCTACTGAAGCAAAAGTATAGTAATTAAGGTAACTAAAGTTAATCAGTAAATGCACAAATCTTTTCTATCACTGTTAAACCTCTTCTCTCCAGGACTTAATAATGGATGCAACTCCCTTATTTCTAAACTCTAATAAAAATATATTTTTATTAAGATTTCACTGCTTGTATGCCTTTTTTCAGGTCCCAGTAATACTTATTCAACTGATCTTGTGTGTGTCTAGTAATAACATCATCAAAAAAAATGCCCGCCAATGCATCTTTTTGTTTCTAACCATTGATGTACAGTAACCATCTCCTGAACTACTCCTTGATGATACAATGAAGACCAGAGAGAACTAAAACCTTAATAGAACAGAAAATAAACCCTTAAAAAGTCACTGTCAATTTCGTACACCCACAAAAAGGGCAGAGCAGGCAAAAACAGGCAAAAAAAAAAAAAAAAGATTGCAGCAAACTATTCTAAAGCAGACTTCCAATTACTTGAGAGATTTAATAATATGATCAAACAGTGGCAGCACTTTTGATCCTATCTTAGGCAAATACTGTCATTAGAGTCAAATATAAGTCTCTTGTCACTAGAGTACAATCAAACATATTCATACATTAAAAAAGCATCAAAACAGGTTGTGGCTCAGTGGTAAAGAAGCTCAGTGGTAAAGAATCTGCCCGCCAATGATCCCCTGGAGGAGGAAATGGCAACCCTCTCCAGTATTCATGCCTGAAGAATCCCATGGAAAAAGGAGCCTGGCAAGTTACAGTCCATTGGATTACAAAGAGTTGGACATGACTGAGCATGCACATATTCCAATGCACAGTGTAATGGTTATAAGCACAGGTTGTGCAGTCAGATGCCTGGTTGGAATCCCAGCTTCGCAACTTCCTAGCTTTGTGCCTTAGTTATTTAATTTCCCTATGTGCAATTCCATTTGTAAAATAATATTATTACTTCATAGAAATACTATAAGGATTAAAGGATTTAGTAAAATATGGAGAATAGTTCCTGGCACCCAGTAAGTTAAGTTCACTATTATTGCATGAAAGGCAAATCTCTAAAGGAAGAGAAAGGCCACAATAATATTGGTATTGTTCTAGTTTATAGGTCAAGTGGTAAATCTGTTGGTCTTTATATATGCTTTATAACACTAGGAGTATATTGGAGCCTGCTGATATGAGCTGGTGAAGGTCATTGTATACTTCCCAACTCCATATTCAGTAATGTCATGCTGGGAACTAGAAACTGGCCATGATGGCAGTATTTACAACACAGAAATGGACAAATGTTACAAACTAATATGTTTTTCTTTTCAGTGGTCAAGGAGCTGGTTTACTAGTATACTTAAAGCTCCATGATTTTTCCATATTTCAAATACTACCTAATAAAAAATAAGAAAATGGCATGTTTTAACATCTGGTCCTACAACAGTTTAGTGAACATTCTAGAAGCCTTGTAATTTTAGAGGATCTCGTTTAATTAGCACTGACCTAACATTCCTTATGTAATTCAAGTTCTCAGTTGAGCTGGGCAAATATATTGCTTTTCTCTACAGGCAACTGAATAATAATCATTAAATACTATATTTATGGGACTTTCTTGATGGCTCAGACAGTAAAGAATCTACCCACAATGCAAGAGACCTGGGTTCGATCCCTGGGTCAGGAAGATCCCTTAGAGAAGGGACTGGCAACCCATTCCAGTATTCTTGGCCTGGAGAATTCCAAGGACAGAGGAGCCTGGCTACAGTTCATGAGGTTGCAGAGTTGGACACAACTGAAAGACTAATGCTTTCTTTCTTCACTATATTTATAAGCAACATAAAAAAGGAACTGAAGAAAACTGATTTACACATTATTTGCACATCATTAAACCAGCCCCAACATACTTCTCTTTAGTACCTACAGGGCCATTCCATCACATTTCAAAGAATTCATGCAGTCAAACTTTGTTTCCTCCTTCCTCTACCATTTGCTCCACCCTTATGAGGATCTAGAAGATGGTACCCCACCTGCTCCAAAGACAGTATCTTCAATACATAACACTGTGCCTAATAGGATGTAAAATTACAACATAAAATAAAAAGTGATTGGGGGAGGGGAAAGAGCAGAAAATGAAACAGACAATAACTCAAGTAAGGTAAGCTAGCAAAACAAACTGCTATGGGCAAAGTATACATTTAAAAGAAAAAGGAATCCCAAGTCAATGCAGGCAAGAAGCAGTTTATGAAATTAAGTGAAGACCTTAAATTACCTACCCTATAACTATACTAAAGAATGTAACAGTTAACAAGCTATACAAAATTCTGAAAAGAATATTTTAAATAAATAGGCTATGAAGAACTACTTAGGCAGTAGGAACCAATGAGG
The DNA here is from genome assembly GCA_917880005.1 of Nanger dama. NCBI lineage: Eukaryota > Metazoa > Chordata > Mammalia > Artiodactyla > Bovidae > Nanger > Nanger dama. Next base: position 1,616,199 of record CAKJTW010000014.1, on the reverse strand, counting down.
AGCAGATTATTAAAAATATATTTAAAAAATGGAATCAGCAGGTCAGATGTCCTTAAAAATAGAAAAGATTGCTAAAGTTACACCAAATTCCATATCAAATTAAGGATGACTTTTTGTTTCCAAAAGATACAGAATGTTTCAGATATTTAAATGGCTTCTTGAACCATTTAAAAGGTAGAAGTATAGTAAAAATATAAATATTCAATAAGAGATTATATTAATAAACTGCAGTGCAGCCACATAATGGAATAACCAATTAGAGTATGAATATGGCTTAGCACATTATTAGTATGTTAATGCAAGCCAACAAAATCAGAAAAGGAATATGTATGTATGTCTATGCTGTATACATATTCACAGAAGCTCAGTTTTCAACCTAAGAACATTTCTAGACAGAACATGCTGTGCTTTACATGTTCACTCACTCTGTCCACCATCATTCACCAGCTCTAGAGATCACATATATGGTCATTTATCTCAGTCATATAGCTGTTTGTTGGCCTAGCCACATGCTTCCATTAATAGGCTGTTATAATCACTTACTTTACGTTAGAAGCAATAATGGATCAAAGATGAATATACTATTTCTAACAAATAATCTATAATATATTAAAACATATATGCATAAAATTTACATGAAAAACTTCATAATGGAGACTATAGACAGAAAGTTTTGAATAGAGACTATCAAGGCTTGTATATTAATTCCACTACTTAAAGCTCTATGATCTGAATATATTACTTAACCTTTTAAACTTATTTCCTAATTTGTAAATGGGAAAAAGAATACTACAATATTTTGAGGAGTAAATGAGATAACCCAAACAAAAAGCTTATAATATCTAAGATATAATAAGCCCTTAACAAATATCAGCTATTACCCACTTCCTAGTATAGTCTGGACACAATAAATGAATACTTCTTTACTCGATGAATAATGTGAATGTAGGAAAAGTGCACGAAGAGGAATACTAACGAAATATCCTGGGTGTTCAGAAGGCGTAATCTTTGGTTTGACCAAGGAAAGTTGTCAGAAGGAATTGTCATTTTATTTGGAAGGACAGTAATACATGGCAGAAGTATCAGGAATCAAAGTTAAACAACTAGGTTGGGGACAAATGTCATGTTGGCTTGAAAGGCCCTGCTCTTTGTTAAGAAACTTACTGCAAGAGGCAAATATATCTGAAAATTCGTATTTTTTTCTGAAATTCAAGCAATATGCCTTTTATATGGAAGCATTGTTACACAAACTATAAAGACAAAATACAAGTGCATAATAAACAATGATTGCAGTTGCCGACAGAATCTTAGACAAAAACCTGTAGTCAGATTTTGCTGCTCTTAGAATGTGGGATCAATTGTGTAATGATAAAAATAAAAATCCTCTTAAAACTAAGCCTGAGTCAATATATTCTTAAAATTTGGGCAGCAGTTTCTACTATTTGCATATTCTGTGCACCACCACCCCCCTCCCCAAACAATTTGCAACTCCGTATCTCTACCCTACAAAAGTGGTATCCCTTTGTCTTTGACCTATGTTCCTAACCCTTTTGTTCCATACCAAACTGATGGAACTAGTTCACTGATAAAATGCATTTTTTTTTTTTTTCTGGTTGACAGGCATGGCTTGTGGGAATTTTCCAACCAGGGAATTCTGGGCCACAGCAATGAAAGCACAGACCCTAACCGCTAGACCCCTAAGGAACTCTTGATAAAAGGCATCTGCACTTTAACACATATTTTCTACCTCACTGAAATTGATATCATAATGTATCTTAGACTTCTGGTCAGTCATGGCTTAATTGTGTGAAAATCTTTGACACCTTCTGATTAATGTAAGATAGTACCCAAATCAAAGCAACCTTGAGTTGATATTTGGTTGCTATGCTTGCATGAATAGAAACTAAGCTGTTTCCAGGAATTTTTTCTCTCTTCTCCTTTACATTTTTGTACTCATGTAACGGTTTCGGTTTTCATCATCCATTACCAATAATTTTATTCAAATATATCAAGCTCCTACTATGTGCCAGGCACATATTCTTGGTGCTGGGGCTAAATATCTCACAAAATATTTTTAAAAGCCATTTTAGATGTCAAATACTATCCCTTTTATATTGGTTGTCTTCCGTATCTTTACAAAAAGGAATTTAGTAGTTGCAACCTCTAAAATTTCATAGTTTTTCCACACCCAATCACAGAGAACAGCCATTTTCCTGAAATCCCATTTCACAATCATTCTTTATTGGGTGAAAATAGGTGTAAGTAGTTCACTTGCATAATCCTTGTGAAGATGGTGTACCACCAAAGGCATATTACACCTGGGTAATTTTTTTCTAAGGACTAACACTTGAGAATGAAGTTCCTAAATATCCCATGATAAGACAGAATTAAGAGGTCTAAGAAAAATCGGGAATAAATTCTGGGTCCAAAATTTTTTTAGGTAAATTCATTAGATTGTGCATGAAGAAAAACATCACAAAATCTACAAACTTCCCCCAATCCTCTTTGAAGTGGGCTTCCCATCTCCCACCAACACCGGGCCCTCCTGTTTCCACTATACTCAGAGGACATTCAACTCCCTGCCTGTAACTTGTGGTAGGTATACGACTAAAGTTTACTTAAGAGTCCCCTGTTATCACATTAATAAAGTACCTTTCACTCCCATCCTCTCCCTTTGGAACAGCCCCTTGGGAGAATCCAGGAAGGCTGAGTTCCCATGAGGCCATCCAGGAGGAGGAGGCGCGCCGCAGACTCGGCCACAGCCACAGCTGCACCTGACAGGATACAGGGCAACCTGGAAGAGAGTGCTCGCTCCGCAAATCAGAGCCTTGAGAGGGGCCTCAGAAACTTTCCCAGCCTTGCTGCAGAGGCCTGGGCCCTCCCACCCTCCCAGGTCAGGCTGAAGCGGCGAATGCTATCTCTCCTGAGGGTTGTGGTCCGCGACGCCGCGAAGCCGGGGCCAAAGCCAGCGGCGGGGTGACTGCGGCCTGACACCGCCCCGCTGGCACCTACCGTCCGCGGAGAGGCCGTCCCTCTCAGAGCCTCTTTCGCGGCAGCGCCGCTCACCTGCAGGCCGGGCAGAGACTCCCCGCCGTCGCCTCTGGGGTGTGTGTGGGGCGGGGCGGCAAACAGAGATGCTTTACCAATTCCCCGCCCACAGACTCGGCCCGCCCCTGCCTCTACGCCACTGGCTGTCGCGGCCGCCGCTCGTCTAACGAGGCTCGCCCATTGGTTCGGAGAACGCCGCCGTTCTGGCAGAGGGCCCGCCCAGGTCCGGCCTCACAATGGAAGGCGCGTCCCAAGCCGTTCCGGGTTAGTGCCCTGACTCCGCCCCCCGTGATTCGGCCTCCCGCCGGAGCTCCTTGGCGCCGGGCCGCGTCAATCTAGAGCGCTGTGGTGAAGGATTGGCCCCTGGCGGTCGCCCGCTGGGCTGTTCTGCCCGATTGGAGGACAGTCAGCTTCATCTCCAAACCATTCCTGTCCTTGACCCGAACCTGTTAAAAGGGCAAAGCATTTCCTCAGCTGGTTCCGAACCTAGCATCACCTTCTGCTCAGCCAACGGTGACCTAATTTTGCGTCAGTCATTCCCTCTAAAACTACCCCTCCAAAGGTCACTGGTGATTTCCGGCGGCTAAATCTAGCCATCACTTCTCAGCTCTTGCTGCTGCTGCTAAGTCGCATCAGTCGTGTCCGACTCTGTGTGACCCCATAGACGGCAGCCCACCAGGCTCCTTTGTCCCTGGGATTCTCCAGGCAAGATCACTGGAGTGGGTTGCCATTTCCTTCTCCAATGCATGAAAGTGAAAAGTGAAAGGGAAATCGCTCAGTCGTGTCCGACTCTTCGCGACCCCATGGACTGCAGCCCACCAGGCTCCTCCATCCATGGGATTTTCCAGGCAAGAGTACTGGAGTGGGGGTGCCATCGCCTTCTCAGCTCTTACCTCCTCATAAATATTTGACTTGTTGACCTTTCTTCATTTGATTTCTATAATGCTTCCCTGGTTTTCTTCCCTCTCAGTTCTCTTCTCTATCCCCTTTGCAATTGCCGAGGCTTTAGTTGCTATCTCAGGTTCTAGTTCTGGTGTTACTAATGGGTCTGTTTTTCCATTGCCTTTGTTCAGGCCTCCATTGAAATCCTCACTTATATCAGTAGCATCCTTATTGGGCTGTCAATCATACTGCCAAGAGAACTGTAGTCTATTCTTCGTACTGAAGCTAAGACAGGCTGCTTACAGGTCACTAGTGGAACCATACTCATGATAAAGTACAAACTCTTTATAAGAGTTTCTTCTATTTTTCTCTCAGGCTTCATCTTTCATCAACATTACCCCTCTTTGATTTACTTTCTTCCTTACCCCAATTACTTTGGCTTCTTTCAATTCCTGGACTTAACAGTGGCCTTGGGACTTTAGTTTGCATTGCATTGTTTCCACTCAGAATGATTTCTCCCTGCCTATTCCCTGCTATGGCCAGAATTTGTTTTAGAAATTTTTTTCCAAGTAAGCCTTCCTTTCTCTCCATTCACCCTATCTCCACTTATAAGTTGTTCCTCTAATGTAGGTTTGCCAGATAAAAGACAGGATACTCAACTAAATTTGTTCAGATATGTAACATAATTTTTAGTATAACCGTATCCTATGTAATATTTGACATCCTGTATTTTTATTTGGTAAATCTGGCAACCCTACTTCAGAATGCTCCCACGGAAGTTAGCTCCTTTTCTCTGACAGCTCTTATCACATATTCCACGTGGGTAGGTCTTCCTTGTCCACTGCTGAAATTTCTTTTCAGTGCCTGAAATATAATAGGCACTCAAAAGAGTTTTCTTAAATAAATAAAGGAATATTCTGGGTGAATTGTGAATACTTGCTCAATATTCCTGAAGGAATTCTCTTCCATAAAATAGAAGCATTTATGAAATAATGCTCTTTGAAATGTAAACAGTCTTGTTTTTGGAAAAATATGACATCTTGTGTTTTATAGTTTGGGGTTTTGTTTGTAGTGGACATTTTCTGTGTGAGTGTATTGAAAAGGCAAAAGAACTATTCATCTGTATTATGAACAGACTTTTCTGACCTTTTCAGAGTCTGTCTACTATTTAAATCTATTTATTTACCTACGTAAAAGGGTTAAGGCCTAGTAAGTCAGTAAGTATTAAGAACTTTCTACCTTTATGTCATGAACTCTTTAAGCTTCCTCCAGTCACCTCAGTCTCTTTGCTGACTGAGCGATCGTTTCCAGATACCCTCTCTTTTTGGTCTCATCTGTATCTTGTCTGAGTAAGCACATAGCAACAAGGGAGAGATGAAAGATAATCCAAAATGCCTAACATTAATATTAGTACCCCATTACTAAACTGATAGTCTTCTTGTGAATTTGATTTTTGAGATAGTAATTTCAGGCAAGAAAATTGACCTAATACTTATTATAGAACTGAGTTTGTTTCACTGCAGGAGCGACTTGGTAGATGAGCCCTTGAGATTTGGCTACTACAACTAACTGAATTTTAATTGTATTTAATTTTAATTTAAAAACTAATACTCAATTCAGTTAATGCATAATGTCTAAGTATGTTTGGGAAACTTGAGTGATGTGAATCTACTTTTTCAATTATAAACTTTTTGATATATAAATACAGATTGAATATTGCTGATAAAGAATATCTGAATTGAGATGTTCTAAGTTTAAAATATATACATGATTTTGAAGATTTAACATAAAATGTAAAATGTCACACTGATCATTTTATATTGATTATACTGAAAAGTTGGAATTATAATATATTGCATAATTATGTTAAGGAAATATATTATTAAAATTAATTATACTTGTAAATTTTTTTATTTTTAAAATGAGTCCAATAAGAAATTTAAATGTATATATTTGGATAATATCATATTTCTCAGAAAATGCTGTACTGGACTGTGCCTGGCCATAGCTTATCAAAAATTTCAGAGTGGAAATATAATTGTTAACTAAAATCTACCTATTTCATTGTGTATTATTTAACCAAAAAAAAAATAACTTTCCCTGTCTCTTCCACATGCTGCTGCTGCTGCTGCTAAGTTACGCCAGTCGTGTCTGACCCTGTGCAAACCCATAGACGTCAGCCCACCAGGCTCCACCATCCCTGGGATTCTCCAGGCAAGAATACTGGAGCGGGTTGCCATTTCCTTCTCCAATGCATGAAAGTGAAAAGTGAAAGTGAAGTCGCTCAGTTGTGTCCAACTCTTCACAACCCCATGGGCTGTAGCCTACCAGACTCCTTCATCCGTGGGATTTTCCAGGCAAGAGTACTGGAGTGGGGTGCCATTGCCTTCTCCCAAACATAATTTAAGATAAAAACCCAGTGAACATATTATGTATGTTGTTAACTGTGCTTAACTGTATCAGTGCTGTCATCAATCTCCCTTTTGCCTTTGCACATGCTATTTCCTTTTCCTTAGCACATGTACTGCTTCCTCCTTGTCTTGTCCATATGACATACTCTTATTACTCTTTAAAACAAACTCTTCCCTGACAGTGTTAGGGATCAACATTTCCTTCCTCTATGAGTTTTACACTTATACCGTTGTTATTATTGTTGTTCAGTTCCTAAGTTCTGTCTGATTCTTTGGACCCCATAGACTACAGCATGTCAGGCTTCCCTGTCCATCACCATCTCCTGGAGTATGCTTAGATTTATGTCCATTGGTTGGTGATGCCATCCAACCATCTCATCCTCTGTCGTCCCCTTCTCTTCCTGCCTTCAGTCTTTCCCAGAATCAGGGTCTTTTCCAATAAGGCTCTTCACATCAGGTGGCCAAAGTATTGGAGCTTCAGCTTCAGCATCCAGTCCTTCTCATGAATATTCAGGCATGATTTCCTTTAGGATTGACTGGTTTGATTTCCTTGCCATCTGAGGGAATCTCAAGAGTCTTCTCCAACACCACAGCTCAAAAGCATCAATTCTTCAGCTCTCAGCTTTCTTTATAGTCCAACTCTCACATTTATACATGACTACTGGAAAAATCATAGCTTTGACTATATGGACTTTGTTGGCAAAGTAATGTCTCTGCTTTCTTATATGCTATTGAGGTTTGTCATAACTTTTCTTCCAATAAACAAGCATCTTTTAATTTCATGGCTGCAGTCATTTTGGAGCCCAAGAAAATTAAGTCTGTCTGTTTCCAGTGTTTCTCCATCTATTTGCTGTGAAGTGATGGGACCAGATGCCATAAACTTAGTTTTTGAACATTCAGGTTTAAGCCACCTTTGGCACTCTCCTCTTTCACCTTGATCAAGAGGCTCTCTAGTTCCTCTTTGCTTTCTGCCATAAGGGCAGTGTCATCTGCATATGTGAAGTTACTGATATTTCTCCTTGCAATCTTGATTCCACCCTGTCCTTCATCCAGCTTGTGATTCATCCAGCCCAGCATTTCTCATGGTGTATTCTGCACATAAGATAATAAGCAGGGTGACAATATACAGCCTTGACATACTCCTTTCCCAATCTGGAACCAGACCATGTTACATGTCCAGCTCTAACTGTTGCTTCTTGACCTGCATACAGATTTCTGAGGAGGCAGGTAAGGTGATCTGGTATTCCCATCTCTTTAAGAATTTCCCACTGATTGTTGTGATCCACACAGTCAAAGGCTTTAGCATAGTCAATGAAGCAAAAGTAGATTTTTTTCCTCCAGTTCTCTTGCTTTTACTATGATCCAACAGATGTTGGCAATTTGATCTCTGATTCCTCTGTCTTTTCTAAATTCTTCTTGAACATCTGGCAGTTCATGGTTCATGTGCAGTTGAGGCCTAGCTTGTAGAATTTTGAGCATTATTTTGCTGTTGTGTGAGATGAGTGCAATTATGTGGTACTTTGAGCATCCTTTGGCACTGCCTTTCTTTGGGATTGGAATCAAAACTGACCTTTTTCAGTCCTATGGCCAGTGCTGCATTTTCCAAATTTGCTAACATATTGAGTGCAGCCCTTTCCTAGTACTATCTTGAAGGATTTGAAATAGCTTAGCTGGAATTCCATCAGCTCTACTAGCTTTATTAGTGGTGATGCTTCCTAAGGCCCACTTAACTTTGGACTCCAGGATGTCTGGCTGTAGGTGAGTGATCACACCATCATGGTTATCTAGGTCATTAAGATCTTTTTTGTATAGTTCTTCTATGTATTCTTGCCACCTCTTCTTAATATCTTCTGCTTATGTTAAGTCCATACAGTTTCTGTCCTTTATTGTGCCCATCTTTGCATGAAATAATTCCCTGGTATCTCTAATTTTCTTGAAGAGCTCTCTAGTCTTTCTCATTTTATTGTTTTCCTCTATTTCTTTGCATTGATCACTTAGGAAGTCTTTCTTATCTCTCCTTGCCATTCTTTGGACATCTGTATTCAGATAGGTTTATCTTTCCTTCTGTCTTTTGCCTTTAGCTTCTCTTCTTTCCACAACTATTTGTAAGGCCTCCTTAGACAATCATTTTGCCTTTTGCATTTCATCTTCTTGGGGATGGTTTTGATCACTGCCTCCTGTACAGAGTTACAAACCTCCGTCCTTAGTTCTTCTGTCACTCTATCTATCAGATCTAGTCCCTTGAATCAATTTATCTCTTTCACTGTATACTCATAAGGGATTTATTTAGGTCATACCTGAATGATCTAGTGGTTTTCCCTACTTTCTTCAATTTAAGTCTGAATTTTGCAATACGGAGTTCTTGATCTGAGCCACAGCCAGCTCCTGGTCTTGTTTTTGCTGACTGTATAGATCTTCACCAACTTTGCCTGCAAAGAATATAATTAATGGGACTTAAGCATTGACCATCTGGTGATGTCCATGTGTAGAGTCTTCTCTTGTGTTGTTGGAAGAGTGTGTTTGCAATGACTAGTGCATTGTCATGGCAAAACTCTGTTAATCTTTGCTCTGCTTCATTTTGTACTCCAAGGCCAAACTTGCTTGTATTCCAGATATCTCTTGATGTCCTACTTTTGCATTCTAGTCTCCTGTGATGAAAAGGGCATCTTTTTTTGGTGTTAGTTCTAGAATGCCTTGTAGGTTTTCATAAAACCATTCAACTGCAGATTCTTCAGTATTAGTAGTGTGAGCATAGACTTGCATTACTGTGATATTGAATGGTTTGCCTTGGAAATGAACAGAGATCATTTTGTCATATTTGAGATTGTAACTAAGTACTGCATTTTGGACTCTTTGAGTATGAGGGTTGCTCATTTCTTCTAAGGGATTCTTGCCTGCAGTAGTAGATATAATGATCATGTGAATTAAATTCACCCATTCTGATCCATCTTAGTTCACTGATTCCTAAAATGTTGATGTTCATTCTTGCCATCTCCTGTTTGACCACTTCCAGTTGCCTTGATTCATGGACCTAACATTCCAGGTTCCTATGCAATATTGTTCTTTACAGCATTGGACTTTATTTCCATCACCAGTCATATCCACAACTCTGTGTTGTTTTTGCTTTTGCTCAGTTTCTTCATTCTTTCTGGATCTATTTCTCCACTCTTCTCCAGTAGCATTTTGGGCACCTACCGACCTGGGGAGTTCTTTCAGTGTCATATCTTTTGCCTTTTCATACTGTTCATGGGGTTCTCAAGTCAAGAATACTGAAGTGGTTTGCAGTTCCCTTCTCCAGCAGACCACATTTTGTCAGAACTCTCCACCATGACCTCTGTCTTTGGTGGCCCTACACAGCATCGCTCATAGTTTCATTGAATTATACAAGACTCTGATCCAAGTGATCAGTTTGGTTAGTTTTCTGTAATTGTGGTTTCCATGTTGTCTGCCCTCTGATGGATAAGGATAAGAGGCTTGTGGAAGCTTCCTGATGGGAGGGACTGGCTGTAGGGGAACCTGGGTCTTGCTCTGATAGGCAGGACCTTGCTCATTAAATCTTTAATCCAGTTTTCTGTTGCTAGGTGGGACTAGGGGTAATGGCAGTAAATGCTACTTCCTTCAGAATACTTATTCCAGAACTATTTTATTCAGTGCCCCTGACCACACAGAAGTCCACTGTTGACCCATGCCTCCTCTGGTGACTCCTGGACAGTCACAGGCAAGACTCCAGGAAACTCACTGACTCAGTCTCTTGTGGGGTCACTGCTCCTTTCTCCTGGGTCCTGTTGCACACAAGGTTTTGCTTGTGCCCTCCAAGAGTCTGTTTTCCCCATCCTGTGGAAATTCTGTAATCAAATACCACTGGCCTTTAAAGTCAAATTCCCTGGGGGTTCTCAGTCCCTTTGCCAGATCCCCAGGTTGGAAAATTTGTTGTGGGACCTATAACTTTCACAACAGTGTAGAAACTCTTTGGTATAATTGTTCTCCAGTTTGTAGGTTGTTTGCTCAGTGGCTCTATGGCAGAGCTAACATGCCATACTCAAGATGGTATCTTTTAATCTCCATTTTCTAAAAAACAAAACATGTCCGGAGTGATTTATGACTTACCTAATAACTAATTAGTGGGTAATCTGAGACGACCTCAGAAGTTTGGCAGCTCCTACTATATTTTATATTATATAACTTCAGAGTCATACTCTGCCTTTTCAAGTAGCATGTTCTTCTGTATGAAATTATTTGATTTTTTAAAAACTTTGCAATTGAGAAACAAAAGACAGACAAACATAAAATAGACCCATGTTATATCCTTTCTGAATTCTTTCCATTTCTATAGTTCTCAGCTACAAAATGTAACAACTGCTAAAATTGCTAGATTCTTACTAAATACTATGGACTTCCCTCATGGTTCAGATGGAAAAGAGTCCACCTGCAAAGCAGGAGACCCCAGTTCAATCCCTGGATTGGGAAGATCCCCTGAAGAAGGAAATGGCAACCGACTCCAGTATTCTTGCCTGGAGAATTTCATGGGCAGTGGAGCCTGGTGGGCTATAGTCCATGGAGTCGCAAAGTGTTGGACACAACTGAGCAACTTTCACTCATTTTTAAGTACTATGCCTACATTATCTCTTTAAAGGGGTTTATAGTTAGGGAAAATAAGTCAGGGGGCTTAGTTTATATTTAGCTATGTAGGCCGTTTTGGATATTTTGGAAACTAATCCCTCATCTGTTCATCATTTACAAATAGTTTCTCCCATTCTATACTTCATCTGATTTGTTTTGATTATGGTTTCCTTTGTGGCACAAAAACTTTTAGGTTTATTTAGGTACCATTTTTTTGTTGTTGTTGTTTTTATTTCTATACATCTAAAAAAATAGATTCAAAAAGTATTGCTGCAGTTGGTATCAGAGTGATCTAAATATGTTTCCCTCTAGAAGTTTTATAGTATCTGGTGTTACATTTAAATTCATAATTCATTTTGAGTTTATTTTTATGTGTGGTATTAGAGAATGTGCCAATATCATTCTTTTACATGTAGCTGGATTCTTGCTCCCATCGTCATAGATAAATTGACCATAGGCTCAAGGGTTTATTTCTGGAATTTCTGTACTGTTCCGTTGATCTATATGTCTGTTTTTCTGCCGGTAACATTGACTATTATAGCACTGTAGTATAGTCTGAAGTCAGAGAACACGATCCCTTCAGCTTTATTCATTTTTCTCAAACTTTTTTGACTATTTGTGGTGGTTTGTGTTTCAATACAAATTAAAAACTTGTTTTTTTCTAGTTATATGTAAAGCACCATTGGTAATTTGATTGGAATGGCATTGAATTTGTACATTGTCTTGGGTAATATAGTCATGTTAACAGTATTGATGCTTCCAATCCAAGAACATGATATATCTTTCTATCTGTTTTTGTTGTCTTCAGTTTCTTTCATAGGCATCTTATACTTTTTGGACTACAGGAATCTCAGCCTCCTTGGGTAGTTTTAGCCACAGGCATTTTATTCTTTTTGATGCAGTGGTAAATGGGATTCTTTCCTTAATTTCTCTTCCTGATAGTTTGTTGTTAAGATAAAGAAATGCACAGATTTCTGTATATTAATTTTCAATTTGCTACATCACTGAATTCATTGATGAGCTCTAATAGTTTTCTGGTGGTGTCTTTAGGATTTTTCTGTGCATAGGATCATGTCATCTGCAAACACTGAGTTTTGGGTTTTTTTTTTTTTTTAATCTACCTTTAAAGATCTTTTTAAAGAAAGAAATACATTTCCATTTTCTTCATTTTTTATTGGATTATAAATGATATACAATAGTGTTAGGATTTCAGGAGTACAGCAAAATGAATCTGCTATATGAATATCTACTTGATTTTAGATTCTTTTCCCATAAAGGCCATTGCAGAATATTGATTAAAGTTCCCTGTGCTACACAGCAGGTCCTTATTAATTATCAATTTATATATAGTAGTGTGCATATGGAGCTTCCCATGTGGTGCAATGGTAAAGAATCTGCCTGCAATGCAGAAGATACAAGAGACATGAGTTTGATCCCTGGGTACAGAAAATCCTTTGGAATAGGAAATGGCAACAGAGTAGCCTGGAGGGCTACAGTCCAAGGGGTCACAAAGAGTCAGACACAACTGAGTTACTGAGCACACATGCACACTGTGTATATATCAATCCCAATCACCCAATTTATCCTTCCTCTTATCTCCCCCTGTCCTGCTAAGTTTGTTCTCTATGTCTGTGACTCTATCTCTGTTTAGTAAATAAGTTCATTTGTACCATATTTTTTAGATTACGCATAAGATAGGATATTTCCCCTACACTGCCTGACTTACTTCATTCAGTATGACAGTGTCTAGGTCCATCCATGTTGCCAAAAAGGGCATTATTTTCTTTCATGATTGAGTAATAGTCCATTGTAGATGGACATATAGATTACTTCCATGACCTGGATAGTGCCACAATGAATATTGGGGTGCATGTATCTTTTCAAATTTTTGATTCCTGCAGATATAAGCCCAGGAGTGGAATGGCTGGTTCATATGCTAGCTCTATTTTTCCTTTATTGAGGAACCTAATTACTGTTCACCATAATGACTGTACCAAGTTATGTTACCACCAAAGTGTAAACGGCTTTCATTTTCTCCACATCCTCTCCAGCTTTTATTGTTTGTAGAATTTTTGATAATGGGCATTCTGACCTGTGTGAAGTTATACTGCATTATAGTTTTGATTTGCATTTCTCTAATAATTAGCAATGTCAAGCATCTTTTCATGTGCATTATGCCATCTGTATGTCTATTTTTGAGATATATCTTCTGCCTGTTTATTTTGACACTTTATTTTTTTAATTGAAGGATAATGCTTTACAGAATTTTGTGGTTTTCTGTCCTTTTTTTTTTTTAATTAGTTTGTTCTTTCAATGTTGAGCTCGATAAGCAGTTTTTGTATTTTGGAGATTAATACCTTGTCATTTGCAAATATTTCTCACATTCTCTGGGTTATTGTTTTTTTTTTTACATGTGGTTTCCTTCACTGTGCAAAAGCTCTGAAGCTTAATTAGGTCCCATTTGTTTATTTCTGGTTTTATTTTCATTATTCCAGGAGGTGGATCAAAAAGATCTTGCTGTGGTTTATGTCAAAAAATGTTCTGTCTACATTTTTCTGTAAGATTTTTAACAATCCAGGCTTACATGTGGTCTTTAATCCATTTTGACTTTATATTTATGTATGCTGTTATGGAGTGTTCTAATTTCATTAGCAGTCTAGTTTTCCTAGTACCACTTATTGAAGAGACTGGCTTTTCTCCATTTTATATTCTTGCCTCCTTTGTCATATACTAGGTGACCATAGTTGTTTGGGTATATCTGGACTTTCTATCCTATTCCAATAATCTGTATTTCAGTTTTTGTGCCAGCACTATACTCTTTTGATGGATGTAGCTTTGCAGTATATTCTGAAGTCAGCTGACTCCTCCAACTCTATTTTTCTTTGGCAGGATAGCTTTCGCTATTTGTGATCTTTTGTGTTTCCATGAAAATTGTAAAGTTTTTGTTCTAATAGTGACTATTTTTGTTCTTCTTTTCCAATATGGTTTCCTTTTATTTGTTCTTCTTTTCTGATTGCCATGGCTATGACTTCCAAAACTATGTTGAATGTCCATTTTTCTGGAGTTTTTGTTATGAATTCGTATCAAATTTTACCACAGGCCTTTTATGCATGTATTTAGTTGATCAAATGGTTTTACCATTCAATTTGTTAATGTGGTATGTTAATTTTCAGATACTGAAAAATGTTTGTCTACCTAGGACAAATCCCACTTGATCATGGCATATAATACTTTTAACATACTGCTGGATTCAGTTTGCTAGGATTTTCTTGAGGATTTTTGCATCTATGTTATACTGTATTTTTGTGTTATTTTTCTGGTTTTAGTATCAGAGTGATGATAACCTCCTAGAATGAATTCAGAAATGTTCCTTCCTCTGCAATTTTTGGACTATTTTCAGAAGGGTAGAGAATTTTATTCTCTAAATGTATGGTAAAATTCATCTGTGAAGTCATCTGGTCCTGGATTTGGGGGGTTACTATAGTATTAATTCAATTTCGGTACTAGTAATTATCCCATTCATGTTTCCTATTTCCTCCTGTTTCAAGCTTAGGAGATTGTACCTTTCTAAGAATTTGTCCAGCTCTTCTAGGAGCTGGACAAATTTGTCCATTTTATTAGTGTGTAGTTGCTCATAGTAGTCTCTTATGATCCCTTGTATTAATATCTCTGCGGTGTTAATTGTCACTTCTGCTTTTTCATTTCTGAGTTACTTGATTTTGGCACTCTCCCTTTTTATTCTTGAAGAGACTGGGAGGGGTCCTAAGATGGCAGAGGAATAGGACGGGAGACCACTTTCTCCCTCACAAATTCATCAAAAGATCATTTGAACGCTGAGTAAATACCACAAAACAACTTCTGAATGTTGGTGGGTGGCACCAGGCACCCATAAAGGCAGCCCATTGTCTTCAAAAGGAGGTAGGACAAAATATAAAAGATAAAAAGAGACACAAAAGATTTAGGGATGGAGACCCATCCCATGGAGGGAGTCTTGCAAGAGAAGTTTCCAAACACCAGGAGACCCTCTCACTGGTGCTTCTGTGGGAGTTTTGGAATCTCAGGGGGCAACATAACTGGGAGGAAAAAAATAAATAAATAAAACCCACAGATTACGGATCTAACTACAACTTCCAGATGAGAAGTAGCCCAGATGCTTGCATCCACCACCAGCAAGGGGGTGCTGAACAGGGAGGCACAGGCTACATTGCTTAGTGTGGACAGGGCCTAAATGCCCTGAGGGCAATCTGATGGAGCTAACATGAGATAGCAACTCAAACCATGGGATAGCCGGTTGGGGGGTGGGGGTAGGGGAGGAGGAAAGAGAGAGAGAGAGAGAGAGAGAGAATTTTCCTGTGAAAACCTCTAACCTAAGGCACTGCCAGGCCCACTCACAGAACAAAGGACTGAGCAAATACCAGAGGAGACTTAGCCCGGCTGTAGACTGGCCTGTCCCCCACCAGAAGCAGGGAGGCAAGTGGGTGCCAGCCAGAGCCAGAGGGAAAGGGGCAAACTTGGCGACAGACAGCATCCCCTACCAAACTGTGAGGAGGCTCTCAGTCACTAACCAAGTCTTCCTAGGATCCTGGACAGTTGACATCTGTCAGGAGGGTCACAGCCAGAGATGAGCTCCCCAGAAGAGACACACAGCACACCTGTGATGCAGCTGTGCACCAGGAAACAGTGGCTGGGACTGGGGTGGTGATAAGACACACCGCACCTGGGGAGTGTGTGCTTGCCAAACACCTGGTCACCTGAGCTGCTCGGACCTGGGAAGGGCACAAAACACAGGCACAGAATTGCAGGCCCAACTGTCTGTGCCTTTGTGGAGCACCCAAGAACCTGAACCTGAGTGGTGTAAATCTGGGAAGTGCATGCAACCCAGAGCCTACCCCAGAAAGTTCCCCAGCAGAGCAACTTGGAGCCTAAGCAGTGTAGACCTGGAAAGCATACACACCGTGAGCGGGGGCAAACCCAGTGTGACCCAGACACTGCGAGCACTCCCCACACCCACCAGTGATATTTGTTTGCAGTGTTCCTCCCTCCCCACAGCACAATTGAACAAGTGACCCTAAATAAATGACCATCTTCGCCCACTTGTGTCAGGGCAGAAGTTAGATACTAAAGAAACTTGCAAACAGAGGAAGCCAAAATAAACCAAGAAGAGGGGACAGCTCTGGAAATGACAGGTGAAACAGATTAAAAACCTGTAGTAAACACTGACTACATTGGAAGGGACCTATAGACTTTGAGAAAAAGTATAAGGTGGAACAAGGAACTATCTGAACTACCACACACTGTCCTCAACACCTGCAGAGAAATTCCTAAATATATTTTACTATTATTGTTTTTTAATTTTTTTAATTTGTAAGTTTTGTATTAATCCTTTAATTTTCATTTTTAAAACCTACTGTTACCTTGAAAGAAAAGACTCTATTTTTAAAGAAAATTTCATATTGTTTAATTTTTGTGATTATGTTTTTAATATTGTATTTTTGAGAGTCTAACCTCTACTCTAGATTTTTAATCTTTGGTAATTTTTAATCTTTGGTAATTTTTATCAATTTTGTACCTTTAAAAATCCAATCTTCAGTACCCATTTTTACTTAGGAGTGTGATTACAAGCTTGATTGCTCTCTCCCCTTTTGACCCTCCTTTCTCTCCCCCAGGTCACCTCTATCTCCTCCCTTCCCCTTCTCTTCTCCACTTAACTCTGTGAATCTCTTTGTGTGTTCTGGGCTGTGGAGAAAACTTAGGGAACTGATCACAGGCTAGATTGGTCTCTCTCCTTTTGACTCCCCCTCCTCTCCTCCTAGTCACCTCTATCTCCTTCCTCCCTTTTCTCTATGGAATTCCATGAACCTCTCTGAGTGTTCCAGACTGTGGAGAGCAAATAAGGAATTGATTACTGACTAGACTGCTCTCTCCCCTTTTGATAACCCCTCTTCTCTTCCTGGTCACCTCTATGTCCCTTCTCCTTCTTCTCTTCTTCAAGTAACTCTGTGAACTTCGCTGGGTGTACCTCACTGTGAAGAATCTTTTCACCATTAACCTAAATGTTTTGTCATCGGTGCTGCATAGATGGAGAAGACTTGAGATTACTACAGGAATAAGACTGAAAGCCAGAGGCAGGAGGCCTAAATCCAAAACTTCAGATCACTAGAAATCTCCTGACTCCAGGGACCATTAATCGACAAAAGCTCATCCAAAAGCCTCCATACACTGAAACTGAGCTCCATCCAACCAAGCTAATTCTCCAACAACACAAGAACATAACTCTGAGCACAAAAATACAGGCAGCCAAAAGTCACACCAAACCCATAGATACCTCAAGACTGATTACTGGACACTTCATTGCACTCCAGAGAGAAGAGATCCAGCTCCACCCACCAGAACACTGAAGCAAGCTTTGCTAACCAGGAAACCTTGACAAGCCACTCATCCAACCCCACCCACAGGGAGGAACCTCCACAATAAAGAGGAACCACAAACTTCCAGTACACAGAAAGGCCACCCCAAAGACAGCAATCTAAACAAGATGAAAAGGCAGAGAAATATTCAGCAAAGCCCACCAAATCAAACAAAAGAGGAGGACTTAGGTAGTCTACCTGAAAAGGAATTCAGAATAATGATAGTAAAAATAATCCAAAATTTTGAAAACAAAATGGAGTTACAGATAAATAGTCTGGAGACACAGATTGAGAAGATGCAAGAAAGTTTAATAAGGGCTTAGAAGAAATTTAAAAAAAAATCAATATGCAATAGCTGAGATCTAAAGCACTTTCAGTTCAGTTCAGTTCAGTCACCCAGTCCTGTCCAACTCTTTGCAACCGCATGAACTACAGCATGCCAGGCCTCCCTATCCATCACCAACTCCCAGAGTTCACTCAAACTCAACGTCCATCAAGTCAGTGATGCCAGCCAGCCATCTCATCCTCCGTCGTCCCCTTTTCCTCCTGCCCCCAATCCGTCCCAGCATCACAGTCTTTTCCAATGACTCAACTCTTTATATGAGGTGGCCAAAGTACTGGAGTTTCAGCTTTAGCATCATTCCTTCCAAAGGGCACTCTAGAGGGAACCAACAGTAGAAAAAATGAGTCAGAAGATAGGATAAGTGAGGTGGAAGATAGAATGGTGGAATAAATGAAGCAGAGAGGAAAAAGAAAATAATTAAAAGAAACGAGGACAACCTCAGAAACGTCTGAGACAATGTCAGATGCACCAACATTTGAATCATAGGAGTCCCAGAAGAAGAAGACCAAAAGAAAGGCCATGAGAAAATACTTGAGGAGGTAATATTTGAAAACCCTAAAATGGGGAAGGAAATAGCCACCCAAGTCTAAGAAGAGAGTCCCAAACAGGATAATTCCAAGGTGAAACACCCCAAGACAATATTAATCAAATTAATGAAGATCAAACCACAAAGAATGAATATTAATAGCAGCAAGAGAAAAACAACAATTAACACAAAAGGGGACCCCCATAAGGATAACAACTGATCTTTCAATAGAAACTCTTCGAGCCGGAAGGGAATGGCAGGACATACTTAAAGTGATGAAAGACAAAAACAACCCAGATTACTGTACCAAGCAAGGATCTTATTCAAATATGAAGGAAAAATCAAGAGCTTTACAGATAAGCAAAAGCTCAGAGTATTCAGCACCACCAAACCAGCTCTCCAACAAATACTAAAGGATCTTCTCTAGACAGGAAACACAGAAAAGGTGCATAAAATTGAACCCAAAACAACAAAGTAAATGGCAACGGGATCATACTGATACCTTAAGTGTAAATGGATTGATTGAATGCCTCAACCAAAAGACAAAGAGTGGCTGAATGGATACAAAAACAAGACCCCTATATATGCTATCTACACGAGACCCACTGCAAAACAAGGGACACATACAGACTGAAACTGAAGGGCTGGAAAAAGATATTTCACGCAAATATAGACCAAAAGAAAGCAAGAGTAACAATACTCATATCATATAAAATAGACTTTGAAATAAAGGCCATGAAAAGAGACAAAGAAGGACACTACATAATGATCAAAGGATCAATACAAGAAGAAGATATAACAATTATAAATATATAGGCACCCAACATAAAAGCACTGCAATATGTAAGGCAAATGCTAACAAATATGAAAGGGGAAATTAACAATAACACAATAATAGTGGGAAACTTTAATACCCCACTCATACCAATGGATAGATCAACTAAACAGAAAATTAGCAAGGAAACACAAACTTTAAATGATAAAATGGACCAGTTAGACCTAATTGATATCTATAGGACATTTCACCCTAAAGCAATGAATTTCATCTTTCTCTCAAGCATGCACGGAACTTTCTCCAGGACAGATCACATACTGGCCCATAAATCTAGCCTTGGTAAATTTAAAAAAAAAAAAATTGAAATCATCTCAGGCATCTTTTCTGATCACAATGTGGTAAGATTAGATGTCAACTACAGGAAAGAAACTATGAAAAATACAAACATGGAGGCTAAACAACACACTTCTGGCTAGCCAACAAATCACAGAAGAAATCAAAAAAGAAATCAAAATATGCATAGAAATGAATGAAAATGAAAACACAACAGCCTATGGGATTCAGTAAAAGCAGTGCTAAGGGGAAGGTTCATAGCAATACAAGCCTACTGCAAGAAACAGGACAGAAATCAAGTAAATAACATAAATCTACACATAAAACAACTAGAAAAGGAAGAAATGAAGAACGCCAGTGTTAGTAGAAGGAAAGAAATCACAAAAATTAGGGCAGAAATAAATGCAAAAGATCAAAAGAGACTATAGCAAAAATCAGCAAAACCAAAAGCTGGTTCTTTGAGAGGATAAATAAAATAGGCAAGCCATTAGGCAGACTCATCAAGAAAAAAAGGAGAATAAAAAAGCAAAATTAGAAATGAAAATGCAGCAATCACAACAGGCAACACAGAGATACAAAGGATCATAAGAGACTACTATCAGCAACTATATGCCAATAAAATAGACAACTTTGAAGAAATGAACAAATTCTTAGAAAAGTATACTTTCCAAAACTCAATTAGAAAGAAATAAAAAATCTTAACAGACCCATCACAAGCACAGAAATCAAAACCATAATCAGAAACTTCCAGCAAACAAAAGCTCAGGACCAGAAGTCTTCACAGCTGAATTCTACCAAAAATTTAGAGAACAGCTAGCACCTATCCTACTCAAACTCTTCCAGAAAATTGCAGAGGAAGGTAGACTTCCAGACTCATTCTGTGAGGCCACTATCACCCTAATACCAAAACCAAACAAAGATGCCACAAAAAGAAAATGACAGCCCAATACCACTGGTGAACATAGATGCAAAAACCCTTCACAAAATTCCAGCAAACAGAATCCAACAACATATTTATCCCAGGGATGCAAGGATTCAATATTTGCAAATTAATCAATGTGATACACCACATTAACAGATTAAAAGATAAAAAGCATATGATTATCTCAATAGATCCAGAGAAAGCCTTTGAAAAAATTCAACATCCATTTATGATTAAAAAAAAAAAAAAACCTCCAGAAAGCAGGCATAGAAGGAATATACCTCAACATAATAAAAGTTATATATGACAAACACACAGCAAACATTATCCTCAATGGTGAAAAATTGAAAGCATTGCCCCTAAAGTCAGGAACAAGACGAGGATACCCACTCTCACCACTGCTATTCAACATAATTTTGGAAGTTTTGGTGACAGCAATCAGAGCACAAAAAGAAATAAAAAGAATTCAGGTTGGAAAAAAAGTAAAACTCTCACTGTTTGCAGATGACATGATCCTCTACATAGAAACCCCTAAAGACTCTACCAGAAAATTACTAGAGCTAATTAATGAATACAGTAAAGTTGCAGGATATAAAGTTAACACACAGAAATCTCTTGCATTCCTATACACTAACAATAAGAAAACAGAAAGAGAAATTAAGGAAACAATTCCATTCACCATTGCAAAGAAAAGAATAAAATTCTTAGGTATATATCTATCTAAAGAAACAACCTACATATAAAAAAACTATAAAACACTGATGAAGGAAATCAAAGAGGACACATATAAATGGAGAAATATACTATGTTTATGGATCAGAAAAATCAATATAGTGAAAATGAGTATACTACCCAAAGCAATCTATAGATTCATTGACATCCCTATCAAGCTACCAACAGTATTTTTCAGATAATTAGAACAAATAATTTTACAGTTTTTATGGAATTACAAAAAACCTCTAATGGCCAAAGCAATCTTGAAAAAGAAGAATGGAACTGGAGGAATCAACCTGCCTGACTTCAGGCTATACTACATAGCAACAGTCATCAAGACAGTATGGTACTGGCACAAAGACAGAAATATAGATCAATGGAACAAAATAGAAAGCCCAGAGATAAATCGACACACCTATGGGTATCTTATCTTTGACAAAGGAGGCAAGGATATACAATGGAGAAAAGACAATCTCTTTAACAAGTGGTGCTGGGAAAACTGGTCAACCACTTGTAAAAGAATGAAACTAGAACACTTTCTAACACCATACACAAAAATTAACTCAAAATGGATTAAAGATCTAGATGTAATACCAGAAACCATAAAACTCCTAGAGGAAAACATAGGCAAAACACTCTCTGACATAAACCACAACAGGATCCTCTATGACCCACCTCCCAGAATAATGGAAATAAAAGCAAAAATAAATGGGACCTAATTAAAAGCTTTGCACAACGGAGAAAACTATAAGCGAGGTGAAAAGACAATCTTCAGAATAGGAGAAAATAATAGCAAATGAAGCAAGTGACAAATAATCTCAAAAATATACAAGCACACTTGCAACTCAATTCCAGAAAAATGAGTGACCCAATCAAAAAATGGGCCAAAGAACTAAACAGATATTTCTCCAAAGAAGACATACAGATGGCTAACAAACACATGAAAAGTTGCTCAACATCACTCATTATCAGAGAAATGCAAATCAAAACCACAATGAGGTACCATCTCACGCCAGTCAGAATGACTGCTATTCAAAAGTTTACAAACAATAAATGCTGGAGAGGGTGTGGAGAAAAGGGAACTTTCTTACACTGTTGGTGGGGATGTAAACTAGTACAGCGACTATGGAGAACAGTGTGGAGATTCTTTAAAAAGCTGGAAATAGAACTGCCATATGACCTATTAATCCAACTGCTGGGCATACACACCAAGGAAACAAGAATTGAAAGAGATACGTGTACCCCAATGTTCATCACAGCACTGTTTACAATAGCCAGGACATGGAAGCAACCTAGATGACCATTGGCAGATGAATAGATAAGAAAGCTGTGGTACACATACACATTGGAATATTACTCAGCTATTAAAAAGAGTGAATTTGAATCAGTTCTAATGAGGTGGATGAAACTGGAGTCTATTATAGAGAGTGAAGTAAGCCAGAAAGAAAAACACCAATACAGTATATTAACACATATATATGGAATTTAGAAAGATCGTAATGATGACCCTATATGTGAGACAGCAAAAGAGACATAGATGTAAAGAACAGACTTTTGGGTTCTGTGGGAGAAGGTGAGGGTGGGATGATTTGAGACAATAGCATTTAAAAAATGTATATTAACTTATGTGAAATAGATCCCTAGTCCAGGTTTGATTCATGAGGCAGGGTGCTTAGGGCTGGTCCACTGGGATAACCATGAGAGATGGGATTGGGAGGGAGGGTCAGGATGGGGAACACATGTACACCCATGGCTGATTCATGTGAATTTATGGCAAAACCACCACAATATTGTAAAGTAATTAGCCTCCAATTGGAAGAAAAAGTAATTTAAAAAAGAGACTGAATGACAGTTTATCAATTTTTTTGTTATTTTTAAAAGGATATTTAATGTTTCTTCTAACTCCAAATGATTGTTTTATTTGAACACATTTTTTGATTGGTCAGAAATACTTCTTACATAGAATTTACTTCAGATAAATTGGAAATTGAAACTAATAAATATTCAAATTCTACTTGCTTTGGTTTTTTTTCACTTATTTTTGTGAAGAATGAACTTTTAGTTTCATTCATCTTTTCTATTGCTTTCTTAGTCTCTTACTTATGTCTTTCCTAATCTTTATAATTTCTTTCATTTTATTAACTTTGGGTTTTGTTTGTTCTTTCTCTAGTCAATTTAGGTGTAAAGTTAG
This sequence comes from Nanger dama, assembly GCA_917880005.1. Taxonomy (NCBI): domain Eukaryota; kingdom Metazoa; phylum Chordata; class Mammalia; order Artiodactyla; family Bovidae; genus Nanger; species Nanger dama. The sequence continues at coordinate 1,593,027 of CAKJTW010000014.1, read as the reverse complement.
GTTGTTAACTTAAGATTTTTCTTGTTACCTGAGGAAAGCGTCTATCTCTAGAAATCTCCCTTTTAGAACTGGTCTTCTTTCATTCTGTAAGTTTTGGTTTTTATTTTCATTTGTCTCTAAACAGCCATTAAATTAAAAGACACTTGCTCGTTGGAAGAAAAGCTATGACCAACCTAGACAGCATATTAAAAAGCAGAGACATTACTTTACCAATACAGGTCCATCTAGTCAAAGCTGTGGTTTTCCCAGTACTTATGTAAGAATGTGAGAGTTAGACTATAAAGAAAGCTTAGTGCCAAAGAATTGATGCTTTTGAACTATAGTGCTGGAAAAAACTCTTGAGAGTCTCTTGGACTGCAAGGAGATCCAACCAGTCCATCCTAAAGGAAATCAATCCTGACTATTCATTGGAAGGGCTGATGCTGAAGCTGAAACTTCAATACTTTGACTACCTGATGCAAAGAACTGACTCACTTGAAAAGACCTTGATGCTGGGAAAGATTGAAGACAGGAGGAGAAGGGGGCAAAAGAGGATGAGATGGTTGGATTCCATCATCAACTCAATGGACATGAGTTTGAGTAAGCTCCAGGAGTTGGTGATGGACAGGGATGCCTGGCATGCTGCAACCCATGGAGTTGCAAGGAGTCAGACACAACTAAGCAACTGAACTAAACTGAACTGATTTTTTAATTTTTCCTTTGATTTCTTCAGTGACATTGGTTGCTTAGTAGCATAATGTTTAGCCTCTACGTGTTGGTGTTCTTTGCAGTTTTCTGTTTGTTGTTGGTTTCTAGCCTCAAAGCATTGTGGTAAAAATTGTTTGATATGACTTCAGTTTTCTTAAATTTACCAAGGCTTGCTTTGTGCCCCAGCATGTGATCTATCCAGGAGAATGTTCCATGTACACTTGAAAAGAATGTGTGTTCTGCTTCTTTCAGATGGAATGCTCCATAAATATATATGAATTCCATTTGGTTTAAAGTGTCACTTAAGTCCTGTGTTTCTTTATTGATTTTTCTGTCTAGATGATCTGTCGCTTGATGTAAGCAGAATGCTGAAATCCCCCATATTATTGTGTTACGATTCATTGCTCCAATGTTACATCTGTTAACATCTCCCTTATATATGGGAGTTTTCTTCTGTTGCATGCATATGTATTTACAATTGTTATAGCTTCTTTTTATATTGATCCTTTACTTATTATGTAGTGTCCTACTTTATGGTTACAACAGTCTCTATTTTTTTTCTAATATATGTATTGCTACTGCAGCCTTTTTATAATTTCCATTTGTATGAATAACCTCTCTCCAACCACTCATTTTCAGTCTGTGTGTATCTCTAGATCTGAAGTGAGTCTCTTATAGGCAACATACATACAGGCCTTGGTTATCTTTTTGTTGTTGTTATTGTGTTGTTTTTCTTTTTCTTTTTTTTTTTTTTTTTGGTCTATTCAACTTGTCTATCTTTTGGTTGAAGCATTTAGTCCATTATTTTTAAGATAATTATAGATATGCATGTTGCTGTTGCCATTTTTCTATTTGTTTTGAATTTGATTTTGTAGATCTTCTTTTCATCTTTCTACTTGTGATTTTTCCTCTTGTAATCTGATGACTATCTTTAGTGTTATGTCTGGATTCCTTTTCTTTTTTGTATGTATATCTACCATAGATATTTGGCCTGAAATTACTATTTGTTTACTATAAGAGTCTCCCGCTCTCCTTTCTCTGTCTCTTGCCGTCTCTCTGTCTGTCTTCCCTTATTCTCTCTCTCTCTATAAATAGAGAGAGACTATATATGTGAGTATGTGTGTGTGTGTGTATGTGTGTGTGTGTGTATGTGTGTCTGTGTTACTAATCTCTTAATTAAAAGATGCTTACTCCTTGGAAGGAAAGTTATGACCAACTTAGATAGCATATTCAAAAGCAGAGACTTTACTTTGCCAACAAAGGTCCGTGTAGTCAAGGCTATCGTTTTCCCAGTGGTCGTGTATGGATGTGAGATTTGGACTGTGAAGAAAGCTGAGCACGGAAGAATTGATGCTATTGAACTGTGGTGTTGGAGAAGAATCTTGAGAGTCCCATGGACTGCAAGGTGATCCAACCAGTCAAATCTGAAGGAGATCAGTCCTGGGTGTTCTTTGTAAGGAATGATACTAAAGCTGAAACTTCAGTACTTTATCCACCTTATACGAAGAGTTGTCTTGTATGGATGTTAGAGCTGGACTGTGAAGAATGCTGAGTGCCGAAGAATTGATGCTTTTGAACTGTGGTGTTGGAGAAGACTCTTGAGAGTCCCTTGGACTTCAAGGAGATCCAACCAGTCCATTCTGAAGGAGATCAGCCCTGGGATTTCTTTGGAAGGAATGATGCTAAAGCTGAAACTAACTGGACAGGACACAGCCCCACCCATAAGCAGATAGGCTGCCTAAAGTTATCCTGGGCTAACAGCCATTTCATGATGTTCCCCTAGACACAGTCTTGCCCACCAGAGGGACAAGGCCCAACTACACACACCAGTGGGCCCTACAACCAGTAAGCCTGCACAAGCTTCTAGACCACCCCTCTCACCAAGGGGCAGACATCAGAAGTAAAAAAAAAAAAAAACTAAAATACAACAGATTGTTGGGGAAAAAAAATTCAGGCTAGAGCATACCTTAGAAACTTGCTCTTGTGTGAAAAGGGGAGTGTATTCTGGGGACACACAGGATATCTCCAGTAGAGGGCTACTTCTCCAAGGTTGAGAAATGTAACTAACTCACCACATACCTAAAAATACAAACAGCAACTTAGATATAATGAAGTGGCAGAGGATTATATTTCAGATGAAAGAGTAATACAAAACCCCAGAAGAACTAAGCGAAGTGTAAATATACTAGAAAGAATCAATAAAAGACTAAATGATGCAGAAGAATGGATCATCAAGCTGGTAGACAGAGAAACAGAAATAACTACTGCAGAACAAAACAAAAAGAAAAAAGAAAATGAATGAAAAGAAATGAGGACGGTTTAAGAGACCTTTGGGACATTAAGCACACGATATTTGCATTATAAGGTACAATAAAGAGAAGAGAGAGAAAAGACCCTAGAAAATATCTGAAGAGATAATGAGCTGAAAACAATTTCTTAACTTGGGAAAGGAAACAGTCACCCAAGTCCAAGAAATGCAGAGAATATCATACTGGATTAACCCCAAAGAGAAACATACTGAGGCAGCTTATAATCAAAATGAGAAAAAATAATATAAAGAGAGACTATTAAAGGCAACAAGAGAAACATAACAAATAACATACAGGAATCTTCCATAAGATTATCAGCTGATTTTTCAAAAGAAAATCTGCATGCCAGAATAGAATGGCACAATATATTTAAAATAATGAAGGGAGAACTCTATAACCAAGAATACTGTACCCAGCAAGGCTCTTGAGATTTGATGGAACAATCAAGAGCTATACAGATAAGCAAAAGCTAAAAGACTTCAGCACCACTAAATCAGCTTCATGAAAAATATTAAAGGAAATTCTCTAGGTGGAAAAAAAAAGGTCACAACTAGAAACAAGAAAATCAGAGAATGAAAAAGCTCACAAGTAAAGGCAAGCATATACTAAAAACAGGGAACAATCCACAAAAAAACTCATAGGGAGTTTAAAAGACAAAAGTAATAAAATCATATGTATCCACAATAAGTGGTTAATGGATACATAAAATAATTAGAAGGAAATATGGTATCAAAAACAGCAGTCAGGCAAGTTGATTCCTCCAGTTCCATTCTTCTTTCTCAAGATTGCTTTTGCTATTTGAGGCTTTTTGTATTTCCATACAAATCTTGAAATTATTTGTTCTAGTTCTGTGAAAAATACTGCTGGTAGCTTGATAGGAATTGCATTGAATCTGTAGATTGCTTTGGGTAGTATACTCATTTTCACTATATTGACTCTTCCGATCCATGAACATGGTATATTTCTCCATCTATTAGTGTCCTCCTTGATTTCTTTCATCAGTGTTTTATAGTTTTTGATATATAGGTTTTTAGTTTCTTTAGGTAGGTATATTACTAAGTATTTTATTCTTTTCGTTGCAATGGTGAATGGAATTGTTTCCTTCTTTTTCTTTCTCATTATTAGTGTATAGGAATGCAAGGGATTTCTGAGTGTTTATTTTATATCCTGCAACTTTACTATATTCATTGATTAGCTCTAGTACTTTTCTGGTGGAGTCTTTAGGATTTTCTACGTAGAGGATCATGTCATCTGCAAACAGTGAGAGTTTTACTTCTTCTTATCCAATTTGGATTCCTTTTATTTCTTTTCCTGCTCTGATTGCTGTGGCCAAAACTTCCAGAACTATATTGAATAGTAGTGGTGAAAGTGGGCACCCTTGTCTTGTTCCTGACTTTAGGGGAAATGCTTTCAATTTTTCACCATTCAGGATAATGTTTGCTGTGGGTTTGTCATATATAGCTTTCATTATGTTGAGGTACGTTCCTTCTATTCCTGCTTTCTGGAGAGTTTTTTATCATAAATGGATGTTGAATTTTGTCAAAGGCCTTCTCTGCATCTATTAAGATAATCATGACTTTTATTTTTCAATTTGTTAATGTGGTGAATTACATTGATTGATTTGTGGATACTGAAGAATCCTTGCATCCCTGGGATAAAGCCCACTTGGTCATGGTGTATGATCTTTTTAATGTGTTGCTGGATTCTGATTGCGAGAATTTGTTAAGGATTTTTACATCTATGTTCATCAGTGATATTGGCCTGTAGTTTTCTTTTTAGTGGCGTCTTTGTCAGGTTTTGGTATTAGGTTGATGGTGGCCTCATAGAATGAGTTTGGAAGTTTACCTTCCTCTGCAATTTTCTGGAATAGTTTCAGTAAGATAGGTGTTAGCTCTTCTCGAAACTTTTGGTAGAATTCAGCTGTGAAACCGTCTGGATCTGGGCTTTTGTTTGCTGGAAGATTTCTGATTACAGTTTTAATTTCCATGCTTGTGATGTGTCTGTTAAGATTTTCTATTTTTTCCTGATTCAGTTTTGGAAAGTTGTACTTTTCTAAGAATTTGTCCATTACTTCCAAGTTGTCCATTTTATTGGCATATGATTGCTGATAGTAGTCTCTTATGATTCTTTGTATTTCTGTGTTGTCTGTCTTGATCTCTCCATTTTTATTTCTAATTTTATTGATTTGATTTTTTTTCTCTTTGTTTCTTGATGAGTCTGGCTAATGGTTTGTCAATTTTATTTATCCTTTCAAAGAATCAGCTTTTTGCTTTGTTGATTTTTGCTATGGTCTCTTTTGTTTCTCTTTGCATATATTTCTGCCCTAATTTTTAAGAGTTCTTTCCTTCTACTAACTCTGGGGTTCTCTATTTCTTCCTTTTCTAGTTGCCTTAGGTGTAGAGTTAGGTTATTTATTTGACTTTTTCTTGTTTCTTGAGGTATGCCTGTATTGCTATGAACTTTCTTTTTAGCACTACTTTTATAGTGTCCCACAGGTTTTGGGTTGTTGTGTTTTCATTTTCACTCGTTTCTATGCATATTTTGATTTCTTTTTTGATTTCTTCTGTGATTTGTTGGTTATTCAGAAGGGTGTTGTTCAGCCTCCAAATGTTGGAATTTTTAATAGTTTTTCTCCTGTAATTGAGATCTAACCTTAGTGCATTATGGTCAGAGAAGATGCTTGGAATGATTTCGATTTTTTTGAATTTATCAAGGTTAGATTTATGGCCCAGGATGTGATCTGTCCTGGAAAAGGTTCCGTGTGCACTTGAGAAAAAGGTGAAATTCATTGTTTTGGCGTAAAATGTCCTATAGATATCAATTAGGTCTAACTGGTCTATAGTATCATTTAAAGTTTGCGTTTCTTTGTTTATTTCCTGTTTAATTGATCTGTCCATAGGTGTGAGTGGGATATTAAAGTCTCCCACTATTATTGGGTTATTATTAATTTCCCCTTTCATGCTTGTTAGCATTTGTCTTATATATTGTGGTGCTCCTATGTCGGGTGCATATATATTTATAATTGTTATATCTTCTTCTTGGACTGATCGTTTAATCATTATGTAGTGAGCTTCTTAGTCTCTTTTCACAGACTTTGTTTTGAAGTCTATTTTATCGGATATGAGTATTGCTACTCCTGCTTTCTTTTGGTCTCTACTTGCATGGAATATCATTTTCTAGCCCTTCACTTTCAGTCTGTATGTGTCCGTTGTTTTGAGGTGAGCCTCTTGTAGGCAGCATATATAGGGATCTTGTTTTTGTATACATTCAGCCAGTCTTTGCCTTTTGGTTGGGGCATTCAAACTATTTAAGTTTAAGGTAATTATTGATAAGTATGCTCCTGTTGCCATTTACTTTATTGTTTTGGATTCAGGTTTATACGCCCTTTTGTGTTTCCTGTCTGAAGTCTATCCTTTAGCATTTGTTGGAGACCTGGTTTGGTGGTGCTGAATTCTCTCAGCTTTTGCTTGTCTGTAAAGCTTTTGATTTCTCCTTCATATTTGAATGAGATCCTTGCTGGGTACAGTAGTCTGAGCTGTAGGTTATTATCTTTCATCACTTTAAGTATGTCTTGCCATTCCCTCCTGGCCTGAAGAGTTTCTGTTGAAAGATCTGCAGTTATTCTTATGGGGATCCCCTTGTATGTTATATGTTGTTTTTCCCTTGCTGATTTTAATATTTGTTCTTTGTGTTTGGTCTTTGTTAGTTTGATTAATATATGTCTTGGGGTGTTTTGCCTTGGGTTTATCCTGTTTGGCACTCTCTGGGTTTCTTGGACTTGAGGATTATTTCCTTCCCCATTTTAGGGAAGTTTTCAACTATTATCTCCTCAAGTATTTTCTCATGGTCTTTCTTTTTGTCTTCTTCTTCTGGGACTCCTATAATTCGAATGTTGGAGCATTTCATATTGTCCTGGAGGTCTCTGAGGTTGTCCTCATTTCTTTTAATTTGTTTTTCTTTTTTCCTCACTAATTCATTTATTTCTACCATTCTATCTTCTATTTCGCTAATCCCATTCTACTATTTGTTGCCTCCAGAGTGTCTGATCTCATTTATTGCATTATTCATTATATGTTGACTCTTTTTTATTTCTTCTAGGTCCTTGTTAAACCTTTCTTGCATCTTCTCAATCCTTGACTCCAGGCTATCTGTGATTCCATTTTGATTTCAAGATTTTGGATCATTTTCACTATCAATATTCGGAATTCTTTCTCAGGTAGATTCCCTATCTCTTCCTCTTTTGTTTGGTTTGGTGGGCATGTCTCCTGTTCTTTTACCTGCTGGGTATTCCTCTGTCTCTTCATCTTGGTTATATTGCTGTGATTGGGGGCCTTTCTATATTCTGGGAATTTTTGCAGTTCTCTTTATTATTGTGCTTCCTAACTATGTGTGGGGTTGTATCAGTGGCTTGTCAAGGTTTCTTGATTAGGGAGGCTTGTGTTGGAGTTCTGGTGGGTGGAGCTGGATTTCTTCTCTCTGGAGTGCTGTGACGTGTCTAGTAATGGGTTATGAGACGTCAGTGGTTTTGGAGTATTTTTGAGCTGTCTGTATATTGAAGCTCAGGGGTGTGTTCTTGTGTTGCTGGAGAATTTGCGTGGTATGTCTTGCTCTGGAACTTGTTGGCCCTTGCGTGGTGCTCGATTTCAGTATAGGTATGGAGGTGTTTGATTAGCTCCTATTGAATAATGTTCCCTGTATTCAGGAATTCTCTGATGATCTCAGGAATTGGACTTAAGCCTCCTGATTCTTGTTTTCAGATTTATTTTTGCAATAGCCTCAGGATTTCTCCATCTATACAGCACTGATGTTAAAACATCTAGGTTAAAGATGAAAGGTTTATCCACCTTGAGGGTCACCCCTAGAGGGTCACTGAGTTACATGGAGGAGAGAAGAGGGAGGGGGTAGTTAGAGGTGAGTGGAATGGGATGAGGTGGAATCAAAAGAGGAGAGAGCAAGCTAGCCCGTAACCACTTTCTTGTGTGCGCTCCAAAATCTGGACATCTCAGAGGTAGTCACAGAGTTATACATGAAAGAGGAGAGGGAGGAAGTAGACAGAGGTGGCCAGGAGGGTAAAAGAGGGAGATGAAAAGGATGGATACAGGTCCAGCCAGTAACCAGTTCCCTGAGTGTTCTCCACCTTCTGGAACACACAGAGATTCACAGAGTTGGGTAGAGAAGAGGAAGGGGAGGGAGGAGACAGAGGCCAGCTGGTGGAGAAAAAAGAGATTCCAAAGGATGAGAGAGTGGTCAAGCCAATAATCTCACTCTCATGTAAAATTGGGTACTGAAGATTAGGTTTTTAAATGTACAAAATTGACAACAAATACCAAAATGCAGATATTAAAAATCTCGAGTAGAGATTGGATTTTCAGAAAAAAATATTAAAGAAAAGAAGAAGGAGAAAAAAAGGCAAAGAAAAAAAAAGCCACCAGAATTATTAAAAGACAACAACCTCCACCAAAAAGATTATATACAGCATTTGCTTTAAAAATAGGGTGTTTTTTTTTTTTGAAAAGTAATAATAGGTTATAAAAATAACAGATATATAGAGGGCTTAAAAATTTAAGAAAGCTTAAAAAGAAGATGAAAAAGAAAAGAAGAAAAAAATTTTTTAATTTAAAAAAGAAAAAATCACACTTCCACATCAACTCAAAAAAAAAAAAAATTGATCATAAAAGTAGTAAGGGTTTATCTGGCCCTTTCTCTGGCATTGTGGGCTGTGTGGGGTCACTACCAAGGTAGCTCCCTCTGTTTAACTTCCTCTGTTTGCTGGTCTCTTCCATGTCTGATTTCCATCTTGACACAGGGAGGGCGGTGATGAACTCTATGCTGGGCTTGCCCCTGCTCGCAGCTCACACCGCTCAGGTTGTACATTGCTCCTCCGGATAACCGTCTGAGGCCTGCCCTAGGCTTCATGCACCTCCCTAGTCTAAGCAACTCAGGCTCGGAGTGCAGGAAGCCCTCCAAGGCACAGATTTGGTTGGGCCTGCGTTCTGTGCCCTTCCCAGGTCCGAGTAGCTAGGGAGTTTGGTGAGCACAATTGCTGCGATTTCTGGCCTTTCCATGCTGCTCAGTTTTCTGGGAATACCACTGGGGCTCCTTCTCAGGCAGATGATGACTGTCCAGAGACCCCCAGAAATCTTAATTAGCAAAGAAACCTGCTTGAAATTTGGTAGGTAATGTCTCTCTTGAGCTCCGATTGCCCTCTTCTAGCCCTTAAGGCTCTGGCTGCCTGTTACCGGAGGGTCTGCAGCCAGCTATTTCCAATCCATCATTTGTTCTGTGTGTGGTCCTGGCGATGCCATGTTCGAGCGTTTCGCATGGTAGCTATCCCACACTCTAGTTTGCTAGCCCAAGTTAGTTCGTTCTGGCCACGTGTGGAGCATTATGACCTGATTATCAAGAAAAGCACTGCAGCCCCACGTCTCCTGAGGCCCAATTCTTAGAAAGCACTGCTGCTTGTGCCTCCTGCTTCTCGCTGCCCAGCCCCCACTTGCTAGAGTCGGATGCAGGCGTCTGCACTGCTTATCTGCTGGGGGATTTACTGTTGGGCTCATAATCTGTTGATTTTAATTATTTATTTATTTTTCCTTCCTGTTATGTTGCCCTCTTGTGCTTTCAAGGCTCACCACAGACTCGGTTGCGAGAATGTTTCTTGTGTTTGGAAATCTCTCTTTTTAAGAATCTCTTTCCGGGACAGGATTCCCTTCCTGGGACAGAGCTCCCTCCCTACCTCCTTTGTCTCTTTTTTCATCTTTTATATTTATTCCTACTTGTTTTTGAAGCCAGTGATCTGCTTTGCTGGATGCCTGATGTCCTCTGTCAGCATTCAAAAGTTGTTTTGTGGAATTTACTCAGTGTTGAAATGTTCTTTTGATGAAGTAGTGAGGGAGAAAGTGGTCTCCCTGTCCTATTCCTCTGCCATCTTTTTCCGCTTCCATAACTTTTCTCCAAGGTGTAAGCATCTTCTAATTTCATGGCTGCAATCACCATCTGCAGTGATTTTGGAGCCCTAAAAAATAGTCTGACACTGTTTACACTGTTTCCCATCTATTTTCCATGAAGTGATGGGACCAAATGCCATGATCTTCGTTTTCTTAATGTTGAGCTTTAAGCCAACTTTTTTGCTTTCCTCTTTCACTTTCATCAAGAGGCTTTTTAGTTCCTTATCACTTTCTGCCATAAGGGTGGTGTCGTCTGCATATCTGAAGTTATTGATATTTCTCCCAGCAGTCTTGATTCCAGCTTGTGTTTCTTCCACTCCAGTGTTCCTCATGATGTACTCTGTATATAAGTTAAATAAGCAGGGTGACAATATATAGCCTTGTCATACTCCTTTTCCTATTTGGAACCAGTCTGTTGTTCCATGTCCAGTTCTAACTGTTGCTTCCTTACCTGCATACAGATTTCTCAAGAGGCAGCTCAGGTGGTCTGGTATTCCCATGTCTTGAAGAATTTTCCACAGTTTATTGTGATCCACACAGTCAAAGGCTTTGGCATAGTCAATAAAGCAAAAATAGATGTTTTCTCTGGAACTCTCTTGCTTTTTCCATGATCCAGTGGATGTTGGCAATTTGATCTCTGGTTCCTCTGCCTTTTCTAAAATGAGCTTGAACATCAGGAAGTTCATGGTTCATGTATTGCTGAAGCCTGGCTTGGAGAATTTTGAGCATTATTTTACTAGCATGTGAGATGAGTGCAACTGTGCGGTAGTTTGAGCATTCTTTGGCATTGCCTTTCTTTGGGATTGGAATGAAAACTGACCTTGTCCAGTCCAGTGGCCACTGCTGAATTTTCCAAATTTGCTGGCATATTGATAGATGGGGGAATATCAAATAGACACTAAAATTAAGAGTTACAAAGAAATGTATTGTGTGCTTGTTTGCTGCTGCTGCTGCTGCTAAGTCACTTCAGTCATGTCCAAATCTGTGTGACCCCACAGACGGTAGTCCACCAGGCTCTGCCATCCCTAGGATTCTCCAGGCAAGAACACTGGAGTGGGTTGCCATTTCCTTCTCCAATGCATGAAAGTGAAAGTGAAGTCGCTCAGTCGTGTCTGACTCTTTTCTACCCCATGGACTGCAGCATAGCAGGCTCCTCCATCCATGGGGTTTTCCAGGCAAGAGTACTGGAGTTGGTTGCCGTTGTCTTCTCCGTGTGCTTGTTTAGGTAGAGGGAAACAGAAATGAATACCCTAACCTCTGGGAGCTCTTTTGGCACTGTGACTAAATATGGGTAGGATTCAAGTATCCGCTAACAAAGCTGAAGGGAAGCTTATACAGAAGAAAAGACTATAATGAAAGCTAAAATACAAGATTATCCTTTTCCTTTTCAGGATATTCTGGTGAAGAGAGGTTATGCATCTGACCCATCAGAAGCAATGGTAAGTAGTGGGAATAAAGGGTGGTACAGTAATTATAGAAGTAACAAGGCTGATGTTAGTGACATAGGCAGCAAAATAGCTAATCCTGACTCCAAGACAGATATCAAACAACAAATTCCAATTAAAACGTATAAAGTATCATAATAAGTACATTATGTTCATTTCTTATTCATAATTATAGATATCATAATTTCCGTTTAATGTATTAAAAGATGAGTAAGCCGAGGCATAAATTTTTGTATACTAAATGTGGTCCATTGGAGAAGGGAATGGCAAATAACTTCAGCATTCTTGCCTGAGAACCCCATGAACACTATGAAAAGGCAAAAGATACGAAACTGAAAGATGAACTCTCCAGGTCAGTAGGTGCCCAATATGCTACTGGAGAAATAAGTCTGGAATAAATGAAGAGATGGAGCCAAAGCAAAAACAACACTCAGTACTACATGTGACTGTTGACGGAAGCAAGGTCCAATGCTATAAAGAGAAGTATTGCATAGGAACCTGGAATGTTAGGTCCATCTAAAAGGAGATGGCAAGAGTGAACGTTGTCATTTTAGGAATCAGTGAATAAAAATGACCAGGAATGTGTGAATTAAACTCAAATGACCATTATATCTATTACTGTGGGCAAAAATCCCTTAGAAGAAATGCAGTAGCCATCATAAGCAACAAAAGAGTCTGAAATGCAGTAGTTGGATGTAATCTCAAAAATGACATGATGATTTCTGTTTTTATCCCAGGCAAACCTTTCAATATCATGGCAATCGAAGTATATACTCCAACTGGTAATGCTGAAGAAGCTAAAGTTGAACGGTTCCCTGAAGACCTACAAGACTTCTAGAACTAACACCCAAAAACATGTTCTTTTCATTATAGGGGACTGGAATGCAAAAGTAGGAATTAAGAAACACCTGATGTAACAGGCAAATTTGGCCTTGGAATACAATATAAAGCAGAGAATAGTCTAATAGAGTTTTGCCAAGAGAATGCACTGGTCAGAGCAATCACTCTCGTGCAACAACACAAGAGAAGACTCTACACATGGACAACATTAGATGGTCATCACTGAAATCAGATTGATTATATTCTTTGAAGCCAAAGATGGAGAAACTCTATACAGTCAGCAGAAACATGACCAGGAGCTGACTGTGGCTCAGATCATGAACTCTTTATTGCCAAATTCAGACTTAAATTGAAGAAAGTAGGGAAAACCACTAGACCATTCAGTATGACCTAAGTCAAATCCCTCATGGCCATACAGTGGAAGAGAAATTTAAGGCACTAGATCTGATAGACAGAGTGCCTGATGAACCATAGACACAGCTTCATGACATTGTACAACAGACAGGGATCAAGACCATCCCCAAGAAAAATAAATGCAAAAAAGCAAAATGGCTATCTGAAGAGGCCTTACAAATAGCTATGTAAAAGAGAAGGGAGAAGCAAAGGAGAAAAGGAAAGATAAATCCATTTGAATGTAGAGTTCCAAAGAATAGGAGGAAGAGAGAAGAAAGCCTTCCTTGGTGATCAGTGTGAACAAAAGTAGGAAAACAATATAATGAGAAATTCAAGATCTCTTAAAAAAAAATTAGAGATACCAAGGGAACATTTCACAGAATAATGGTCTCAAAAGGACAGCAATGGTACAGACCTAATAGAAGCAGAAGATATTGAGTAGAGGTGGCAAGAATACACAGAAGAACTATACATAAACAATCTTCATGACACAGATAGTCACTCTGGAGTGATCACTCACCTAGAGCCAGACATCCTGGAATGTGAAGTCAAGTGAGGCTCAGGAAGCATCACTATGAACAAAGCTAGTGGAGGTGATGGAATTCCAGTTGAGCTGTTTCAAATCCTAAAAGATGATGCTGTGAAAATGCTTCACTCAGTATGCCAGGAAATTAGGAAAACTCAGCAGTGGCCACAGGACTGGAAAATTTTCAGTTTTCCTTCCAATCCCAAAGAAAAGGAATGCCAAAGAATGCACGAACTACTATACAATCGCACTCATCTCAAACAGTGGTATAGTAATGCACAAAATTCTCCAACCAGGCTTCACCAGTACGTGAACCCTGAGCTTCCAAATGTTCAAGCTGGCTTTAGAAAAGGCAGAGTAAACAGACATCAAATTCCAACATTCACTGGATCATCGAAAAAGCAAGAGAATTCCAGAAAAACATCTATTTCTGCTTTATTGACTATGCCAAAGCCTTTGACTGTGTGGATCACCAGAAACTGTGGAAAATTCTGAAAGAGATGGGAATACCAGATCACCTGATGTGCCTCTTGAGAAATCTGTATGCAGTTCAGGAAACAACAGTTTGAACTGGACATGGAACAACAGTTGACTTCAGTTCGGTTCAGTTCGGTAGCTCAGTTGTGTCCAGCTCTTTGCAACCCCATGAATCACAGCACTCCAGGCCTCCTTGTCCATCACCAACTCCCAGAGTTCACTCAGACTCACGTCCATCAAGTCCATGATACCATCCAGCCATCTCATCCTCTGTCCTCCCCTTCTCCAGCTGCCCCCAATCCCTCCCAGCATCAGTCTTTCCCAATGAGTCAACTCTTTGCATGAGGTGGCCAAAGTACTGGAGTTTCAGCTTTAGCATCATTCCTTCCAAAGAAATCCCAGGGCTGATCTCCTTCAGAATGGACTGGTTGGATCTCCTTGCAGTCCAAGAGGCTCTTAAGAATCTTCTCCAACACCACAGTTCACAAGAATTAATTCTTCGGCACTCAGCTTTCTTCACAGTCCAACTCTCACATCCACTGGGAAAACCATAGCCTTGACTAGATGGAAGTTTGTTGGCAAAGTAATGTCTCTGCTTTTCAATATGCTATCTAGGTTGGTCATAACTTTTCTTCCAAGGAGTGAACGTCTTTTAATTTCATGGCTGCAGTCACCATCGGCAATGATTTTGGAGCGCCCCCAAATAAAATCTGATGCTGTTTCCAGTGTTTCCCCATCTATTTCCCATTAAGTGATGGGACCAGATGCCATGATCTTCATTTTCTGAATGTTGAGCTTTAAACCAACTTTTCACGCTCCACTTTCACTTTCATCAAGAGGTTTTTAGCTCCTCTTCACTTTCTGCCATAAGGGTGGAGTCATCTGCATATCTGAAGTAATTGATATTTCTCCCTACATTCTTGATTCCAGCTTGTGCTTCTTCCATCCCAGGGTTTCTCATGATGTACTCTGCATATAAGTTAAATGAGCAGAGTGACAATACACAGCCTTGACGTACTCCTTTTCCTATTTGGAACCAGTCTGTTGTTCCATGTCCAGTTCTAACTGTTGCTTCCTGACCTGCATACAGGTTTGTCAAAAGGCAAGTCGGATGATATGATATTCCCATCTCTTTCAGAATTTTCCACAGTTTATTGTGATCCACACAGTCAAAGGCTTTGGCATAGTCAATAAAGCACAAAGAGATGATTTTCTGGAACTCTTGCTTTTTTCATGATCCAGCAGATGTTGGCAATTTGATCTCTGGCTCCTCTGTCTTTTCTAAAGCGAGCTTGAACATCAGGGAGTTCACGGTTCATGTATTTCTGAAGCCTGGCTTGGAGAATTTTGAGCATTACTTTACTAGCGTGTGAGATGAGTACAATTGTGTGGTAGTTTGAGCATTCTTTGGCATTTCCTTTCTTTGGAATTGGAATGAAAACTGACCTTTTCCAGTCTTGTGGCCACTGCTGAGTTTTCCAGATTGCTGGCATATTGAGTGCAACACTTTCACAGCATCATCTTTCAGGATTTGAAATAGCACAACTGGAATTCTATCACCTCCACTAGCTTTGTTCATAGTGATGCTTCCTGAGGCTTACTTGACTTCACATTCCAGGATGTCTTGCTCTAGGTGAGTAATCATACCATCATGATTATCTAGGTCATGAAGGTCTTTTTGGTACAGTTCTTGTGTATTCTTGCCACCTTTTCTTAATATCTTCTGCTTCTGTTAGGTCCATACCATTTCTGTTCTTTATCGAGCCCATCTATGCATCAAATGTTCCCTTGGTATCTCTAATTTCCTTTAAGAGATATCTAGTCTTTCCCATTCTGTTCTTTTCCTCTATTTCTTTGCATTGATAGCTGAAGAAGGCTTTCTTATCTCTTCTTGCTCTTCTTTGGAACTCTGCATTCAGATGCTTATATCTTTCCTTTTCTCCTTTGCTTTTCTCTTCTCTTCTTTTCACAGCTATTTGTAAGGCCTCCGCAGACAGCCATTTTGCTTTTTTGCATTTCTTTTCCATGGGGATTGTCTTGATCCCTGTCTCCCATACAATGTCACGAACCTCATTCCATAGTTCATCAGGCACTCTCTCTATCAGATCTAGGCCCTAAAATCTATTTCTCACTACCACTGTATAATCATAAGGGATTTGATTTAGGTCATACCTGAATGGTCTAGTGGTTTTCCCTACTTTCTTCAATTTAAGTCTGAATTTGGCAATAAGGAGTTCATGATCTGAGCCACAGTCATCTCCTGGTCTTGTTTTTGTTGATGGTATAGAGCTTCTCCATCTTTGGCTGCAAAGAATATAATCAATCTGATTTTGGTGTTGACCATCTGGTGATGTCCATGTGTAGAGTCTTCTCTTGTGTTGTTGGAAGAAGGTGTTTGCTATGACCAGTGCATTTTCTTGGCAAAACTATTAGTCTTTGCCCTGCTTCACTCCACATTCCAAGGCCAAATTTGCCTGTTACTCCAGGTGTTTCTTGACTTCCAACTTTTGCATTCCAGTCCCCTATAATGAAAAGGACATCTTTTGGGGGTGTTAGTTCTAAAAGGTCTTGTGGGTCTTCATAGAACCATTAAACTTCAGCTTCTTTTGGCATTACTGGTTGAGGCATAGTCTTGGATTACTGTGATATTGAATGATTTGCCCTGGAGACGAACAGAGATCATTCTGTCGCTTTGAGATTGCATCCACGTACTGCATTTCGGACTCTTTTGTTGACGATGATGGCTACTCCATTTCTTCTGAGGGATTCCTGCCCGCAGTAGTAGATATAATGTTCATCTGAGTTAAATTCACCCATTCCAGTCCATTTTAGTTCGCTGGTTCCTAGAATATCGACATTCACCCTTGCCATCTCTTGTTTGACCACTTCCAATTTGCCTTGATTCATGGACCTGACATTCCAGGTTCCTATGCAACATTGCTCTTTACAGTATCGGACCTTGCTTCTATTACCAGTCACATCCACAACTGGGTGTTATTTTTGCTTTGTCTCCATCCCTTCATTCTTTCTGGAGTTGTTTCTCCACTGATCTCCAGTAGCATATTGGACACGTACCGACCTGGGGAGTTTCTCTTTCAGTATCCTATCATTTTGCCTCTTCATACTGTTCATGAGGTTTTCAAGGCAGGAATACTGAAGTAGTTTGCCATTCCCTTCTCCAGTGGACCACATTCTGTCAGACCTTTCCACCATGACCCACCCATTTGGGTGGCCTCCCGGGCATGGCTTAGTTTCATTGAATTAGATAAGTCTGTGGTTCTAGTGTGATTAGATTGACTAGTTTTCTGTGAGTATGGTTTCAGTGTGTCTGCCCTCTTGCAACACCTACCACCTTACTTGGGTTTTTCTTACCTTGGATGTGGGGTATCTATTCACTGCTGCTCCAGCAAAGCACAGCTGCTGCTCCTTACCTTCAATGAGGGGTATCTCCTCACTGCTGCCCTTCCTAACCTTGAATGTGGAATAGCTCCTCTAGGCCCTCCTGCACCTGCACAGCCACCACTCCTTGTACGTGGAGTTGCTCCTCCCTGCCGCTGCCCCTGACCTCGGACTTGAATAGCTCCTCTCTGCCGTTCCTGTGCCATCGCAGCCTGGCACTCTCGGCCGCTGCCCCTGACCTCGGACATGGGGTAACTCCTCCTGGCCACCACCCCTCAGGCATGGGGTCCTCCCAGCTTCTGCCCCTGACCTCGGACATGGGTTAGCTCCTCTCAGCCGTGCTAAGTGTGCCAGTCACAGCTGCCTGCACTGCAACAGACTGGTTCCAAATAGGAAAACGAGTATGTCAAGGTTGTATATTGTCACTCTGTTTATTTAACTTATATGCAAAACTTATAAGAAATGCTTGGCTGGAGGAAGCACAAGCTGGAATCAAGACTGCTGAGAGAAATATCAATAACCTCAGACATGCAGATGACACCACTCTTATGGCAGAAAGTGAAGAACAACTAAAGAGCTTTGATGAAAGTGAAAGAGGAGAGTAAAAATGTTGACTTAAAGCTCAACATTCAGAAAACTAAGATCATGGCATCTGGTCCCAACACTTCATGGCAAATAGATGGAGAAACAGTGGCAACAGTGTTAAAGTTTATTTGGGGGGCTCCAAAATCACTGCAGATGGTGATTACAGCCATGAAATTAAAAGACTCTTACTCCTTGGAAGGAAAGTTATGACCACCCTAGACAGCCTATTAAAAAGCAGAGACATTACTTTGCCCACAAAGGTCCATCTAGTCAAAGCTATAGCTTTTCCAGTAGTCATGTATGTATGTGAGAGTTGCATTATAAAGAAAGCTGAACACTGAATAATTGATGCTTTTGAACTGTAATGTCTGAGAAGACTCTTGAGAGTCCCTTGGACTGCAAGGAAATCCAACTAGTCCATCCTAAAGGAAATTAGTGCTGAATACTTGGAAGGACTGATGTTGAAGCTGAAACTCCAATACTTCAGACACCTGATGTGAAGAGCTAACTCATTTGAAAAGACCCTGGTTCTGGGAAAGATAGAAGGATGGAGAAGAAGGGGACAACAGAGGATGAGATGATTGGATGGCATCACTGACTCAATGGACATGAGTTTGAGTAACCTCTGAGAGCTGGTGACGGACAGGGAGGTCTGGTGTGCTGCATTACATGGGGTTACAAAGAGTCGGACTCAACTGAGCAACTGAACTGAATAGAACTGTCTGAAGACACACAACTAGTAAGGTGAGCAGCTCAGGATAGAACCAGGAACTATTTTCTTGAAACCACACTGCCTCTGTATAAAAGTTTTTATTAACCAGATCACTAAATTGACTATAACACTCAATTCCAAAATGCCGTAGTTGGGAGTAGCACAGTTGTGAAACTTTATTCATCAACATTTTCTACTGTATTACCAGAAAAAAAAAAATGGCTTTTGTTCAACATTATAAGGTTATTATTCAACTAATTATTGAAATGTGAGCCCTTCTGTGATTAACTGAAATGGCTCAAAGTTTGAGAATTATTGAATTACATTATTGACCAATTGTGCAGATTGAATCACTCAGGTGACTATAAATTAGAAATATGCTTGCTCTGTAGAAGAAAAATAGCCAATACAATTTTACTGCTACTTTGATTTCTCCTCTGCTTGTCCATTATTCAGAGAAGCAGAATTGATTTTTATTTCCTCTTTCAAATTACTTTAGTCAAGAAACAATGAAACATAGAATTCCTTTAAGATTTTGTAACTTGTTTAAAGAATTAGAAAATCATTTTTATAATTTAAAAATGTAGGACACTTTCAAATCATATTGAAACAAAATGTATAAATTTGAATGAGAAACAGTAATATTGCTTAAAAGATTGTTATTAAAATAACATAGTAGGATAATATCTGCATTTTTAATTTTTTTTAAATCTATTTAATTGGAGGATAATTCCTTTACATTATTGTGATGGGTCTTGCTATACATCAACATAAATCAGCCATGGGTATACATGTGTCCCCCCATCATGAACCCCCTCCCACCTCCCTTCCCACTCTGTACCTCTGGGTTGTCCCAGAGCATTGGCTTTGGGTTCCCTGCTTCATGCATCAAATTTGCACTGGACATCTGTTTTACACATGGTAATATACATGTTTCAATGCTATTCTTTCACATCATCCCACCCTTACCTTCTCTCACAGAGCCCAAAATCTGTCCTTTACATATGTCTCTTTTGTTGCTCTTCATGTAGGATCATTGTTGCCATCTTTCTAAATTCCATATATATGCATTAATATACATTAATTTATTTCTGACTTACTTCACTCTGTATAATAGGATCCAGTTTCATCCACCTTATTAGAAGTAACTCAGATGTGTGCCTTTTCAGTAGCTGAGTAACATTCCATTAGGTATGTGTACCACAGCTTCCTTATCCATTCATCTGCTGATGGACATCTAGGTTGCTTCCATGTCCTAGCTACTATGAATAGTGCTGCATTTAACATTGGGGTACATGTATCTCTCTCAGTTCTGGTTTCCTCGGGGTGTATGCCCAGCAGGGGGATTGCTGGTTCATATGGAAGTTCTATTTCCAGTTTTGTTTTTTTTTTTGTAAAGAATTTCCACACTGTTCTCCATAGTGGCTGTACAAGTTTGCTTTCCCACCAACAGTGTAAGAGGGTTTCCTTTTCTGTACACCCTCCCCAGCATTTATGGTTCATAGACTTTTTTATAATGGCCATTCTGACCACTGTGAGATGATACCTCATTGTGGTTCTGATTTGCATTTCTCTAATGATGAGTAACATTGAGCATCTTTACAGGAGTTTATTAGCCATCTGAATGCCTTCTTTGAAGAAATGCCTGTTTAGTTCTTTGGACCATTTTTTGATTGTGTTGTTCATTTTTCTGGTACTGGGTTTCATGAGCTACTTGTATATTTTAGAGGTTAATTCTTTGCAGTTTTTTCATTTGCTATTATTTTCTCCTATTCTGAAGCTGTCTTTTCTCCTTGCTTATAGTTTCTATCATTGCACAAAAACTTTCAAGTTGAATTAGGTTGCATCTGTTTATTCTTATTTTTATTTCCATTACTCTAGGAGGTGGGTTATAGAGGATCTTGCTGTGGTTTATGTTAGAGAGAGTTCTACCTATGTTTTCCTCTGAGAGTTTTATAGTTTCTGCTCTTACATTTAGGTCTTTAATCCATTTTGAGTTTATTCTGGTATATGATATTAGAAAGTTCTCTAGTTTCATTCTTCTACACACGGTTGACCAGTTTTCAAATTTTATGATGAAAAGAAAAAAAAATGATGTCCTTTTCATCATAAGGGACTGGAATACAAACGTAGAAAGTCAAGAGATGCCTGGAGTAACAGACAAGTTTGGCCTTGGAGTACAAAATGAAGTAGAGCAGAGGCTAACAGTTTTTCCAAGAGAACACAATGGTCATAGCAAACATCCTCTTCAAACAACACAAGAGAGGACTCTACACATGGACATTACCAGGTGGTCAATAGTGAAATCATATTGATAACATTCTTTGCAGCCAAAGATGGAGAAGCACTATACAACCAGCATAAACAAGACTAGGAGCTGACTATGGCTCAGATCATGAACTCCATATTGCAAAATTCAGACTTAAATTAAAGAAAGTAGGGAAAACCACTTAGGTATGACCTAATCATATCCTTTACATCATACAGTGGAAGTAACAAATAGATTCAAGAGATTAGATCTGAGAGAGTGCCTGAGGAACTGTGGATGGAGGTTTGTAACATTGTACAGGAGGTGATGATCAAGACCATCCCCAAGAAAAAGAAATGCAAAGAGGCAAAATGGTTGTCTGAGGAGACCTTACAGAGTGCTGAGAAAAGAAGAGACGTGAAAGGCAAAAGAGAAAAGGAAATATATACCCATCTGAATTCAGAGTACCAAAGAATAGCAATGAGAGATAAGAAAGTCTTCCTAAGTGATCAATGCAAAAAAATAGATGAAGAGAACAGAATGGGAAAGACTAGAGATCTCTTCAAGATTAGAAATACCAAGGGAACATTTCATACAAAGATGGGCATACAAAAGGATGAAAAGGTATGGCCATAACAGAAGTGAACGTGACAGTCGCTCATTCTTGTCAGACTCTTTGTGACCCCATGGACTGTAGTCCATGGAATTCTCTGGGTCAGAATACTGGAGTGGGTGACCTTTCCCTTTTCCAAGGGATCTTCCCAACCTAGGGATTGAACCAATGTCTCTCACATTGAAGGTGGATTCTTGAATAGCTGAGCCCCCAGGAAAGCCCGAGAATATCCCTTCTCCAGGGGATCTTCCCAACCCAGGAACTGAACTGGATTCTTCTGCATTTCAGGCGGATTATTTACCAACTCGGCTATCAAGGAAACCCTGGACATAACAGAAGCAGAAGATAGTAAGAGGTGGCAAGAATACACAGAGGAACTACACACACACACACACACACACACACACAGAGGCTGCTGCTGCTGACCTGCTGCTGCTGCTGCTGCTGCTGCTGCTGCTAAGTCGCTTCAGTCATGTCTGACTCTGTGTGACCCCACAGATGGCAGCCCACCAGGCTCCCCGTCCCTGGGATTCTCCAGGCAAGAACACTGGAGTGGGTTGTCATTTCCTTCTCCAATGCGTGAAAGTGAAAAGTGAAAGTGAAGTCGCTCAGTCGTGTCCGTCCCTCAGCAACTCCATGGACTGCAGCCTTCCAGGCTCCTCTGTCCGTGGGATTTTCCAGGCAAGAGTACTGGAGTGGGGTGCCATTGTCTTCTCCACTTAATGACCTAGATAACCATAATGGTGTGATCACTCCCCCAAGCCAGATATCCTGGAGTGAAAGGTCAAGTGAGCCTTAGGAAGCATCACTACAAACAAACCTAGTAGAGGTGATGGGATTCCAGCTGAGTTATTTCAAATCCTAAAAGATGATGCTGTTGAAGTGCTGCACTCAGTATGCCAGCAAATATGGAAAACTCAGCAGTGACCACAAGACTGGTTTTCATTCCATCCCTAAGAAAGATAATGCCAAGGAATGTTCAAACTACCACACAGTTTCACTTATTTCACACACTAGAAAGTAATGCTCAAAAATTACTAGGTAAATGAAAGTGAACTGAGAACTTCAGATGTTCAAGCTGGATTTAGAAAAGGCAGAGAACTAAATTGCCAACATCTGTTGTATCATAGACAAAACAAGAGAATTCCAGAAAAACATCTACTTCTGCTTCATTGACTACACGAAAGCTTTGGACTGTGTGTATCACAACAAACTGTTGAAAATTCTTCAAGAAATGGCAATACCAGACTACCTTACCTATATCCTGATAAATATGTATGCAGGTCAAGAAGGTCACGATGCAACAGTTACAACCAGATATGGAATGATGGACTGGTTCAAAATTGTGAAAGGAGTAGGTCAACTCTGTATATGGGCACAGTGCTTAAATAACTTATATGCAGAGTACTTATTGTGAAATGCCAGACTGGGTGAAAAATAAGCTAGAATCAAGGTTGCCAGGAGAAATATCAATAACCTCAGATATGCAGATAACATCACGCTTATGGCAGAAATTAAAGAGGAACTAAAGAGCCTGTTGATGAAAGTGAAAGAGGAAAGTGAAAACGCTGGCCTAAAGCTCAACATTTAAAAAATAAACATCATGGCATCTGGTCCCATCATTTCACTGCAGAAAGATGGGGAAATAATGTAAAGAGTTACACCTCTCTTTTCTTGGGCTCAAAAATCACTGCAGATGGTGATTGAAGCCATGAAATTAAAAGACACTTGCTCCTTGGAAGAAAAGCTATAACCAACTAGAAAGCATTTTAAAAAGCAGAGACATTATTGTTCCGACAAAGGTCCATCTAGTCATAGTTATGATTTTTCCAGTAGTTATGTATGGATGTGAGAATTGGACCTTAAAAAGACCAAGCACTGAAGAACTGATGGTTTTGAACTATGGTGTTGGAGAAGATTCTAGAGCCCCTTGTTCTGCAAGATCAAACCAGTCAATCCTAAAGGAAATCAATCTTGAATATTCATTGGAAGGACTGATAATGAAATTGAAACTCCAATACTTTGGCTACCTGATGCTAAGAGCCCACTCATTAGAAAAGATCCTGATGCTGGAAAGGTTGAAGGCAGAAGGAGAAGGGGATGACAGAGGATGAGATGGTTGAATGGCATCACCAACTCATGGACATGAGTTTGAAAAAGTCCCAGGAGTTGGTGAAGTCCAGGGAAGCCTGGCATGCTGCAGTCATGGAGTCACAAGGAGTTGGATATGACTGAGCAGCTGAATAAGAGCAACTTGTTGAAGAGATTGTCTTTTCTCCGTTGTATATGTTTGCCTTCTTTGTTAAAGATAAGGTATCCATAGATGTGTAGATTTATCTCTGGACTTTCTATGTTGTTCCATTGATCTATATATCTATCTTTGTGGCAGTAACATACTGTCTTAATGACTGTAGCTTTGTAGTATAGTCTGAAGTCAGAACGGCTGATTCCTCCAGTTCCATTCTTCTTTCTCAAGATCGCTTTGGATATTCAAGGTTTTTTTGTGTTTCCATACTTCCATGGATAAGCATGTTGGGCTATAGTCCAAGGGGTCACAAAGAGTTGGACACGACTAAGTATCTAACTTTCACTTTCATACAAATTGTGAAATTATTTGTTCTAGTTCTCAGAAAAATACCGTTGGTATTTTGACTGACATTGTGTTGAATCTGCAGATTGTTTTGGGTGGTATATTCAGTTTTCAAGAATCAATACTGATTCTTCCAATCCATGAACATGGTATATTTCTCCATCTATTTGTGTCATCTTTGCTTTCTTTCACCAGTGCTATATAGTTTTCTATATACACATCTTTTGCTTCTTCGGTAAATTTATTCCTAATACTTTATTCTTTTCATTGCAGTTGTGAATGTGATTGCTTCCTTAATTTCTCTTTTTAATTTTTCATTGTTAGTGTATAGGAATGCAAGGAAATTCTGTGTATCAATTTTATATCCTGAAACTTTACTATATTCATTGATTAGTTGTAGTAGTTTCTGGTGTCATCTTTAGAGTTTTCTATGCAGAGGATCGTGTCATCTACAGTGAGAGTTTTACTTCTCTTTTCCAATATGGATTCCTTTTGTTTCTTTTTCTTTTCTGATTGATGTGGTTAAGACTACCAAAACTATGTTGAACAGTAGCAGTGAGAGTGTGCACCCTTGTCTTGTTCCTTATTTTAAAGGAAAGGCCTCAGTTTTTCCTCTTTGAGGATAATGCTCTCTATGGGTTTGTCATATATGGCTTTTATGATGATGAGGTATGTTCCTTCTGTGCCTAGTTCCCGGAGTGTTTTTTTTTTTTTTTTTTTAAGTCATGAATGGATGTTGAACTTTGTCAAAGGCTTTCTCTGCATCTATTGAGATAATCATATGGTTTTTATCTTTCATTCCTAATATGATGTATAACATTGTTTGATTTGTGAATATTGAAGAACCCTTGCATACCTGGAATGAAGCCCACATAGTCATGGTGTATGATCTTTTGATAGGTTATGGCCACAAGCTGTGAACAAGGCTCATATTTGTGACTTCTGGAGGAGCAAATTTTGATCCAGGACCAGAGATAAGGGCTTTATCACTTAAAAGCTTTTGTGTAGCAGAATTTTATTAAAGTATAAAGCTTTTTATAAAGCTTCTGACATAGATATCAAAAGGGGGAAGAAAGAATACCCCCTTGCTAGTTTGTAGTAAGGCATTATAAACCTGTTAGCAGAGTTGACTCATTGGAAAAGACTCTGATGCTGGGAGGGATTTGGGGCAGGAGAAGAAGGGGACGACAGAGGATAAGATGGTTGGAGGTCATCACCGACTCAATGGACGTGAGTTTGAGTGTACTCCAGGAGTTGGTGATGGACAGGGAGGCCTGGTGTACTGCAATTCATGGGGTCAAAAAGAGTTGGACACTACTGAGCGACTGAACTAAACTGAGGAATCTGCTGATCATAAATGAAACACCTCAAGACTGAGAGAGTTGCACCAGGCTCCTTTCCCAACACATGCATTTTGAGATAGCATCAGCACAAAAAGAGTCATCTCTGGCCATAAAACAATTGACATGAGTCTTGAAGAAAAGGGGCTTCCCTGGTGGCTCAGTTGGTAAGGAATCTGCCTGCAGCACAGGAGACCCTGGTTTGATTCCCTGGGTCGGGAAGATTTCCTGGAGAAAGAAATGGCAAACTATTCCAGTGTCCTTGCCTGGAAAATCCCATGGACAGAGGACCCTGAGGGGCTGCAGTCCATGGGGTTGCAAAGAATCAGGCACAACTGAGCTACTAAAAGGAAAAAAAAATTTTTTTTTGAAGAAAGGCAGATTCCCAGGCAAATACACAGTTTCATTATCATAGCTTAAGAAAAACATTTCCATGAGCAAGATGTATTGGTTTGCTGAGCCATTAGCAGTTCAAGATTTGAGAAAAAGTTAGTTTTAGGCAGAACTAATTGTCATTATGGCAACACAGGATTAATGGAACCACCTTAAATCCTGTGTAGAGAAAGGAATGTAGAAAAAGAAAAGAAGAAAAAGAAAATGTCTGCAGCTTGCAGTTTATTTCTCCTCCCACTTGGGAGACCCTGGCCTCGGCAACTGAGGCCTACCTGACCATTAGCTCTTTTACTTTTTGCTAAGTTGTTGGGTTCTGTTTGCTAGAATTCTTGAGGATTTTTTCATGTGTGTTAATCGGTGATATTAACCTGTAGTTTTCTTTTTTGTGACATCTTTACCTGGGTTTTATCCCTGGGTCGGGAAGATCCCCTGGAGAAGGAAATGGCAACCCACTCCAGTATTCTTGCCTGAAGAATCCCATGGACAGAGGAGCCTGGTGGGCTACAGTCAGAAAGAGTCAGACATGACTGAGTGACTTCACTTGTCTGGTTTTGGTGTCAGGGTGATGGTGGCCTCATAGAATAAGTTTTTAGAGTTTTCCTTCCTCTGCAATTTTCTGGAAGAGTTTAAGTGGGATAAGTGCTAGCTCTTCTCTAAGTTTTTGGTAGAATTCACCCGTGGAGCCATCTGGGCCTGGGCTTTTGTTTGTTGGAAAAATTTTTTATTACAGTTTCAATTTCTGTTCTTGTGATTGGTCTGATAAGATTTTGTTTCTTCCTGGTTCAGTTTTGGAAGGTTATACTTTTCTAAAAATTTGTTCATTTCTTCCAAGCTATCCAGTTTATTGGCATATAGTTGCTCATAGTAGTCTATATATGATCATCTGTATTTCTGGGTTGTGTGTTGTGACTTCTCCATTTTCATTTCTAATTATATTGTTATGAGTCTTCTCCCTTTTTTTCTTGATGAGTCTGGCTAATGCTTTGTCTATTTTGTTTATCTTCTCAAAGAACCAGCTTTAGTTTTGCTAATCTTTGCTATAGTCTCCCTCATTTCTTTTTCATTATTTATGCTCTCATTTTCACGATTTATTTTCTTCTACTAACTTTGGGGGCTTTTTGTTCTTTTTCTAGTTGTTTTAGGTATAAAGTTAGGTTGCTTAATTGATGTTTCTCTTGTTTTTTGAGGTAGGGTTTGTATTGCTCTGAACCTCGCTCTTAGCATTGCTTTTACTGAACCTCATAAGTCTTAGGTTGTCGTGTTTTCACTATCATTTTTTTCTGTGCATATTTTGATTTCCTTTTTATTTCTTCAGTGATCTGGTGGTTATTAAGAAGCGTGTTGTTTGGCCTCCATTTGTTTGTGCCCTTTATTTTTTTTCCTGTAGTTGATATCTAATCTTATTGTGATCAGAAAAGATTCTTGAAATGATTTCAATTTTTTAAATATACCACGGCTAGATTTGTGGCCCTGGATGTGATCAATCCTGGAGAAGATTCCATGTGCACTTGAGAAAAAGGTGAAATCCATTGAGTTTTGGTGAAATGCCATGTAGATACCAATTAGGTTTAACTGGTCCATTGTATTATTTAAAGTTTGTATTTCCTTGTTAATTTTCTGTTTATTGATCTATCCATTGGTGTGAGTGAGGAATTAAAATGTCTGACTATTATTGTGTTACTGTTGATTTCCCCTTTCATACTTCTTAGCATTTGCCTTATGTATTGAGGTGCTCCTATGTTGGGTGCATATATATTTATAATTGTTATATCTTCTTCTTGGATTGATCCCTTGATCATTATGTAGTGTCCTTCTATGTCTCTTATAACAGTCTTTATTTCAAAGTCTATTTTATCAGATATGAACATTGCTCACTCACATTTTCTTTTGATCTCCATTTTCATTAAATATCTTTTTCTGGCCCCTCACCTTCAGTCTGTATGTGTCCCTAGGTTTGAGGTGGGTCTCTTGTAGACAGCATATACAGGAGTTTTTGGTTTTGTTTTTATC
Source organism: Nanger dama (assembly GCA_917880005.1). Taxonomy (NCBI): domain Eukaryota; kingdom Metazoa; phylum Chordata; class Mammalia; order Artiodactyla; family Bovidae; genus Nanger; species Nanger dama. Next base: position 1,565,516 of record CAKJTW010000014.1, on the reverse strand, counting down.
CATTCGGCCAGTCTTTGTCTTTTGATTGGTGCATTTAAAACATTTATGTTTAAGGTAATTATTGATGAGTAAAATCATATTACAATTTACTTTGTTGTTTTGGGTTTGTTTTTATAAGTCTTTTCTGCGTTTCCTGTCTAGAGAGGGATCCTTTGGCATTTGTTGAAAAGCTGGTTTGGTGGTGCTGAATTCTCTCAGCTTTTGCTTGTCGGGAAAACTTTTGGTTTCTCCTTTGAATCTGAATGAGATCTTTGCTGGGTAGAATAACCTTGGTTGTAGGTTTTTCTTTCATCAGTTTAAGTATATCCTGCCATTCTTTTCTGGCCTATGGAAAGTATCTATTGAAAGATCAGCTGTTATCCTTATGGGAATCCCCTTGTATGTTATTTGTTGCTTTCCCCTTGATATTTTTAATATTTGCTCTTTGTGTTTAATTTTTGTTAGTTTGATTAATATGTGTCCTGGCATGTTTTACCTTGGGTTTATCTTGTTTGGGACTCTCTGGGTTTCTTGGACTTGAGTGGCTATTTCCTTCCCATTTTAGAGAAGTTTTCAGCCATTATCTCCTCAAGTATTTTCTCGTGCCTTTCTTTTTCTTATTCGTCTGGGACCTCTATCATTCGAATGTTGGGGCATTTAATATCGCCCGAAAGTTTTCTTCTAAAGTTATCCTTATTTTTTTTAATTCCTTTTTCCTTTCTGCTTCATTTATTTCCCCATTCTATCTTCCTCCTCACTTATCCTTTCTTCTGCCTCAGATACTCTACTACTGGCTCCATCCAGGGTGGTTTTAATCCCAGCTGTTGCATTGTTGATTACTGATTGACTCTTCTTTATATTTTCTAGGTTCTTGCTAAATATTTCTTACATCTTCTCAATATGTGTCTCTAGCCTATTTATCTCTAACTCCATTTTGTTTTCAAGATTTTGGATCATCTTTACTTCATTATTCTGAATTCTTTTGCAGGTAGATTCCCTATCTTCTCCTCTTTTGTTTGGTTTGTTGTTTTATCATGTTGCTTCACCTTCTGGATATTCTTCTGTCTTTTCATTTTGTTTAGATTGCTGTGCTTTGGGTCCCCTTTCTGCGGGCTGGAGGGTTCTGGTTCCTATTAATTGTGGAGTCTGCTCCATGTGAGTGGGGTTGAACCAGTGGCTTGTGAAGGTTTCCTGGTTGGAGTAACTTGTGTCTGTGTTCTGGTAGATGGAGCTGGATCTCTTCTCTCTGGAGTGCAACAAAGTGTCCAGTAGTGAGTTTGGAGGTGTCTATAGATTTGGTATGGCTTTTTGCAGCCCTGTCTTTTAATTTTCAGTGTTATGTTCTTGTTGTGGTGGAGAATTAGCATGGCATGTCTTGCACTGGAACTTTCTGGCTCTTGGGTGGAGTTTGGTTTCAGTGTAGGTATGAAGACTTTGGGTGGGCTCTTGTCTAATAACATTCCCTGGGGTCTGGAATTCTATGATGGTCCAAAGCTCTGAAGTTGAGCCTCCTGCTTCTGGGTTTCAGTCTCCTCATTTCCAGTACCCTCAAGACTTCTCTATCCACACAGCACAGAAGACAAAACACCTAGCTTAATAGTGAAACAACTCTCCACAGACAGAAACACCTAGAGAGATTCACAGAGTTACATAGAGAAAAGAAAAGGGAGGAGGGAGATAGAGGTGACTAGGCAAAAAAAAGGAGAGTCAAAAGGGGAGAGAGCAATCAAGCCAGTAATCAAATCCCTAAGTGAAAATGGATACTAAAAATTAGATTTTTTTTTCAATTTTACTTTACAATACTGTATTGGTTTTGCTATACATCAACATGAATTTGTTACGGGTGTATATATTTTCCCAATCCTGAACCCCCTTCCCAGCTCCCTCCCCAGACCATCTATCTAGGTCATCCAGTGCACCAGCCCCAAGCATCCTGTATCCTGCATTGAACCTAGGCTGGTGATTCATTTCTTATATGATGTTATACATGTTTCAATGCCATTCTCCCAAATCATCCCACCCTCTCCCTCTCCCACAGAGTCAAAAAGACTGTTCTATACATCTGTGTCTCTATTGCTGTCTCGCATACAGGGTCATCATTACCATCTTTCTAAATGCCACATATATGTATCAGTATACTGTACTGGTGTTTTACTTTTGGCTTACTTCACTCTGTATAATCAGCTCCCATTTCATCCACCTCATTAGAACTAATTTAAATGTATTCTTTTTAAAGGCTGTGTAATACTTCATTGTGTATATGTACCACAGCTTTCTTATCCATTCACCTGCTGATGGATATCTAGGTGGCTTCCATGTCCTGGCTATTATAAACAGTGCTGCCATGAACACTGGGGTACACGTGTCTCTTTCAATTCTGGTTTCTTCAGCGTGTATGCCCAGCAGTACGATTGCTGGTCATAAGGCAGTTCTGTTTCCAGTGTTTTAAGGAATCTCCACACTTCTCCACAGTGGCTATAGAAGTTTGCATTCCCACCAACAGTGTAAGGGGGTTCCCTTTCCTCCACACCCTCTCCAGCATTTATTGCTGTAGACTTTTGGATCACAGCCATTCTGACTGGCGTGAAATGGTACCTCACTGTTGTTTTGATTTGCATTTCTCTGATAATGAGTGATGTTGAGCATCTTTTCATGGGTTTGTTAGCCATCTGGATGTCTTCTTTGGAGAAATGTCTATTTATTTCTGTGGTGCATTTTTTGATCGAGTTGTTTATTTTTCTGGAATTGAGCTGTAGGAGTTCTTGTATAAATTTGATATTAGTTGTTTGTCAGTTGCTTCACTTGCTATTATTTTTTCCCAGTCCAAAGGCTGTCTTTTCACCTTGCTTATAGTTTCCTTTGTTGTGCAGAAGCTTTTAATTTTAATTAGATCCCATTTGTTTATTTTTGCTTATATTTCCAGTATTCTGGGAGGTGAGTCATAGAGGATACTGCTCTGGTTTATGTCGCAGAGTGTTTTGCCTATGTTCTCCTCTCTGGGAGTTTTATAGTTTCTTGTCTTACATTAGATCTTTAATCCATTTTGAGTTTATTTTTCTGTATGGTGTTACAAAGTATTCTAGTTTCATTATTTTAACCACTGGTTGACCAGTTTTCCCAGCACCGCTTGTTAAGGAGATTGTCATTAATCTACTGTATATTCTTGCCTCCTTTATCAAAGATAAAGTGTCCATCAGTTCAGTTCAGTTCAGTTCAGTCGCTCAGTCATGTCAGACTATTTGTGACCCCATGAACCGCAGCACGCCAGGCCTCCCTGTCTCTCGGAGTTCACTCAGATTCACGTCCATCGAGTCCATGATGCCATCTAGCTATCTCATCCTCGGTCGTCCCCTTCTCCTCCTGCCCCCAGTCCCTCCCAGCATCAGAGTCTTTCCAATGAGACAACTCTTTGCATGAGGTGAACAAAGTACTGGAGTTTCAGCTTTAGCATCATTCCTTCCAAAGAAATCCCAGGGCTGATCTCCTTCAGAATGGACTGGTTGGATCTCCTGCAGTCCAAGGGACTCTCAAGAGTATCCAACACCACACTTCAAAAGCATCAATTCCTCGGTGCTCAGCCTTCTTCACAGTCCAACTCTCACATCCATACATGACCACAGGAAAAACAATAGCCTTGACTAGACGGACCTTAGTCAGCAAAGTAATGTCTCTGCTTTTGAATATACTATCTAGGTTGGTCATAACTTTTCTTCCAAGGAGTAAGCGTCTGTTAATTTCATGGCTGCAGTCACCATCTGCAGTGATTTTGGAACCTAAAAAATAAAGTCTGACACTATTTCCACTGTTTCCCCATCTACTTTCCATGGAGAGATGGGACTGGATGCCATGATTTTCATTTTCTGAATGTTGAGCTTTAAGCCAACTTTTTCACTCTCCACTTTTACTTTCATCAAGAGGCTTTTAGTTCCTCTTCACTTTCTGCCATAACGGTGGTGTCATCTGCATATCTGAGGTTATTGATATTTCTCCCGGCAATCTTGATTACAGCTTGTGTTTCTTCCAGTCCAGCATTTCTCATGATGTACTCTGCATATACGTTAAATAAGCAGGGTAACAATATACAGCCTTGCCATACTCCTTTTCCTATTCGGAACCAGTCTGTTGTTTCATTTCCAGTTCTAACTGTTGCTTCCTCACCTGCATATAGAGTTCTCAAGAGGCAGATCAGGTGCTCTGGTATTCCCATCTCTTTCAGAATTTTCCACAGTTTATTGTGATCCACACAGTCAAAGGCTTTGGCATAGTCAATAAAGCAGAAATAGATGTTTTTATGGAACTCTCTTGCTTTTTCCATGATCCAGCAAATGTTGGCAATTTGATCTCTGGTTCCTCTGCCTTTTTAAACCAGCTTGAACATCAGGAAGTTCACAATTTATGTATTGCTGAAGCCTGGCTTGGAGAATTTTGAGCATTACTAGCATGTGAGATGAGTGCAACTGTGCGGTAGTATGAGCATTCTTTGGCATTGCCTTTCTTTGAGATTGGAATGAAAACTGACCTTGTCCAGTCCCATGGCCACTGCTGAATTTTCCATATTTGCTGGCATACTGAGTGCAGCACTTTCACAGCATCATCTTTCAGGATTTGAAACCATACTCACAGAAAACTAGTCAGTCTAATCACACTAGGACCACAGCCTTATCTAACTCAGTGAAACCAAGCCATGCTTGTGGGGCAACCCAAGATGGGCAGGTCATGGTGGAGAGGACTGACAGAACGTGGTCCACTGGAGAAGGGAATGGCAAGCTACTTCAGTATTCTTGCCTTGAGAACCCCATGAACAGTATGAAAAAAGCAAAATGATAGGATACCAAAAGCAAAACTCCCCAGGTCATTAGGCGCCCACTATGCTACTGGAGATCAGTGGAGAAATAATTCCAAAAAGAATGAAGAGATGGAGCCAAAGCAAAAACAATACCCAGCTGTTGATGTGACTGGTAATAGAAGCAAGATCCAATGCTGTAAACAGCAATATTGCATAGGAACCTGGAATGTCAGGTCCATGAATCAAGGCAAATTGGAAGTGGTCAAACAAGAGATGGCAACAGTGAACGTCGACATTCTAGGAATCAGCGAACTAAAATGGACTGGAATGGGTGAATTTAACTCAGATGACCATTATATCTACTACTGTGGGCAGGAATCCCTCAGGAGAAATGGAGTAGCCATCATGGTCAACAAAAGAGTCTGAAATGCAGTACTTGGATGCAACCTCAAAAACGACAGAATGATCTCTGTTCGTTTCCAAGGCAAACCATTCAATATCACAGTTATCCAAGTCTATGTCCCAAAAAGTAATGCTGAAGAAGCTGAAGTTGAAAGGTTTTATGAAGACCTACTAACACCCAAGAAGGTGTCCTTTTTATTATAGGCAACTGGAATGCTAAAGTAGGAAGTCAAGAAACACCTGGAGTAACAGGCAAACTTGGCCTTGGAATGCGGAATGAAGCAGGGCAAAGACTAATAGAGTTTTGCCAAGAAAATGCACTGGTCATAGCAAAAACCCTCTTCCAACAACACAAGGGAAGACCCTACACATGGACATCACCAGATGGTCAACACTGAAATCAGATTGATTATATTCTCTGCAGCCAAAGATGGAGAAGCTCTATACTGTCTAGAAAAACAAGACCAGGAGCTGACTGTTGCTCAGATCATGAACTCCTTATTACCAAATTCAGACTTAAACTGATGAAAGTATGGAAAATTCCTAGACCATTCAGGTATGACCTAAATCAAATCCCTTATGACTATACAGTGGAAGTGAGAAATAGATTTAAGGGCCTAGATCTGATAGGTAGAGTGCCTGATGGTCTATGGAATGAGATTCGTGACCTTGTATAGGAGACAAGGATCAAGACCATCCCATTGGAAAAGAAATGCAAAAAAGCAAAATGGCTGTCTGGGGAGGCCTTCCAAATAGCTGTGAAAAGAAGACAGGGAAAAGCAAAGGAGAAAAGGAAAGATATAAGCATCTGAATACAGAGTTCCAAAGAATAGCAAGAAGAGATAAGAAAGCCTTCTTCAGCAATCAATGCAAAGAAATAGAAGAAAAGAACAGACTGGGAAAGACTAGAGGTCTCTTCAATAAAATTAGAGATACCAAGGGAACATTTCATGCATAGATGGGCTCGATAAAGGACAGAAATTGTCTGGACCTAACAGAAGCAGAAGATATTAAGAAGAGGTGGCAAGAATACACAGAAGAACTGTACAAAAAAAAATCTTCACGACCCAAATAATCATGATGATGTAGTCACTAATAGAGCCAGACATCTTGGAATGTGAAGTCAAGTGGGCCTTAGAAAGCATCATTATGAACAAAGCTAGTGGAGGTGATGGAATTCCAGTTGAGCTGTTTCAAATCCTGAAAGATGATGCTGTGAAAGTGCTGCACTCAATATGCCAGCAAATTTGGAAAACTCGGCAGTGGCCAGAGGACTGGAAAAGGTCAGTTTCCATTCCAATTCCAAGGTGTCCATAGGTGTGTGGATTTATCTCTGGGCTTTCTATTCTGTTCCATTGATCTATATTTCTGTCTTTGTGCCAGTGTCATACTGTCTTGATGACTGTGGCTTTGTAGTAGAGCCTGAAGTCAGGCAGGTTGATTCCTCCAGTTTCATTCTTCTTTCTCAAGATTGCTTTGGCTTTCGAGGTTTTTTGTATTTCCATACAAATTGTGAAATTATTTGTTCTAGATCTGTCAAAAATACCGCTGGTAGCTTGATAGGGATTGCATTGAATCTGTAGATTGCTTTGAGTAGTATACTCATTTTCACTATATTGGTTCTTCCAATCCATGAACATGCTATATTTCTCCATCTATTAGTGTCCTTTTTGATTTCTTTCCCCAGTGTTTTATAGTTTTCTATATATATAAGTCTTTAGTTTCTTTAGGTAGCTATAGTCCTAAGTATTTTATTCTTTTCATTGCAATAGTGAATGGAATTGTTTCCTTAATTTCTTTTTCTACTTTCTCATTATTAATGTATAGGAATGCAAAGGATTTCTGTGTGTTGATTTTATATCCTGCAACTTTACTATATTCATTGATTAGCTGTAGTAATTTTCTGGTAGAGTCTTTAGGGTTTTCTATGTAGAGGATGGAGAAGGAAATGGCAATACACTCTAGCACTCTTGCCTGGAAAATCCCATGGATGGAGGAGCCTGGTAGGCTGCAGTCCATGGGGTCACTAAGAGTCGGACACGACTAAGCGACTTCACTTTCACTTTCATGCATTGGAGAAGGAAATGGCAACCCACTCCAGTGTCTTTGCCTGGAGAATCCCAGGGATAGGGGAGCCTGGTGGGCTGCCATCTATGGGGTCACACAAAGTTGGGAACGACTGAAGCGACTTAGCAGTAGCAGCAATGTAGAGGAGCATGTCATCTGCAAACAGTGAGAGTTTTACTTTTTTTTTTCCAATTTGGATTCCTTTTATTTCTTTTCTGCTCTGATTGCTGTAGCCAAAACTTTCAGAACTATGTTGAATAGTAGCAGTGAAAGTGGGCACCTTTGTCTTGTTCCTGATGTTAGGGGAATGCTTTCAGTTTTTCACCATTGAAGATAACGTTTGTCATATGTTGAGGTATGTTCCTTCTATTCCTGCTTTCTGGAGAGTTTTTATCATAAATAAATGTTGAATTTTGTCAAAGGCTTTCTCTTCATCTATTGAGATAATCATACGGCTTTTATTTTTCAATTTGTTAATGTGATGAATTACATTGATTGATTTGCGGATATTAAAGAATCCTTGCATCCCTGGGATAAAGCCGACTTGGTCATGGTGTATGATCTTTTTAATGTGTTGTTGGATTCTGATTGCTAGAATTTTGTTAAGGATTTTTACATCTATGTTCATCAGTGATATTGGCCTGTAGTTTTCTTTTTGTGGCATCTTTGTCAGGTTTTGGTATTAAGGTGATGGTGGCCTCATAGAATGAGTTTGAAAATCTACCTTCTGCAATTTTCTGGAAGAGTTTGAGTAGGATAGGTGTTAGCTCTTCTCTAAATTTTTGGTAGGATTCACCTGAGAAGCTGTCTGGACCTGGGCTTTTGTTTGCTGGAAGATTTCTGATTACAGTTTCAATTTTCTTGCTTGTGATGGGTCTGTTAATATTTTCTATTTCTTCCTCGTTCAGTTTTGGAAAGTTGTACTTTTCTAAGAATTTGTCCATTTCATCCACATTGTCCATTTTATTGGCATATAATTGCTGATAGTCATCTCTTATGTTCCTTTGTATTTCTGTTGTCTGTTGTGATCTCTCCATTTTCATTTCTAATTTTATTGATTTTACTTTTCTCCTTTGTTTCTTGATGAGTCTGACTAATGGTTTGTCAATTTTATTTATCCTTTTCGAAGAACTAAAGATTTAGATTTTTAAAGGTACAAATTTGATAATAAATATCAAAAAGCAAAGAATAAATCCTAGAATAGAGTTTAGACTCTCAAAAGTACAATATAAAAATACAAAACAAAACTGATCACAAAAAATTTAAAAATGTATCTGAAATTTGTTTTTAAAAAATAGGGTTTCTTTTTAGACAGGTGATAGCAGGCTATAAAAATGAAAGCTAAAAGAGTAATATAGAACTAAAGTTTCTAAAAACTAAGAAGTGGTAATAAAAATACATCTAGGGATCTCTCTGGAGGTATAGTGGGCAATGTGGTGTCAGTTCAGTGAAAGATATTCCCTGTTCCAGCTCTTACATGTTCTCAAAGTCTATAGTTGCCCCTCAAATGCACATTCTCTGCTTAACTGCAGGGTTTTAATCTGTTGCACTTGTCAATTCTGGGACAGTTTACCCTTCTTTACTTATTTTGGCTTCCCATGTTTGTAAATTTCTCCAGTGTCTAATCTCTGCCCTGGCATGAGGGATGAAGGTGTCCGCTTATTCAGGCTCACATGCTTAGTTGTGCTGTGGTCAGGAAGGGACACTTCAAACAAATACTGCTGCCATGTGGCAGGGGGTTGGCGGGGGAGGAGGTTGCTCACAGTGGATGGACCACACCAGGATTGCCAGAGCTCAAGGTGGCATATACTCCCCAGGTCCACACTGCTCAGGCTCTTGTGTGCTCCAGGAGGCCACTCTCCCAGGTGGGCTGTGCATTTTGTTCCCTTCCCAGGTCCAAGCCTGGGAGACCAGGTACTCGGCAAGCACACTGTCCCAGGTGGGCTGTGCATCTTGTGCACCTCCCTGGTCCAAGGTGCTCTGTTTCCTGGGTGCACCACAAAGACATTGTCCCAAATGTATCATGTGTCTCCTCAGGAAGCTGATCCCAGACTGTGATACTCCTAAGCCAACGTGAATCAGCCAGGATCCCAGGAAGACATGGTTAGTGATTGGCAGCCTGCTCACAGCTTCACAGGAGATGCCATCTCTGGGTCCAACATTGCAGCGGCCCCTTAACTTCCACTTCTGGCTGTCACATACCTGCCTTTCTGCTTCCATGCAGGGAGGATTGTAAACTGCAGCAGGCTTGCTCTCCTTTGGTATTTGCAAGGGTACTATGCTTTATTCTATGAGTGCACCAGAAGTCACCATGGGGCATTAGAGCCTTCTCACATGAAAGATCCTTTGTTTCTTTTTGTCTCTCTGATGTTCCCATGGTTTGGGTTGGTATGTCAGATTAGCCCCCTCAGATTGTCCTTAGGGCATTCAAGCCCACAATTCTATGCCCAGCCCTCACTTGCTGTCAGCGGTCCAGAGCATCTGAGCCAGTTTTCTGCTGATAACTGCAGTTTGGAGGGAATTCTGTGGTGATCTCTTTTTCTTTCGGTTATGTTGCCCTCTGAGATTCCAAAGTTCCCCACTCATCTGCCTGTGAGAAGGTTTCCTATTGTGTGGAAACTTCTCCTCCTTCATGACTACTTCCCCAGGACGGGTCTCTGCCCCTAAATTGTTTGTCTCTCTTTTCATCTTTTATCTTTGCCCTATGTCCTTTCAAAGAAATTGGGTTGCCTTTCTGGGTGTCTGGAGTCCTCCGTTAGCATTCAGAAATAGTTTTGTGGAAGTTGCTCCACATTCAAATGATCTTTTGATGTATTTGCGAGAGAGAAAGTGGTCTCCCTGTCCTATTCCTGCACCACCTTGAGACCACTCCCTCAATATCTATGTTTAATAAAAGATATTTCATCTAAATTGAAGGCTACCACTAAGGAAATATAGTTATTTAATATCAAATATCTTGACATAATTGGACAGAATAATCATGAGGTAATGAAAACATACATACAAGGGCAAACACAAATCAGTAATATAGACACATAGACATTTTTCACGGAACAATAATATTTTGCCTCCTCTGAACTTCAACCTATTTTTCTTCCTTGAACATCACAGCAAGCATACAAGGAAGATAAACACCAGTTAATGTTTATATCTTATAGAGGTAGATGAAAAACCTCTTCAGCCACTGGATTACTAAATGACAGAAATGAAACAAGAATCTTATTTTGGTTATCTATTGCTGTGTAATAAAACACCCCCAAAATTTACTGGTTTAGAACCAGCATTGCATCTGGTTTGCAACCTCCCATTTTCTGGATGAGGAATTTCAGAAGTGTTTGGCTCTGTGGTTTGTTTCTAATCTGTGAAGCACCAGCTGTGCCAGTAGGTGAGGATTCAGCTTCCAAAATGGTTTCTTCACATACATGTCTACTACCTCAGTGCTTCATAATGCCTTTTCACCTCCAAATCATATTTTACCCTCCAGGATCTCTCCATGTGTGGACTTCTCAGAGCAGTCACATATAGTGGCTGCCTTGCAAGAGACAGAAATGAAAGCTCATAACAGTTGAGTTATGTCTGGAACTTGCATAACACTGCTTCTGGTGGTTTTCTTATTGCTGTGGTTGGGGATTTTTGTTTCTTATTTTTGGTCGAGGTAGTCACAGGACCTGCCCATTGATTCAAGAAGGAGAAATAGACTCCTTCTGTTAATAGGGAAGTGGCAAGGTCACACTGTAAAAGAATGTGGGGACTGGGAGATATTGTTGTGGTCACCTATTGAAAATATAATCTTCCACTTTTTAATATTTATTTTTATTTATTTGGCTGCACTGTCTCTTAGCTGCAGCACTTGGGATTTCTAGTTGCAGCATTAGAACTCCTACTTGCACCATGTAGGATATTGTCTCCCTCAGTTCAGTTCAGTTCAGTTCAGTTCAGTCTCTCAGTCGTTTCCGACTCTTTGTGACCCCACGAATTGAAGCATGCCAGGCCTCTCTGTCCATCACCAACTCCCAGAGTTCACTCAAACTCATGTCCATCAAGTCAGTGATGCCATCCAGCCATCTCATCCTCTGTCGTCTTCTTCTCTTCCTGCCCCCAATCCCTCCCAGCATCAGAATCTTTTCCAATGAGTCAACTCTTCGCATGAAGTGGCCAAAGTACTGTAGTTTCAACTTTAGCATCATCCTTCCAAAGAAGGACACCCAGGACTGATCTCCTTTAGACTGGAATGGTTGGATCTCCTTGCAGTCCAAGGGACTGTCAAGAGCCTTCTCCAACACCACAGTTCAAAAGCATCAATTCTTCAGTGCTCAGCTTTCTTCACAGTCCAAATCTCACATCCATACATAACCACAGGTAAAACCATAGCCTTGACTAGATGGACCTTTGCTGGCAAAGTAATGTCTCTGCTTTTGACTATGCTATCTAGGTTGGTCATAATTTTCCTGTCAAAGGGTAAGCATCTTTTAATTTCATGGCTGCAATCACCATCTGCAGTGATTTTGGAGCCTCCAAAAATAAAGTCTGACGCTGTTTCCACTGTTTCTCCATCTATTTCCCATGAAGTGATGGAACTGGATGCCATGATCTTAGTTTTCTGAATGTTGAGCTTTAAGCTAACTTTTTGCTCTCCTCTTTCACTTTCATCAAAAGGTTTTTATTTTTAGTTCCTCTTCACTTTCTGTCATAAGAGTGGTGTCATCTGCATATCTGATGTTATTGATATTTCTCCTGGCAGTCTTGATTCCAGCTTGTGCTTCTTCCAGCCCAGCGTTTCTCATGATGTACTCTACATATAAGTTAAATAAGCAGGGTGACAATATACAGCCTTGACGTACTCCTTTTCCTATTTGGAACCAGTCTGTTGTTCCATGTCCTGGTCTAACTGTTACACCCTGACCTGCATATAGGTTTCTCAAGAGGCAGGTCATGTGGCCTGGTATTCCCATCTCTTTCAGAATTTTCCACAGCTTATTGTGATCCACACAGTCAAAAGCTTTGGCATAGTCAATAAAGCAGAAATAGATGTTTTTCTGGAACTCTCTTGCTTTTTCAATGATCCAGCAGATGTTGGCCATTTTATCTCTGGTTCCTCTGCCTTTTCTAAAACCAGCTTGAACATCTGGAAGTTCACGGTTCACATATTGCTGAAGCCTGGCTTGAAGAATTTTGAGCATTACTTTACTAGCGTGTGAGATCATTCCCTTACTACGGGTTAAAGCCAGGCCCCCTGTGTTGGGAGCATGGAGTGTTAGCCACTGGCCTATCAGGGAAGTCCCTCAGATCTCCCTTAATTTCTATCCAGTGATGTCTCTACCACATCAGACTGCTCCACAGGAAAACAACAACAAAGATTCATTAAATATATATGGTTTTAAACTTACACTATAAAGGCTTTTAAATATATCCATCTAATTAAATTTCTAATACAACCATGGATTGTACAGTAGTTGGCACTGTTTTGCCTAACCCAGATGATCTAATTATGCTTAGATAAATGACTCATGCCTATTTTTAAGACAGCCTCTACTGTAAATCCTTGTGTTGCTGTGATACTGACACACATTCATCTAACCAGGTCCAAATTATTAGCCAGCAGATCTACAACTCTATCTGCTGCTCCTTCACCATTTCTCACCTAAACTTCTCCTTCTGTGTTGTCAAAAGCTTTTCTTTTTTTCTTTTCAGGCGGACTTTACTGTCCTATCTACTATTCTCATCATTCAATGCTTGTCCAAGATATTTTAGATGAAAAATTAAATAATAATCAACCTAAAAAAATAGAGAATTTTATTAGAGCCATCCTGAGGTTTATAATTTGATAGTCTTTCAGAAAGCTCTTACGACTGTTCTACCACTAGAGGTCAGAGCACAGTTATATATATTTTGAGACAAAGGATTATACATCAAAATAACATATTGACACTTCATATAGTCCAGATCTGCACATACAAGGTGTGTAGTGGGGTCATCACGACCCTTTACAGGATTGAGAAAGGAATGTTGCTATCTCCTAAGGAGCTACCTTATTGGTGCCAGAAGAAATTTGCTTGTTTCAGTTGAGCAAGCATCCCTATGTCTTCTAAGTTTTGATTATTGTGTAATGCACATGCACAATGCTCACTAAAGAGGAGGGAGGAGGCTCAATAAGGGAGAGAGAAACTTTTATGTTTACATTTTTCTTACCTTACCATAAAATATAAATTTTATTTCATTAATACTATTACCTACTTTCCTACAGGAAGAGACAGGAAGGTACATATTCATTAGAATGTTCCACAGCCTAAAAACATATAGACTCCTCACTTTCCCTCACTCCTTTTTTTTCCCTAGGAAAAGACACAAAAATCCCAAATATGAAACCCCAAATAAAAGATAGAGGTATAGTAAAGAGTTTGTCAGTGATAAGAAAACAAAATAAAAATTACCTTGTAAAAACTCAGAAGATATTAATGAGATTTTGGTATGGAAAGGAAAACAGGAAGCAGGATGAAGGGTAAAGATTTCTGAGAAAGAGGGTAACTAGATGGAATCTGTTTCAAGATGAGACTCTAGACGGCAGTGAATAGGCTGAGTTTGTGCAGGAGGATTAATAAGGATAGCATACTTTTCTATAGGCAAAAGACGTTGAGAACTACAACACAGAAGAGATAGAGTGAAATAGTTTTGAAAAAACATTGAAGACAGAAAATATAAAAGACTGATTAGTTTTGGGAGTGAGAGAGAAATAAAAGCAGTCATGTTAGAATATTCCTTTCCTTTGTTAGCTGTGAGAAACTCCTGGTGGGTAAGTGTATGCTGAGTCAAATGACTTAAAGGATTCTTGATTCCCAGCAAAAGTATTAACTCATGCTTTTGAAAAGTGCCTTGAAATAAGTTATTACTTTAGTTAGTGATGCTGCAAAACCATTTTGTTTCCTGCATAAAATAAAAAGCATGTTCAGCTTTTTTATGGCATAATTTAAAAATATTAAATTCCACATGCATGAATGAAAATAAGGATAATAAAATAGCCAACATAGAGAATGCCAGGTGATGTGATTCTTACTAATTGTCCTCACTAGTGTGCTGCTTTTCTTTTAGGCAATTAAGTATTTGTGCATAGTTTCTATTTCTTTTCATTATTCTCAAAGTACTAAGGTTGTACCTTTTGGATTTTTTTTTTTAACTAATGTTGTTATGCTTAGTTTTCTAAGATACCTTACTATTGTTCTCCTTATTCTTACTTGATGTTATTGTTTTCAGGAAGGAAAGGACATAGTAAATAATTTTGAAATAAAGGTTAAGTGTAAAAGTGGATAAAGATATTTTCATTCAAATATCTGTTTATTGTGAAAAGAATGGCAACTCTTACACATGGTAAGCTATGAAAATTTTGAAAAGTAAAGCAAAAGCAAACATCTCATAAACAGTTATTTAAAATGACAGGAACCTGGTGGATAGAATTAAAATAAATTCAAAATAAATTTAGAACTTATGCATTTATAAGTCATGATATAGGTCATGTAGTATAAACTTCATGAGAATAGAGATTTTTCTTGTTGCTATTCACATAGTAGATTCTCAATACATTTTTGTTGAATGAATAAATGTAGTAATCAAATAAACAGCAAATAAATGTAATATTGAAAGTGAAAGCCATTCAGTCATGTTCAACTCTTTGCAACCCCATAGACTATAGAGTCCATGGAACTCTTCAGGCCAGAACACTGGAGTGGGTAGCCATTCCCTTCTCCAGGGGATCTTTCCCAATCCAAGGATTGAACCCAAGTATCCTGCATTGCAAGGGGATTCTTTACCAGCTGAGACATCAGAGAAGCCCACGAATTCTAGAGTGGGTAGCCTATCCCTTCTCCAGTGGATCTTCCTAACCCAGGAATTGAACTGGGGTCTCCTCCATTGCAGGTAGATTTATTTTTTTTTTTTTTACCAGCTGAGCTATCAGGGAAACCCCTTAGCCTTCACTGATAAGGAAAATGATGGTTTGGTTCTTCTACTATGGGGAGATCCCATTTTATATAATATGATATAGGATATGGCATACCACATTTTTAAAAAAAGAATGCTAGAATATTCTAAAAGACCAAGGTGTGAAGAGGCTTGAAATCCTGTTTTGAAAATTAATTAAAACAATTGGTAAAGTTTAGGTAGAAAGATCTTTGTGGGGCTGGGCAGATCAGATTCAAACATTTATTAAGTTACTTGAAGTTGGTCACTTGTAGAGAACATTTCACTCTTGTGATTCAGTGACTCCCATCTTAATATCTGGAATGTCTGCTATCACTTTTCTATGGAGCTTTCTGAAAATATCGCAATCAAATTATTTTTTTTCTGGTAGGGTAGCTCTAATATATTTGTTAGGGGAAACACACTGATTGAAACACCCTGATAGCAGAAAGTGAAAAAGAATTAAAGAGCCTCTTGATGAAAGTAAAAGAGGCGAGTGAAACAGTTGGCTTAAAGCTCATTTAGAGCCGATTATACAGAGTGAAGTAAGCCAGAAAGAAAAACACCAGTACAGTATACTGACACATATATATGGAATTTAGAAAGATAGTAATGATGACCCTGTAGGTGAGACAACAAAAGAGACACAGAGGTATAGAACGGACTTTTGGACTCTGAGGGAGAGGGAGAGGGTGGGATGATTTGGGAGAATGGCATTGAAACATGTATACTATCTTGTAAGAAACGAAGCACCAGTCTGTGTTCAATACAGGATACAGGATGCATGGGGCTGGTGCACAGGATGATTCAGGGAGATGATATGGGGTGAGAGGTAGGAGGGGGCTTCGGCATTGGGAGATCGTGTTCACCTGTGGCTGATTCATGTCAATGTATGGCAAAACAAATACAGTATTGTAATGTAGAATAAAGTATTTTTAAAATTAATTAATTAACTAATTAATTAATTTTTTTAAAAAAAGAAAACTAAGATCATGGCATCTGGTCCCATCACTTCATGGCAAATAGATGGGGAAACAGTGTCAGACTTTATTTTGGGGGGCTCCAAAATCACTGCAGATGGTGACTGCATCCATGAAATTAAAAGATGCTTACTCCTTGGAAAGAAAGTTATGACCAACCTAGACAGAATATTTAAAAAGCAGAGACATTACTTTGCCAAAAAGGTCCGTCTAGTCAAGACTATGGTTTTTCCAGTAGTCATGTATGGATGTGAGAATTGGACTATAAAGAAAGCTGAGTACTGAAGAATTTATGCTTTTGAGCTGTGGTGTTGGAGAAGACTCTTAAGAGTCCCTTGGACTGCAAGGAGATTCAACCAGACCATCCTAAAGGAAATCAGTTCTGAATATTCATTGGAAGGACTGATGTTGAAGCTGAAACACCAATACTTTGGCCACTTGATGCAAAGAGCTGACTCATTTGAAAAGACCTTCATGCTGGGAAAGATTAAAAGTGTGAGGAGAAGGGGACGACAGAGGATGATATGGTTCAATGGCATCACCGACTCAAAGGACATGAGTTTGAGTAAACTCCAGGAGTTGGTGATGGACAGGGAGGCCGGTCATGCTGCAGCCCATGGGGTCCCAAAGAGTTGGACACCACTGAGTGACTGAACTCAACTGATTGAAACAGCCCACCCTGGCCAGACACCATTAGAAAGCAATCATCTCTGTGTTATTTTACAAAAGAGGTCCTGGTAAGGAACACAGAACTAACAAGCCAACACCAACTGTAAGAATTCAGGAAAGGTCAAAAGGAGATGCCACATATTCTACCACCTCCCAGAATCCCTCTTCCTGGAATTCATCTTGGCTAAGCAATGCATGTGATACCAGGAAGAACCCTGAGTCAAAATGATTGGTCAGAGACAACAGAAACAAATCCATTCCCCATAAAACTGGTGAGTGTGAGCCACATGGTAGAGTTTCCTCCTGGGTTCCCTTACCCTTCTGCTCTCCACCTGGGCACCGTGTTCTAATAAATCTCTTGCTTTGTCAGCACGTGTGTCTCCTTGGACGATTTATTTCCAAGTGTTGAACGAAAGCCCACTTTTGGGCTCTGGGAAGGTTCTTCCTTCCTGCAACACTAGATTAAACTGTAACAATTGTTAATTGATAAATATAGATTAAGTTGTCATAATGTCATATACCTTATATTCTAGAGATACATTCTGAAACATGAATAAGTAAATGAAAAATGAAAGTTTTAAATCAAATTATTCAAAGAAAAAGAATCAGTTTATAATGACCTACATAATGAATGGAATCATCTCTCATGAATCAAAATTTAAATTATTTTCTTTCTTGTTCTTTCAACCCCTCTTCAGTTTCTCACTTTATGCACACAATAGGTATTTCTTCTCCAACACATTATTTAAAAGTTCCAGGAAGAATGATTATGTATTGTTTGTCAAAGTTTGATCACCTATTATTTGTTTTACAGATGTTCCAAATCAAGGGCTGAGTTTTGGTTCTTAAGGATTCATTTCAAAAGCATTTTTGTATGGGTAAGGGCTAATTTTCATACAGATAAGGGCTAATTTTAAGTATGCCTAGTATATTGTGTATGTGTGTTTGCTCAGTTATATCCAACTCTTTGTGACCCCATGGACAATAGTCCACCAGGCTCCTCTTTCCATGGAATTTTCTAGGCAAGATTACTGGAGCAGGTTGCCATTTCCTACTCCAGGATATGTTCCCAACTCAGGAATTGAATCTGCCTCCCTTGTGTCTCTTTACTACTGCACCACCTGGAAAATCCCCCACCTAGTATGTTATTAAGGGTTAATAAAATCTGATCCTCATGAACTAAAACTAGCATCATCTTGAATTCACTGAGAGTCTGACTTCACATAGTTCTTGGTAACATTACAAACATTTTTGTGTATGGGCATATGCAGATCATTAGACTCCCAACATTTTCTATAGGGAAAATTTTTATTATTAAATTATCTGTATTGGTTTAATCTGGTTGTGGATTTTGTTGTTAACCTAATCATAAAATTTTTACTTTTCCTGATTTTTTTTTTTGCTGATTTATTAAGACAAAGTTTATTTTATTTTGTAACTTCTCATTTTTATTGTTACTTTATATATTTTCCATATGAAAATGGCTGTCTGGGGAGGCCTTACAAATAGCTGTGAAGAGAAGAGAAGTGAAAAGCAAAGGGGAAATGTAAAGATATAAGCATCTGAATTCAGAGTTCCAAAGATAGGAAGGAGAGATAAGAAAGCCTTCCTCAGCGATTAATGCAAAGAAATAGAGGAAAACAACAGAATGGGAAAGACTAGAGATATCTTCAAGAAAATTAGAGATACCAAGGGTACATTTTGTGCAAAGATGGGCTCTGATAAAAGAAAGTGTATGGACCTAAAAAAAAAAGCAGAAGATATTAAGAAGAGGTGGCAAGAATACATAGAAGAACTGTACAAAAAGATCTTCATGACTCAGATAATCACAATGATGTGGTCAATCACCTAAAGCCAGATATCCTGGAATGTGAAGTCAAGTGGGCCCTAGAAAGCATCACTATGAACAAAGTTAGTGGAGGTGATGGAATTCCAGTTGAGCTATTTCAAATCCTGGAAGATGATGCTGTGAAAGTGCTGCACTTAATATGCTAGCAAATCTGGAAAACTCAGCAGTGGCCACAGGACTGGAAAAGGTCAGTTTTCATTTCAATCCCTGCTGGGCCCCAGCACGGAGATCCCATCCATGACAAGGTCATGCAGAGAGGCCTGATGCAAGGCAAGTCAGGCTTTAGGTGTTCCCCCTGGATTTTCCTGGACATCTACCCCCCAAAAACAGACTCTGCCTGCTTTATTGTATTGTGCTTTTCCACTCTTCTGACACTCTCTGGAGAAAGTTAACTTAGGGCTTCAGTCTTCTGTATTTGAAAGGAATGTTTCAGCTCAAACCCCCTCTGATGCCTCTCTAACTTGCCTAACAGGTTCCCCCAGAATTTTTACAACTTGTGAATTGTTCACAGCCCCCAACCATGAAAAGCACAAATCTTAAAGCATCTTAAAGATACAGAGCCTTTTCTAAAGAGCTAAAAATCATATTGGTGATGGGTTTTCACTGTTGAGTCAATGACTGCTGCCAGGCCTCCATATTCTTTATCTTTTAGGCACCTGAAGCATATTAATCAATGTAATTGGGATATAGAAATAGGAATATAGTAGTTTTGATGTTAGCAGCACTAGACTTTTGAGTTAATTCCTTTTATTTGTTATAAATCACTGTACTCCTTTTCATTGTTATAAATTGTTGTATCTTTGCTATGTAAGAATGTAACTTATTTAGTACTTTCTGAGAGTAGCACCAGACTTTGGGAAGAACAATATAAATAAGTCTTCTTGTTGGCAAACCCTTAATCAGAAAAAAAGGCTGTAAAATGCTAATTGGCTCTCTGGCCAGAAGATGATGTAAATCACCTAAGACTTATGTATACAACTAGGTATGCAGAGAGAAAAGCCTGGTTTTGATAAGAGTCAAGGCTGCTGACACTACATAACTTTGTATTGCCCATTGATCTCTATGTACAATCAAAAGTATAAAAAGCCTTCTGAACAATAAAGGATGGACCACTTCCTTGGACTAGTCTCTCAAACTAGTTTCTTGGAAATCTGGCTGCCCCATGTCTCTTTCTCCCTCTCCCTCCCTCTTCTTTTCTGGCCGAATTCCCATCTGGAGCAAGCAGGCTCTGCCAAGTCTACTTACTTGCCCCGGGTTTTAAGTTTTTAAGTTCCGTGAGAGAGAGAGCCCAAGGCGGGGCACTCTCTGAAATTCAAATGGGCTCTGGTGGCCCAATGTAAATGGGGCAAATCTCTTGTCCTGATATTTTATTAGCTTTCCCCATAAAACAAGTTATTCAGCATCTTTTCTTCACTAAATTTTCCTACTATATTATTTCTTCCTAATCTAATCTTATATTTCTAAATAAATAAGCTTTCCTCGCCTACGCCATTCACCCTTCAAATTTCCCTGGATCCACCAGGGCTAGACCCTGGCAAATCCCAAAGAAAGGCAATGCCAAAGAATGCTCAGACTACCACACAATTGCACTCATCTCTCACGCTAGTAAAGTAATGCTCAAAATTCTCCAAGCCAGGCTTCAGCAGTACATGAACCGTGAACTCCCTGATGTTCAAGCTGGTTTTAGAAAAGCAGAGGAACCAGAGATCAAATTGCCAACATCTGCTGGATCATCAGAAAAGCAACAGAGTTCCAGAAAATCATCTATTCCTGCTCTATTGACTGTGCAAAGCCTTTGACTGTGTGGATCACAGTAAACTGTGGAAAATTCTGAAAGAGATGGGAATACCAGACCACCTAACCTGCCTCTTGAGAAAACTGTATGCAGGTCAGGAAGCAACAGTTAGAACTGGACATGGAACAACAGGCTGGTTCCAAATAGGACAAAGAGTACTTCAAGGCTGTATATTGTCATCCTGCTTATTTAACTTATGTGCAGAGTACATCATGAGAAACGCTAGGCTGGAAGAAGCACAAGCTCGAATCAAGATTGTTGGGAGAAATATCAGTCACCTCAGATATGCAAATGACACCACCCTTATGGCAGAAAGTGAAGAGGAACTAAAAGCCTCTTGATGAAAGTGAAGGAGGAGAATGAAAAAGTTGGCTTAAAGCTCAACATTCAGAAAACTAAGATGATGGCGCTGGTCCCATCACTTCATGGGAAGTAGATGGGGAAACAGTGGAAATAGTGTCAGACTTTATATTTTGGGCTCCAAAATCACTGCAATGGTGATTGCAGCCATGAAATTAAAAGACGCTTACTCCTTAGAAGAAAAGTTATGGCCAACCTAGATAGCATATTCAAAAGCAGAGACATTACTTTGCCAACAATGGTCCCTCTAGTCAAGGCTATGGTTTTTCCAGTGGTCATGTATGGATGTGAAAGTTGGACTGTTAAAAAGCTGAGCACCGAAGAATTGATGCTTTTAAACTGTGGTGCTGGAGAAGACTCTTGAGAGTCCCTTGGACTGCAAGGAGATCCAACCACTCCATTCTAAAGGAGATCAGTCCTGGGTGTTCTTTGGAAGGACTGATGCTAAAGTTGAAACTCTAGTACTTTGGCCACCTCATGTGAAGAGTTGACTCATTGAAAAAGACTGTTGCTGAGAGGGATGGGGGGCAGGAGGAGAAGGGGACAACGGGGGTGAGATGGCTGGATGACATCACCGACTCGATGGACAAGAGTTTTGATGCACTCTGGGAGTTGGTGATGGACAGAGAGGTTGGCATCCTGCATTCATGGGGTCAGAAAGATTCGGACATGATTGTGCGACTGAACTGAACTGAGTTATTTTGCTCATACAGCATAGCTGTAGTGGATGAAGGAAAATTTTTAAGTGGAATTTAAATGAGCCAAATCAAAAACAATTCAAAATCACTCCTGTTTAAGAGCTCTTTTCTTTATTTAGGTGTGGAATTTGCACTGATTTCCTATAGCTGGTCTAATAAAAACAAACTTGGTGACAACACAAACTTATTCCTTTATAGTTCTAGAGGTCAGAATTCTAAAATTGGAGTCACTGGTTTAAAATTCAGTTCTCTGCCTTTTCCAGCTTTTAGAGGCTGCCCACTAATTCTTTGGCCCATGATTCCTTACTCTCTCTTCAAAGCCTGCAATCTTGTTAAGTCTTATGACACTGCATCACTATGAGACTCTCCTCCTCCATTTTACTTATCAGGATGCTTGTGATTAAATTGGGCCCACTGAGATAATAATTTCCCCACCTCAAGATTCTTAATCACATGTAGAAAATCCCTTCTGCCATGTAAGGTAACAGCTTATTTGGATGGTGGGTAAAACAACATATATTTATTCCCTCAAGTTTGAGGGGGCTAGAAGTTTGAAATCAAGATGTTGGCTCCTCTGACATCTCTGGCAAAGAATCCTTCCTGGCTCTTGTAGCTCTGGCATTTGCCAGCTGTCCTAGCTTGCAGGAGGGCTTTCCAGGTGACTCAGTGGGAAGAATCTGCCTGCAATGCAGAAAATGTTGATTTAATCCCTGGGTTGGAAATATCCTCTGGAGAAGGAAATGGCAACCCACTCCAGTATTTCTGCCTGGAAAATCCCACACACAGAGGGGCCTGGAGGGCAATGGTTTATGGGGTTGCAAAGAGTCAGACACGACTAAGCACATACTAGCTTGCAGAGGCACGACCCCAGCCACAAGACCATTTTCTTCATGTGTGTATTCACATCATGTAAGATCATATATTTACATATCCTGAGAGTTAGGATGTGGATAATGTTCATGGGATATTACCATGCCTACTACAGCTAACACATTACTGATACCTAGGAATGATTTTTGTTGCCAGAACTACCATTATTGGCTGCTGGAGACAAGTTCCTGAAGTGGAAATAAAGTTAACTTTGAACAATTGAAACAATTTTATAAAAAGGATTAGAAATTATGAAAGTGAGACTATTATTTGTGTAGCTCAGGCACATTTGGTATTACATGTATTTTGGCTTTTCAGTCCAGAAACTTAACCATTTCACACATTGCTTCTGTAGAATAAATACATGTTGATTTATCAACTTGCAAAAAAGTCAGACATAACTTAGTGACTAAACACACAGATATATACATACCACCACTTCTTTATCCATTTGTCTGCTGGTAGACACTTAGATTGCTTCCATATCTTGACATTTGTAAATAATAATGATATGAACACTGTAGCGCATGTATCTTTTTGAACTGGTGTTCTTGGGGTTTTTTTTGTTTGTTTGTTTGTTTGTTATGTATGTTCCTTTCTTTCTTTCTTTTCTTTTCTTTTCTTTTATTTATTTTTTTTTTTTGAGGGGTATATAGCCAGTAGTGGACTTGCTGGGTCATATGACAGTTTTATTTTTAGTTTTTGGAGAAACTTCCATATAGTTTCCCACAGTGGTTGCACCAATTTACATTCCCACCAACAGAGTATAAGGGTACCATTTTCTCCACACCTATGCCAATATTTGTTATTTGTATTCTTTATGATGACAGTTGATTCTGACAGGTATGAGGTGATATCTCACTGTGGTTTTGATTTGCATTTCCTAATAGTTAGTGATGCTGAGCATCTTTTCATGTGTCTCAAGACATCTGCATTTCCTTTTTGGGAAAATGCTCAGTTATGTCTTCTTAAAAGAAACAAAAGCAAAAATTTTAAAATTGGACCTGATTAAACTTAAAAGTTTTTACACAGCAAAGGAAACCATTGTCAAAATGAAAAGGCAACCTACAGAATAGGGGAAAATATTTGCAAATGATAAGACCAACTTGGGGTTAAAATTCAGCAGGTATAAGCAGTTCCTACAACTCGACATTGAAAATATAAGCAACCCATTAAAAAAAAAAAAAAAGGAACTGCATTTTCAGAGGTAAATGTGAGCACTGTCCTCCCTAGGTTTAAGCTAGTGGAAATAATTTTGGGAAGAGGTAGAAAAAGGTGTAAATCAGGGTCACTAGGAAGTTGTAGGATGAAGAGGGCCTTGATGAGTTACTATAATGAGAATGCTTTCTCAGCAAAGGGAGGAGGCTGCTGAAAGGAAAAGATAATCAAAGTAGCTAAAATAAATCCTTGCTTGCTTTAATAATTCTGTCTCAGGTTCAGCTGTCTGGCAGGCATATGCCCTCTTCAAGTCTACTGCTTAAAAAGTCCTCCATTTCAATGTGGCAGAATTCCCTATTCTCAGAAGTTCAGAAAAAAATAATTTGAAAAAGCATGAAATGACAATACAGATATGCCTTTGACTGCATGCTTCAATTTCTCTGACTGCAAATAGAACAGAATTTAAACAGAATTGATTGAATATTTGAACAGAAATGATTACTTCTATTTACCCTGTAGGATTTTTGTGGACTATGGCTTCCTATTAAATAATGGATAGTGAAACAAATTGCTTTCATCTCTTAAAGGACTTTTCTCTGTCTTAAATCATTTTCAACTTTTTTCCCTTTTGGAACATTCATATAGAGTAAGCATATTTAAAATGTAGAACCAAAATGTAACTAACAGTAAACATATTTAGCAAGGCAACTGATTGTCACTATGGCAACAATAAATTATTTCCATTACTTTTTGTGGCTATAGTAATGAAACCTTGGATTTCTGACACCGTTTCCAAATTCTACTAAACCAAAGCCTCTTTCACCCCGCAAGAAGGAGGAAAGGCCAGAATTATTAATGCACAACATGTATGAGGCTCTTTTCTTTTTCTTTTCTTTTTTTTGTTGTTTCTTTACTTATTTTTTTTTAATACTTTAATCTACTTTACAATACAGTATTGATTTTGCCATACATTGACATGAATC
Organism: Nanger dama; assembly: GCA_917880005.1. Classification (NCBI taxonomy): domain Eukaryota; kingdom Metazoa; phylum Chordata; class Mammalia; order Artiodactyla; family Bovidae; genus Nanger; species Nanger dama. The sequence continues at coordinate 1,540,970 of CAKJTW010000014.1, read as the reverse complement.
AGCCACAGGTGTACACGATCTCCCAATGTCGAAGCCCCCTCCCACCTCCCACCCCATATCATCACCCCGGATCATCCTGTACACCAGCCCCAAGCATCCTGTATCCTGTATTGAACATAGACTGGCGCTTCATTTCTTATATGATAGTATGTATACATGTTTCAGTGCCATTCTCCCAAATCACCGCACCCTCTCCCTCTCACTCAGAGTCCAAAAGTCCGTTCTATACTTCTGTGTCTCTTGTTGTCTCACCTACAGGGTCATCATTACTATCTTTCTAAATTCCATATATATGTGTCAGTATATTGTATTGGTGTTTTTCTTTCTGGCTTACTTCACTCTGTATAATCGGCTCCAGTTTCATCCATCTCATGAGAACTGAGTCAAATTTATTCTTTTTAAGGGCTGAGTAATACTCCATTGTGTATATGTACCACAGCTTTCTTATCCATTCATCTGCTGATGGACATCTAGGTTGATTCTATGTCCTGGCAATTATAAACAATGCTGCAATGAACATTGGGGTACATGTGTCTCTTTCAATTCTGGTTTCCTCAGTGTGTATGCCCAGTAGTGGGATTGCTGGGTCATAAGGCAGTTCTATTTGCAATTTTTTAAGGAATCTCCACACTGTTTTCCATAGTGGCTGTACTAGTTTGCATTCCCACCAACAGTGTAAGAGGGTTCCCTTTCTCCACATCCTCTCCAGCATTTATTGCTTGTAGACTTGTGGATCACAGCCATTCTGTCTGGTGTGAAATGGTACCTCATTGTGGTCTTGATTTGCATTTCTCTGATAATGAGTGATGTTGAGCATCTTTTCATGTGTTTGTTAGCCATCCGTATGTCTTCTTTGGAGAAATGCCTATTTAGTTCTTTGGCCCATTTTTTGATTGGATCGTTTATTTTTCTGGAGTTGAGCTGCATAAGTTGCTTGTATATCTTTGAGATTAGTTGTTTGTCAGTTGCTTCATTTGCTATTGTTTTCTCCCATTCAGAAGGCTGTCTTTTCACCTTACTTATAGTTTCCTTTGTTGTGCAGAAGCTTTTAATTTTAATTAGATCCCATTTGTTTATTTTTGCTTTTATTTCCAGTATACTGGGAGGTGGATCATAGAGGATCCTGCTGTGCTTTATGTCGGAGAGTGTTTTGCCTATGTTCTCCTCTAGGAGTTTTATAGTTTCTGGTCTTACATTTAGATCTTTAATCCATTTTGAGTTTATTTTTGTGTGTGGTGTTAGAAACTGATCTAGTTTCATTCTAGCACTAGAACATGAACAACATTTTGCTACATGTTCAGTTCAGTCACTCAGTCATGTCCGACTCTTTGCAACCCCATGCACTGCAGTCCGTCACCAGCTCCCGGAGCTTACTCAAACTCATGTCCATTGAGTCAGTGATGAAATCCAACCATCTCATCCTCTGTCGTCCCCTTCTCCTCCTGCCTTCAATCTTTCCCAGAATCAGGGTCTTTTCCAGTCAGCTCTTCGTATCAGGGGGCCAAATTATTGGAGGTTCAGCTTCAGCATCAGTCCTTCCATTTCAGGACTAATTTCCTTTAGGACTGACTGGTTTGATCTCCTTGCTGTCCAAGGCACTCTCAAGAGTCTTCTCCAACACCACAGTTCAAAAGCATCAATTCTTCGGCTCTCAGCTTTCTTTATAGTCCAACTCTCACATCCATACATGACTACTAGAAAAACCATAGCTTCGACTAGATGGACCTTTGACATCTACATGTTTATCAAACTAAAAAACATGCTTTAAAAGTAGAAAAATATCTAGCAAAAGGTAAGAAAGTAGAACAAAAGTAAAGCAATAATTTTGTTATGAAGACAGCCTTTTATACTAGACCTGTACAAAAGCAGCTTTAATTTATGAGATGTTGAACTTAAATCAAATAGTAATGAGTAAAGGATAATATTTTTGTTTCTTTTTAGAGGAAATAAACAGGAAAATAATGGCAATTAAGAGCCACAGAAATTATTAAGAAAATTTCTTAGGGTTTGGGGGAGCTTTTGTGTTTAAGAAAATATTATATGGAGAGTGGCCAAGATGGCAGAGTGGAAAGACCCTGAGCTCACAGTCTCACATGCACACAAAGTCACAACTAACCACAGAACAACTATTGATGAAAAAAACTGGCACCTATCAAAAAAGATCTACAGCAAAAGATATAAAGGAGAAACTTCAATGAGATGATTCAGAGAGGCAGATTCACAGTAATCAAATCCCACACTCTACCAGTGGATAATCCACAAAATGGAGAATGATTATATTGCAGAGCTTTTCCCACAGGAGAGAGAGTTCTGAGCCCCACACCAGGCTCTGCAGCCTGGGAATCTGGACAAGCCCCCAGAGTATTTGATCTGAAGGCCAGTAGGGATTAATTGCAGGAGCTCCACATGACTGAAGCTAATAGAAAATCACTCTTAAAGGCTGCACACAAAAACCTCACATACACACAAGAATGCAGGGCAAAATCAGTAATTTGATAGCAGCTTGAACCAGATCTACCAGCTAGTCTTGGAAAGTCACCTGGAGAGGCAGGAAGAGAGAAGTGTGGCTTACCCTGGGGATACAGATACTAGTATCAGACATATTGGGGAACATTCAATGACATTAACACTGCTGCTGTAAGCAGCTGACATTTTGGCTCACTAATGTCAAAACCTAGCAACACCAAATAAACTAGAGGTGACAGTGCTGGGACACTTTGGGTCAAACAACTAGCTGGGAAGGGACACAGACCTATCCATCAGCAGACAGGCTGACTAACCACTAAAGAGCCCACAACCAGCTCTGGACACATCCCTAGACAGAGTTCAGCCCACAGAGGTATAGTGCCCACCATGACTCAACAGTGGACAGGCACTGGATCCTCCCACCAGGAGGTCACATAGTCTAGTCTTTAGACCAGCTTTCCCCACCAGGAGCCAAACAGAAGCAAGGAAACCATGATCCCACAACATAAGGTAGACTCTACCCTGAGAACAGCTGGACCCTGGCCTGCCCACTGGCAGAGCAATACCACATCTAGGACAGCAAAGACACCATACTCAACTGTGTCAGAAATTGACACCCCCTACCAAGGATCTGAACTCCAAGGATCCTGCCCCAAGACTCTAGGAACTGGCTGTGTGTTCTAGAGATCTGGAAATAATGCAAAAATATTGTTTCACCTGCTAGTGGGTGGGCAACAACTCTAAGTCTTTGTAACTCTAAGTCTAAAACCTCATGGTAATTTCAGGTCAAATATCTATGGTAGATATACACACAGAAAAAGAAAAAGGAATCCAGACACAACACTAAAAGTAATCATCAAATCACAAGATTTAAAAAAAAATAGAAAGATAAAAATAGACCTACAAAAGTAAATCTAAAACAAATAACAAACTGGCAACAACAATATGCATATCAATAATTACCTGCAATGTAAATGGACTAAATACTTCAACCAAAAGACACACTGGTTGAATAGATTTTTAAAAAAAAATCAAGACCTGTACATATGTTGCCTACAAGAGACTCACTTCAGATCTAGAGACACATACAGACTGAAAATGAGGGTTTGGAAAATATTACTCCAATATAATGGAAATCTTAAGAAGGCTGCACTCAGTTCAGTCACTCAGTCGTGTCCAACTCTTTGCACCCCCATGAATTGCAGCACGCCAGGCCTCCCTGTCCATCACCAACTCCCGGAGTTCACTCAGATTCACGTCCATTGAGTTGGTGATGCCATCCAGCCATCTCATCCTCTGTCGTCCCCTTCTCCTCATGCTCCCAATCCCTCCCAGCATCAGTCTTTTCCAATGAATCAACACTTCACATGAGGTGGCCAAAGTATTGGAGTTTCAGCTTTAGCATCATTCCTTCCAATATACATCCAGGACTGACTGATCTTTAGAATGGACTGGTTGGACCTCCTTGCAGTCCAAGGGACTCTCAAGAGTCTTCTCCAGCACCACAGTTCAAAAGCATCAGTTCTTCGGTGCTCAGCTTTCTTCACAGTCCAACTCTTACATCCATACATGACCACTGGAAAAACCATAACCTTGACTAGATGGATTTTTGCTGGTAAAGTAATGTCTCTGGTTTTTAAGGTGCTATCTAGGTTGGTCATAAGCTTTCTTCATATACATATCAAAAAGAATTTAAAAGAAAGACTATTGTAAGACACAAAAAGGACACTACATAATGAGTTAAGGATCCATTCAAGAAGATACAAAAATTGTAAATAGATGTCCATGCAACATAAGAAACCCCATCTATAAGAGAAATGTTAACAGACTTAATAGGAGAAATAGTAATTAACACAATAATAGTGGGAGATTTCAGCACTCTGCTTACATCAATGGACAGATCATCTAGATAGAAAAGTCAATAAGGAATCACAGGCTTAAAATGACACTTTAGACCAGATGGAATTAACAGATAATTATAGAGCATTCCTATTTTTGCTTTCCAGTCCCCTATGATGAAAAGGACATCTTTTGGGGGTGTTAGTTCTAGAAGGTTTTGTACGTCTCCATAGACCCATACAACTTCAGCATTACTGGCCAGGGCATAGACTTGGATGACTGTAATATTGAATGGTTTGCCATAGTAATGAACAGAGATGATTCTGTCATTTTGAGATTGCATCTAAGTACTGCATTTCAGACTCTTTTGTTGACTATGATGATTACTCCACTCCTTCTGAGGGATTCTTGCCAACAGTAGTGGATATAATGATCATCTGAGTTAAATTCATTCATTCCAGTCCATTTTAGCTCACTGATTTCTAAAGTGTGGCTGTTTACTTTTTTTCCCCACTGTTTACTCTTACCATCTCCTGTTTGATAACTTCCAATTACCTTAGAGTAGGAAGTCAAGAAACACCTGGAGTAACAGGCCAATTTGGCCTTGGAGTATGAAATGGAGGGCAAAAGCTAATATAATTCTATCAAGAGAACTCACTAGTCATAGCAAACACCCTCTTCTGACAACACAAGGGAAGACTCTACACATGTACATCACCAGATGGTCAACACCAAAATCAGATTGATAATATTTTTTGCAGCCAAAGATGGAGAAGCTCTATATAGTCAGCAAAAAGACCGGGAGCAGATTGCGGCTCAGATCATGAACCCCTTATTGTCAAATTCAGACTTAAACTGAAGTAGCGAAAACCACTAGACTATACAGGTATGACCATAATCAAATCCCTTAAGATTATACAGTGGAGGTGATAAATAGATTTAAGGGCCTCGATCTGATAGAGTACCTGATGAACTATGGACAGAGTTTGTGACATTGTAGAGAAGACAGGGCTCAAGACCATCCCCACAAAAAAAGAAATGCAAAAAAGCAAAATGGCCTCTAAGGAGGCCTTACAAATAGCTGTGAAAAAAAGAGAAACAAAAAGCAAAGGAGAAAAAGGAAGATTTATCCATTTGAATGCAGAGTTCCAAAGAAGAGCAAGGAGAGATTAGAAAGCCTTCCCCAGTGATCAGTGCAAAGAAATAGAGGAAAATAATAGAATGGGAAATACTAGAGCTCTCTTCAAGAAAATTAGAGATACCAAGGGACATTTCATGCAAAGATGGGCTCAATAAAGGATGGAAATGGTATGGACCTAACAGAAGCAGAAGATATTAAGACGAGGTGGCAAAAATACACAGAAGAACTGTACAAAAATATCTTCATCCCACATAATCACGATGGTGTGATCACTCTCCTAGAGCCAGACATCCTGGAATGTAAAGTCAAATGGGCCTTAGAAAGCATCACTATAAACAATGCTAGTGGAGTTGATGGAATTCCAGTTGAGCTATTTCAAATCCTAAAAGATGATGCTGTTAAAGTGCTGTGCTCAATATGCCAGTGAGAGGGTAACAGACAGGAAGGCCTGGGGTCTTCAAACAGAGGACATAGACTGAAATGGCAGGCTTTTTTTTTTTTTTTAATCTCTCTCTAAGCAGCAGGAGGAAACTACTGATTTTTTCCCCTTCTCTATATAAATTTAAAAAGAAGTTTCTCTTAAAATACTGTGTTGGAGGAGAGAAAAGATGGCGGAGGAATAGGACAGGGAGAACACTTTCTCCCTCACTACTTCATCAAAAGAACATTTCAACGCTGAGTAAATTCCACAAAACAAATTCTGATTGCTGGCAGAGGACATCAGGCATCCAGCAAAGCAGATCATTGGCTTCAAAAACAAGTAGGAATAAATATAAAAGATGAAAAAAGAGACAAAGGAGATAGGGAGGGAACCCCGTCCCAGGAAGGGAAGCCCATCCCAGGAAGAGACTCTTAAAAGAGAGGTTTCCAAACATCAGGAAACATTCTCACAGACGTGTCTGTGGTGAGCCCTGGAAGCACAGAGGGCAACATAACAGGAAGGAAAAATAAATAAATAATTAAAACCAACAGATTACAAGTTCAACAGCAAAACCTCCTGCCGATGAGCAGCGCAAATGCCTGCATCCGACAGTAGCAAGTGGGGGTTGGGCAGGGAGGAGCGCGAGGCGCCAACCACAGGGCTTTCTAAGAACTGGGCCATGGGAGACGTAGGCTGCAGGGCTTTTCTTGAGAATCGGGTCGTAACGTGGCCAGAATCAGGTCCACGCGTGGCCAGAATGAACTATCTTGGACTAGCAAACCAGACTGTGGGATAGCTAACACGCGAAACGCTCGAACATAAGACACCGACAGGCCCGCGCACAGAACAAAGGACAGATCAGAAATAGCCAGCTACAGACCATCCCCCTCCGGTGACAGGCAGCCTGAGCCTTAAGTGCTGGAAGGGGGCAATAGCAGCTCAAGAGAGATGTTACCTACCAAATTGCAAGCAGGTTTCTTTGCTAATTAAGACTTCTGGGGGCTCTGGACAGTCATCATCTGCCTGAGAAAGAGCCCCAGTGGTACTCCCAGAAAACTGAGAAGTACGGAAAGGCCAGAAATTGCAGCAATTGCGCTCACCAAACTCCTAGCTACTCGGACCTGGGAAGGGCACAAAGGGCAGGCTCAACCAAATCTGCACCTCAGAGGGCTTCCTGAGTGCCAAGCCAGAGTGGCTTAGACCGGCGAGGTGCATGAAGCCTAGGGCAGGTCTCAGACAGTTATCCACAAGAAGGGCAAGCCCAGCGCAGAGTCCAACACCACCCTCCCTGTGTCAAGACGGAAATCAGACACGGAAGAGACCAGCAAACAGAGGAAGTCAAACAGAGGGAACCGCCTTGGTAACGACCTCACACAGCCCACAACTCCAGACAAAGTGCCAGATACCTTTACTACTTTTATAATCAATTTTTTTTTTTAAGGTTGATGTAGAAGAGTGATTTTTTTAAGAATTTTTAATAAAAAATTTTTTTCTTCTTTTCTTTTTGTCTTTTCTTTTTTAACTTTTTTAAATGTTTAAGTCCTCTATATCTCTATTTATTATTTTTATAACCTATTATTACTTTTCAAAAAAAAGCCTATTTTTAAAGCAAACGATGTATATAGTCTTTTGGTGGTGGAAGTTGTTGTATTTTAATAAATAAGGAGTGTTTATTTTTCTCCTTCTTCTTTTCTTTAATATTTTATTTTTGAAAATCCAATCTCTACTCCAGATTTTTAATCTTTGCATTTTGGTATTTGTTGCCAATTTTGTACATTTAAAAGCCTAATCTTCAGTACCCAATTTTACATGAGTGCGAGATTACTGGCTTGACCACGCTCTCCTCTTTTGGACTCTCCTTTTTCTCCACAAGGTGGCCTCTGTCTCCTCCCTCCCCCTCCTCTTCTCTACCCAACTCTGTGAATCTCTGTGTGTTCCAGAAGGTGGAGAACACTCAGGGAACTGGTTATTGGCCAGACCTGTATCCATCCTTATCATCTCCCTCTTTTATCCTCCTGGCCACCTCTGTCTACTTCCTCCCTCTCCTCTTTCATGTATAACTCTGTGACCACCTTTGAGAGGTCAAGACTTTGGAGTGCACACAAGAAAGTGATTACAGGCTAGCTTGCTCTCTCCTCTTTTGATTCCACCTCATCCCATTCCACTCAAGTCTAACTACCCCCTCCCTCTTCTCCCCTCCATGTAACTCAGTGATCCTCTAGGGGCGACTCTCAAGGTGGAGAAACCTATCATCTTTAACCTAGATGTTTTAACATAGTGCTGTAGATGGAGAAATCATGAGGCTATTGTAAAAATAAATCTGAAAACCAGAATCAGGAGGCTTAAGTCCAATTCCTGAGATCATCAGAGAGTTCCTGAATACAGGAACATTATCCAATAGGAGCTCATCAAACGCCTTCATACCTACACTGAAACTGAGCACCACCAAAGGGCCAACAAGTTCCAGAGCAAGACATACCACGCAAATTCTCCAGCAACACAAGAACAAGCCCCTGAGCTTCAATATACAGACAGCTCAAAATACTCCAAAACCACTGACGTCTCATAACCCATTACTAGACAGGTCACAGCACTCCAGAGAGAAGAAATCCAGCTCCACCCACCAGAGCTCCAACACAAGCCTCCCTAATCAAGAAACCTTGACAAGCCACTGATACAACCCCAAACACAGAGAGGAAGCTCTATAATAGAGAGAATTCCACAAATTCCCAGAATATAGGAAGGCCACCCCAAACGCAGCAATATAACCAAGATGAAGAGACAGAGGAATACCCAGCAGGTAAAAGAACAGGAGACATGCCCACCAAACCAAACAAAGAGGAAGAGATAGGGAATCTACCTGAGAAAGAATTCCAAATATTGATAGTGAAAATGATCCAAAATCTTGAAATCAAAATGGAATCACAGATAAATAGCATGGAGTCAAGGATTGAGAAGATGCAAGAAAGGTTTAACAAGGACCTAGAAGAAATAAAAAAGAGTCAATACATAGTGAATAATGCAATAAATGAAATCAGAAACACTCTGGAGGCAACGAATAGTAGAATAACGGAGGCAGAAGATAGGATTAGTGAAATAGAAGATAGAATGGTAGAAATAAATGAATCAGAGAGGAAAAAGAAAAACGAATTAAAAGAAATGAGGACAACCTCAGAGACCTCCAAGACAATATGAAACGCTCCAACATTCGAATTATAGGAGTCCCAGAAGAAGAAGACAAAAAGAAAGACCATGAGAAAATACTTGAGGAGATAATAGTTGAAAACTTCCCTAAAATGGGGAAGGAAATAATCACCCAAGTCCAAGAAAACCAGAGAGTGCCAAACAGGATAAACCCAAAGCAAAACACCCCAAGACATATATTAATCAAACTAACAAAGACCAAACACAAAGAACAAATATTAAAAGCAACAAGGTAAAAACAACAAATAACACACAAGGGGATCCCCTTAAGAATAACTGCAGATCTTTCAATAGAAACTCTTAAGGTCAGGAGGGAATGGCAAGACATACTTAAAGTGATGAAAGATAAAAACCTTCAGCCAAGACTACTGTACCCAGCAAGGATCACATTCAAATATGAAGGAGAAATCAAAAGCTTTACAGACAAGCAAAAGCTGAGAGAATTCAGCACCACCAAACCAGCTGTCCAACAAATGCTAAAGGATAGACTTTAGAAAGGAAACACAAAAAGGGCATATAAACCCGAACTCAAAACAATAAAGTAAATGGGAACAGGGAGCATACTTATCAATAATTACCTTAAATGTACATGGGTTGAATGCCCCAACCAAAAGGCAAAGACTGGCTGAATGTATAGAAAAACAAGATCCCTATATATGCTGCCTACAAAAGACCCACCTCAAAACAACGGACACATACAGACTGAAAGTGAAGGGCTGGAAAAAGATATCCCTTGCAAATAGAGACCAAAATAAAGCAGGAGTAGCAATACTCATATCTGATAAAATAGACTTTAAAACAAAGGCTGTGAAAAGGGACAAAGAAGCTCACTACATAATGATTAAACGATCAGTCCAAGAAGAAGATATACCAATTATAAATATATATGCACCCAACATAAGAGCACCACAATATATAGGACAAATGCTAACAAGCATGAAAGGGGAAATTAATAATAACCCAATAATAGTGGGAGACTTTAATACCCCACTCACACCTATGGACAGATCAACTAAACAGAAAATTAACAAAGAAATGCAAACTTTAAATGATACAATAGACCAGTTACACCTAATTGATATCTATAGGACATTTCACCCCAAAACAATGAATTTCACCTTTTTCTCAAGTGCACACGAAACCTTTTCCAGGAGAGATCACATCCTGGGTCACAAATCTAACCTTGATAAATTCAAAAAAATCAAAATTATTACAAGCATCTTCTCTGACCATAATGGACTAAGGTTAGATCTCAAATACAGGAGAAAAACTATTAAAAATTCCAACAGTTTGGAGGCTGAACAACACCCTTCTGAATAATCAACAAATCACAGAAGAAATCAAAAAGAAATCAAAACATGAATAGAAATGAATGAAAATAAAAACGCAACTACACAAAACCTGTGGGACACTATAAAAGCAGTGCTAAGAGGAAAGTTCATAGCAATACAGGCATACCTCAAGAAACAAAAAAAAAGTCAAATAAATAACCTCACTCTACACCTAAAGCAACTAGAGAAGGAAGAAATAGAGAACCCCAGAATTAGTAGAAGGAAAGAAATCCTAAAAATTAGGGCAGAAATAAATGCAAAAGACACAAAAGAGACCATAGCAAAAATCAGCAAAGCCAAAAGCTGGTTCTTTGAAAGGATAAATAAAATTGACAAACCATTAGCCAGACTCATCAAGAAACAAAGAGAAAAAAATCAAATCAATAAAATTTAAAATGAAAATGGAGAGATCACGACAGACAACACTGAAATACAAAGAATCATAAGAGACTACTATCAGCAATTATATGCCAATAAAATGGACAACTTGGAAGAAATGGACAAATTCTTAGAAAAGTACAACTTTCCAAAACTGAACCAGGAAAAAATAGAAAATCTTAACAGACCCATCACAAGCATGGAAATTGAAACTGTAATCAGAAATCTTCCAGCAAACAAAAGCTCAGGTCCAGACGGCTTCACAGCTGAATTCTACCAAAAATTTCAAGACGAGCTAACACCTATCTTACTGAAACTATTCCAGAAAATTGCAGAGGAAGGTAAACTTCCAAATTCATTCTATGAGGCCACCATCACCCTAATACCAAAACCTGACAAAGACACCACAAAAAAGAAAACTACAGGCCAATATCACTGATGAACATAGATGCAAAAATCCTTAACAAAATTCTAGCAGTCAGAATCCAGCAACACATTAAAAGATCATACACCATGACCAAGTGGGCTTTATCCCAGGGATGCAAGGATTCTTCAATATCTGCAAATCAATCAATGTAGTTCACCACATTAACAAATTGAAAAATAAAAATCATATGATTATCTCAATAGATGCAGAGAAGGCCTTTGACAAAATTCAACATCCATTTATGATAAAAACTCTCCAGAAAGCAGGAATAGAAGGAACGTACCTCAACATAATAAAAGCTATATATAATAAACCCACAGCAAACATTATGTTCAATGATGAAAAAGTGAAAGCATTTCCCCTAGTCAGGAACAAGACAAGGGTGCCCACTCTCACCACTACTATTCAATATAGTTCTGGAAGTTTTGGCCACAGCAATCAGAGCAGAAAAAGAAATAAAAGGAATCTAAATTGGAAAAGAAGAATTAAAACTCTCACTGGTTGCAGATGACATGATCCTCTACGTAGAAAATCCCGAAGACTCGACCAGAAAATTACTAGAGCTAATCAATGAATATAGTAAAGTTTCAGGATATAAAATAAACACTCAGAAATCCCTTGCATTCCTATACACTAATAATGAGAAAGCAGAAAAAGAAGTTAAGGAAACAATCCCATTCACCATTGCAACGAAAAGAATAAAATACATAGGAATATACCCAGCTAAAGAAACTAAAGACCTATATATCAAAAACTATAAAGCACTGATGAAAGAAATCAAAGAGGACACTAATAGATGGAGAAATATACCATGTTCATGGATCGGAAGAGTCAATATAATGAAAATAAATATACTACCCAAAGCAATCTACAGATTCAATGCAATTCCTATCAAGCTACCAGCAGTATTTTTCACAGAACTAGATCAAATAATCTCAAGATTTGTATGGAAATACAAAAAACCTCGAATAGCCAAAGCAATCTTGAGAAAGACGAATGGAACTGGAGGAATCAACTTGCCTGACTTCAGGCTCTACTACAAAGCCACAGTCATTAAGACAGTATGGTACTGGCACAAAGACAGAAATATAGATCAATGGAACAAAATAGAAAGTCCTGAGATAAATCCACACACCTATGGACACCTTATCTTCGACAAAGGAGGCAAGAATATGCAATAGAATAAAGACAGTCTCTTTAACAGGTGGTGCTGGGAAAACTTGTCAACCACTTGTAAAAGAATGAAACTAGATCAGTTTCTAACACCACACACAAAAATAAACTCAAAATGGATTAAAGATCTAAATATAAGACCAGAAACTATAAAACTCCTAGAGGAGAACATAGGCAAAACACTCTCCGACATAAAGCACAGCAGGATCCTCTATGATCCACCTCCCAGTATACTGGAAATAAAAGCAAAAATAAACAAATGGGATCTAATTAAAATTAAAAGCTTCTGCACAACAAAGGAAACTATAAGTAAGGTGAAAAGACAGCCTTCTGAATGGGAGAAAACAATAGCAAATGAAGCAACTGACAAACAACTAATCTCAAAGATATACAAGCAACTTATGCAGCTCAACTCCAGAAAAATAAACGATCCAATCAAAAAAATGGGCCAAAGAACTAAATAGGCATTTCTCCAAAGAAGACATACGGATGGCTAACAAACACATGAAAAGATGCTCAACATCACTCATTATCAGAGAAATGCAAATCAAGACCACATTGAGGTACCATTTCACACCAGACAGAATGGCTGTGATCCACAAGTCTACAAGCAATAAATGCTGGAGAGGATGTGAAGAAAAGGGAACCCTCTTACACTGTTGGTGGGAATGCAAACTAGTACAGCCACTATGGAAAACAGTGTGGAGATTCCTTAAAAATTGCAAATAGAACTGCCTTATGACCCAGCAATCCCACTACTGGGCATACACACTGAGGAAACCAGAATTGAAAGAGACACATGTACCCCAATGTTCATTGCAGCATTGTTTATAATTGCCAGGACATAGAATCAACCTAGATGTCCATCAGCAGATGAATGGATAAGAAAGCTGTGGTACATATACACAATGGAGTATTACTCAGCCCTTAAAAGAATAAATTTGACTCAATTCTCATGAGATGGATGAAACTGGAGCCGATTATACAGAGTGAAGTAAGCCAGAAAGAAAAACACCAATACAATATACTGACACATATATATGGAATTTAGAAAGATAGTAATGATGACCCTGTAGGTGAGACAACAAAAGAGACACAGAAGTATAGAACGGACATTTGGACTCTGAGCGAGAGGGAGAGCGTGGGATGTTTTGGGAGAATGGCATTGAAATAGGTATACTATCATATAAGAAATGAAGCGCCAGTCTATGTTCAATACAGGATACAGGATGCTTGGGGCTGGTGCACGGGATGATCCAGGGAGATGATATGGAGTGGGAGGCGGGAGGATTTTGACATTGGGAGATCGTGTACACCTGTGGCTGATTCATGTCAATGTATGGAAAAACAAATACAGTATTGTAACATAGAATAAAGTATTAAAAAAATTTTTTTAATAAAATACTGTGTTGCCATAATGACAGCTGATTCCACCTGAACCTAACTGTTCTTAAATCTTAAGCTAACCAGTCCATTTTTCTTATGGAAATGTTTGTTTTAAGCTCTGTTAATGTACTCTTCATTTATCCCAGACTCTGTATTCAAGTCAGTTCACCTAAAGGCTGAGAACTGACTTGACAAACCAGTATGTTATACTCATACATTGTTCTCTTAATCTATGTTAATGAAATTATAATATTTGTATGGGAATCTGCCTTTCTTCAAGATTCATATCAATCGTTTTATGGCCTGGAATGACTCACCTGGTGCCAAGATTATCTCAAAATGCATTTTGTCGGTGAGGGGCCTGGTGTTATTCTCTGAGTTTTGAGACATTTCCTTCCTTTAATTCACAGAATCCTAGTAGCTGTATAACATCCAGCTAAAGACTATCAGGGGTTCTTCTTTCTGCCCCCTTCTGATGTCTATGTTGTAAGCTTTCTCTGTCTCCTTTATATTAAAAAAATAAATAAACGTTATTACACAAAAGCTCTGAGCAATCAAGCCTCGTCTCTGGCCCTGGATTGAATTCTTCTCCTCTGGAGGCTGACAAATCTGGCGTCTTTTCATGTTTCAGCAAACTTTCACCAGCAAATTGGGAAAATGCAGCAGTGTCCATAAGACTGGAAAAGGTCAGTTTTCATTCTGATCCCTAAGAAAGGCAAAGCCAAAGAATGCTCAGACTACCACAAACTTACACTCATCTCACCTGCTAGTAAAGTAATGCTCAAAATTCTCCAAGCCAGGCCTCAACAATATGTGAATGATGAACTTACAGATGTTCAACTAGTTTTAGAAAAGACAGAGGAACCAGAGATCAAATTGCCAACATCTACTGAATCATTGAAAAAGCAAGAGAGTTGCAGAAAAACATCTACTTCTGCTTTATTGACTATGCCAAAGCCTTTGACTGTGTGGTCACAATAAACCGTGGAAAATTCTGAAAGAGATGGGAATACCAGACCACCTGAGCTGCCTCTTGAGAAATCTGTATGCAGGTCATGAAGTAATAGACCTGGAAATGGACCAAAGGACTGGTTCCAAATAGGAAAAGGATTATGGTAAGGCTGTATATTGTCACTTTGCTTATGTAACTTCTATGCAGAGTACATCATGAAAAAAAGCTGTGCTTGTAGAAGCACAAGCTCAAATTAAGATTGTTGGGAGAAATCTCAATAACCTCAGATATGCAGATGACACCACCCTTATGGCGGAAAGTAAAGAAGAACTAAAGAGTCTCTTGATGAACTTGAAAGAGGAGAGTGAAAAAGTTGGCTTAAAGCTCAACATTCAGAAAACTAAGATGATAGCATCTTGTCCCATCATTTCATGGCAAATAGATGGGGAAACATTGGAAACAGTGGCAGACTTTATTTTTGGTTCTCTAAAATCACTGTAGATGGTGATTGCAGCCATGAAATTAAAAGACACTTGCTCCTTGGAAGGAAAGTTATGTCCACCCTAGACAGTATATTAAAAAGCAGAGATATTTCTTTGCCAACAAAGGCCTGTCTAGTCAAGACTATGGTTTTTCCAGTAGTCATGTATAGCTGTGAGTGTTGGACTATAAAGAAAGCTAAATGCCAAAGAATTAATGCTTTTGAACTGTAGTGTTGGAGAAGACTCTTGAGAGTCCCTTGGACTCAAGGAGATCCAAACAGTCCATCCAAAAATAAATCAGTCCTTAATATTCATTGGAAGGACTGATGTTGAAGCTGAAACTCCAATAATTTGGCCCCCTGATGGGAAGAACTGACTCATTTGAAAAGACCCTGATACTGGTAAAGACTGAAGGCGGGAGGAGAAGGGAACGAGAGAGGATGAAATGATTGGATGGCATCACCGACTGAAAGGACATGAGTTTGAGTAAACTCCGAGAGTTGGTGATGGACAAGGAGGCCAGGAGTGCTGCATACCATGGGGTTACAAAGCGTTGGACACAACTGAGTGAACTGATACTGATACTGATGTACCTAACATTCCAGGTTCGTATGCAACGTTGCTCTTTATAGCATCAGAGTTTACTTCTATCACCAGTCACATCCACAACTTGGTGTTCTTTTTGCTTTGGCTCTGTCTCTTCATTCTTTCTGGAGTTATTTCTCCATTCATCTCCAGTAGCATATTGGGCCCCTACCAACCTGGGCATTTCATCTTTCAGTATCATATCATTTTGCCTTTTCATACTGTTCATTGGGTTCTCAAAGCAAGGATACTGAAATGGTTTGTTATTTCCTTCTCCAGTGGACTGCATTTTGTCAGAACTCTCCATCAGGAAGCGTACATCTTGGGTGGCCCTACATGGCATGGCTCATAGTTTCATTGGGTTGGAAAAGTCTGTGATCCATGTGATCAGTTTGGTTAGTTTTCTAAGATAAGAAAGACTTTCTCAGTGATCAGTGCAAGGAAATATAGGAAAACAGTAGAATGGGAAAAATGAGAGATCTCTTCAAGAAAATTAGAGATACCAAGGGAACATTTTATGCCAAGATGGCCACAGTAAAGGATAGAAATGGTATGGACTTAACAGCAGTAGAAGATATTAAGAAGAATACACAGAAGAACTGTACAAGAAAGATCTTCATGATCCAGATAACTACAATCGTGTGATCACTCAACTAGAGCCAGACATCCTGGAATGCTAAATCAAAAGGGCCTTAGGAAGCATCACTACCAACAAAGCTGGTGGAGGTAATGGAATTCCTTTTGAGCTATTTCAAATCCTAAAAGATGATGCTGTGAAAGTGCTGCACTCAATATGTCAGAAAATCTGGAAAACTCAGCAGTAACCACAGGACTGGAAAAGGTCAGTTCTCATTCCAATCTCAAAGAAAGGCAATGCCAAAGAATGTTCACACTACCTCACAATTGCATTCATCTCACACACTAGCTAAGTAATGCTCAAAATTCTTCAAGCTGGGCTTCAACAGTACATGAACCATGAACTTCCAGATGTTCAAGCTGGATTTAGAAAAAGCAGAGGAAATAGAGATCAAATTGCCAACATGTGTTGTATCATGGAAAAAGCGAGAGAGTTCCAAAAACCACTTCTGCTTTATTGACTAGACCAAAGCCTTTGACTACATAGATCACAACAAACTGGAAAATTCTTCAAAGGATGGGAATAACAGACCACCTGACCTGGGAAATTTGTATGCAGGTTAAGAACCAATAGTTAGATCTAGACATGGAACAACAGACTTATTCCAAATCAGGAAAGAAGTATGTCAAGGCTGTATATTGTCACCCTGCTTATTTAACTTATATTCAGAGTACATCATGTGAAATGCCAGGATGGGTGAAGCACAAGCTGGAATCAAGATTTCCAGGAGAAATATCAATAACCTCAGATAGCAGATGACATCACCCTTAGGACAGAATGTGAAGAAGACCTAAGAAGCCTCTTGACAAAAATGAAAGAAGAGAATGAAAAAGTAGTCTTAAATCTCAACATTCAGAAAACTAAGATCATGGCATCTGGTCCCATCACTTTATGGCAAATAGATGGGGAAACAATGGAAACAGTGAGAGACTTTACTTTGGGGGTTCCAAAATCACTACAGTAGGTGACTGCAACCATGAATTTAAAAGATGGCTGCTCCCTGGAAGAAAAGCTATGACCACCCTAGACAGCATATTAAAAAGCAGAGACAGGGAGCGGTCCTAACATGGCAGAGGAATAGGATGGGGCGACCACTTTCTCCACCACAAATTCATCAAAAGAACGTTTAAACGCTGAGTAAATGCCAAAAAACAACTTCTGAATGCTGGCAGAGGACATCAGGCACCCAGAAAAGCAGTTCAATGTCTTCTAAAAGAGGTAGGAAAAAATATAAAAGACAAAAAAAGGAGACAAAGAGGTAGGGACGGAGCTCCATCCTGGGAAGGGAGTCTTAAAAGAGAGAAGTTTCCAAACACCAGAAAACACTCTCACTGCCAAGTCTGTGGTGAGCCTTGGAAGCACAGAGGGCAACATAACAGAGAGGAAAACTAAATAAATAATTAAAACCCATAGATTACCAGCCCAACAGTAACTCCCCCAGCAGAGAAGCAGCACAGACACATGCTTCCACCACTAGCAAGCAGGGGCTGGGCAGGGAGGCACAGGCTGCATTGCTTAGAGTAAGGATTGGGCCCAAATGCCCGAGTGTAATCACAGCGAGCTAACTTGGGCTAGCAAACCAGACTGTGGGATAGCTACCACGCGAAAAGCTCTAACATAAGACACCACCAAGACTGCACATTGAACAAAGGATGGAACAGAATTAGCCAGCTGCAGACCATCCCCTGCTCTGCAGGCAGCCAGAGCCGGAAGGGCCAGAAGGGGGCAATCGCAGCCCCAGAGAGACATTATTTACCAAACTGCAAGCAGGCTCCTTTGCTAACTAAGACTTCTTGGGGTTCTGGGCAGTAATCATCTGCCTGAGAAGGTGTGCCAGTTGTACACCCAGTAAACTGAGCAGCAGGGACGGGAGAGGTGATAAATCATGACCGCGCTCGCAAAACACCTGAGCTACTCGGACCTGGGAAGGGCACAAAATGCAAGCCCAACCGAGTCTGCGCCTCTGAGGACACCCTGAGTGCCTGAACCTGAGCGGCTTAGACCTGGGAGGTGCATGCAGCCCAGGGCCAGCCTTAGATGGTTCCCGGCGGAGCAACCTGAGCTGTGATCCCGGTGGAGCAACATGAGCTGTGTGCACAGTGAGCAGGGGCAGGCCCAATGCGAGCACATGCCAGTGTTATTTCTTTGCAGCATCCCTCCCTCCCTCCCCACAGCGCGACTGAACAATTGAGCCTTAAAAAGTGTCCACCACCGCCCCCCTTGTGTCAGGGCAGAATCAGACACTGAAGAGACCAGCAAATAGCAGAAGCTAAAACAGAGGGAACTGCCATGGAAGTGAGAGGTGCAATAGATTAAAACACTGTCGTTAGTACCAACTACATAGGAAGGGGCCTATAGATCTTGAGATATATAAGCCGGACCAAGGGCCTATCTGAAAATGAACTGACCACACACTGCCCACAACACCAAAGTCCTAGATATATCTTTACTATTTTTTGATCATTCTTTTTTTAACTTTTTAAAATTTTTAAGTCCTCTATTACGCTTTTAATTTTCATTTTTATACCTTACTATTACCAGAGATCAAATTGCCAACACCTGCTGGATCATGGAAAAGCAAGAGAGTTCCAGAAAAACATCTATTTCTGCTTTATTGACTATGCCAAAGCCTTTGACTGTGTGGATCACAGTAAACTGTGGAAAATCCTGAAAGAGATGGGAATACCAGACCACCTAACCAGCCTTTTGAGAAATCTGTATGCAGGTCAGGAAGCAACAGTTAGAACTGGACATGGAACAACAGACTGGTTCCAAATAGGAAAAGGAGTAAATCAAGGCTGTATACTGTCACCCTGTTTATTTAACTTATACGCACAGTACATCATGAGAAATGCTGGACTACAAGAAACACAAGCTGGAATCAAGATTGCCGGGAGAAATATCAATAACCTCAGATATGCAGATGATACCAACCTTATGGCAGAAAGTGAAGAGGAACTAAGAGAGCCTCTTGAAAGTGAAAGAGGAAAGCGAAAAAGTTGGTTTAAAGCTCAACATTCGGAAAAAAGATCATGGCATACAGTCCCATCACTTCATGGGAAATAGATGGAGAAACAGTGGAAACAGTATAAAACTTTATTTTGGGGGGCTCCAAAATCACTGCAGATGGTGACTGCAGCCATGAAATTAGAAGACGCTTACTCCTTGGAAGAAAAGTTATGACCAACCTAGATAGTATATTCAAAAGCAGAGACGTTACTTTGCCGACGAAGGTCCATCTAGTCAAGGCTATGGTTTTTCCTGTGGTCATGTATGGATGTGAGAGTTAGACTGTGAAGAAGGCTGAGCACCAAAGAATTGATGCTTTTGAAGTGTGGTGTTGGAGAAGACTCTTGAGAGTCCCTTGGACTGCAAGGAGATCCAACCAGTCCATTCTAAAGGAGATGATGTTAAAGCTGACACTCCAGTACTTTGGCCACCTCATGCGAAGAGTTGACTCTTTGGAGAAGACTCTGATGCTGGGAAGGATTGGGGGCAGGAGGAGAAGGATAGAGGATGAGATGGCTGGATGGCATCACTGACTCGATGAACGTGCGTCTGAGTGAACTCAGACATGGTGATGGACAACAAGGCCTGTCGTGCTGCAATTCATGGGGTCACGAAGAGTCAGACATGACTGAGTGACTGAACTGAACTGATTACTTAAAAAAAAAAAAAAACTATTTTTAAAGCAAACTTTATATATATATATATTTTTAACAATTTTTGTGACTTTCTTCTTCTTCTTCTTTTCTCTTTCATATTGTAATTCTGAAAGTCCAACCTCTACTCTAGATTTTTAATCTTTGCTTTTAGGTATTTATTATCAACTTTGTATGTTTAAAAACCCAATCTTCAGTACCCATTTTTACTTGGGAGTGAGATCACTGGCTTGACTGCTCTCTCCTCCTTTGGACTCTCCTTTTTCTCCACCAGGTCGCCTCTGTCTCCTCCCTCCCCCTTTTCTGCTCTACCCAACTCTGTGAACCTCTGTGGGTTCCAGACAGTGGAGAACACTTAGGGAATTAATTACTGGCTGTATCTCTCTCTCATTTTCCTTTCTCCTTTTTATCCTCCTGGCCACCTCTGTCTCCTTGCTCCCTCTTCTCTTCTCTGTATAACTCCGTGAACATCTCTGAGCGGTCCAGACTGTGGAGTGAACATAAGGAAGCGATAGCTGGCTAGCTTGCTCTCTCTTCCTTTGATTCCACCTCATCTCATTTGGGTCACCTCTAACTCCGTTCTCCCTCTTCTCTTCTCTTCTCTTCTCCATGTAACTCTGTGAACCTCTCTGGGTGTCCCTCACTGTGGAGAAACTTTTCATCTTTAACCTAAATGTTTTATCAATGGTGCTGTATAGAAGAAGTCTTGAGACTACTGTAAAAATAACACCGAAAACCAGAAGCAGGAGGCTTAAGTCCAAATCCTGAGAACATCAGGGAACTCCTGACTCAGGGAACATTAATCGATAGGAGCTCATCAAACACCTCCATACCTACACTGAAACCAAGCACCACCCAAGAGCCAACAAGTTCCAGAGCAAGACATACCACTCAAATTCTCCAGCAACACAGGAACACACCCCTGAGCTTCAATATACACGCTGCTCAAATTTACTCCAAAAGCATTGACATCTCAGAACTCATTACTGGAAACTTCATTGCACTCCAGACAGAAGAAATCCAGCTCCACCCACCAGAACACCAACACAGTCTTCCCTAACCAAGAAACCTTGACAATCCACCGATACAACGCCACGCAAATCAAGGAAACTCCACAATAAGGAGAACTCCACAAACTGCCAGAATACAGAAAGCCCACCCCAAATGCAGCAATATAAACAAGATGAAGAGACAGACGAATACCCAGCAAGTAAAGGAACAGGAGAAATGCCGATCAAACCAAACAAAAGAGGAAGAGATAGGGAATCTACCTGATAAAGAATTCCAAATAATGATAGTGAAAATGATCCAAAATCTTGAAATAAAAATGGAATCACACATAAATAGCCTGCAGACAAGGATTGAGAAGATGCAAGAAAGGTTTAACAAGGACCTAGAAGAAATGAAAAAGAGTCAGTATATAATGAATAATGCAATAAATGAGATCAAAAACACTCTGGAGGCAACAAATAGTCAGATAACTGAAGCAGAAGATAGAATTGGTGAAGTAGAAGATAGAATGGTAAAGATTAATGAATCAGAAAGGAAAAAAGAAAAACGAATTAAAAGAAATGAGGACAACCTCAGAGACCTCCGGGAAAATATTAAATGCTCCAACATTCGAATTATAGGAGTCCCAGAAGAAGAAGACAAAAATAAAGACCATAAGAAAATACTTGAGGAGATAACAGTTGAAAATTTCCCTAAAATGGGGAAAGAAATAATCACCCAAGTCCAAGAAACCCAGAGAGTCCCAAACATGATAAACCCAAAGCAAAACACCCCAAGACACATATTAATCAAATTAACAAAGATCAATCACAAGGAACAAATATTAAAAGCAGCAAGGGAAAAACAACAAATCACACACAAGGGGATTCCCATAAGGATAACAGCTGATCTTTCAATAGAAACTCTTCAGTCCAGAAGGGAATGGCAAGACATACTTAAAGTGATGAAAAAAATAATCTACAGCCCAGATTACTGTACCCAGCAAGGATCTCATTCAAATATGAAGGAGAAAGCAAAAGCTTTACAGACAAGCAAAAGCTGAGAGAATTCAGCACCACCAAACCAGCTCTCCAACAAATGGTAAAGGATACTCTCTAGACAGTAAACACAAAAAGGGTGTATAAACCTGAACCCAAAACAATAAACTAAATGGCAACAGGGTCATACTTATCAATAATTACCTTAAATGTAAATGGTTTGAATATCCCAACCAAAAGGCAAAGACTGGCTGAATGGAAACAAAAACAAGACCCCTATATATGTTGTCTGAAGAGACCCATCTCAAAACAAGGAACACATACAGACTGAAAGTGAATGGCTGGAAAAAGATATTCCATGCAAACAGAGACCAAAAGAAATCAGGAGTAGCAATACTCATATCAGATGAAATAGACTTTAAAACAAAGGCTGTGAAAAGAGACCAAAAAGACACTACATAATGATCAAAGGATCAATCCAAGAAGAAGACATAACAATCATAAATATATATGCACCCAACATAGGGGTGCCGCAATACGCAAGACAAATGCTAACAAGTTTGAAAACAGAAATTGACAATAACATAATAATAGTGGGAGACGTTAATACCCCACTCACACCTATGGATAGATCAACTAAACAGAAAATTAACAAAGAAACACAAACTTTAAATGATACAATAGACCAATTAGACCTAATTGATATCTATAGGACATTTCACCCAAAACAATGAATTTCATCTTTTTCTCAAGTGTACAGAATCTTCTCCAGGATAGATCACATCCTGGGCCATAAATCTAGCCTTGGTAAATTAAAAAAAAAAAAAAAAAAAAAGAAATCATTCCAAGCATCTTTTCTGACCATAATGCAGTAAGATTAGATCTCAATTACAGGAGAAAAACTATTTAAAATTCCAACATATAGAGGCTGAACAACACGCTTCTAAATAACCAACAAATCACAGAAGAAATCAAAAAGAAATTGAAATATGCATGGAAACGAATGAAAATGAAAACACAACAACCCAAAACCTGTGAGACACTGTAAAAGCAGTGCTAAGGGGAAAGTTCATAGCAATACAGGCATACCTCAAGAAACAAGAAAAAATTGAAATAAATAACCTCACTCTACACCTGAAGCAACCAGCAAAGGAAGAAATGGAGAAATTCAGGGTTAGTAGAAAAAAGAAATCTTAAAAATTAGGGCAGAAATAAACGCAAGAAACAAAAGAGACCATAGCAAAAATCAACAAAGCCAAAAGCTGGTTCTCTGAAAGGATAAACAAAATTGACAAATCATTAGCCAGACTTATCAAGAAACAAAGGGAGAAAAATCAAACCAATAAAATTAGAAATGAAAATGGAGAGATCACAACAGACAACACAGAAATACAAAGGATCCTAAGAGACTACTATCGGCAATTATATGCCAGTAAAATGGACAATGTGGAAAAAATGGACAAATTCTTAGAAAAGTACAACTTTTCAAAACTGAACCAGGAAGAAACAGAAAATCTTAACAGGTCCATCACAAACATGGAAACTGAAACTGTAATCAGAAATCTTCCAGCAAACAAAAGTCTAAGTCCAGAAGGCTTCACAGATGAACTCTAAAAAAAATTTAGAGAAGAGCTAACACCTATCCTACTCAAACTCTTCCAGAAAATTGCAGAGGAAGGTAAACTTTCAAACTCATTCTATGAGGCCACCATCACCTTAATACCAAAACCTGACAAAGATGCCACAATTAAAAAAAAAAAAAAAAAAAAAAAACTACAGACCAATATCACTGATGAACATAGATGTAAAAATCCTTAACAAAATTCTAGCAATCAGAATCCAACAACACATTAAAAGATCATACACCATGACCAAGTGGGCTTTATCTCAGGGATGCAAGGATTCTTCAATATCTGCAAATCAATCATCGAAATACACCACATTAACAAATTGAAAAATAAAAGCTATATGATTATCTCAACAGATGTAGAAAAAGCCTTTGACAAAATTCAACATCCATTTATGATAAAAAAAAAAAAAAAAACTCTCCAGAAAGCAGGAATAGAAGGAACATACCTTAACAAAATAAAAGCTATATATGACAAAGCCACAGCAAACATTATCCTCAATGGTGAAAATTTGAAAGCATTTCCCCTAAAGTCAGGAACAAGACAAGGGCGCCCACTTTCACCATTACTATTCAACATAGTTCTGGAAGTTTTGGCCACAGCAATCAGAGCAGAAAAAGAAATAAAAGGAATCCAAATTGGAAAAGAAGAAGTAAAACTCTCACTGTTTGCAGATGACATGATCCTCTATACAGAAAACCCTAAAGACTCTATCAGAAAATTACTAGAGCTAATCAATGAATATAGTAAAGTTGCAGGATATAAAAGCAACACACAGAAATCCCTTGCATTCCTATACACTAACAATGAGAAAATAGAAAGAGAAATTAAGGAAACAATTCAATTCACCATTGCAATGAAAAGAATAAAATACTTAGGAATACATCTACCTAAAGAAACTAAAGACCTATATATAGAAACCTATAAAACACTGGTGAAAGAAATCAAAGAGGACACTAATACATGGAGAAATATACCATGTGCATGGATCAGAAGAATCAATATAGTGAAAATGAGTATACTACTCAAAGCAATCTATAGATTCAATGAAATCCCTATCAAGCTACCAGCGGTATTTTTCACAGAGCTGAAACATAATTTCACAATTTGTATGGAAATACAAAAAAAATGTCCAATAGCCAAGGCAATCTTGGGAAAGAAGACTGGAACTGGAGGAATCAACCTGCCTGACATCAGTTTAGTTAAGTTCACTTCAGTAGCTCACTCGTATCCGACTATTTACGACCCCATGAATTGCAGCACGCCAGGCCTTGCTGTCTATCACTAACTCCTGGTGTTCACACAGACTCATATCCATCGAGTCAGTGATGCCATCCAGCCACCTCATCCTCTGTCCTCCCATTCTCCTCCTGCCCCCAGTCCTTCCCAGTATCAGAGTCTTTTCCAATGAGTCAACTCTTCACATGAGGTGGCCAAAGTATTGGAGTTTCAGCTATAGCATCATACCTTCCAACCAACAGCAAGAACTGATCTCCTTTAGAATGGACTGGTTGGATCTCCTTGCAGTCCAAGGGACTCTCAAGAGTCTTCTCCAACACCACAGTTCAAAAGCATCAATTTTTGGTGCTCAGCCTTCTTCACAGTCCAACTCTCACATCCATACATGACCACAGGAAAAACCATAGTCTTGACTAAATTGACCTTCGTCGGCAAAGTAACGTCTCTGCTTTTGAATATACTATCTAGGTTGGTCATAACTTTTCTTCCAAGGAATAAGCATCCATATGCAGAGTACATCATGAGAAATGCTGAACTGGAAGAAACACAAGCTGGAATCAAGATTGCCGGGAGAAATACCAATAACCTCAGATATGCAATGACACCATCCTTATGGCAGAAAGTGAAGAGGAACTAAAAAGCCTCTTGATGAAAGTGAAAGAGGAGAGTGAAAAAGTTGGCTTAATGCTCAATATTCAGAAAACGAAGATCATGGCATCCAGTCTCATCACTTTATGGCAAATAGATGGGGAAACAGTGGAAACAGTGTCAGACTTTATCTTGGGGGGCTCCAAAATCACTGCAGATGGTGACTGCAGCCATGAAATTAAAGGTGCTTACTCTTTGGAAGAAAAGTTATGACCAACCTAGATAGTATATTCAAAAGCAGAGATTACTTTGCTGAATAATGTCTGTCTAGTCAAGGCTATGGTTTTTACAGTGGTCATGTATGGATGTGAGAGTTGGACTGTGAAGAAGGTTGAGCACCGAAGAACTGATGCTTTCAAACTGTGGTGTTGGAGAAGACTTTTGAGGAGTCCCTTGGACTGTAAGGAGATCCAACCAGTCCATTCTGAAGGAGATCAGCCCTGGGATTTCTTTGGAAGGAATGATGCTGAAGCTGAAACTCCAATACTTTGGCCACCTCATGTGGAAAGTTGACTCACTGGAAAAGACTCTGATGCTGGGAGGGATTGGGGGCAGGAGGAGAAGGGGACGACTGAGGATGAAATGACTGAATCACATCATGGACTCGATGGATGTGAGTCTGAGTGAGCTCCGGGTGATGGTGATGAACAGGGAGGCCTGGCGTGCTGCAATTCATCACAATGAGTTGGACATGACTGAGCGACTAAACTGAACTTGAGCATTCTTTGGCATTGCCTTTCTTTGGAATTGGAATGAAAACTGACCTTTTCCAGTCCTGTAGCCACTGCTGAGTTCTCCAAATTTGCTGGCATATTGAATGCAGCACTTTCACAGCATCATCTTTCAGGATTTGAAACAGCTCAACTGGAATTCCATCACCTCCACTAGCTTTGTTTGTAGTGATGCTTTCTAAGGCCCACTTGACTTCACATTCCAAGATGTCTGGCTCTAGATTAGTGATCACATCATCATGATTATCTGGGTCATGAAGATCTTTTTTGTACAGTTCTTCTGTGTATTCTTGCCACCTCTTCTTAATATCTTCTGCTTCTGTTAGATCCATACCATTTCTGTCCTTTATCGAGCCCATCTTTGCATGAAATGTCAGGCTCTACTATAAAGCCAGAGTCATCAAGACAGTATGGTACTGGCACAAAGACAGAAATATAGATCAATGGAACAAAATAAACAGCTCAGAGATAAATCCACACACCTATGGACACCGTATCTTTGACCAAGGAGGAAAGATTATACGATGGATTAAAGACAATCTCTTTAACAAGTGGTACTGGGAAAACTGGTCACCACGTGTAAAAGAAGGAAACTAGAACACTTTCTAACACCATACACAAAAATAAAATCAAAATGGATTAAAGATCTAAACATAAGATCAGAAACTTAAAACTCCTAGAGGAGAACATAGGCAAAACACTCTCCGACATAAATCACAGCAGAATCCTCTATGACTCACCTCCCAGTATACTGGAAATAAAAGCAAAAATAAACAAATGGGACCTAATTAAATTTAGAAAGCTTCTCCACAACAAAGGAAACTATAAGCAAGGTGAAAAGACAGCCTTCAGAATGGGAGAAAATATTAGCAAATGAAGAAACTGATAAACAACTAATCTTAAAAATATACAAGCAACTCTTGCAGCTCAATTCCAGAAAAATAAATGACCTAATCAAAAAATGGGCCTAAGAACTAAACACACATTTCTCCAAAGAAGACATACAGATGGCTAACAAACACATGAAAAGATGCTCAACATCACTCATTATCAGAGAAATGCAAATCAAGACCACAATGAGGTACCATTTCACGCCAATCAGAACAGCTGTGATCCAAAAGTCTACAAGCAGTAAATGCTGGAGAGGATGTGGATAAAAGGGAACCCTCTTACATTGTTGGTGGGAATGGAAACTAGTATAGCCACTATGGAGAACAGTGTGGAGATTCCTTAAAACACTGGAAATAGAACTGCCTTATGACCTAGCAATCCCACTGCTGGGCATACACACGGAGGAAAACAGAATTGAAAGAAATACATGTACCCCAATGTTCATCACAGCACTGTTTATAATAGCCAGGACATGGAAGCAACCTAGATGTCCATCAGCAGATGAATGGATAAGAAAGCTGTGGTACATATACACGATGGAGTATTACTCATCCTTTAAAAGAATACATTTGAATCAATTCTAATGAGGTGGATGAAACTGGAGCCAATTATACAGAGTGAAGTAAGCCAGAAAGAAAAACAACAAGACAGTATACTGACACATATATATGGAATTTAGAAAGATGGTAATGATAACCCTGTTTGTGAGACAGCAAAAGAGACACAGATGTATAGAACAGTCTTTTTGACTCTGTGGGATAGGGAGAGGGCAGGATGATTTGGGAGAATAGCATTGAAACATGTATCAATTCAGTTCAGTTCAATTCTGTCGCTCAGTCGTGACTCTTTGCGACCCCATGAATCGCAGCATGCCAGGTCTCCCTGTCCATCACCAACTCCTGGAGTTCACTCAGACTCGTGTCCATCGAGTCAGTGATGCCATCCACCCATTTCATCCTTTGTTGTCCCCTTCTCCTCCTGCCCCCAATCCCTCCCAGCATTAGAGTCTTTTCCAATGAGTCAATTCTTCTCATGAGGTGGCCAAAATACTGAAATTTCAGCTTCAGCATCATTCCCTCCAAAGAAATCCCAGGGCTGATCTCCTTCAGAATGGACTGGTCATCATATAAGAAACAAATTGCCAGTCTAGGTTCGATGAAGGATACAGGATGCTTGGGGCTGGTGCACTGGGATGACCCAGAGGGATGGTATAGGGAGGGAGGTGGGAGAGGGCTTCAGGATTGGGGGAACATGTGTACACCCATGGTGGATTCATGTTGATGTATGGCAAAGCCAATACAATATTGTAAAGTAAAAATAAATAAATAGATAATAAAATAAAATATCTTAAACAAGAAAAAAAAAAGCAGAGACATTACTTCACCAACTAAGGTCTGTCTGTTCAAAGCTATGGTTTTTCCAGTAGTCAGGTATGGATGTGAGAGTTGGTCTGTAAAGAATCTGAACACCGAAGAACTGATGCTTTTGAACTGTGGTGTTGGAGAGTACTCGAGAATTCCTTAAACTGCAAGGAGATCCAGCCTGCTAATTCTAACAGAAATCAGTCCTGAATATTCATTGGAGGACTTTGTTTAACCTGAAACTCCAATACTTTAACCACCTGATGCAAAGAACTGACTCATTGGAAAAGACTCTGATGATGGGAATGATTTAAGGTTGGAGGAGAAGGAGATGACAGAAGATCAGATAGTTGGATGGTATCACCAACTCGATCGGCATGAGTTTGAGTAAGTTCTGGGAGTTGGTGATGGACAGGGAAGCCCTGGCATACTGCAGTCAATGGGGTTCCAAACAGTTGGACATGACTGAGTGACTAAACTGAACTGAATAGCCCATTCCATCTGAAAGCATATTATTTTCAAGTGCAAGTGGAACATTCTCTCAGATAGATCACATGCTAAGCCACAAAGTAAAGTAAATTTAAGAACACTGAAGTCATACCAAGCATCTTTTCTGACCATAACACTCTGAGAAACCAACAGCAAACTGAAAAACTGCAAAAACAACCGACAAACAAGTGGAGGCCAAACAAACAATGGCTCACAACAGAAAACAGAAAAACTGCAAACACACAGACACACACGTGGAGGTTAAAAAACAATGGATCATTAAAGAAATCAAAAACAATTAGAGACAAATTAAAATGAAAATAAGACAATCCGAATCCTATAGGATGAAAACAAAAGCAGTTCTAAGAAGGAGTCTCTAGAAATAAGCTTACTTTAGGGAACAAAAATATCTCAAATAAACAACTTAACTTTACACCTCAAGTGACTAGAGAAAGAAGATTTTAAAAATCCAGCGTTAATAGAAGGAAGCAAATCATAAAGATTGGAGAAGAAAGAGACTAAGAACTTAATAGTAAAAAGGAACTCTTCTGAACTCATATATTCTAGGAGGCTACTATCTCTTTGAAACTGAAACAAGACAAAGATAATACACAAAATAGAAAACTACAGACAAATATAACATATAAACAAAAGTCCCAAGAAAATCCAAGCAAATTGAATCCAACAATACAATAAATGGGTCATACTCTATGATCAAGCTGGATTTATTCTAGGGATGCAAAGATTTTTCAGTATTTCCACATTAATACACTATATTAACAAACTGAAGGGTAAAAACATTTGATCAACTAAATAGATGAAAAAACTTTTGATAAAATTCAACACTCATTTATGATAAAAACCCCAGAAAATGGGCATAGAAGTAACAACTCAACATAATAAAAGTCATATATGACAAACCCACAAATAGCATCATTCTCAATGATGAAAACCTGAAATTATTCCATCTAA
This sequence comes from Nanger dama, assembly GCA_917880005.1. Taxonomy (NCBI): domain Eukaryota; kingdom Metazoa; phylum Chordata; class Mammalia; order Artiodactyla; family Bovidae; genus Nanger; species Nanger dama. The sequence continues at coordinate 1,510,939 of CAKJTW010000014.1, read as the reverse complement.
GACGGTGAACAAGAAAAACATACCCACTCTAACCACTTTTATTCAACATAGTTTTGGAAGTCCCAGACATGGAAATCAGAGAAGAACAAATAAAAGGGATCCATATTGGACACAACTGAGCATGCACATGCACACATGCATGCATGTTGGATAAAAACAAGTAAAACAGTCACTATTAGAACAAAATCTATACAATTTGTATGGAAACAAAAAAAAATCACAAATAGCCTAAAGAATTTTGAAAAAGAAAACAGAGTTGGACGAATAATGCTCTCTGACATCAGAGTAGACAACAAAGCTGTCCATGGGATTCTCCAGGCAAGAATACTGGAGTAGATCCCTTCTTCAGGGGATCTTCTGGATCTAGTGATCAAACTCGGGTCTCCCACAACATGGGTAGATTCTTTACTGTTTGAGCCACCTGACAAAACGTGGTCCACTGGAGAAGGAAATGCCAAACCATGTGAGTAATCTTGCCTTGAGAACCCCATTAACAGTGTGAAAAGGCAAAAGATATAGCACTGAAAGTTGAGCCCCAGGCTGGAAGTTGTCCCATATGCTACTGAAGAAGAGTGGAGAAATAGCTTCCAGAAAAAATGAAGAGGCTGAGTCAAAGAAGAAATGATGCTCAGTTGCAGATGTGTCTGAGGGTGAAAGTAAAGTCAAATATGTTGAAGAACAATATGGCATAGGAACCAGGAATGTTAGGTCCATGAATCAAGGTAAATTGGATGTGGTCAAACAGGAGATAACAAGAGTAAACACCAACATTTTAGGAATCAGTGCATTAAAATGAATGGGAATGGGCAAATTTAATTCAGATGAGCATTATATCAAACACTATAGCCAAGAATCCCTTAGAAGGAATGGAGTAGTCCTCATAGTTAACAAAAGAGTCCAAAATGCAGTACTTACATGCAATCTCAAAAATGAAAGAATGATCTCAGTTCATTTTCAAGGCAAACCATTCAGCAATACAGTAGTCCAAGTCTATGCCCCAAACATTTAAGGCTGAAGAAGCTAAAGCTGAACATTTCTATGAAGACCAACAAGACCTCCTAGAATCAACACCCAAAACAGATATCCTTTTCATCAAAGGGGACTGGAATGCAAAGCCTGGAATGATAGCTTTAATAAGAGAAGGAAAAGAAAAAGCACCCTCTCCTTATCCCAGCTGTAAGAAGGCTGTGACTCCATCCATAGCTGATGGGGACAGTGTTAAAACCCACGTGGTTGGTTGGTTCTAGTATTAGAACCCAAGTTGGAATTACATAATTCCTTGAGGTTTAGGGTGTGTGATATTTATACATGGCCTAAAAACATTGTTCTGTCTCTGTTATTACACACTTCTGGGGAACTTTATGTTATTTTGGTTCTTAACCTGTCCTCTCCTAAGAGTTCTAGGCCTTCCTGGTTCCCTCTTCTCCCTGTCTGAACAGTTTTAATTTTAGAATGATTCACATTCCAATGCATGATTCGTCGTGCATTTCCTATGCCTTATGGCATCCAAACACCAAACAATAGGTCAAACATCCCCCTCCCCCCTTCGAAAAAACAGCCCACGCAGATGTCCATGTATAATACAGCCCCACATACTCGGAGCTGTGGATATTAATAAGGTGGTAATTCCAACTGGTGACAGAGCCATTGTGAAGGTTGAGTATCTCCTTTAGTAAGGAACATCAGCACCTCTTTGTGAAACTGGAGCCTGTGTAATGTACATGTTAAAAGGGTGCGTTAGTCAGTATTGTAGAAGGGTCCTGTAAAGTCATCCAAACTTGCTTTGAACGCTAATTGCCATTTGAGGCCACTGGTAGACAGTGGCTCTGCTCTAAACCACTTTTTAGCAATTGTATTTTTTTCCTGATTATATTTTTAATGTACTTTGATGTTTATGCTGATGAGTTTTTATGTACTTTTGGTGATGTTTCAGTCTTATGTACCCTTCTGACGTCAGAAAAGTACCCCTGGCTGTTTGCAGTCTTATTGTGTAATGACTCTACCACAGGCTTCCGTGTATAATAAGGTAATTAATATTGTGCAAGTGTGAAACACTTCTGTTATGAAAGCAATTTTTGGAAAATGAGAAATTATTTAAAATGGTTACAAAATAGTTAATTTCCTATCCCCACTTTCCTCTTTGAAAGGTCTGCTTTTCCAGTGAAAGGGTCACTTATTTGTCGTTGCAAGATTCTTAGGAAACGTGTTTAATCCTCTTAAATACGCTCAGCACTAAAAGTCTGTATTATCTGGGTAAGTGCTGCCAGTCCTGTTGGGCGCGGATTACAGGCTGCAAGCAGAGGATGGAGAGGACTTTTCCCACTCTATCTCTTGAGCTGTATGATTTTTTTTCTCCAGTGTTTTGTTTTATACAGGTTTTGAATTCCTTTAACTTTTATTGTGTGTACTGAATACTGCATATGTACTATTCTCATTGTTTGCTCTAGTTTACTACCAATAAAAGACATGTTAATCACACACACAAAAAAAGTAGGAAGTCAAGAGATACCTGGAGTAACTGGCAAGTTTGGCCTTGGGTACAAATAGAAGCAAGACAAAGGCTAATAGTTTTGCCAAGAGAATGCACTGGTCATAGTAAATACCCTCTTCCAACAACACGAGATAACTCTATACATGGACATCACCAGATGGTCAATACCAAAATCAGATTGATTATATTTTTGCAGGCAAAGATGGAGAAGCACTACACAGTAAGCAAGAACTAGAATGGAGCTGACTGTGGCTCATATCATGAACTCCTTATTGCAAAATTCAGACTTAAATTGAAGAAAGTAGGGAAAACCACTAAGCCATTTTGGTGTTATCTAAACCCAATCCCTTATGATTATATATACAGTGGAGGTGACAAATAGATTAAAGAGATTTAATATGGTAGACAGAGTCCTGAAGAACTATGGATGGAGGTTCATAACACTGTATAGGAGGTGGTGAAAAAATTATCCTCAAGAAAAGAAATGCAAAAGGCAAATCACTTGTCTGGGGAGACCTTACAAATAGCTGAGAAAAGAAAAGAAGCAAAAGGCAAAAAGAAAGGGAATATATACCCGAGTTCAGAGTTTCAGAGAATAGCAAGGAGAGATAAGAAAGCCTTCTTAAATGAACCATGCAAAGAAATAGAGGAAAACAATAGAGTGGGGAAGACTAGAGATCTCATCAAGAAAATTATTACAGGATTCCCTGGAGGTTAAATGGTAATGAATCCACCTACCGATGCAGAAACACAGGTTGGAACCCTGGTCTGGGAAGATCCCACAAGCCTCAGACCAACTGAGTATGTGCACTACATCAATTGAGCCTGTGTTCTGGAACCTGGGAACCACAACTACTGAGCCTATGTGCTACAACTACTGTAGCCCATGCAATTAGAGCCTATGCTTCACAAATGAAGTCACTGCAATGAGAAGCCTTGTGCACTGCAACAAAGTGTAGCTCCTACTTGACTCAACTGGAGAGAAGCCCACACAGCAATGAAGACACAGCACAGTCCAAATAAATAAATCAATTCAGTTCAGTTCAGTCACTCAGTCGTGTCTGACTCTTTGCGACCCCATGAACTGCAGCACGCCAGGCCTCCCTGTCCATCACCAACTCCCGTAATTCACTCAGACTCATGTCCATCAAGTCAGTGATGCCATCCAGCCATCTCATCCCCTGTCATCCCCTTCTCCTCCTGCTCCCAATCACTCTGAGCATCAGGGTCTTTTCCAGTGAGTCAACTCTTTGCATAACGTGGCCAAAGTATTGGAGTTTCAGCTTCAGCATCAGTCCTTCCAATGAACACCCAGGACTGATCTCCTTTAGGATGGGCTGCTTGGATCTCTTTGCAGTCTAAGGGACTCTCAAGAGTCTTCTCCAACACCACAGCTCAAAAACATCAATTCTTCAGTGCTCAGATTTGTTAACAGTCCAACTCTCACATCCATACATGACCACTGGAAAAAACATAGCCTCAACTCAGTTCAGTTCAGTCACTCTGTAGTGTCCAACTCTTTATGACCCCATGAATCGCAGCACGCCAGGTCTCCCTGTCCATCACCAACTCCCAGAGTGCACTCAGACTCACGTCCATTGTGTCCGTGATGCCATCCAGCCATCTCAACTTCTGTCGTCCCCCTTCTCCTCCTGCCCCTAATCCCTCCCAACATCAAAGTCTTTTCCAATGAGTCAGCTCTTCACATGAGATGGCCAAAGTACTGGAGTTACAGCTTTAACATCATTCCTTCCAAAGAAATACCAAGGCTGATCTCCTTCAGAATGGACTGGTTGGATCTCCTTGCAGTCCAAGGGACTCTCAAGAGTCTTCTCCAACACCACACTTCAAAAGCATCAATTCTTCAGCACTCAGCCTTCTTCACAGTCCAACTCTCACATCCATACATGACCACAGGAAAAACCATACCCTTGACTAGACGGACCTTAGTTGGGGAAGTAATGTCTCTGCTTTTGACTATGCTATCTAGGTTGGTCATAACTTTTCTTCCAAGGAGTAAGCGTCTTTTAATTTCATGGCTGCAGTCACCATCTTGCAGTGATTTTGGAGCCCAAAAAAATAAAGTCTGATACTATTTCCACTGTTTCCCCATCTATTTCCCATGAATGATGGGACTAAATGCCACGATCTTAATTTTCTCAATGTTGAGCTTTAAGCCAACTTTTTCACTCTCCTCTTTCACTTTCATCAAGAGGCTTTTTAGTTCCTCTTCACTTTCTGCCATAAGGGTGGTGTCATCTGCATATCTGAGGTTATTGATATTTCTCCCAGCAATCTTGATTCTAGCTTGTGTTTCTTCCAGTCCAGTGTTTCTCATGATGTACTCTGCATAGAAGTTAAATAAGCAGGGTGACAATATACAGCCTTGATGCACTCCTTTTCCTATTTGGAACCAGTCTGTTGTTCCATTTCCGTCTCTAACTGTTGCTTCCTGACCTGCATACAGATTGCTCAAGAGGCAGATCAGGTGGTCTGGTATCCCCATCTCTTTCAGAATTTTCCACAACTTATTGTGATAGCCTTGACTAGACGGACCTTTGTTGGCAAGGTGATAACTCTGCTTTTCTATATGCTATCTAGGTTGGTCATAAATTTCCTTCCAAGGAGTAAGCGTCTTTTAATTTCATGACTGCCATCACCATCTGTAGTGATTGTGGAGCCCCCCAAAATAAAGTCTGACACTGTTTCCACTGTTTCCCTGTCTATTTTCCATAAATAAATAAATACTACCAAAAAAGAAAGGAAATTGGAGATACCAAGGGAACATCATGCCCTAATGGGCACAATAAATGACAGAAACAGCAAGAACCTAACAGAAGAAAAAAAAAAAAAATAAGATGAGGTAGCAAAAATACACAGAAGAACTGTACAAAAAGGGTCTTAATCGGGTGGATAACCACAATGGTGTTGTCAACTACCTAAGGCCAGTCGTGCTGGAGTCTGAGGTCAAGTGGACATTAGGAAGCATTATAGCAACAAAAGTAGTGAAGGTGATGGTATTTCAGCTGAGCTATTTCAAATCCTAAAAGATGAAGCTGTTAAAGTGGTGTGGTCAATATGTCAGCAAACTTGGAAAACTCAGCAGTGGCTACAAGACTGGAAAATGTCACTTTCATTCCAATCTCAAAGAAAAGAAAAGCCAAACAATGTTCAAATCACTGTAAAATTGCACTCATTTCACATGTTAGCAAGATTATGCTCAAAATCCTGCAAGCTAAGCTTCAGTAGTATGTAAACCAAGAACTTCCAGATGTACAAGCTGGATTTAGAAAAGGCAGAAGAACCAGATCAAACTTGTCAATATCTGCTGGATCATAGTAAAAGCAAGGGAGTCCCCCAAAAAATCTACATCTGCTTCATTGACTACATTAAAGCCTTTGAGTCTGTGGGTCAGAACAAAACTTGGAAAATTATTAAAGTGATGGACCTTAACTGCCCCCTAGAAAACTTGTATGCAGGGCAAGAAGCAATAGTTAGAACCAGACATGGAGACTGGTGGGAGAATGGCAGTGAAGCATCTGTATTTTCCTGTAAGAAACGAAGCGCTAATCTATGTTCAATGTAGGATGCAGGATGCATGGGGCTGATGCACAGGATGATTCAAGTAGAGGATGTGGGGTGGGAGGTGGGAGGGGGCTTCGGCATTGGGCGATTGTGTTCACCTATGGCTGATTCGTGTCAATGTATGGCAAAACAAATACAGTATTGTAATTAAAAAATAAATAAATAAATAAATAAATAAATAAATAAATAAATAAAAACAAAATTGGAAAGGAGAATATTAAAGTTATATTTTGCCACTCTATTTATTCAACTTTTTTAATCAATTAAATTTAATTAGAGGCTAAATACTTTACAATATTGTAGTGGTTTTTGCCATACATTAACATAAATCAGCCATGGGTGTACATGTGTTCCCCGTTCTGAACCCACCTCTCACCTCCCTCCCCACCCCATTCCTCAAGGTCATCCCAGTGCACTAGCCCTGAGCACCCTGTCTCATGCATCAAACCTGGATTGGCGATCTATTTCACATATGATAAAATACATGTTTCAATGCTTTTCTCAAATCATCCCACCTTCGCCTTCTCCCACAGAGTCCAAAAGACTGTTCTTTATATCTGTGTTTCTTTTGCTGTCTTGCATATAGGGTCATTGTTACCATCTTTCTAAATTCCTAAATTTCTAATTTCTAAATGTGTTAGTATACTGTATTCGTGTTTTTCTTACTGACTTACTTCTCTCTGTATAATAGGTTCCAATTTCATCCACCTCCTTAGAACCGATTCAAATGCATTCTTTTTAATGGCTGAGTAATATTTCATTGTGTATATGTACCACAACTTTCTTACCCATTCGTCTGCTGATGGACATCTAGGTTCCTTCCATGTCCTGGCTATTGTAAAGAGTGCTGTGATGAACACTGGGATACATGTGTCTCTTTCAGTTCTGGATTTCTTGGTGTGTATGCCCAGCAGTGGGATTAATGGGTCATATGGCAGTTGTATTTCCAGTTTTTAAGGAATCTCCACACTGTTCATAGTGGCTGTACTAGTTTGCATTCCCACCAACAGCATAAGAGGGTTCCCTTTTCTCCACACCCTCTCCAGCATTTATTGTCTGTAGACTTTTTGATAGTGGCCATTCTGACTGGCGTAAGATGGTACCTCATTGTGGTTTTCATTTGCATTTCTCTGATAATAAGTGATGCTGAGCATCTTTTCATGTGTTTGTTAGCCATCTGTCAGAGAAGGCGATGGCACCCCACTCCAGTACGCTTGCCTGGAAAATTCCATGGGTGCAGGAGCGTGGTGTGCTGCAGTGCATGGGATCATGAAGAGTCGGACATGACTGAGCGACTTCCCTTTCACTTTTCACTTTCATGCATTGAAGAAGAAAATGGCAACTCACTCCAGTGTTCTTGCCTGGAGAATCCTAGGGATGGGGGAGCCTGGTGGACTGCCGTCTATGGGGTCGCACAGAGTCAGACACCACTGAAGCAACTTAGCAGTAGCCATCTGTATGTCTTCTTTGGAGAAATATCTGTTTAGTTCTTTAGCCCATTTTTTGATTGGGTCTTTTATTTTTCTGGAATTGAGCTGCAAGAGTTATTTGTATATCTTTGATATTAATTCTTTGTCAGTTGATTTGTTTGCTATTATTTTCTCCCATTCTGAAGGCTGTCTTTTCACCTTGCTTATAGTTTCCTTCGTTATGTATAGCTTTGTGCAGAAGCTTTTAAGTTAATTAGGTCCTATTTGTTTATTTTTGCTTTTATTTTTATTATTTTGGGAGGTGGGTCATAGAGGATCCTGCTGTGGTTTATGTCGGAGAGTGTTTTGCCTATGTTTTCCTCTAGGAGTTTTATAGTTTTTGGTATTATGTTTAGATCTTTAATCCATTTTGAGTTTATTTTTGTGTGTGGTGTTAGAAAGTGTTCTAGTTTCATTCTTTTACAAGTGGTTGACCAGTTTTCCCAGCACCACTTGTTAAAGAGATTGTCTTTTCTCCATTGTATATCCTTGCCTCCTTTGTCAAATATAAGGTGTACACAGGTGAGTGGATTTATCTCTGGGCTTTCTATTTTGTTCCATTGATCTATATTTCTGTCTTTGTACCAGTACCATACTATTTTGATGACTGTATTTTTGTAGTATAGTCTGAACTCAGGAAGGTTGATTCCTCCAGTTCCATTCTTCTTTCTCTAGATTGCTTTAGCTATTCGAGGTTTTTGGTATTTCCATACAATTTGTGAAATTATTTGTTCTAGTTCTCTGAAAAATACCATTGGTAGCTTGATAGAGATTGATCTGAATCTATAGATTGCTTTGGGTAGTATACTCATTTTTACTATATTGAATCTTCTGATCCATGAACATGGTATATTTCTCCATCTATTAGTGTCCTCTTTGACTTCTTTCATCAGTGTTTTATAGTTTTTTATATGTAGGTTGTTTCTTTAGGTAGATTTATTCCTAAGTATTTTATTATTTTTGTTGCAATGGTGAATTGAATTGCATCCTTAATTTCTCTTTCTGTTTTCTCATTGTTAATGTATAGGAATGCAAGGGATTTCTTTGTGTTAACTTTATATCTTGCAACTTTATTGTATTCATTGATTAGGTCTAGTAATTTTCTGGTGGAATCTTTAGGGTTTTCTATGTAGAGGATCATGTCATCTGCAAGTAGTGAGAGTTTTACTTCTTTTCCAATCTGTATTCCTTTTATTTCTTTTTCTTCTCTGATTTCTGTGGCTAAAATTTCCAAAACTATGTTGAAAAGTAATGGTGAGAGTGGGCACACTTGTCTTGTTCCTGAATTTAAGGGAAATGCTTTCAATTTTTCACCATTGAGGATAATGTTTGCTTGGGTTTATCATATATGGCTTTTATTGTGTTGAGGTATGTTCCTCCTTTGCCTGCTTTCTGGGGTTTTTTATCATAAATGGATGCTGAATTCTGTCAAAGGCTTTTGCTGCATCTCTTGAGATTATCATATGATTTTTATCTTTCAAGTTTTTTAATGTGGTGTATCACATTGATTGATTTGAGAATACTTAAAAATATTTGCATCCCTGGGATAAAGCCCACTTGGTCATGATGTAAGATCTTTTTAATATGTATATGGATTCTCTTTGCTAGAATTTTGTTACGGATTTTTGCATCAATGTTCATCAGTGATATTGGCCTGTAGTTTTATTTTTTGTGACATATGTTTTCTGGTTTTGGTGTTGGGGTGATGGTGGCCTCATAGATGATTATTAAACTTCTATGCAGAGTGCATCAAGCAAAATGCCAGGCTGGATACTGCCAAGCTGGAATCAATATTGACAGGCGAAATATCAACAGCCTCAGATATGCAGATGATACCACTGTAATGGCAAAAAGTGAAGAGGAACTAAAGAGCCTATTTATGAATGTGAATGAGGATAGTGAAAAAACTGTCTTTAAATTCAACATTCAAAAAAAACTTCCAGTCATCACTTCATGGCAAGTAGATGGGGAAAAGTGTAAACAGTGACAGATTTCATTTTCTTGGGCTCCAAAATCATTGTGGACAGTAACTGCAGCCACGATATTAAAAGACACTTGCTCCTTGGAAGAAAAGCTATGACAAAGCTAGACTGTGTATTAAAAGGCAGAGATATCACTTTGCTGATAAAGGTTCATCTAGTCAAATCTATGGTTTCTCTGGTAGTCACATATAGATGTGATAGTTAGACCATGAAGAAGACTGAATGCTGAAGAATTTATGCTTTTGAAGTGTCGTGCTGAAAGTTCCTTGGTCTGAAAGGAGATCAAACCAGTCAGTCCTTAAGAAAATCAATCCTGAATATTTATTGCAAGGACTGATGCTGAAGCTTCAATACTTTGGCCACCTGATGCAAAGGGCTGACTCACTGGAAAAGACCCTGATGTTGGGAAAGATTGAAGGTGGGAGAAGGGGACAACAGAGGATGAGATGGTTGGATGACATCACCAACTCATTGGACATGAGTTTGAGAAAACTCAGGGAGATAGCGGAGAACAGGGAAGTCTGATGTGCTACAGTTCATGGGGTTGCAAAGCATCAGATATGACTTACTGAATGAACAACAACATACACCATACACAAATATAAACTAAAAATGGATTAAAGACAAAATTTAAGGCCTGATACTATAAAACTCTCAGAAGAAAATATAGAATACCCTTGGGAATAAATCATAGCAAGACCGTTTTTGACCCACCTCCTAGAGTTGTATAAATAAAAACAGAAATAAACAAAGGGGACATAATTAAACTTCAAAATTTTTGCACAGCAAAAGAAACCACAAACAAGAAACAACAACCTACAGAGTGGGAAAAATGTTTGCAAATGACAATGGATTAACCTCCAAAATCTACAGACAACTCATGTATCTCAATATCAAAAGAAAAAAGACCCAATGTAAACAAAAATGGCTAAAAGATCTAAATAAACATTTCTCCAAAAAAAATCCAGATGGATAAAATCACATGAAAAGATGCTCAATATTGCTAATTATTAAGGAAATGCAAGTCAAAACTACAATGCATATCACTCACACTGGACAGAACAGCCATTATCAAAAAGTCTACCAACAGTCAAACCTGGACAGGATGTGCAGAGAAAGAAACTCTCCTACACTTTTAGTTGGAATGTAAGCCACTAAAAAAAAAGAGTAATGAGGTTCCTCAATAAACTAAAAATAGAGCTTACATAAGAGCCACAATCCCATTCCTGGACATATATCTAGAGGAAAACATAATTTGAAAAGATACATGCACCCCAGTGTTCACTACAGCACCATTCCCAATAGCCAGACAATATACAAGTCCATCAATGGAGGAATGGATAAAGATGTGGTACATATATATAATGGACTATTACTCAGCCATAAGAGAGAATCAAATAATGCCATTTGTAGCAACATAGATGGACCCAGAGATTTTCATACTGAGTGAGGTTAAATCAGACAGTGAATGTCCACATATGTATAATCTGAAAATGGTACAAATGAACTTATTTATAAAAGAAAAATAGGGTGACAGATATAGAGAACAAACTTTTCATTAGCAGTGTATGTAGAGGGGAAGATGAGGAAGGATAAATTGAGAGGTTTGGATTCATATATATGGACTGTGTTTTGTTGTGTGAAGTCGTTCAGTCACATGTGACTCATTGTGATCCCTTGCACTGTAGTCCACCAGGCTCCTTTGTCCATGGGGATTCTCCAGGCAAGAATACTGCAGTGGATTGTCATGCCCTCCTCCAGAGGATCTTCCCAATCCAGGGATCACACCCATGTTTCTTGCATTGCAGATGGATTCTTTACCATCTAGGCCACCAGGGAAGCCCATACATGAACTACTGTGTATAACATATATAACATAACTAGTAGGACCCTACAGTATAGCATAGGAAACTTTATTCATACTCTTTAATGGCCTCTATGGGGACATTAAATAATCTAATTCTGAATGGATATTTGTATACGTATATCAGATTCAGTCTGTTGTACACTTGAAATTAATGCAATATTGTAAATAACTTATACTCTCATAATTTTAAAAAAAAATAAAAGGATGGAGAGGAGAGAGGTAAGTTACTAGGTAAGTGGGTGGATAATCCTTACCTTCCCATTTCCCCATCCTTATTTTTATTTCATTTAACATATCCTTCCATGCTTTATGAGTCTTCTCTGGTGTCTCAGATGATAAAGAATTGCCCTGCAATACAGGAGATCTGGGTTCTATTCCTGGGTCAGGAAGATCCCCTGGAGAAAAGAATGACCACTTCAGTATTCTTGCCTGGAGAATTCCATGAACAGAAGAGCATGGCAGGCTACAGTTCATCAGGTTGCAAAGAGACAAACATGACTGAGCAACTAACACTTTTAATATACTCTGAAGTCATTGTGAATGTGAGGAAATTTAGAATTTGGGAGTAGGGGAATTGGTTGTGAAGTGATACTGTAAATAGAAATGTGAAGAAATTTAAAATGTATTATTCTTTTTTAATTTAATTTATTTATTTTTTAATTACAATACTGTATTTGTTTTGCCATACATTGACACGAATCAGCCATAGGTGAACACAATCGCCCAGTGCCGAAGCCCCCTCCCACCTCCCACCCCACATCCTCTACCTGAATCATCCTGTGTATCAGCCCCATGCATCCTGCATCCTACACCAAACATAGATTAGCGCTTCGTTTCTTACAGGAAAATACACATGCTTCACTGCCATTCTCCCAAACCATCCCACCCTTTCCCTCTCCCTCAGAGTCCAAAAGTCCACTCTATACCTCTGTGTCTCTTGTTGTCTCACATATAGGGTCATCATTACTGTCTTCTAAATTCCATATATATGTGTCAGTATACTGTATCGGTGTTTTTCTTTCTGACTTACTTCACTCTGTATAATCGGTTCCAATTTCATCCATCTCATTAGAACTGAGTCAAATTTATTCTTTTTAAGGGCTGAGTAGTATTCCATAGTGTATATGAACCACAGCTTTCTTATCCATTCATCTGCTGATGGACATCTAGGTTGCTTCCATGTCCTGGCTATTATAAACAGCGCTGCAATGAACATTGGGGTACATGTGTCTCTTTCAATTCTGGTTTCCTCAGTGTGTATGCCCAGCAGTGGGATTGCTGGGTCATAAGGCAGTTCTATTTGCAATTTTTTAAGGAATCTCCACACTGTTTTCCATAATGGCTGTACTAGTTTGCATTCCCACCAGCAGTGTAAGAGGGTTCCCTTTTCTCCACACCCTCTCCAGCATTTATTGCTTGTAGACTTTTGGATCGCAGCCATTCTGACTAGTGTGAAATGGTACCTCATTGTGGTCTTGATTTGCATTTCTCTGATAATGAGTGATGTTGAGCATCTTTTCATGTGTTTGTTAGCCATCCGTATGTCTTCTTTGGAGAAATGCCTATTTAGTTCTTTGGCCCATTTTTTTATTGGATCATTTATTTTTCTGGAGTTGAGCTGCATAAGTTGCTTATATATCTTTGAGATTAGTTGTCTGTCAGTTGTTTCATTTGCTATTGTTTTCTCCCATTCAGAAGGCTGTCTTTTCACCTTGCTTATAGTTTCCTTTGTTGTGCAGAAGCTTTTAATTTTAATTAGATCCCATTTGTTTATCTTTGCTTTTATTTCCAGTATATTCTTTTAAAAAACCTTTAAAGATGAGAAAAAAATAAAACTGTCACTGTTTGCAGATGATATGATACTATACACATCCTAAAAAATACTATAAAATCCTAAAGATACCTCCAGAAAACTAAGAGCTCATCAATGAATTTGGTCAAATTGCAAGATAGAAAGTTAATATACAGAAATCTGTGCATTTATACAAAACAAATTATCAGAAAAAATAGGGAAGAGTCCCATTTACCATTTATTTCTTCAAAAAGACTAAAACACCTAGGACTAAATCTGCTTAAGGAGGCAGAGTCTTGTACTCTGAAAATATAAGATGCTTATGAAAGAAATTGAAGATGACAAAAACATATAGAAAGGTATACCATATTCTTGGATTGGAAGTATCAATATTGCTAAAATGACTGTTACCCAAGACAATGTACAGATTCAATGCAGTCCCTATCAAATTATCAATGGTATTTTTCACAGAACTAGAACAAAATAATTTAAAATTTGCATGGAAACAAGTTCATGCAGGTATGCTAAGTTGCTTCAGTCATGTCCAACTCTTTGCAACACTATGGATTATAGCCTGCCAGGCTCCCTGTCCATGGGATTCTCCAGGCAAGATTTGTGGAGTGGGTTGCCATAGTCCTCTTCCAGGGCTCTTCCTAATCCAGGGATTGAACCCACATCTCCTGTGGCTCCTGCACTGCAAGAGGATTCTTTACTGATGAGCCACTGAAGAAGCCAGTGAAAACACAAAGGACACAAACAGACTTTTTTTTTTAGAAAGAAGAATGGAGCTGGAGGAATCATGTTCCCTGACTTCAGACTATACTACAATCCTATGGTAATCAAGAAAGTATAGTCTGACAATAAGACAGACACATAGACCAATGGAATAGTATAGAAAGCCTGGGCTTCCCAGGTGGCACTAGTGGTAAATAACCCACCTGCCAGTGCAGGAGATATACAAGTTGTGGGCTTGATTCTTGGGTCAGAAAGATTCTCTGGCACCCCATTCCAGTATTCATGCCTAGGGAATCCCATGGACAGAGATCCATAGTCTTGCAAATAGTTAGACACGACTGAAGCAACTTAGCACACATGCACATAGAAAACCCAGAAATAAACCCATACTCATATGGTCAATTAATTTACAACAAAGGAGAATACACACTGGAGAAAAGACTATGTCTTCAATAAGTGGTGCTGGGATAACTTGACAGTTACATGTAAAATAGTGAAATTGGAACTTTCTTTAATACCATATATAAAAGTAACCTTAAAATGGATTAAAAATCTAAGTTTAAAACCATATACTATAAAACTCCTAGAGGAAAACATAAGCAGAACACTGTTTGATCCAAATCACAGCAATATTTTTTGGAGCCATCTTCTAGAGTAACAGAACTAAAAACAAAAATAAACAAATGGGATCTAAATAAATGTAAAAGCTTTTGCACAGCAAAGGAAACCTAAACAGAAGGAAAAACAACCAACAGCTTGGGAGAAAATATTTGCAAATACAAGCCCACAACTTGTATATCTCCTGCAAGGGACTAATTTCCAAAATACACAAACAGCTCACACAGCTTATACAAAAGAATTATAACCCAAACAAAAAGTGGGCAGAAATCCTAAATAGACATTTGTCCAAAGAATACAAAGACATAGTCAACAGGCACATCAAAAGATGTTTCATACTGCTAATTATTAGAGAAATGCAAGTCAGTACTGCAATGAGGTATCACACTTGTCAAAATGGCCATCATCAAAAGTCTACAAATAATAAACGCTGGAGAGGATGTAGGCAAAAAGGAACTTCCTTTTTCTCCCTACACCGTTGGTGGCAGTGTAAATTGTTATAGCCAGTATGGACAATAGTTTGGAGGGACCTTCAAAACTAATAATATGATTACCATATGATCCAGCAATACTACTCCTGGCATATATCCAGAGAAAACTCTTATTCAAAAAGATACACACATCCCAATAGTCACAGTAGTGCTATTTACAAAAGCCAAGGCATGGAGAAACTTAATTGTGTCCACTGACTGATGAATGGATTAAGAAGGTGTGGTATGCATATATATGTGTGTGTCTGGAATATTATCCAGTCTTAATTAAGAAAAGAATGAAATAATGCTATTTACAGCAACAAGAATGTACCTAGAGATTATCATACTATGGGATGTAAATTAGACACAGAAAAAAAAATCATATGACAACACTCATACTTGAAATCTAAAAATAATAATACAAACGAATTTATTTACAAAACAGAAATAGACTCACAAACATAAGACAGTGGTGGGGAGCAAAGAGGAAAGGGGTGAGGGATAAATAAGGTATTTAGAGTGAACACACTATTATATATAAAATAGATAAAAACAAGCACCTGTTGTATGGCAGAGGGAATAATGCTCAATATTTTGAAATAATCTGCTCTAAAGCATATATATATTATATACATACATAGATTATATTATATATTATACATATATATGTGTATATGCATACACACATATACATATAACTCACCTTCTGAGATAGCTCACACTCTGTGGAATGTGTTTCTAAATAAGTTCACTTCTTACCTACATTTGTCTTTTTCTTAATTCTTTCTGTAGTCCATGGGGTCGCAAAGAGTTACACATAACTGAGGAACTGAACTGAACTGAATGATTTTTGCAATGAGACGTAAAGATCCTGAGCTTCATTAAATCCTGAGACTAGGTGTCTGATCTCAATTTAAAGGTAAGTGGGTTCTGGCTGGCTTTGGGTCCCTGTACATGGGTTCAAGTTCAATCTGAGGTGAATAATTTCAGCTGGTGAGACATGAAGGGATAATATAAGGTTAAAAAGTGCTGAAAGTTAGGTGTTGGTCCTAGAATGGCTCATGGGATGCCATGAGCAAAGTTTACCAAGGAGGATGCTCCATTGATGTCTGCCCACATTTGTCAGTCTTGTTGGCCCCAAATGTTTTGGGGCTCTGATTGCAAACCTAGGTCCATACCAGAAGAATGATGGCAACTGGAATGGTTTGCTATAGAAAGATGATCTGGAATGGCTATGCTTATGCACATCCAACAGCAAAACTGTCACAGCAAGATTTGACAATTGGTACTCTTCTCCTGGCCTCTGAAGTCTTTCTCCTGCATACTATATGCACTCCTGTTCCATTTTTTTTCTTTCTTTTCCAAACTGCAGGAGACCTGTGTGACGGCCAAGATATACTTGTTATTGATAAATCTGACCTTTTATTTCCAACTTATAGTTAGACCAATTCTCACTCATTGTCAGCACTGATAGGGACACTTTCTGTACCATTTATTTGCATCACTGGGGCACTATCGACTGGTTAGGAGACTACCTCAGAAGTAGTAAATTCTAAGTGCCAATCTTGACCAAATTGCACGTTGAGTTTTGACTTAAAAGTGGAGTTTTGGATAGCATGGAAATTAGAGCTATCACCTCAGGCTTGTGTCTGAAATGAATCAGGCTACATAAGTTATGACCAATACCCCCTAGGGCATATATTCCAGGATTGGGGGAAAAAATGGCAAAACATGTTAAAAGGCGAAAAGCTTATTAAGTTATATAATCAGATTTGCCCACATTATGAGTCAGGAAATTTAAATGGAGTGAGGTACCATATGTTCAAATTTTCATGACCTTGCATTTAGGCAATGAAACCCCCTCATAATTAACACATGTGTAGCTTGGAGGGATGACTCCAAGAAAGACAGAAAGGACATTTCAATAGGCTCCCCTCGTGAGGCCATGCAGTACACTGTGTGGGGAACAACAATGCTTCAAGGTGGACACACAATGGAATTTCCAGGCAAATTTTATTGATAGGAATAGACAGGACTATATGATTACCTGTTTAATAAAGATTACAAAAACAGATAAAACCTTTCAATTCTGAAAAGTGAAAGAGGCATAACAGGGACAGGACAAAAACATTGCAGTCTTCCAAGGGAGACTAGCGTAGGCTTTTAGGAAGTATATGAACATGGATTCCTCTTCCCTCAAGGAATATGCTCTTTTAGCTATTCATTTCAAAACCAAGTCTGTCCCAGACATCAGGCACAAAATTCAGAAAACAACTGCTAGTCCTCAGATTCTGGTAAATGACTGGCTTATTTTGGTTTTCAATAATAAGGATATGGCCAAAAAGGCTGACTGCACCCAGAGAAATATGCAAAGGCCCAAAAGATTGCAGTGGCTTTGTCTGCTCAGAGACCACCAAAGGGGAGGTTGGCTTTTCTAATGGAGGTATCAGGAAAGAAGCAGTGACACACTTTCCTGGAACCCATTTTGTGCAAATTGATGGCCTGTTGCTTTTACATTCCCTTCTGTTTGTGTCTAATTGTCCCATCTATTTAATGGGAAGAGACTTATTAACTAAGCTAGGGGCCACTCTATTTCTTGAGGGGCAAGAGAATCACTTTCATCATCAAATGATTTTTACAGAGAGTGGAAAGGAGCAGAATGAATCTGGAGCTGAAATAGAAGCCTTAGTAGATCCTGGAGTGTGGAATATCAAGGTTCTGGTCTTGGCCAAATATTATCTAATTGGTGGTTATTAAGTTTAAAAGGGTTATGGAGTGTCTAAATATAAGGCACAAATTTCTTAAATCAGGATGATCCTTAAAAGGGTTTGTAAGTTGATTACCAAAATGGGAGGCTGCTGGTCCAGCTAAACTAACCATAGCTGATATATGGAACCTGATAGGAATTTTCAAGAAGGCCTTCTCTCCTAAGCTGAATGAGAGAAAGAAAAACCTTACAACATAGGTGAATGAGTAGGTCAGTCATTTGATATCATTGAGGTGGCCATCCAATTCTTTGACAAAAAAAAAAAAAGGAAGAAAATATTTTTTTCTGGCCTTAAGGAAAAAAAGTCACCCTAGGAGTTTTCCCATGCCATGGACTTCCCTTGTGGCTCAGCTGAAGAATGTGCCTGCAGTGTGGGAGATCTGGGTTTGATCCTTGGGTTAGGAAGATCCCCTGGAGAAGAGAAAGGCTACCCACTTCAGTAGAGGGGTCACAAAGAGTTTGACATGACTGAGCGAATTTCACTCACTTAAGATGCAAAATGTCTTTTCCATGAACATTTATCTCCACCATCTTTTTAAAAGCAAATTTTGAAGAAAGAGGGAAGGTAATTTAGAACTTGACTTGTCAAGGGTAAATATAAATCTTAAGTGTCTTTTCTACAGACATTAGTGAAATGTATTTAGCCACCTAGACAAGTAACCTTGATTTCTTCTGTCTGTGAGAAACCTAATTTGAATTCAACACCTTGTAACTGATGGGTTTTATATTGTTGTACCGGAAATTTTGAAATGGAAACTATGAGATCTCTGTGTTTATGTATCTATATGTATTGTAGATGTATGGTGTTGCAAAAATTAATTAATAAAAGTGCTATTTAATTGGCCTAATTAAATAGGTTGGCCTAAGGGAACATAAGTTCTTATATAAACACTCATAAATGTGAAGAAAATCAGCCAAAATGAATTTCAAGTTCACGGGATCTAGGAACTATTCAATATTAAATTAATATATGATATTAAGGCTGGCTTAACCTTGTTGGTTTAATTATTATAGACATATCTTTAAAGTTATCAATGTTAAGTATAATAGTTCTGTAGTACCTAGGTTTACTGAAAATCAAGTTTATGTTATTCTTGTTACAGAGTTTGTCAGCAGGAAGAGAAACACTAAGTTAACTAGGATTATTTGGTATGTTAAATGTAGTCATTTGTGATCCTTGTTATTATAACTGAGTTCATCCATGTCAACTACAAATTGGCACTTACCAAGAGCATTGCCAACGACGAAACAACAAAACATTTGCCATCTGCTTTTATAGCTGTTGACCTTCAACAACCCTTGAGGGAGATCAGGGTGGAGTGAGGCACTCTGTGCTTCAGGAAATCTGGTTGGACAGGTCTTTAGAGAGTTAGATGTTTTTCGGAATAGGTTTTATGATCTCAGTCCTTGCATCTCCTCATATCTAGAGAAACACTAGATCCCTTCATGGCGGCACTGGACCCTCATGACTCACAAAAAAACTTTTTAAAATGAGTGCTTCATGGTATTGAATTCTCCCTTCATCAAAACCTTATATATTGACCTTCTCCACTGCCACTTTGGAGCAGTCTCTTAGAGCTATCTGAGATGCTGTCTCCCAGGCTGCAGTCCTCATTTTGCCCCAAATAAAAATGTAACTAGCAACTCTCACGTTATACATTATTTTTAGTTGACATTCATTACACTGTAATCAGATATTTAACCATGTGTTTTAAGTCTTTTGTCATTTATAGATAGTTATCTTTCACTCTGATGCAGTTACAAAAGTGCTTAATCAACAAGAAGATTCATCAGTTCAGTTCAGTCGCTCAGTCGTATCTGACTCTTTGCGACCCCATGAATTGCAGCACGCCAGGCCTCCCTGTCCATCACCATCTCTCGAAGTTCACTCAGACTCACGTTCATCAAGTCAGTGATGCCATCCAGCCATCTCATGCTCTGTAGTCCCCTTTTCCTGCCCCCAATCCTTCCCAGCATCAGAGTCTTTTCCAAAGAGTCAACTCTTCACGTGAGGTGACCAAAGTACTGGAGTTTCAGCTTTAGCATCATTCCCTTCAAAGAAATCCCAGGGCTGATCTCCTTCAGAATAGACTGGTTGGATCTCCTTGCAGTCCAAGGGACTCTCAAGAGTCTTCTCCAACACCACACTTCAAAAGCATCAATTATTCGGCACTCAGCCTTCTTCACAGTCCAACTCTCACATCCATACATGACCACTGGAAAAAGCAAAACCTTGACTAGATGGACCGTAGTCGGCAAAGTAATGTCTCTGCTTTGGAATATACTAACTAGGTTGGTCATAACTTTTCATCCAAGGAGTACATCCATACATGACCGCAGGAAAAACCATGGTCTTGACTAAATGGACCTTAGTCGGCAAAGTAATGTCTCTGCTTTTGAATATACTATCTAGGTTGCTCATAACTTTTCTTCTGAGGAGTAAGCATCTTCTAATTTCATGGCTGCAGTCACCATCTGCGGTGATTTTGGAGCCCCCAAAATAAAGTCTGACACTGTTTCCACTGTTTAGCCATCTATTTCCCATGAAGTGATGGGACCGGATGCCATGATCTTCGTTTTCTTAATGTTGAGCTTTAAGCCAACTTTTTCACTCTCCTCTTTAACTTTCATCAAGAGGCTTTTAGTTCCTCTTCACTTTCTGCCATAAGGGTGGTGTCATCTGCATATCTGAGGTTATTGATATTTCTCCCGGCAATCTTGATTCCAGCTTCTGCTTCTTCCAGTCCAGTGTTTCTCATGATGTACTCTGCATATAAGTTAAATAAGCAGGGTGACAATATACAGCCTTGACGTACTCCTTTTTCTATTTGGAACCAGTCTGTTGTTCCATGTCCAGTTATAACTGTTGCTTTCTGATTTGCATACAGATTTCTCAAGAGGCAGCTCAGGTGGTCTGGTATTCCCATCTCTTTCAGAATTTTCCACAGTTTATTGTGATCCACACAGTCAAAGGCTTTGGCATAGTCAATAAAGCAGAAATAGATGTTTTTCTGGAACTCTCTCACTTTTTAAAGATCCAGCAGATGTTGGCAATTTGATCTCTGGTTCCTCTGCCTTTTCTAAAACCAGATTTAACATCAAGGAGTTCACGGTTCACATATTGCTGAAGCCTGGCTTGGAGAATTTTGAGCATTACTTTGCTAGCATGTGAGATGAGTGCAATTGTGTGGTAGTTTGGGCATTCTTTGGCATTGCCTTTCTTTGGGATTGCAATGAAAACTGACCTTTTCCAGTCCTGTGGCCACTGCTGAGTTTTCCAAATTTGCTAGCATATTGAGTGCAGCACTTTCACAGCATCATCTTTCATGATTTGAAACAGCTCAACTGGAATTCCATCACCTCCATTAGCTTTGTTCATAGTGATGCTTTCTAAGGCCCACTTGACTTCACATTCCAATATGTCTGGCTCTAGATGAGTGATCACATCATCATAATTATCTGGGTCATGAAGATCTTTTTGTACAGTTCTTCTGTGTATTCTTGCCACCTCTTCTTAATATCTTCTGCTTCTCTTAGGTCCATACCATATCTGTCCTTGAACGTGGTCCACTGGAGAAGGGAATGAATGGCAAGCCACTTCAGTATTCTTGCCTTGAGAACCCCATGAACAGTATGAAAAGGCAAAATGATAGGATACCAAAAGCAAAACTCCCCAGGTCAGTAGGTGCCCAATATGCTACTGGAGATCAGTGGAGAAATAACTCCAGAAAGAATGAAGGGAAAGCAAAAATAATACCCAGATGTGCATGTGACTGGTGATATAAGCAAGATCCGATGCTGTAAGGAGCAATGTTGCATAGGAACCTAGAATGTCAGGTCCATGAATCAAGGCAAACTGGAAATGGCCAAACAAGAGATGGCAAGGGTGAACATCGACATTCTAGGAATCAGCGAACTAAGATGGACTGGAATGGGTTAATTTAACTCAGATGACCATTATATCTACTATTGCAGGCAGGAATCCCTCAGAAGAAATGGAGTAGCCATCATGGTCAACAAAAAGTCCGAAATGCAGTACTTGGATGCAATCTCAAAAACGACACAATGATCTCTGTTCGTTTCCAAGGCAAACCATTCAATATCACAGTAATCCAAGTCTTTGCCCCAACCAGTAATGCTGAAGAAGCTGAAGTTGAATGGTTTTATGAAGACCTACAAGACCTTTTAGAACTAACACCCAAAAAGATGTCCTTTTCATTATAGGGGACTGGAATGCAAAAGTTGGAAGTCAAGAAACACCTAGAGTAACAGGCAAATTTGACCTTGGAACAAGGAATGAAGCAAGGCAAAGACTAATAGAGTTTTGCCAAGAAAATGCACTGGTCATAGCAAACACCTTCTTCCAACAACACAAGAGAAGACTCTACACATGGACATCACCAGATGGTCAACACCAAAATCAGACTGATTATATTCTTTGCAGCCAAAGATGGAGAAGCTCTATACAGTCAACAAAAACAAGACCAGGAGCTGACTGTGGCTCAGATCATGAACTCCTTATTGCCAAATTCAGACTTAAACTGAAGAAAGTAGGGAAAACCGCTAGACCATTCAGGTATGACCTAAGTCAAATCCCTTATGATTATACAGTGGAAGTGAGAAATAGATTTAAGGGCCTAGATCTGATAGATAGAGTGCCTGATGAACTATGGAATGACGTTCATGACATTGTACGGGAGACAGGAATCAAGACCATCCCCATGGAAAAGAAATGCAAAAAAGCAAAATGACTGTCTGGGGAGGCTTTACAAATAGCTGTGAAAAGAAGAGAAAAGGAAAGGAGAAAAGGAAAAGATATAAGATATAAGGAAAGATATAAGCATCTGAATGCAGACTTCCAAAGAATAGCAAGAAGAGATAAGAAAGGCTTCTTCAGCGATCAATGCACAGAAATAGAGAAAAAGAACAGAATGCGAAAGACTAGAGATCTCTTCAAGAAAATTAGAGATACCAAGGGAACATTTCATGCCAAGATAGGCTCGTAAAGGACAGAAATGGTATGAACCTACTCCCCATAGGTATCCTTTACCCCCACTCAAATATGCACATTGTCATAATTCCTGGCCATATGTAAGTGTAGTCTAGTTAAGGCAAGAGATGTTGACTGAGCAGAACAGAGTCAAAGAATGACAATATACAGCAGTTGCTGACCTAATTCTTCTTACACAATCTCTAGTTTCTGCCAGGAGCCAGCGTGAGGAACTCTGCCCTTGGCAAAGGTCATGAGGAAGGAGGCTCGGCATTATGCAAAGGTGAGATCGAGCCTCAGGAGACCCCCTGTTCCCAAGCATCTGCCCCCAAAACCAGAGTGCCTACTTTACAGCTTTATGTTCTCACATATATCTCTGACTTTATGGGGGCTGACCCCCACCATCTCTCTCGGAGAAGGAATTAACTTGCAGCTCCAGTTAATAAAAATTCCTGGGCATGACAAGAGTGTTTCAACTTACAAATTCCTCTGAAGTTTCCCTAGCCTGCCTGGGCAGGTTCTTCCAGCCACATGTGATTGTTTACAGCCTTCCAACTGTGAGAGGCATGAGATGCTTTAAAACTTTCTAAATACAGACTCTTTTGAGAAGTTAGAAAATTATTAGTATAGTATAGTGGGTTGGTTAGAAATTATTTTGGTGAAGGATTTTTCACTTGTTGAGCCAATATTTGCTGCTAAATCTCCATATTCCCTGCCCTTATAATAAATATAACTAGCATATAGGAAAAACAAGTATTAACCTTTAAGATTAATCATGTTAAACCTTAGGCTAAGTAAATTCCTTTCTTGATTGTAACCCACTACACCCTCACCCTATAGGAAGGCAACTTTATTTGGAGGGTGGCGCTTGATTTAAGAAAAAATCACCCCTGGAAAAAATAACTTTTCTGGTTGACTTACCGTTATCAGAAAGGGCCATAGAATGTCAGCAGGCCTCATGGCAAGAAGATGATGTAAAACCCATAAGACCTTTGTATAATTTTATATGAAGCACCTGATTTTGACAAGGGTCAGGTCTGCTGACCCCCATGTGACTCTGTATTCATCCCTATGTATAACAAAAAGTATATAAGCAAACCTGAAAAATAAAAAAAAAAAAATCAGATCAGTTTCTGGAAAGACTGATTCCCCTGTGTCTTTCTTTTTTATTCTCAATTTTTTTCTGGCTGAATTCCCATCTGGAGCATGGGTACTCCTACTACACTAATCTTTTCTAATCTCTCTTTATATCTGTAATTTAATAAGTTCTTTCCTAGGACGCCTACTCCATCTCCCTTCGAATTACCCTGGATCCACCAGGGCTGGACCCTGGCAAGTTTCTATCCTTCAGCCCTCCTATTACTGCTGAGGTCCTGACTGCACTATATCATCAGTACTCTTGGTCACATGAAATTTATACTACTTGCCTCTGCTTTCATTTACTCCGCTGATGCTGCATTACTTGCAAGATTGAGCTGGACTCTTAAATGATTAATGAGAAGGATCGTTATATGTAATTGGAATTTTTCAACACTGACCATCCTCATTTTGTATTTCTAAATATCAATAAGCTGACCTCTTCACATATTCTTAAGTCTGTCTTTTTGAGGAGGAGTATGCTTGAGGAACAAGTGAGAAATTCTTACCAGGTGAAAAAAATATTAAAGTAGTACTCTACATGATATGAGAGTTTGTCAACCTGATCTTTTTAAACTTTTTTAAAAGTTTAATTAATTTATTTTATTTGGAGGCTATTTACTTTACAATATTGTGATTTTGCCATACATCAACATGGATCAGCCATGGGTGCATATGTATTCCCCATCTTGAACCCCCTTCCCTTATCCTTCCCCACTCTATCCCTCTGGGTTTTCCATTGCACCAACTTTGAGTGCCCTGCTTCATGCATCAAACTGGCACTGGTTATCTATTTTACACATGGTAATATACATGTTTCAGTGCTATCCTCTCATATCGTCCCATCCTCATTTTCTCCCACATAGTCCCAAAGTCTGTACTTTACATCTGTGTCTCTTTTGCTGTCTTGTAAATAGGGTCATTGTTACTGTCTTTCTAAATTCCATATATGTGCATTAATATATGGTATTGGTGTTTCTCTTTCTGACTTAACTTCACTCTGTATAACAGGTGCCAGTTTCATCCACCACATTAGAACTGACTCAAATGTGTTCATATATATATACCTGAGTAATATTCCATTCTGCATATGTACTAAAACTTTCTTACCCATTCATCTGCTGATGGACATTTAAGTTGCTTCCATGGTCTACCTATTGTAAACAGTGCTGCAATGAACATTGAGGTACATGTGTCTCTTTCAATTCTAGTTTCTTAAGTGTGGATGCCCAGCAGAGGGGTTTCTGGGTCATATGGCAGTTATTTTTCCAGTTTTTTAAGGAATCTCCACACCGTTCTCCATAGTGACTGTACTAGTTTGCATTTCCACTAACAATGTAAGACGGTTCCATTTACTCCACACCCTCTCCAGCATTTACTGTTTGTAGACTTTTTGATGGCAGCCATTCTGACCAGTGTGAGATGTACTTCATTGTGGTTTTTGATTTGCATTTTTCTGATAATAAGTGATGTTGAGCATCTTTTCATGTGTTTGTTAGCCATCTGTATGTCTTTGGAGAAATGCCTGTTTAGTTCTTTGGCCCACTTTTTGACTGGGTGATTTATGTTTTCTAGCAGTGAGCTGCACGATCTGCTTGTACATTTTAGAGACTAATTCTTTGTCAGTTGTTTCATTTGTCATTATTTTCTCCCATTCTGAAAGCTACCTTTTACCTTGCTTACAGTTTCCTTCACTCTGCAAAAGCTTTTAAGTTTAATTAGGTACCATTTGTTTATTTCTGTTTTTCCCCCACTACTCTGGCATGTGTGTCATAGATGATCTTGCTGTGGTTTATGTCAGAGTGTTCTGCTTATGTTTTCCTATAATTTCTGGTCTTACAGTTATATCTTTAATTCATTTTGAGCTTATTTTTGTGTATGGTGTTAGTGCTCTTGTTTCATTCTTTTACATGTGGTTGCCCAGTTTTCTCAGCATCACTTGTTAAAGAGATTGTCTTTTCTCCATTGTATATTCTTGCCTCCTTTGTCAAAGATAAGAGGTCCACAAGTACGTGAACCCCTTATCTGAGCTTTCTATTTTGTTCTAATGACCTATATTTTTGACTTTGTGCCAGTACCATACTGTCTTGATGACTGTAGCTTTGTAGAATAGCTTGAGGTCAGGCAGGTTGATTCCTCCAGTTCCATTCTGCTTTCTCAAGATTGCTTTGGCTATTTGAGGTTTTTGTGTTTCCATACAAATTGCAAAACTGTCCTAGTTCTGTGAAAAATACATTTGGTAGCTTGATAGGAACTATCTAGAATCTATAGATTGCTTTGGGTTGTATATTCATTTTCAACATATTGATTCTTATGATCCATAAACATGGTATATATTTTCCATCTATTTGCATCATCTTTGATTTCTTTCATCAGTGTTTTATAGTTTCCTATACACAGGTCTTTTGTTTGTTTAGGTAGATTTATTCTTAAGTGCTTCATTCTTTTTGTTGCAGTGGTGAATGGGATGGTTTCTTTAATTTCTCTTTCTGTTTTTTCATTGTTAGTGTATAGGAATGCAAGGAATTTCTGTGTATTGCTTTTATATCCTGAAACTTTACTATATTCACTGATTAGCTCTAGTAATTTTCTGGCAGTCTCTTTACAATTTTCTATGTAGAAAATCATGTTATCTGCAAACAGTGAGGGTTCTTCTTTTCCAATATGGATTCCTTTTATTTATTTTTTTTTCTTTTCTGATTGCTGTGGCTAGGACTTCCAAAACTATGTTGAATGGTAGTCATGAGAATGGGCACTCTTGTCTTATTCCTGAGTTTAGGGAAAATACTTTCAATTTTTTGCCATTGAGAATGATGTTTGCTGTGGCTTTGTCATATATGGCTTTTAAATGTTGAGGTATGTTCTTTACATGCCTGTTTCCTGGAATGTTGTTATCATAAGTGGGTGCTTAACTTTGTCAAAGGCTTTCTGTGCATCTATTGAGATAATATATGGTCTTTATTTTTCAATTTGTTAATGTGGAGTATCACATTGATTTGCAAGCAATGAGATCCCTGGGATAAAGCCCAATTGGTCATGATGAATGATTTTTTAATTTATTGAAGGATAATTGCTTTATAGAATTTTGTTGTTTTCTGTCTAACCTCAACATGAATCAACCATAGGTATACATATAACCCCTACTTTTTGTGTCTTTCTCCCATCTCCCTCCCCATGCCACCCCCTCTAGGTTGATACAGAGCCCCTGATTGAGTTTCCTGAGCCATACAGCAAATTCCCATTGGCTATCTATTTTACATACGGTAATGTAAGTTTCCACGTTACTCTTTCCATACATCTCACCCTCTCCTCCCCTCTCCACATGTCCATAAGTCTGTTATTTATGTCTGCTTCTCCTCTGCTGCCCTGTAAATAAGTTCTTCAGTACCATTTTTCTAGATTCCATATGTATGCATTAGAATACAGTATTTATTTTTCTTTTCGGACTCACTTCACTCTGTATAATAGATTCTAGGTTCATCCACCTCATCAGAACTGACTCAAATGTGTTCCTTTCAATGGTTGTGTAATATATCATTGTGTATATGTATCACGACTTCTTTATCCATTCATCTGTCAATGAATATCTAGGTTGCTTCCATATTCTCAGTTCAGTTCAGTTCAGTCACTCAGTCCGAGTCTTTGCGACCCCATGAATTGCAGCATGCCAGGCTTCCGTGTCCATCATCAACTCCCGGAGTTCACTCAAACTCATGTCCTTCGAGTCAGTGATGCCATCCAGCCATCTCACTCTCTTTCATCCCCTTCTCCTCCTGCCCTCAATCCCTCCCAGCATCAAAGTCTTTTCCAATGAGTCAACTCTTCTCACAAAGTGGACAAAGTATTGGAGTTTCAGCTTTAGCATCATTCCTTCCAAAGAAAACCTAGGACTGATCTCCTTCAGAACGGACTGGTTGGATCTCCTTGCAGTCCAAGGGACTCTCAAGAGTCTTCTCCAACACCACAGTTCAAAAGCATCAATTCTTCGGTGCTCAGCTTTCTTCACAGTCCAGCTCTCACATCCATACATGACTACTAGAAAAACCATAGCCTTGACTAGATGACTAATTATTGTAAATAGTGCTGCAATGAACAACAGGATACATGTGTTGTTGCTGTTGTTGTTGTTGTTTTCAGTTTTGGTTTCCTCAGGGTATATGCCTAGGAGTGGGATTTCTGGGTCATATGGTGGTCTTATTCCTAGTTTTTAAAGTAATCTCCATACCGTCTTCCTTAGCAGCTGTATCAATTTACACTCGAAACAAAACTGCAAGAGCATTCCATTTTCACACCGTCTCTAGCATTTATTTTCTGTAGACTTTCAGATGATGGCCATTCTGACCGGTGTGAGATAATATCTGACAGTTTTTATTTGCATTCCTCTAATAATGAGCAATGTTAAGCATCTTTTCATGTGTTTGTTAGCCATCTATGTCTTCTTTGGAGGAATGTCTGTTTAGATCGTTTTCCCACTTTTTGATTGGGCTGTATGCTTTTCTGGCAGTGAGTTGTATGAGCTGCCTGTATATTTTGGAAATTAATCCTTTGTCGGCCGCTTCATTTGCTATTATTTTCTCCCATTCTAAGGGTTGTCTTTTCACCTTGCTTATAGCTTCCTTTGCTGTGCAAAAGCTTTTAAGTTAAATGATGTCACACTTGTTTACTTTGGTTTTTATCTCCATTACTCTAGGAGATGGGTCATAGAGAATATTTCTTTGATTTATGTCATCGAGTATTCTGCCTATGTTTTCCTCTAAAGAGTTTTATAGTTTCTGGTCTTACATTTAGGTCTTTAATCCATTTTGAGTTGATCTTTGTGTATGGTGTTAGGAAGTGTTCTAATTTCATTCTTTTACATGTAGCTGTCCAGCTGTCCCAGCACCATTTACTGAAGAGGCTGTCTTTGCCCCATTGTATATTCTTGTCGCCTTTGTCAAAAATAAGGCACCCATAGGTGCATGGATTTATTTCTGGGTTTTCTATCTTGTTCCATTGGTCTACATTTCTGTTTTTGTGTCAGTAGCATACTGTCTTGATGACTGTACCTTTGTAGTATAATCTGAAGTTAGGAAGGTCGATTCCTCCAGCTCCATTCTTCTTTCTCAGGTCTGCTTTGACAATTCAAGGTCTTTTGTGTTTCCATATGAATTGTGAAATTTTTTGTTTTAGTTCTGTGAAAAATGCCATTGGTAATTTTATAGGGATCACATTGAATCTGTAGATTGCATTTTGTAGTATAATCATTTTCACAATATTGATTCTTCCTACCCTGGAAAATGGAATATCTCTCCATCTGTTTATGTCATCTTTGATTTCTCTCATGAGCATGTTATAATTTTCTGTGTATAGTTTTTTTGTCTCCTTAGGTAAGTTTATTCCTAGATATTTAATTATTTTTGCTGCAATGGTGAATGGGATTGATTTCTTAATTTCTCTTTCTGATTTTTCATTGTTAGTATATAGAAAAGCAAGTGATTTCTGTGTATTGATTTTGTGTTCTACAACTTTGCTAAATTCACTGACTAGCTCTAGTAATTTTCTGATACTATCTTTTGGGTTTTCTATATAGTATCATGTGACCTGCAAACAGTGAGCACTTTACTTCTTCTTTTCCAATCTTGATTTCTTTCTTTCTTTCTTTCTTTCTGTCTTTCTTTCTTTCTGTCTTTCTTTCTTTCTTTCTTCTTTTTTTTTTTTCTTCTCTGATTGCTTTGGCTTAGACTTCCAGAACTATGTTGAGTATTAGTGGTGAAAGTGGACACCCTTGTATTTTTCCTGATCTTAGGGGGAATGCTTTCAGTTTGTCACCATTGAGAATAATGTTTGCTGTAGGCTTATCATATATGGCCTTTACTATGTTGAGGTAGGTTTATTCTATGCCCATTTTTTTAATAATTTCAATCATAAATGGGTGCAGAATTTTGTCAAAATTTTTTTCTGCATCTTATGAGATGATCATATGATTTTTATCTTTCAGTTTGTTAATATAGTGTATCACTATATATTGATTTGCATATATTGAAGAATCCTTGCATTCCTGGAATAAGCCCAATTTGATAATGGTGTATGAGCTTTTTGATGTGTTCCTGAATTCTGTTCACTAAAATATGATTGAGAATTTTTGCATCTTTGTTCAGTGATATCAGTGATATCATCTTTGATATCAGTGACATCAGCCTGTAGTTTTCTTTTTTAGTGTTGTTTTTCTCTGGTTTTTGTATCAGAGATACGATGGCCTTGTAGAATGAGTTTGGAAGTGTTCTTCCTCTGAAATTTTTGAAACAGTTTTAGAAGGATGTACATTAGCTCTTTTCTAAATGTTTGATAGAATTCTCCTGTGAAGCCATCTGATCCTGGCCTTTTGATTTGGGGGATTTTTTAAAATCATAGCTTCAATTTCAGTGCTTGTAATTGGGTTCTTCATAATTTCTATTACTTCCTGGTTCAGTCTTGGAAGACTGAACTTTTCTACGCATCTGTCCCTTTCTTCCAGATTATCCATTTTATTGCCATATAGTTTTCATAATAGTTTCTTATAATCCTTTGTATTTCTGTATTATCCACTGTAACATCTCCTTTTTCATTTTTAATTTTGTTGATTTGATTCTTCTCTTTTTTTTTCTGAATGAGTCTGGCAAAGAATGCTCAAACTACTGTACAATTGCACTAATCTCACACGCTAGTAAAGTAATGCTTAAAATTCTCCAATCCAGGCTTCAGCATACATGAACCATGAATTTCCAGATGTTCAAGCTGGTTTCAGAAAAGGCAGAGGAACCAGAGATCAAATTGACAACATCCGCTGGATCATCGAAAAAGCAAGAGAGTTCCAGAAAAACATATTTCTGTTTTATTGACTATGCCAAAGCCTTTGACTATGTGGATCACAATCAGCTGCGGAAATTTCATCAAGAGATAGGAATACCAGACCACCTGAGCTGCCTCTTGAGAAATCTGTATGCAGGTCAGGAAGCAACAGTTAGACCTGGATGTGGAACAACAGTCTGGTTTTAAACAGGAAAAGGAGTACGTCGAGGCTGTATATTGTCACCCTGCTTATTTAACTTTTATGCAGAATACATCATGAGAAACACTGGACTGGAAGAAACACAAACTGGAATCAAGATTGCTGGGAGAAATATCAATAAACTCAGATATGCAGATGACATCACCATTATGACAGAAAATGAAGAAGAACTAAACAGACTCTTGATGAAAGTGAAAGAGGAGAGTGAAAAAGTTGGCTTAAAGCTCAACATTCAGAAAACGAAGATCATGGCATCTGGTCCCATCACTTCATGGGAAATCAATGGGGAAGCTTTGGAAACAGTGGCAGATTTTATTGGGGGGACTTCAAAATCACTGCAGATGGTGATTGCAGCTATGAAATTAAAAGACGCTTACTCCTTGAAAGGAAAGTTATGACCAACCTGGACAGCATATTGAAAAAGCAGAGACATTACTTTGTCAACAAAGGTCCATCTAGTCAAGACTGTTTTTTCCAGTAATCATGTATGCTTGTGAGAGTTGGACTATAAAGAAAGCTGAGTGCCGAAAAATTGATATTATTGAACTGTGTGTTGGAGCAGACTCTCAAGAGTCCCTTGGATTGCAAGGAAATCCAACCAGTTAATGCTAAAAGAGATTAGTCATGGGTGTTCATTGGAAGGACTGATGTTGAAGTTGAAACTCCAATCCTTTGGCCACCTGATGCTAAGAGCTGACTCATTTGAAAAGACCCTGGTGCTGGGAAAGATTGAGGGCAGGAGGAGAAGGGGACGGCAGAGGATGAGATGATCGGATGGCATCACCAACTCAATGGACATGGGTTTGGGTGTACTCCGGGAGTTGATGATGGACAGGGAGGCCTGGTATGCTGTGGTTCATGGGGTCGCAAAGAGTCAGACACGACTGAGCAAGTGAACTGAACTTGCTGAAGGCTTGTCAATTTCACTTATCTTCTCAAAGAACCAGCTTTTTTTTTTTTTAATCTTTACTATTGTTTCTTTCCTTTCTTTTTAATTTATTTCTGCTCAGGTCTTTCGATTTCTTTCCTTCTATTAATTCTGAGGTTTTCTTGTTCTCCTTTTTCCAGCTGCTTTAGGTGTAAAGTTAGGTTGTCTATTCAATGTTTTTCTTGTTTCTTGAAGTACGATTGTCTTGCTATAAACTTCCCTCTTAGAACTGCTTTGGTGCATCCCACAGATTTTGAGTTGTTATATTTTCATTGTCACTTGTTTATAGAAAATTTTTTATTTCCATTTTGATTTCTTCAGTAACCTGTTGGTTATTTAGAAACGTGTTTAATCTCCTTGTGTTCCTGTTTCTTACAATTTCTTTCTTGTAATTGAGATCTAGTCTCATAGCTTATCTTCTAGTCTCATACCATATCTTCTCTTGACATAGAAGATGCTTGATATGATTTCAATTTTCTTAAATATACCGAGGCTTGATCTGTGACCCAAGATGTGGTCTATCCTGAAAAATGTTTCATGTGCACTTAAGAAGGTTTATTCTTCTGCATTTGGATGGAATGTCCTGAAGATATCAGTGAGACCCATCTCATCTAATGTATCATTTAAAAGACTTGTGCTTTCTTATTAATTTTCTGTTTTAATGAACTGTTCATTGATGTGAGTGGGGTGTTAAAATCTCCTATTCTAATTGTGTTACTGTCAATTTCTCCTTTTATGTCTGTTAGTGTTTGTGTTATGTATCGAGGTGCTCCTATGTTGGGTGCATAGATATTTACAATTGTTATGTCTTTCTCTTGGATTGACACTTTGGTCATTATTTTAAGGTCTATTTTGTCTGATATGAAGATTGTTACTCCAGCTTTCTTTTGCCTTCCAATTGCTTCCTTTTGCCTTCCAATTGCTTCCCAATTGGTTTCCTTTGCTTCCCAGTTTTCTTCCCAA
The DNA here is from genome assembly GCA_917880005.1 of Nanger dama. Lineage (NCBI taxonomy): Eukaryota > Metazoa > Chordata > Mammalia > Artiodactyla > Bovidae > Nanger > Nanger dama. The sequence continues at coordinate 1,478,115 of CAKJTW010000014.1, read as the reverse complement.
TTTTTCTATTCTCTCACTTTCAGTCTATATGTGTCTTCAGGTCTGAGGCAGGTTTCTTGTGGATAGCGTATATATAGGTTTTTGGTTGTTGTTGCTTTTAATCCTTTCAGCCAGTCTGTGTCTTTTGTTTGGAGCACTTAATCCATTTACATGTAAAGTAATTATTGATATATATGGGTCTGCCCTGGTGGCTCAGAGGTTAAAGTGTCTGCCTGCAATGTGGGAGACATGGGTTCGATCCCTGGGTCTGGAAGACCCCTTGGAGAAGGAAATGGCAACCCACTCCAGTATTCTTGCCTGGAGAATCCCATGGATGGAGGAGCCTGGTGGGCTACAGTACACAGGGTCGCAAAGATAGATATATATATATATATATATATATATATATAATGTTCCTATTGCCATTTGCTTAATTATTTGGGGTTGATTTCGTAGATGTTTTTTCTTCTCTTGTATTTCTTGACTATATAGGTTCCTTTATCATTTGTTGTAAATCTGATTTAGTGGTACTGAGTTCTCTTAACTTTTGCTTGTCTGAAATTCTTTTTATTTCCCCATCAATTTTGAATGAGATCCTTGCCGCTACAGTAATCTTGGTTGTAGATTTTTTCCTTTCACTACTTTAAGTACATTCTGCCATTCCCTTCTGGCCTGCAGAGTTTCTGCTGAAAGATAGGTTGTTAACCACATGAGGCTTCCCTTGTATGTTACTTGTTGCTTCTCCCTTGCTGTTTTTAATATTTTTTTTCTTTCTGTTTAGTCTTTGTTAGTTTGATTAGTATGTGTCTTGGCATGTTTCTCCTTGGGTTTATCCTGTATGGGACTCTCTGTGCCTCTTGGATGTGATTGACTATTTCCTTTACCACGTCGGGGAAATTTTCAACTATCATCTCTTCAGAAAAATTTCTCATACCCTTTCTTTTTCTCTTCTTCTTCTGGGACCCCTATAATTTGAAGGTTGGTGCATTTTATAGTGTCCTGAAGTCCCTGAGACTGTCCTCAGTTCTTTTCGTTATTTTTACTTTATTCTGCTCTTCAGAATTTATTTCCACCATTTTATCTTCCAGCTCACTGTATCATCTTCTGCTTCAGATATTCTGCTATTGATTCCTTCTAGAGTATTTTTAATTTCAGTAATTGTGTTGTTTGTATGTTTATTCTTTAATTCTTCCAGGTTTTCGTTAATTGACTCTTGCCTTTTCTCCATTTTGTTTTCAAGGTTTTTGATCATCTTTCCTATCAGTATTCTGAATAGTTTTTCAGGTGGTTTGCCTATTTACTCTTCATTTAATTAGACTTCTGTGTTTCTAGATTGTTCCTTCATTTGTGTAGCATTTCTCTGCCTTTTCATTATTAATTTTTTTTTTTAACTTCTTGGGTTTGAGGTCTCCTTTTCCAGGCTTCAGTGTTGAATGCTTTCTTCCTTTTTGGTTTCTGCCCTTCTAAGGTTTGTCCAGTGGTTGGTGTAAGCTTCACATAGAGTGAGATTTCATCTGAGTTTTTGGTTGTTTGTTTGTTTGTTTTTCCTTTGATATGCAAGGCTGAGCGAGGTGATAATGCTGTCTGCTGATGATTGGGTTTGTATTTTTTTCTTTGTTTGTTTCTTGTTTAGATGAGAAGACCTGCAAAGGGTGTTACCGGTATTTGGCTGTTGCTGGATCTTGTATTCAAGTGGTTTCCCTCGCTTGTTTTCTCACTATTAGATACTCCTTAGGGTTAGTTCTCTGGTAGTCTGGAGTCTTGGGGTCAGTGCTCCCTCTCCAAAGGCTCAGGCTTTGATCTCTGGTCAGGAATGAAGATTCCACAAGTCGTTTGTTATGGCATTAAGGGAGAGCAAAACAAATATCGAAAAATGAGAAACCAGAGATGAGCCCCAGACCAAGTAACTCAGGAAGCATTAATAGACAACACCTCACACAAAAGTCTTCACAGTTCAGTTCAGTAGCTCAGTCCTGTCCGACTTTTGTGACCCCATGAATCACAGCACGCCGGGCCTCCCTGTCCATCACCACCTCCCAGAGTTCACTCAGACTCATGTCCATCGAGTCAGTGATATGACATCCAGCCATCTCATCCTCTGTCGTCCCCTTCTCCTCCAGCCCCCACTCCCTCCCAGCATCAGAGTCTTTTCAAATGAGTCAAATCTTCACCTGAGATGGCCAAAGTACTGGAGTTTCAGCTTTAGCATCATTCCCTCCAAAGAACACCCAGGACTGATCTTTAGAATGGACTGGTTGGATCTCCTTGCAGTCCAAGGGACGCTCAAGAGTCTTCTCCAACACCACACTTCAAAAGCATCAATTGTTCAGCGCTCAGCCTTCTTCACAGTCCAACTCTCACATCCATACATGACCACTTGAAAAACCATAGTCTTGACTAGATGGACCTTAGTCAGCAAAGTAATGTCTCTGCTTTTGAATATACTATCTAGGTGGGTCATAACTTTTCTTCCAAAGAGTAAGTGTCTTCTAATTTCATGGCTGCAGTCACCATCTGCAGTGATTCTGGAGGCCCCCAAAATAAAGTCTGACACTGTTTCCACTGTTTTCCCATCTATTTCCAATGAAGTGATGGGACCAGATGCCATGATCTTCTTTTTCTGAATGTTCAGCTTTAAGCCAACTTTTCCTCTCCTCTTTCACTTTCATCAAGAGGCTTTTTAGCTCCTCTTCACTTTCTGCCATAAGGGTGGTATCATCTGCATATCTGAGGTTATTGATATTTCTCCCAGCAACCTTGATTCCAGCTTGTGCTTCTTCCAGCCTAGGGTTTCTCATGATGTACTCTGCATAGAAGTTAAATAAGCAGGGTGACAATATACAGCCTTGACGTACTCCTTTTCCTATTTGAAACCAGTCTGTTTTTCCATGTCCAGTTAGAACCATTGCTTCCTGACCTGCATACAAATTTCTCAAGAGGCAGGTTAGTTGGTCTGGTATTCCCATCTCTTTCAGAATTTTTCACAGTTTATTGTGATCCACACAGTCAAAGGCTGTGGCATAGTCAATAAAGCAGAAATAGATGGGTTTTTTTGGAACTCTCTTGCTTTTTCCATGATCCATCAGATGTTGGCAATTTGATCTCTGGTTCCTCTGCCTTTTCTAAAACCAGCTTTAACATCAGGAAGTTCACAGTTCACGTATTGCTGAAGCCTGGCTTGGAGAATTTTGAGTATTACTTTACTAGCGTGTGAGATGAGTGCAATTTTGTGGTAGTTTGAGCATTCTTTGGCATTGCCTTTCTTTGGGGGTTGGAATGAAAACTGATCTTTTCCAGTCCTGTGGCCACTGCTGAGTTTTCCAAATTTGCTAGCATATTGAGTGCAGCACTTTCACAGCATCATCTTTCAGGATTTGAAATAGCTCAATAGGAATTCCATCACCTCCACTAGCTTTGTTCATAGTAATGCTTTCCGAGGCCCATTTGACTTCACATTCCAGCATGTCTGGCTCTAGATGAGTGATCACACCATCGTGATTATCTGGGTTGTGAAGATCGTTTTTGTACAGTTCTTCTGTGTATTCTTGCCAACTCTTCTTAATATCTTCTGCTTCTGTTAGGTCCAGACCATTTCTGTCCTTTATCGAGCCCATCTTTGCATGAAATGTTCCCTTGGTATCTCTATTTTCTTGAAGATATATCTAGTCTTTCCCAGTCTGTTGTTTTCCTCTATTTCTTTGCATTGATCACTGAGGAAGGCTATCTTATCTCTCTGTGCTATTCTTTGGAACTCTGCATTCAGATGCTTATATCTTTCATTTTCTCCTTTGAGTTTTGCCTCTCTTCTTTTCACAGATATTTGTAAGGCCTCCTCATACAACCATTTTGTTTTTTTTGCATTTCTTTTCCATGGGGATGGTCTTGATCCCTGTCTCCTCTACAATGTCATGAACCTCATTCCATAGTTCATCAGTCACTGTCTATCGGATCTAATCCCTTAAATCTATTTCTCACTTCCATTGTATAATCATAGGGATTTGATTTAGGTCATACCTGAATGGTCTAGCAGTTTTCCCTACTTTCTTCAATTTCAGTCTGACTTTGGTAATGAGGAGTTCATGATCTGAGTCACAGTCAGCTTCTGGTCTTATTTTTGTGGACTATATAGAGTTTCTCCATCTTCAGCTGCAAAGAATATAATCAATCTGATTTCGGTGTTGACCGTCTGGTGATGTCCCTGTGTAGAGTCTTCTCTTGTGTTGTTGGAAAAGGGTGTTTACTATGACCAGTGCATTTTCTTGGCAAAACTCTATTAGCCTTTCCCTGCTTCATTCCACATTCCAACGCCAAATTTGCCTGTTACTCCAGGTGTTTCTTGTCTTCCTACTTTTGTGTTCCAGTCCCCTATAATGAAAAGGAAATCTTTTGGGGGTGTTAGTTCTAGAAGGTCTTGTAGGTCTTCATAGAATTGTTCAACTTTAGCTTCTTCAGCGTTACTGGTTGGGTCATAGACTTGGATTACTCTTATATTGAATGGTTTGTCCTGGAAATGAACAGAGATCATTCTGTAGTTTTTGAGACTGCATCCAAGTACTGCATTTCAGACTCTTTTTGTTGACCTGATGGCTACTCCATTTCTTCTGAGGGATTTCTGCCCACAGTAGTAGATGGACCCATTCCAGTCCATCTTAGTTCGTTGATTCCTAGAATGCTGACATTCACTCTTGACACCTCTTGTTTGACCATTTCCAATTTGCCTTGATTCATGTCCCTACATTCCAGGTTCCTGTGCAATATTGCTCTTTACAGCGTCAGACCTTGCTTCTATCACCAGTCACATCCACAGCTGCGTATTGTTTTTGCTTTAGCTCCATCCCTTCCTTCATTCTTTCTGGAGTTATTTCTCCACTGATCTCCAATAGCGTGTTGGGCACCTCCTGACCTGGGGAATTCTTCCTTTAGTATCCTATCATTTTGTCTTTTTATATTGTTCATGGGGTTCTCAAGGCAAGAATACTGAAGTGATTTGCCATTCCCTTCTCCAGTGGACCACATTCTGTCAGCCCTCTCCACCATGACCCGCCCATCCTGGGTTGCCCCACAGGCATGGCTTAGTTTCACTGTGTTCGAAAAGGCTGTGGTCCTAGTGTGATTAGATTGACTAGTTGGCTGTGAGTATGGTTTCAGTGTGTCTGCCCTCTGATGCCCTCCTGCAATACCTATCATCTTACTTGGGTTTCTCTTACCCTGGGTGTGGGGTATCTCTTCAAGGCTGCTCCAGCAAAGTCCAGCTGTTGCTCCTTACCTTGGCCAGAGGGTATCTCCTCACCGCCACCCTTCCTGACCTTTAACGTGGGATAGCTCCTCTAGGCCCTCCTGCGCCTGCACAGTCACCACTTCTTGGACATGAGGTTGCTCCTCCAGGCCGCCACCTCTGGCTTCAGGTGCAGGGTGGCTCCTCCCGGCCGCTGCCCCTGACCTCCGACGTGGGGTGGCTCCTCCCAGCAGCCCCTGACCTCGGACTCAGGGTAGCTCCTCTCGGCCACTGCCCTTGGCCTCGGACATGGGGTGGCTCCTCTTGACCACCGTCCAAAGCTCGGATGCCGGGTAGCTCCTCCCGGCTGCTGCCCCTGACCTCGGACATGGGGTAACTCCTCTTGGCCACCACCCCTCGGGCATGGGGTCCTCCCAGCTTCTGCCCCTGACTTCAGATGTGGGGTAGCTCCTCTCAGCCGTGCTTAGTGGGCCAGTCGCAGCCGCCCGGGCTTAGTGCACTAGTCACAGCTGCCCGCGCTTAGTGCTTAGTCTTCATATGTACACTTAAACCGAGATTCACACAAGAGCCAACAAGCTCTAGTGCAAGGCACACCATGCTAATTCTCTAGGAAATAGGAACACAATCCTGAAAATTGAAAGACAGCTGCCAAAAGCCATACCAAACCCATAGACTCACTACTGGACACTTCATTGCACTGCAGAGAGAAGAAATCTATCTCCACCCACCAGAACACAGACATGAGCTCCCCCAACCAGGAAACCTTGAGAAGCCATTAGTCCAACCCCACCCAGAGGGAGCAGACTCCTCTATTAAGAGGAATCACAAACTTCCAGCCTGTAGAAAGGGTACCCTAAACACAGCAATCTAAACAAAATGAAAAGACAGAAAAACATACAGCAGATGAAGGAATATGATAAAAACCCAACAAACCAAACAAAAGAGGAGGAGATAGGGAGTCTACCTTTAGAAGAATTGATAATAATGATCGTAAAGATGATCCAAATCTTGAAAACAAAATAAAGTTACAGATAAACAGACTAGAGACAAGGATTGAGAAGATGCAAGAAATGTTTAACAAGGACATAGAATAAATAAAGAATAGTCAATCAGTAATGAATATGAAATAAGTGAGATTAAAATCACTCTGGAACAAGCGAGGCTAAAATAAAACGTGGCCACCACCGTGTCCCTTGTGTCAGGGTGGAAATTAGACACTGATGAGACCAGCAAACAGAAGAAGCTATTTGAGAAGTGACAGGTGCAATAGATTAAAACCTTGTAATTGGCACTGACTACATAGAAAGGGACCTATACACCATGAGAAGTACAGGCCAGACCAAGCAACTATCTAAAAATGAAGTGACTGCACACTGTCCACAATAGCTCCAGGGAAAGGCTTAGATATATTTTTACTATTATCATTTTTTAAATTAAAAACAAATTTTTAAACTTTTTTGTTATTTTTAAGTCCCCATTACTCCTTTAATTTTCATTTTTATAGCCTACAATTACCTTATAAAAAAGAAAGACCCTGTTTTTAAAGCAAATTATATATATATATATATATATATGTATATACATATTAATTTCTGTGACTTTGGGTTTTCTTTTTCTTTTTCAATATTTTATTTTTGAGAATCTAACCTCTACTCAAGATTTTTCATCTTTGCTTTTTGGTATTTGTTATCAACTTTGTACATTTAAAAACCCAATCTTCAGTACCCATTTTTACTTGGGACCGAGATCACTGGTCATTGCTCTCTCCCTCTTTTGACTCTCCTTTTCTCCACCAGGTCGCCTCTATCACCCCCTCCCCCTTTTCTTCTCTACCCAACTAGGTGAAGTTTTTTGTGTGTTTTGGGCTATGGAGAACACTTAAGAAACAGATTATTGGGTGGATCTGTTTCTTTCCTTTGATTCCCCATTTTATCCTCCTGGCCACCTCTGTCTCCTTACTTCTTCTTCTCTTCTTTGTGTAACTCCATGAACAACTCTGAAGGATACAGACTATGGAGAGCACATAGGGAAGTGACTATTGGCTAGCTTACTCTCTGCCCTTTTGATACCCCTTCTCCTCCTGGTCACATCTATCTTCCACCTCCCTCTTCTCTTCTCCATGTAACTCTGTGTACCTCTTCGGGTGTCCCTCACTGTGGAGAAACTTTTCATCATTAAACTATATGTTTTATCATCAAGTGCTGTAAAGATGGAGAAGTCTTGAGGCTACTGTAAGAATAAGAATGAAAACCAGAGGCAAGAGGCTTAAGTCCAAATCCTGAGAACACCAGAGAACTCCTGAATCCAGGGAACATTAATTGATAGGAGCTCATCAAACGCCTCCATACCTACACTGAAACCAAGCATGACCCAAGAGCCAACAGGCTCCAGAGCAAGACATACCATGCAAATTATCCAGCAACACAAGAACATGACCCTGAGCTTCTATACACAGGCTGACCAAAGTCACACAAAACCAACTGACATCTCAAAACTTATTACTGGACACTTCACTGCACTCCAGAAAGAAGAAATCCAGCTCCACCCACCAGAACACCAACACAAGATTCCCTAACCAGAAAACCTTGACAAGTCAACCATCCAACTCCTACCCATATCAAAGAACCTCCACAATAAAGAGGAACAAACTGCCAGAATACAGAAAGGCCACACCAAACACAAAATATAAAAAGGCACAGAAATATCTAGCAGGTAAAGGAACAGGATAAATGCCCACCAAACCAAACCAAAGCAGAAGAGATAAGGACTCTACCTGATAAATAATTCTGAATAATGATAGTGAAAATGATCCAAAATCTTGAAAACAAATTGGAGTTACAGATAAATAGCCTGGAGACAAGGATCAAGAAGATGCAAGAAAGGTGTAACAAGGACCTAGAAGAAATAAAAAGAGTCAATATATAATGAATAATGCAATAAATGAGATCAAAAACACGGTGGAGGAAACCAATAGTAGAATAACTGAGACAGAAGATAGGATAAGTGAGGTAGACTATAGAATGATAGAAATAAATGAAACAGAGAGGAAAAAGAATTTAAAAAAATGAGGACAACCTCAGAGACCTCTGGGGCAATGTTAAACACCCCAACATTTGAATCATACGAGTTCCAGAAGATAACAAAAAGAAAGGGCATGAGAAAATGCTTGAGAAGATAACAGTTGAAACGTCCCTAAAATAGGGAAGGAAATATTCACCCATGTCCAAGAAACCCAAAGAGTCCCAAACAGGATAAACTCAAGGTGAAACACCCCAAGACACATATTAATCAAATTAACAAAGATCAAACACAAAGAACAAATATTAAAAGCAGGAAGTGAAAAACAACAAATAACACACAAGGGGATTCCCATAAGGATAACAGCTGATCTTTCAACAGAAACTCTTCAGGCCAGAAGAGGATGGCAGGACATATTTAAAGTGATGAAAGAAAATAACCTATAGCCCAGATTACTGTACCCAGCAAGGACTTCATTTAAATATGAAGGAGAAATCAGAAGCTTTACAGACGAGCAAAAGCTAAAGGAATTCAGCACCACCAAACCAGCCCTCCAACAAATGTTAAAGGATCTTCTCTAGACAGGAAACACAGAAACGGTATATAAACTCAAATTCAAAACAATAAAGTAAATGGCAACAGGATCATGCTTATCAATAATTATCTTAAATGTAAATGGTTTGAATGCCCCAACCAAAAGACAAAGACTGGCGGAATGGATACAAAAACAAGACCCCTATATATGTTTTCTACAAGACACCCACCTCAAAACAAGTGACACCATACAGACTGAAAGTGAAGGGCTGTAAAAACATATTCCATGAAAATAGAGACCAAAAGAAGGCAGGAGTAGCAAAACTCATATCAGATAAAATAGACTTTAAAACAAATGCTGTGATAAGAGACAAAGATGGACACTACATAATGATCAAAGGGTCAATCCAAGAAGAACATATAACAATCATAACTATATATGCACTCACCATAAGAGCACCACAATATGTAAGACAAATGCTAACAAGTATGAAAGGGGAAATTACCAATCACACAATAATAGTGGGAGACTTTAATACCCCATTCACACCTGTGGACAGATCCACTGAACAGAAAATTAACAAGGAAACACAAACTTTAAATGATACAATAGACCAGTTAGACCTAATTGATATCTATAGGAAATGTCAAACCAAAAAATGAATTTCACCTTTTTCTCAAGTGCACACAGAAACTTCTCCAAGATAGATCACAGCCTGGGCCATAAATCTAGCCTTGGTAATTTTTTTTTTTTAAATGGAAATCACTCCAAGCATCTTTTCTGGCCACACAGCAGTAGATTAGATGTCAATTACAAAACTATTAAAAATTCCAACATATGGAGGCTGAACAACAAGCTGCTGAAAAACCAGCAAATCAGAGAAGAAATCAAAAAGAAATCAAATTATGTATAGAAATGAATGAAAATGAAAACACAACAACCCAAAACCTATGGGACACTGTAAAAGCAGTACTAAGGGGAAGGTTCATAGCAATACAGGCTTACCTCAAGAAACAAACAAACAAAAAATGCAAATAAATAACCTAACCCTGCACCTAAAGCAACTTGAAAAGGAAGAAATAATGTACCCAGGCTTAGTAGAAGGAAAGAATTCTTAAAAATTAGTGCAGAAATAAATGCAGAAGAAACAAAAGAGACCATAGCAGAAATCAACAAAACCAAAAGCTGGTTTTTTGAGAAGATAAATAAAATTGACAAACCATTAGCCAGACTCATCAAGAAACAAAGGAACAAAAATCAAATCAACAGAATTAGAAATGAAAAGGGAGAGATCACAACAGACAAGACAAAAATACCAAGGATCCTAAGAGACTACTGTCAGCAATTACATGCCAATAAAATGGACAACTTGGAAGAAATGGACAAATTCTTAGAAAAGTACAACTTTCCAAAACTGAACCAGGAAAAATAGAAAATCTTAACAGAACCATCACAAGCATGGAAATTGAAACTGTAATCAAAAATCTTCCAGCAAACAAAAGCCCAGGACCGGATGGCTTCACAACTGAATTCTACCAAAAATTTAGAAAAGAACTAACACCTATGCTACTCAAACTCTTCCAGAAAATTGCAGAGGAAGGTAAACTTCCAAACACATGCTATGAGGCCACCATCACCCTAATACCAAAACCTGACAAAGATGTCACAAAAAAGAAAGCTACAGGCCAATATCACTGATGAACATAAGTGTAAAAATCCTTAACAAAATTCTAGCAATCAGAATCCAACAACATATTAAAAAGCTCATACACCATGACTGAGTGAGCTTTAATCCCAGTGATACAAGGATTCTTCAATATCTGCAAATCAATCAATGTAATACACTACATTTAACAAAGTGAAAGATAAAAGCCATATGATTATCTCAATAGATGCAGAGAAAGCCTTTGACAAAATTCAACATCCGTTTATGATAAAAAAAAAAAACCCTCCAGAAAGCAGGAATAGATGGAGCATACCTTAACAAAATAAAAGTTATATATGACAAACCCACAGCAAACATTATCCTCAATGGTGAAAAATTAAAAGCATATCCCCTAAAGTCAGGAACAAGACAAAGGTGCCTACTCTCAGCACTACTATTCAACAAAGTTTTGGAAGTTTTGGCCACAGCAATCGGAGCAGAAAAAGAAATAAAAGGAATCCAGATTGGAAAAGAAGTAAAACTCTCACTGTTTGCAGATGACATATGATCCTCTACATAGAATACTCAAAAGACACCAACAGAAAATTATTAGAGCTAATCAATAAATATAGTAAAGTTGCAGGATATAAAATTAACACAGAGAAATCCTTTGCATTCCTATACAATAACAATGAGAAAACAGAAAGAGAAATTAAGGAAACAATTTCATTCACCATTGCAATGAAAAGAATAAAATACTTAGGAATATGTCTACTTAAAGAAAAAACAAAGACCCATATGGAGAAAACTATAAAACATTGGTGAAAAAAATCAAAGAGGACACAAACAGATGGAGAAATACACCATGTTCATGGATCGGAAGAATCAATATAGTGAAAATGAGTATATTACCCAAAGCAATCTATAGATTCAATGCAAACCCTATCAAGCTACCAATGGTATTTTTCAGAGAACTAGAACAAACAATTTCACAATTTGTATGGAAATGCAGAAAATCTCAAATAGCCAAAGCAATTTTGAGAAAGAAGATAAGAACTGGAAGAATCAACCTACCTGACTTCAGTCTCTACTACAAAGCCGCAGTCTTCAAGACAGTATGGTACTGGCACAAAGACAGAAATATAGATCAATGGAACAAAATAGAAAGCCCAGAGATAAATCCACACACCTATGGACATCATATCTTTGACAAGGGAGGCAAGAACATACAATGGAGAAAAAGACAATGTCTTTAAAAAGTGGTGCTGGGAAAACTGGTCAACCACTTGTAAAAGCATGAAACTAGAACACTTTCTAACACCACACACAAAAATAAACTCAAAATGGATTAAAGATCTAAATGTAAGACCAGAAACTGCAAAACTCCTAGAAGGAAACAGACAAAACACTCTCTAAAATAAACCACAACAGGATCCTCTATGACCTACCTCCCAGAATACTGGAAATAAAAGCAAAACTAAACAAATGGGATCTAATTAAAATTAAAAGCTTCTGCACAACAAAGGAAACTATAAGCAAGGTGAAAAAATAGCCTTCGGAATGGGAGAAAATAATAGCAAGTGAAACAACTGAAAAACAACTAATCTCCAAAATATACGAGCAACTCCTGCAGCTCAATTCTAGAAAAATAAACGACCAATCAAAAAAATGGGACAAAGAACTAAACCAGCCTTTCTCCAAAGAAGACATACAGATGGCTAACAAACACATGAAAAGATGCTCAACATCACTCATTATCAGAGAAATGCAAATCAAAAACCACAGTGAGATACCATTTCACACTAGTCAGAATGGTTGTGATCCAAAAGTCTACAAGCAATAAATGCTCGACAGGGTGTGGAGAAAATGCAACCCTCTGACACTGTTGGTGGGAATGCAAACTAGTACAGCCACTATGGAGAACAGTGTGGAGATTCCTTAAAAAACTGGAAGTGGAACTGCCATATAACCCAGAAATCCCACTGCTGGGCATACACACTGAGGAAACCAGAACTGAAGAAAGTGACACATGTACCCCAATGTTCATCGCAGCACTGTTTACAATAGCCAGGACATGGAAGCAACCTAGATGTCCATCAGCAGATGAATGGATAAGAAAGCTGTGGTACATATATACAATGGAATATTACTCAGCAATTAAAAAGAATATATTTTAATCAGTTCTAATGAGGTTGATGAAACTGGGACCTAATATTCAGAGTGAAGTAAGCCAGAAAGAAAAACACCAATACAGTAAACTAAGACATATATATGGAATTTAGAAAGAAGGTAACGATAACCCTGCATGTGAGACAGCTTAAGAGATACAGATATACTGAACAGTCTTTTGGACTCTATGGGAGAGGGTGAGAGTGGGATAATATGCAACAATGGTATTGAAACATAAAATACCACATGTGAAATGAATCACCAGTCCAGGTTTGATGCATGATACAGGGTGCTCAGGGCTGGTGCACTGGGATGATCCAGAGGAATGGGATGGGGTGGGAGGTGGGAGAGGGGTTCAGGATGGGGAACACATGCACACTCATGGCAGATTCATAACAATGTATAGCAAAACCAATAGAATATTGGCAAAAGCAATAGAATAATAGAAAATAAAATAAATAAATTTTTAAAATAAATAAATGAAATGAAATCACTCTGGAGGGAACCAACAATAGAATAACAGAGGCAAGAGAATAGATAAGTGAAGTGGAAGATAGAATGGTGGAAATAAATGAAGCATAGAGGAAAGAAGAGAAAAGGAATTAAAAGAAATGAGGGCAACCTCAGCGACCTCTGGGGCAATGTTAATTGCTCCAACATTTGAATCTTAGATGTCCCAGAAAAAGACAAAGATAAAGGGCATGAGAAAATACTTGAGGAGATAACAGTCAAAACGCCCCTAAAATTGGGAAGGAAATAGACACCTAAGTCCAAAAGACCCAGAGACAGGATAACCCCAAGGCAAAACACTCCAAGACACATATTAGTTAAACTAACAAATATCAAACACAAAGAGAGAATATTAAAAACAGCAAGGGAAACGCAGCAAAGAACACACAAGGGGATCCCCATAAGGATCACAGCTGACCTTTCAATAGAAACTTTTCAGGCCAGTGGGGAATGGCAGGACACACTTAAAGTAATGAAAGAGAAGAACTGAAAACCAAGATTACTCTACCAAGCTAGGATCTCATTTAGATTCAAAGGGGAAATCAAAAGCATTATAGATAAGCAAAAGCTAAGATAATTCAGCACCACCAAACCAGCTCCTCAACAAATGCTGAAGGATCTTCTCTAGACAGGAAACACCTTATAAAAACAAACCCAAAACAACCAAGTAAATGGTAATGGGATCAATCTTATCAATAATTACCTTAAATGTAAACGGGTTCAATGCTCCAACAAAAAAACAAAGACTGGCTGAATGGATACAAAAACAAGACACCTGTATATGCAGTCTACAAGAGACCCACCTCAAACCGAGGGACGCATACAGACTAAAAGTGAGGGGCTTGAAAATGATATTTTATGCAAATGGAGACCAAAAGAAAGCAGGAGTAGCAATATTAATATCAGATAAAATAGACTTTGAAATAAAGGCCAAATAAGAGACAAAGAAGCACACTATCTAAATGATCTAAAGATCAATCCAAGAAGTAGATATAACAATTATAAATATATATGCACCCAACATAGGAGCACCTCAATACATAAGGCAAATGCTAACAAGTATAAAAGGGGAAATTAACAGTAACATAATAATAGTGGGGGACTATTATACCCCACTCACACCTATGGATAGATCAACCCAACAGAAAATTAGAAAGGAAACACAAGCTTTAAATGATACAATGGACCAGTTAGACCTAATTCATATCTACATGGCATTTCACCAAAAACGAATGAATTTCACCTTTATCTTAAGAGCACATGGAACATTCTCCAGGAAAGATCACATACTGGGCCATAAATCGAGCCTTTGTAAATTTTTAAAAATTAAAATCAATTCAAGCGTCTTTTCTGATCACAGTGCTTTAAGATTAGAAATCAACTACAGGGGAAAAAAACTATTAAAAATATGAACATACAGAGGCTAAACACACTTTTGAATAACCAAGAGATCATGGAAGCAATCAAAAGGAAACCAAAAAGTGCATAGACACAAATGAAAATGAAAACATAACAACCAAAACCTATGTGATTCAGTAAAAGCAGGGCTAGGAGGGAGATTCATAGCAATACAAGCTTAATTCAAAAAACACGAGAAATACCAAATAAACAACCTAACTACACCTAAAGCAGTTAGAAAAAGAACAGAAAAACACCAAAGTTAATAGAAGGAAACTCATCATAAAAATCAGAGCAGAAATAAATGAAAAGGAAAAGAAGGAGACAATAGAAAAAAAAAAAACTAAAAGATGGTTCTTTGAGAATATAAATAAAATAGACAAACCATTAGCTGACTCATGAAGAATAAAAGGGAAAATAATCAAATCAATATAATTAGAAAAGAAAATGGAGAAATCACAGCAGATAACATACAAATACAAAAAAACCATAAGAGACTACTATAAGCAACTAGACAACTTGGAGAAATGGAAAAATTCGTAGAAAAATATAACTTTCCAAAACTGAACCAAGAAGAAATAGAGAATCTTAACGGACCCATCACAAGAATGGAAATCAAAACTGTAATCAAAATTCTTCCCACAAACAAAAGCCAAGGACCAGATGGCTTCACAGGTGAATTCTATCAAAAATTTAGAGAAGAGTTAACACCTCTTCTACTCAAAACAACAAATAAAACCCAGGGGCAGTATGGCTAAGGAAGAAGACCCCAAACCTTCCCCAAACTGCAGATTAAACCCACACAATCAACTAGGCAGATTCTGTGTCTACGGAATATATAAAAGGCCATTGAGAGCTTACACAAAAGAAAATACACTAGAACTGATATCTGTAGACACTGGAGGCAAGAACACATAGGAGGAGAACCAGATTAGAATTTGTGCTGCCCCCACAGCAGGTCTAGAGATTAGTACAGTGTTGGAGAGCATCCTCAGAAGGTGAGATGGACTGTGACTCCCAGCATGAGAAAGGACTCTTACAGCAGTGACTCAAGAAAAGCATTTATTATTCTTACGTTTTGACTTGCTCTGTAGATTATTTGTAGACCAGAGATATAATTACCAACATCCGTTGGATCATCGAAAAAGCAATCAGTTCAGTTCAGTCACTCAGTCGTTTCCGACTCTTTGTGACACCATGAATCACAGCACACCAGGCCTTCCTGTCCATCACCAGCTCCCAGAATTCACTCAAATTCATGTCCATCGAATCAGTGATATGACATCCAGCCATCTCATCCTCTGTCGTCCCCTTCTCCTCCTGCTCTCAATCCCTCCCAGCATCAGAGTCTTTTCCAATGAGTCAACTCTTCACATGAGGTGGTCAAAGTATTGGAGTTTCAGCTTCAGCATCAGTCCTTCCAATGAACACACAGAACTGATCTCCTTTAGAATGGGTTGGTTGGATCTCCTCGCAGTCCAAGAGACTCTCAAGAGTCTTCTCCAACAGAACACTTCAAAAGCATCAATACTTCAGCATTCAGCTTTCTTCACAGTCCAACTCTCACATCCATACATGACCACTGGGAAAACCATAGCCTTGACTAGATGGACCTTGTTGGCAAAGTAGTGCCTCTGCTTTTGAATATGCTATCTAGGTTGGTCATAACTTTCCTTTCAAGGAGTGTCTTTTAATTTCATGGCTGAAATCACCATCTGCAGTGATTTTGGAGCCCCCAAAATAAAGTCTGACACTGTTTCCACTGTTTCCCCATCTATTTCCCATGAAGTAATGGAACCAGATGCCATGATCTTCATTTTCTGAATGTTGAGCTTTAAGCCAACTTTTTCACTCTCCTCTTTCACTTTCATCAAGAGGCTTTTAGTTCCTCTTCACTTTCTGCCATAAGGGTGGTGTCATCTGCATATCTGAGGTTATTAATATTTTCTGTCGGCAATCTTGATTCCAGCTTGTGCTTCTTCCAACCCAGTGTTTCTCATGATGTTCTCTGCATATAAGTTAAATGAGCAGGGTGACAATATACAGCCTTGACATACTCCTTTTCCTATTTGGAACCAGTCTGTTGTTCCATGTCCAGGTCTAATTGTTGTTTCCTGACCTGCATATAGGTTTCTCAAAAGGCAGGTCAGGTGGTCTGGTATTCCCATCTCTTTCAGAATTTTCCACAGTTTATTGTGATCCACACAGTCAAAGGCTTTGGCATAGTCAATAAAGCAGAAGTAGATGTTTTTCTGGAACTCTCTTGCTTTTTCCGTGATCCAGCGGATGTTGGCAATTTGATCTCTAGTTCCTCTGCCTTTTGTAAAACCAGCTTGAACATCTGGAAGCAATAAAGTTTCAGAACAATATCTATTTCTGCTTTATTGACTATGCCAGAGCCTCTGATTGTGTGGACCACAACAAACTAGAAAATTCTTAAAGAGATGAGAGTGAAAAAGTTGGCTTAAAGCTCAACATTCAGAAAACTAAGATCATGGCATCTGGTCCCATCACTTCATGACAAACAGATGGGAAACAGTGGAAACAGTGGCAGACTTTATTTTCTTGGGCTCCAAAATCACTGTAGGTGGTGACTGCAGCCATGAAATTAAAAGATCCTTGCTCTTTGGAAGAAAAACTGACGAACCTAGACCGCTTATGAGAGGGTTATCCTACTCCTTCATGACTCCTTCCCCAGGTCAGGTCTCCATCTCTAAATCTTTTGTCTCTGTTTTCATCTTTTATATTTTGTTCTACTTCCTTTGGAAGATATTGGGCAGGCTTTCTCAGTGCCTGGTGTCCTCTGCCAGCGTTCAAAAGTTGTTTTGTGGAAGTTGCTCAACATTCAACTGATTTTTAGATGAATTTGTGGGGGAGAAAGTGATCTCCCCATCCTATTCCTCAGTCATCTCAGGACCACCCCGTCAAAATGACATATTATATAGGGTTGAATACAGATAGCAGGATAGTAAATTAATAAGAAAAAAGTTTTTTAATTGTGTTCAAAATTTTGAATCGTGTATACATTTTACATTGCAGGTTGTGAAAATAAAACATGCAATATATTCTAAATTCCTTGTAGACTTCTAAGAGCTCTTACCCATTTTAGGGATCTGCAACCTGGTTTTCTGACCCTCTGCTCAGGTGTATGTATACAGGAGATTTGAACTTCATTCTCTATCTGGCATTAGCCAAAGTTAAACTTGAGAAAAGGTGAGAGATGTGGGTCAAAGAGAATAAGGGAATTCTCATCTGGACAGAGCAGAGGCAGAAGCCAAACAACTTTCTAAGGTTCAAAGCCCTGAAAAGGGATTTGAAAACAAAAATGGGGCCAAATCAAAATTGTTTGTTATCAGTAGAGATTAGGCAAAAATCAAGCCTGAAGAGACTTGAAGAAGTGACAGAACACTAAGTGAGTCTAAAGAAAATAGGGAACACATCTGATTTTCTTGCTATTTCAAGCCTACTACACTGATGACACACATTAGGAACTCGGTTAAATGAATACATTAATAAATGAGATACACATAGTTGAGCCTAAGAAGGAATGTTTAGTGCCAAGTCAAAGCTAAACTGTGTATTAGGCAAAGTTTTACTTTGTCTCATCAATTCCCTCTGTCAAGGAAGATTTGTGCACTTTTCAGATTTAAAATTTTAGCTCTAATTGTAGACTGTAAAGCTGTAGTAGCATGTCAGAGAATTTGGAGAAGATGGCTTCTGCTGAAAGCAAACAAGACAAAAGAGAGGAGACATTTACTGAACATTTCCCACTATCAAGTATGTCATGTGTGTTATTTAATTCTTACAAAAATATGTTGTAGGAGGTATAACTATTAACTGTTTTGTCAATAAAACACCTGGGCCACAGAATGTCTAAGTAATTTGCTCAAGCTTCTACAGCTTTTAAACCACTCTATGGTGGAACAAAGATACAAACCGAAAACTACTTGACTTAGAGTTGGGTTCTCAGTCTCTACCTTAGTATATTTCCAGGCCTGCTTACTGATAAGAATTATGTGCAGTGCTTATAAAAGGTATGAGTTCCTAGGATACGAATCTAGAACTTACTAAATGAAAATCTCTAAGGATAAGGTCCTGGGTTGGGTATTTTTCCCCTTATGGTAGCATTTATTTCAATTATAGAGAAATAACACTATTTCAAATGCAAGATAACTAATATGTATATTTTTGCCTTATATACCCATACTCAAATGTCACATGTGGTTTTTAAGATTTTTTTCATTTTTATATTTTTAATTGGGGGCTAATTACAATATTGTGATTTTTTAAATCTTATTTTTACTTTATTCTACGTTACAATACTGTATTGGTTTTGCCATACATTGACATCAATCAGCCACAGGTATACACGAGCTCCCAATCCCAAAGCCCCTCCCACTTCCCACCTCATCATCTCTCTGGATCATCCCCGTGCACCAGCCCCAAGCATCCTGTATCCTGTATCGAACATAGACTGGCGCTTCGTTTCTTACATGATAGTATTTTTGCCGTACATTGACATGAATCAGCCACAGGTGTACATGTGTCCCTTATCCTGAAGCCCCCTGCCACCTCCCTCCCCATCCCATCCCTCTAGGTTGTCCCAGTGCACTGGCTTTGAGTGCCATTTTCATGCATCGAACTTGGACTGTTCATCTATTTCAAATATGGTAATATATATGTTTCAATGCTACTCTCTCAAATCATCCCACCGTCCCCTTTTTCCAAAGAGTTCAAAAGTCGGTTCTTTATATCTCTCTTTTGCTGTCTTGTGTATAGGGTTGTCGTTACCATCTTTCTAAATTCCATATATATGTGTTAATATACTGTATTGGTGTTTTTCTTTCTGACTTACTTCACTCTGTATAATAGGCTCCAGTTTCATCCACCTCATTAGAACTGATTGAAATGCATTCTTCTGAATGGCGGAGTAATATTCCATTGGGTATAGGTACCACAGCTTTCTTATCCATTCATCTACCGATAGACATCTAGGTTGCTTTCCTATCCTAGCTATTGTAAACAGTGCTACAATGAACATTGGGGTACAAGAGTCTCTTTCAATCTGGTTTCCTCGGGGTGTATGCCCAAGCAGTGGGGTTGCTGGGTCATATGGCAGTTCTACTTCCAGCTTTTTAAGGAATCTCCACACTGTTCTCCATAGTGGCTGTACTAGTTTGCATTCCCACCAACAGTGTCAGAGGGTTCCCTTTTCTCTACACTCTCTCCAGCATTTATTTTCTGTAGACTTTTTGATAGCAGCCATTCTGACCAGCGTGAGATGGTACCTCATTGTGGTTTTGATTTGCATTTCTCTTATAATGAGTGATGTTGAGCATCTTTTCGTGTGTTAGTTAGTCATCTGTACGTCTTCTTTGGAGGAATATCTGTCTAGTTCTTTGACTCACTTTTTGATTGGGTTATTTTTCTGGTAGTGAGCAGCTTGAGTTGCTTGCATATTTTAGGGATTAATGTCTTTTGTTTCATTTGCTATTATTTTCTCCCATTCTGAAGACTGCCTTTTACCTTGCTTATAGTTTCTTTCATTGTGAAAAAGCCTTTAAGTTTAATTAGGTCCCATTTGTTTATTTTTGCTTATATTTCCATTATTCTGGGAGATGGGTCATAGAGGATCTTGCTGTGATTTGTGTTATGGAGTGTTTTGCCTGTGTCTTCTAGGAGTTTTGCAGTTTCTGATCTTACATTTAGATCTTTAATCCATTCTGAGTTTATCTCTGTGTATGGTGTTAGCGTTCTAGTTTCATTCTTTTTCAGGTGGTTGACCAGTTTTCCCAGCACCTCTTATTAAAAACATTGTCTTTTCTCCATTGTATATTTTTGCCTCCTTTGTCAAAGATAAGGTGTTTGTACATGCACGGATTTATCTCTGTGCTTTTTATTTTGACTTGTTGCTCTATATTTCTGTTTTTGTGCCAGTACCATATTGTATTGATGACTGTAACTTTGTGGTATAGTCTGAAGTCAGGAAGGTTGATTTCTCCAGTTCCATTCTTCTTTCTCAAGATTGCTTTGGCTATTGGAGGTTTTTCTGTATTTTCATACAATTTGTGAAATTATTTGTTCTAGATTTGTGAAAAAATACCATTGGTAGCTTGAAAGAATTGAGTTGAATCTATAGATTTCTTTGGGTAGTACACTCATTTTTCACTATATTGATTCTTCTGATCCATGAACATGGTATATTTTTCCATCTATTTGTGTCATCTTTGATTTCTTTCATCAGTGTTTTATAGTTTCCTATACATAACCTGTTTCTTTAGGTAGATTTATTCCTAAGTATTTTATTCTTTTCATTGCAATGGTGAATGGAATTGTTTCCTTAATTTCTCTGTTTTCTCATTGTTAGTGTATAGGAATGCAAGGGATTTCTGTGTATTAATTTAATGTCCTGTAACTTTGCTATATTCATTGATTAGCTCTAGCAATTTTGAAGTGGTGTCTTTAGTGTTTTCTATGTAGAGGATCATGTCATCTACAAACAGAGTTTTACTTCTTTTCCAAGCTGGAGTCCTTTTCTTTCTTTTTCTGCTCTGATTGCCGTGGCTAAAGCATTCAAAGCTGTGTTGAATAGTAGTGGTGAGAGTGTTCACCTTTGTCTTGCTCCTGACTTTAGGGGAAATGCTTTCCATTTTTCACCATCAAGGATAATGTTGGCTATGGGTTTATCATATATGGCTCTTATTATGTTGAGGTACATTCCCTCTATGCCTGTTTTCTGGAGAGTTTTTTTAATCATAAATGGCATTGAATTTTGTCAAAGGCTTTCTCTGCATCTACTGAAATAATCATATGGCTTTTATCTTTCAATTTGTTAATGTGGTGTATCATATTGATTGACTTGCTAATATTGAAGAATCCTTGCATCCCTGGGATAAAGCCCACTTGGTCATGATATATGATCTTTTTAATATGTTGTTGGATTCTGTTTGCTAGAATTTTGTTGAGGATTTTTGCATCTATATTAATCAGTGATATTGCCCTGTAGTTTTCTTTTTGTGTGTGGCATCTTTGTCTGCTTTTGGTATTACGGTGATGGTGGCCTCATGGAATGAGTTTGAGAGTTTACCTTCCTCTACAATTTTCTGGGAGAGTTTGACTTAGATAGGTGTTAGCTCTTCTATAAACTTGGTTTCAAGATATTCTTACATTAACAATAATCAATTTAGAATCAAGGTAGTATCTGTCAATAGAAGAGATGTAGTAAGGCTATATATAGGAAAATGAGAAAATACAAGGTGATCTCATGCAGTGATTCTCAACTTTAGTGTGCATTACAATCATCTGGACATTGAAAAAGTACCTTTAGGGGACTGAAGGCAAATCACCAGATTAAGTAAACCCTTGTTCTCAGAATAAATATCAAAATGATTGACTAAAGATACAAACTTTGTTTCACAGGGAAGAACAAAGAAAAAGTACATCATGATATATGAAATCAGTCATTTAAGAGAAGTGTAACTTCTCTAAGTCTCATATTCAGGAATAATGATACTACTCTCAAGGCTTTTTCTACAGATTAGGTCAGATAGTGTGCAGTAAGTGCTTTCCTAATTCATAATACACCACTACTGTCACTATTTCATCACCATCGTCATTACTATTGGATACAGAGGTCCTTTTCCCCCACCCCCACTCCCAGTTCCAAATAGCTATTATCTATTTTTAAAATCAAATGACCACTTGCTGAGTTCCAGTTCATTGACTACTGGCACCATTTTTAAACTGGTAACATTCTTACTAGCTTCAACCAAGTATATTAAATTTCAGTACATGGTTGAAATGACAATTTTTGTCTAAACTACTGGCTTAGTCAATGGAGTCACAGAAGAAAGCATAAAGCTTACAAAAATGTGTGCTATTTCTAAAGCACTGATAGCTAGATGAGTGAACTGCTTTGGAAAGTAACCCAATTTAGACAACCTCTGGTGTTGCCTATATTCTTTCTGACTCTCACATTATATACAGATGGAAACAAAGGAATAAAACATCTATAATCTTCATCACTTCCTATAGTCAATATACTATACAGTACTGTTTCATAGTTAAAGTTTTGGGCCATTTAAGTAATCCCCACATAAATATCTGAGGTTTTAACATTCTAAAACTGAAACAAAGCTAAAGAGGTGCTCAGCCAGGCTAAGACAGGGTTCCTCAACTTCAGCAACATTGGTGTTTAGGGTTTGATCATTCTTTTGGTGGGAGAAAGGGGGAGTGGGAACTGTCCTGTGCATTGCAGGATGTAGGCATCCCCAGGAGCAATGTGCCCAACTTTCCAATTCTGACAACCAAAAAATGTTGCCAGACATTGCCAAATGTTTTTTGGGGGCCAAAGTCACCCCCAGCTGACAACTACTGAGCTAGAATTTTACACAGACGTAATTGCAAACTCTGAGTGCATAGATTATATAAGACTGTATAATTTTACTAAATTAAAAGGTATAGTAGAACAGTTTCTGCTATACTGTTTATGCTAGGGCACAGTTTTCATCGAAGACTTAAGCATATATTACCCACAATGAATTATCTTTTTCATATTGAAAACACTAATATTGAACAGGAGAAAAACAACAATACAGCTAATCCTGCAATGATTTTTAAACCAAAACCTATCGCTTACAAACATTTGATAAATGGAGACCTAGATAAATCACTGCAAATGTCTTTCCTTCTGAATTTGTAGTCTTTGCTACTTGAAAGCGTTTTTCAATCTGCAGCTTCTTCGATTCAGATTCCAAAAACGCAGCCTATCTTTTTCCAGTTGTAAGCGTTCTCTCACAGGTTTTAACTTCTCGGTGTCTATATCCTGTGGCTGATGTATGGACTCTTCCCTTGACCAAGTTCACTTCCCAAAGATGGCTTCTCTGAGTTGACTATCTGTAACCTCAACTTTCTTTCAATCTGCAACCACTCCTTCTCCAGCTGAAGTCACTCATGCTTCATGTCTAAATGTCGCAGCCTCTCTTTCTCAATCTGTAGATCTGCCTGCAGTCTTTCAGTCTCAATATCAAGCCTTCATTTTTCCAATTCTAGTTTCTGTTTCTCTATGTTTACAAGCAAATGGGGCTCATCATATGCAGACCTAGATGGTGTTGAGTTCAGAGTAAAAAATTCATCAATGTGGGGGCAATCAGGAAGTTCATTTTCCCTCCTGGAATCTGGTATAACTGATGACATTTCTTCTTCCTCTTCAATCTCAAATTCGGGACTCTGGGGATCTCTTCCTTCCTCTTCCACCTTGACCTCAGTTAAGGATGCACCTGCATCCCTGAAATCTGTCACATTTTGCCAATCAAAATTTGTTTCACTTCGGAATCCAATCTTTTCATCTATCTCTTCAGTGAGAGAGTCATCTAAATCAGATGTGGGAAGGGGAAACCCTGAACCAACTAGCTTAATGTTCACCTTCATCTTCTTTCTCTTCATAAGGGCTCGCCAGTCAAGGTAACTTCTTTTCACTTCTGTCTGTTTTCTGTTCTTCTCCTACAGCATTCACACACTGTGAAATCTCCTCTCCTCCTCCTCCTCTCATTTGCTTCATCACATTAATTGTTGTATTAAGCTGCTTAGAAAAAATTCCTTCCTTCCTTTCTGTAATTTCTTTCAAAAGAGTCTGAGTTTCTTGTACACTGAAATTGCTTTTCCTTTTCAATTGCTTCACTTTCTGCAAAACTTAAATGCAGTTTTTATAGTAAGGGAAGATGTGAAAAGAATTTGAGGAATGCTACAAAGTACAAAAATCAAAGACAATTCCTGGTTAGTACGTTGTTTAAATCAGTTTTCTATGCATCTAATAGCACAGGGGGTTGGATGTTTCCTGCTAGCCTGGCGGCACCTCCCCCTGGATTCAGTATTTTTAATGGGACTCCCAAATGACCTTTTTTTTTTTCTTGGAGGAAACTTTAAGGAACACTGCCTGACACATATACTCCTGGGTAGACATCCCATAACAAAAATTATTGGTTACAGCTTAATATTTCATTTATCAAGGAAAGAAATTTAGATGGTTTAAACTACTAGAATAATTCTTTGTGAAAATTCCTAGAAACAAGTGTTCATTAATTTGTGCTTATAAGTGAAATGTGAATTGTATTTAAATGGAAGAATATTGTAGTATATTTCACTCCTTCAGGGATAGATCACAAGGTGAACACTTTGTAAAGGAAACAAAAAATTACTCACTTGTTGCAAGTTGTTTCTAAAAGTTTTTTTTTTTTAATATTTGAAAAGTTTTCAAATTTCAATTAACGTTTCATAACATAAAAGGTGGTTAATCTCTAAAAGGAAAAAATTAGGCTAGTTGTATTTTTAAATGAAAAGGCTAGACAAAGGCTTTTCTTGATTGAAAATGTTAAACTAACTTTGCACCATGTATTTTACTCAAAGTTAGGTAAGGGTAATTAATTTCCCATGGAAAGACTCACTAATTACCACTAGAACAGAATCAGGTTAAACAAGCCCTGAATTTGGAAGAAATGCAAAAATATTTATCAGGTGCAGTAAAATCTAACTCTATAAATACTATGATGATATGTTAAATATTTTAAGATGGTCCCACATATTTCTTAAGTTTTTCATGAATATTAAGTTTGCCCTTTTAGGTTTAGTTTCATTAGGCTTCATAGAAGTCTTCAAAATCGCAAAATTTAATAAGTCCAAGGAAACTTTATCTTGGAAACATAGGTTTTATAAAAGTAATTAAAATTAATTGCAGTTTTAATTAATGTTTACTAGGTAGATTGGTTTAGTGTCACATTGTCTAAAAATTCAATATTTTGTAGTTTCAAAAATCTCAAAGCACTTTATAAATATTACTTTGAAACTCCATAATAACAGTGAAGAGTAATTACATTTTAGGATTATTTTTTTTCTCTGAAAAATGTACATCAATTAAAATCTGTATATTGGCCAAATAGCTAGTTTTTGACAAAACATATTTGCAACTTACACTGTAACTGAGTAAGAGCCTGTAAAACAATATTAAGTAATTCTTAATTACTTAAGTTTAAATGTGTTTTGCAATTTTCTGAGTATAGAGATTAAATTTTGTCTTTGAGGGACTTTTGTTTTGCAGTGAGTAGGATAAATTCAGGCAGTTCAGAATTTAGGGAAAGAACTTCAAATGCCAATGCATCAGTCTGAGATTATGAACCATTCTATTTGATGACTTAAGAGGAAAACTTACAAGTATTAAAATGCTGACCAAGAGAGACCTCTGGTTTTGGGGTAGCATCCCCAATAACCTGGTAACAGGCAAATTCTCTCAAATATCCTTACATTTTAAATTAACTATGGAGATTAAAGAGGAGGTGAGTCATCATTTGCTGGCAAAGTAAACTACAGAAGCTGGAAGCACATGGAGAACTGGAGGTAATAAGGGAAGAAGTCTGGAGCAGTAAGGTTGGACCAAGCATTTGATGAGCTTAAGAAACGAAGAGAAAGCAAGTAGCATTATGCAAGCATGTGGAATAGAACAGTTGATTTTTTAAGGGCTAGGTTTCCATAGAACAACTGTTTTAACCTGAGCAGTATTCTAGAAGAGGGTTTGGAAGTCAAGGTTTTTTTTATTAAATCACAACTGATCACATAAGAAAACCAGAAATGTTATGGCAAATGGGCCTGTCCAGAAAGAGAAAAATTGAACTGGAATTAAGACAGCATCTGTCCAATGTAAACGTCTTAAAATAACGTTGATATGATTTAGTCTCTGACTCTGGACCTCCTCACTAGTTCACCTGTACATATTAGGCAGGAAGGAGGCTTATATCCTGGCATCTAGCTGATTCTTGTGTTGCTGCTGTCCGTTGAAGTAGGGTTGGACAGTGCCTGACCTTGGACATTCAGCTAGCTTCTACTGCTTTCGTTTGTGGCTCATGGACATTTGGTCTGTTCTTTCTTACATGCAGAGCCTCAAGGTCTCTCCCCATATATGATTCATTTCAAATCTAGCTGCATTTTATTCACTCAGCCCAACACGTCCACCTTGAAGTCTATGGTTCTCTGTCCACAGTTACAGAGCCAGTTCTAACAGTAGCCCCACCTCCGCCACCAGTCTCTCAGGATTCTGAGATTCATCACAGCCACTCAGGGCATCTGGGGAAGGGGGTGGTAAGAAAATGAGAGCCTTAGCATTCACCTTTTTCTACTTTTTTATTTCTATTAACAATAAATACAAACAATATATATTCTTTTCTGAGATACATTTTAATACATTAATAATTATTTTATATAATTGAAATGTTTACTACATATTAATATGGTTAACATGGACCTGAAAAAAAATGATTTTATTTCTCATAGCATATAGTAAATGCCCATATTCTACTAATAGAAAATGAAATAAATCACTTATGTATGCAAAGTTAAGTAGCTTTGTGCACAGTCTCCCCTGTGGGAAAAAGGTCACTAAAGCTATTATGTTCTTGTAGGGGAAATGGGGGTTATATGTCTACTAATGATACTTTCAGTCATTGCCTTATCTATTACTGTATTTGAAAAGAAAAACAGAATTAAATCTTATTATTAAAATTCAAGGAGAACAAATAATCCTTAAGCACTAAAAAATTCAGTGAATTACTTTGAAAGTATAATTTCACTTTCAAGTACCAAATATACATATACAACACAACTATACAACCAACTATACATGTTCTCCAAATGTGGGCAATGTACTATGTAATGCAATTTCATTCTCAAATAAAAAGTACCTCATTATTAATTTTTCCATAAACTAACAAAGACATACAACATATACTAACAAAAAGTTATATAAATTAGCTAGCCCAGACTTTTAATATAGGATATCAAATATTACAAAAAGAATTAACACATACATTGATAACTAAAGTACAATGTGTAGCATTCTTAAATGTAAAATCCTAATGTAAATCAATTTTTTGTACACAAAAATTGCAAAATATGAAATCTAACCTATTCAGAAACAATACATTTTGCTTCATATATTGGCTTGATAGAATGTTAGCTTATTAGATGCCTTATTAATATGCAAGCACTGTGCTAATTGCTAGGTCCAGAAATGATAATACCCCTACTCCTAAGAGTATCCAATTAAATAAGACAGATATGTAAATAAGTATTTACAATACAATGATACTTAAGAGAATTGTAGTCTTAAGTAATTCCAGCAACCTTGTTACTCTTGGAACCAACAGCATAATTTGTTGATCTAGTTAGTGACTGCTTTGGTTTCTGTATTTTATATATGCTTCAGTCTCTTTTAGAAGTATTATTAAAATTCTGAAAACCGTATCTAACGTCAAATGATCAAAAGACATTAAAATCTGGCTTCCAAGTTCCTCTCCCAGAAAATATGTTTGTGATTATGTCAATAGTTGATAGGAGAGATAGCAAGGCTCTAGCTCACACTGGATTTATAAGAGCTGATTAAGGGAATGAAGTGCTTGCTTTATTAGATTATGCAATGCTCATCATGCTCAACACACCAAAAAGCAACAGAGCTAGGATGGATTTTCCTGAGGCAAATGTACATGTAGAAGGTATGTAACCTTGGCAACTGTGGCAAGTTTTAAAGTGTTAAGCATTTGAAAAAGAAGGAAAATGAAGACTTGATTTTAGAGGAATGGAAGACATGCTATTTCCAATACTTATGGAGACAGCAACCTAAGATCAAGGACTGAAAGTTATTACAGGGAGGCAGAGTTGAACTTTCTAATAGAACTGTTTAAAGATGGAGGCAGTGAGCTCTTTACCCTGAAAGAACTGAATTAGAATTTGAAAAGACAATAGTCTGTCAAGGGTATTTTAGAATTTAGAGGGGTTTTCTGTACAAGGCTGAAAGCTGTATTAGATTTTATCTTCAAGTCTGAATATGAATCTATGATTTAGAAAAGTTATTTTGATCACTGTGTAATACCATGCTGTGATTAAAATCCCTATTGTAATACTGTACTGATTAAAACCCCTATTATAAATTAAATTTGATTAAGCATCTTAGTGTAATCAAATACAATTTATAAACAGATTTTTAAGAATTAAAGATATCTTTCAAAGTACATAATCTTTAAATTCACTACATATAGCTATATAGCCACATTTGCAGTAAAATGATTCAGGACAAAATTTTAGGTAATGGTCTTTCAGTTTCTATTCACTGTAAAACAAATGTGCACTTATGGTAAACAGAAGGATAAATCCCTATTAGCAGCTCACTATAAATGTCAGCACCCTTTACAGAGTTTTTCTGAAGTGATTTTAAAAAAGAATAAATTTCCTTCAACAAGAATGCTCCTAAAATGATGTAATTTTATGACTCACATCTTATTGAAATCTTGAGTATGCAGACATTAAAATCAAGTTACTCAGGATGGCTAAATGCTAAACAAACTGGAGGAAGCAATTAGTCAAAAAACAGAAAAATATTAAGATCAAAATGTGCAAATAAAATATAGAAACCTTTGGTTGTGTACTCCTGTGTAGGAATTTATTTGGGCTAGTTTTCTGCCACATGCCACAGTTTTTGATATTTAGTATTACAAATATGACTTTATAAAGTGGAGTGAATTCTGTTATGCTGAACAGAAATTGGCTTCCTTTCAAACTTTAGCCTTTGTTTTTAGGTTGCCCTCAAGAGTTGCCCATTGGAAGGCATTTTTTGTTCTTACACATTTAATTCTAAATATATGGGTTTCCAAACATTGGATCCAATTAAACTGAGAATGGTGATCCAAAATATATTCAACAATATATTTAACCATTACATTTATTGCTTCCAAATCTCAAAAGGTAAACAGATGTCTCCCTCTATATTTGACTCTGATTTTCAAAACAGATGTCTTCATTTAGGTACCCTGAACACATACTCAATTGCTCTTCTTGGTATCTGGGGAAAATGGAATCATGTTGCAGGGTGTGGCTGCTCTCAAATAATATTCTAGCTTCCAAGAGTAACATATAATGGATACTGTTGTGATAAAGACTTTCCCCCCCCCAACCAAAACTTAGTATCATATGAATGCAGTTAATTTGATTATGCAAATATTCTTCATACTGCTTTTGTTTCACAGGCAATAGATGAACAGGTGCTCTATATTATAAATCAAGTTTGAAGATAGTTCTAAAAATGTTCATTAACTTTGATATCATATAAATGTTGAATTTAATCTTTTTATGTTTAATAGTGACACATAACTACTTTCAATTTTAGCAGACACTATGATACTACAATACTGCAGGTTTTTTTGCATGCATAATCCATTTACTAAGACAAATGACAAACAATTTGGAAATGTTACTTAGAATTTTGCTACAAGAATGAAAGCAATCTGGATAATGAGCTTAATTATTTTCTCTTACAGTGCAGCACTGACTGAAGGTTGATAATGAAAGGAAAGGAAACTTTAAAGAAAAAAAAAGATTAAGGGAAAAAGTCATAAATGGATATTGTTTTCTAATCTTACAGACAAGAAAATGGCTCCTCCTGGGTAGCAGAATAGACGTGAAAGATCATTGAGACTTGCAAGAATAGAGGGCCAGGCCAGAAATAATATATGTGGTTCTTGGTCAAGCCAAAGTGATTGCCAGGATCAGAATGATAATATCAGTTAAGTCACTGACCATGTGCCTGGGTTCCTTGAGGATTTTGAACACCCAGAACCATTTTTCAATAACCATTTAGTAGATCAAATGAAAGTGTTCCCTTTACCAGATGATGCAAAATTGGAGAGTACAAAATTAATTGCTAAGAGAACCAAGCCCAGCACAGATTGCTATAATGCCAAGGAAAAAAAACAGTAAGTAAAGGAAGAGTTTGAGGTTTTATGACTAGACAACTTTTTTAGGTATAACTGATGAAGAACACTTAGGTACAGATGCAAAGGGATGACAGTAAGTGAAAAGTTTCCTGCAGCAATTGTGGAAACTAAGGCAGAAAGCCTTGTGCATTGAAAAGTGTTTAAAATCAAATGCAGAGGGAGTTACTTATGGCTTAGTAACAAGGATACTTCTAGTAACATCAGGATCCAATGGCCGTGGTTGCTCTGTGACAACCCAGAGGGGTGGGGTATGGAGGGAGGTGGGAGGAAGGCTCCAGAGGAAGGGAACATATATATGCCTATAGCTGACTCAAGTTGATGTGTGGCAGAAACCATCACCACATCGTAATTATCCTCCAAGTAAAAATAAAATTTAAAAAATCAATGGCCAGTGAGAAGAATGGTAGAAATCAAGATATAATAATGAAACAAGATCAGGAAGGGATTCTATTTTGCTTTAGTTTCTCCTTTCTGGAAATATTTGTTTATAAATGTTATGGTCTTTCTTAAGTAGTTTTCAAAGTGCCACATAACACACAGAGAAAGCCTCCACTGAATTTTCTTTCCTATGCCCAGAACACACATACACACAACCACACAGAGAGACAGAGAGAGAAGGGCAGAGCCAATAAAGGTAGGTAGGTAGGAAACCACCAATTCTACAGAAGAATTTTTATGCAACTATCATGATTACAGACAATCCCTGATTTTGAAATTGTATAGTCTAGCATTCTTTTCCATTTTGAAAATATATTTGAAACTTATGATTACATAAATTTATATGGTAAAATAAAAGGACCTTCATTTAGGTGTATTTCTACTTCTAAAGAATATTTACAACAGATTAACATTTACTACAGTGTGTGGGAAACTTCATTTGATTCCAGAGAAATACAATCTACAGATTACCTGAGATATAAATCAGGTCCTAAAACCTAAAATACCTGTATCGTTAAAACTGATTAAAGAAACATATCCTCTTACAAGGCAGAATCATCTTAACTGAGAACATGGATGATTCTCTTTCATTGTTTGGGTTAGAGATGATTAAACATCGAATAAGTTGCAAGCTTCACAATATCTACTATCAATACCAAAAGCCCAGTCACATTTTTAAATTTAGTACATAATTCACAATGAATAATATGCTGAAGAAGAAAAATACACAGCATTTTACAGCTGGTTTACAACATCACAAACAACTGACACAGTACTAACTGAGATGTTGAAATTTCTTACTGCAACTCAAATCTGGACATGCAAAATTTCAAGAAATGCCAACAATAGTGGTCCACTTATCTAGAGGTCAGATTTTCTATATCCTCGCTTACACTGGAATCTGGCAATGATATGGAAAAGTATTTTAGGACTACCATCCCAGAATCCAAGAATGTTATTAAAAGGATTATATGTCAAGATAAAATCAAGTAAGATATAACTTGAACTGATTAAATAAATCAAGAAAGTTAATTTACTGAGCTTGAGCCAGAAAATAAAATACCTCTAAAAACTGAGACCAAATAACACAGAAAACTAATAGAATAAGCATATTTTAAGACATTTCAGTAACTGCCAACAGCACTACAGTACACTATGCTCTTAATGAAGAGTTGACTCAAAAAACTAAAACATGTTTAGTGTACAGTTTTAGAAGGCTGGGGAAATACACTTCATTTCAGAAAAGCTTCTGAATGAAAAATAGTCAAAGAAAAGAAAGGGCTTAAAAATAGCTAACCAATGATCAGAAAAAAATTGGAATTCAACTACTCTTATACCTGTAGTAACAAGATAGGATTCTCACCTCTAATATATTTTACACTTCATATAATATAGTATAAATAAGTCATTTTTACTACCTAAAGAGACTTCTCCCATTTACATTGTACAGTTCTGTGAAGTATGATTTGTTTTCTGTCATGGATAAAGTACTTTAAGAATCAAAACATCAAAGCCTGAGTTTTACTTACATATGAAAATACTAATATCCTATTCTCCAAGATTAAATTAAATACAGTTTTTGGTAAAATGTATTGTATATTTTAAGTTTCTGGGAACTGCTAATTCATATATAGTATACATTCATAGTATTTTTCTAATATGGTATACATTCATAGTAATTCTCTTATAGAAGGTCTATTTTATCTCACTAAGCTGTAAAGACCTTTTTACCAATAATCAAAGTTAATAAATTTACTGCAGGCTTCTGGAACTGCAATTGCTTTAGAATGTCTAATCATACACTACTTTTAGAAATGATTAGAAAACCATGGGTCTCTGTATTTATTAAACTGAATCACCTGGCAGTAAAATTCAGTTAAGGCTCTTGGCATTGGTGAAACTTCTTCCCACTCAGACCTGCTGCTGTGGTAGACTTGAACTTCATCTGTGATTTCATCTGGTGCATAATCACCACCTAATATATAAATTTTATCTTCAATTCCAACTGCACCTGCATTGAAGCCTGCACATTCAAAAGATCCTTCACCCTTCCAAACACAAGTATCTGGACAAAAACTATAAACCTTGTAAGTGGAAAGGTCACATATATAGAGTGTGCAGTTTACTGGGACAGCTTTAATTAGTGTTGCATGAAAAAACTGCCCGAACTCTGCTACTAGTTCAGACCACTGATCAGTTGTAGCATTGTAGTTGAAAAAGCAATCAAGTGATGGGTTAAAAGCATCTGTAATTTCTACCTCTGATCCAAGAACATAAATTACATTTTGGCATGCACTTGCTTCAGGATAGTATATGCCCCTGGGTAATGGGCTAACAGACACCCATTCTTTGGAAAGAGGATTGTAAGATTCAACATCTAAGAGACTTTTAATGTCCTGAGATCCTCTAGTTTTTCCACCTATGACAAATAATTTATTGAGAGCCATAACTGATGTATGCATGGTTCTTGGGGTTTTCATAGTTGATACCAGGAAAAAATCATTTTTGACTGGACAGTAGCACCAGGTTTGATCAGTGGCATCATGATATGACTCTGCAATATGAAGCCGAACTGTTCTGCAACATGGCCCTTTGCAACCACCTGTCAAGAATATTTTCTCCCCATAACTAGACAGACTAGATCCTGGCAAATCAATCAGGTGTGATTGTGGCAGTATCTTCCATGAATCACTTTTAATATTATAGCAAAACGTATATTGAGCTTCTCCATTTTCCTCAGTTTTGTGAACAAATATGTATTTTTCAGTTGTGGATGGTCGAGCATCAGGAAAAAGTCCACCAGAACCTTGCACACACTTAATTGCATCCATGATTATATCAAAACAGTTTGTGCTTTTGAGTAAACACTCTTCATTGAGTAGACAATCTTGAAGTGTCTCCTCAGATAATTGACATAATCTTACTTTTTAATCAAATACGGCAGATGTTTTTGCCTTGATTCTAAGTTATGTTTAGTCCAACTAAGGACAACTTTCAGTACAGTTTCTTCTTCAGGAACATTTAATTCATCTGATTCCAAACACTTTTGCAGTACTCCAAAATTCATCTCTAAGAAATCACTGGATTTAAATAATAAAGAAAAATGATGTTGTACAAAGTATAAAGCATGGTCAAACAAACGGGCAGAGCCATAGCTATCTGATATAGATAATAATTGTAAACAATTGACAAGATTAATACTTTTTATTAAAAAGTCACTGCAAGCTTTGGATAGGAAGGAAACTTGAAGAAATGATGACAACTGGAAGAACATTTCCACATTATCATCTGTTATCTTTGTTTTTCCAGTATAGGCATAATCAAGAAATGCTTTTACTGCTTTGGAGGACAAATTAGTAATGGTAACACTTCCACCATCTCTTTCTTTCATGTTTACTTCAAACATAGCCCTGCAAAAATGAAGAACACAGAAGAACAAATAAACAGAAATATTTTATTCCAAGATAATTTTCAATATGACCTTAAAGAGGTTTCCTTCACTCTTAGGTTGATATAAAATATATTTACAAAATACATTTTTAAAGCATCCTAATAAATTAATATCTATAATAGAGACCATATTATTTATCTGCAAAATACATATATTACACAATACCACACTGAAAAATATATAGATTACAGCTAAGCCATAGTAATGAATCCAAAGGCTATAAAAAGATTCAAATTTTGTGTCTGATTTGGTGTTCTTATATATTATTCATAAAATTGGGGTAAAATCTAATGGCTGAATTTATTTACCTATGGACTAATTTAGTATCAACTCTGCAGGTGATAACTAAAATTATTTAAAATATAGGATAAACTTACATATACATTATCCCCACTTGGTAATGTTGATACCACTCTAAGAAACTGGGAACATTTTTGGCTCATTTTAAGCAAAAATACGAATTATTTGGAAATGTTTAGGCAGGAGACTAAGACTATTTCACGACTGGCTTTGCTAAGAACAATATCCTTAAGCCATCCATCCTTAATTAACTTTGTATCCAGAGTTACTAATGTTTACACTTTAAACAAACCCATTAAGAAGGTTTTCAGTAGAACTGCAAATAAAAATTAAGGTTAAAGAGGAAAGGGCTACAACAAAGAACAAAGATTGCCAGTTGAACATTAAGACTAAAGATCATCTGACTTTGGGCCTGGTTTAACACTGGTTTGTTTTTGTACCAGTATTGTCCAGGATACCTTTGTGAGCAGTGCCCAAGTACTCTGCAGGCATGCTTAGTTGGTTAGCATGTTAAACTCTTTTCAACTGCACGGACTGTAGCCCACCAGGCTCCTCTGTCCATGGGATTTCCCAGGTAAGAATACTGGGGTGGGTTGCCATTTCTTCCTCCAGAGTATCTTCCCAACTCAGGTTTCAAACCCACATCTCCAGCACTGTAGGTGGATTCCTTACCATCTGAGCTATGAGGGAAGCCCCCAAGTAGTACTGAGGGAAACTAAACGTCATTATTAAAGTCTATTCTAGAGAGTAATTAAAGCTACTAAAGAAACACTAGAGTCCACCTGAAAAATATAAGGAGGCTTCCAAATACAGAACACTCCTTAGGAAAAGGATGATAAATCTCCTTTCTAATAGGGATATTCAATACTTCTTAATATAATAACAAATAAATACGGTTACAAAAATTTATACATGTTCCACCTTGTGCAGGATATTTCAATAATGTGATCAACTTAGAAACATTAACCTGTGGTGATAATCATATTAGATTATTAAGATATCTATAGTCAGTTGAGGAGAAGGGGACAACAGAGGAAGAGATGGCTGGATGGCATCACTGACTCAATGGACGTGAGTCTGAGTGAACTCCGGGAGTTGGTGAGGGACAGGGAGGCTTGCCGTGCTGTGATTCATGGGGTCACAAAGAGTAGGACACAACTGAGTGACTGAACTGAACTGATAGTCAGTTTAAGGTAATAGTAACAGCATGGCCTCTAGGACAGGGCTGCCTTAACAAATGTGTGACCTTGGGGAGCAAACAACTTAATCATACTTCAAATTCTTCTGAAAATGAGGATACTAGTAGTATCTATGCCACCGAGTTATGAGAGGAACAACTAAGTTAACTGATGCAAAATATTAGCTGTTATCAGAGTAGGAAATGGCAACCCAGTCTAGTATTCTTGCCTGAAAAACTCCATGGACAGAGGAGCCTGGAGAGCTACAGCCCATGGGGTTGCATTGCAACTGAGCTCATTAGCTGTTACTATCATTTTTAAGGAAAAAAATTTTCTGAAATCGAAAGCATTTCCAATTTACCATCAGCTTCCACACTGTCTCTGAGAAGACATGTAATATCATATTTCTATACTTCATCCTATTCATCTTTAAAGTATTCAGTTAACTTCTATCTCAAATTTACTGTGTTATCATAACTGGTTATACAATAGTGTGCTTCCTTTTGAATCTTGTCTCCAAGGACTTTACATTTCAATCATAATTTTCATTTTCCAAAAACATTATAAAGGGCATTTACCATGCACTGTGTACTTTTCTGCTATTTTTAATTTTATATACCCCAATATTCCTGTAAGTTTATAGCCCAATACTCCAATGAGTTTGATCATAACACAAAATTATGAATTAGTGGCCTTATCTACGAGTGTAAATTATATAGACCTTCTAACTACATTTATACATATTTTTAAGTGAACTATATACTCATTTAGTAAAATATTATATATCATAAAAGATTCAGGTCATTATATAATTGTCATTTGTTTTACTTCAGAACAGGTACAAATTTTTAAAAACACTGTTTTAATAGTAATTTTTAAAAGTTGAAAACAGATCCCTAAGCTAAGCAGTAGGCATAAATCCAACATAAAGAGTAGAGAACTGCCAATTCAAATGCTCACATGAGTTTCTTCTTTTGTTAACATGAAAACTTTATAAGGAAATAAGACTGCATGTTCATACTAAATTATTTCCATTTTTTGGCTACATTTGGAAATAATTTCAGCTAATGATAATATTAATAAATAATACTAAATTCAGCTTAATAACAATTTAATTCAACAATAATAACTGAAAGCAGTGGACACTAATCAATTGTTGTTATTTAGTCTCTAGTGTCTGACTCATCGCAACCCCATGGACCACAGCCCACCAAGCTCCTCTGTCCATGGGATTTCCCAGGCAGTACTAGAGTGGGTTGCCATTTCCTTTTCCACAGGATCTTCCTGACTGAGAGATTGAACCTGCCTCTCTTGCATTGGCAGATGGATTCTTTACCACCAAGACACCAGGGAAGACTGACCTAATTATTGCATATATGTTATTTCATTCAACTCTCATTAATGACTTTATGAGCTAGGTCCTATCTGTCTTATCCTAGTTTTTACAAATAAAGAAACTGAAGCATAAAGAGGCTAAGTTTAGTCTAATAAGTGGTGGAGCTGGAATTTAGATGTAGGGCATGTGCATAAAGAGGCCAAATACTTACCTATTATACTATACTGCTTCCTCTAATGAAGAGGTGATATGAAGGATAAGGGAACAAAAAGAGTTCCTTGGAAGAAAAACTGAATTCAAAGGGAGGTGGAAAGAAACTAGTGGAATCTGAAAATGGGAGAGCATAAGGCCAGTTAGGGCCCCAGTGGAGGCTGAATAACAACAACTTAGGTTACCTGAGAGAAAAAATGAAAAGAATACATGAAGACATATAGTCTAGTTAGGCAAAAAGCTAGTAAAAGTTGTAGTTCCCCTTGTTCTCAGTAAACTGTGACATAGCACTGAGCCACTGCTCTCAAATTCAAAGCAGGAAACCCTAGAGAAACTGGTGTTTAGTGACTTCCACTGCTGGTCGAGTGGATAAGACTCTACGCTTCCAATGCATGGGGCACGGTTTGATCCCTCATCAGGGAATGAAGATACTGCATGCCACAAAGGAGAGTCAAAAAAAAAAAAAAAGGTGTTTAGTGAGTAGTAGATATCAATAATCTTGCTGAATGAAGTACAACCTATAAGATTTAATCTTGAGCAATAAGGGTATGGTTTAATTATATGTTGGTAGTAAAACAAGAGTTAAATTAAGGATTAAAACCAGTATAAGTTAACTTGTATCTAGATGCTTTTATATATTATATCTTGCTCTTTTTTTTTCAAGTTTCTTAGAGATTTAAACTCTGCTTACTTAAAATTGCTTCTAAAACTGAACTTAATGCAAAATACTGCAGTTAGGATTTAAGTTTATTAAAGTATGACTAGGAGGCCTGAAGATCAGGATGTCAGCAAGAGAGGTTTGCCTGTCTGACGAATAGGTCTCAGAGGTATTACCTTCATACAGTTACCACAGTACTAAGGTGATGTGTCTGACCCTTAACCACAAAGAATCAGAAATCCACTGTCATCATAGTGGATTTGAACAGTGTTATGACTAGTGCATTCCTTGGAGGATGATCTACTTGGGGAATTGAATTATACTCAGAATTAGAATCAAAACAAGTTGAGTGCTCTCCAGAAATGGCTCTGGAAGTACTTTTCCCCACTTTAGGACGATCCAGGCTGAAGAGAAGAGAAACTCTCTGCATTAGAGTACCTCTTCCCTGGACAATCCATGGGATACAACCCATGTCCAAGATGTATTTTTTTCTCAGATGCCTCATTTTCTTTGAGCTTGGCTTCCATTTCTGCCCAGTCTATCCTTTTCTCTTTTGCCAAATTATACAGTACAGGGGACCTCCCAAACAAAACTGACCCCACATCAAAACTTTTTTCCAGAATAAGAAGGACTAATGTTTAACTTTGGGAAATCCTAGCCTAGGAAGACATGAGGTTTAAAAAAGGTATTCTTACATTTTCATATTTTAAAAATCATTAGTTAATCTAGGTTCTAAGTATCTCTTTTTAAGTATTAAAGATTACTATTCCATGCTCTGTAGGGGAAAAATTGAATTACAATCATAAAGATTACTTAGTGGTATCATAAAATCTGAGGGATAGACAGACAAGGTAAAAGTACCTGAAAAAGTCACTGCATGCTGCTAACACACAACGATGACATGGGATTATTTCATCTTTCATGATTATTTTGAAATCATAAAAGATATTTTGTTCTCGAAAATTTTGTAGTATACTTAAGATTTTCTGTCCATGATCTTCTGACACAAGGAAGTTGTTTTTCTTCTCAGATGGAATTCCATTACATTGGCCTTTTGATTCAAATCATATGAATTATCCATAGCCACGTCTATCTGTTCTTAGAACTAGAAGGAAAAAAAAAAATCACTGATGTAACAGAATCTTAATGAATTTTCAGATCTAAAATTCACCCTTAGTGTAAATCACAAAAAAATGCTCACTAAAAACAATCATAATGTTAAATCTTGTCCCACACACAAAAAGTAAATTCCTTTTAAATTTTTATAAATATTGAGCTCACTGAAATAAAAATGTTATTTATGAATAAAGTTTGAGGCTGTATAACTGCATTAAATAGTACAATTATGAGTTGTATTAAAAACTGACATAGAACCTGACTACATGTCTAGTTACATATAAATGTTATCACTTTTATAAGCAGGTATCATTTGAGTATCTGTCCAACACACCCCTCTCCAATCCCATCCTTTTCCTTCTGGTAGCAAACCAGATGTTAAAATGTTGATATTGAAGCACAGGTATGTGTCTTCTGGGATTACACTTTTAGAAAACAACTGGTTGAAAAAGAAAAGCATGTTAAATTAACTGGTTATGGCCTTTAGTAAGGAAGGAAAAGTCAACATTGGTTCAAGCTGTCCTATTTGAAAGTAGGAAAGCCTTTTAAGTGAGGTCAGAAATCCAAGATAGTTGAAGGCCAGATTAACTGTGACTTTCCCAAACCACAAATTTAGTTTTGAGCATAAAAGTTTATACCATAAAAAGCAAGAAAGTAGGAAACAGAAAGACAGTAAGACTGGGATCTAGGTGAATCAGAGAAATAGGAAACCTTGATTTCTTAGAATACTTCTGTTCTGGTTATTTACTGCTTTGCAAATCATCTCAAAACTTAGTGGTTTAAGACAACGTAGTCTCTCACGGTTCTGCAGGGTTAGATGGAGCTTCTTATTTGCATCCTTTCATATGGTCAGTCAGGTGGCAGCTCACCTGAAGGCCTGATTAACCTGGGTGAGAGGTCCAGTATGATTTCCTCACTCACATCTCCTTCAGATGGGATGGACAGATAGAACAGACAGAGCTCTCTCCCACTCTTGATGCACTCTCTCCATCAGTTCAGTTCAGTTGCTCAGTAGTGTCTGACTCTTTGTGACCCCATGAATCGCAGCACGCCAGGCCTCCCTGTCCATCACCAACTCCTGGAGTTCACTCAAACTG
Organism: Nanger dama; assembly: GCA_917880005.1. Classification (NCBI taxonomy): domain Eukaryota; kingdom Metazoa; phylum Chordata; class Mammalia; order Artiodactyla; family Bovidae; genus Nanger; species Nanger dama. Next base: position 1,438,032 of record CAKJTW010000014.1, on the reverse strand, counting down.
ATGTCCATCAAGTCAGTGATGCCATCCAGCCATCTCATCCTCTGTCGTCCCCTTGTCCTCCTGCCCCCAATCCCTCCCAGCATCAGTCTTTTCCAATGAGTCAACACTTCACAGGAGGTGGCCAAAGCAATACTTCCTCATAGCACGGCAGTCTCAGGGTAACTAGACTTCTTACATGGTAGCTGTGTCCTAGAGGAGGAGTTTCAAGCCCAGGTGAAAGCTAGATGCTGGAGAAGTAGTCTGAATTGTCCTACAACATCAATCAAAGCTTCATTCTAAGACTGAGACAATCATCTCTGTGTTATCCAAAATAGTAAGCATGAGCCATGTATACCAATTTAAACTATTTAAAATGAACTAAAAATTAAAAGTTTAGTTCCTTGGTCTAGCCATATTTTAAGTGTCCGTAGCTATATGTAATATGATGGTTACTTTTATGTGTCAACTTGATTGGGCCATGGGGGTACCCAGATATTTGGCTAAACACTGTATCTGGGTATGTCTGTGAAGATGTTTTTGGATGAGACTAATATCTGAATCAGCAGACTGAGGAAAGCAGGTTGCTTTACTTAATGTGAGTGGAACTCACTGAATCCATTAAAGGCCTGCAAAGAACAAAAGGTCCAGTAAGAAAGAATTTTTTCTGTCTGCCAGACTGTCTTTAAGTTGGAGGATCAGACTTCTCCTTCCATTGGACTAAAACTTGGATTACAACTTTACTGCTAGTTTTACTACTAGGACCAGTTTTCTGATGTTAGGAATGCTTAGCTTCCATAAGCATACAAGCTAACTCTACAGAGTAAATCAATCTATCTTCCCTCCACTGGCTCTGTTTCTTTGGAGAACACTAATACATGTGGCTAATGGTTACTGCAGTGTACTATATTATACAGCAAATAAGGAGTATTTTCATCATCATAGAATGTTACTGACTAGCTGATCTACTATAAAATAATGTGCCTGTGTTAAAGAGTATGTGTGCACACATGTGCAGGAGGCAGTAATATGATATAATTTGCAGTATTACAAAAATAAGTTACCTGCAGAGATGATTTTGTGAGCAGTGTTCTGAGTAACTGTAAGGAGGGAGATATATTAAGAATGAAGGTGGGAGTGAACTTTGTGAAAATGAAAGAATACATAAATCAAATAGGTAGAGATGAAAAAAGGGAAACTTTCAAAAACAGTATCTTTAAGGGTATAAAAATGGATGCCCCATTCCGCAGATTTAGGTACAGGATCATGATATATCATAAATTGAGGATTCCTGTAGTAAATTTCTATTTTCACTTCTGTGCCTGTTAAATATGCTTTAATACATTGCCAGTATGCAAAGAGTTCCAAATTGGATGATTACAGATCTTGGGAAGCAGAATTGTTTCTGATTCTGACAGCGTGCCTCAGAGAGGCGTAGAGAAGGGGACGACAGAGGATGAGATGGCTAAATGGCATCACCGACTCGATGGACATGAGTTTGGTTATAGACAGGGAGGCCTGGAGTGCTGCGATTCATGGGGTTGCAAAGAGTTGGACACAACTGAGCGACTGAACTGAACTGAATGTCCTTTGGGACTTTGTTGTAAATCTGAATTTAGGAAAATTCCAAAACGGCTGCTTATAAGCTGAAATGCAATGAAATGTAATGATGAGAAATAGCTCTGGGAAAAAAACATATTCAAGGAATGGCTCTAAATGTGAGTGTACAATAGTTGCGATTTTACTCTAGCCAGGTCAAAGTTTTGTTTCCAGGTTGCTACTGTTTTCTCTCTGACACCCATATCTTAGAAACTTACTGAAGTCATCTAGGAAATAAAGTCACAAAGGACATTCAGTTCAGTTCAGTTCAGTCGCTCAGTCATGTCCAACTCTTTGCGACCCCATGAGTTGCAGTACGCCAGGCGTCTCTGTCCATCACCAACTCTCAGAGTTTAACCAAACTCATGTCCATCGAGTCGGTGATGCCATTTAGCCATCTCATCTTCTGTCATCCCCTTGTTCTCCTGCCTTCAGTCCCTCCCAGCATCAGATTATTTTCCATGAGTCAAATTTTTGTATGAAGTAGCCAAAGTATTGGAGTTTCAGCTTCAGTATCAGTCCTTCCAATGAACACCCAGGCCTGATCTCCTTTATGATGGACTTGTTGGATCCCCTTGCAGTCCAAGGGACTCTCAAGAGTCTTCTCCAACACCATACTTCAAAAGCATCAATTCTTCAGCACTCAGCTTTCTTCACAGTCCAACTCTCATATCCATACATGACCACTGGAAAAACCATAGCCTTGACTAGACAGACCTTTGTTGGCAAAGTAATGTCTCTGCTTTTGAATATGCTATCTAGGTTGGTCATAACTTTCCTTCCAAGGAGTAAGCGTCTTTTAATTTCATGGCTGCAATCACTATCTGCAGTGATTTTGGAGCCCCAAAAAATAAAGTCTGACACTGTTTCCACTGTTTCCCCATCTATTCCCCATGAATGATGGGACCGGATTCCATGATCTTCGTTTTCTGAATGTTGAGCTTTAAGCCAACTTTTTCACTCTCCTCTTTCACTTTCATCAAGAGGCTTTTAGTTCCTCTTCACTTTCTGCCATAAGGGTGGTGTCATCTGCATACATGAGGTTATTGATATTTCTCCCGGCAATCTTGATTCCAGCTTGTGCTTCTTCCAGCCCAGTGTTTCTCATGATGTACTCTGCATAGAAGTTAAATAAGCATGTTGACAATATATAGCCTTGACGTACTCCTTTTCCTATTTGGAACTAGTCTGTTGTCATACACATGATTGGTTCATAACATTGTGGAGGTCCAAAGATTATGGCTGGCTAGTCAGAGACTCAGAACAGCCAATGGTGTAGTTTAACTTTGAATCCAAAGGCCTAAGAACCAGGACAGCTGATGGTATCAGTTCTACTCTGAAAGCTGGCAGGCTGGAAACCTAGGAAGAGATTATTTTTCAGTTCAAGGCCAAAGGCAGGAAATGACTAATGTTCTATTCAGGTCTTCAACTGATTGGATGAGGCCCACATGCACTAGAAGTGGCAGTAATTTACTCAGTCTATCTACTCAAGTGTTATTAATCTTATCCAGAAACACCCTCACAGACATACACAGAATAACCATTTGACCAAATGTCTGGGCACCCAGTGCCAAGTCATCACAACAGTGCAAACAGTGCAACTGTGCAAATCTTAAGAATGTTGATAAATCCAATCTAGGATGCAAAAGAATATTCCAAGTTAAAGTGAGATACAGAGAAAATCATCACAGTGGTGCAAACCTTTACTTAAGACTGTTGAGGTTAATTCCCTAGTAGTCCAATGGTTAAGACTCTGTGCTTCCACTGCTGGGTCCTGGGTTCAATCCTTGGTGAGGAACTAAGATTTCCCCAAGCAGTATGTTGTGGCCAAACAAAACAACAACAAAAAAGAATGTTGGTAACATCTGAACAAGGATTAAAAAAATATTCCAAGTTAGAGTAGGGTACAAAATATATGTATCAATAATTATATATGGCTATTGTCCCAATGGTAATTCCTTAACTCACAAGGCATACTTCTTAAGTCATTTGTAAAACTATGTTTATAAAACATGCATTTTTTTTCCTCCTTTTCTAATAACTACAAGATCATATTGTCCCAGAGCTCTGACATAATATTAAATAGAAGAAGGGCTCTGGAATAGGATGAGCTTCCCTGGTGGCTCAGACTGTAAAGAATATGCCTGCAATGAAGGAGACCCAGGTTTGATTCCTGGGTCAGGAATATCTCCTGAAAAAGGAAATGGCAACCCACTCCAGTATTCTTGCCTGGAAAATTCTGTGTACAGAGCAGACTGGTGGGCTAAAGTCCATGGAGTTGCAAACAGCTGGGAAACAACTGAGCAACTAACACACACAGAAAAGGATAGATTTGAGTTCCAATCTCGGCTGTGTAATATACTTACGATATATTTGAGGCAAGCAACTACTAATCTTTGATTCTCATTTTCTTCATTTGTAAAATAAGGATAAACTTTATTTATCTAGTTGTGTTTCTGAGATTAAAAATTAACACATAATTTAGCATTTACCGTGTGCTAAATGAAGTTACTGTGTGCATGTGTGCTTACTCACTCAGTTGCATTCCAATTTTGTGACCGGGGACTGTAACTCATGAGACTCCTCTGTCCACGGGCTTTTCCAGGGAAAAATAATGGAGTAGGTTGCCATTTCCTCCCCCAGGATATCTTCTTGACCCAGAGATCACACCTGGGTTTCCTGCATTGCAGGTGGATTCTTAACCATCTGAGCCACCAGGGAAGACAGTTTTCCATTAAAGTCCATTTAAGTCAAAAAATCATTTAAAAACATTAATCAAAATGTTTATAAAGTGATGGGGGAGGAGAGTAGAAGCAGTTAATAATTTCTGCTGCTGCTAAGTCACTTCAGTCGTGTCTGACGCTGTGTGACCCCAGAGATGGCAGCCTACCAGGCTCCTCTGTCCCTGGGATTCTCCAGGCAAGAACACTGGAGTGGGTTGCAATTTCCTTCTCCAATGCAGCAGAGTGAAAAGTGAAAGTGAAGTCACTCAGTCATGTCCGACTCTTCACGATCCCATGGACTGTAGCCCACCAAGCTCCTCTGTCTATGGGACTTTCCAGGCAAAAGCACTGGAGTGGGGTGCCACTGCCTTCTCTAATATTCCTAGAGCTTAAGAAAATAAAGATGTCCTTTTCATTATAGGGGACTGGAACACAAAAGTAGGAAGTCAAAAAACACCTGGAGTAACAGGCAAATTTGGCCTTGGAATGTGGAATGAAGCAGGGCAAAGGCTAATAGAGTTTTCCCAAGAAAATGCATTGGTCAGAGCAAACACCCTCTTCCAACAACACAAGAGAAGACTTTACACAGGGACATTACCAGATGGTCAACACCGAAATCAGACTGATTATATTCCTTGCAGCCAGAGATGGAGAAGTTCTATACAGTCAGCAAAAACAAGACCAGGAGATGACTGTGGCTCAGATCATGAACTCCTTATTGCAAAATTCAGACTTAAATTGAAGAAAGTAGGGAAAACTACTAGACCATTCAGGTATGACCTAAATCAAATCCCTTACAACTATACAGTGGAAGTGAGAAATAGATTTAAGGGCCTAGATCTGATAGATAGTGCCTGATGAACTAAGAAATGAGGTTCGTGACACTGTACAGGAGACAGGAAACAAGACCATCGCCATGGAAAATAAATGCAAAAAGTAAAATGGCTGTCTGAGGAGGCCTTACAAATAGCTGTGAAAAGATGAGAAGTGAAAAGCAAAGGAGAAAAGGAAAGATATAAGCATCTGAATGCAGAGTTGCAAAGAATAGCACGGAGAGATAAGATAGCTTTCCTCAGTGATCAATGCAAAGAAATACAGGAAAACAACAGAATGGGAACGACTAGAGATCTCTTCAAGAAAATTAGATATACCAAGGGAACATTTCATGCAAAGATGGGCTCGATAAAGGACAGAAATGGTATGGACCTAACAGAAGCAGAAGATATTAAGAAGTGGCAAGAATACACAGAAGAACTGTACAAAAAGGATCTTCACAACCCAGATAATCACGATGGTGTGATCACTCCCCTAGAGCCAGACATCCTGGAGTGTGAAGTCGAATGGGCCTTAGAAAGCATCACTACAAACAAAGCTAGTGGAGGTGACGGAATTCCAGTGGAGCTATTTCAAATCCTGAAAGATGATGCTGTAAAAGTGCTGCACTCAATATGCCAGCAAATTTGGAAAACTCAGCAGTGGCCACAGGACTGGAAAAGGTCAGTTTTCATTCCAATCCCAAAGAATGGCAATGCCAAAGAATGCTCAAACTACAGCACAACTGCACTCATCTCACATGCTAGTAAAGTAATGCTCAAAATTCTCCAAGCCAGGCTTCAGCAATACATGAACCGTGAACTTCTCGATGTTCAAGCTGGTTTTAGAAAAAGCAGAGGAACCAGAGATCAAATTGCCAGCATCTGATGGAACACTGAAAAAGCAAGAGAATTCCAGAAAATTATCTATTTCTGCTTTATTGTGGATCACAATAAACTGTGGGAAATTCTGAAAGAGATGGGAATACCAGACCACCTGACCTGCCTCTTGACAAATCTGTATGCAGGTCAGGAAGCAACAGTTAGAACTGGACATGGAACAACAGACTGGTTCCAAATAGGAAAAGGAGTACAGCAAGGCTGTATATTGTCACCCTGCTTATTAAACTTCTATGCAGAGTACATCATGAGAAACGCTGGGCTGGAGGAAGCACAGCCTGGAATCAAGATTACCAGGAGAGGTTATATCAATAACCTCAGATATGCAGATGACACCAACCTTATGGCAGAAAGTGAAGAGAAATTAGAAAGCCTCTTGATGAAAGTGAAAGAGAAGAGTGAAAAAGTGGGCTTAAAGCTCAACATTCAGAAAACGAAGATCATGGCATCCGGTCCCATCACTTCATGGGAAATAGATGGGGAAATGCAGATGGTGACTGCAGCCATGAAATTAAAAGATGCTTACTCCTTTGAAGGCAAGTTATGACCAATCTAGATAGCATATTGAAAAGCAGAGACATTACTTTGCCACCAAAGGTCTGTCTAGTCAAGGCTACAGTTTTTCCAGTGGTCATGTACGGATGCGAGAATTGGCCTGTGAAGAAAGCTGAGTGCTGAATTGATGCTTTTGAACTGTTGTGTTAGAGAAGACTCTTGAGAGCCCCTTGGACTGCAAGGGAGATCCAACCAGTCCATTCTAAAGGAAATCAGTCCTAGGTGTTCTTTGGAAGGACTGATGGTAAAGCTGAAACTCCAATACTTTGGCCACCTCATGCAAAGGTGACTTTTCCATGACTCACTGGAAAAGACTTTGATGTGGCAGAGACTGGGGGCAGGAGGAGAAGGGGATGACAAAGGATGAGAAGGCTGGATGGCATTACCGATTCGATGGATGTGAGTTTGAGTGAACTCCAGGAGTTGGTGATGGACAGGGAGGCCTGGCGTGCTGCAGTTCATGGGGTCACAAAGAGTCGGACATGACTGAGCAACTGACCTGAACTGAGAGCTTAAGTTGAGCATAAGAGCTATCACTGCAGAGTAGTTTTATATGGAGTATCAATGGAAGCGTAGAGAGACAGCTGGTAGAGACATGAACCAGCCTTCTCTTTCTGACTCCATGATCACAGAAAGGAATACTCAAAGGGATGAGTCAGGGAGTACTTATACACATAAAAGGGGAGCATAACAGAGCAAATCACCAGCATAATTGGCACTAGGCAGACAGACATGGGTTAATGTGGTGCAAAGGATCAAAGTATTTTCTCAACAACACAATGAGGCCAAGGTGTTATTCTTGGCTTGTTTCTCAAGTTCAGCAATGGACTGAAGCATCCATACTCTATAACAACAATATAAGGTTTCTCCCCCCATAACTCTATTAAAATTTTTTCTAATTCTCATATAGATGAATAGCTTCTATACTCTCCAAGTCATACAACTGGAAGTCATATTTCACCAATGATACTTATTTTAAAACCAGTTCTTTCCCTCCCTATCTTTCTTTTAGTTGAGGCTCTCATTACTCTCACTTGGGGTTGGACTTGCTCCAACAGCCTCCACACTAATATTCCTTACTCTATAAACTTTTATTTGAATCTTCTGGTTTTCAAACCTTGCACATACATTGGGAATATAAGATAAATGAGGTACAGGATTCCTGCTAGTGGTGATAAATAAGTTAACTGTGAAAGTTAGTCACCCAGTTATGTCCAACTTTTTGCAACCCCGTGAATTATATGTAGCCTGCTAGGTTCCTCTGTCCATGGGATCAGGCAAGAATATTGGAGTGGGTAGCCATTCCCCCTCCAGGGGATCTTTCCGAAACAAGTCTTGAACCCTGGTCTCCTGCACTGCAGGCAGATTCTTTACCATCTGAGCCACCAGTGAAGCCCCAGGTAAACTGTACAAGGGTCATAAAAGTGATATGACAAGTACTGTGGATGCACAGAAGAAGAACAACATTCAGACTTGCTTCAAGAGTGGAGAGGACAGAGTAGAGAGGGGAGGACTGAGGAAACCATTCTGATGAGTATGGTATTTAAGCTGTTAAGAAACATGGTTATCAAAGAAGGTGAGACCGACATGTCCAAGAGAAAAAAATTAAGTTTTAAGTTCAAAGGCATGGATAAAAGAGTTATTATGGCCCTATGGAGAAAAACAAAGTTGAGGACAGGGGACAGGATAAAAGAAAGCTTAAAAACATAGGCAAAACACTCCCGACATAAAGCACAGCAGGATCCTCTATGATCCACCTCCCAGTATAATGGAAATAAAAGCAAAAATGAACAAATGGGATCTAATTAAAATTAAAAGCTTCTGCACACAAATGAAATTATAAGCAAGGTGAAAAGACAGCCTTCTGAATGGGAGAAAACAATAGCAAATGAAACAACTGACAAACAACTAATCTCAAAGATATACAAGCAACTTATGCAGCTCAACTCCAGAAAAATAAACGATCCAATCAAAAAATGGGCCAAAGAACTAAATAGGCATTTCCCCAAAGAAGACATACGGATGGCTAACAAACACATGAAAAGATGCTCAACATCACTCATTATCAGAGAAATGCAAATCAAAACCACAATGAGGTACCATTTCACACCAGTCAGAATGGCTGCAATCCAAAAGTCTACAAGCAATACATGCTGGAGAGGATGTGGAGAAAAGGGAACCCTCTTACACTGCTGGTGGGAATGCAAACTAGTACAGCCACTATGGAAAACAGTGTGGAGATTCCTTTAAAAACTGCAAATAGAACTGCCTTATGACCCAGCAATCCCACTGCTGGGCATACACACCAAGAAAACCAGAATTGAAAGAGACACATGTACCCTAATGTTCATTGCAGCACTGTTTATAATAGCCAGGACATGGAAACAACCTAGATGTCCATCAGCAGATGAATGGATACAAAAGCTGTGGTACATATACACAATGGAGTATTACTCAGCCCTTAAAAAGAATAAAGTTGACTCAGTTCTAATGAGATGGATGAAACTGGAGCCGATTATACAGAGTGAAGCCAGAAAGAAAAACACCAATACAGTATACTGACACATATATATGGAATTTAGAAAGATAGCAATGACGACCCTCTATGTGAGACAACAAAAGAGACACAGAGGTATAGAACGGACTTTTGGACTCTGAGGGAGAGGGAGAGGGTAGGATGATTTGGGAGAATGGCATTGAAACATGTATACTATCATATAACGAAGCACCAGTCTATGTTCAATACAGGATACAGGATGCTTGGTGCTGGTGCACGGGATGATCCAGGGAGATGATATGGGGTGGGCGGTGGCAGGGGGCTTCGGCATTGGGAGATCTTGTACACCTATGGCTGATTCATGTCAATGTATGGCAAAACAAATACAGTACTGTAATGTAGAATAAAGTATTAAAAAAAAAAAAAAAGAAAGCTTAAGTATTAAACAGGGTGTTTACCTCATGAAAGGGGGTGTGGGTTTCACTCTATAGGTAATACAGAACATACAGTAAACTTTTAAGAAGGATTGGCATTATACCACTGGATTTATGTTTAGAAATTCTGCTAAGAATATAGCAGTAAGTAACAAAGATGAGGCTCTTATGCTCACGGAGTTTACTAACTAATGAGACAGATACTCATATGCAGTGGCACTGGTAATGAGTATCAACTTTTTAAAATCCACTTTAATGAAAAACTAATTTTGTTAAGTCACTGAGATGCAGCTATTATAACAAGTAGGGTTGTTTTTTTAAATTTTATTTATTTCTGGCTGTACCAGGTCTTCACTGCTGCGCACAGGCTAACTTTGCTTCCAGTGACTGGAGGCTCAGTAGCTGCAGAACACAGGCTCTAGAGAACAGGCTCAGCAGCTGTTAAGTACAGGCTTAGCTGCTCCTTGGTAGGCAGAATTTTACAGGACTAGGGATTGAACCTATATCCCCTGCATTGGCAGGCAGCTTCTTAACTACTGAGCCTCTAGGTAAAACCCAAATAGGATTATTGTAACTGAGGAGTATTAATTTTAATCTCAGCAACTCATTAAACATATTAATCTAAATATTTATCTGTTGATTCTTTACTGTTTGGTTTAATGTATTAAAAAAATCATTTGTAAATATTGAAATTGATTTTTAATTATTTTTTACCAATTTCCTTTTTTGTACTACAGTAATAGCTAAGACCTCCTGAACACTGATAAATAAAAGCAACATGGGTTGCAATACTTTAAAAAATATCTCTATATAAGTGTATATATCTTGTTTATACTATTATATAAATATATAAATCTAGAACTTGTATTAGAGTAAGTCTAAATTACTGAAGCTAATAGTTCATAGATAAGTGAATACAGTGATATATACACATAGTGGTTTTTATTTCTATGACTAGTAATATAAGTAAAATGGCTTTATTGGAAATTTTCAAGTATTGAACTGATAATACATTAGTATTACACAAGGGTATTCACTTTTGCAATGTGCCTAAAAGTTAAAACTCTCTATGTTTACTCTATGTACAGTGGTTAAGCAGAGAAGTTGAAATGTCCTATTTGGTCAATTTGGCTTGAATAAATTTCTGTACGTAGACTTAATCAACAATTACAAGCACTATCATAGACGAAGTGTAGTCGCTCAGTCATGTCCAACTCTTTGCAACCCCATGGACTATAGCCTACCAGGCTCCTCCCTCCATGGGATTCTCCAGGCAAGAGTACTGGAGTGTGTTACCATTTCCTTCTCCAGGGGATCTTCCCAACCCAGGGATTGAACCCGGGTCTCCTGCATTGCAGGCAGACACTTTAACCTCTGAGCCACCAAAGGGCACTGGAAAATATGTGAAAGGGAAAGAGGGAACTAATCCACAAGATAACTAAATCCACTGAAATTAATAAAAATCAAACAAAGACACATAGAATTTCTAGAGAAGCGTGTTAAGGATAGAACACCAAGGATAATTAACCTTAAGGGATAGACAATCTAAGCTGAAGAATTATTTATGCAGCATCTGCTACATACCAGGTGACAGCCTAGTTGGAAAGAAAATATGAGAAATATAATCTGTAGAAGACACAGGTGAAAAAGTTCTAGAGCTGAGAAAAAAAATCATAAAAAGAAAAGGGACAGAAATAGAGGAAAATTAATTTGGAGAGATGGTGGAAGCCATGGGAAGAGAATTTCAAAAATGAAGTAGCTCCCACATCATCAAAGGCTGAAAAAGTTTAAGTACGGTAAGGACTGAAAAGAAGTCACTGATGATTTGAGGGTGGGATAGGGAGAGGCCAGTGGTTTTAAGAGAGGATAATGAACATATTTTGCATATTTTTTTTTTTTTTAGGTTCAGTGAGGTTGGAACTAGAGGACCATGTAGATTCTAAGGAATTTTATTTTGCTTAGATGGGAGAAATTTAAGCATGCAAATACACTGAGAAGAAAGGGGGAAAAGTGGAGGAAAATTTTTGATAATGATTACAACAATCTAAATTAAGCACTTTTTATTGTTATTCTTCATCAAAGGTTGAATCTGACACTTTGCAACCACATGGCATACAGAACTCCAGACTTCCCTGTCCTTTACTATCTCCCAGACTTTGCTCAAATTCATATGCAGTGAGTCGGTGATGATATCTAACCAACTCATCCTCTGCTGCACCCTTCTGCTCCTGCTGTCAATCTTTCCCAGCATCAGTGTTTTGTCCAGTAAGTCAGCTTTCCCATCAGGTGGCCAAAGTATTGACGCTTCAGCTTCAACATCAGTCCTAATGAATATTCAGGACTAATTTCCTTAGGATTGACTGGTTTGATCTCCTCGCTGTCCAAGGGACTCTCAGGAGTCTTCTCCAGCACAATTTAAAAGCATCAATTTTTCAGTGATCAGCCTTCTTTATGGTCCAAGTCTCACATCCAGACATGACTACTGGAAAAACCATAGCTTTGACTAGACATCCTTTGCTGGTGATGTCTCTGCTTTTTAATATGCTGACATGGTTTGTGACAGCTTTTCTTACAAGGAGCAAGCATCTTTTCATTTCATGGCTGCAATCTCAGACCACAGAGATTTTGGAGCCCAAGAAAATAAAACCTGTCACTGCCTCTACTTTTTCCCCTCTACTTGCCATGAAGTGATGGGACCAGAAGCCATATTCTTAGGTTTTTTGAATGTTAAGTTCAAGCCAGCTTTTTCACTCTCCCCTTTCACCTTATCAAGAGGCTCTTTAGTTCCCCTTCACTTTCTGTCATTAAGGGTGGTGTCAACTGCATATCTAAAGTTGTTGATGTTTCTTCTCCAGGGAATCTTGATTCCAGTTTGTAAGTCATTCAGCCCACCATTTCCTATGATGTAGTTTGCATAGAAGTTAAATAACCAGAGAGACATACAGACTTGTCCTGTTCCTTTCCCAAATTTAAATCAGTTAGTTGCTCACTGTCTGGTTCTAACTGTTGCTTCTTGATCTGCATACAGGTTTCATAGGAGACAGGTAAGGTGGTCTGATAGTCCCATATCTGTAAGAATTTTCAACAATTTGTTGTGATTTATACAGTCAAAGGCTTTAACATAGCCAAAGAAGAAGTATGTGGTGGTGTTTTTTTTCCCTGGAATTCTCTTGCCTTCTCCATGATCCAACGAATGCTGGAGATTTAATCTCTGGTTCCTCTGCCTTTCTAAATGCAGCTTGTACATCTGGAAGTTCTGGGTTCATGTACTGATGAAGCCTATCTTGAAGGATTTTGAGGAGAACCTTATTAGCATGTGAAATAAGCGCATCTGTACAGTAGTCTGAACCTTCTTTGGCTTGCCTTTCTTTGGGGTTGCAATGAAAACTTACCTTTTCCAGTCCTGGGGCCACTGCCAAGTTTTTCAAATTTGCTGACATGTTGAGTCAGCACTTCAGCACCATCAACATTTAGGATCCGAAATAGCTCAGCTGGAATTCCATCACCTCCACTAGATTTGTTCATAGTGATGCTTCCTAAGGCCCACTTCATTTCACACTCCAGGATATCTGACTCCAGGGGAGTGACCACACCATTGTGGTTATCTGGGTCACTAAGATCTTTTTGTACAGTTCTGCGTATTTTTGCCACCTCTTCTTAATATTTTTTGTTTCTGTTATGCCCTTACCATTTTTGTCCTTTATTGTGTCCATCCTTACATGAAATGCCCCCTTGATTTCTTCAATTTCTTGACGAGATCTCTTTACCATTCAACTATTTCTTTGCACTATTTAGGAAGGCCTTCTTAACTCTCCTTGCTATTTTCAAGAACTCTGCACTCAGTTAGGTATATCTTTCCCTTTCTCCTTTGCCTTTTGCTACTCTTTTGTATAGCCTCCTCAGACAACCACTTTGCCTTTTTGTATTTCTTTTTCTCTGGGATGGTTTTAGTCTCTGCCTCCTGTACAGTGCTATGAACTTCTGTCCATAGTTCTTCAGGTACTCTACCAACCAGACCTTATCTCTTGAATCTATTTGTCGCCTTCACCATATGATTTAAGTCATACCTCACTGGGCTAGTAGCTTCTCCTACTTTCTTCTATTTAAGCCTGCATTTTGCAATAAGGAGCTCATGATCTAGCCACAGTTAGCTCCATGTCTTGCTTTTGCTGTACGTAGAGAGCTTCTCCACCTTTGGCTGCAAAGAATATAATCAATCTGCCTTAGCTACTGACCATTTGGTGATGTCCATGTGTAGAGTCATCTTTTGTGCTGTTGGAAGGTGTTTGCTATGAGCATGTCTTAACAAAACTGTCAGCCTTTGCCCTGCTTCATTTTGCACTCCAAGGCCAAACTTGCCTGTTACTTCAGGTATCTCTTGACTTCCTACTTTTGAATTCCAATCTCCAGTGATAAGAATGACATCTTTTTATGGTGTGAGTTCTAGAAAGTCTTGTAGGTCTTCACAGAACTGGTCAACTTCAGCTTTTCAGCATTAGTGGCTGAGGCACAGATTTGAATTGCTGTAATACTGGTCTGCCTCGGAAACAAACTGAGAACATCCTATTGTTTTTGAGATTGCACCCAAGTTCTCTATTTCAGACTCTCTTGTTGACTTGACCATGTCCAATTTAGTTGACTGATGGCCCTAACATTCCATGTTCCTAAGCAATATACTGTTCATTAGACTTACTGTCACCACTAGAGAGGTCTACAACTGACTGTCGACCCAACGATTCATTCTTTCTGGAGCTATTAGTAATTACCCCGTGCTCTTCCCCAGTAGCCTACTGGACACTTTATGACCTGGGGCACTCATCTTTCAGTGTCATATCTTTTTGCCTTTTCATACTGTTCATGGGGTTCTCACATCAAGAATACTGGAGTGATGTGTGATTCCCTCTTCCACTGGAATACGTTTTATCAGAACTATTCACTATGACCCGTCCATCTTAGGTGACACTGCATGGCCTGGCTCATATCTTCATTGAGTTACGCTAGCCTCTTCACCACAAGGCAGTGATCCATGAAGGGGAATTAAGAACTTTTGGACCTTTAAAGTAATAAACTAGAGAAAAATACTACTGGGTAAAACTCCCGTTTCTGTTAACATGTAAACATTAATAAATAAATGCATGATTAAAGACCCAAATTTCATAGTTTGTGATATAACAGACCTGACAGTATTAAAATTTATAATTAGCAATTTATAGAGCTATTTTATTCAACATTCATAATCCTTTAAGATTAACAATTAGTTTTCCAAAATGGGAAATTGAAGCCAAGTTAAACAATAAGATTTAGACACAAAACTAACAGAACTATGCTTGCTTCACTCAAAGTCCATGGTATCAATACTATTTTGACTCTGGATTTTAATATTAAATGAAAGCTCACGAAAGTTTACTGCTCAAAATATCCAAATATAAATGTACTGGTCAAAAGTTGCCATGACAATTTAAGGTCATTTTGAATAAGAAAGACATATATGATGATAATAAGAGCTAACATTTAGTCAGTACCATGTGTCAAAGTTATGGTTTTTCCAGTAGTCATGGATGGATGTGACAGTTGGATCATAAAGAAGGCTGAGTGCTGAAGAATTGATGCTTTTGAACTATGGTGTTGGAAAAAATTTTTGAGAGTCCCTTGGACTGCGAGGCAATCAAACCACTTAATCCAAAAGGATATCAAACCTGAGTCTTCACTGGAAGGACTGATGCTGAAGCTCCAGTACTTTGGCCACCTGACGTGAAGAACTGACTCGCTGGAAAAGACCCTGATGCTGGGAAAGACTAAAGGCAGGAGGAGAAGGGGATGACAGAGGATGAGATGGATGGATGTCATCACTGATTCAATGGACATGAGTTTAAGCAAGCTCTAGGAGCTGGGGATGGACAAGATCCCTTATGTACTGCAGTCCATGGTGTCCCAAAGAGTTGGACGGGACTGAGCGACTGAAATGGATCTTGGAAAAGCTTCAGTGAACAATTACAAAGTATATTTTACATTGTTGTTGTTTAGATCTGAAGTTCTTTTTGACACTTCTGCGACCCCATGGACTGTAACCTGCCAGGCTCCTCTGTCCATGGGATTTCCCAGGCAAGAATACTGGGGTGGGTTGCCATTTCCTTCTCCAAAGGAACATTACAACCCAGGGAATGGACCTGTCTCCTGCATGGCAGGCAGATTCTTTTTCTTTTTTCCTTTTAAATTTATTTTTATTTACAGCTAATTACTTCTCGATATTGTATTGGTTTTGCCATATATCAACATTAATCCACCATGGGTGTACACGTGTTCCCCATCCTGAAACCCCTCCCACCTCCCTCCCCATACCATCCCTCTGGGTCATCCCAGTGCACCAGCCCCAAGCATCCTGTATCCTACATTGAACCTGGACTGGCGATTCATTTCTTATATGCTATTACACCTGTTTCAATGCCAATCTCCCAAATCATCCCACCCTCACCCTCTCCCACAGACTCCAAAAAGACTGTTCTATACATCTGTGTCTCTTTGCTGTCTCACATACAGGGTTATCGATACCATCTTTCTAGATTCCATATATATGCATTAGTATATAGTATTGGTGTTTTGTTTGTTTGTTTGTTTGTTTTTTCTTTTTTTTCTGGCTTATTTCACTCTGTATAATAGGCTTCAGTTTCATCCACCTCATTAGAACCGATTCAACTGTATTCTTTTTAATGGCTGAGTAATACTCCAGTGTATATATGTACCACTGCTTTCTTATCCATTCATCTGCTGATGGACATCTAGGTTGCTTCCATGTCCTGGCTATTAAAAACAGTGCTGCGATGAACATTGGGGCACACGTGTCTCTTTCAATTCTGGTTTCCTCAGTGTGTATGCCCAGCAGTAGGATTGCTGGGTCATAATGCAGTTCTATTTCCAGGTTTTTAAGGAATCTCCACACTGTTTTCCACAGTGGCTGTACTAGTTTACATTCCCACTAACAGTGTTAGAGGGTCTTTTCTCCACACCCTCTCCAGCATTTATTGGTTGTAGACTTTTACACTGCAGCCATTCTGACTGGTGTGAAATGGTACCTCATTGTGGTTTTGATTTGCATTTCTCTGATAATGAGTGATGTTGAGCATCTTTTCATGTGTTTGTTACCCATCTGAATGTCTTCTTTGGAGAAATAGTTATTTGGCCTATTTTTGATTGGGTCGTTTATTTTTCTGGAATTGAGCTGCAGGAATTGCTTGTATATTTTTGAGATTAGTTGTTTGTCAGTTGCTTCACTTGCTATTATTTTCTCCCATTCCGAAGACTGTCTTTTCACCTTGCTTATAGTTTCCTTTGTTGTGCAGAAGCTTTTGACTTTAATTAGTTCCCATTTGTTTATTATTGCTTTTTTTCCCAGTATTCTGGGACGTGGGTCATAGAGGATCCTGCTATGGTTTATGTCGGTGAGTGTTTTGCCTATGTTCTCCTTTACAAGTTTTATAGTTTCTGGTCTTCCATTTAGATCTTTAATCCATTTTGAGTTTATTTTTGTGTATGGTGTCAGAAAGTGTTCTAGTTTCATTCTTTTACAAGTGGTTGACCAGTTTTCCCAGCACCACTTGTTAAGAGATTGTCTTTAATCCATTGTATATTCTTTTTTTTTTTTTTAATACTTTATTCTACATACCTGTGGCTGATTCACTGTATATTCTTGCCTCCTTTGTCAAAGATAAGGAGTCCATAGGTGCGTGGATTTATCTCTGGGCTTTCTATTTTGTTCCACTGATCTATATTTCTCTCTTTGTGCCAGTACCATACTGTCTTGATGACTGTGACTTTGTAGTAGAGCCTGAAGTCAGGCAAGTTGATTCCTCCAGTTCCATTCTTCTTTCTCAAGATTCCTTTGGCTATTCAGGGTTTTTTGTATTTCCATACAAATTGTGAAATTTTTGTTCCAGCTCTGTGAACAGTACCGCTGGTAGCTTGATAGCTATTGCATTGAATCTATAGATTGTTTTGTGTAGTATACTCATTTTCACTATATTGATTCTTCTGATCCATGAACATGGTATATTTCTCCATCCATTAGTGTCCTCTCTGTTTTCTTTCACCAGTGTTTTATAGTTTTCTATATATAGGTCTTTAGTTTCTTTAGGTAGATATTCCTAAGTATTTTATTCTTTTTGTTGCAATGGTGAATGGAATTGTTTCCTTAATTTCTCTATTTTCTCATTGTTAATCTACAGAAATACAAAGGATTTCTGTGTGTTGATTTTATATCCTGCAACTTTACTATATTCATTGATTAGCTCTAGTAATTTTCTGATGGATTCTTTAGGTTTTCTATGTAGAGGATCATGTCATCTGCAAACAGTGAGTTTTATTTCTTCTTTTCCAATTTGGATTCCCTTTATTTCTTTTCCTGCTCTGACTGCTGTGACCAAAACTTCCAGAACTATGCTGAATAGTAGCGGTGAAAGTGGACGCCCTTGTCTTATTCCTGACATTAGGGAAAATGCTTTCAATTTTATACCATTGAGGATAATGTTTGCTGTGGGTTTGTCATATATAGCTTTTATTTTGTTGAGATATGTTCCTTCTATTCCTGCCTTCTGGAGAGTTTTTATTATAAATGGATGCTGAATTCTGTCAAAGGCTTTCTCTGCATCTATTGAGATAATCATATGGCTTTTATCTTTCACTTTGTTAATGTGGTGTATTACATTGATTGATTTGGTTATACTGAAGAATCCTTGCATCCCTGGGATAAAGCCCACTTGATCATGGTGTATGATCTTTTAATGTGTTGTTGGATTCTGATTGCGAGAATTTTGTTAAGGATTTTTGCATCTATGTTCATCAGTGATATTGGCCTATAGTTTTCTTTTATTGTGGCATCTTTGTCAAGTTTTCTTTTATTGTGGCATCTTTGTCAGGTTTTGGTATTAGGGTGATGGTGGCATGGTGGTCTCATAGAATGAGTTTGGAAGTTTACCTTCCTCTCCAATTTTCTGGAAGAGTTTGAGTAGGATAGGTGTTAGCTGTTCTCGAAATTTTTGGTAGAATTCAGCTGTGAAGCCGTCTGGACCTGGGCTTTTGTTTGCTGGAAGATTTCTGATTACAGTTTCAATTTCCATGCTTATGATGGGTCTGTTAAGATTTTCTATTTCTTCCTGGTTCAGTTTTGGAAAGTTGTACTTTTCTAAGAATTTGCCCATTTCTTCCAAGTTGTCCATTTTATTGGCATGTAATTGCTGATAGTAGTCTCTTAGGATCCTTGGTATTTTTGTCTTGTCTGTTGTGATCTCTCCATTTTCATTTCTAATTTTATTGATTTGATTTTTCTCCATTTGTTTCTTGATGAGTCTGACTAATGGTTTGTCAATTTTATTTATCCTTTCAAAGAACCAGCTTTTGGCTTTGTTGATTTTTGCTATGGTCTCTTTTGTTCCTTTTGCATTTATTTCTGCCCTAATTTTTAAGACTTTTTTTCCTTCTACTAACCCTGGGGTTCTTCAATTCTTCCTTTTCTAGTTGCTTTAGGTGTAGAGTGAGGTTATTTATTTGACTTTTTTTGTTTCTTGAGGTATGCCTGTATTGCTATGAACTTTCTGTTAGCACTGCTTTTACAGTGTCCCACAGGTTTTGGGTTGTTGTGTTTTCATTTCATTCGTTTCTCTCCCTATTTTGATTTCTTTTTTTGATTTCTTCTGTGATTTGTTGTTTATTCAGCAGTGTATTGTTCAGCCTTCATATGTTGGAATTTTTAAGTTTTTCTCCTGTAATTGACATCTCATCTTACTGCTTGTGGTCAGAAAAGATGCTTGGAATGACTTCAATTTTTTTTGAATTTACCAAGGCTAGATTTATGGCCCAGGATGTGATCTATCCTGCAGAAGGTTACGTGTGTGCTTGAGAAAAAGGTGAAATTCATTGTTTTGTGGTGAAATGTCCTATAGATATCAATTAGGTCTAACTGGTTATTGTATCATTTAAAGTTTGTGTTTCCTTGTTAATTTTCTGTTCAGTGGATCTGTCCATAGGTGTGAGTGAGGTATTGAAGTCTCCCAATATTATTGTGTCATTGTTAATTTCCCCTTTCATACTTGTTAGTATTTGTCTTACATATTGCAGTGCTCCTATGTTGGGTGCATATATCTTTATAATTGTTATATCTTCTTCTTGGATTGATCCTTTGATCAATATGTACTGTCCATCTTTGTCTCTTTTCATAGCCTTTGTTTTAAAGTCTATTTTATCTGATATAAGTATTGCTACTCCTGCTTTCTTTTGGTCTCTATTTGCATAGAATATCTTTTGCCATCCCTCTACTTTCAGACTGTATGTGTCCCCTGTTTTGAGGTGGGTCTCCTGTAGGCAACATATATAGGGGTCTTGTTTTTATATCCATTCCACCAGTCTTTGTCTTTTGGTTGGGACATTCAACCCATTTACATTTAAGGTAATTACTGATAAGTATTTTCCCATGGCCATTTACTTTATTGTTTTGGGTTCGGGTTTATACACCCTTTTTGTGTTTCCTGTCTAGAGAATATCCTTTAGCGTTTGTTGGAGAGCTGGTTTGCTAGGGCTGAATTCTCTCAGCTTTCACTTGTCTATAAAGCTTTTGATTTCTCCTTCATATTTGAATGAGATCCTTGCTGGGTACAGGAATCTGGGCTGTAGGTTATTTCCTTTCATCACTTTAAGTATGTCCTCCCATTCCCTCCTGGCTTGAAGAGTTTATATTGAAAGATCAGCTGTTATCCTTATGGGAATCCCCTTGTGTATTATTTCTTGTTTTTCCCTTGCTGCTTTTAATATTTGTTCTTTGTGTTTGATCTTTGTTAATTTGATTAATATGTGTCTTGGGGTGTTTTGCCTTGGTTTACCCTGTTTGGGACTTTCTGGGTTTCTTGGACTTGGGTGATTATTTCCTTCCCCATTTTAGGGAAGTTTTCAACTATTATCTCCTCAAGTATTTTCTCATGGTCTTTCTTTTGTCTTCTTCTTCTGTGACTCCTATGATTCGAATGTTGGGGTGTTTAATATTTTCCTGGAGGTATCTAAGATTGTCCTCATTTCTCTTAATTTATTTTTCCTTTTTCTTCTCTGATTCATTTATTTCTAACATTCTGTCTTCTACTTCACTGATCTTATCTTCTGCCTCCTACTATTTGTTGCCTCCAGAGTGTTTTTGATTTTAGGCAGAGTCTTGACTACTGAGCCACCATAGAAGCATGCACACATATATATTATATACATTGGTCCCTTGGTAACCAAAGCGGGTTGCTTCCAAGACACTCCACCTCATCTAATGCCAAACTTCACAGATGCATCATATTCCATGTTGCTGGGTAGCAAGAATCAATATTGTGTAAATGTCTATACTACCAAAGGCAATCTACAGATTCAGTGCAATTCCTGTCAAAGTACCAATGACATTTATCACAGAACTAGGACAAAAAATTACAGTTAAAATGGAAACACAGAAGACACCAAATAGCCAAAGCAGTCTTGAGAAAGAAGAATGGAGCTGGAGGAGTCAACCTTCCTGACTTCAGATTATACTACAAAGGTACAGTCATCAAGACAGCATGGCACTGCCACAAAAACAGAAATATAGACCAATGGAAGAAGATATAAAGCCCAGAAATAAACCCACGCACCTATAGGTTCCTTATTTTTGACAAAGGAGCCAAGAACATACAATGGGGGAAGACAGCCTCTTCAATAAATGGTGCTGTGAAAACTGGACAGTTACACGTAAAAGAATGAAATCAGAGCACTTCCTAACACCACACACAAAGACACACTCAAAATGGAATAAAGACCTAAATGGAAGACCAGAAGCTTAAAACTCTTAGAGGAAAACATATGCAGAACACTTTATGATATAAATCAAAGCAAGATCCTCTATGATCCACCTCTTAGAGTAATAGAAATAAAAACCACAGTAAACAAGTGTGACCTGATTAAACTTAAAAGTTTTTGTACAGCAAAGGCAACTATAAGCAAGGTGAAAAGACAACCCTCAGAATGGAGAAAACAACAGCAAATGAAACAACTGTCAAAGGATAAATTTCCAAAATATACAAGCAAGCTCATACAACTCAAAACCAGAAAAAGAAACAACTCAATCAAAAAGTGGGAAAAAGACCTAAGACTTTTCTCCAAAGAAGACACACATGGCTAACAAACACATGAAAAGCTGCTCCACATACTCATTACTAGAGAAATGCAAATCAAAACTACATTAAGGTATCACCCCACACCAGTAAGAATGGCCATCATCAAAAGGTCTATAAACAATAAATGCTAGGGAGGGTGTGGAGAAAAGAGAACACTCTTGCACTGTTAGTGGGAATGCAAACTGATACAGCCACTATGGAAGATGGTATGGAGATGCCTTAAAAAACTAGGAATAAAACCACCATATGACCCAACAATCCCACTCCCCAAGGATATACCCTGAGTAAACCAAAACTGAAAAAGAAACATGGATGCTATTGTTCACTGCAGCACTACTTACAATAGGTAGAACATGGAAACAACCTAGATGTCCACTGATAGATGAATGGATAAGGAAGTTGTGGTACATATACACGATGGAATAAAACTCAGACATAAAAAGGAATTCACTGAGTCAGTCCTAATGATGAATCTAGAACCTATTATACAGAGTGAAGTAAGTCACAAAGAGAAAGATAAATATCATATTCTAACACACATATACGGAATCTAGAAAAATGGTACTGAAGAATTTATTTACAGGGCAGCAATGGAGAGACAAACATAGAGAACACACTTACAGACATAGGGAGAGGGGACGAGAGGGTGAGATGTATGGAAAGAGTAAACTGGAAACTTGCATTACCATATGTAAATTTAAAAGATAACCAACAGGAATTTGCTGTATGACTCAGAAAACTCAAACAGGGGCTGTGTGTCAACCTAGCGGGGTGGGATGAGGAGGCAGATGGGAGGGAGGTTCCGAGGGGAGGTGATACATGTATACTTATCGCTGATTCATGTTGAGGTTTGACAGAAAACAAAATTCTTTAAAGCAAGCATCCTCCAATGAAAAAAATAAATTTTAAAAACTAGCTGGCAAGTATGGTCAGTCCTCTCAATCTGTGGATGCAGAACCTGTAGATAAACGGACTGAATGCATGCACAAAATATGTAAGTGATGTAATACTTAACCACTACAGAGTCTATACAAAGAGATACACCCAGAGTTATGAAAATGCAAGAGAGAAGCCTAAAACGGTTCAAATAACCCACAGGAAGACAGGAGAAAAAAAATTAAAAACAGAATAAACAGAAAACCACCAAAAAGCAGACTTAAGTACTAAAATACCAACAACTGTACTAAATGTAAATGGTACATACACACACACCCCCATATATTTATATCAATTTAAGGCAGAGAACAGCAGAGATTTTAAGTTACCCCAATTTTATCCTTCTTACAAGTAAGTCACTTCAACTAGAATGATACAAGTAGCCTAGAAGTCAAAGGATAAAGAAGGATAGACTATACAAGCATGAATCAAGATAAAATAGGTGGGGCTATATGAATATCAGAGAGTAGACTTTAGCAAGAAAAAGTTTCAGGGACAGAGAGAAACATCACCTAAGGTCAATCCACCAAGAAGACAGAGTAAACCGGATATGTGTGTATATCAAACAAAAGAGCTGAAATAATGTGAAGGAAAAAGGACAGGTCTGTAAAGAACAGACAAAAGTATTTATTATAGCTCTAATGCCAGAGACCTGAATATCTTTCTCTCTAAAATTAACAGAACAAGAAAACAGTAAATCAGCAATGATACATAAGAACTTGGTAACCAATAGAATCTAATCAACAGAATACACATGAGCTTTCAGTTCAGTTCAGTTCAGTCGCTCAGTTGTGTCCGACTCTTCACGACCCCATGAATCGCAGCACACCAGGCCTCCCTGTCCATCACCATCTCCCGGAGTTCACTCAGACTCACGTTCATCGAGTCAGTGATGCCATCCAGCCATCTCATCCACTGTCGTCCCCTTCTTCTCCTGCCTCCAATCCTTCCCAGCATCAGAATCTTTTCAAATGAGTCAACTCTTCGCATGAGGTGGCCAAAGTACTGGAGTTTCAGCTTTAGCATCATTCCTTCCAAAGAAATCCTAGGGCTGATCTCCTTCAGAATGGACTGGTTGGATCTCCTTGCAGTCCAAGGGACTCTCAAGAGTCTTCTCCAACATCACAGTTAAAAGCATCAATTCTTCGGTGCTCAGCCTTCTTCACAGTCCAACTCTCACATCCATACATGACCACAGGAAAAACCATAGCCTTGACTAGACGAACCTTCATCGGCAAAGTAATGTCTCTGCTTTTGAATATACTATCTAGGTTGGTCATAACTTTTCTTCCAAGGAATAAGCGTCTTTTAATTTCATGGCTGGTCACCATCTGCAGTGATTTTGGAGCCCCCAAAAATAAAGTCTGACACTGTTTCCACTGTTTTGTCATCTATTTCCCATGAAGTGATGGGACCGGATGCCATGATCTTTGTTTTCTGAATGTTGAGCTTTAAACCAACTTTTTTGCTCTCCTCTTTCACTTTTATCAAGAGGCTCTTTAGTTCCTCTTCACTTTCTGCCATAAGGGTGATATCATCTGCATATCTGAGGTTATTGATATTTCTCCCGGCAATCTTGATTCCAGCTTGTGTTTCTTCTAGTCCAGCATTTCTCATGATGTACTCTGCATAGAAGTTAAACAGGGTGACAGTATACAGCCTTGACATGCTCCTTTTCCTATTTGGAACCAGTCTGTTGTTCCATGTCCAGTTCTAATTGTTGCTTCCTGACTTGCATACAGATTTCTCACATGAGCTTTAACTGCCCTTAAAACATATATTAAGGGTGACCATATTCTGACTCACAAAAGAAACTTCAATGATTTAAAAGAATTGAAATCACACAGGTACTATGTTATGTGGCCACAATGAAACGTGACTAGAAATTAAGAAAATAGTTAACATTAAAATCTCCCTTACACCTAGAAATTAAGTAACTCACTTCCTAACAATACATGAGGCAAAGAGAAAGTCTCAAGAGATTTTTTAAAAAAAATACATTTAATTGGAACAAAAATATAATATATCTAAATGTGTGGGATGTAGCCACTAACAATGCTGAGAGAAAATTTAATCTAAATAAATGCCTATGTTATGAAATAAAGGTCTCAAACCAATAACTGAAGCTCACACCATAGAAAACTAGAAAAAGAAGAGCAAAATAAACTCAGTGTATTCAAGAGAGATGAAATGATGAAGAGCAAATATCTATGAAATAGAAAAATTTAAATGCAGAGAAAAGTCAATGAAACAAAGAGCTTATTCTTTGAAAAGTTCAATAAAGTAGACCAACCTACAGCAAGACTGAAAATGAAAGAAGAAAAAAAAGCACAAATTAATAATATCAGGAATAAAGCAAGGGAATTACTATAGGCCTTGTAAACATCAAAAGGATAAGGGAGAACTATTAATATAAATAACTGTTCACATAACAATTTGATAGTACAGATGAAATGGACTAATTCCTCAAAAAGCACACATTAGAACTCACTAAAAATAAAATATAAAATTTGAACAGCTATGTTACTATTAAACAAATTAAGTTTTCCAGAAGTTTAAAAAATGGACACTAAATCTATACAATTTTTTTCCACAATATAAAAGAAGAGGGAATACTTCTTAATTAATTTTATAAAGTCAGTTTTACTGTAGCATCCCAGAGAAACTACAAAAAAAAAAAAAGCCCAAACTATAAATACCTTTACAAATATGATGTAAAATTTTTTAAATTATTTTTTGAAGTTCACCAATAAACAAAAGCAACTTTATATTACAACCATGTAGGTTTATCCAGGTATATAAGAATACTTCAATATTTAAGTATCAATAGATGTAATCCACCTTTGAAGAATTCTATGAAAGAAAATCAACACAGTAAAAGCATTAAAAATCCAATACCTATTAATGAGAAAAACTCTTAAGCCAGTAAGAAATAGAGAACTTTCTCAAACTGATAAATTTACAATAAAATTTATCGATAACATTATATACTAAAGGGTAACAGAGTTGGACAGGAGGTCACTGGTTAGTAAATCCTAAAGGAAATCAACCCTGAACAACCCTGGAATGATGGATGCTGAAGCTCCAATACTTTGGCCCCTTGAGGTGAAGAGCAGATTCACTGGAAAGGACTCTGATTCTGGGAAAGATTGAGGGCAGGAAGAGAAGGGGGTGACAGAGGATGAGACAGCTGGATGGCACCACTGAGGATGAGCAAAGTCTGGGAGATAGAGAAGGACAGGGAAGCCTGGCGTGCTGCAGTCCATAAGGTCACAAAGAGTATGACATGACTTAGCGACTGAACAACAAGGAACTGAATGTTCTAAGATGAGATAAAACGACAATGATATCTACTCTTACCACTGCCTTTTATCATAATATTAGAAGTTCTAGCGAGCACACCAAAGCAAGAAAATACCATACAAAGCATACATATTTGAAAGGAAGAAATAAAACTATTTATAGACCTTAAACTTGTCTGTGAAAAAGTATTTGATAAAATGTATGTGTATACACACACACACACACATATATATACATATTTGTATATGTAACTACATATATAGGCTTCCCAGGTGGCACTAGTGGTAAAGAACCTGCCTGCCAATGCAGGAGACATAAGAGACATGGGTTCAATCCCTGAGTTAAGAAGATCCCCAAGAGTAGGAAATGGCAACCCACCTCAGTATTCTTGCCTGGGAAATCCTATGGACAGAGAAGCCTGGTGGGCTACAGTCCATGGGGCTGCAAAGAGGCAAACATGACTGAGCAAACACACACACACACACACAAATAAATAAGTACAACAATGCCACAGGATATAATAACACATGAAAACAGTTATTCTATAAAATAGCCATGAATACATGGAAACCAAAATTTAATAGATAATACTACTTACAATATCAAAGAAGGGAGAAAGGGAAAGAGAAATTCACAGGTATAAAACTAACAAGACATGTACAAGGATTCACACACTGAAAACTACAACATGCTAATCAAAGAAATCAATGAAACCTAAATACACAGTAAGATATGCCACATTCATGAGTTAGAAAAATCACCATAGTAAGTATGTCAGTTCTCCCCATACTCACTAAACTGGTTTAATACAATTCCTATCAAAATCCCAGAAAGGTTTTCCTAAAATATAAAAATATAAAGGTTAATATAAAGTTAACCTTTGATAACTTTATTCTAAAACATGTATGCAATGATAAGAAAAGCCGAATAGCTAACACAACTTTGAAAAATAATGTGAGAAGTATCAGTCTACCTGATTTTAAGATTTATATAGCTACAGTAATCAAGACTGTATGAAAAAAAAAAAAAGACTGTATGATACTACTGCTGCTTCTGCTAAGTTGCTTCAGTCGTGTCCAACTCTGTGCAACCCCACAGACGGCAGCCCACCAGGCTCCCCCGTCCCTGGGATTCTCCAGGCAAGAACACTAGAGTGGGCTGCCATTTCCTTCTCCAATGCATGAAAGTGAAGTCACTCAGTCATGTCCGACTCTTAGCAATCCCATGGACTGCAGCTCACCAAGATCCTCCGTCCATGGGATTTTCCCAGCCAAGAGTACTGGACTGGGGTGCCATTGCCTTCTCCAACCTGTATGATACTGGTGAAGACTAAATACACAAATCAGTGGAACAGAATATATAATCAACAAACAGTCCCACTCAAGTAAAGTCAACAGATTTTTTTTTTCCAGAGATAGTTTTATTTAAAATTTTATACAACTTTATACAGTTGACATGTGCTTAGTCATTCAGTCATGTCCAACTCTTTGTGACCCCATGGGCTGTACCTGTCAGACTCCTCTGTCCATGGGATTTTTCCAGGCAAGAATACTGGAGTGGGTTGCCATTTCCTACTCCAAGGTCAACAGATTTTTGACCAAAGTTAAAAAGTAATTCAAAGAATAGTACTGAAGCAAATGATATTAAAACAAATAGATATCCACAAACAAAAAAAAAAGCAAATCTTGATCTAACCATCACCCTTTATTCAAAAATTAACTCAAAATACAAAATAAATTTAAAGGAAAAAATTTAAACTATAAAACTTGTAGAAGAAAGAAGTTATCGGAGAAAATCTTTGTGACTAGGGGTTAGTCAATATGAGTTCTCAGATATGACAGAAAGAGTATAATCCATAAAATAAAGGGAAAAATTGATAGGTTGAATTTTACCAAAACTAAAAGCTTTTCCTTTGTGAAAGACCATGTAAACATGATGAAAAGACAAGCTATGGCCCGTAAGAAAATACTTGCAAATGAAACCTGATAAAAGATTCACATAAAGAACCCCCGAATTCAACGGGTTGAAAAAAAAAAACAAACCCAAACAATCCAACTAAATAATACCCAAAGGGCATGAAGAAATATTCAGTTCAGTTCAGTTCAGTTTAGTCGCTCAGTCATGTCCAACTCTTTGCGACCGCATGAATCACAGCACACCAGGCCTCCCTGTTCATCACCATCTCTCAGAGTTCACTCAGACTCACATCCATCAAGTCCGTGATGCCATCCATCAAGTCCGTGATGCCAATCAGCCATCTCATCTTCTGTCGTCCCCTTCTCCTCCTGCCCCCAATCCCTCCCAGCATCAGAGTCTTTTCAAATGAGTCAACTCTTCACATGAGGTGGCCAAAGTAGTGGAGTTTCAGCTTTAGCATCATTCCTTCCAAAAACCCCCAGGGTTGATCTCCTCCAGAATGGACTGGTTGAATCTCCCTGTAGTCCAAGGGACTCTCAAGAGTCTTCTCCAACATCACAGTTAAAAAGCATCAATTCCTTGGCGCTCAGCTTTCTTCACAGTCCAACTCTCACATCCATATATGACCACAGGAAAAACCATAGCCTTGACTAGACGGACCTTAGCCAGCAAAGTAATGTCTCTGCGTTTGAATATATTATGTAGGTTGCTCATAACTTTTCTTCCAAGGAGTAAGCGTCTGTTAATTTCATGGCTGTTCACCATCTGCAGTGATTTTGGAGGCCCAAAAAATAAAGTCTGACACTGTTTCCACTGTTTTGTCATCTATTTCCCATGAAGTGATGGGACCGGATGCCATGATCTTCATTTTCTGAATGTTGAGATTTAAGCGAACATTTTTGCTCTCCTCTTTCACTTTTATCAAGAGGCTTTTTAGTTCCTCTTCACTTTCTGCCATAAGGGTGGTGTCATCTGCCATATCTGAGGTTATTGATATTTCTTCCAGCAACCTTAATTCCAGCTTGTGTTTCTTCCAGTCCAGCATTTCTCATGATGTACTCTGCATATAAGTTAAATAACCAAGGTGACAGTATACAGCCTTGACATACTCCTCTTCCTATTTGAAACCAGTCTGTTGTTCCATGTCCAGTTAGAACCGTTGCTTCCTGACCTGCATACAGATTTCTCAAGAGGCAGCTCAGGTGGTCTGGTATTCCCATCTCTTTCAGAATTTTCCACAGTTTATTGTGATCCACACAGTCAAAGGATTTGGCATAGTCAATAAAGCAGAAATAGATGTTTTTCAGGAACTCTCTCGCTTTTTTGATGATCCAGCGGATGTTGGCAATTTGATCTCTGGTTCCTCTGCCTTTTCTAAAACCAGCTTGAATATCAGGGAGTTCACGGTTCGTGTATTGCCGAAGGCTGGCTGGAGAATTTTGAGCATGACTTTACTAGCATGTGAGATGACTGCAATTGTGCGGTAGTTTGAGCATTCCTTGGCATTGCCTTTCTTTGGAATTGGAATGAACACTGATCTTTTCCAGTCCTGTGGCCACTGCTGAGTTTTCCAATTTTGCTGGCATATTGAGTGCAGCACTTTCACAGCATCATCTTTCAGGATTTGAAACAGCTCAACTGGAATTCCATTACCTCCATTAGCTTTGTTCGTAGTAATGCTTTCTAAGTCCCACTTGACTTCACATTCCAAGATGTCTGGCTCTAGATTAGTGATCACATCATCATGATTATCTGGGTCATGAAGATCTTTTTGTACAGTTCTTCCGTGTATTCTTGCCATCTCTTCTTAATATCGTCTTCTTCTGTTAGGTCCATACAATTTCTGTCCTTTTTCAAGCCCATCTTTGCATGAAATGTTCCCTTGGTATCTGATTTTCTTGAAGAGATCTCTAGTCTTTCCCATTCTGTTCTTTTCCTCTATTTCTTTGCATTGATTGTTGAAGAAGGCTTTCTTATCTCTTCTTGCTGTTCTTTGAAACTCTGCATTCAGATGCTTATATCTTTCCTTTTCTCCTTTGCTTTTCCCCTCTCTTCTTTTCACAGCTATTTTGCTTTTTTGCATTTCTTTTCTTTGTGGATGGTCTTGATCTCTGTCTCCCGTACAATGTCACGAACCTCATTCCATAGTTCATCAGGCACTCTATCTATCAGATCTAGGCCCTTAAATATATTTCTCACTTCCATTGTATAATCATAAGGGATTTGATTTAGGTCTTGCCTGAATGGTCTAGCTGTTTTCCCTACTTTCTTCAATTTAAGTCTGAATTTGGTAATAAGGAGTTCATGATCTGAACCACAGTTAGCTCCTGGTCTTGTTTTTGTTGACTGTATAGAGCTTCTCCATCTTTGGCTGCATAGGATATAATGAAGAAATATTTGGCCAATGAAAACATACAGATGGAAAATAAGCACATTAAGAGGCGTTCATATTATTAGCCATTAAAGGCATAATTCATTCTTTTAAATTTCACAGATATTGCACTTTTGATAATTTGTGGCAACTTTTTTTCGTTTTTTAAATTTTATTATTTTTTTTTTTTACTTTACAATATTGTATTGGTTTTGCCATACATCAACATGAATCCGCCACGGGTGTACATATGCTCCCAATCCTGAACCCCCTCCCACCTCCCTCCCCATACCATCCCTCTGGGTCATCCCAGTGCACCAGCCCCAAGCATCCTGTATCCTACATTGAACCTGGACTGGCGATTCATTTCTTATATGATATTATACATGTTTCCATGCCATTCCCCAAAATCATCCCATACTCTCCCTCTCCCACAGACTCCAAAAGACTGTTCTATACATCTGTGTCTCTTTTGCTGTCTCGCATATGGGGTGATCATTACCACCTTTCTAAATTCCATATATATGCATTAGTATACTCTATCGGTGTTTTTCTTTCTGGCTTACTTCACTCTGTATAATCGGCTCCAGTTTCATCCACCTCATTAGAACTGATTCAAATGTATTCTTTTAAATGGCTGAGTAATACTCCAGTGTGTATATGTATCACAGCTTTCTTATCCATTCATCTGCTGATGGACATCTAGGTTGTATGTACAGTGTTTTTAAACACAGTGCTATTGATATTAATACTTAGAGTAAACATAACTTTTATAAGCATTGGGAAAAACAACAACTACATATAACTTGCTTTATTGCAATATTTGCTTTATTGCAGAGGTCTGGAACCAACCTGTCTATACCTCCAAGATATTCCTCTATGAAAAAAATATATACAGTTAAGACCACAGTGGAAATATTATTACCTATTAGAATTGCTAATATATTATTAAAAACAGTGGTAGCACCAAAAGCTTGAGAGGATTCAGAGACACTAGACCATCCATACATTGCCAATGGAAATTATTTGCTAGTTTCTTAAAAACTGGTTTAGCTTGTGTTTTCAAGACTATGATGCAAGATACCCAACAATGCCTCGCTGACTTTGATGCCTACTTTGCTGCTGAAGCTGGTCCATTAGGGAAGCTAATTCCTAGCTTTACTGGTGAATGCAACCCCAGCCCCACTTAGCTGGAAATCTGCCCGAAGCATCCAGGAAACAGAGCAGCTCAGCAACACTTGAAGAGCACCAAGCCAGTGATTCTGTCTGACCAAGGAACTTAGTGAACAGTTCTGACTGATTAAGATCCACAGCTAGCAATTCGTACCAGCTGTGAATGCTGTTACATGGCCCCCAGGTTGGAAAGCAAATTCAAAGCCTGGCCTGAATACAGCTTCCATGCCTGCCCAATCAGAAAAACTAAAGAGAAAACTCAGGAAGCTGTGCAGCCGCACGTACCACCCTGCTTACAACAGCAATGGGGCAGAAAGCTGAGACCTACGTACCACCCTGCTTATAACAACATGGCACCATCAAAGGAAAGTAATAAAGTTCCAAGCTGACCCTGAACTGTGTACAAAGATTTCAGAATAATCTCCTCAAAGAAGTTTAGTGAGCTTCTTTACAGACATTAAACAAAATTAGGAAAACAGTGCATGAGCAAAGCAAGAAGTTCAACCAAGAAATAAGCCATTAAAAAAATTCTAGAGTTGAAGAACATGATGACTGATATGAAGAATTTAATGGAGAGCTTTAACATCAGACTTGATCAAGCAGAAAAAAAAAAAATCAATGAATAGAAAACAGGCTTAATCATTCAGATGGAGGAGCATAAAAGTGCAAAGGAGTAAAATTGTCTATGAGAACCATAGGATACCATCAAATAAATAACAACTGCATTATGAGAATCCCAGAAGAAAAAAGAAAATATTTTTAAAGCAATAATGGCTGTACAAACCTGGCGAGAGAACCATGAGGCCCAACAGACGCCAAATCGGACACCAAATAGACTACTCCAAAATAGTTATAGAGACACATTGTAATTACACTGTCAAAAGTCAGACTAGAAAGAATTTTAAAAGGAGCAGAGGAGCAATACATCATATACAAGGGAGTGCTCCCAATAGACTATGGTCAGATTTCTCAACAGAAACTTTGTAGTCCTGGACAGAATGAGGTGATATATTCAAAATACTGAAAGAAAACAAAACACTGTCTTCAGGAATACCATACCCAACAAAATCATCTTTTAGAAATTAATGAAAGATAAAGACTTCTCTGAAAACACAAAAACTGAGTGAGTTCATTTCCACTAGATTTGCCTTAAAAGAAATAATAAAGGGAGTTCTTCAAGTAGGAATGAAAAGATGATAAAAACACATGAATGTAAGTGTAAAGCTAACTGGGTAAGTATACAAAGTCAGATTCTCTAATATTATAATGGTGGTACATAATTCAAAATTTTAAAATAAATATTAATAGATAACTAAAGTGATGTATTAGATGCACAATATAAAATACATATAAACTAAAACATCAATAATTTAAAATGGAAAAGGAGAAGTAAAAATATAGTTTATATATGCAATCGAAACTGTGTCAGATTAAAACATTAAAATTTATTTTAAGAAATAAGTTAAAAACATAAATCTTATGTAAATTT
Organism: Nanger dama; assembly: GCA_917880005.1. Classification (NCBI taxonomy): domain Eukaryota; kingdom Metazoa; phylum Chordata; class Mammalia; order Artiodactyla; family Bovidae; genus Nanger; species Nanger dama. The sequence continues at coordinate 1,405,183 of CAKJTW010000014.1, read as the reverse complement.
CATGGTAACCAAAAAAAACAAAAAACAAAAACCTCCTATAGTAGTTACACTAATGATTATGACAGAAGGAAGAGTCAAAGATGTGGAGTGAAAGTTGCTCAATCGTGTCCAACTCTTTTGCAACCCCATGGACTACACAGTCCATGGAATTCTTCAGGCCAGAATACTGGAGTGGATAGCCATTCCCTTTCTCCGGGGGATCTTCCCAACCCAGGAATCGAACCCAGGTCTCCTGCATTACAGGCAGAATCGTTACCAACTGAGCTATCAAGGAAGCCAGTCAAAGAATATTACTACAAAAAGTCAAGTCACAAAGAAAATAAACAAAAAAGAAACTCAACACTATTAACAAAATGGCAATAGAAGTCTTTACCTATGTAGAAAATTCCATATACTCCACCAAGAAATGTAAGCATTAATGAATTAAGCAAAATTACAGGATACAATATCAACATACAAAAATTTGTTCAGTTCTTAAGTTGTGTTTGACTCTTTGTACCTCATGCACTGCAGCATGCCAGGCTTCCCTGTCCTTCACTGCCTCTTTGCTCAAACTCAAAGACCACTGATTTATTGATGCCATCCAATCGTCTCCTCTCTATCACCCCATTCTCATCCTGCCCTCAATCTCTGTCAGCATCAAGGTCTTTTCCAATGAGTCAGTTTTTCCCATCTGGTGGCCAAAGTATTGAAGCTTCAGCTTCAGCATCAGTCCTTCCAGTGAATATTCAGGGTTGATTTCCTTTAGGATTAAATGGTTTGCTCTCCATGCTGTCCAAGGGATTCCTGAGAGTCTTCTCCAACATCATAGTTTGAAAGCATCAATTTTTCAGCAATTAGCCTTCTTTATGGTCCAACTCTCACAGCCATACACAACTACTGGAAAAACCATAGCCTTTACAATATGAACCTTTGTTGGCAAAGTGATGTCTCTGCTTTTTAATACACTGACAAGGTTTACGATAGCTTTTCTTTCAAGGAGCAACTGTCTTTTCATTTTATGGCTGCAGTTAACATCTGCAGTGATTTTGGAGGCCAAAAAATAAAATCTGCACTGTTTCTACTTTTACCAGTCTACTTGCTATGAAGTGATGGGACCAGATGCCAGCACTAGTTTTTTGCTTTTTCACTTTCTTTCACTTTCATCAAGAGGCTCTTTAGTTCCTATTCATCTTCTGCCAATAGGCTGGTATCATCTGCATATCTGAGGTTGTTATTTCTCCTGGCAATCTTGATTCCAGTTTGTAATTCATCCAGCCCAGCATTTCATGATGCACTCCAAATATAAATTAAACAAGCAAGGTGGTCTGCTTTTCCCATCTCTTTAGGAATTTCCCACAGTTTGTTGTGATCCACACAGTCAAAGGCTTTAGCGTAGTCAATGAAGCAGAAGTAGATGCTTTTCTAGAATCCCCTTGCTTTTTGTGGATATTAGCAATTTGATCTCTGGTTTCTCTGCCTTTTCTAAATCCAGCTGGTTCATCTGGAAGTTCTCAGTTCACATACTGTTGAAGCCAAGCTTGAAGGACTTTGAGCATTACTTTGCTAGCATGTGAAATGAGTGCAACTGTATGGTAGTTTGAAGACTCTTAGGTAAGGCCCTTCTTTAGGATTGGAATGAAAACTGACTCTTTCCAGTCCTGTGGGCAGTGGTGAGTTCCAAATTTGCTGCCATAACAAGTGCAGCACTTTCACAGCATCAACTTTTAGGGTTTGAAATAGCTCAGCTGAAATTCCAACACCTCCACTAGATTTGTTCATAGTAATGCCTCCTAAAGCCCACTTGACTTCACATTCGAGAATGTCTGGTTCTATGTGAATGACCACACCATTGGGGTTATCTAGCTCATTAAGATCTTTTTGTACATTTTTTCCTGTACAATGTTATGAACCTCCATCCATTGTTATTCAGGTACTCTATCAGATCTATTCCTTTGAATCTATTTGTCACTTCCATTGTAAAATCATAAGGGTTTGATTTAGGTCATTCCTGAATGGCCTAATGGTTTTCCCTACTTTCTTCAATTTAAGTCTGAATTTTGCAATAAGGAGTTCATGATCTGAGCAACAGTCAGCTCCAGGTCTTGTATATGCTAAGAATGAAATTAACTATTAAGTAAATAAAACATTCCCACTTATAGTAGCGTCAACAATGTAATACTTAGGAGTACATTAACCATGTAGGTGAAAAACTTAACACACCGAAAAGTACAGGATATTAACGTAAGAAACTGAAGAAGACACAAATAAATGTAAAGATATTAAATGTTCTTGGATTTGAAGAAATAGCATTATTAAAATGTCTGTACAACACAAAGCCATCTATAGAGTCAATACAATCCCTATCATGATTTCCTAGGCATTTCTCACACACACACATACACACACACACAAATAATAGAAAAAAACCAAACAAACAATCTTGCAATTTATAGGGAACTATCATAGACACTAAAGAGCCAAAACAATCCTGAGAAAGAACTAAGCTAGACACATCATGTCTTGATTTTAAACTTTATTACAAAGCTACAGTAATTAAAACAGTATGCACTAGGACAAAACCAGATACATAGACTAATGGGAAACACATATAAGTTCAACTAATGTTTGACAAGAAGGCTACTAACTCAGCGGTAAAAAGACAAATTTCTTCAAAAATTGAGCTGGAAAAAATGGATATGATTCACATGCCAAAGAATGAAACTACATCCCTATTTCACAATATCCACAAAAATTAATTCAAAATTAATTAAAGACTTAAATGTAAAATCTGATACCATAAAACTCCCAGAAGAAAAATGAGGAATAAGCTCCTGACCACAGTAATAGCAATGATTTTGGTAGCGGGGGGGGGGGCGTATGACATCTAAAGCGCAAACAAAAAAATAAACAAGTGGGACTATAGCAAACCAAGAGGTTTCTGTACAGTAAATAAAACAATATACAAAATGAAAAGGCAATATATAGAATGTAACAAAATATTATGAAACCACACATCTAATAAAAAGTCAACATCCAAACTGTATAACAAACTCAAACAACTCAATAGCAAAAAAATCCAAATAACACAATTAAAAATGGGCAAAGAACTCAAATAGATTTCTTTTTCCAAAAAGATGGTCAAATGGCCAACAGGAACATGAAAAGGTACTCAACATCACTAATCAAAACCCTAATAGATCACCTTACACTTGGCATGACTACTGTCAAAAACAGAAGCAATAACAAGTGGTGTTGGGGATGTGGATAAAAGGAAAGAAACCTCTGTATACATCTATTGTGAATGTAACCAGGTATAGTCAAATAGAAAACAGTCTGCACATTTCTTGTAAAAGACAGAAATACCACTTCATGCTTCAGTCATGTCCAGCTCTTTGGGACCCATGGACTGTAGTCCACTAGGCTCCTCTGTCCATGGGATTTACCAGGCAAAGATACTGGAGTGGGTTGCCATTTCCTCCTCGAGGAAAAGTACCACATGATTCAGCAATTCAACTTCTGGGTATATACCCAAACTACATCAAATCACCATCCTGAATAGCTGTCTGTACCCCCACTTCACTGTAGCACTGTGCACAATAGCCAAGACATGGAGACATTGTAAAGGCCCATGGGTAAATAAAAGGATAAGGAGAAAATGATACACACATACACACACACAGGAAAATTATTCAGCCATAAAAAAGAAGAACTATTGCTAGTTAAAGGATAAAGAAAAATGATACAAATACACACATACACACACACACACAGACAGAGGAAAATTATTCAGCCATAAAAAAAGAAGGAATATTGCTAGTTGTGACAGCATGGATTGACCTTAAGGGCATTATGCTAGGTCAGATGGAGAAAAATATTGTACGATGTTACTTACATGTGGGATCTAAAAACCTAAAGTCATTGAAAAAGAACAAATTAGTGTTAGCCAAAGGTGGGTGTGTGTGTGTGTGCAGGGGAGAACTGGGTAAAGGTAGTAAGAATATAAAATTTCCAGTTATAAGATAAAAAAGTTCGGGAAATGTAACATTCAGCATGATGACAATAGTTAACAATACTATGTGGAATATCTGAAAGTTACTAAGAGAGTAGAGCTTACAAGTTCACATCAGAAGAAAAAAATAACTTCAGGAGATAGATGCTAACTTACTATGGTAATTATTTAACAATACATATATGCGTGTTTTCATCTGCTCAGTTGTGTCCAACTCTCTGTGACCTGTCCAACTCTCTGTGACCCTTTGGACTTAGCCTGCCAGACTCCTCAGTCCATGGGATTTCTCAGGCAAGAATACTGAGGAGGGTTGCCATTTCCTCTTCCGGGGGATCTTCCCAACCCAGGGGGTCAAACCCATGTTTCCTACATCTGCTGCATTGCAGGAATCATAATGTACACCAAAAATACAATGTTATATATAATTATATCTCTACGAAACTAGGGGACAGGAAACTAAACACATATCATACAACCCAATAATCACAAACCTGGGCATTTATCCTAGGCGAAATAAAAGTTTATGTGGGCACAAAAACCTGTATATAACTTTTCACAGCAGCTTTATTTATATCAACAAAAACTGGAAACAACCAAAATGTTGCTAAACAAATGGATGAGAATACAAACTGGTACATCCATACCACGTAAGTATAGCTCACCTTTAAAAGGAACAAATTACTATATATACAATTTAGATGAATTACAAGAGCATTACCATGAATGAAAATTCAGTCTCTAAAGGTCACATATTTTATAATTCTACTTCTAAAATATCCTTTAAATGATAAAATTATAGGCATGAGAAAGAGATCAGAGGTTTCCAGGGATTGAAGACTCTGTTGTGGGGGGCTGGAGGAAGTGGATATACACAAAGGAGACCTGATTGTGACAGTAGCCACAGGAATCTAACACAGGCAATAAAAATGACATGGCACTATACGTACACACTGTATCAATGTCAAATTCCTGGTTTTGAATTTGAACAACAATTATGTAAGATATAAAACTGGGGAGACTGCGTGAAGGATACATGTGATTTCTCTGTACTAGTTTTATAACTTCCTGTGTATCTGGAGTTACTCTTTTAAAAATGAAGAGAAAAGACAATGACATATAAATTTAAATTAGAAACTATTTTGACCTTACAGTTTTGTTCTTGTTCAACACACTCAGAATATTCCAAGAAAAATTCCTTTTATTTTTGGTGTAACTGGTTCCTCCGTTTTTAAAAATAAGTTGAATGTAAAACAACAAGATATCCAAATCTGAGACTTTCAAAAGGATAAAATCTCTATTTCTTCATTGTGGCACAGACCTTGAGAACATCAATTTTAAAAACTCAACCATAAATTTTTTTATATTAAGTTCACTGATGTTAAAAATATGAATGTAATTTGGATTGTCAGATTAAGTCAATTACTGAGTTTCATTGTTCATGAAGAATTAAACTCAATGATATAAGTATAAAGTTCTCTGGGGGACTTTGAAAATGGCAGAGGAGTAAAACTATACCATAAAGTAAGACTATATCATGAAGACTATACCATAAAGGAAGGTGGGGAGATCACTGTCCCCCACAAATACATTATAAAAGCATCTGCATGTGGAACAACTCATTCAGAACACCTTCTGGATGCTGGCAAAAGACGCCAGACTTCCAAAAGGAAAGGTAATCTCCACAGAATGAAGTAGGGCAAAAGATACAGGAAAAATGAAAGACAAAGGATTTGAGATGGGGACCTGAACTTCAGGGAGGGAGCCATGAAGGAGGGAAAGTCTGCACACTCAGAAACCCCCTCATAGGTGGGGACAGGAGCATCTTCAGAAGGGGAACGCAGCAACATTAGGAAGCCAAAATGAAAAAGATTCACCACAGAGATAACTGCTGACCAGCACGTCCCAGTTGAGATGCTGTTTGCATACCCACTACAGTGATTTGGGGCTGGGTGCTGAGGCTCAGGCTTCAGGCACTGGACCCCAGGGAGAAAACTGGGGATGTCAGCAAAGATGCTAATCTGAGGGAACTAGTACAACACAGCTGAGCAAGTCCAGGGTAAAGCATGGGCCTTCCGGAGAGTCAAGGGATCACTGCTGCAGGGAAACTCTAATTCCACATATGCACAGACTACAGGACTCTGCCTTTGTGAGAGCCATAGACGAGAGAAGCCACAGATGTGGACTGCCACCCCAGAGGCAGGTACACTGGCCACCACTGCCAAAGCTGGCAAAAGTGCCAGGTATGGCACTAGCCACGACTGCAGTTTATGATCCCAGAGCAGGGAATGCAGGCTGACTGGCCACCTCTAAAGCCAAGGCAAGAGCCAGAGATTGTTGACAAAAGGCCACTGTGGTCCCAACCCCAGAGGCAGCAGCTTTCACCAAGCAATGAGCAGCCACAGGTCACTGCCCACACCTTTCAGGGAACCTTTGCAGCTTGGCTCTGCTGAGGGATGAACCAAGGCCAACGACCCTGAGGGAGCACATATGGCCTGATTCCAGCAACTTCCTGCAGGCCTCCACCTCAGTGAGCACTCCCACATGTCCCAGCTGTGTCTGCCGTATCACTCCCTCTCTTAAGTCAAACTAAGCAAGTGAGCCCTGATCAGCTGCTACTCGTTCACTCTTGTCTGGGTAAGGAACAGACATTGGAGGGTGGCCTACAAGCAGAAGCCGGGCCAAAACCAAAGCTGAGCACCAGGGGTTGTAGGATGGAAGAAGAGGAAGGGAATGTGCTCCTCTAGCTACAGGTGCAGCAAATTAAATCTCCACAAAGAGCCTAAGGCTGTGGACTCTGGGGGCAATTGTGGACTTTGGGAGCAAGAACAAGCTGGAGTAAGACCAGATCTGAGTCTGAGCTTACCGTACAGCACCCACAACAGGTCCAGAGACCTTCCCAGAAATGTTGGAGGACTTCTGAGTAAACAGAATGCCTAGTGCACACTGTACGCAAGGACAACGGAGGATTCAGGAGGACATTCTTCTCTCTCTCTCTCTCTCTCTCTCTCTCTCTATATATATATATATATATATATATATAATGTATGTATTTTTCTTTTTCATATTGTTGTAATGGTGCTCTTCATTATTCCTTTAATTTTTATTTTTAACTTACTTTTCCTTTTTAAAAACCTTTTACTTTTGAATATATTTTTTTCCTATTTTTACAGTACTCTAGATATACTCCATTTTTTCCCATGTTTTTGATCTTATATTTTTGCTACTCTAGTTTTTAATATTTGTTTTCACTTAGCATTTGTTTATTGGCTTGAATGTACTCTTCCTTTTTGGTTTCTATTTTTATTCTTTTGTCTTCTCTATTTTTTTTCCTATTGTCTCTGTGAGTACGAAAGCTCCTTCGTTTATTCTTGTGTGTTGATTGCTGTTTGTGTTGCTTTCACCATTTGTCTTGGGTTTTGCCTGTCCATTTTTTTTTCTTTCTATATTTGATGTCTTCTTTTCCTTTTGCTTTTCTTTTGTTTTTCACTCTTTCCCCTCTTTTCTTTTCTGTATTTTTCCTCTTCTCTCACTCTTTTTTGTGCCCTTTATGACTTTTTCTTTCCCTTTTGTGCTATGTGGCTTGTGGAGTCCTGGGGCTGAATCTCCAAGGTAGGAGACCTAAGTCCAGGGTGTTGCACCATGAGAGAACTCCCAATCCCATGGAACATTAAACAGCAAGAGCTCACCCAAAGGCCGCCACCTTAACACTAAGAGCATGCAACAAACAAAAGGCCAGCAAGCTCCAGTGCCAGACGTCTGATGCCAAACCATCAGCAAAACATGAACACAACACTGCTCAGTAGCAGAGAGGTGTCCCAAAGCCATACCTTGTTTACAGACAACCCAACACAAACCACTGGATGCAGTACTGCCCTTCAGAGAGACAAGATCCAACTCCAACCAACAGAACACAGGCACCAATCCCCAACAACAAGTAATGCTTCACAAGGCACTGGTCCAAACCCAGCAGCTGGGAACCAAGTCCACAACATGAACTATGACCTTGCAACTACAGAAAGGAGACCTCAAGCCAGGTGAATTAAACAAAAGGAAAAGACAGAGAAACATACAGTAGATGAAGGAACACAGTCCAACCCCACAAAACCAAACAAATGAAGAAGAAATAGGCAGTCTACCTGAAAAAGAATTCAGAGTAATGAAAGTAAAGATGATCCAAAAATGTGGAAATGGAAGCACAGATAAACACTGACTTAGAAGATACAAGAAATGTTTAATAAGTACCTAGTAGAAATAAAGAACACATAATCAACAAAGAAAAGCACAATAACTGAGATGAAAAATACACTAGAGGAAACCAAGAGAAGAATAATTGAGGCAGAAGAATGGATAAGTGAGCAGGAAGATAAAATGTTGAAAATAACTGAAACAGAGCAGAATAAAGAAAAAAGAATGAAAAGAAATGAAGACAGTCACAGAGACAACTGTAACAAAATTAAGCACACCAACATTTGAATTATTGAGGTCCCAGAAGAAGAAGACAAATAGAAAGGGCATGAGAAAATATTTGAGGAGATTATAGTGAAAAACTTCCCTAATATGGGACAGGAAATACCATACAAGCCCAGGAAGCCCACAGAGTCCCACACAGGATAAAAACAAAGAGAAACAGACCAAGACACATATTAATCAAACTAACAAAAATTAGACAAAGTAAACCTACTAAAAGAGCAAGGCAAGAGCAAGGGCAAAACAACAATAATGTACAAAGGGATTCCCATAAAGCTAATAACTGCTCTTTCAGCAGAAAGTCTGGAGTCCAAGAAGGGAGTAGCAGGATATACTTAAAACTATGAAAAGAAAAAACCTAAAACCAAGACTACTCTTTAGAGTAAGGATCTCATTCAGATTTGACAAAGAAATCAAAAGCTTTACAGAGAAGCAAAAGTTAATAGAATTCAGCACCACCAAATCAGCTTTACGACAAATACTAAAGGAACGTCTCTAAAGAGGAAACACAAGAGTAAGAGAAGACCTACAAAAACAAACCCCAAACAATAAAATACGTGGTAATAGGACCATGCATATCACTGCTGCTGCTAAGTCACTTCAGTCGTGTCCGAACCTGTGTGACCCCATAGACGACAGCCCACCAGGCTCCCCCGTCCCTGGGATTCTCCCGGCAGGAACACTGGAGTGTGTTATCATTTCCTTCTCCATGCATATCACTAATTACCTTGTTTCTGTATCCATTTATCCAGTCTGTGGTTTTTGCTTGGAGCATTTAATCTATTTACATTTAAGGTAATTACATTTAAGTGATTGCATCACTAATTAAGCTAAATGTAAATGGATTAAATGCTCCAAGCAAAAGATACAGACTGGATGAACGGATACAGAAACAAGACCCCTATGTATGCCATCTACAAGAAACCCACTTCAGACATAGGGACACATAGAGATTCAAAGTATGGAACTGAACTTAAAAATATATTCCATGCAAGTGAAAATCAAAAGGAAGTTAAGAGTAGCCTAACCAGATAAAATAGACTTTAAAATAAAGAACATTACTGGAGACAAGGACACTACATAAAGATCAAGCGACTAATCCAGGAAGAAGATATAACAATCAAAAATAAATATGCACCAAACATAGGAAAACCTCAATATTTAAGGAAATGCTAACAACTATAAAAGGAGATATCAACAGTAACATAATAATAGAGGGGGACTTTAAAACCTCACTCACACCAATGGACAGGTCATCCATACACAAAAATTACTAAGGAAACACAAGTTTTAAATGATACATTTGGCCAGATGAATTTGATTGATTTCTATAGGACATTTCATCCAAAAACAGTAGATTTCACTTTTCTCTCTAGTGCATAAGAAACAAAATCCAGGAAAGATAACATCTTGGGGTCACAAATTAGCCACTCCAGTATTCTTGCCTGGAGAATTCCATGGATGAAGGAGCCTGATGGGCTACAGTTCATGGGGTCACAAAGAGTCGGACACGACTGAGCGACTTAACTAATGAAGTTTAAAAAAGTAAAACTAAAAATACATCAACCATATATATATATATTTTTTTACCACAATGCTGTAAAATAAGATATGAACTACAGGAAAAAAATGTAAAAAAAAAAAAAAATCACAAACACAGGGAGGCTAAACAATATGCTTCTAAATAACGACGAGTTCACTGAAGATCTCAAAGAGGGAAAAGCAAAAAGGAAAACACAACAACTCAAAACCTATAGGATTCAGTAAAACCAGTGCTATGGGGGGACATTTATAGCAATATAAACCTAGCTCAAGAAACAAGAAAAACATCAAATAAACAATCTAATCTTACATTTAAGCAACTAGAAAAATAAGAACAACAACAAAAAAACACAAATTTGTTAGAAGGAAAGAAATTATAAAGATCAGATCAGAAATATATGAAAAAGAAATGAAGAAGGCAATAGGAAAAATCAGTGAAAGTAAAAGCTAGTTTTTTGAGAAGATAAACAAAACTGACAGACTCTTGGTAAGTCTGTTAGCCAGACTCATCAAGAGGAAAAAAAAAAAAGGAGAACACTCAAATCAATAAAATAGAAAAAGTTATAACAGACAAGAAATACAAAGGATTATAAAATACCACTATGAGCAACTATATGCCAATAAAATGGACAAGCTAGAAGAAACGGATGAATTCTATGAAAAGTACAACCTTTCAAGAGTGAGCTGGGAAGAAATAGAAAAAAATGAACACACCAATCACAAACACTGAAATCAAAACTCTAATAAAAAAAATCTTACAACAAAAGCCTAGTGCCAGATAGCTTGAAAGGCAAGCTTTATCAAAAGTTTAGAGAAGAGCTAACCCATATGCTGCTCAAACTCTTCCAGAAAACTGCAGAGGAAGGAAAACTCTCAAACTCCTTTTATGAGGGCACCATCACCCTGATACCAAACCATGACAAACATACACAAAAAAAGAAAATTACTGGCCAGTATCACTGATGACATGTACTGCATGCATGCTTTCAGGTCCGACTCTGCAATCCCATGAACTGTAGCCCGCCAGGCTCCTCAGTCCATGGAATTTTCCAGCTAGAATACTAGAGTGGTTTCCCATTTCCTACTCCAGGGTTCTGCCTGTCCTGGAGACTGAACCTGTGATTCTGAGTCTCCTGTAATGGCAAGTAGATTATTTTACCACTGTGTCACCTGAGAAGTCAATAACTAATAAACATTGATACAAAAATTCTCAACAAAATATTAGCAAACAATCCAACAACATATTAAAAGCATCAGATATCCCCTTATCAAGTGGGGTTTATCTCAGGAATGCAAGGGCTCCTCAATACACACAAATCAATCAAAGTGATACACCATATTAACAAACTGAAAGATAAAACCATATGATAATCTCAATAAAGGCAGAAAAAGCTTTTGCTAAATTCAGTACCCATGCATGTTAAAATAAACTCTTCCCAAAAATGGGCACAGAAGAAATCTACCGTAAAAATAAAGGCTGTTTACAGCAAACCAACAGCAAACATGATTCTCAATGGTGAGAAACTAAAAGCATTCACTCTAAGATCAGAAACAAGACAAGGGTGCCCACTTGTGAGATAGGGTGCCCTATTATTCAACATAGTTTTGGATGTCCTAGCTACGGAAATCAGAGAAGAAAAAGAAAGAAAAGGAATCCAGACTGGAAAGGAAGAAATAAAACTTTATTTGCAGATAACATGATACTGTACATAAGAAACCCTAAAGATACTATCAGAAAATTACTAGAGCTAATCAGTTAATATGGTACGGTTGCAGAACACAAAATAGATACACAGAAAACACATGCATTCCTATATACTAACAATGAAAAATCAGAAAGAGAAATTAAAGAATCAATCACATTTACCATCGCAACAAAAAGAATAAAATACCTAGGAATAAATCTACTAAGGAGACAAAAGAACTGTATTCAGAAAACTGTAAGACACTGATGAAAGAAATCAAGGATGATATAAATAGAGAAATATTCCATGATCCTGGCTTAGAAGAATCAATATTGTGAAAATGACTGAACTACCAAATGCAATCAACAGATTCAAGGCAATCCCAATCAAATTACCAATGGCATCTGTCACACTAGAAGAAAAAAATCTCACAGTTTGTATGAAAACACAAAAGACCCCAAATAGCCAAAGCAATCTTGAGAAAGAAGAATAGAGTTGAAGGAATCAACTTACCTGATTTCAGACTATACTACAAAGCTAGTCATCAAGACAGTCTGGTATTGGCACAAAAAGAAAAGTATAGACCAACTGAACAAGACAGAAAGCCCAGAGACAAACCCATGTACCTAGGGGCACCTTATCTTTAACAAAGGAGTTAAGAATATACAGTGGGGAAAAAGATAGCTTCTTCAATAAGTGGTGCTGGGAGAACCGGACAACAATGTGTAGCAGAATGAAACTATAACACTTCCTAATACCATACACAAAGATAAACTTGAAAAGGATTAAACCTAAATGTAAACTATAAAACTATAGTTTTATAGAAATTATAGAAACTATAAAACTCTTGGAAGAAAACATAGGCAGAACACTGCATGACATAAATCATAGCAAGATCCTCTATGCACCACCTCCTAGAACAATGGAAATAAAAACAAAAATAAACAAGTGAGACCAAATTAAACTTAAAAGCTTTTGCACAGCAAAGGAAACTGTAAACAAGGTGAAGACAACCCTCAGAATGGGAGAAAATAATAGGAAATGAAACAACTGACAAAGGATTAATCTCCAAAATATACAAACAGTTCACAAACACATGAAGAGATGCTCAACATCACTCATTATTAGAGAAATATAAATCAAACCTACAATGAGCCATCACCTCACACCAGTCAGAACTGCCATCATCAAAAGTCCACAAACAAGTGCTGGAGAAGGTGTGGAGAAAAGGAAACCCTCGTGCACTGCTACTGGGAATATGAATTGACAGAGTCATGTTGGAAGACAGTATGGAGATTCCTTAGAAAATCAGGAAAAAAAACTACCATATATATAACCCAGCAATACCACTTTTAGGCATAGACTCTGAGGAATCAAAAACTGAAAAAGACATATGTACCCCAATGTTCACTGTAGCACCATTTACTATAGCTAGGACATGGAAGCAACCTAGATGTCCATTGACAGATGAATGGATCAAGAAGCTGTGGTACCTATATACAATGGAATACCACTCAGCCATAAAAAGGAACACATCTGAGTCAGTTCTAATGAAGCAGATAAACCTGGAACCTATTACACAGACTGAAGTCAGTCAGAAAAACAAATATCATATATTAATGCATATTTATGAAATCTAGAAAGATGGTAATGATGAACCGACTTGCAAGGCAGCAATGGAGAAAACACAGAGAACAGATTTATGGACAAGGGCAGGAGAGAAGAAGGAGACGGCAAGATGAATGGAGACAGCAGCATGGAGGCACATACACTAACATATGTAAAACAGACAGCCAAACGGAATTTCCTGTATGACTCAGGGAATTCACACTGGGGCTCTGTGATAACCTAGAGGGGTGGGAAAGGTTGGGAGGTGGGAGGAAGGTTCAAGAGGGAGGAGACTTATGTACACCTATGGTTAATTCATGTTGATGTATGAGAGAAATTAAACTAATATTGTAAAGCAATCGATCAATTTAAAATAAATATAATTACAAAAAAATTATCCAGAATGCGGATAGAAAAGGAACATACCTCAACACAATAAAGGTCATGTACAAGTGACTGCAGCCATGAAATTAAAAGATGCTTACTCCTTGGAAGAAAAGTTATGACCAACCTAGATAGCATATTCAAAAGCAGAGACATGACTTTGCCAACAAAAGTCCTTCTAGTCAAGGATATGGTTTTTCCCGTGGTCATGTATGGATGCGAGAGCCGGACTATGAAGAAAGCTGAGCGCCGAAGAACTGATGCATTTGAACTGTGGTGTTGGAGAAGACTCTTGAGAGTCCCTTGGCCTGCAAGGAGAGCCAAGCAGTCCATTCTGAAGGAGAGCAGCCCTGGGTGTTCTCTGGAAGGAATGATGCTAAAGCTGAAACTCCAGTACTTTGGCCATCTCATGCGAAGAGTTGACTCCTTGGAAAAGACTCTGATGCTGGGAGGGATTGGGGGCAGGAGGAGAAGGGGATGACAGAGGATGAGATGGCTGGAAGGCATCACTGACTCGATGGACGTGAGTTTGAGTGAACTCTGGGAGATGGTGATGGACAGGGAGGGCTGGCATGCTGCCATTCATGGGGTCACAAAGAGTCGGACACGACTGAGCGACTGAACTGAACTGAACAAGTAACCCACAGAAAAACATTATTCTCAATGGTGAAAAACTGAAAACATTTTAAGATCAGGAACATAATTAAGGGTGCTCATTCTTAACACTACTATTCAATATAGTTTTGGAAGACCTAGCCATAGCAGTAAGAGAAGAACAAGAAATAAAAGGAGTAGAGATTGGAAAAGAAAAAGTCAAATGGCCCTTAGAAAGCATCACTATGAACAAAGCTAGTGGAGATGATGGAATGCCAGTTGAGCTATTTCAAATCCTGAAAGATGATGCTGTGAAAGTGCTGCACTCAATATGCCAGCAATCTGGAAACTCAGCAGTGGCCACAGGACTGGAAAAGGTCAGTTTTCATTCCAATTCCAAAGAAAGGCAATGCCAAACAATGCTCAGACTACCGTACAATTGCACTCATTTCACACGCTAGTAAAGTAATGCTCAAAATTCTCCAAGCCAGGCTTCAGCAATACGTGAACCATGAACTCCCTGATGTTTAAGCTGGTTTTAGAAAAGGCAGAGGAACCAGAGATCAAATTGCCAACATCCGCTGGATCATGGAAAAAGCAAGAGAGTTCCAGAAAAACTTCTATTTCTGCTTCTTGACTATGCCAAAGCCTTTGACTGTGTGGATCACAATAAACTGTGGAAAATTCTGAAAGAGATGGGAATACCAGACCACCTAACCTGCCTCTTGAGAAACCTGTATGCAGGTCAGGAAGCAACAGTTAGAACTGGACACGGAACAACAGACTGATTTCAAATAGGAAAAGGAGTACATCAAGGCTGTATACTGTCACCCTGCTTATTTAACTTCTATGGAGAGTACATCATGAGAAATGCTGGGCTGGAAGAAACACAAGCTGGAATGAAAATTGCAAGGAGAAATCCCAATAGCCTCAGGTTTACAAATGACACTACCCTTATGGCAGAAAGCAAAGAAGAGGTAAAGAGTCTCTTAATGAAAGTGAAAGAGGGGAGTGAAAAAGTGGGCTTAAAGCTCTACGTTCAGAAAATGAAGATCATGGCATCCGGTCCCATCACTTCATGGGAAATCGATGGGAAACAGTGGCAGACTTTATTTTTGGGGGCTCCAAAAATCACTGCAGAAGATGATTGCAGCCATGAAATTAAAAAACGCTTGCTCCTTAGAAGAAAAGCTCTGACCAACCTAGACAGCATAGTAAAAAGCAGAGACATTACTTTGCCAACAAAGATCCATCTAGTCAAGGCTATGGTTTTTCCCAGTAGTGATGTATGGATGTGAGAGTTGGAGTATAAAGAAAGTTGAGTGCCGAAGAATTAATGCTTTTGAACTGTGGTGTTGGAGAAGACTCTTGAGAGTCCCTTGGGCTGCAAGGAGATCGAGCAAGTCCATCCTAAAGGAGATCAGTCCTGAGTGTTCATTGAAAGGACTGATGTTGAACCTGAAACTCCCATACTTTGGCCTTCTGATGGGAAGAGCTGACTCATCTGAAAAGACTCTGATGCTGGGAAAGACTGAAGGCAGGAATAGAAAGGTACAACAGAGGATGAGATGGTTGGATGGCATCACTGACTCAATGGACATGGGGTTGAGTAAGCTCCGGGGAGTTGTTGATGGACAGGGAGGCCTGGTGTGCTGCAGTCCATGGGGCTGCAATGAGTCAGACACAACTGAGGGACATAACTGAAATCCAGCTGCACTTAGAATAAAATTCCAGTTCCTTGCGTCTTACAAGATCCTGCACGAGGTAGCACCAGCCTTCTGTAAGCCTGTCTCTCCAACATTCTTGCTGTCATTAACTACACTCCAACAATGCTGGCCTTATGTCATATTCTAAAACTGAAGGACCCTTTCCCAGTTTAGGGCTTGATACATAATTTCTCTCACCACCCCTTACCTTCTGATCTTTCAGATGTTAACTTATGACACCAGCTCAGGAAGGCTCTCCCTGAAATTATAGTGGATTGAAAGTATGTTCTCTGGAGCCAAACTTTCTGGATTTACAGCCAGAAGATCCCCTGGAGAAGGGAACAGTTACCCATCGAGTATTCTGGCCTGGAGAATCCCATGGACAGAGGAGAATGGTGGGCTACAGTCCATGGGATCACAAAGAGTCAGACATGACTGAGTCATTTTTACTTTCGCTCCTAATATTAGTGTATTTTGCAAATGGCAAACCACCTGGGATTGAGAAGAGAAGGAATAGGGTCCCAGATGATGCATCACTGACTAGTGACCCCTACTGATGCTATTTAAGGCTCTGGCTTCCTTAACTGCAAAGTGGACACACTAAATTACACTGTACTGCAGTGATGCTTAAATGACATTAATATTAATGTTGTCAAGTGTTATATAAATATTAATGGTCAAAATAAATAATAATTTATACTTAGCAATAAACATTCTTAAATGTTAAACAATTCTTAAATCTGGATAAAAGACTTGTAGGCAATTCTTTTTTCCAAAATATTCTATAAATTCAATATCATATTTCACTAATTTTAAGACACAACTTTTCATACTTAACACACCTGAAACTGATAGAAATGTATCTAATAACCACTTTAGTTAAACAGCAGTCATAACATATTTGTTATTACATGCGTTACGTGCATCAAAGTGTGAAAGATGTGTATCAGTCTTGGAAGAAAACCATGAAGATAAAAATGGACACTAATTTTGTTTAAAAATGATACATCACTAATGCTCCTGGTAACAGAGAACAATATTATATAGAAAAGCCTGGACACTGCAACTTTAAGTTGAAGGTGAACAGAAGAGTTAAGACTCTGAATGAGAGTATCTCAGCAAATTAATTTTGCTTACTTTTTAAAATGTGTGCACAAGGTTGATATACGATTATTTTTAAAAGGGCCTGCCATAAGAATGAAAACTTCCAAGTCATGAAAAGCTGTGTCACAGTTAAATGGCATTTTTCTCTTCACCTTCCCGCTGAAAACAGTGAATCAATTTTCAAAATTTCACTTGTTTTTTTTCTTTTAATGTTTTCCATTAAAATTTGATTTTAAAAAATTTAGTCACTAAAAGTACAGGCACCAAGCCTAATAACCAAGCCTTTGATATTAAGTAACAACAAAGGAACATATACAAATTGATAGAAGGGGAATATTAAACTAAAGCTGTGCTATGACTGATGCAGGCTCTGATTTCTTTAAGTCTCCCACTGACACAAGTTTGGTCACTGACATTTCTAGCTATTCTATTTCAATATTTATTACAGAGTGCTAACTATATGCCAGGTACTTAATTACACACTAGAGATAGCAAGGAGAAAAAAGGTAGACATGATCGCTGCTTTCCTGATGTTTAGTATATAGAAAAGATTGACAAATTATAAATTATAATAAACTCTGTGAAGAAACAACTGGAAAAAGAAAATAAAAATGAACAGTGGATGGTATTCAGTTGCAGATAATGCAATGGTAACAGCGAAAACTTACATAACCTTACTCTGTGCCAGACTCTGTAACTCCATCTTTACATACTCTTTAATCTGCAAAACAATTACTATAAAATAGATACTACTATTATCTCTATTTTATAGACCCAGGGAATATGAGGCTTAACATATCTGAAATTGATATATATCTTATAATCACTTCTGTTGGGCAGAAGTCATGACATATTTGTCATTACCTATGCATGTGAATTAAAATGTGAAAAATGGTTTCACAGTGTCTTGAAACAAAATCTTGAAAATAATAATGGATAGCAAGTAAGCACCACCTTAGGTGAGTCAGAATGGGCATCATCAAAAAAATCTACAAATAAATGCTACAGAGTGTGTGGAGAAAAGGGAACTCTCCTACACTGTTGGTAGCAATATTAACTGGTACAGCCACTATGGAGAACAGTATGAAGGCTTCTTAAAAACAAAACGGAATTACCACACGATCAAGCAATCCCACTCCTGAGCATATATTCAAGAAAGAAGAAAAGTCTAATTAGAAAAGATACATGCACCCTATGTTCACAGCAGCACTATTAACAATAGCCAAGATAAGGAAGCAAACTAAATGTCCATCAGCATATGAATGGATAAAGAAGATGTGATATATATATAAATGCAATATTACTCGGCCATTTAAAAGAATGAAATACCATTTGCAGCAACATGGATGGACCTAGAGATTAACACACTAAGTGAAATAAATCAGAAACAGAAAGATAAATATCATATGATATCACTTATTATGTGGAATCTAAAAAATGATACAAATAAACTCAACTTTAAAAACAGAAATAAACTCACAAACATGGAAAAATAATTGATGGTTACCAAAAGGGAAATAGTGTAAGAGATAAACTGAGATCTGGGAATTAAAGGATACACACTACACATATAAAATAAACAAGGACCTATTGTGTAGCACAGGGCATTATATTCAAAGTCTCATTTATATTTATACATATATATATATGTAATCATTTGGCTGTATACTTGAAACACTGCAAGCCACCTACACTTCAATAAATAATACAAATAAAAATGAAAATAAACTGTTTATGTCAATGTCACCACACTTTCAACTTGCAGTCAAATGCTAACTTCTCTCCCCTCATTTTATAACCTCTCAGAAGTGTTCACACTGTTAACTAGCTCCCTCTTCTTTTCTGTGCCACAACACTTTTCAGGTTTCCTTTCTCCTTAGCTTAAATAAAGAGGCCTATATCACTGTGCTTAAGAGCATGGCCTTATAAACTTAGCTCTGAAGACTGGTTCAGGAGTGCTTGTCATGGAGGACAGACACAGGAAGAGAATGTTTCCCTTTGCTGAACAAGAGAGAAAACTAATCAGTATTTCAGGTTAGAAACGACGGTGGTTTAGACTAGAGATTAGAAATAGATTTTAGCTCTATTTTAGAAATAGAACCAATAGAACTTTGGGCCAGATAGGATATAGGAATTAAAGGAATAGGGGAAATCAAGATTTTGCAATAGAATAAAAGACTAATGAACACTACCTAAAAAAAAAAAAAAAATCACCAAATTTTAGAGATGGATTTCACTTGATACTTTTCTACTAAAACTGATACTTGGGAGACGTTATGTGATTTACCCAAAGTCACAAAGATAACCAGTGATAGAACTGAAAATAGAACACAAGTCTCTTATAATCCTAAGAAGCCACAGATCAGGATCTGGCAAGATGAACGCTCTCAGAAGCTTTAGTCCTTTTTTTTCCCTAACCAATGCAGTAAAAAATACTGCAATACATTTTTAGGTTTATTGAATATAATTAGGCAAGCTATTAACTGCACACTTTACATGTCTTTAAGAAAAAAGTAAAGAAAGTAAAGGTAGAATATAAATATCGGTATTGGCTTATGAAGACTAAAGTCTATTAAAAGTTCATCAAAAACATTTGCTGAAGTAAACTATTTGTAAAGGACAAGATACACAGGAAATCCCCCTTAAGCAGTTTATATTCTAATTTGCAAGATAACACACATATAAATAATTCAGGCCAACAGAAGAGATGTCATAAAACAGCACTAGAATAATTGTCAAACGAATTGTATAGACTATATGTGTATATGTATATATATTTTTAGTACACTGTGGTAGTCCTTTAGATTTGAGCTAAGCCTTCAAGGACAAGTAAGAATTTTAAAGGTAGATGGGGAAGGGGATTAGAGTGTCGACTAAGGTAAGGCTCAGGGCTGGGGGTTAGGGAATGGGAAGAGTGAGCTTTTATACATGTTCCATGGAGACATTCTCTTTGGTATGACATTTGAGACCTGAATGACAAAGAAAAACAAGGAATGTGATGATGGAAGTTGCGGAGAATATTCTGAGAGAACAAGTAAAAATAACCAATACATTACCTACCTACATTGGGCTCTATAGATTGAATACACAGAGCTTAGTTGAATGGTAAAAGGGTAGACCATAAATTTCCAAATCTGATTTAAGTAATCCCATAAATTCTCTTTCTCATCTGTTTCTGCATTAGTAAAAATTACTGCATAGAACACATGAGATAATCAACATATAAGAGGTTTACAAACAGAAACATAAATATACCAAAATTGTAAAAGTTCAAATAAGAATGGAAAAGTTTTAATATGATTCTTAGCTACATAACGTTAAAAGTAGAGAAATTATTAACAATCATTGCTGGTATGGGTATGAGCACTTCATACTTTACATATCTTTACATTTTCTCTTTCTGTACTTTTTTGTACGTTTCATCTTCTTTGCCAGACTGTAAGCAGATAAAGCACCTGGCACGTTTTTAGTATTAGCTAAATTGATACGTGAAGCGAGTAATTAATTCTAAAGCCCTTTGAGGATTTGTGTTTGCTTGTGTTCAAGATCCCATTTAGTTGTAAATGATTGGAGGGGGCTGATATCACGAAAAGTTAACAAAAACAAATATAAATGAAAATAGAATAGAACCCATTTTAAAAAGGACGGAAGTAAGCCGCAGGTAACTGTTAAGTGCTACTGCTGGCCTTTAGTTAATACTCTCTGGCAGCCAAAGAAGAAGGGAATTGGCTGAATCACACAGCTTGGCATTTAATCTTAAAGATGGGCATTTACATTCATCTACAGATCTCAATTGTTCCCTGGCCCCAAACCCGCAAGATCTTTGATCACAAACAACTGAGCAAAGGCGGAGAGCAACTATGAAGTGCTCCTGAAACTATTTAACTTGGTTCTGCAGCTTTCAGAGCCAGGACCCGTAATAACAGCGGAACCACCGGCGCCTCAACAACAGAATCCTCACTTTTCTCCCCAGGGCTCCGGCCCGAGCTTGGCAACCGCAGAAACAGCCCCTGGCTCCCTTGACGGCCTCGGAACGGCTCCGCGGCTAGCCCCAAGTCTCGCCTTCAGGCGGGGGCCACGCCGCTCCAGGAGTGAGGCGGGGCTCAGGGACCGGGGCGGGCACAGGGCCCGAAGGGCCTCGAGGCGCTCAGGCCTCCGGGGTTGGGTGTTGGGAGAGGCAACCCGGGCTCCGGGAAACAACTCCCGAGGCGGCCCGCGGCGCCCTCTGTCACGGAAGCCCCTCGCCCCGGCGCAGGACGAGCGGCTTGGGTGGCCGAGGCCAGAGAGCCCTCCGCTCTGCGGACGACGGGGCCAGCCCTGGCCCGGGAACGAGGAAGACCCCCGACGCTCCCCCGGCACCCTGCGATCACCCACCTGCACCGCGGTCTCCGAAGTCTCCAGCCCGGCCTCTCCGCTCCTGAGGCCTGACTGCGATTGGCTCCCGCCGCTGTCGCGCTACCTCTTCTTCAAGTCTGAGCGCCGGCCGGTACGCGCCGCGCCTCCGTCCCGCCCCTAGCGCCTCCGATGCCCCGCCCCGCGCGCGGTCACGCGCTGCCGCAGAGCGCAGAGCAGGGTCCCGGTTTCCGCTACAGATGAGGCGGCGGCCGCGCGGGTGATGTGAAGTGAGGGCCACGGGTGAGCCACGTCCCGCGGACGCGCGCGGCGCCCCTCCCACGCATGCGCCGCCCCGCCCCCGCGCGGGAGGACGCACGCGGCGCCCCGCCCCCCGTGACCCAGGTCCTGCGGACGCAAGCGGCGCCCAGTCCACGCACGAGGCGCCGGGGCAGCTGGGAGGGTCTCCGCCCGCGTTCTCGCCATCGAGCCCGGGGCGGCGGCGAGGCCTTTGGTGGATGGTTCTCCTTGCCCGGCCACTCTGCGTGCTGCCGGCGATGGAGGGCGTGCGCTGGGCCTTTCCCTGTGGCACGTGGCTACCCAGCCGCGCCGAATGGCTGCTAGCGGTGCGATCGATCCAGCCCGAGGAGAAGGAGCGCATCGGCCAGTTCGTCTTCGCCCGGGACGCTAAGGCCGCCCTGGTACCGCGGGTCTTTCGCGCTTCGGGTCGGGGAGCAGCCGTCGGGGTGGTGGGCCGCGCAGTAGAGACCCCACACGCGAGCCTCGGCGGCCGCCCCGGGCAACTCCGGGGTATGGCCGGCCTAGTCTCCGCCGCCTTTGTCGTCGCCTCGTCCGCACAAAAAATCAGCCCCTCCCCCGTTGCATTTGAAAAGAGAGGTCCTGCTAAACCCTAAAATAGCTGTTGCGGAGGTCTGTCAATAGGATTTTCCTTATTTTTAAGTGTTAATCATATTTTTTTAATTTCCTTGTTTGGACCCATAGCACAATCTGAGCCTGTTAGATACCCCACCAATCTCCCTGTGCACCGTGCACGTGGTGAAGTGAAGTGAAGTCGCTCAGTCGTGCCCGACATTTGCGACCCCATAGACTGCAGCCTGCCAGGCTCCTCTGTCCATGGGATTTTCCAGGCAATAGTACTGGAGTGGATTGCCATTTCCTTCGCCAGGTGATCTTCCCAAACCAGGGCTCGAACCCGGGTCTCCCGCATTGTAGACAGAGGCTTTACCGTCTGAGCCACCCCTAAAAAATATTGATAGTATCACTTAGTTTAACCTTGCACACATAGAACTGCAAGAGTCTAGCCTCCTTTTACCGATGAAACCGAAGCCAAGGAAGTATGCGGTCTTGGGATACCTTGTTAACTATTTAGCTCTGAAAACAATATTTTGAATATAATCGTTTATTTTACGTATATATTTTTAGCAACAAATGGAAACTTGGGTTTCAAAATGATGTTTATATAGCGCAGTATGGCACAGCTTCTGGGTGCCATCTCGTCAAAGACTGTCGTTATCCTGAAAATGTCCCTCTGTCAAAGGACTTTTTCTTTTGAAATGTAGACTAATTGATTTTTGAAGGCACAGTAGTGACTATTTTTGTGAAATTCAAAGTGTTGCAGTCAGTGTTAGAACTGAAGGAAAAAAAAAACTTAAAAGATTCTGCAAAATGTTATCTACCTTGTTTTCTTATGTCCTCGGGTATTTTTTGTGATTTTAGACCTTAATCGGAGAGAGTGGAATGGGTATATGTGAAAAAAGATAGGTTATATCTTGCTATCGTGGAGGCACGTGATAAGTACATGTGATCTAGAAACACTTGCACAAGGGCACAAAGATGTAAGTACAACAGGATTGCCCACTGGGGAATTTTTTTTTTTTTATATAATAGCAAAACCAGAGCCAGCCTAAAATATCCAGTAATAGGGGGATAGTCAAGTTTTGGTACCTTGATACTATGAAATATTATGCTACATTTAAAAATGCACAGGCCAGTGGTTATGTGCAGACATAAAATAATCCCCAGTGCTTAGACATGAAAAAGTTCATACATGGTAGAATAGTACGTATAGTGGGATTTCAAATAAATGGATGAATTGCAAATGCAAATGAGCATATATTTGGATATTTAGAGAAAAGATGAAGGATGAATATTTGTCAACATTGGTTACTAATTGATGAGATAGAGAGAATTGCTAAAGAGGGACTTTGACTTTTCTGTCTTAAGCATTTCTTAAATCTTAATGTAGAATATTTAATACCTATGTAGTTTGAATACTTTAAGAAGTATTTTAGAAACTACAAAAACAGACTTTGTATGTTATAGGCAGTTCTACTTGAATCTTTAGTATAGACAGCAGTGCTTACCAAATGTTTTATTAACAGGCTGGTCGTCTGATGATAAGGAAATTAGTTGCAGAGAAATTGAATATACCTTGGAATAATATTCGCTTGCAAAGAACTGCAAAAGGAAAACCAGTTCTTGCAAAAGACTCATTGAATCCTTACCCCAATTTCAACTTTAACATCTCTCATCAAGGAGACTATGCTGTACTTGCTGCAGAATCTGAGCTACAAGTTGGAATTGATATAATGAAGACTAGTTTTCCAGGTAATGTTGAATTTTGTAATACATGAGTTATTAAATGTCTTCTTAGTTCTTGTGCTGTGCTTAGTTGCTCAGTTGTGTCTGTTTGCGACCCCAGGGACTGTAGCCCGAAAGTCTCCTCTGTCCATGGAATTCTCTAGGGAAGAAGACTGGAGTGGGTTCCCATGCCCTCCTCCAAGGGATCTTTCCAACTCAGGATTGAACCCAGGTCTCCTGCATTGCAGGCAGATTTTTACCTTCTGAGCCACCAGGGGAGACCCAGGTTCTATCCCTTTGTCAGGAAGATCAAACTGGTAGCCTTCCCTGGTGGCTCAGAATCCACCCGCAATGCAGGAGACTCAGGTTCGGTATCCCTTGGTCAAGAAGATCCCCTGGAGAAATGGTTACCCGCCTGTGTTCTTGCCTAATTCTGTGGACAGAGGAGCCTGGTGGGCTACAGTCCATGGGGTCGCAAAGAGTCAAACATGACTGAGTGACTAATGCTAATTAACTTGTTTAAAAAATAATAATCTCAATAGTGAAGTATATTATAATCCCTAAGCAGAGATGACATGTGTTTGTATTATATCTAAATATATTTCTTTGTAGCACATTTATATACAATGAAAAAAAAGTAAACATACTAAAATATTTATATTTTGCCTTAGAAATTTGCAATTGATGACTGTCAGAACTGCTGACATTTATTGTGTGGTTGACTATACTTAAGTAATTTTAATAGAACATAGGCTCTCTCAACTCCTCTGTAATTTTTATCATCAGTAACATTAGTGAGCAGTTACTATGTGCCAAGACATTTTACTCAGTGCTTTATGTATATTGTATATTGAGTAGGACTTTTCAGAAGATAAGTAACAGGGTAAGAAGAAAGCTGTTAAAATAAGAGAATCAACATCCTCCTAATTTCGTTGTGCAATTTCTTAATCTCCACACTGCATCCACCACAGGTTCTTTGCTTGTGTTTCCCTTGGACAGGAATATTCGTCGTGCCCACCTGCATTTCTGCACAGATAACTTATTTATTGGTTAGCTTCCACTTCAGTCTTATTTTAGGAAGCCTTTGTGGACCTTCAAAGTAAGCCAGGTTGCTTTGCTGTAGGCTCTCATAAAATATATTTCCTTCATTCCAATAATATACTTCATTTTATAGTTATTTATCAGGATGATTGTCTTCCCACTGTACTATCACATCTAGCACCTTACCTAGTTCAAAGTAATGCATAATAAATATTTGTTGAATGAATAAGCATTCTGTGCTACAATAGTAAGGCTTCAGAATATGGCTGTGACTGTCGTCTCTCCCTTATGTTGAATTTTCCTACCAGCTGGTTTTTATCTAACCTGTTCATAAATCTATTAAAACTCTATTCTTTGTTCAAAAGGGAGCTGTACTAATTATAACAGGGGTTCTTGACCCCAAATAAGCATCATTTTTTTAACCTCCTGAAATTGTTCTCTACATTTTGTATGCACAGGTATGCTTTTCTCAAAAAGACGATCTGGTTTTCTGCAGTGTCATAGAAGGTGTGTTGTGAAAAAAAGATTCAGAGTGAACATGCAAATGAGCCTGTAAACTTCACAGTTTTCTGTGTTTCTTATATGAATTTTCCCTTAAAATCAGAAATTACTGGAGAGACCATTGCTCCTTAGAATGCAGTCAGCATAATTAGATAGTAATGGTTGGCTCATCAGGTTGATACCTGCTTGGAAATCATGCCTGTGAGACACAGATTTTATTACAGTTGGTTTAGTGGGCAGTATTGGATTATGGTCAATACTGGATAAACAGGTTAATTACTAAAGCAAAAATGAAGATTCTGTTTTCTGTTAATTATATTTTTAGCCTTTTTTATCCACCGTCTTTTTCCTTTGCTCTAATTTGCCTAATCACAGTATCCAGGCCTTTTATTCTAGCTGTTTCATTGCCAAAAAGCTGTTGACATATCCAGTAATGCACTGAGGAAGAGGTATACTTTCCGGTTTTAGTTAGTATTGTTACTCTGTCACTAATATTGAGAAGATTAATGGATGCAGCATTATTTCTCAGGAAGTAGACGCTGGTTTACTTCACTGGCAATTCATTGAATTACTCTGCTTATCAGAGTGAGGAAACTGAGCAGTAGACATTCCTAAGATTTGCTAAATGATGGAGGGTAAAACTTAGTATAGCAACAAGGGAAGTATTGAACTTTGTTCTGAATGTTGTTATTAAGATTATCTAACTTCATAGATTTTGGGGGCATCATCAGTATATTGAAAGACTTATTTCCATTACTCCCATTTTATTTGCATGGTAACCCACTCCAGTATTGCCTGAAGAATCCCACGGACAGAGGAGCCTGGTGGGTTACAGTCCATAGTGTTGCAAAGAGTTTGGACACAATTGAAGTGACTTAACAAGCAAACATCATGTAGGAACTTGCAGTCTTTCCTTGTCGCATTAGACATTCCTGCTAGGTGCAGATCATTTTTCACCTTCTCCTAGTTCTCTTTGTTGCTGTGACAGGGTAGGAGAGAATATATCATGGATTAAGAAGTTTTGGGGCTTCTTCCTTCTAGCCAGATGCCCACAATTAAGGACACTATTGCACCTACCACTATTTTCTCTGCCTAATAGAGAGAGGAACCTTACACAAAAGTAACTGGTGTATACTTGGCACTCAGTAATTATTTGTTTAATGAATATCCAGAGAAGGAGTTACTATATAAGATATTGGGGCCCCAGTATAGATAAATTTCCAGTGCAATATAATCCTAACCCTGGGGGTGGGTGTTTTATAGGTCATCATTTCCCAGTTGGGAAATATTGGTGGTTTTTTCTTCCTTTTCTAGTAGTTTTTGTCTGCCACTAAAGGCTTTTGCAATTAGAAGTATATGGATAGTTTTGTGAATTGTTCAGTTTTGTACCCATACTTAGAAGATATGCCAAGTTAAGATGAAAGTGAAAAACCACTGCAATATTGTAAAGTAATTAGCTTCCAATTAATTAATTTTTAAAAAGATGAAAGTTACTCAGTTGTGTCCAACCCTTGCAACCCTATGGACTGTAGTCCGTGGAATTCTCAGCCAGAATACTGGAGTGGTTAGCCTTCCCCTTCTTTAGGGGATTTTTCCCAACCCAGGGATCGAACCCAGGTCTCCCGCATTGCATGCAGATTCTTTAGCAGCTGAGCTACAAGGGAAGCCCAAGAATACTGGAGTGGGTAGCCTATCCCTTCTCCAGCGGATCTTCCCAGCCCAGGAATCAAACTGGGGTCTCCTGCATTGCAGGCAGATTCTTTACCAACTGAACTATGAGAGAAGGCCAAGGTAAGATAGATACAGTGTAAAAATTATTAGAATTTGGAGAAAGACCCAATATACTTTTCCCCACGAGTTTATACTTTGTAGTTCACGTTTTTGTTATAAACTTTTCTGGATATTAATTGGCAGGACAAAATGACTCAGTGTTGTGAGATTTAATGCTAATTTAATAGCTTTGAAATGAGTGCATCATAGAACTGCTTCTCTTGAACAGTTGCTACCTAAATTAAGAACAGTAAGTATAAAGTAAGTGATGGTATTATGATAGCTTTGGTAGGGTCTATTTGTTATCTCTTTCCACCATACTAATTGGTAGCACTATTTTAGTAGCTTCTTAATTGGTTCTCCCTCTTTACTTCTGTTCTCACTTAGTATATTGTCTGTACAGAGTTAGAGTGGTCTTTAAAAATTTCTTTAAAGCAATTATCTTAAAACTTTTGGGCTGGTTCTTAATAAAATTCATTCCTTCTAACATGACTGTGTCGTCTTATTGTCGCTTCTCCTTTATCTCTCCTTTTGTATTTTTATCTGTTCTCTGCTCACTGTTCTCCACACTCATCTTTTATTACCTAGAATGTAGCAAGTTTTTTACGGTTCAGGGTCATTTAAAAAATGCTGATCCTTCTGCCTGTTCTTCTTCTCACTCTTCTTGAGTCCCAGAGATCTGAAGGCTGAGAAGTAACCAGTTCCAGTACCTCCTCAGAAAGGGCTTTCCTGACAACCACCTGCTCTTGTTTTCTCTCATGGCCTTTCTCATTTCTAATTATAACTTAGTTATTTAATTATTATCCTTCATTTCTGTTCCCCTTCATTAAATAAGTTCAGGAGCCATGCAGACCTAGTATTTAGTGTGTATAGCACATTGAAGGTGCTTAGTAAATATTCATTGAATGAACAAATAATAGAAATTCTCAATTTCACTTAAAATATTCCTTAAATTTGTTGAAAAGTTGGTTTGCAGCTACAGTAAACAGTGATATTCATTTCAGATTCTAGTTGGAGTATAAACTGCTCTCATTAGTGAGTTGTGGTTACAAACAGTTCTTCCTTCAAGTCTTCTTCCTCACCCTCCAATAATCTCCCTAGCTGCTTTTCTCCTGCATTTGCATCCCCATCAGATTCAGTTTCCAACTTTGTTACTGTTGCAATCTACAGTCTCTGACTTAAAATTTTTCAACTTTATGATGGTTTAAAAGCAATTCAGTAGAAGCCATACTTTTAATTTTGCCATTTTCTCAGGCTAGCCATATGTCATAATTCTAGGCAGCAGCAGTGAGCCATAGGTCCCAGTCAGCTACACAGTCACAAGGGTATAAACACCCATTTCAACCATTGTTTTTTTCACTTTCGGTGAGATATTCAGTGCATTTTATGAAGTATTGTACGCTCTGTTATAGGCTTTTTGTTAGATGATTTTGCCCATTTGTAGGCTATTGTAAGTGTTCTAAACACGTTTAAAGTAAGCGAAGCTAAGCTGTGACGTGTCATAGCTTAGGGGTACTAAATGCATTTTCAATCCTAAAATATTTTCAGCTTAACAGTGGGTTTATCAGGACATAACTTCATCATAAATCAAAGAACTGCATTCCACTGTCATTTCTGATCTACATTTTTAAGCTGATCTACATTCTTCTGGATCTGCATTTTGAAAGATAGGCTTAGTTAAAGCATTGTTTTGGATTTTTGGGTTTTTTAAACTGAGAGATTTATAGCTGTCAAGCAGCTTAAATAAGTCACACTTCTTTTTGTGCTCTGAACTGCTGCTGGAAAAGCAAGTGTTTACTGGCAGGTAGTTTTTCCCTTTTCCCAGGTTATAGAATAGGTCTTTCCCACTGTGCAGAGGAATTCAGTGGGATCACAACATAGAACTAGTATTTATTGAGCAACTTCCCTGAGTTGGGAAGATTCTCTGGAGAAGGAAATGGCAACCCACTCCAGTACTCTTGCCTAGAAAATCCCATGGATAGAGGAGCCTGGTGTCCATGGGGTTGCAAAGTCGGACACGACTGAGCAACTTCACTTTCACTTTCTGTATGTTAAATGCTAAGAATTTGCAGGTACAAAATACTGAAAAATTCTATGGAACTGGGTTAAATGAATTTAAAGTTTTAAGGAAGGAGCTGATGTCTAGAAGAGTATACAAAAGTGAGCTGGAACTTGCCTTACTATTGTTTAAACTTATACTAGGCTTGCTGCTTGGAAGAAAAGCTATGACCAACCTAGACAGCACATTAAAAAGCAGAGACATTACTTTGTCAACAAAGGTCCGTCTAGTCAAGGCTAATGATTTTTCCAGTAGTCATGTATGGATGTGAGAGTTGGACTATAAAGTTTTGAACTGTGGTGTTGAAGAAGACTTTTGAGAGTCCCTTGGACTGCAAGGAGATCCAGCCAGACTATCCTAAAGGAGATCAGTCCTCAGGGTTCATTGGAAGGACTGATGTCATTGAAACTCCAGTGCTTTGGCTACCTGATGCAAAGAACTGACTGATTGGAAAAGACCCTGATGCTGGGAAAGATTGAAGATGGGAGGAGAAGAGGACGACAGGATGATATGGTTGGATGGCATCACCGACTCAATGGACATGAGTCTGAGTAAACTCCGGGAGTTGGTGATGGACAGGGAGGCCTGGCGTGCTGCAGTCCGTGGGGTCGCAAAGAGTCGGACATGACTGAGCGACTGAACTGAGCTAGACTGAGGCATCCTGAACAAAAAAGCATGATGTTAGTGAAAAAAAGACAACTAATACTGATTAGTTCTTATATGTAATATTTCAATTCAGTGGTTAAAGATTATTTATTAAGTGGTACAGTAATCACTATGGTACATTAATCACTAGCTTATTGGCTACTTGAATTTGCTCTTCCATAAACTGCTTATTAATATTTTCTAACCCATATATAAAAGCTCTTTATGTAGTTTGGATAGTGACACTTCTTTAATATCTGTTACAATTATTTTATTTTTTTAAATTGTACTTATTTATATATTTATTTTCAGCTGTGCTGGGTGTTTGTTCCTGTGCAGGCTTTTCTCTAATTGCAGAGAGCAGAGGCTACTCTAGCCGTGGTATGCATGCTTCTCATTGCAGTGGCTTCTCTTGTTACAGAGCACAGGCTTCAGTAATTGCATCACATAGGCTCAGTAGTTGTGGTGCATGGACTTAGTTGCTCCTTAGCACATGGAATCTTTCTACATCAGGGACTGAACCTGTGTCTCCTGCATTGGCAGACAGATTCTTTACCACTGAGTCACCAGCGAAGCCCCTACAAATATTTTTCCCACTATATTATTTATCTTGAATTTGTTTTTTGTGGGGTTTTTTTGGTTTTGGTTTTTTTATGTATGAATTTTATTTATCTTTTTTAATTAATATAGCTAACATTTCCTTGATAAATACTGAACTCTGTCTCATTTGAAAAAAATAAATCGGTAAAAATTTACTCCAACAATAAGTTTTAGAGTCTTAGTTTTTGTTTTAAAATTGTACCTTCTCTTTTACCTTTAAATTTTTAATTCCCCTAGAATTTGTGTGTATATATTTTTACATCATATGGCACAGAAGTTTTAGCACCATCAGCATGGGATAGATTAGGAATAAGCATATAAAGTGCCTCGAATCATTAAGTACTTTATAAGTAAATGTTAGTCTAAGGTGGTTGTGATAGTTGTTAACATGTATACAATGGTGTTTCTGAAATAGTGATCAGGATGTTACAGTCAGCCAGGATGCCTGTGCAGGTTCCTTGAAACCATCTCAGACCTCTCAAACTAGAATTTCTTAGATGCAGCCAGTGATTCTATACTCAAAACAGTTTATCAGGTGATTGTTAGTCATACTAGTGTTCGGGAAACACTGTATTAGATGTAAATTTATGGAACCAACAAGAAAACTGTAACCTGTCAACATTTTTTAATGAGTAAGATTATCTGAAAGCCATTAGATCTTGTTTCACGATGTACAACAAAGTTAATTATAATTGGGTTTTAACAAAGGTTACTAGAACACAATAGAATTGTATATTTGGCCAGACTTCTGAAAGAAAGATACCTTTTAAACTTAGAAAGGTAAGAAGAACCCACAAAGTTAGCAGATGTCATGATTTCATGTTAAGTCTCTTCTCTCTCACAAACGGGGCAAATAAGACACACAGAGGTTAATATGGTTAATATTTAAAGTACTTTGTAAGTATTGCTAGAAAAGCCCCTTAAAACTTACCTAACAAATGGACGAAGAGTTTGATAAAACATTTCACAAAAGAGGAGCAATATGTATATAACAATTACTGCAGCAGCCTTAAAGCTAATATTTATTTATTAAGTACTTATTAGCTCCAGGCCCAGGTCATTTATGTTTCTTTCTTGAACTACCCGACTCTTTTTTCCCTATCTTATAGCTTAAGAAACAGCCATAGAGAAGTTAAATAATAGTAAAGAGTAATACCAAGCAAAATGGCTATCATCAAAAATAAATGCCGAGGACTTCCCTGGTGGCCCAGAGGTTAAGACTCTGGGCTTCCACAGCAGGGAGCATGGGTTCCATCCCTGGTTAAAGAACTAAGAGCCCACATGCTGTGTGACATGGCCAAATAAATAAGTAGAAATTTAATAAATACTGGGGAAGGGAGCCCTCCTACACTGCTGGTGGGACCTAGAGAGTGTCATACTGAGAGAAGTCAGTCAGGTAAAGAAGGAGAAATATTGTATGACATCCCTCATATGTGGAATCTAAAAAGAAATGATACAAAGGAACTTAACTTACAAAATAGAAAGAGACTTGCAGACTTAGAGAATAATTCATGGCTGCCAGAGGGAAGAGGGGAAGGGGAAGTTAGGAAGTTTAGAATGGACATGTACACTGCTGTATTTAAAATTGATAACTAGCAAGGACCTACTGTATAGCACATGGAACGCTGCTCAATATGTGGTAGACTGGATGGGAGGAGTTCAGGGGACAGTGGATTTGTGTATGTGTATGGCTGAGTTCCTTCGCTCTTTACCTGAAACTATCACAACATTGTTAATTACCTATACCCCAATACAAAATAAAAAGTTAAAAGAAGTGATAGAGTCAAGATTTGAACATTTGACTCCAGTGGCATAACACTAAAGCTGAGTATATGAATGTGTCTGTATATATAAATTAAATTGTTTGCATTTATGTATTAGTTTCCGAGGGCTCCTTTTCGCCTGTATTCTCTCTTGTGTGTCTATATGTTTCTCCTTAAAGGATACCAGTCGTTGGATATAGGACCTACCTAACCCAAGATGACATCATCTTAACTTGATTACATCTGTAAAGACTATGTTTCCAATAAGGTTACATTTTTAGTTTCTGTGTGGGCATGAGTTTTAGGACAACTAGACCCTCACAGTTCAAACCCACCTTATTCAAGGCTCAACTATATAAATTATTTTTTAGTTGTGACCTTGATTAATTGATCATTGCAGAATACTTACTTAATATCTAGTGCTGCTTTCCCTAAAGATTAAGCTGTAAGGTGGGGGAACCCTGTTTTTCTCAACCTGGTTAGTGATTCATTCTAAAGAAGTTTTTCAGTTATTTTTTCTTTATGTTTGTACTTTTATGTACTTAAGTTCTCACCTATCTATTAAATTGAAGGTTGTAATAGACATGAATTGTGTTGGTATTACTTAGAGACTTTGCCAGTTTATGTAACTAATGATTATGTCATTTTCAGCTAGTTTGAGGATGTTCTATTCTGATATTTCTTACTGATATTTTAAATTCCAATATTGAAGATAAACTGAGTCCTTAACAGAGTACTCATCCAGTACGTGTGTATTTTCACCTTAAGTCACAGTGTGGCACTGTGGTTCTTTGGCTGAATATTTACAAAGCTGTTTTCTGTTGCTGTCAGTCTCCTTTTTTATGGTATATGATGCTCTCAGAAGTATATGAAAATAGTCATAGCAGGGTTTTTTTAGTGTGCATGATTAGTTATTACTTTTTTCAGTGATTGTGCTAGATTGCTTTTTTATGTTAAGTGAGTGTTTTTACTAGCATGACTAAATTATTTCCTTGATTGCCCCATCATATTTAGGTAAAAATCAGAGGACTTCTTGAAGGTTATGAAATTACAGCTTAAGGAAACCAACGAACATAATGATACTATAGATGAGAACAGGCGTATCTGTTAAATTTTTAGGTTTTTCTGGATAGTATTCTGTTAAAGCTGCAGTTCCATTCAAAATGGGCTTCCCTTGTGGCCCAGCTGGTAAAGAATCCACCTGCAGTGCAGCAGACATGGGTTCAATCCCTGGGTTGGGGAGTTCCCCTGGAGAAGGGAACAGCTACTCACTGCAGTATTATGGCCTAGAGAATTTCATGAACTGTATAGTCCTTGGGGTCGCAAGGAGTCTGACACCACTGAATGACTTTCCCTTCCACTCAAAATATAAAATGGTGTCTTCCAAATTTAAGGTAGCTGTTCATTCCGTTATTATTTATCCTATTTGTAACAGAATCTATTCAAAAGAAAACAGTTTATGATTTGCATGTGTTTAGTGCTCCTAGTGTTTCACATCTCCAGATTTTCTATCAAGCCAGGATATACTGGTGATGCTTGCATTTTAACAAGACAGTCTTATTAAGGGGCTTAAGGAATAAACACCAGCCTATCAAAGACTGTTCATAGCCCCAAAAGGCTTAGAATCCCCGCGCCCCCCACCCCCTGCCGCTAGGACTCCTAAGATCCCAGTTTAATATTTCAGTGCTTTTGCATGAAATGACTTTACAGTTTTGCAGAGCTATTTTAGGAAGTAATAGCTCTGTGTGTGTGTGTAATCTACCTTTTTAAAAATTTAATGGTCTTTATGGAATTTGTTACAATACTGCTTCTGTTTTGACTTTCTGGCCACGAGGCATGTGGAATCTTAGCTCCTTGACCAGGAATGGAACCTGCACCCCTTGCATTGGAAGGTGAAGTCCTAACCACTGGACCACCAGGAACGTCCCAGAAATGATAGCCTTATAACATTAATATGAATACAAACAGTAAACATTAGTTGATTTATAAAAATGGATTGTAAAGTTTTCATTCTTGAAAACAGTAGAGGACTGAGTCAATAGATAAATCAGATGAGTCTGATGAACTTGAAAATAATTGAGGATCTTTGTCTTGAACTAAAGGACCACTTATCATCGGAGGGTCATTAGGAGTATTACCTATGTAAATGAGAGGAGGCTATTTTTATTATTTTGAAGTCGGGATGGTGGGGGAATTACAGGCAATTCTGTGGAAGAGCTGGTTTTTAATATTTTCTACCCTTGAGATAACCATGGAAAAGGTACTTTTGGAGTGGATGATATAATGTGCATTCTAATTGTTGAATTCTTTTGGGGTTAGTTAGTGATTAAATGCCAGGAAAGCATGAAGTAGGGGGATTTGACATCTTTTTTCTTTCCAGATGTGCTATATAGTTCCAGGCAGTTGGG
The DNA here is from genome assembly GCA_917880005.1 of Nanger dama. Taxonomy (NCBI): domain Eukaryota; kingdom Metazoa; phylum Chordata; class Mammalia; order Artiodactyla; family Bovidae; genus Nanger; species Nanger dama. The sequence goes on along the minus strand of CAKJTW010000014.1, from coordinate 1,370,382 downwards.
AATGTCAGATTTTGAAGTTAAGTATTTTAGAATGGAAGTTCAGGAGTAGACAAACTATGTTAATAGAACCTGCAGAAGGACTATTTCAAGAGGCTTGCTGGAAGTAATGTAATCATGAAATAAGGATATAGGGCAGTAGCTCATTTAATTTAGTAGGTAATAGTTAACATACATTTATTCATATAGTAAACATTTATGATTTACTTACCTTGTTGCTGGGTTTCTCTGGTGGCTCAGACAGTAACAAATCTGCCTACAGTGCAGGAGATCTGGGTTTTGATCCCTGGGGTGGGAAAATACCCTAGAGGAGAGCAATACTGCCAACCCACTCCAGTATTCTTGCCTGGAGAATCCCATAGACAGAAGAGCCTGGCGAGCTGCAGTCCATGGGATCACAAAGAGTTGGACACGACTAAAGTGACTTAGCACACATGCACCTTGTTTCCAGATTTTTCTGATAGACCACTTAGGCTGTAATTGTGTGAGAGTAAGAACCATGACCAATTTGTTTTTAACCATTAGTTCAGTTCATAATGGTATAATACTTGTACACATTCTGCATAATTGTAGAATAAGTAAATGGATGATGATAGAAAGTTCCTGATTAGTAGTAACAATAAACATAATATTTTGAAAAATGTAATATGAAAAGCATACTATATATTATAATTTGTAATATATAAATTACAAATTTAGCTCTTAATTGTGGGAATCAGATTCTTTGAGTTCTATTGATGTTTTGGATGCTGTGTAATATTTTATGTGGAACAGTATTTTTTTTTTTAATGAGCCAATAGAACAGAAGTCAAAATCTATTTTTATTTGGAAAAATTATATTAGAATACATGTTTACCGTTATTGTGAAGGAAATGTGTATATTAACTTTCCAGTCATGTTATTCACTTAAAAGAACACTTCTTAGCTTTCTACCAATTCCCCCAAAATTATGAAGAAACTGTTCCTGATTTTCCTGTTAAATAGCAAAGTAAAATTCTAAAGAGTACTTATTTTGGATTTCTGATATCCTACCATATATAGGAAACTTCCCCTAGTTATTTTAAGATCTATAAAAATTTATCAGATTTTTGGTGCGCATCTGTTTTATATAACCGTGTTTTTCTCCTTAACTATTTAGTAGCTCAGAGAGTCTCACCACTCTCTTTTAAGTCACCCTTCTATTTCTGGACTAACCCACTCTTATCTTGCATGTTATCCCTTTAATTCTCAACTTGCTTTGATTTGCTGATACTCTGTTTAGCATTATTGTGACTGTATTCGAAAGTAATATTGGACTATTGTTTGCTTTTGTGTGCTATCTTTAATAACGGTTTGGTAATTCTCTATTTCCTCAATTGACAGGTCGTGGGTCAATTCCAGAATTTTTTCATATTATGAAAAGAAAGTTCACCAACAAAGAATGGGAAACAATCAGAAGCTTTAAGGATGAATGGACTCAGCTGGATATGTTTTATAGAAATTGGGTATAATTTCTTACTAGTTTTGAGAGTAAGCCCTGTTGTTAAAAGCAGGAGCAAAGTCCATTGGTAACCCTGTATTTTGTACAGTGTTTGAAGTACATAAGTCACTACTTGGGAACTTCATGATTTTTATGTATACGTTATTATATTATAATGACATTTAAGAAAATTTAACATATGTTTAATACTCAATTAGAAGATCCTTACTTTTAAAGCTAAAACAAGACATTTTATTCATCATTAGTAAAGTTTAATGGTTTCTGTCTTAAAGAATCTCATACATAATAGAACTTAATTAAAAAATACTTACATAATATTTATTATGTACCAGAAGACATTACTGTAAGCCTTTCATAAGTTAGTTGTCATAACCCCATGAAGAAGGTGCTATTATTTTTGCATGTTACACATGGGGTAATGGAGGCACGGGGAGCCCAAATGGTTTGTCTTCAACTTTCACAGCTGGCTGGCCTCTGTGCTAGTGTAAAGGTGAAAATAAGTAGCTTATAGTTGTAATGTAGTAGAGAATTAAAAATCTGTATGTTTTTTGAGGGTTGAAGATTTTATGAACAATTTTATCTACTAAAGCTCTAAGAGAAAATGTCTGTCTGTATCTTAGGCACTGAAAGAAAGCTTCATAAAAGCAATAGGTGTTGGATTAGGATTTGAATTGCAGCGGCTTGAATTCGATATATCCCCTTTAAACCTGGATATAGGCCAAGTTTATAAAGAAACACGTTTATTTTTGGATGGAGAAGAAGAAAGAGAATGGGCATTTGAGGTAAGAAATTTATCAGAATTGCTATAAGCTCAGCTTGGGAAGCTAGTCATTGAAACTTGACACATTCGGAATTCAATCTGGGTGCTCTGAAGGTGAAGTCAGAGATACTGAGAGCACATGTAACGTTTAAGCTGATGCATAAGTCATAGTACATAAAGTGAAAGAGAAGGGGCAAGGAGCCCCTGTAATAGAACCACTAAAGGCTGCCATTCTGTCATTGTGCTGAGGTGAGGGGGCTGGAGAGAGATGCTGATTCAGGCTGATAAGATCATGTAGAGCAGTATGAGTCGTTAATATTTTGGTCTGTTACTTGGTTTCTGTCACTAGCAGTTCTTGGCTGCTAATGAGAGAAATCTGAACAAACTCATTTTAGTCAAAAAGACATTATGATAGGTTATTAGAGTGATTCCTAAAACCAAATAGCAGAATTGGCCAGAATTAGACTGGAAAACTCAGAACTCTTTTATCTTTTCTCTTTTGCCTTCCTGGCTTCAGTTTTCTCCCACCCACATTTCTCATTCTATACACCAGCTTTCTTAACGTTATCTAGTTAAGGTTCCTTATGTGGCAGGAAGCATGACTGTCTACCACTCTTACATGTAACAATTTACAGTTTAAAAACCCGCAGAGATTGGTGAACTCATTGGTTCAGTGCGTAAAAGCTCCAGAAAAGAGATTCCATGGCTTAGGTTAGATGTTAGTTGCCTTTCTCTTGACCAGACATAGCCAAGGAAGTGTGTTACAACTGGTATCAAGTGTCCATAGCCCAACCAAATGGTCTGTACTATAATGTGGTGGTTCTTGCAGTCATCACCTGAATTGTGCAGAGAACTTCAGTATCCAGAATAAAGAATTCATGATGAGTAGGTAAAATAGGAGATGTTCATTCATTTTCTCAAGGGAATTTAACAAGTTGTAAATTGAGAGATGTAAGATCAGAATCATATTTTAAGACCACATCTGTATGATGGTATCTAGAGGTTAAGGAAGTGAGGTATCAAAGAAGTTATCAATTCTGTGACTTATAGGACTGTCTGTTGAGATACTGAATATTAGAAAACAAGAGGGATTTAAGTGTGAGATACCATAGAAACATCTAAGTGAAGGCATTGAGCAGGTGAATAGAGTGAAAGACTGCGCTAAAGGGAAAAAGGCAATCATTAACATGTGAGTGGTTGCTGAAACCATGGGATTTACAGTTGCAGCAGTGAGAGTACCTAAATTAGAATTTAGAAAGACCTAGTACAGTCCTGAGAATGCTGCTTAAAGGTGGGGTAGAGAGGAGACTGAGGAAGAATAACCAAAATGTAAATTAACGAAAGTGGAGGTTTCCCTGGTGGTCCAGTGGTTGAGAATTCACCTTGCAGTGCAGGGACACAGGTTCGATCTCTGGCCAGAGATCTAAGATCCTACGAGCTGTGGAGCAGCTAACCCTGAGTGTTGTAACCGCTGAGCCCCCTTGAGCTCTGGAGTTGGCACCTCAACAGAAGAACCCACACAACATGAGGAAGATCTCATACGCTGCAGTGGAGATCCCGTGCAGCCAAATAAATATATATAAATATTTTTATGACAGAAAGTAGGTTTAGGTGATCCAAAGGCAGAAAGTTGGCAAAATTGCTATCATACCAAGTAAGATAGGGATTCTATCAGTTAAAGAGTAAATTATATTTAGCATTACTATTTTTTAATACAATTAAAAGATTTTTTCTCATTATGAAAGGGGCAGATGTCAGCCATTTCATTCATGGAGACTCCTTTATTCTTAATGGTGCCAAATGGAATAGACCTAGTAGCAGGGTGAGGAGGAAAGAATCAGTGATTGGGCCAGCTTGTGCTTCAACTTTTAGGTGACAAAGATGTCTGAGTTCCTGTGAGCCTATGAGATACTATAGAAAAAGGGCCTGAAGTATCTTGAAAAGATACCTAAGAGGATTTCCAAAAGAAAGAGGCAGTGGGCATTCTACTGTGTATTAATTGCTGAGAGTAGGAAATACAAGAAGTCAGCTCTTAAATGCACTTCTAGGCTCATGCAGTGGGATAGCACAGAGGAACAGGTAGTGTTTCTCTGAAAATCCCTCACATGCCCACTAAGCTAGCCTTTGGATACTTGATGTGACCCAGGGTTCTAAAAAGTGGATTGCAACAGTATTGATCTTTACTTTGCCTGTTCTCCATCACTTTCCTCTCTGCCACCTGCCTGAAGGAAACCAGAGGAAGAGGAAGGTGAGGCCAGGAAGAATGTATCTTAAGAACTGAAATAGGATTTTTTTTTAAGCTGAAAGTGACTGAGGAGCTATCAGGTTTGCCTCAGAGCTTGTCCAGGAACTAGGAATGGAGATCTAGCAGGGCACATTTGGAAACATCTGTGGAAGAAAAATTCTTCATTGAATTGAATGTACTTGAGCGTTTTGTCTGTTCAGTGTATCAGTTAGGAAAAATATGCAAATAGTATGTTAGATACATATATTTAAGTGTGGACTATTTATTATACTGTAAACAGGCCTGGGAAGAGAGAGTGACCTTAACAGAATGATTCTGGTGGTATGAACAGCCAGAAGCCAGGGTCTGAGGGGAGAATGGTGAGCCTGGAGTCAGGGGAGCCATGCCTAGAGTCAGGGAACACAGATGGGAATTCCTGTTGGGGCATCTCTCAGTACCCACACAAGATAAAGAACCAGCCTTTAGGCATGCAGCGGAGGGATGGCTGTGATCAGTGGACACCTGCGGTGTAAGTGGTCTTCACTGGCCTTTCCTCCCTGTCTGCACTTTTTCATCCACTGAATTCACACACACTGGATACTTGATGTGACCCAGGGTTCTAAAAGCTGCATTGTAACAGTGTTATCATTACTTTGCCTGGTGAGGCATAGTGAATGAGGGAGCACCCAGAGTTGGGAAGAGAGATGTATCTCATGGAGTTTCCCAGGGTGCGCTAGTGGTCAGGAACCTGCCTGCCAGTGCAGGTACACTGAAGAGACATGGATTTGATCCCTCAGTCAAAAGGATCCCCTGGAGGAGGGCGTGGCAACCCACTGCAGTATTCTTGCCTGGAGAATCCTATGGACACAGGAGCCTGGCAGGCTGCAGTCTGCAGGGTAGCACAGAGTCAGACACGACCCAGGCAACTTAGTAGGCATGCATGTATCTCACACCTGGAAAAATAATACTCTAGAAGTATGAATTCTTATGCCAAGAGGAATCTTGTGTTTTCTCAGTTTTTATAACCAGTTTCTATTTGGAAAGTTAAATTTACTGTCATAGTTTAAAATGATGAGATTAGATTAATTCTTTGCTTTACTTTTGAAAGGAGGCGTTTTAAACAGTAGAAAGAAAAACATTTATGACAGATTTTATTCAGCACTTTACCATTGGGAAAGCATTGTAAAACTTGAATGTTTTAAGTTAAACTTTGTATTTTATCTTCTAAACAAACTAAAATTATACTAAGAAAATGACTGACATACAATTTAACTGAAGTAGATTAACCTTTGTAGTCTAATGCTAAACTACCTCTTGAAAAAATAAAATATTGTTTCTTTGGGTTTGTTGGCGATTTTAAGGAAATGTTTGCTATTCATAATTTTATGGATAAAAACCTAAGCTTAGGAAAAATTTTTTAATTGAGAAAGTCTTAAAATTAAGTCTTAAGTTCAGTAGTATTTAATGTATTGCCTTAACTTTAGCTAGCTACCTTGCTAGTTTCATTTCCTTTTCAACTATTATAGACATACTAGGCGGAAGGGATTTAGGGTAAAGTTAATTGCATAGAATCTTTATTCCGGTAAGACATCAAATATTAATGTTTGATAACTGGAATCACTGTCAAATAACTTCTTTAGTTTTGCGGTGTTAAATTTCATATTTATGTGATGTTGATGAAGGGTGAGTAGATATGGTGAATCTTTATTTTGAAGTCAATCTCGTTAAATTTTGGCTCATTATGAAGTAAATAGACAAATTGAGCAGAGTACCTTGGCATTTTAGAGGAAAGATTGAATGAAAAATGGTCTGTTGCCCATGGTGAACACTTGATATTCCACCTTAGATACAGATACCACAAAACTGCTCATCTGAGTAGCTTTCCAAAAGTAACTATAGCCAAAACACCTCTGTGTTACAGTGTTTGTATTATCAGTATATTCAGTGTAAAGAATGGGAGGACTATGTTCAAAAAGAATAGTTCTGTTTATAATGTTAATAACAAACTTTAGCCTATTAAATCTTTCTCATACTTATTTTTTTTCCTCTTGAAATATTTTCCTAAATTAATCTCTTTTTAATTTCTTTTCTTTTTTTTTTTTTTTTTACAAATTTGGATATCTTAAGGTATGAAGATACACAGAGGAGGATAAAGGATGAAGTCTCTAACATTATTTCTGATTGTAGTTTCCTATTTCAACTGATTTCTTATGGAGTGCTGCCTTAGTAAAGTGGTTTCTCAGTGAAATTTTGTTTAGTTTTTAATAGTTCATACTTTTCTCTAGTAACTGCCTCAGTGTCTATTTTAAAGCCCCCTCTCCGTTTGTCTCACACATAGGGGAAAATAGGAAATTGCATATTTTAAGTTGTACCTATGAGTTTCCACATGATTTTCCTTAAGCTGTAATATGTAGTTAACTAAATGCTTATAAACCAATGTTGCAGACTTTTTTTTTTTAATCACTTTAAGCATGTACAAATCTAACATCACCAATGAGGGCAGATGGCTCTCTAGACATGCCTCTAGGTATGATGCTTTATCTATATCATATTCCTAATAAGAATCTATAATCTGAATAATCATTAAGAGCCATCAGACAAAAAATAAGCAGTGTTTATTAATAAAGTGGGGGTAGAGCTTGCATCTTAAAATATTAGTGTCATAAAAGACAAAACATTTAGCAAGACATGGCAACTGAATGCAGTACTTGACCACAAACTGGTTCTTATACTGAAGGTGGGGAAATGGTGTAAAGGACATTGCTATATTATTCACAGAATCTGAAACACAGACAATAGATTTAAGTATTATTTCAATGTTAAATTTATTGAAGTTATTAACTACCGTGGGTATGTGAGAGTGTCCCTATTAGAAAATACATTGCAGTATTTCAGTGTAAAGGGCCAAAATGTATGTGACTTTACCTTAAACTATTCAGCGGAAATGAGTGTGTGTGTGTGTGTGTGTGTGTGTGTGTGTGTGTGTGTGTGTGTGTGTGTGTGTGTTGTGTGTGGTGGTAGTTTTTTAGATGACAATAGAACTGTATCTTAAGTTTCTGTATTTAGTATTCTCTGTTTGCTGCTGCTGCTAAGTTGCTTCAGTTGTGTCTGACTCTGCGACCCCATAGATGGAAGCCCACCAGGCTCCCCTGTCCCTGGGATTCTCCAGGCAAGAACACTGGAGTGGGTTGACATTTCCTGCTCCAGTGCATGAAAGTGAAAAGTGAAAGTGGAGTCTCTCAGTCGTGTCCGACTCTTAGTGACCCCATGGACTGCAGCCTACCAGGCTCCTCCATCCATGGGATTTTCCAGGCAAGAGTACTAGAGTGGGTTGCCATTGCCTTCTCTGATTCTCTGTTTACTTATGTCTTATTTTTTCAGGAAAGCAAAATAGATGAGCACCATTTTGTTGCAGTAGCTCTTAGGAAACCCAGTGGATCTAGACATCAGAATGTAAGACTTCTGTGTTTGCTTTTTTTGTTTTTCTAAAAAGCATGTATTAAAGTTGAATTTGTTATTGATGGAAATAATCGTTTGTTTTATATCAGGTAGCGGTTTTAGCTTTTTTTTTTTTTTTAAATGATAGACTTTAGAAGTGTTCATTATCTAATCCTTAAGATCATTTGGGATTTCACAGAAATGTTTTTAAAATCTGTTACCAGCTACTTCACATTCAAATACACTTAAATATTACAAAGAAAAAGTTTTTGTAGTACTGAACCAATATTCATATTTTCAATAGAAATTCAAGTAATTACTATCTTGGTCATCTTAACAATGGTTTATTTCCTGGTGAAGTGGGGCTGTCTTGAATATAAGAAACGTTATGACCAACCTAGAAAGCATATTAAAAAGCAGAGACATTACTTTGCCAACAAAGGTCTGTCTAGTCAAAGCTATGTTTTTTCCAGTAGTCATGCATAAAGAAAGCTGAGTGCCAAATAATTGATGTTTTTGAACTGTGGTGTTGGAGAAGACTTTGGAGAGTCCCCTAGACTGCAAGGAGATCCAAGCAGCCCATGCTAAAGGAAATCAGTCCTGAATATTCATTGGAAGGACTGATAGCTGAAGTGGAAACTCCAATACTTGGGCCATCTGATGCGAAGAACTGACTCATTGGAAAAGACCCTGATGCTGGGGGAGATTGAAGGCGAGAGGAGAAGGGGACGACAGAGGATGAGATGGTTGGATGGCATCACCAACTCAATGGACATGAGTTTGATTGAGTAAACTCTGGGAGTTGGTGATGAACAGGGAGGCATGGTGTACTGCAGTCCATGGGGTCGCAAAAGTCAGACACAACTGAGCAACTGAACTAAACTGATGAATATAATGGTACTAAATTGAGGGGTAGTGAACAGTGAGATTATCTGTCAAATTGATCTCCTTCCCCTTTTATAGTTCTATCCTAAATTATTCCCAAAGTATCAAACATGTGAGAGACCTTATGTTATATTCTAGCATAACATCAATTCTTCCCATTAAAATCTGTTTTTACTTTTCTTTTCCTATTAATTGGTAAGTTGGGAAATTTTTTAAGAGATACCTTAAGGTCTTGACTCTAGTCTACAGACAGTTGTGACTCTAGAAGTATTTCAGGAATGCTGATAATGTTACAATAATTAAAATTAAATGCATATGATTATTTTAGGGAAGCTGCGTAAGGGAAAGTAGTGTGATCAGTATATTTTCATTACTTCTAGGATGAAAGCTCAACATAGATCATACCTTTGATAGATTATAAAAGTAAAATTCTTCATAAATTATTTTATTTTAAAAGGGATGACATGTTAAAACTGAAGATGTTCTGAAACAGGTTAGCTGTCCTTGTATGCTAAAGTCTCAGCATTGCCCTTTCTGCAAATACCTTATGATTCCATAGAGCTTTATATTTTTTGTAACATTTGCACATAGCAGTACTGTATTTCCTTGAAGAGAGTCTGTTTGGGCAGCAGTGTGATAGTGAGGAAAGGGCAAGGGGTCCAGGTCCAGGTCTACCATTTAAGCTGTGTTGTACGCTTGTATACATTGACTGATCTTACTGAACCTCAGTTTCCCCATCTATAGAACTGAGGTAACATAACCATATCAACATAATAATGAAAATTAAATCATATGAAACATATTGACCCTGTAAAAGCACTGCAGAAGACCCAAGTACTGTCTTTACTAGAATGTATAGAATGTTAAAGACAGTCCACACTGGGCTAAGTTTATGAACAAGGGCTATATCACAGAGTATAAGATATAATTTCAATTTAGTGTTGAATGAATCCCTTACTAATGAAGTGCTGCATCTCTAAGTAGTTACGGGAATTTTATTAGACGCACCCTCTAGAGTATTTCTCAGAAGTTTACCTGGTGGTCTCTCCCTGTTGGAATAACCCACATGTTTGTTAAAGTTATCTATTTGGGGATCCTTTTCTATTGAATTAAAATTGTTGGATATATGGCTCAATAAATCTACATTTTAAACAAATTCCACAGGCAATTGTTATCTACAAAAAGTTTAAGAATCAGATTATTTCATATTATTCTTATTTATATTGATAGCACTAATATAAGAAATAGAAACAATTATCTAAAATCCCACTATGTTATTTAATGTTATTGAAGTGTAATTTAATATTACTGAAACGGGATTATTGATTTATTTTCCTAATTATAAAATTGACCATAAGATTAATACACATTATAATTTTGAGGTAATCAAAGGGTTTTTTTTCCCCTTTTAGGTAACATCTCAAGATGATTCTAAAGCAACCCAGAGGCAGTTTACTATTCTCACCTTTAATGATTTAATATCATCTGCAGTTCCTATGACCCCTGAAGATCCTTCATTTTGGGACTGTTTTTGTTTTACAGAAGAGATTTCAATAAGAAATGGTACAAAGTCATGATATGATTTTCTGAGTAACAAAGGAAGTGAAAACTGTAGTTTTCTGTATTCGCTAAAAAATAAATGCCTGAGAGTATCAAATTTTATTTCACAAAACATTTTTAAAAAGAAGAAACAACTTTTCCTATTAAAAGGCAGACTCTCAGATCAAGATAGGTGACTAGAATACATGTTTACCTCTTCTTCCTCCCCCAAAATCACATTGGATTTGCTGAAAAAAAAAAAAAAAAGAGTCCTAAAGTGATAAAACAGAATACACAAAATAGAGAATGTTCAAATTCCTGTTTTTCAGAGAGAGCTATTTTAGAGGTACCTATCCTTAAAACATGGATTATCTTCCCAGAACTTTTTCTTGGCAAATGATTCCCTATTAATATACTTACTCTTTTTTTTTTTTTAATAGAAAATACTATATTTAATTTTTCTCTTGACTCTACACCTGAGGTCCATAAATATACTGGTGTAGCATAACTTTTCGTGCTGCTTGAGTATTCTGTTTTCCAGCTACTATCAAGATGCAATTGACCAGAGGTAATATGGTTCAACTGTAATTGACTTAGTAACCAAGAACATTTATTGTGTCACATAACAAACAATTTAAAGTTGCCATTAGGGCCTTTTTTTTTTTTTTTCCCTCCCATCTTAGCTTATTTGTTTTGCTTTAGCCTGGTCTCCCTCAAGCATCTGAAAGGCAGAAAAGGCTGTTTCACCTCTCACATCTCAGTTTTGTTAGTGAGGAAGTTTTTTCCTCTTAAGAGCCCCCAGAAAATTTCCACAAAGTTTCTGGTGACCCTGATCAGGTCACTGAGAAAGCTGAACTTGACACTCTTCGCTTCTGTGGAAAGACAACTCTTGGTAAGGAAGAAACCTAAGGCAGAGTCTGGGGGAGTGATACCTAGGGGAGGCCCACTGCCTGCCGTGAGGAAGGTGTGCCACACACAGCTGACTCATTCTGTCCTCTCTGCTAGGCATTTTGAATCTGCAGTTTTTACTGTAAGCAGTGGTTTATTGAATATCCTTGTAGCCACATTTTGAAGTACATGTTTAATTATGTCCAAAGGAATTAAATATATTTAGAGCCTCGATAAGTATTGCCAAATTTTTCTCCAAAAAGGCTGCATAATTTATATTTCCAGTTAGTGTTATATGTTTGATCATTCTCTCACTACCCCCACCCTCCATCAACCTACAGAGTTGGTCATCTGTAGGTCATCATAGATAGGATCTTTTAAAAAAAAAAAAAATTAATCTTTGCCAATATAGGTTAAAAATGGTACCTTACATTTTAAAAGTGTGTTTCATTACAAACAAGGTTACTATGGCAGTGTTATTATTGGCTGTTTGTTTTCTTTTGTGTGAACTGCCTGTTCATTATCTTAACCTGTTTTTATTTTGATAAATAAGACTTAAAGTACAAACATAAAATGGAAGATGCAAGACCATCATATTGATGACAGAATCTATTCTATGGCTGTAGTGCATGTCCTGGGGAGTTTGAAGTCTTACATTAATATTAATAACTGTTAAATGTCAGAAGTGAAATAGTTTCATTGTTTCTATTACTGAAGTGAAAAGTTGTGTTTAAATTGTATAAAATTAGGTATTTTGCTTAAGTACAACAAAAATTTTGAACATTTTATTTTTTACCTTGTTAAGCATGCACAGATATTCCAAGCATAGTAAATAACTTGTTTTAAAAGGATCAAGTAACATTTGTAGCAGAGGAAGCATTGTTATCTGTAGCATGAGTGTAATGGTGATATGAAAACGCTGCTGTCATGGATCAGGCACCATGCTGCGTTTCCGGGGGTGGGGCAGGGTGGGGTGGGGGAGCAGTGGGTGGAGATCTGTTGTCTTAAGGTTTCGTCGCATAGTCAGAATCAAATAAATACACATAGTGTAGATTCACGTAGGTCTATAGAAATCTTTTTTCTAATAAAAATTATCATTTCCTTGACCACCTCCTATTTCCTGACCCCAGAGTGAGCTGTTTGTTTCACTGATTTTGTTGTTGTTGTTATTTATTACCATATCTCTAAATAGCATGCTTATATTGCTTTACCTGTTTCCAGTTTGAGGCGTTTCTTTAATTTCTAATATAAAACTTTGTTCTGCTGCTTCCCAGCCATTATAATTTCCCGTCCTGCTCCCCTTTTCCCAGTGTATGTACTTCAGTGCTTTCATTATTGACTCTGATTAAGAATGTATGCACGATTGAGATTATATAACACTGTAGAGCTAAGTGATATGTTACTCTTCTTAACCTGTACTGCCTTTTTATTTCTTTAACTTAATAATTAACTTTGTTTGTGTAGGTTTCTGTGTACTTATTGCTGATTAAACCCAAACCTCTACGTTCAGACATACCAGTTGTTTATCACTTTCATCCATCTTGAAGAAGTTGCTCCTGAAGCAATAATCTGTTTTGTCCATTCTGAACTTTTTGCCTTCTGTGGCTAGTGCACAGCTGTCATCCTGAGATCTCTTTTCGCCATCGTCCTAGGAATTACTTCTGTCTCCCTTATGTTGGCGGCTCACCAGGTGGCTCAGTGGTAAAGAATCCACCTGCCAGTGCAAGAGACGCAGTTCCGTCTCTGAGTCAGGAGGACGCCCTGGAGGAGGAAATGGCAACCCACTGCAGTGTTATTGCCAGGATAATCCTGTGGACAGAGGGGCCTAGAGGCCGTAGCCCAAGAGTCAGGCGAAACTAGCACACACCCCTATACTGGGTTCCCTGATGGCCCATTTTCTGTGTCTCATGTCCTAAGATTTACTGCTTCATTTGTGTGGATCATTATCAAGTAACTTCTGGAGAACAAAGAGAGTATAGGGATACATTTTTTCACAGAGTGGTATAGGAGATCTAATTTCTTCTTACAGATTATGCCATTCAGTTCCCCCCACCAAAGCACCCTGTATTTGGTGTCGCCAGTTTTTGAGTCTTGAGGTGGGCTGGACCACAGCACTGTTTCATATCCATATTTTGCTGATTCTAGAGGCATTCTTTGCATTGTACCATACTGCCCAGTATTTATAGCTTCATTGGTTTCTGTTAATATTTTCCTACCTAGGAACTCTGATGGATTCACATTTTAAAATGAATGTGTGTGTATGTGTGCACATAAACATATTCACATATCCTGTGCTCTTCAAACTCAGGAATTGAATATATTTGGATATATTTTCAATTAAAATACTTGCCATTATTATTACTAAGTATCTGAAACTCAGAAACTAGATTTGGGTAACTAAATAGCCCCTCGCTATTGAAGTATTGCCATCTGAACTTAAACAGCTCAAGAGATTTATACGTGTGTATGTTTCTGTATATGTCTTTATGTATGTATATACATAAATATATGTATACCTAAATATATTCATCTTTTATCAAAAATATGCATAAGGATAATTCCATCTAGTACCTACACTTCCCAGGTAGCACTAGCAGTAAAGAACCTGCCTGCCCGTTGGAGGAGACATGAGATGTAGGTTCAATCCCTGGGTTGGGAAGATCCCCTGTAGAGGGGCATGGCAACCTATTGCAGTTGCCTGGAGAATCCCATGGGCAATAGAGCATGGCAGGTTACAGTCCATTTGGTCACAAAGAGTTGGACACGACTGAAGCAATTTAGCAGTAGCAGCAGTTCTTGATCAAATTATAGAGAAAATATGCCACCAGAGTTTGAATTTGAGGTTGGCAAAAGTCTTTGCACATAAAATAATATCTTTTGTCTGTCTTAGAGCATCTATGTTAGAATACCTATCTTTGATTTTGCTTTGCATGTATCAAGCAATCCTCATAACTGTGCAGGGTAAGTCCTAGTTTCCCCTTTTTACTGATGGGTAAAATAAGGTACTGAGATGTTAAGCAGTTTAATGCCAGGTCACCAACACCTAGGTTTATCACTGTCTTGCCGTATTTGCCTCAAATTTTTATCCCAAAGATAGTGCCTAAGAGCTCCCACCCCTGAAACCAAGCAGGACTATGTGGGGCTCCTGGGCATGGAAGCCTTTCCATGTTTCCCATTTCTTGTTTGTACAGTATAGACTTCAGCTTCCGTGACCTCTGAGTTCCAAAGGACAGGTTCAAACAGTTGGTAATCAAGGAATGGAGGGAATGCAGAGACAGGAGGAATAATTAAACAGTAATGTGCAGGGTCAACATTCTGCCTCAAGTGATACACATGACGAGCTCTTCCACAGAACTAAAACCCCCAACAAGTGGGAGATGTTTACTACTTGGGCATTCTTTATTCTAGAGAAGGTCACAGTTTGAGAACCACAGAAGCTCATCAGAAAACCACCTGAGGCCAGATTAAAGCAATGCAGACCATAAACATAACTCTGATCCTTTTCTCAGCAATCCTATCCTTGAACCATTGCTATAAAAAACTCTTCACCAAATCCTCCCTGACTTGGGGCACACAGTTTCACGGGCATTACCCAGCAAGGCAATAAAGCTCTTTTCTACTTCAGCCAAAACTTTCTCTTCAAAATTCAATTTGGCACTGATGCAGAGGCTGAGTTTTGGTATCACCCCCAGTCCTATTCCTTTTTCTCTCTCCAGAGATAACTTGTATCACTTGTAATTTTATGGACTTGTAGTTTTATGGATTTAAATACTTGTATATGCATCCGTAGTCTATGGATGTTATATACTTCCAGCCGAACTTCAATTGAAACATCAGGATTGAATGTCTTCAAAGTGGCAACAGTATGAGAATAATCAGCGCGCTCAATTGAATTAACACCTTGAGGCATCCCAGATGGTGCTAGTGGTAAAGAACCTGCCAATACAGGAAACAAGCGATGAGGATTCAATTCCTGGGTCAGGAAGATCCCCGGAGGAGGGCATGGCAACACACTCCAGTATTCTTGCCTGGAGAATTCCACAGACAAAAGAGCCTGGGGGCTGCAGTTCATAGAATCACAGAGTCAGACACGACTGAAGTGACTTAGGATGCACATACATCCATACATAACCTTAAAGGTAGGCGGTCACCATTAGGAGTTACAATAGGACACCTGGAAGCATTCATTTTTATCTAAATGTATGGAAAGAATATGATGGAAGCAATACAGATAATAAGTAGAATGTAAACTTGCCCAACTTAAAAGGACAGCAGAAGAGCTTTCTTGCCCAAGAATATGCAGTCACAGTTCCTTCAGGATCATTGTAAAAATTAAATAGGAGCCAAATTAGGAGGACAAAAAGTGAAATTTGTTGAATACTTAATCAGAAGTAGACCCTAATGCTTGGCATAATGACTACCTTTGCAGGTCACCTTCAAGAAAGCACCGATGTGCTAGATATCAAGCCACTCTTCTACCAGCCTGGAGCTCAAGTAGTAGGTTAGTGGAAGCCCAGAGTTTTGGTGATCCCATCACTTCATGGCAAATAGATGGGAAAATAATGGGAAAAGTGTCAGACTTTATTTTCTTGGGCTCCAAAATTACTGCAAATGGTGACTTTAGCCATGAAATTAAAAACTATTTCCTCCTTGGAAGAAACCCTCTGACCAACCCAGACAATGTATTGAAAAGCAGAGACATTACTTTGCCAACAGAGGTCCATCTAGTCAAAGCTATGGTTTCTCCAGTAGTCATGTATGGATGTGAGAGTTGGACCATAAAGAAAGCTGAGCACCAAAGAATCAATGCTTTTGAACTATGGTGTTGGAGGAGAATTTTGACAGTCCCTTGGACTGCAAGGAGATCCAACCAGCCCATCCTAAAGGAGATCAGTTCTGTGTGTTCATTGGAAGGATTGATGCTGAAGCTGAAACTCCCAATACTTTGACCACCTGATGTGAATAACTGACTGATTTGAAAAGACCCTGATGCTGGGAAAGATAGAAGGCAGGAGAAGGGGGTGACAGAGCATGAGATGGTTGGATGGATAGGAATTTGAGTAAGCTCTGGGAGTTGGTGTTGGACAGGGAAGCCTGACGTGCTGCAATACATGGAGTCACAGAGTCAGACATGACTGAACAACTGAACTGAACTGACCAGTACGCTGCATATCTGTTTGTACTTGGCACCCTTTCTGTGCTTTTCCCAGTGCCTTAATAAGGAACCCTGATAACCTGGCCATCTAACTCTACTCCACCCTTCACCCTGCTCAGTACCCAATAAATTGACTTCTATGCACTATAGTAACCAGAATTCCTTTTCCTTGGTAGAGTATTGCAAATGGGCAAAGCCATTAGGAGAAGACTGGGTGGGAAGGGAAATAGGCCAAAGAGTTTATGCTTTTGCCTCTTCTCATGCAGTGATTTGGAAATGGCTGTATTTCTCCATATTACAGCTCCTGATATAGCCCAAAAGTAGATCTCACAGGTTCAGCAACTGCTTTTTCCTTACATTTTCTTCTGAGTAGAAACATGGTGCTTTTGCTTAACCCAGGCTGCTTCACCAACTCTTGTAGTGTCCTTTATCCTTGCCTGCACTCTTTGTTCACTCCATTTCCGTTTCCTGGTGCAATCCTGTATAGTATAGTCATTTGTACCACAACTAGCTCTAGGAAGCAGAGCCTGAGTGTAGGGGAAATTATGTTTGTGGCAAGAGGCGATTTCACCTTTGTTTATATTGTCCCTAATGGTGTTGCAGGGTGTTGGAGAACAATGGGTTAAGAAGATCCAGTCTCTGGCGTTCAGTCACTGTGGTCATGGTGGGGATTACAGAGGGATTTTTATTTTTGGCTATGCCACATGGCACGTGAGATATTAGTTCCCTGACCAGGGATCAAACCTGTACCCTCTGCAGTGGAAGCACAAACTGAACAACTGGAGTGCCAGGGAAGTCCTGGGCTAGTCTTTTGAATGTCCAGGAGATAGGCACAGGATAAAGGATAAATTGAAAGCAAGTGTGAAACCAGAAAACTTAACTGTGGCAGCTTTAGAGGAATATCTTGTCCTTCGTAGTTGACAGAAGGAATCCTTCCTCTTTGAGGGAAACAGTCTTACTCCCAAGAAAATAAAGCTTTCAGTGACCACCTAACAAAATTCTCTCAGAGGATATCAAGGTCTACATCTGCCATCCACCTTTACACTCTGGAAAACAATAAAATGCCAGCATATCCCAAATGAGTACAAGGTTGAGCCCAAGAAAAAGCACCTGTACAAGATATTACCACTTTGCATCAGTAGGAGTCTGTAAAACAAATATGGAAGTGGATTCTAAAGGTTCACACCAAAAGTGTGACATAGGATAGGCCAGGGTTATTGATACTGGTGTACTCACATGGGAAATGTGATTTAATGAATTGGCTTGGAAACCTGGGAATGATAGCACTTAGACACAGTAACTGCCTACAGTCAGCTCAGTGGAAATGTCAGAACGTTTGGAAGGGCCCAGAGTCTTAGGAAGATGGGAATGTGAGCTTACTCATTACCAAAAACTTGGTTGCTTTACAAGAAGACAAATGTATTCTCTCACACTTCTGGAGACCAGAAGTCTAAAATATGTGCTGAGATTAAGGTGTCAGCAAAGCTATACTCTCTCCAGAGGCACTAGGGCTCCAGGGGAGATCAGTTCCTTGCCTGTTAGCTTCTAGGGGCTGCCAAAATCACTCAGCTGGTGTTCACATCACTCAAGTCTTTGTCTTCAAGGACATATTGCCTCTTCTTTAGCACGTGTCAAATCTACCTCTGCCTCTATCTTAAAAGGATGGTTGTGACTGAATTTATGGCCCACTCAAATAATGGAGGACTCAAATTTCTTAAACTAAGTAATATTTATGGGGTTTTTTTGCCATATAAATTACAGTCACAAGTTCCAGGGATTAGGGATTGCTATTCTGGGGACAGTTATTCAATCTACTATTATATAATGAATGGTTTAATTATCATACATTTATACCATGGGATACTAACTCGGCAATAAAAAGTAATGAACTAAAAAAATTAATAATAATGAACTATTGATACACATTACAATATGGGTAAATGGCCAGAAAATCGCACTGAGTGAAAAAAGTCAGTTATGAAAGTATACATAGTGTATATATTTACATTTATATATATATATATATATATATATATATATATATCCAGGAGAAATATCAACCTCACATGTGCAGATGACACCACCCTTATGGCAGAAAGTGAAGAGGAACTAAAAAGCCTCTTGATGAAAGTGAAAGAGAAGAGTGAAAATGTTGGCTTAAAGCTCAACATTCAGAAAACTAAGATCATGGCATCTGGTCCTATCACTTCATGGGAAATAGATGTGGAAACAGTGTCAGACTTTATTTGGAGAGGGGCTCCAAAATCACTGCAGATGGTGATTGCAGTCATGAAATTAAAATATTCTTACACCTTGGAAGGAAAGTTATGACCAACCTAGATAGAATATTCAAAAGCAGAGATATTACTTTGTCAACAAAGGTCTGTCTAGTGAAGGCTATGGTTTTTTCTGTGGTCATGTATGGATGTGAGAGTTGGACTTTGAAGAAAGCTGAGAGCTGAAGAATTGATGCTTTTGAACTGTGGTGTTGGAGAAGACTCTTGAGAGTCCCTTGGACTGCAAGGAGATCCAACCAGTCCATTCTAAAGATCAATCCTGGGTATTCTTTGGAAGGACTGATGATAAAGCTGAAACTCTAGTACTTTGAGCACCTCATGCAAAGAGTTGACTCATTGGAAAAGACTCTGATGCTAGGAGGGATTGAGGGCAGGAGGAGAAGGGGACAACAGAGGATGAGATGTCTGGATGGTATCACCAACTCAATGGACTTGAGTTGAGTGAACTCCGGGAGTTGATGGGCAGGGAGGCCTGGCTTGCTGTGGGTTCATAGGGTCTCAAAGAGTCAGACATGACTGAGTGACTGAACTAAACTGATATGCACACATATATATAAAGGATTTATATAACCTTTAAATGATGAAATTCTAGAAATAGCAGATTAGTAACTGCCAGGGTATAAAGAGATGCTGGGGACAGGAAGGAGGAAGGTATGGCTGCAATTAGACACAAGGGATCCTTGCTGAGATGTTAATGTTATGTAGCTTGATTGTATCAATATCAAAATTCTGATTGTAATATTGTTCTATGGGCTTCCCTGGTGGCTCAGAGGTTAAAGCATCTGCCTGCAACGTGGGAGACCTGGGTTCAATCCTTGGGTCAGGAAGATCTGCTGGAGAAAGAAATGGCAACCCACTCCAGTATTCTTGCCTGGAGAATCCCATGGACGGAGGAGCCTGCTGGGCTACAGTCCATGGGGTCCCAAAGAGTCGGACATGACTGAGCAGTTTTGCATGCATAGTAAACAGGATATATATCTCTAGTATTTTACAGCTACATATGAATTTCCAATTATATCAAAATAAAGTGCATAATTTAAAAATATCCTACTCAACAACTAAAAAACAAGCCAATCAAAAATTGGGAAGAAAACCTAAACAGACATTTCTCCAAAGAAGACATCTAAATGGTCAATAGCCCATAAAAAGATGCTCAATATAGCTAATTATTAGAGAAATACAAATCAAAAGTACAATATATCAGTTCACACCAGTCAGAATGGTCATCATTAAAAAGTTTACAGATAACAGGAGAAACAAAATGGCAGAGGAGTAGGTGACATGGAGTACATCTCTCCACTGATGCATCAGGAAAACAAATACAGACACAGAAGCTTGCAGGACACCAGCTGAGAGCAGGCAGGAATCCTTGACCACTGGAAAGGAATATATAGACCCTTGCAAAATTTGGCAGAACAAATGAAGGAGGAGAAAAACCAGAGTGAGCAAGACTGATCCTACACCTGGTAGATGGGGGAAATGAAACTGCAATTGTTTGGGACAGAGGAGAAGCATTTGAGACTGTTCGAGAGTACAGCAGTGATCTGCGATTGGCTGAATGGAATGAGAACAATACAGACAGTCTTGCCACATCTGTACACACACTGAAGAAGGATGCAACTCCCCTGGAATGCGTGGCAACTGGGAGCTGAAGCTCTAGGAACTGGAGAGCAACCCCAGGACAAAGTCTGCTGTTGACTGTAGAGAGACTGCCCAAGGGGATATTAGAGAGGAGATCGCCATGAGAAATGCCTTTGGGCAATACTGCTGACTTACACACAGAGGGTGGGGCCATCACCATCAACTCTGCCCAGATGCCAGTACCAGCAGCTGACCAACACAGAAAGACCTCAGACAGGGTGATCCCCAACACACCAAGAAATGGAAAAGAATCTAAGCCAAGAGGGAAGGAGGGCTAAGTGCCTAATGAAGGACCCCAGCCACAGGGCCACTTAAGTGCCTCACATGCAAAGCAATAGAAAAGGACCACAGCTGGAGTGGGGGGAGGGGAGGGGATCTAACTGCCTGAATGCCTCGAGCAACAAAGAAGGACCAGCCAGGGAGGTTCCTAGAATGCCAGCTGTCAGTTCAGTTCAGTCCCTCACTCGTGTCTGACTCTTTGACCCCATGAACCACAGCACGCCAGGCCTTCCTGTCCATCACCAACTCCCAGAGTCCACCCAAACCCATGTCCATTGAGTCGGTGATGCCATTCAACCATCTCATCCTCTTTAGTCCTGTTCTCTTCCTACCTTCAATCTTTCCCAGCATCAGGGTCTTTTCCAACCAGTCACCTCTCCACATCAGGTGGCCAAAGGATTGGAGTTTTAGCTTCAACATCAGTCCTCCCAATGAACACCCAGGACTGATCTCCTTTAGGATGGACTGGTTGGATCTCTTTGCAGTCCAATGGACTCTCAAGAGTCTTCTCCAACACCACAGTTCAAAAGCATCAATTCTCCGGTGCTCAGTTTTCTTTATAGTCCAACTCTCAAATCCATACATGACCACTGGAAAAAGCATAGCCTTGACTAGACGGACCTTTGTTAACAAAGTAATGTTTTTGCTTTTTAATATGCTGTCTAGGTTGGTCAGAGCTTTACTTCCAAGGAGTAAGCATCTTTTAATTTCATGGCTGCAATCAACATCTGCAGTGATTTTGGAGCCCAGAAAAATAAAGTCGGCCACTGTTTCCACTGTTTCTCCATCTATTTGACATGAAGTGATGGGACTGGATGCCATGATCTTTGTTTTCTTAATGTTAAGCTTTAAGCCAACTTTTTCACTCTCCTCTTTCATTTTCATCAAGAGGCCCTTTAGTTCTTCTTCACTTTCTACCATAAGGGTGGTGTCATCTGCATATCTGAGGTTACTGGTATTTCTCCTGGCAATCTTGATTCCAGCTTGCGCTTCCTCCAACCCAGTGTTTCTCATGATGTACTTTGCATATAAGTTAAATGAGCAAGGTGACAATATACAGCCTTGACGTACTCCTTTTCCTATTAGGAACCAGTCTGTTGTTCCATGTCCAGTTCTAACTGTTGCTTCCTGACCTGCATACAGATTTCTCAAGAGGCAGGTCAGGGGGTCTGGTATTCCCATTTCTTGAAGAATTTTCCACAATTTCCTGTGATCCACACAGTCAAAGGCTTTGACATAGTCAATAAAGCAGAAATAGATGTTTTTCTGGAACTCTCTTGCTTTTTCAATGATCAGCAGATGTTGGCAATTTGATCTCTGTTTCCTCTGTCTTTTCTAAATCCAGCTTGAACATCTGGGAGTTCATGGTTCATGTATTGCTGAAGCCTGGTTTGTGTTATGCCCAAGTCATGAAATCTCCCAATGACCACCAGGGAGCCGATATCCGATGCAAAAGCAAGAGAGTTTTTATTACCAAGCTCGAGCTGGGGCTCCCACCAATACCGACGCAGTGGCTATAGGGAGGAGCCCTGAGCTCTGGGTTACATTGCTTATGTAGGGTATTCTTGGGCAAGAAATTTGAAAAGCGGGAATTTCGGGTTGGGAGACGTCTAATTGGTTCCCTTCTGTGGAAGGGTTGGGTGTTGGGTTCTGATTGGTTCCCATTTCCCAGGCTGGCCATGGGTTCTGATTGGTTCCCATTACCTAGGTAGACCACGAGTTCCTGAACATTAAGTCAGGAGATTCTGGTCTGGGGTCCGATTGGCTCGAGGGTGGTGAGGTGAGGTCAGGGGATTTCCAAAGACTCTTGGATTTTCAAAGGCTTTATTCCTGGAACCTTATGAAATGGAGTTTTTCTGTTAACAAAATGGAGTAGCTTAGGTCCTTCATTTCCCCCTTCTTTAGGATCCAGGACAGACCCAATCATGGGTCTGGGGTCAGCTCTATATTGTCTCCTGCTAAGGGGACCGTTGGTAGGGCCTCATATTGGGATCTGAGTACCATGAGCTGCACCATGTTGATGCAGCTTTTAATGAAGGCCACCAATTTGTTTAGTAAGCATGGCCCGAAGGTCAGCAGTAGTAACAAGACAATCAGGGACTCCACTAAGGAGGATATGAGAGTTGCGAGCCAGGGGGATGAATTGAACCAGGATTCAAACCAGGTCTGAGACATTTCTCTTTCTCTTTTTCTCTGACTCAGCCCTTCTCTTTTCTCATCCAGGGACTCCCTGACTACCCCCGAGTGATTTACATAAAAACAACATTCTTCTCCTAACGCAGCACATAGGCCCCCCCGTTGGAGAAAAACCAAATCCAGTCCCCTTTTTATTTTGCAGTACCACTTCCACCAGAGAACTCAGTGACTCTTGGAGGTGGCTGATTGAGCTTTCTAGTCTTTCGATGTCAAGATCAATGGCTGCTCTTAGGCTAGAATAGTGTTGATTTTGCACTATTAAAGAGGATATCCCAGTTCCTGCCCCGGCTGCCCCTAACCCCAGTAGGACTGTGAGGGTTAAGGCTGAGACTGGCTCTCTCTTGGACCGGTGTGAAGCTTCTAGTTTTGGGAGGATTTCATCATTGGAGTGATAGAACAGTCGGGGGACTATCAGTACCAATATGCAGAAATCTTTGGAGTTATTTAGCACCTGCCCATGAAAACAAGGGGCTAATCCTGTGGAGCAGGCCCACCAATTTTCCTGGGGAGGCCCCAGGTACCTGGTTGTCGCTATAGAATCTGTAGAATTGCAGAGGTGTTGGTATGTTTAGGGGACATTTCCTATGCAAAGGCCCCGCCCAGTTACTCATTGGAGGGGTAATCTGGGGTCTCCTTTCTGCTGCCATCAGCAAGCTTTGTGGGTTTTGGTTTGAATGTAAGCTCCCAGGACAGCTATATCTTCATAATAGGGGGTTTGATGTCATAACATAACCAGCAACTGCTAGTCAGGTCCGGGCGAGTGGAATTTAGGACCCGATAAGAGCTGATCATCATATTAAATAACGGATCCTGATCATCCTTAATGTTAGGTCCCATAAGGCTAACTAGAGGGGAGTTGCTTGTATTAGTAATGTAGGGCCTGGGAGGCATTTGGGTAGGTTCCTGAGCGGCGGTGTGGGCGGGCCGAATGGGGGCGTGGGTAGGCTCTTGTGGCACTAGGACTGAATTGGGCCCTATGCCCCGATTTGGACCGATCTGTATGGGTCCTACTTTTAACCTGATGGTGAATAGCAACCCATTGTCATATCCTGGCTGATATAGCCGGGAGGCCCCAGGATTGTCTGGCTTCCCAACCGGGGAACTTTTTCATTCAGTTAAGAATTTGAGCCTTACTGGATTGCAAAGAAAGTTCATACAAGGCCCAGTTATGAGGGACCCCCTTCCATATCCCCCAGCTGACCCAGTGGACCCCGGAACGTGACCCAAGGTAATCAAGTCACCATGAATGGGGGCTCCCAATCGACCATCCCCGTTGACTTGCATCCCCAATCGGCACAATAAAACTTATCAGCACCCCACTCCACACCCCCACCTCCCTGCCGGAGTTATTGATGGTCACCTGGTCTCATCTCCCTCCAGGGCACACATAGAAAGGTGTTTCCTGTAAGCTTGCCTATTGGATGTAGTGGCTGCACCCAGGCCCTGAGTTAGTGGGGGGCCGAGTGTTAAACCTATCAATGCCAGCCCCACATTCGGGCTTGCCGGGCGTCTTTACCTCCCATTCGCCAACGTCCCACGATCCCGCGGCCAGAAGACAGAGGTCGAATTCCAAGTCCGGCCACCAGGTGTTTTGGGGATGAATGGCCAATATGGAGTTAATTACTTCTCCCGTAGTTACACTTAGAATCATCCAAGTCAGGTTCATTGGTTGATGAAGGTTAGCGGCAGCACTAAGCCATAGAGACAACAGTATAAACAGTACTTTTATCGCCTTTGTAGCTTGAGTTTGAGTGTTGTTTTGTCCAGCTTGGTCTTCCATTGGGGGAGGAACTCTTCCCTTAGAGCGAACAGGGCCACAGGCCATACGTGGGTGTAGTGAACCCAAGTAGATATGCCGTCAACCTTGAGAGCAGTGGGTGTTGTCAAGACAACTAGGGAGGGCCCTTTCCACCTGGGCTCTAGGGTCTCTTGACGATGGTGGCGCTCATACACCCAGTCTCCTGGCCGGTAGCAGTGGAGTTCAGGTGGTGGGCCTGATTCATATAATGCCT
The DNA here is from genome assembly GCA_917880005.1 of Nanger dama. Taxonomy (NCBI): domain Eukaryota; kingdom Metazoa; phylum Chordata; class Mammalia; order Artiodactyla; family Bovidae; genus Nanger; species Nanger dama. Next base: position 1,345,591 of record CAKJTW010000014.1, on the reverse strand, counting down.
TGAGCCTCTTCCACATGTCCTTGTGGGAGTATTGTAAGGACCAGAGACAAAAGAGTAATCTTTGATCATCTATCTCTTTTAGCACCTCTACTTTTAGGTTAGGAATTATTGGGGGAGGTATCCTATACATAATTTCGAACGGGGTAAGTCCCAGTTGGTAGGGAGAATTTTGCACCCGGTATAGGGCAAAGGGGAGGGAGAGCCACCTAGTCCCTGCCAGTCTCAGCAACTAGTTTTGTTAATGTTTCTTTGAGTGTTCTATTCATCCTCTCTACTTGTCCTGAGCTCTGGGGCCTACAGGCACAGTGCAGCTTCCATCTAGCCCCCAAAGCCCGGGCTACCCCTGGCTTACATGAGATATGAAGGCTGGCCCATTGTCCAACTCATCTGTGCAGGAAACCCAAACCGTGGCAAGATGTCTTCAATCAGCTTTTTGGCCACCACCTGTGCTGTTTCTCTCTTGGTGGGGAAGCTTCTACCCACCCTGAAAAGTTACCTATGAATACCAGTATTTGTATCCATATTTACCCGGTTTTACCTCAGTGACGTCCACCTCCCAGTATGCTCCTGGCCGACTCCCGCGTTCTCGAGACACATAGTTGGTTGGATGACGCAGCATTGGTGAGCTGGCAGACCTTGCAGGTTGATACGATATTTTCTATTGTCGATCTGACGTCTCTCATGGTAATCTTGGCATGTCTAATCAGGTCCTGCATCTTTCGGTTTCCCAGGTGAGTGGCGTGATGCATCCTCAGTAACACCTGCTTTCCTAAGTTCCTCCAGGAGGATCAGGGAGCTGTCTGCTGCCCGCCACCACCCGGCCAGTTGTTGGGTCATAGGCAAACTTTTTATCCAGTCTAAGTATCTTGGTGAATAGTTGGTTAGAGCTGGCAGAATAGGGCTCCCGAGGTCGGGCAATTGAAGGTTGACTTCTGTCATGGTGCCCTGGGCTGCATCTCGGGCTGCTCTGTCTGCCAAATTGTTTCCTTTTGAGGTCAGGGTGTCTGACTTTTGGTGCCCCAGGCAGTGTATTATGGCTAGTTTTTAGGCAGCCATAATGCCACGAGGAGGGTTTTTATTTCTTCTTTATTTTTGATCGTTTTACTCTCGGCTGTGAGGAGGCCTCTCTCTCTGTAGGTGGCTCCATGTATATGGGCAGTAGCAAAGGCATATCGGCTATCGGTAATGATGTTAAGTTTTTGTCCTTCCCTAACTGAAGGGCTTTTGTTAGGGCGATTAGTTCAGCCCTTTGTGCCGAAGTGCCCGGAGGTAGTGCTTCTGCCCACACAATTTGGGTTTCTGTGGTTACGGCTGCCCCTGCATACCTGAGCCCATCTAGGATGAAAATGCTTCCCTCCGTATACCAGGTAACTTCAGCATCCGCTAGAGGATGATCTTGCAAGTCCTCTCGTGTTCCACGTACCTGGGCTAGTATGTCACTGCAGTCGTGGATTGGGGCTTCCAAATCCGGGTTAGGAAGCAGTGTAGCCGGGTTGAGAGCAGTAGGCTGCAGAAAGATGATTCTGGAGGGATTTAGCAGTAGTCTCTGGTAGTGGGTCAGCCGAGCGTTGCTGATCCACCTATCTGGGGGTTGTTTTAGTATGCCCTCAATGGCATAGGGGCCAGTGATATGCAACTCTTGCCCCAGTGTCAGTTTGTCTGCATCCTTGACCATTAGGGCCACTGCTGCAATCATGCGGAGGCATGGGGGCCAGCCTGACGCCACGGAGTCTAGGCATTTGGACAAGTAAGCCACCAGCCGCTTCCAAGGTCCCAGATGCTGCATCAGTACCCCTTTTGCCACTCCTTGTTTTTCATCTACATACAGGAGAAAGGGTTTTGTAACGTCAGGCAACCCTAGGGCGGGGGCTGACAGCAGGGCCATTTTAATAGTCTTGAAAGCGGTCTCCATCCGCTCCGTCCAACTGAAAGGGGTGGTACTTTTTGTGGCTTCATATAAGGGTTTAGCCAGTTCCGCATAATTTGGGATCCAAAGATGGCAGAACCCAGCAGACCCCAAAAATTCTCTCACCCCTCGAGGTGAATCTGGGGTACAGATTTTAAGTACCGTCTCCTTTCGTGCCTCTGACAGCCATCTCTGTCCTTCCTTTAATGCATACCCTAAGTAGGTGACCTCTGGTTGGCATATCTGAGCCTTTTTGCCTGAGGCTCAGTACCCTAATTTTCCACGGGTCCGCAATAGTTCTCAGGTGCCCATAAGGCAAGTCTGTTGGTCCTTTGCTGCAATTAAGAGGTCATCTACATATTGTAACAAGGTTAGTTGGAGGTGTTGTTGTCTGAACTCACCCAGATCCTCATGGAGGGCCTCATCGAAGATGGTGGGAGAATTCTTAAATCCCTGTGACAGCCGAGTCCAGGTCAGCTGGCCGTTGATTCCTTCTTCCGGGTCAGACCATTCAAAAACAAAAGGTCCTGGCTCTTGGACGCCAGGGGAGGCTGAAGAAAGCATCCTTTAAACATAAGACTGTATACCAGTGATGGACCAGCGGGAGAGAGCTCAGGAGGTTGTATGGGTTCGGCACAGTAGGGTGAATATCTAAAACTCGGCGGTTGACTTCTCGTAAATCCTGCACTGGCCAATAGTCACAAGAATTTGGTTTTTTGACAGGCAGCAAGGGGGTGTTCCAGGCCGACTGGCAGGGTCGCAAGATTTTCTGGCCTAGGAGCCTGCGGATATGGGGGTGATCCCCTGTCTGGCCTCCAGGGTCATGGGGTATTGGTCGGCCCCTGGCTTGAGATCTACACATACAAGAGGGCGGTGTCTGGCAAAACCGGTTCCCCCTGTCTCGGCCCACGCCTCAGGGGAATTCATGTAGCCACTTTCGAATGTCTACTGGAGGCGGTATAGGTTTCTGGTGCAGCCGATATTCATTTTCTAATTGAATGGTCGGTACTTGGATCGGTCTGCCAGACTGGTTGAGTATTTTGCTTTCCCCCAGGATGAAATAAATCTGGGCCCCATTTTGGTCAACAGGTCTTGTCCTAACAGCAGGAAGGGGCATTCTGGAATGACCATGAAAGGGTGGGATACACAGCCCGCACCCAAGTCCACTGATCTTCAGGTAGTCCATTGGTATTGTTTCATTTCAGTAGCCCCCTGCACCCAAGAGGTCTTTCCGGCCAGTTTTCCCTGGGGCTCTAGTAAAACAGAATATTGAGCCCCTGTATCGACAAGGAAGTCAACTGGGGTCCCCTCCACTGTTAGGGTTACCCTGGGTTCGGGGAGGGCGCCGAACCCCATCCTCCCTAATCACTCAGTTCTTCGACAGCCAGGATGGGGGTCTTTCGTGGTCCCTTCTTTTTTGGGGGCATTCCTTGGCCCAATATCTTTCCTCTTTACAACATGCACATTGGTTTTTTTCCTAATTCTGGTCATGTACGGAAATGGCTCTTACCTGCAGCAGCCAGGCGGTGCAACTGGTGCTCCCTCTCTCCTGAGTCAGGAACTGTTGCAGCCAGCAGGATGCATGCCATGTTACGGGTTTGGCGATCTGCCGCTTTGGCTTGTTTTTCCTCGGGGGTTTCTCAGGTTTTGTAGACTCTCTGCTACTGTTATTAAATCCTGGATACTCTTTTCACACAGGCGTTCAAGTTTTTGTAACTTCTTCCTAATGTTAGGAGCCGCCTGGTTGACAAAACGCATTATCAAAGCAGCCTGAGTGCCTTCTGCTTCTGGATCCATGGGGCTGTATTGTCTAAAGGCCTCCATTAGCCTTTCCAGGAAGGCTGCTGAACTCTCAGTGGGGCCCTGCTGAACATTTCCCACTCTAGCTAGGTTAGTAGGTTCTGTGCAGCTGCCTTAAGCCCCCCAAGAGAGTCTGGCAGTAGACCCAGAGCCTCTCCTTACCTTGTGCCATATTGTAATCCCAGTCAGGTCATGATAGAAGAAAAGAGGTATTAATTTCAATAATATTAGTGGTGGGTTCTCCATTTGCCCCTGGGACCCTTTTACCGGCCTCATTCTGTATTCACTCTCTCTCTTCTGTGGTGAAGAGAATCTGGAGCAGCTGTTGGCAGTCGTCCCAGGTGGACTGATGACTAAAAAGCACAGTCTCTAGAAGGTTAGTTAGGTCTCTAGGATTGTCTGAGAATTTAGCATTCTGGGATCTCCAGTTACATTGGTCACTAGTAGAGAAGGGCCAGTATTGATAAAGTTGGCTTACTGCCTCATGGCGGGGGGGCGGCCACTCGTAAGGGGAGGACAACGGTTGAGTCTGCTGGCCCCTCCGGGGACCTGGCTTGCCAATGGCGAGTATTTTGTGCGCCCCCCACCCCACCCTGTGTGAAGGAATGGCAGGGGCCAGTGGCTGTTTGGGAGGTTGGTAAGGAGGAGGAAAGAGAAGTTCTTCTTCTGTTCCCCCTGCAAGATATGGTATAGCGGCGCCATTGGTTCAGGTTCCTTGGGAGTCTTCATGTTCTTTCCTACATGTGTCACCAACACCTGAGCAGTAGAAAATCCCTGTTGAGGCAAAAAGGTTTTACCCAAGAAGGCGGGGTGCAATATGATATTTTCCCATACTATGATACAGGGAACTTGGTCAGGGTGTCTGGTCCGCGGTCAGAAGATGATATCCTGGACTCAGTGTACAGTTCCCAAGTCGAAGATGCCTTCTGAGGCCAGCCTACATGGTAAGCTGGCCATTCTGTGGTGCAAAAAGTGATTGATTTATTCCTTTTAATTTCTACACTGAGGTCATGAGCGCGCATCTTGACCTCCTTAAAATTATCAGTAACCAAGGATAGAGGTGTGGGGCTAGAATGGGGTTGCCCCATCGTCCCGGAATTAGTCAGATGTTGGTAAATTAACACAGACAATACGAACAGCCATACAGACAGACAGAGAGACAAGAGAAATACACCTCCAGGAGTCCGGAGGTAAAACCAAACGACGGCCTCCGGCCATTCAGTGGGAGCGACCTGGTATCGTCTACAGAGAACAGGGGCACTCCGTCCCCCAGCCAGAGCCAGGGACGTCTCCCAATGACCCCTACTGTTGACTCATCACCATGTCACCTGAGTCATATACCGGTCTCAGAAACTAGGCCTATCAGAAATGAAAAGAAAGACAGAAAAAAAGCTTACTGGCTGCAAATGACTCTCCAGATCAGTCTTCCCGTAGAGCTGGTGGGAGATCCCGGATGAGCCCCCAAATGTTATGCCCAAGTCGTGAAATCTCCCAATGACCATCAGGGAGCCGATATCCGATGCAAAAGCAAGAGAGTTTTTATTACCAAGCTCGAGCTGGGGCTCCCACCAATACCGACGCAGTGGCTATAGGGAGGAGCCCTGAGCTCTGGGTTACATTGCTTATGTAGGGTATTCTTGGGCAAGAAATTTGAAAAGCGGGAGTTTCGGGTTGGGAGACGTCTAATTGGTTCCCTTCTGTGGAAGGGTTGGGTGTTGGGTTCTGATTGGTTCCCATTTCCCAGGCTGGCCATGGGTTCTGATTGGTTCCCATTACCTAGGTAGACCACGAGTTCCTGAACGTTAAGTCAGGAGATTCTGGTCTGGGGTCCGATTGGCTCGAGGGTGGTGGGGTGAGGTCAGGGGATTTCCAAAGACTCTTGGATTTTCAAAGGCTCTATTCCTGGAACCTTACAAAATGGAGCTTTTCTGTTAACAAACTAGAGTAGCTTAGGTCCTTCAGTTTGGAGAATTTTAAGCATTACTTTACTAGCGTGTGAGATGAGTGCAATTGTGTGGTAGTTTGAGCATTCTTTGGCATTGCCTTTCTTTGGAACTGGAATAAAACTGATCTTTTCCTGTCGTGTGGACGCTGCCGAGTTTTCCAAATTTGCTGGCATATTGAGTGCAGTACTTTGACAGCACCATCTTTCAGGATTTGAAATAGCTCAACTGGAATTCCATCACATCCAATAGCTTTGTTCGTAGTGTGCTTCCTAAAGCCCACTTGACTTCACATTCCAGGATGTCTGGCTCTAGGTGAGTGATCCCACCATCGTGATTATCTGGGTCATGAAGATCTTTTTGTACAGTTTTCTGTGTATGTTTTCCACCTCTTCTTAATATATTCTGCTTCTGTTAGGTCCCTACCATTCTGTTCTTTATTGAGCAAATTTTTGCATGAAATGTTCCCTTGGTATCTCTAATTTTCCTGAAGAGATCTCTAGAGTTCCCATTCTATTATTTTCCTCTATTTCTTTGCATTAATTGCTGAGGAAGTCTTTCTTATCTCTTCTTGCTATTCTTTGGAACTCTGCACTCAACTGGGTATATCTTTCCATTTCTCTTTGCTTTTCACTTCTCTTCTTTTCACAACTGTTTGTAAGGCCTCCTTAGACAGCCATTTTGCTTTTTGCACTTCATTTCCATGGGGATGGTCTTGATCCCTGTCTCCTGTACAGTGTCACGAACCTCCATCCATAGTTCCTCACGCACTCTTTCTATCAGATCTAGTCCCTTAAATATATTGCTCACTTCCACTGTATCAGTTCAGTTCAGTCGCTCAGTCGTGTCCGACTCTTTGCAACCCCATGAATCGCAGCACGCCAGGCCTCCCTCTTCATCACCATTTCCCGGAGTTCACTCAGACTCACGTCCATCAAGTCCATGATGCCATCAAGCCATCTCATCCCCGGGCGTCCCCTTTTCCTCCTGCCTTCAATCCCTCCCAGCATCAGAGTCTTTTCCAATGAGTCAACTCTTTGCATGGGGTGGCCAAAGTACTGAAGTGTCAGCTTTAGCATCATTCCTTCCAAAGAACACCCAGCATTGATCTCCTTCAGAATGAACTGGTTGGATTTCCTTGCAGGCCAAGGGACTCTCAAGAGTCTTCTCCAACACCACAGTTCAAAAGCATCAATTCTTCAGCGCTCAGCCTTCTTCACAGTCCAACTCTCACATTCATACACGACCACAGGAAAAACCATAGCCTTGACTAGACGGACCTTCGTCAGCAAAGTAATGTCTCTGCTTTTGAATATGCTATCTAGGTTGGTCATAACTTTTCTTCCAAGGAGTAAGCGTCTTCTAATTTCATGGCTGCAGTCACCATCTGCAGTGATTTTGGAGCCCAAAAAAATAAAGTCTGACACTGTTTCCACTGTTTCCCCATCCATTTCCCATGAAGTGATGGGACCGGATGCCATGATCTTCGTTTTCTGAATGTTGAGCTCTAAGCCAACTTTTTCACTCTTCTCTTTCACCTTCATCAAGAGGCCCTTTAGTTCCTCTTCACTTTCTGCCATAAGGGTGGTATCATCTGCATATCTGAGGTTATTGATATTTCTCCCGGCCATCTTGATTCCAGCTTGTGTTTCTTCCAGCCCAGTGTTTCTCATGATGTACTCCGCCTAGAAGTTAAATAAGCAGGGTGACAATATACAGCCTTGATGTACTCCTTTTTCTATTTGGAACAAGTTTGTGTTCCATGTCCAGTTCTAACTGTTGCTTCCTGACCTGCATACAGATTTCTCAAGAGGCAGGTCAGGTAGCTTGGCATTCCCATCTCTTTCAGACTTTTCCAAAGTTTATTGTGATCCACACAGTCAAAGGCTTTGGAATAGTCAAGTAGCTATATAACATCTGGCTAAAGACTAGCAGGGAAGCACTCTTTCTGTCCGCTTCTGATGTCTATGTGAGAAGCTTTCTCTATCTCCTTTATACTTTATAAAATTTTATTACACAAAAGCTCTGAGCGATCAAGCTTCATCACTAGCCCCGGATTGAATTCTTCTACTCTGGAGGCCAAGAATCCCCAGAATATTTTACAGCTCAGCAACAACCTTTCATGATAAAAACACAATTGAAATGCATGGGCAGTGGGGCTAAAGAGGAGGAGCAAATACCTCCCCACCAATTGTACAAGCTGCAGATTAAATCCACACACTAGGCAGACTCTGTGTCTATGAAAGAACAATGAGAGTTCCCACAAAAGGAAACGCACTAACTCTGGCAACTGTGGACATTGGAGGCAAGAACACCCAACAGTAGGACAAGATTAGAGTCTGAGCTGTTCCCACAGTAGGTCCAGAGACCACACCAGTACTGGAGGGATCCCTAAAAAGATGCACGATGTCTGTGACAGTGAAGGAAAGGACTCTGATGGCTGAGATCTGAGAAAAATATTTATAATTCATTTTGATTTGTTCTATTATTGGTTCTGGATTCTTTTTCTTTTCCCCCTGTTGCTGTGGTTGTTGATTTTATTATTCCTATTAACCCTACTTAGTCTTTTGAGAAATTCTTTTTAATCACACTTTCTATTTTCTTTCATATGCTTGTGAGAGAGTTAATTCTTAAGTAGGTTGATAAGAAGTCCGGGGTCCTCAAGAGAAAGGGGTCCAGGGCTCTCAAGGAGGAGAAAAGGACAAACATTTTTGTCTACATTACTTTGTCTTAGTCACATAAGATGTTTATTCTTAAACTTTAAGTTGTTATGACAACAGTTTTTAAGACTAACTTTGGAGTAGCCATCATGTTCAACAAAAGATTCCAAAATGCAGTACATGGATACAATATCAAAAATGAAAAAATGATCTCTGTTCGTTTCCAAGGCAAATCATTCAATATTACAGTTATCCAAGTCTACACCCCAACCAGTAATGCTGAAGAAGCTGAAATTGAAGACCTACAAGACCTTTTAGAACTAACACCCCAAAAAAGATGTCCTTTTCATTATAGGTGACTGGAATGCTAAAGTAGGAAGTCAGGAAACACCTGGAGTAACAGGCAAATTTGGCCTTGGAATGCGGAATGAAGCAGGGCAAAGACTAGTAGAGTTTTGCCAAGAAAATGCACTGGTCATAGCAAACACCCTCGTCCAACAACACAAGAGAAGACTCTACACATGGACATCACCAGATGGTCAACACCGAAATCACATTGATTATATTCTATGCAGCCAAAGATGGGGAAGCTCTATACAGTCAATAAAAACAAGACCAGGAGTTGACTGTGGCTCAGATCATGAACTCCTTATTGCCAAATTCAGACTTAAACTGAAGAAAGTAGGGAAAACAGTTAGACCATTCAGGTATGACCTAAATCAAACCCCTTATGATTATACAGTGGAAATGAGAAATAGATTTAAGGGCCTAGATCTCTTAGATAGAGTGCCTGATGAACTATTGAATGAGGTTAGTGACATTGTACAGGAGACAGGGATCAAGACCATCCCCAAGGAAAAGAAATGCAAAAAAGCAAAATGGCTGTCTTGGGAGGCCTTACAAATAGCTGTGAAAAGATGAGAGGCAAAAAGCAAAGGAGAAAAGGAAAGATATAAGCATCTGAGTGCAGAGTTCCAAAGAATAGCAAGAAGAGATAAGAAAGCTTCTTCAGCTATCAATGCAAAGAAATAGAAGAAAAGAACAGAAAGAGAAAGACTAGAGATCTCTTCAAGAAAATCAGAGCTACTAAGGGAATATTTCATGCAAAGATGGGCTCGATAAAGGACAGAAATGGTATGAACCTAACAGAAGGAGAAGATATTAAGACGAGGTGGCAAGAATACACGGAAGAACTGTACAAAAGATCTTCACGACCCAGATAATCATGATGATGTGATCACTCATCTAGAGCCAGACATCTTGGAATGTGAAGTCAAGTGGGCCTTAGAAAGCATCACTACGAACAAAGCTAGTGGAGGTGATGGAATTCCAGTTGAGCTGTTTCAAATCCTGAAAGATGATGGTGTGAAAGTGCTGCACTCAATATGTCAGCAAATTTGGAAAACTCAGCAGTGGCCACAGGACTGGAAAAGGTCAGTTTTCATTCCAGTTGCAAAGAAAGGCAATGACAAAGAATGCTCAAACTACCGCACAATTGCACTCATCTCACATGCTAGTAAAGTAATGCTCAAAATTCTCCAAGCCAGGCTTCAGCATTACGTGAACTGTGAACTCCCTGATGTTCAAGCTGGTTTTAGAAAAGGCAGAGGAACCAGAGATCTAATTGCCTACATCCCCTGGATCATGGAAAAAGTAAGAGAGTTCCAGAAAAACATCTATTTCTGCATTATTGACTATGCCAAAGCATTTGACTGTGTGGATCGCAATAAATTGTGGAAAATTCTGAAGAAGATGGGAATACCAGACCACCTAATGTGCCTCTTGAGAAATCTGTATGCAGGTCAGGAAACAACTGTTAGAACTGGACATGGAACCACAGACTGGTTCCAAATAGGTAAAGAAGTACATCAAGGCTGTATATTGTCACCCTGTTTATTTAACTTATATGCAGAGTACATCATGAGAAACGCTGGGCTGGAAGAAACATAAGCTGAAATCAAGATTGCCGGGAGAAATATCGACCTCAGATATGCAGATGACACCACCCTTATGGCAGAAAGTGAAGAGGAACTAAAAAGCCTCTTGATGAAAGAGAAGAGTGAAAAAGTTGGCTTAAAGCTCAACATTCAGAAAACAAAGATCATAGCATCTGGTCCCATCACTTCATGGGAAATGGATGGGGAAACAGTGGAAACAGTGTCAGACTTTATTTTTTGGGCTCCAAAATCACTGCAGATGGTGACTACAGCCATGAAATTAGAAGACGCTTACTCCTTGGAAGTAAAGTTATGACCAACCTAGATAGCATATTTAAAAGCAGAGACATTACTTTGCCGACAAAGGTCCATCTAGTTAAGGCTATGGTTTTTCCTGTGGTCATGTACGGATATGAGAGTTGGACTGTAAAGAAGGCTGAGCGCTGAAGAATCGATGCTTTTGAACTGTGGTGTTGGAGAAGACTCTTGAGAGTCCCTTGGCCTGCAAGGAGATCCAACCAGTCCATTCTGACGGAGATCAACCCTGGGATTTCTTTGAGAAGAATGATGCTAAAGCTGAAACTTCAGTACTTTGGCCACCTCATGCAAAGAGTTGACTCATTGGAAAAGACTCTGATGCTGGGAGGGATTGGGGGCAGGAGGAAAAGGGGACACCCGAGGATGAGATGGCTTGATGGCATCATGGACTCGATGGACGTGAGTCTGAGTGAACTCCGGGAGATGATGATGGACAGGAGGCCTGGCGTGCTGCAGTTCATGGGGTCGCAAAGTGTCAGACATGACTGAGCGACTGAACTGAACTGAACCGAATGATTACACAACAAAACAACTCGTCTTGCTCAAAGTTATGTTTTTCCTTAAGGTTTGTACTAATGATTTTATAAGAACAATGTATTTGAGGATATGTTTCTCCTTAAATGAACATTCTGACTAATCTTAGATGATCTTGTTATCTTAAGATGTATGTTGTACCAGTGGGTCTGGTAAGACATTTCTATTGCTAGTTCTAATCTTGTTAATTTAATATGTATGTTGTGGGAGTTCATTTCAGTACAGTCAATCAATTGTGTCCAACTCTTTGCAACACCATGATCTACACCATGCCAGTTTTCCCTGTCCATCACCAACTCCTGGAGCTTGTTCAAACTCATGTCCATTGAGTCAGTGATGCCATCCAACCATCTCATCCTCTGTTGTCCCCTTCTCCTCCTGCCTTCAATCTTTCCCAGCTTCAGGGTCTTTTTCAGTGAATCAGTTCTTCACATCAGGTGGCCAAAGTATTGAAGTTTCAGCTTCAGCATTAGTCCTTCCAGTGAATATTCAGGACTGATTTCCTTTAGAATGGACTGGTTATATCCCCTTGCAGTCCAAGTGACTTTCAAGAGTCTTCTCCAGCAACACAGTTCCAAAGTATCATTTCTTTGGTACTCAGCTTTATCATCCAACTCTCACATCCATATATAACTGGTGGAAAAACCATGGCTTTGACTAGACAGACTTCTGTTGGCAAAGTAATGTCTCTGCTTTTCAATATACTGTCTAGGTTCATCACAGCTTTTCTTCCAAGGAGCAAGTGTTTTTTTTTTTTAATTTCATGGTTGCAGTCACCATCTGCAGTGATTTTGGAATGCAAAAAAATAAAAGTCTCTCACTGTTTCAATTGTTTCCCCATCTATTTTCCATGAACTGATGGGACCAGATGCCATGATCTTAGTTTTCTGTATGTTGAGTTTTAAGCCAAATTTTCCCACTCTCCTCTTTCGCTTTCATCAAGAGGCTCTTTAGTTCCTCTTCACTTTCTGCCGTGAGGGTGGTGTCATGTGTGTACTGACGTCATTGATATTTCTTCTGGCAATCTTGATTCCCACTTGTACTTCATCCAGCCTGGCATTTTGCATGATATACTTTGCATAGAAGTTAAATAAGCAAGGTGACAGTATACTATACAGCCTTGACGTACTCCTTTCCTGATTTGGAACCAGTCTGTTGTTCCACGTATCATGTGGGTGTCGTCCCCTGGTCTCCACTGGCAGGTGGCATCCCTGGGTGGAGCAATGCCCTCAATTCCCTGAGTGGGGGAAGCTCGGTGCAGCAGGTTGTGCATGTTAGGGCCATGGGGGCCCCCAGTATGCAGTGGGAGAGCATTCTCCCAGGTTGGCTATGGCTCTGGGTATAGGCAGCAGTGGGCACGACCAGTTCTCATTGTTGCTTCTTGACCTGCGTAGAAGGCAGGTAAGGTGGTCTGGTATTCCCATCTCTTGAAGAATTTTCCACAGTTTTTTATGATCCACGTAGTCAAAGGCTTTGGCATAGTCAATAAAGGAGAAGTAGATGTTTTTCCGGAACTCTCTAGCTTTTTCTATGATCCAGTAGATGTTGGCAATTTGATCTCTGGTTCCTCTGCCTTTTCTAAATCCAGCTTGAATATCAGGAAGTTCACCGTTCATATACTGTTGAAGCCTGACTTGGAAAATTTTGAGCTTTTATTTGATAGTGTGTGAGATGAATGCAATCGTGCATAGTTTGAATAGTCTTTGGCATTGCTTTTCTTAAGGACTGGAATGAAAACTGACCTTTTCCAGTCCTGTGGCCACTGCCGAGTTTTCCGAATTTGCTGGTATATTGAGTGCAGCACTTTCACACCATCATCTTTTAGGATTTGAAATAGCTCAGCTGGAATTCCATCACATCCACCAGCTTTGTTCATAGTGATGCTTCCTGAGGCCCACTTGACTTTGCATTCCAGGATGTCTGGCTCTAGGTGAGTGATCACACCATCGTGGTTATCTGGGTTGTGAAGATCTTTTTTGTACTGTTCTTCTGTGTATTCTTGCCACATTTTTTAAACATCTGCTTCTGTTAGGTTCTTTATTATGAACATATTTGCATAAAATTTCCCCTTTGTATCTCTAATTTTCCTGAAGAAATCTCTATTCTTTCCCATTCTATTGTTTTCCTCTATTTCTTTGCATTGATCACTGAGGAAGTCTTTATCTTTCCTTGCTATTCTTTGAAACTCTGTATTCAGATGAGTGTATCTTTCCTTTTCTTCTTTGCCTTTCACTTCTCTTCTTTTCTCAGCTGTTTGAAAGGCCTCCTCAGACAACCATTTTGCCTTTTTGCATCTCTTTTTCTTGGGGATGATCTTGATCACTGCCTCCTGTACAATGTCATTAACCTCCGTCCATAGTTCATCACGCACTCTGTCTGTCAGATCTAATACCTTGAATCTATTTGCTACTTCCACATTAAAAAGATATAAGGCCTTGACCATACTACCATGTGGGACAGTCTCCATCTGTGTTCTGATGTCTGTGGCAGAAGCTTTCTCTGTCCTCTTGCTGTAATAAAATTTCTGAGTTTTATTGCACAACAGCTCTGACTGTTTAAGCCTGGTGCCCAATCACCAAACTGAATTTTCTTCAGAGATCACAAATCCAACATCATTCACCATAAGATGTCACTTTTACCTCTACACTGGCCTTTTGTGGGTCTCTGGGGATATTTTTCTTTTCTTAAATTAAAAATATATATATATATATATATATATTTTGTTTGTTATTTTCATTACTGTCTTTTCCAGCTATAATTATTTTTTAATATATATAAATCTTTCAAATATAATTCTATTTAACTTTGCTTTTCTACTTTTCCTTTCTTTCATTCTCTTTCTTTTTTTCATCATGTTTGTTAGTTTTGTGGGGTTTTTTTGTTGTTGTTGTTAGCTTGTTTTGTTATTTTGCTTTATTCCCCAGTTGACACGCTGCTTGGTTTTGTTTTCCAGTTTGTGTTTTAGTTAGTTTTCTTTTTTTTTCCTCAATATCATTTTTAGTATTCTTTGCTTGCCAGATCACTCTCTTGTACTTTTTCTTTGTACTATATTGGTTTTGTTTGTGTGTATGTATGTGAGTGTATGTGAATTCCATTATTTTTTGTTATTTTTCTGATTTTGTATTTACCATTTGCCTGAGATTCATCTTTATTTCTTGTTTTTGTATGTTTAACTCCTTTTAATGACATAACAAATGACTTGTAGAATCACAGTTCCCCAGCCAGTGATCAGCACTGAGTCTTTGGATTGGGTCCTGGACCCAAAACCCTAGACTGACAGAGAACTCCTAACCCTCAGTTCAGTTCAATTCAGTTGCTCAGTCGTGTCCAACACTTTGTGACCCCATGAATCGCAGCACGCCAGGCCTCCCTGTCCATCACCAACTCCTGGATTTCACTCAGACTCACGTCCATTGAGTCAGTGATGCCATCCAGCCATCTCATCCTCCGTCATCCCCCTCTCCTCCTGCCCCCAATCCCTCCCAGCATCAGAGTCTTTTCCAGTGAGTCAACTCTTCACATGAAGTGGCCAGAGTACTGGAGTTTCAGCTTCAGCATTATTCCCTCCAAAGAAATCCCAGGGCTGATTTCCATCAAAATGGACTGGTTGGATCTCCTTGCAGTCCAAGGGACTCTCAAGAGTCTTCTCCAACACCACAGTTCAAAAGCCTCAATTCTTCAATGCTCAGCTTTCTTCACAGTCCAACTCTCACATCCATATATGACCACTAGAAAAACCATAGCCTTCAGTAGACGGACCTTTATTAATCAGTGAGAACTCCCGTGAAGGCCTCCACAAGTTTACAAGACCCAGCATCACTCAATTGCTGGGAGAAGACAGTGTAAGATACCTCACATTAAAGAGAGTTGAGTTCAGTTCAGTTCAGTTGCTCAGCCGTGTCCGACTCTTCCTGACCCCATGAATCGCAGCACGCCAGGCCTCCCTGTCCATCACCATCTCCCGGAGTTCACACAGACTCACATCCACTGAGTACGTGATGCCATCCAGCCATCTCATCCTCGGTTGTCCCCTTCTCCTCCTGCCCCCAATCCCTCCCAGCATCAGAGTCTTTGCCAGTGAATCAACTCTTCGCATGAGGTGGCCAAAGTACTGGAGTTTCAGCTTTAGCATCATTCCTTCCAAAGAAATCCCAGGGTTGATCTCCGTCAGAATGGACTGGTTGGATCTCCTTGCAGGCCAAGGGACTCTCAAGAGTCTTCTCCAACACCATAGTTCAAAGCATCAATTCTTCAGCACTTAGCCTTCTTCACAGTCCAACTCTCACATCCATACATGACCATAGGAAAAACTATAGCCTTGACTAGACAGACTTTCGTCAGCAAAGTAATGTCTCTGCTTTTGAATATGCTATCTAGGTTGGTCATAACTTTACTTCCAAGGAGTAAGCGTCTTCTAATTTCATGGCTGCAGTCACAATCTGCAGTGATTTTGGAACCCAGAAAAATAAAGTCTGACACTGTTTCCACTGTTTCACCATCTATTTCCCATGAAGTGATGGGACCGGATGCCATGATCTTCATTTTCTGAATGTTGAGCTTTAAGCCAATTTTTCGCTCTCCTCTTTCACTTTCATCAAGAGGCTTTTAGTTCCTCTTCACTTTCTGCCATAAGGGTGGTGTCATCTGCATATCTGAGGTCATTGATATTTCTCCCAGCAATCTTGATTTCACCTTGTGCTTCTTCCAGTCCAGCGTTTCTCATGATGTACTCTGCATATAAGTTAAATAAACAGGGTGACAGTATACAACCTTGACGTACTCCTTTTCCTATTTGGAACCAGTCTGTGGTTCCATGTCCAGTTCTAACTGTTTTTCCTGACCTGCATACAGATTTCTCAAGAGGCACATTAGGTGGTCTGGTATTCCCATCTCTTTCAGAATTTTCCACAATTTATTGTGATCCACACAATCAAAGGCTTTGACATAGTCAATAAAACAGAAGTAGATGTTTTTCTGGAACTCTCTTGCTTTTTCATGATCCAGCGGATGTAGGCAATTTGATCTCTGGTTCCTCTGCCTTTTCTAAAACCAGCTTGAACATCAGGGAGTTCACGGTTCACGTAATGCTGAAGCCTGGCTTGGAGAATTTTGAGCATTAGTTTACAAGCATGTGAGATGAGTATAATTGTGCGGTAGTTTGAGCATTCTTTGTCATTGCCTTTCTTTGCAACTGGAATGAAAACTGACCTTTTCCAGTCCTGTGGCCACTGCTGAGTTTTCCAAATTTGCTGGCATATTGAGTGCAGCACTTTCACACCATCATCTTTCAGGATTTGAAACAGCTCAACTGGAATTCCATCACCTCCACTAGCTTTGTTTGTAGTGATGCTTTCTAAGGCCCACTTGACTTCACATTCCAAGATGTCTGGCTCTAGATGAGTGATCACATCATCATGATTATCTGGGTCGTGAAGATCTTTTTGTACAGTTCTTCCGTGTATTCTTGCCACCTCGTCTTAATATCTTCTGCTGCTATTAGGTCCATACAATTGCAGTAGTGTCACCTCCTTACATTAACTGCCTGTAGTGTAGAGAAAGTCAGCACCCAAGCTCCTTCCCCAGAGGGATTTGAGAGTGAAACACTACTAGCTTGCAAAGGGTGAGAAAACGGCATTTGCTTGCTGAACGTAAATGGCTGAGGCACACCCTGCATACTCCTCTGCTGTCTTGCAGCACTGGAAATTAACAGTTAGTACAAACCGAACCTTTGCATTTAGAAGATTTTGTGAACTCTCCTCTATGTGGTAAGTGGCCAACCCATACGACACAGTAGGAGACTAGGTGTTTAATAAGTAGAGCTGGTAGTAAGGCCAGTCAGGCAAATTTTACTTTAGAAATACTACTTGCTTGCACTAAACATTGATGGTTGTGAACTGAGAATCAAAGTGTTTTTGTAAGAGGCTTCAGAGTGAAACGTTCTTGCATTTACAGGGTGAGCACACTGTTTATGCCAGCAGTCCAAAAATGGCAAGTTCACAAAACCAGCGTGTTTACTGGCATTGTTCCAAACTTGAAACCACTCACTTGGAACACCCTGAACCTTTCCACAAAGACAGTGGCGTGCACTGGTTCATCTTTGTGTCATGAGTGGCATAACCCTACAGTGTGCTATGAACCTAGGTGTTCTGTGGGTAAAGCTCCTAGTAAGGAGATGAAAGCACAGCATTTCTTCAGAACAGTCACAGCCAGGTGACCAATATTTATGGTAGTGAGGGATCATCACTACCACCCAAAGTGTTTTCTCAAACACCCAAAGTGTTTCCCTAGGTGGGTTTAAGAATGACACATTCTTGCTTTCACAGGATGAGAGCAGACTTCTTGCTAGCAGAGCCCAATTGCCAGTTTGACACTCAGCATGTTTTCTTGTACTGTCTCAGCACTGAAAATATACACTTGAGTCAAACAACCTTGGATGATGGAAGTGGAGTGACCTGGTTGTTCTATGTGTGTTGAGTTGAAATAATCATACAAGGAGTTATGAACCTAGGTGTTTTAGCAGATGAGCTCTTGTGAAGCAGATCTGAGCACCGTGCTTCAGCCAGAAAATTCACGTGTTGTGTCAGGAACTAATAGTAGTGAAGAAAGAGTGTTTCATACTAGGAATTCTTCAGCACCCAGTGTGTTCTCCCAGGTGGGGTTGAGAGTGAAACAGTCTAGCCGGCCAGGCTCCTCTGTCCATGCGATTCTCCAGGCAAGAATACTGGAGTGGGTAGACACTCCCTTTTCCAGGGTATCTTCCTGACCTAGGGAATCAAACCAGGGTCTCCTGCACTGAAGCAGATGCTTTACCAGCTGAGCTACCAGGGAAGACCTTTCTCCTAATAATAGTAAATTTTTATATACTCAAACACTACTGTAAATTGACTACATAAAAATAATCATAAAGAAAATGGAAAAGAAAGAAAACTGAATTTTTTTTATGATTATTTGATAAACTAACTGGTGATACTGAGATAGTAACACTCATATGTGAAAAGCGGTAATGTATGAACAAAGTTTTCTGTAAACAGTTCGAAGAAAATAAACTCAATGTGCACCAAAGGATATCTTCTTTAATCAACTCTACAAAGATCAAAGGTAGTAGAATCACAAAGACATGCTTGAAACTTATCTCCATCTCTCACTTAACTGCATGACAACTTACTTAACCTCCATAAGCCCACTTCCCCATATATACAATGACATCCTATCTCTGAGAGTTACTGTGAGGCTCACATGAAGCAATGTATGTGAGTCCTACAGTACAGCCTGCACCCAAAGTCGTTATTATCACAGTGGCTCAGTGTAGCACGACTGGATAGACTGAAACTTTCATAAAAAGACCATTTGAAGTTATTCTATTGTGTATTACATTAAAAACGATTAGGTAAGGCTGATAAACAGACGTAGATTTTTATATATACATTATGACTTTAATACATTTTATCTTGGGATTCATTTTTAAAGCGAAAGTCATCTCTGTTGGCTTGCAACCTCGAGTTTCCTGGGTGAAATCTGAGATTGGCCCCCACACAGGCAGGATGAGGAGAGACCGAAGAAAGCAGCAGACCACTCCAGCTTGATAGGTGGCAAGATTAATAAGTAAGGGGGCTTACATAGGAAGTTTGTTCAGGGTGACTGTATGATGAGCTGAACTCCCCTCCTGCCCTCCAGAATCTTAAAAATTCGTATAGAGGCCTTAACTGGGTTCAGTCATGTATTGAGTTCAAGAAAGTTTCAACACATCTTGCTCTCCCAAGGTCACATCCTTGAAAGGGTTTCCATAGTGGAAACAGTAGGAAGAACATACATTCCAAGGGCAGGGGAGGGGGTGAGGAAGCCTCCACTGCCTTGGTTGGTCCACATGCTCTCAATGACCTTTGCTGAAAGGTCTCCAACAATCGCCAAAATAAATTACACCATTTTTTAAAAAATAACTAAGGGTTCTAGAATGGCAATGACATTACCAGATTATCTTCTACTTCTGCAGTTGTTGACACTTAGAAGATGCCAAGTCTCTCTCCATTTCCTTCTTCTCTACCGAAGTGGTTGGCTTCTCTTACCCCATTTCTTCTAAGACCTTTTCTAAACAAAAGACTGTGCATCAATTTCATTACTTTTTATCCAGCAGTGCAATAACATTTTACATTTATAGTTGTACAACCTATTAAAAATCAAGATTTGTGTATTATTTCCCTCGATACCAGAAGTTAGACTTTTTCTAAATTTTCTAGAATTTCTCATCTGACTTAAGGGATAAATTTCCTAGAGGCAAGAGACTTCCCTGGTGATCCAGTGTTTAAGACTGTGCTTCCTTCCACTGCAGGGTCTGTGGGTTTGATTCTTGATCAGGGAACTGAGATCCCACGTGCTGGGCAGTGAGGCTCTCCCAAAAGAAAGAAAGAAAAAAAAAGGATAAAAAGAAAAAGAAAGTAAAGGGTAGGGAAAAAAAAGAGTAAAAAAAAAAAGTTTCCTAGAGACTTAATTTGTGAACAGGAGTGTTTTTCTGATGTATGAAACTCAGTATTGAAGAGTTCTTTTTCTAACTGTATATTTTAGCCCAGTTTTTGAATATGTTTGAATGATCTCAACAAAATATCAAAGATTTTAAGCAGAATCAACAATTGTATAATTTTTGAGTGTTCATTTACTGATGAATATTTGGAATGCCTAGCAAAATCTAAGAAAAACATGACTTTAGAATTATAATAAAACAACTTTGTGGCTAGCCAAATTCAGAAATCTTCTGCCTTAAGCACTTCTGATGACATACAGCAGGAAACACTTGGCAATGTCTGGAGACAGTTTTGGTGGTCACAACTGGCAGAGTGGGAGGTAGATCTAGAGAGAAGAGGCCAGGAATGCTGATAAACATCAACTAATACACAGGATACCCCTGTGTATTATTTGAACACACAGAATTTGAATACAAAGAATTATTGGGCCCCAATGTCAACAGAGTGAAGAACCATGACACATGATTATCTTTCTGTATGGCCTCCAAAACCTCATTGTTCAAGGTGCAGACTAAGATCAAAAGCATGGATGAAAGGATTCATCTTAATACCCTTTTCTTCCTTTTGATTCTTCTTGAAAGCCATGCATATCTTCAAATAAGAACTACGCAAAGAACAGAGAAGCAAATCTGAACTCTAGTGCTTTTTCTAGTATGTGTCAATGAAGGACTATTTCTTGCTCCTAGATTTGGTCCCCTCAATCAGGATATATCTTCTTCATGAGTTATTATGTTTGGGTTTAGAAAAATCTGAGAGATATCTGATTTTTTAATAAAAGCAGGATCATATTCTCATGTTTTTATTGCTAAAAATTGCCTTGTTTAAGACAGCTGTGTCTGAAAAAAGAATTCCAATGACCACTCAGGAGTCAGTGCTTATGAACAAACATTAATTCTCCAGTGATGTTCTCCTAACTTCCAAGCACTGTCTAGCAGAGACAAAATGCTGAACATGTTATAATAGAAAGGGAAGCAAGAAAACAAATTAGGTAGTAGTTTGCTTTTAGATTTCATAAACCATTTCTTTCATTAAACACAGTTTCAGGCCTACAAATTTCTGCTTTTCTGAGATCCACTGGCAGATGGGGCTATGTCATTCAATTCATGGTGAGGACTATCAGATGTTCCTGAGGCTTGATTAAATAATTAAACTGATAAACCAAATATGAGTGCTTTTATTCCATTTGCTCAGCATTAATAAGACCCATCATGAAAAGGAAAAATGGCATCAGTTTAGAACCACTCATTTGGTAAGTACCAAAAGTTCCACATATGGAATGAGCAGTAAAGTATTCTGAGTTTCAAGGTTCTGGGTCCACAATGGAAATGGATTTTCTCTTAGAATCTCATTTCCTTCAAGTCCTTATAATTAGCTGTAATTAGCTAAGTAATACAGAGTTGACCCTTAAACACAAGGACTGGGGTGCTGACCCTCTGCATAACCAAAAATTGAATTATCTGCTAAAATTCTTTCACCTTTTCTTATTCCTTGAAGTTTTTCTTCTGTTGGAGACCTTGACACCTGTCAAGGGCCTTTGAAGATGGGAAGGCATTTTGTTTGGATTTTTAATGTTTTTTCCTTTGTGTGTGTGTGTGTGTATGTATGCATGCTCAGTCATGTCCAATTCTTTGCGACCCCACGGACTGTAGCCTACCAGGCTTCTCCAACCATAGGATTCTCCAGGCAAGGGTGCTGGAGTGGGTTGCTATTTCCTTCTCTACAGTGTTTGGATTCTTGAAAGAAACTCTTTGTTGCATATCCTACTAAAGTCATGAGAAAGAACTATAGGAATATCAAGGGAGAACTTTGGGATCTTCAAGGATCCAAATACCTAAAATAGAAAGGGCATTCCTGCTTGAAATGTTGGGGAAAGGAAATACCTTATCTATATTGCATCTCATTTATTCCTCACAAAACTGTAACAAGATAGATACTATCTGCATATTACATGTGAGAAAACAGGTCATTTGCCAAAAGGCAATCATGGTTTGGACACAGATTTATCTGGCTCAAAATTTCCTGCTCCTCCTCTTAGCTTTCTGCTTTGCCTCCAGGGAAAGTTTCAAGCATCTTGACCTGTGCTGACCAAAGTAGCCACCAGTCAAATGAGGTTCATCCGAATTAAGATGTGCCATTAAAATACACTAGAAGCAATGACAGATATTTTCTTGGGCAGAGGATGAGATGATTAGATAGCCTCATTGACTCAGTGGACACAAATTTAGGCAAACTCAGGGAGATAGTGGAGGACAGAAGAGCCTGGAATGCTGCAGGGGTCACGAA
Source organism: Nanger dama (assembly GCA_917880005.1). Lineage (NCBI taxonomy): Eukaryota > Metazoa > Chordata > Mammalia > Artiodactyla > Bovidae > Nanger > Nanger dama. The sequence continues at coordinate 1,323,694 of CAKJTW010000014.1, read as the reverse complement.
AAATCAGACATGACTTACTGACTGAACAAAAACATAAAATACACATTGCATTTTGAAGATGTAATATAAAAAAGTAAAATATCTCAATAATTTAAAAATATTTGTATCATATTGAATGAGTGCTTTGGATGTGGATTATTACAATTAATTTTACCCATTTGTGTTTTTAATGCAGCCACTAGAAAAAAAAAAAACTTAAAATTACCAATGTGGCTCACAATGTTTTATGTAGCAGCAATGATTTTAATAATTTCCACTTAGGTTCCCAGACTGAAATTGTAGGATTCCCAAAGGAAATTTTTAGGAATTTAAAACATCAATATGCTACACTCAGTCCTTCTTAGTTTACTGTCTTCTGAACTTAATAAACATGGATCTTTAATTCCCTCTAGAGAAAGCACTCTGTCTTACACAAGTTGATGGTCATCCAATGAACCTACAGAAGGACTGGAGCATCTCATGGTAACTAATGAAATAAACCATTATCAATGATTTTGTGATCATGTTTGCTACTTCCTTGAGTCAAAGCAGTGCTGTAAATTCCTTGAGTCATTTCAAGTATGGTGAAGATGGCACATGTTTTCAGCAGGAATGGAGAACTGATACAATTTCATTTTGGTATGGGACATAGGTCTTAGACCAACTTTTACTTCTCTGAGCCTCTTTTTTTTTTTTTTTTTTCCTCCTCTGGGACTCTTTTGATCATGATCTTCTAGCATAGTGGTAAATGCAATAATAGATGCCAATGAATGAAACAAATGGATGCTTTCACATCTATAGTATAAAAATGCTAAATCCTTTCACTATTGTAAGCTGTGAGCCAGGACAAATGTTTGGGCCCTGGAGAAGAAGCACATTTAAGTGTAAGGTCGGACCCCAGGGGCCATGATGGGCGGCCCCTTTCTCTCCCCCGCCGGCGGGGGAGGTCTCTAAGGGAAGGAGCCTCCCAGATCTTGGGGACCAATGACAGCACACTTCGCCAGCTAAAGCCACCCCATCCCAGCCACATAGAAGGACCTGTCAGCCCGCGATGCCTTGTCCTGGCAACCTATCCAAACCCCCATCCATCTAGCCTGACCGTCCCTCGCAAAGAAAGTATAAAACCACCCCCAACACAGTCCAGGCGCGGACTTCCTTGACCTGCCTCGTTAGGGTCCGGAACCCGGCTGGGAGCGCTTCGTCATTAAAAAGCCTGTTAGAAGGTTGTTTTTTTTTTTTTTTTTTTGATGTCTTGGTCGTCTTTTTAACCTAACATTTGGAGCCCAACGTGGGGCCCGAGCGAGGGCCTATCCCACGACGAGCGGGATTTGTGGCCCCCTTGGGTCTGGCCCGCACCAGACCAGGTCACCCCGTCACCCCTCCAGGACCATTCAACTGTCTGGCAGGAGATGGGTAAGTTCCATCGGTCAGGCTCTGGGGGTTGTTGCTCCCATGGTGATTATGCCTAGGGGTCCCGATTCCTGTAAATCACGGCCATATCCGGACCCCTCCTCCGCAAGCCAGGTTCCTCACTGCCTGTCAATTTGGAGACATCCATCTTGGCTGAGTGTCCTTCTCCTCACTGGGTTGACAGCCCGTTCGGGGACACCTGACCAGACTACTCCCAGCCCCGTTAACGACTGGTCCAGGACCTTTGTTTCATAGTCGCCACAGGGGCAGCTCCCTCCAAGGCAGACCGGCCCTGGTCCACACCGCTAGAATGTTTACTTGCCAACCTCAGAACTCTACATATCTCTGGAGAAATTCGTTCCAAACGCTTAACCTTCCTTTGTTCTAAGCCATGCCTCCAATATTCTTTAGATAACAGCTGACAATGGCTACCAACCGGAACTTTTGATTTCAATATCCTCCGTGACTTAGATAATTACTGCCAGAGGACAGGAAAATGGTCTGAGGTACCCTATGTACAGGCTTTCTGGCTGTTGCACTCCCACCATCCTCACAGCCCACCCCCTCCTGTGACTATGCCTCTTGCCACTCCCTTGGCTCCACCTCAATATCTACCCCTTCCTCCATGGCCACCCCTTTCTGGCTCACCAGTCAGCTCACTCACAAGGTCACAGACCGCTCCCAATCTGCCGCCAGCTCCCCTGCTTCCTCTCCGCCAGGTGGCTGGCCCAGAGGGTCTCACCCATGTCCACTTACCCTTTTCACTCCAAGACCTTGCCCATATTGAACAGCGGCTAGGCTCCTACTTGGCCAACCCCTCCAACTACATCAAAAAACTTACCCAGCTGTCTCGGTCTTACACCCTCACCTGGCAAGATGTATTTGTCATCCTGGGGTCCACCACTACCCCAGAGGAAAGAAAGGCCATTTGAACCGCAGCAAGAGTGGTAGCAGATCAGAGACATCTAGCCAACCCAGCAGACCCAGCCTGGCTACCCAGAGCGGCTGCTATTCCAGACGTAGACCCAGACTGAGACTATCAGGAGGGATAGAGAGGCAGAGCCAACATTCGATACATGGAAAAATGCATACTGGAGGAAATAGAAGCCACCTCCCTCAAGGTGGTAAACTTACTTAAGCTAGATGAACTAACCCAGGGCCCAGATGAAAACCCAGCAGCCTTTCTTAACAGGCTGACAGAGGCTCTCACCACCTATACCCGGATTGCCCCTGATTCTCTGGCGGGGGTTACTACCCCTAGCCAACTGTTTTATATCCCAATCAGCTTCAGACATAACAAACAAACAAACAAACAAACAAACAAAAAAAACACCTCTCCAAGGCTGAGGATGGGCCTCAGACCCCGCTCCGAGACCTGGTAAAAATGGCCTTTAAGGTTTGCAACACCTGAGAGGAAACCACCGAAGCCAGCGCAAGGCAAGGCTTAAACAAAAGCCAAACTCCAGGCTGACCTCCTTGAGAAACACACCCAGACACTGGTAGCAGCCCTGCGGCCAGCCACGGGACAAAAGGTGGGTCCCCAGAAGCCACCACCGGGAGCCTGCTTCAAATGCGGTCATGAGGGCCATTGGGCCCGCCAATGCCCAAACCCCCGACCCCCGACAAAGCCGTGCCCTCACTGCCAACAACCGGGACATTGGGAGAGTGATTGTTCAGACCCCGACCTTACTGGACCGAGGTCTGGGCTCCCAAAGGACGTTTCCTCCCCACACCCTGCCTTGGAATTTCTCTCCTTTGATGAAGATTGATGGTGCCCAGACTCGGGGACTCCCATAACCCAAGCTGAGCCCAGGGTAATGCCTCAAGTGGCAGGTAAGTCTATCAATTTCTTGATAGATATGGGGGCTACTTACTCAGTCCTTCCCTCTTTCGTGGGCACCTTGCATCCTTCCCAGGTCTCAGTGGCCAGTATAGATGGCACATCTTCATGACCCTTGCAGACTGGGCCACAGCCCTGTCAGCCTGATCACTTCTTATTCACATACTCTTTTCTGATAATCCCTTCATGCCTCACTCCCCTGCTGGGGCAAGACATTTTAGCTAAGCTTAGGGCTACCACTCACCTACCTTTCTCACTTTCCCAATCTCTCACCTTGCCCCTACTCCTCCTTTGCTCCCCTGAGGCTCCAGTTGTCGACCCTAACATCTAGGACACTGAAATCCCTCTGGTAGTAACCCATCACACCCCCATCCTGATTAAATTACATGATCCTTCCCACTTCCCAAGCAGCCCTCAATTCCCCATCTCTCAGACTCACCTACACGGTCTTAAACCAATCATAGCCCATCTCTTAGGCCAAGGCCTCCTAGTCCCCATGACCTCGCCCTACAATACCTCCATTCTCCTGATACGGAAAGCTGCTGGCCGCTACCAACTGGTCCAGGACCTTCGACTCATAAATGAGGCCATAATCCCTGCTCATCCAATTGTCCCCAATCCTTATATCTTGCTTTCTGACATCCCTAGCAGTATGACTCACTTTACTGTCATAGACCTCAAAGATGCCTTTTTCACTATTCCCTTAAACCCAGACTGCCAGTTCCTCTTTGCTTTCACATGGACCGACCCAGAAACCCAACAGTCCTCCCAGCTAACATGGACAGTCCCCCCCAAGGGTTTAGAGACAAGACAGCCCCCATTTTTTTGGCCAGGTTCTGGCCTGGGATCTGGCTATGTGCCCTTTGGCCCCTAGTGTCCTCTTACAGTATGTGGATGACCTTCTGCTCTGCAGCCCCTCACAAGCTCTCTCACAGACACATACCACTATTCTTCTTAACTTCCTTAGCTCTAAAGGATACCAAACATCTCAACAAAAGGCCCAACTCACCCAGACGACAACCTACGCCCTGCCCCCGGGGCTACACCAAACGAGACCAAAAAAACCCCAACCCCAACAAACAAACAAACAAACAAACAAAAAACTAGGTTGACAACCTACACTTATGTCCACCGAGACTGTTATGTCTCACCTGCCCAGCCATGCTCCCATGGGGGTAAATGGTATTGGACGTCCAAGAGCCTTGGGACTGCCAAATCAAACTCAGCCAATAAATGCTATAAAGCAAGAGACAAAGACCTCTCTGTTTCACCATAGAAACCCACTACGAAATGACAGATGGAAAGGGGGCCCAAGATCAGAGACAGAAACAAATCCAACATAAGCTCCAACAGGACTTAATAAAGTTGACAACTAAAGCCTCTAATCCACACCATGAGCCCAAGAACTCCTGCCCTGAGTTGTATATACAGCAAGGTGAACAATGCAAAGTCAACTCAACACTCCATCAGTATTAACTTTTATCGATATCAGGTTCCTTCCTGCAAGAGTCTTATTTTTTGTACATTATCTTCTGGCCCAGAGGCCTGTTGATATTTTATGACCCCTTTTTGATAAAGGTTGGTCAGCCAGAACAATAACTTTCCCTTAAAGTGTTTCTTCTTAAATTCCTAGCCTGTGTCACCCTTAAAGTACAGAGTTACATTTTTATGGAGCAAAGATTCAGTTGGTTACAGCAAAGAAAGAACTTATTAACTCAAAGTCTAATGTTGCTAATGCTAAAGCTGCTGCTTATTTTTTCTACATCCTGACTATATGCACTCCCAGGAACACAATGGATAAGGGTTGTGAGAACTTGGCAGCAAGTATTGGCTCAACAATGTTGCAAGAGTCTGGATAAACCTGCCAAGTAAGCTAGAATGCTAACAGGGGTTTGAAACACTCTTTCCATGACCAGGAGATTTATCAACTAGAGCCCTAAGTTAACTCTTTCCAGAGAAAGGTGGTCAGGAACTGCCCCCTGTTAATGTCAGAAGAGTTGGTGAAAGGCATAAAATAGTAAGACAGACAGATTCTGGTTTTGGGGTAGATGTTCGAGCAGGTCCAGGGGTCTGTCATGTCCTGAGGCCTTGCTTATCAGGACTCTTCCTGCATGACCTTGTCATAGGTGGGATCTCCCGTGCTGGCTCCCAGCATCTCCTCCTTTTTAGAGCGGCCATAGCAGCATAGCTAAAAAGAGTAGACAGAATGTTTTTTCCTAAAATAAAGTTAGTGAATGCATGGAAAAAAAAATCACTTGCTACTCCTGCGGCAGCAAAATCTAATCAGGAGTGTTCCATGGGCTCTGTCTTCCCTTGAGACCCTGACCGTCCCTTGCCCAACCAATCCCCCAAAATAGATAGAGGCCCAAAATCTCACTCAAAATGCCACTGAAGTAACATGGCCAATGGGGCCCTTGACTACCGAGGTACTGTACCTCCCAGTCAACACCTCTTGTGTCCTGGCCAATGATACCTCATTAACCACAGTGGCCTGTGATGGCTCAAGACGAGACCCCCTATCCCTAAACCCTCTGGTATGCAGAAAACCCGGATATTCTTTCTCTGCAATCAAACCACCTTATTACAATGCTTCCTGCCCTACGGACTCAGCCTTACACCCTAATCTTCCTTACTCCCTACCTGATCATTCTGACACCCAAGGCAATGGAGGACCAAACCCAGTCAACCTGCCACTGGAGGGCACTAGCTGTAGCTCCCCTGCTCCTCGGGGAAGTTTACTCATGGCCTTAGGACGGGATCAGCCATACACTTCTACTATAAGTTGTCTGCAGACCTCAGTCGAGACCTGGACAAGGTGGCAGACTCCCTAATGGCATTACAAACCCAGATAACCTCTCTGGCAGCAGTGGCTCTCCAAAATCAAAGGGCCCTAGACCTTCTAACAGCTGAAAAAGAGGGAACTTGTCAATTCCTAAGGAAAGACTTTTTTTTTTTTTTCATTAATGCCTCGGGGGTTGTTCAGAACAAGGTCTGGGAGCTGAGAGAGAACATCAGACTTAGGCCGAGTCAGGCGGTTCCGATTTCTCGGGATGGTGGAAGTCGTCTTGGGCAGAATGGCTTCTCCCACTTCTCGGACCCCTCACAGCCTTGTTCCTCATCCTGTCGATAGGACCTTGTATTTTTCAGATCATCCTCCAGAGGGTCAGGGACATGACTCAGAGGGCTACTGGACAGATGTTGATGGTGGCTGCATACTCCAAACTCCCGTCCAGAGACCCTGAGGCCCCCTAAAGGTCACCAGGATCCGGCCACAACCCTCAGCCCCAACAATGCCCCAATTCAGCAGGAAGTAGCCAGAAATGATAATGGTGCCCCTTATCCTATCAAAAGGGTCAAAATGTAAGGTCGGACCCCAGGGGCCATGATGAGCTGCTCCTTTCTCTCCCCCCACCGGCAGGGGAGGTCTCCTAACGGAAGGAGCCTCCCAGATCCCGGGGACAAATGACAGCACACTTCGCCAGCTAAAGCCACCCAACCCCAGCCACGTAGAAGGACCTGTCAGCCAGCGACGCCTCGTCCTGGCGACCTATCCGAACCCCCACCCATCTAGCCTGACCATCCCTCAACAACGACCGTATAAAAACCACCCCAACACGGTCCGGGTGCAGACTTCCTCAACCTGCCTTGTTTGGGTCCAGGAACCCAGCCCAGGAGCGCTTCGCCATTAAAAAGCCTGTTAAGACACTCTTTTGGTGTCCTGGTCTTTTACCTAACATTAAGATTTATAAAAGCAAAGTCAACTAATTTCATTGTGAGTCACTGTCCCTTGAACAATGACAAAGTCACCTCTTCCTCAAGCACATAGTTACAGTTAAGCCTTGTTATGCAAAACAGATTTAAAAAAAAAAAGTTCTAGAGTTTAACTCTGTGAGACTACTGAGAATTTTGTTTGCAAATGATTTAGTCTTCTTAAAGGCAACTGTAAACACAGGTAATATGGAGTTGACCCTTAAACACAAAGATTGTGCTGACCCTCTGCATAACTGAAAATTGAACTTTCTCATCACAACTGTATCTGTGGTTCTGCATCCACAGATTTAACCAACTGCACAGGTTGTGTGCACATAGGCATGTGTGCACGTAGGCACGTGTGCTCAACTGTGCCCAACTCTGCCACCCCATGCACCATAGTCCACCAGGCTCCTCTGTCCATGGAATTTTCCAGGTAAGAACACTGGAGTGGGTTGGCATTTCCTTCTTCAGCACGGGTTGTTTAGTACTGCTTATAAACAGACCTGCACGATACAAATGTGTATTCAAAGGTCCACTGAGTAGTGAAAAGCATGATTAGCGCACATCTTCTGTGGACTGAGGAGTCAGAAAATACTAAGGAGAATATCAAATCACTTTGTTGGGACTTCTTGGCGGTCCACTGGTTAAGACTGCGCACTTCCAATGTGAGGGATGTGGGATGGATTCCTGACTGGGGAACCAAGGCCCACAGTCCATGAAGCACGGCCAAAAAGAAAAAAAAATCACTTTGTTATATACCTGAAATATATAATATTTTATGTCAAGTATACTTCAATTAAAAAGAAAAAAATAAATGAAATTTAAAAAACCACCAAGGAAAGTATGAAGGAAGCAAGTAATACAAGTCCCACCCTCAGGGATGGAAGGGATTTCTCTAACAATAAGAAAGGTGCCATAGGCTCTGTGACTTTCAGGTAATCAAGTAGCCTCGTTTACCAGTCTAATGGGGTAGTTAGGGTCTTATTCTACTGTCATTTATATCAGCTACACCTTGTCATTTGGTATCACTACATTAGGTCAGATTAAACAGAAATCAACCTCTCACTTTCTGCCCAAACCCTTATATCAAAGGTATTGATACTTGAAATAGAGTTATGTCCTAGCCAGAGATCACAAAATAACCAAAGCTCTCCTAAGTCTTAAAAACACGGACACAATGATTCAGTTCATATGTCATTCTTAATTTTTCTGAGATGATCCAAAATCTTGTCTTAACCTAAAAACTGTCACATATATTTGATTAAATAACGTTGTTACTTAGTTTAAGGTAACTGGGTCACATGGACAGGGTCAAAAGAGACAAATACTTTGGTGGACATTTTAAAAATATAACCATAGAGGGAGTTTCCTGGTGGTCTAGTGGTTAGGACTCTGAGCTTTCACTGCCAAGGATGCAGGATCAATCCCTGGTTGGGAAACTAAGATCATGCAAGCCTCACAGCACAGCCAAAGAGAAAAAAAGAAAATAAAAACTATATGTATAAATATGTATATATATGTGTGTGTGTATATATATATATATTTATATACACACATAAACACACATACACATACATATAATCAAAGAAAAAGCCCATTAGTTCAGCTCCTTGTCCCCAGTGTGTCAGTTCTGGTGCTGAGAAGTTGAGAGATAACTCTTTTGTTTTAGTCACAGAAGGGCAAAGGAACAAGAAGCTGCTGCTGGAGAGATGGACAGAGTCAGAGCTAAACAAATGTATGCCAGATAGATAAGATACACACAGGTATAAAAATTATTCAGAGGGAAAAAAGATGGCGGAGGAATAGGATGGGGAGAACACTTTCTCCCTCTCTACCTCATCAAAAGAACATTTCAAAGCTGAGCAAATTCCACAAAATAACTTCTGACTGCTGGCAGAGGACATCAGGCATCCAGCAAAGCAGATCATTGGCTTCAAAACCAGGTAGGAACTATTTTATTTTAAAGAACGAAGATAGAGACAAAGGAGGTAGGGAGGGAACCCTGGCATGGGAAGGGAATCCCGTCCCAGGAAGAGACTCTTAAAGAGAGAGATTCCCTAAAATTGGGGAACTTTCTCACAGCTGTGCATGGGGCGAGCCCTGGAAGCACAGAGGGCAACATAACAGGAAGGAAGAATAAATAAATAATTAAAACCAACAGATTACGAATTCAACAGTATAACCCCCAGCGGATAAGCAGCGCAAGGCCTGCGTCCGACAGCAGTGGGGGATGGGCAGGGAGGAGTGCACCTGCAACAGTGCTTTCTAAGAATTGGGCTGCGGGAGACGTAGGCTGCAGGGCTTTTCTCGAGAATCGGGGCGTAACGGGGCCAGAATAGGGTCCGCGCGTGGATGGAACGAATTATCCCGGACTAGCAAACCAGACTGGGGGATAACTAACACGCGAAACGCCCGAACATAAGACACTGACAGGCCAGCGAACAGAACAAAGGACGGATCGGAAATAGCCAGCTGCAGACCATCCCCCCACCGGCGACAGGCAGCCAGAGCCTTAAGCGCTGGAAGAGGGCAGTCGCAGCTCAAGAGAGACATTTCCTACCAAATTGCAAGCAAGCTTCTTTATTGAGACTTCTGGGGTCTCTGAATAGTCATCATCTGCCTGAGAAAGAGCCCGGCGGAGCTCCCAGAAAATTGAGCGACCCGGAAAGCCCAGAAGACGCAACAATAGTGCGCGCCAAACTCCCTAGCCACTCGGACTTGGAACCAAACCCGGCACCCGGAGGGGACTTCCTGAGCACCAATCCTGAGCGGCTTAAACCAGGGAATTGCATGAAACATAGGGCAGACCCCACACGGTTATCCCGCGGATTGTGAAGGGGCAAGCCCAGTGCAGAGCTCACCACCACCCTCCCTGTGGCAAGACAGAAATCAGACACGGAAGAGACCAGCAAACAGAGGAAGTCAAACAGAGGGAACTGCCTTGGTAGCGACCCCACACAGTCCTCAACGACAGAGAAAGCGCCAGATACACCGTTACTACTTTTATGATCAAAAAAAAATTGTGGGGGGGGGGATGATGTGGAAGCATGATTTTTTTAAGAATTTTTTTCTTTCTTTAAAAATTATTTTTTTCTTTTTAAATTTGTTTATCCTTTTCTTTTTCATCTTTTTTTCCCCTAAACTTGCTTAAATTTTTAAGTCTTCTATATTTCTAGTTATTATTTTTATAACCTAATATTACTTTTCAAAAAAAAAACCTATCATTTAAGCAAACACCGTATATAGTCTTACTGGTGGAGGAAGTTGTCTTTTAATAATTCTGGAGTCTTTTATTATATTTTACTTTTTTTTTTCTTTTTCTCTATTTTTTTAAAAATTTCTCTCTCCTTCTTCTTCTCTTCAATAATCTATCTTTGAAAATCCATCTATACTCCAGATTTTTAATCTTGGCATTTTGGTATTTGTTGCCAATTTTGTACTTTTAAAAACCTAATCCTCAGTACCCAGTTTTACATGAGTGCAAGACTACTGGCTTGACCACTCTCTCCACCTTTGGAATCTCTCTTTTCTCCACCAGGTGGCTTTTGTCTCCTCCCTCCCCCTCCCCCTCCCCACCCAACTCTATGAATTTCTGTGTGTTCCAGAAGGAGGAGAACTCTAAGGGAACTGGTCACTGACCGGATCTGTATCCCTCCTTCCCATCTCCCTCTTTTATCCTCCTGTCCACCTCTATCTACTTCCTTCCTCTCCTCTTCCATGTATAACTCTGTGACCACCTCTGAGCGGTCCAGACTTCGGAGCGCACACAAGAAAGTGGTTACGGGCTAACTTGATTTTCCCTCTTTTGATTCCACCTCATCCCATTCCACTCACCTTTAACTACTCCCTCCCTCTTCTCTCCTCTAAGTAACTCAGCAATCCTCTAGGGACGACCCTCAAAGTGGAGAAATCTATCATCATTAACCCGGATGTTTCAACAATAGTGCTGAATAGATGGAGAAATCATGAGGCTATTCTAAAAACAAATCTGAAAACCAGAATCAGGAGGTGTAATTCCAAATCCTGAGATCATCAAAGAACTCCTGAATACAGGGAACATTATCCAATTAGAGCTCATCAAACGCCTTCATACCTATACTGAAACTGAGCACTGCCCAAGGGCCAACAAGCTCCAGAGCAAGACATACAACGCAAATTCTCCAGCAACATAAGAACAAGCCCCTGAGCTTCAATACACAGGCAACTCAAAATACTCCAAAACCATTGACGTCTCATAACCCATTACTTGACACTTCACAGCACTCCAGAGAGAGGAAATCCAGATCCACCCACCAGAACTCCAACACAAGCCTCCCTGATCAAGAAACTTTGACAAGCCACTGATATAACCCCAATCACAGAGAGGAAGCTCTATAATAAAGAGAACTCCACAAATTCCCAGAATATAGAAAAGCCACCATAAACGCAGCAATATAACCAGGATGAAGAGACAGAGGAATACCCAGCAGGTAAAGGAACAGGAGACATGCCCACCAAACCAAACAAAAGAGGAAGAGATAGGGAATCTACCTGAGAAAGAATTCCGAATACTGATAGTGAAAATGATCCAAAATCTTGAAATCAAAATAGAATCACAGATAAATAGCCTGGGGTCAAGGATTGAGAAGATGCAAGAAAGGTTTAACAAGGACCTAGAAGAAATAAAAAAGAGTCAACATATAATGAATAATGCAATAAATGAGATCAGAAACACTCTGGAGGCTACAAATAGTAGAATATTGGAGGCAGAAGGTAGGATTAGTGAAATAGAAGATAGAATGGTAGAAATAAATGAATCAGAGAGGGAAAAAGAAAGACGAATTAAAAGAAATGAGGACAACCTCAGAGACCTCCAAGACAATATGAAACACTCCAACATTCGAATTATAGGAGTCCCAGAAGAAGAAGACAAAAGAAAGACCATGAGAAAATACTTGAGGAGATAATAGTTGAAAACTTCCCTAAAATGGGGAAGGAAATAATCACCCAAGTCCAAGAAACCCAGAGAGTGCCAAATAGGATAAACCCAAGGCGGAACACCCCAAGACATATTTTAATCAAACTAACAAAGACCAAACACAAAGAACAATTATTAAAAGCAGCAAGGGAAAAACAACAAATAACACACAAGGGGATCCCCATAAGAATAACTGCAGATCTTTCAATAGAAACTCTTCAGGCCAGGAGGGAATGGCAAGACATACTTAAACTGATGAAAGATAATAACCTTCAGCCAAGACTACTGTACCCAGCAAGGATCTCATTCAAATATGAAGGAGAAATCAAAAGCTTTACAGACAAGCAAAAGCTGAGAGAATTCAGCACCACCAAACCAGCTCTCCAACAAATACTAAAGGATAGACTTTAGAAAGGAAACACAAAAAGGACGTATAAACCCAAACCCAAAACAATAAAGTAAATGGCAACAGGAGCATACTTATCAGTAATTACCTTAAATGTAAATGGGTTGAATGCCCTAACCAAAAGGCAAAGACTGGCTGAATGGATACAAAAACAAGATCCCTATATATGCTGCCTACAAGAGACCCACCTCAAAACAACGGACACATACAGACTAAAAGTGAAGGGCTGGAAAAAGATATTCCATGCAAATAAAGACCAAAAGAAAGCAGGAGTAGCAATACTCATATCCGATAAAATAGACTTTAAAACAAAGGCTGTGAAAAGGGACAAAGAAGGCCACTACATAATGATTAAAGGATCAATCCAAGAAGAAGATATAACAATTATAAATATATATGAACCCAACATAGGAGCACTGCAATATGTAAGACAATTGCTAACAAGCATGAAAGGGGAAATTAACAATAACACAATAATAGTGGGAGACTTTAATACCCCACTCACACCTATGGACAGATCAACTAAGCAGAAAATTAACAAAGAAACGCAAACGTTAAACAATACAATTGACCAGTTAGACCTAATTGATATCTATAGGACATTTCACCCCAAAACAATGAATTTCACCTTTTACTCAAGTGCACACGGAACCTTTTCCAGGATAGAGCACATTCTGGGTCATAAATCTAACCTTGATAAATTCAAAAAAAAAGAAATTATTCCCAGCATCTTCTCTGACCATAATGCGCTAAGGTTAGATCTCAATTATAGGAGAAAAACTATTAAAAATTCCAACATTTGGAGGCTGAACAACACCCTTCTGTATAATCAATAAATCACAGAAGAAATCAAAAAAGAAATCAAAATATGCATCGAAACAAATGAAAATGAAAACACAACTACACAAAACCTTTGGGACACTATAAAAGCAGTCCTAAGAGGAAAGCTCATAGCAATACAGGCATACCTCAAGAAACAAGAAAAAAGTCAAATAAATAACCTAACTCTACACCTAAAACAACTAGAAAAGGAAGAAATAGAGAACCCCAGAGTTAGTAGAAGGAAAGAAATCCTAAAAATTAGGGCAGAAATAAATGCAAAAGAAACAAAAGAGACCATAGCAAAAATCAACAAAGCAAAAAGCTGGTTCTTTGAAAGGATAAATAAAATTGACAAACCATTGCCAGACTCATCAAGAAACAAAGAAAAAAAATCAAATCAATAAAATTAGAAATGAAAATGGAGAGATCACGACAGACAACTCAGAAATACAAAGAATCATAAGAGACTACTATCAGCAATTATATGCCAATAAAATGGACAACTTGGAAGAAATGGACAAAGTCTTCGAAAAGTACAATTTTCCAAAACTGAACCAGGAAGAAATAGAAAATCTTAACAGACCCATCACAAGCACGGAAATTGAAACTGTAATCAGAAATCTTCCAGCAAACAAAAGCCCAGGTCCAGACGGCTTCACAGCTGAATTCTACCAAAAATTCCGAGAAGAGCTAACACCTATCTTACTGAAGCTATTCCAGAAAATTGGAAAGGAAGGTAAACTTCCAAACTCATTCTATGAGGCCACCATCACCCTAATACCAAAACCTGACAAAGACACCACAAAAAAGAAAACTACAGGCCAATATCACTGATGAACATAGTTGCAAAAATCCTCAACAAAATCCTAGCAATCAGAATCCAGCAACACATTAAAAGATCATACACCATGACCAAGTGGGCTTTATCCCAGGGATGCAAGGATTCTTCAATATCTGCAAGTCAATCAATGTAATTCACCACATTAACAAACTGAGAAATAAAAATCATATGATTATCTCAATGGATGCAGAAAAAGCCTTTGACAAAATTCAACATCCATTTATGATAAAAACGCTCCAGAAAGCAGGAATAGAAGGAACATACCTCAACATAATGAAAGCTATATATGACAAACCCACAGCTAACATTATCCTCAATGGCGAAAAATTGAAACTATTTCCCCTAAAGTCAGGAACAAGACAAGGGCGTCCACTTTCACCACTACTCTTCAACATCGTACTGGAAGTTTTGGCCACAGCAATCAGAGCAGAAAAAGAAATACAAGGAATCCAAATAGGAAAAGAAGAAGTAAAACTCTCACTGGTTGCAGATGACATGCTCCTCTATATAGAAAATCCTAAAGACTCGACCAGAAAACTACTAGAGCTAATCAATGAATATAGTAAAGTTGCAGGATATAAAATAAACACTCAGAAATCCCTTGCATTCCTATACACTAATAATGAGAAAGCAGAAAAAGAAGTCAAGGAAACAATTCCATTCACTATTGCAACGAAAAGAATAAAATACTTAGGAATATTCCTACCTAAAGAAACTAAAGACCTATATATCAAAAACTATAAAACACTGATAAAAGAAATCAAAGGGGACACTAATAGATGGAGAAATATACCATGCTCATGGGTCGGAAGAGTCAATATAGTGAAAATGAGTATACTACCTAAAGCAATCTACATATTCAATGCAATTCCCATCAAGCTACCAGTAGTATTTTTCACAGAACTAGATCAAATAATCTCAAGATTTGTATGAAACTACAAAAAACCTCGAATAGCCAAAGCAATCTTGAGAAAGAAAAATGGAACTGGAGGAATCAACTTGCCTGACTTCAGGCTCTACTACAAAGCCACAGTCATTAAGACAGTATGGTACTGGCACAATGACAGAAATATAGATCAATGGAACAAAATAGAAAGCCCTGAGATTAACCCACACACCTATGGACACCTTATCTTCGACAAAGGAGGCAAGAACATACAATGGAGTAAAGACAGTCTCTTTAACAGGTGGTGCTGGGAAAACTGGTCAACCACTTGTAAAGAATGAAACTAGACCCCTTTCTAACACCATACACAAAAATAAACTCAAAATGGATCAAAGATCTAAATGTAAGACCAGAAACTATAAAACTCCTCGAGGAGAACATAGGCAAAACACTCTCCGACATAAATCACAGCAGGATCCTCTATGATCCAACTCCCAGTATACTGGAAATAAAAGCAAAGATAAACAAATGGGATCTAATTAAAATTAAAAGCTTCTGCACAACAAAGGAAACTGTAAGCAAGGTGAAAAGATAGCCTTCTGAATGGGAGAAAACAATAGCAAATGAAACAACTGACAAACAACTAATCTCAAAGATATATAAGCAACTTATGCAGCTCAACTCCAGAAAAGTAAATGATCCAATAAAAAAATGGGCCAAAGAACTAAATAGGCATTTCTCCAAAGAAGACATACGGATGGCTAACAAACACATGCAAAGATGTTTAACATCACTCATTATCAGAGAAATGCAAATCAAGAACAGAATGAGGTACCATTTCACACCAGTCAGAATGGCTGCGATCCAAAAGTCTACAAGCAATAAATGCTGGAGAGGATGTGGAGAAAAGGGAACCCTCTTACACTGCTGGTGGGAATGCAAACCAGTACAACCATTATGGAAAACAGTGTGGAGATTCCTTAAAAAATTGCAAATAGAACTGCCTTATGACCCAGCAATCCCACTGCTGGGCATACACACCGAGGAAACCAGAATTGAAAGAGACACATGTACCCCAATGTTCATTGCAGCGCTGTTTATAATAGCCAGGACATGGAAGCAACCTAGATGTCCACCAGCAGATGATTGGATAAGAAAGCTGTGATACATATACACAATGGAATACTACTCAGCCCTTAAAAAGAATAAATTTGACTCAGTTCTAATGAGATGGATGAAATTGGAACCAATTATAGAGAGTGAAGTAAGCCAGAAAGAAAAACACCAATACAGTATACTGACACATATATATGGAATTTAGAAGACAGTAATGACGACCCTATATGTGAGACAACAAAGAGACACAGAGGTATAGAGTGGACTTTTGGACTCTGAGGGAGAGGGAAAGGGTGGGATGGTTTGGGAGAATGGCAATGAAACATGTATATTTTCTTGTAAGCAACGAAGCGCCAATCTATGTTCAATGTAGGATGCAGGATGCATGGGGCTGATGCACAGGATGATTCAAGTAGAGGATGTGGGGTGGGAGGTGGGAGGGGCTTCGGCATTGGGAGATTGTGTTCACCTATGGCTGATTCGTGTCAATGTATGGCAAAAACAAATACAGTATTGTAATTAAAAAATAAATAAATTTAATAGAAAAAATTGTATATGCAAAAAAACCACAATTATTCACACTTTTTCTTGGTTGTTTAAAATCTTTATTTTTTTTAGAATATTTATACTTACGCTTTTGTTGTTATCTACAACGTGGCTTTTAAAAATGCCTGAGCCACTTTGTCATTCTTGCCCCAGTATAATCATCTTAGAATTCCTTTTCCCTTGTCACTTTGACTTTGTGTGGCTTCTATAAAATGAGGATCCTGAAAAAGAACCCTTCCTGCGACCCTGGGAGATGAGGTGAGCAGGTCCCGGCTCAGCAGGACCGGACGGGTAAAACTAGGCAAACAGGCTATGATCACCTGGACCAAGGTATAGTTGTGCGAATGTCTTAAGGGTCGTGCTGACTCACCAAGAGAATAAGGATTATGTAGGTTGACCAGGGTGGGTGAGGTAGGAGGGTCCACAGGATTGTGTGGATTGTGGAAGGAGAGGCAGAATAACATTTGTAGATTAAACATCTATGGTTCTACTAATAAAAAACAAAGACGTTTCTCAATTTTTTTTAAACTTACGAAGATTCAAGTCACTAATATGTTCATTCTTACAGTTTACAGTGAAAGTAAATGGCTATGGTGATGCAGAGAAGACAGCTGAACTGCACCAGTATATTTAAGATTTTTAAATAAAATTCTGAGTTACTTGACCTTATAAAAATACATGTTGATATACTAAATACTCCACAAAACTCTAGGATGGGGGATATTGTAAATCTAAAAATACATTTCTCTTGGATCAGCACCAAAAATATCATTACTTTTCTGTACAACCTCTGACAAATTTTTCAATATAGACAAGTTAAAATGATTTGGTAAAAATCGCAAATGCCATGGAAATCATTACAGATAAATCCAAACAACTTTCAAATACATTTTGACATCAAGATCAGGCAATTCACTTGGAGGGATAGTATCGTGAGTACCACTGAATTACTGTCCTAAGACTTTTGATGTCAACTTCGTACAATGGGGATATTTCACATCTCTCACAAAGCAGGCACTCAGACTTAGAAACTTAAGAAAATTATTAGAACCATTATTAAGAATGAGGTGAACAATTTGTGCAACCTTCCACAATTTCAAAGAGGTAGTGATAGATACCAGTCCTCCTGGCGATGTCAAATGCTGTTTCCTCCAGGCTGTTCTTCAGACCTGGCTTGATGTAGCGGTTCATAAGGAGGAGCTCCAGGGTGTCTTTGCTGTCTCTGTTCCCAGCGGCAAGGTGTAGGGGGTCAGGAGGCCTTTTGTTTGGGCGTTGATATCTGCATCATGCTGTAGTAAGAAAGAAGCTACTCTGGCATTATTCCACTTACAGGCACTGTGCAGGGGTGTCCAGCCATCCACTGTCACTGCATGGACATCTGCCCCGTGTGCAATCAGCTCCCGGACCATGTCTAAGTGCCCATTGTAGGCTGCTCGGTGGAGTGGTGTGTACTTGTCTTCATCTTGAGTGTTCACATGGGTAGCCCTTTCTGAAAGGAGTCTCTGCACTGTGGTCAGCTGAGAATAAAACAGGAGATCTTTCACAAACTCAACATGAAACAAAACAGTAAACAATATGAAGCAGTCTAGTGGTCTTAGATTTAATTAAGTTAAATGAAAACTTCCTTGTTAGTAGATGACTGTAAAATAAATGTAAGATTTCTTTGGGGGAGGAGGACAACTGATTTAAAAATGAACAAGTTAGTGTTAATTATAAATTCTTTTTTTTTCCCCTCATAAACTTGATTTTATGAACGTGATTCTCTGAAAACCAATCCATATGTTTACTCCTGGTCCAATTAAGGCTTATTGCACTAAAGCTACAGTTAGATGAACAAAACAGGCTAAAATCATGTTTGATATGTTATATTTCATCTGTGAAGAAAACATAATAATGGAACATTATGTTCTGATCTTTCAGTAGTAGGATTATCACACCAATATGCATGGTGTATAAAACTTTAAAACATAAACTTTTATCAGTAGAAAATAATACTAACAAGGAAATCTAGAGATTAAGAAGCTCAATTCCTTCTAACTAAAATAACCTCAGACACCTGTTTTCATGAAGTGATATTTTTCAGTTTGGTCTGAGGACAAAGCGAGCTTCAGGGACAGGTCCTCTGGCTTCCAATCTAGTAGTTTTTCTACTAAATTAAGGTTTCTTTTTAACTGTTCTTTTCTTTTTGTTTTTACCCGGTTTTTTTCAGCAGCCCAAAGAAGCAATTTGCTTGGATCTTTTTCCATTTTTTTTTCTTGCAGTTGATACCACTCTTCAGTTTTTTCATCTTGCTCTTCATCGTCATCAGAATTCCCTATCCAGAGACTTTGGGTACCAGTGGGAATAAGGTGTCCATGTGTTTCCAACAGTTCAAGTTGGTTGAAGTGTTCAGAAAAGTCCAAGGAGTTCTCTGGGTCTGGTTTTTCATCATTTACTTTCTCTTTTTCCATTTTTACTACTATTTTAAATATAAATCATTTCAAACACGAGGATATAAATAATCTTTCCAGAGATGATTATGTCTGCTTTATTTTATTCATCAAGATCTGAAAACACAAACACAAAAATTAGGAGCAAACCAGTAATTGAGGCTTTACTGCATAAATAAGTCTTGCAAACATATACAAATATACTCTGTCTAAACTTTTTGGTGTTTATTAATACACTTTACATTCATCAAATATTGGAGCTGACAGATTTCAGTTACCTTTATTTTTAATGGCCTAATACTCATTTTTTAATGTTTTCTTCTAAGTCATTAGTTATGACTCTGACTTATTTTGAAACTATTGGTTTAGATACTATGTTGTATTATACTAACAGCTGATTAATGCTTAAAGTTTTTAAATTATAACTAATACAATAAAAATGAGAACATTCACAATTTTTATAAATGGGACACACAGATACTATAGAAAAGAAAACAAAATTTGTATTTCCTAAAAACTACTTCCAAGAATCAGAGATTCTTAGAGACGGAATAGTCTCCAGAGGACACATGTCCCAATCTCTCATCAATGCAAATATCTTTACCATGACATCTATAATAATCATCCTCTTTCTACTTGAACAATTTCTGGCTTAGGAAAATTCACGTCTTTAAAAAGTAGTCCTATTCTCTGACAGACGACTATTGTCCTTAGTTGGGTTCTTGTTGTGAAATAGGATTCTGGCTGTCATTCACTCCTTCATTCAACAGAGATGAAAAAAACACCTGGCATGTGCCAGTCTCTTGGTGTTATATGCTTGTTCTTACTGGCTCAATCATGTCCAACTCTTTGTGACCTCCTGAACTATAGCCTGGCAGGCTCCTCTGTTTAAGGGATTTCCCAGGCTAGAAATTCCTGGAGTGGGTTGCCATTTTCTTCTTCAGGGGATCCTTCTGATGCAGGGATCAAACCCATCTCTCTTTTGTTTCCTACATTGGCAGGCAGGTTCTTTACCACTGCACCACTTTGGAAGCCTGCCAGTCTCTTGGTACTGGGATTCAATAATAAACAAGATCCATGTCTTAACCTCATGAAGTTTACCATCTAGTCAGGAAGATTGGCAAAAACAGCATTAGGTACTATAGATAAGACTGTAACCAGATACAATGAATATACAGAAGGACCATAATTAACCCAGTCTTATGGGATAACCGAGGGCCTCCCTGGTAGCTCAGTGGTAAAGAATTTGTCTGCCAATGCAGGAGACATGGGTTCAACCCCGGGGTTGGAAAAATGCCCTGGAGAAGGAAATGGCAACACACTCCAGTATTCTTGCCTGGAGAATCCCATGGACAGAGAAGTCTGGTGGGCTGCAAGTCCATGGGTTTGCAGAGTTAGATGCAATTTAGTGACTAAAACACCACCACCAAGGGATTACAGAAGGCTTCCTGAAGTACATGATATTTATTCTGCTAGGTTGCCATAATAATTTATAAACAATATCAGCTTAAAGAGTAATGCAGGGGGGCAGTACCAAGATGGAGGAGGAATAGGATAGGAAGAGCACCTTCTCCCCTACAAATTCATCAAAAGATCATTTGAACACTGAAAAACCTCCACAAAACAACTTCTGAACGCTGGTGGAGGATACCAGGCACCCAGAAAGGCAGCCCATTCTCTTCAGGAGGAGGTAGGAAAAAATATAAGAGACAAAAGAGTTAGGGACAGAGACCATCCTGGGGAGGGAGTCATGAAGGAGAAGTTTCCAAACACCAGGAAACCCCCTCACCAGCAGGTCTATGGGGAGTTTTAGAATCTCAGAGGGCAAGATAACTAGGAGGAAAAAATAAACCAAAACACACAGAATAGGTGCCTAACCACAACTACCAGCAGAGAAGTAGCCCAGATGCTCACATCAGCCGCCTGAAGCTTGAGAGGAAGGCGAGGGCTGCATGCTTAAGGTAAAGACCGGGCCTGAATGCCCTGAGGGAGAGCACCCCAAACTGTGGGATACCCAGGGAGAGAGAGAAAGAGAGAAAACTTTCCTGCAAAATTCTCTAACTTAACGCGCAGCCCTAGCCTGCTCACAGAGCAAAGGACTGAGTGATCACCAAAGGAGAGCTAGCCAGCTGCATACAGTCCCCCCCCGCCAGAGGCAGAGAGGCAGGCGGGCGACAGCCAGAGCCAGAAGGCAACGGTCTGCTCCAATCTCAGCCTCAGAGACCGGCATCCTCCACCAAACTATGAGCAGGTCCCCAGTTGCTAACCATGTCTTCCTGGGATCCTGGATGGTTGACATCTGCCAGGAGGGTCATAGCCTGAGATCAGCTTCCCGAGGAGACACACGGCACACCCAAGACCAGAGAGGTGATTAAGATGCATGGCCCACCTGGGACAGTGTGCTCCTCAAGCACCTCGTCGCCTGAGCTGCTCAGACCTGGGAAGGGCACAAAACGCAAGCCCAACAGAGTCTGTGCCCTGTGGAGTACCAGAGAACCTGAACCTGGGTGGCTTAGTCCTGGAAAACGTATGAAACCCAGGGCTTGCTTTGGACAGTGCCCTACAGAGCACCCTGCAGCCTGAGCAGTATAGAACCAGAAAGCACAAGCCCTGAGCTTGGGCAAACCCAGTGTGGTCCATACACTGCAAGCACTCCCCACACATGCCAGTGATATTTGTTTGCAGGGTTCCTCCCTCCCCAAAACACAACTGAACAAGTGAGCATAAATAAGTGACCACTTTTGCCCCCTTGTGTCAGGGCAGAAATGAGACACTGAAGAGACTTTCAAACAGACGAAGCCAAAATAAAGAATAGGGACCCGCTCTGGAAGTGACAGGTGCAACAGATTAAAACCCTGTAGTTAACATTGACTAAGCATTAGAGGTGGACTATAGACCTTGAGACAGAGAAGGCAATGGCAACTCACTCTAGTACTCTTGCCTGGCAAATCCTATGGACAGAGGAGCCTGGTAGGCTGCAGTCCATGGTGTCGCTAGGAGTCAAACCGACTGAGCGACTTCACTTTCACTTTTCACTTTCATGCACTGGAGAAGGAAATGGCAACCACTCATGTTCTTGCCTGGAGAATCCCAGGGATAGGGAGCCTGGTAGGCTGCCATCTACGAGGTCGCACCGAGTTGGACACGACTGAAGCAACTTAGCAGCAGCAGCAGCAGCACAGACCTTGAGAACAAGTACAAGCTGGAACAAGGAACTATCTGAAACTGAACTCACCCCACACTGCCCACAACAGCTCCAGAGAAATTCCTAAATATATTTTATATGATCACCTTTTAATTTTTTTAAAGTTTTTACTACTTTAATTTTCACTTTTATAACCTACTATTACCTTGCAAAAAAAAGATTCTATTTTAAAAGCAAATTTCATATATACATTCTTTATAATTTTTGTGATTCATTTTGTTTTGTATTTTTAATACTATATTTTTGAGAGTCTAGTCAGACTTTATTTTCTTGGGCTCCAAAATCACTGCAGATGGTGACTGCAGCCATGAAATTAAAAGATGCTTACTCCTTGGAAGAAAAGTTATAACCAACCTAGATAGTACATTCAAAAGCAGAGACATTACTTTGCCGACTAAGGTCCATCTAGTCAAGGCTATGGTTTTTCCTGTGGTCATGTATGGATGTGAGAGTTGGACTGTGAAGAAGGCTGAGCGCTGAAGAATTGATGCTTTTGAACTGTGGTGTTGGAGAAGACTCTTGAGAATCCCTTGGACTGCAAGAAGATCCAACCAGTCCATTCTGAAGGAGATCAGCCCTGGGATTTCTTTGGAAGGAATGATGCTGAAGCTGAAACTCCAGTACTTTGGCCACCTCATGCGAAGAGCTGACTCATTGGAAAAGACTCTGATGCTGGGAGGGATTGGGGGCAGGAGGAGAAGGGGATGACCAAGGATGAGATGGCTGGATGGCATCACAGACTCGATGGATGTGAGTCTGAGTGAACTCCGGGAGATGGTGTTGAACAGGGAAGCCTGGCGTGCTGCGATTCATGGGGTTGCAAAGAGTCGGACACGACTGAGCGACTGAACTGAACTGAATCTCTACTCTATATTTTTAATCTTTATTTCTTGGTATTTTTTAAAATCAACTTTGTACCTTTAGGAATCTAATCTTTAGTATCCATGTTCACCAAGGATTGTGATTGCTGGCTTGATTGCTTTCTCCCGTTTTGACTCCCCCTCTTCTTGTTCTGGTCACCTCTATCTCCTTCCTCCTTTTCTCTTCTCTTCTCTATGGAACTCCGTGAACTTCTCTGAGTGTTCCAGACTTTGGAGAGCACTTAGGGATTTGATTACTGGCTAGACTGCTCTCTCCCCTTTTGACTCCCAGTCTTCTCCTCCTGGTCACCTCTATCTCCCTCTTCCTGCTTCTCTTCTCTAAGTAACTCTGTGTACCTCTCTGGGTGTCCCTCACTGTGGAGAATCTTTTCACCATTAACCTTAATGTTTTATCATCAGTGCTGTATGGATGGAGAAGTCTTGAGGCTACTGTAAGAATAAGACTGAAAGCCAGAGGCAGGAGGCTTAACTCCAAAACGTGAGATCAGAAAACTCCTGATTCCAGGGACCATTAACAGACAAGAGCTCATCAAAAGCCTCCATACCTACACTGAAACTAAGCACCACCCAAGAGTCAACAAGTTCCAAAGCAAGACATACCATGCTAATTCTCCAGCAACGCAGGAACACAGCGCTGGGCATTAAAAGACAGACAGCCCAAAGTCACACCAAACCCACAGACACCCCAAAACTCACTACTGTACACTTCATTGCACTCCAGATAGAAGACATCCAGTTTCACCCACCTGAACACACACACAAGCTCCCCTAACCAGAAAACCTTGACAAGCCACTAGTACAACCCCACTGACAGGGAGCAGGATCCACAATAAAGAGGAACGACAAACTTCCAGCCTACAAAAAGGACACCCCAAACACAGCAATCTAAACAAAATGAAAAGTCAGATAAATATTTAGCAAGTAAAGGAACATGATAAACATCCACTAAACCAAACAAAAAAGGAGGAGATAGGGAGTCTACCTGAAAAGGAATTCAGAATAATGTTAGTCAATATGCTCCAAAATCTTGAAAACAAAATTTTGAAAATAAATAGACTAGAGACAAGGATTAGGAAGATGTAAGAAATGTTCAACAAGGAACTAGGAGAAATAAAGACGAGTCAATCAATAATGAATAATGCAATAACTGAGACCAAAAGCACTCTGGAGGAAACCAATAGTAGAATAACTGAGGCAGAAGACAGGATAGGTGGAAGGTGAAAGATAGAATGGTGGAAATAAATGAAGCAGAGAAGAAAAAGAAAACAGAATTAAAGAAATGAGGACAACCTCAGAGGCCTCTGGGACAATGTTAAACACCCCAACCTTCGAATCGTACTATTTCCAGAAGATGACAAAAGAAAGGGCATGAGAAAATACTTGAGAAGATAACAGTTGAAAACATCCCTAAAATGGGGAAGGAAATATTTACTCAAGTCCAAGAAACCCAGAGAGTCCCAAACAGGATAAACCCAAGGTGAAACACTCCAAGACACATATTAATAAAACTAATGAAGATAAAATACAAAGAACAAATATCAAAAGCAGCAAAGGAAAAACAACAAATAACACACAATAGGATCTCTTCCAAGGAGTAAGTGTCTTTTAATTTCATGGCTGCAGTCACCGTCTGCAGTGATTTTGGAGCCCCAAAAAATAAAGTCCGAAAAACAAGTCTGACACTGTTTCCCCATCTATTTCCCATGAAGTGATGGGACCGGATGCCATGATCTTCGTTTTCTGAATGTTGAGCTTTAAGCCAACTTTTTCACTCTCCACTTTCATTTTCATCAAGAGGCTTTTTAACTCCTCTTCATTTTTTCCCATAAGGGTGGTGTCATCTGCATATCTGAGGTTATTGATATTTCTCCCGGCAATCTTGATTCCAGCTTGTGTTTCCTCCAGTCCAGCGTTTCTCATGATGTACTCTGCATAGAAGTTAAATAAGCAGGGTGACAATATACAGCCTTGATGTGCTCCTTTTCCTATTTGGAAAGAGTCTGTTGTTCCATGTCCAGTTCTAACTGTTGCTTCCTGACCTGCATACAGATTTCTCAAGAGGCAGGTTAGGTGGTCTGGTATTCCCATCTCTTTCAGAATTTTCCACAGTTCATTGTGATCCACAGAGTCAAAGGCTTTGACATAGTCAATAAAGCAGAAATAGATGTTTTTCTGGACTCTTGCTTTTTCCATGATCCAGCAGATGTTGGCAATTTGATCTCTGGCTCCTCTGCCTTTTCTAAAACCAGCTTGAACATCAGGAAGTTCATGGTTCACATATTGCAAGTTCAAAAAAAAACCGGGAATCATTTCAAGCATCTTTTCTGATCACAATGCGGTAAGATTAGATGTCAACTACAGGAAAAAACTATAAAAATGCAAACATATGGATGCTAAATAACATGCTGCTGAATAACCAACAAACATGGAAGAAATAAAAGGAAATAAAAGTCTTCATAGAAACAAATGAAAATGAAAGCATGACAACCCAAAACCTACAGGATTCAGTAAAAGCAGTGTTCATTGGAAGGACTGACGTGGAAGCTGAAACTCCAATATTTTGGCCACCTGATGCAAAGAGCTGACTCATCTGAAAAGACCCTGATGCTGGGAAAGATTGAAGGTGAGAGGAGAAGGGGATGAAAGAAGATTAGATGGTTGGATGGCATCACTGACTCAATGGACATGAGTTTGAGAGGCTCCCAGAGTTGGGGATGCACAGGGAGGCCTGGGGTGCTGCAGTCCATGCAGTCGCAAAGAGTCAGACATGACTGAGCGACTAAACTGAACTGAACTGAACTGAAAAGTGGTGTAAAGGGGAAGGTTCATAGCACTGGAAGCTTACCTCAAGAAACAAAAGAAAAGTCAAATAAATAACTTTACACCTAAAGCAAGTAGAAAAAGAAGAAATGAAGAACCCGGGGTTAGTAGAAGGAAAGAATTCACAAAAATTAGGGCAGCAATAAATCAAAAAGAAAAAAAAAGGAGACTATAGCAAAAATCTCACTCTAGTACTCTTGCCTGGAAAATCCTATGGATGGAGGAGCCTGGTAGGCTGCAGTTCAAGAGTCGCTAGGAGTTGGACACGACTGAGTGACTTCACTTTCACTTTTCACTTTCATGCATTGGAGAAGAAAATGGCAACCCACTCCAGTGTTCTTGCCTGGAGAATCCCAGGGACGGGGGAGTCTGGTGGGCTGCCGTCTATGGGGTTACACAGAGCCAGACACGACTGAAGCGACTTAGCAGCAGCAGCATAGCAAAAATCAAGAAAACTAAAAGCTAGTTCTTTGAGAAGATAAATAAAATAGACAAACCATTAGCCAGACTCACTAAGTAAAAAAGGGAGAAGAATCAAATCAACAAAATTAGAACTGAAAATGGAGAAATCACAACAGATAACACAAAAATACAAAGGATCATAAGAGACTACTATCAGTAAGTATATGACAATGAATAGGACAACTTGAAAGAAATGGATGAATTCTTAGACAAGTATTACCTTCAAAAACTGAACCAGGAAGAAATAGAAATTCTTAACAGATCCATCACAAGCACAGAAATGGAAACTGTAATAAAAAATCTTTCAACAAACAAAAGCACAGGTAAATTCTACCAAAAATTTACAGAAGAGCTAACATCTATCCTATTCAAACTCTTACAGAAAGTTGCAGAGGAAGGTAATCTCCCAAACACATTCTATGAGGCCACCATCACCCTAATACTAAAACCAAAAAGATGACACACAAAAAGAAAACTATAGGCCAATATCACTTATAAACAACGATGCAAAAATCCTCAACAAAATTCTAGCAAACGGAATCCAACATATTAAAAAGATCATACATCATGACCAAGTGGGCTTTATCCTAGGGATGCAAGGATTCTTCAATATTCGCAAATCACTCAATGCAATATACCACATTAACAAAGTGAAGGATAAAAATGATTATCTCATGCAGAGAAAGCCTTTGACAAAATTCAACCACCATTTATGATAAAGACTCAACAGAAAATAGGCATAGAAGGAACATATCTCAACATAATAAAAGCCATATATGATCAACCCATAGCAAACATTATCGTCAATGGTGAAATATTGAAAGCATTTTCATTAAAGTCAGAAACAAGACAAGGGTGCCCACTCTCACCACTATTATTCAACATAGTTTTGGAAGTTTTAGCCACAGCCATCAGATAAAAGAAAAAAAAGAAAGAAAAGAATCCAGCTTGGAAAAGAAGTAAAACTCTCACTGTATGCAGATGACATGATCCTCTACATAGAAAACCCTGACACCACCAGAAAATTACTAGAGCTAATCAATGAATATTTAAAGTTTCAAGATATAAAATTAATACACAAAATCCCTTGCATTACTATACACTAATAATGAGAAAATAGAAAGAGAAATTAAGGAAACAATTCCATTCACCATTGCAATAAAAAGAATAAAATGCATAGGAATATATCTACCTAAAGAAACAAAAGACCTATATATAAAAAACTATAAAACACTGAGGAAAGAAATCAAAGAGGACACTAATACATGGAGAAATATACCGATGTACTGTGTTCATAGATCAGAAGAATCAATATAGTAAAAATGAATATACTACCCAAAGCAATCTACAGATTCAATGCAATCCCTATCAAGCTACCAAGGTATTTTTCACAGAACTAGAACAAATAATTTCACAATTTGTATGGAAATACAAGAAACCTTGAATAGACAAAGCAATCTTGAGAAAGAAGGAAGACTAGAACTGGAGGAATCAACCTGCCTGTCTTCAGACTATACTACAAAGCTATAGTCATCAAGACAGTATGGTATTGGCACAAAGACAGAAATATAGATCAATGGAACAAAATAGAAAGCCCAGAGATAAATCTATGGACACCTTATCTTTGACAAAGGAGGAAAAAATATACAACAGAAAAAAGACAATCTCTTTCGTGGTGCTGGGCAAACTGGTCAACCACCTGTAAAAGAATGAAACTAGAACACTCTAACACCATACACAAAAATAAACTCAAAATGGATTAAAGATTTAAATATAAGACCAGAAACTATAAAACTCCTAGCAGAAAACATAGGCAAACACTCTCTAACATAAATCACAGCAAGATCCTCTATGACCTACCTCCCAAGGTAATGGAAATAAAAGCAAAAATAAACAAATGGGACCTAATTAAACTTAAAAGCTTTTGAACAATGAAGGAAACTATACACAAAGTGAAAAGACAAGCTTCAGAGTAGGAGAAAATAATAGCAAACGAATCAACTGACAACAAATTAATCTCAAAAATAAGAAATAGCTCATGCAACTCAATACCAGAAAAATAAATGACCCAATCAAAAACTGGGCCAAAGAACTAAACAGACATTTCTCCAAAGAAGACATACAGGTGGCTAAGAAACACATGAGAAAATGTTCAATATCACTCATTATCAGAGAAACGCAAATCAAAATCACAATCAGGTACCATCTCACCCTGGTCTGAATGGTTGGTATCAAAAAGTCTACAAATAATAAACGCTGGAAAGGGTGTGGAGAAAAGGGAACCCTCTTATGCTGTCGGTGGGAATGCAAACTAGTACAGCCACTATGGAGAACAGGGTGGAGATTCCTTTAAAAACAGAAAACAGGATTGCCATACAACCCAGCAATTCCACTGCTGGGCATACACACCGAGGAAACCAGAAGTGAAAGAGACATATGTACTCCAATGTTCACTGCAGCACTGTTTACAATAGCCAGGTCAGGGAAGCAACCTAGATGTCCATTGGCAGATGAATGGATAAGAAAGTTGTGGTACATATACATAATGGAATATCACTCAGCTATTGAAAAGAATGCATTTGAATCCGTTCTAATGAGGTGGATGAAACTGGAGCCTATTATACAGAGTGAAGTAAGACAGAAAGAAAAACACCAATACAGGATATTAATGCATATATATGGAATTTAGAAAGACGGTAACAATGACCCCATATGCGAGACAGCAAAGAGACACAGATGTAAAGAACAGACTTTTGGACTCTGTGAGAGAAGGCAAGGGTAGGATGACTTGAGAGAATTGCATTAAAACGTGTATTACCATATGTGAAACAGAAGACCAGTCCAAGTTCGAGGCATGAAACAGGGCACTCAAAGCCGGTGCACTGGGACAACCCAAAGGGATGGGATGGGGAGGGTGGTGGGACGGGGGGTTTGGGATTGGGGAACACATGTACATCTGTGGTGATTCATGTCAATGTATGGCAAAAACCACCACAATATTGTAAAGTAATTAGTCTCCAATTAAAATAAATTCATGAATTATAAAAAAGTTGTACAGCATATCAAAGTTTAACCACTTAAAGAAAATGAGTATAATAGATATTTAAAAATATTTCTCAGCTTCCTAATTATATTTGTTGAAATCTTTTTAGTCATTTAAGACTCTTCCCAGAAGTTGCCTCTCTCTTAAGTCTTTTTCGAGCCTGCATATTAGATCTCTAGTTTCTCCTGTTTCTTGGTGATATATACTGTCTTATCACTAATTTTATTCATTTTTCCTCTAAAAAGATTGTTAGCTTAAGGATAGGGACTATATTTAACTTACATTTATGTTCAACTTATATACACAAGCATTAAAAACATTTGCATAATTAACATGATTAAAGTGCTATCACTTGATTTTGCTTGGATTGGATTCTGAGAAATCTTAAGAGTTACTCATAACTCCTAAGATATGGATTTCTTCTGCATCTATTGACATAATCATATGCTTTTTATTTTTCAGTTTGTTAATGTGATGAATTACATTGATTGACTTGCGGATATTGAAGAATCCTTGCATTCCTGAGGTGAAGCCCACTTGGTCATGGTGTATGATCTTTTTAATGTGTTGCTGGATTCTGATTGCTAGGATTTTGTTAAGGATTTTTGCATCTATGTTCATCAGTGATATTGGCCTGTAGTTTTCTTTTTTGTGGTGTCTTTGTCAGGTTTTGGTATTAGTGTGATGGTGGCCTCATAGAATGAGTTTGGAAGTTTACCTTCCTCTGCAATTTTCTGGAATAGTTTCAGTAAGATAGGTGTTAACTCTTCTTGAAATTTTTGGTAGAATTCAGCTGTGAAGCCGTCTGGACCTGGGCTTTTGTTTGCTGGAAGATTTCTGATTACAGTTTCAATTTCCATGCTTGTGATGGGTCTGTTAAGATTTTCTATTTCTTCCTGGATTTCTTTATACCTAATTTTCACGAGTTTTAATTGAATGAATCCTAATGCATCAATGCAAAGAAATATAAGAAAACAATAGAATGGGAAAGATGAGAGATTTCTTCAAGAAAATTAGAGATAGCAAGGGAACATTTCATGCAAGGTCAGTTCAGTCACTCAGTTATGTCTGACTCTTTGCAACCCCAGGAACCATAGCACGCCAGGCCTCCCTGTCCATCATCAACTCCCGGAGTCCACCCAAAACCATGTCCATCAAGTCAGTGATGCCATCCAACCATCTCATTCTCTGTCATCCCCTTCTCCTCCTGCCCTCAATCTTTCTCAGCATCAGGGTCTTTTCAAATGAGTCAGTTCTTTGCATCAGGTGGCCAAAGTATTGGATTTTCAGCTTCAACATCAGTCCTTCCAATGAACACCCAGGACTAATCTCCTTTAGCATGGACTGGTTGGATCTCCTTGCAGTCCAAGGGACTCTCAAGAGTCTTCTCCAACACCACACTTCAAAAGCATCAACTCTTGGTGCTCAGCTTTCTTTATAGTCCATACATCCATACATGACAGGTGGCAAAAGATGCAAAGATGGGCTCAATAAAGGACAGAAATGGTAGGGACGTAATGGAAGTAGACAATATTAAGAATATTAAGAAGAGTTGGCTGTATAAAAAACATCTTAGTGACCCAGATAATCACAATGGTGTGATCACTCACCGAGAGCCAAACATCCCAGAATGTGAAGTCAAGCAGGCCTTAGGAAACATCACTATGAACAAAGCTAGTGGAGGTGATGGAATTCCAGTTGAGCTATTTCAGATGCTAAAGGATGATGCTGTGAAAGTGCTGCACTCTATATGTCAGCAAATTTGGAAAACTCAGCAGTGATCACAGGACTGGAAAAGGTCAGTTTTCATTGCAATCCCAAAGAAAGGCAAGGCCAAAGAATGCTCAAACTACCGCACAATTGCATTCATCTCACGTGCTAGTAATGCTCAAAATTCTCCAAGCCAGGCTTCAGCATTACATGAACTGTGAACTCCCTGATGTTCAAGCTGGTTTTAGAAAAGGCAGAAGAATTAGAGATCAAATTGCCAACATCCACTGATCACTGAAAAAGTAAGAGAGTTCCAGAAAAACATCTATTTCTGCTTTATTGACTATGCCAAAGCCTTTGACTGTGTGGATCACAATAAACTGTGGAAAATTCTGAAAGAGATGGGAATACCAGACCACCTGACCTGCCTCTTGAGAAACCTGTATGGAGGTTCAGGAAGCAAAAGTTAGAACTGGTCATGGAACAACAGACTCTTTCCAAATAGGAAAAGGAGTACATCAAGGCTGTATATTGTCACCCTGTTTATTTAACTTATATGCAGAGTACATCATGAGAAACACTGGGCTGGAAGAAGCACAAGCTGGAATCAAGATTGCTGGGAGAAACATCAATAACCTCAGATATGCAGATGACACCACCCTTATGGCAGAAAGTGAAGAAGAAATAGACAGCCTCTTGATGAATGTGAAAGAGAAGAGTGAAAAAGCTGGCTTTAAGCTCAACATTCAGAAAACTAAGATCATGGCATCTGGCCCCATCACCTCATGGCAAATAGATAGGAAACAGTGGAAACTGTGGCTGACTTTATTTTGGGGGCTCCAAAAATCAATGCTTTTGAACTGTGGTGTTGGAGAAGACTCTTGAGAGTCCCTGGGACTGCAAGAAGATCCAACCAGTCCATTCTGAAGGAGATCAGCCCTGGGATTTCTTTGGGAGGAATAATGCTAAAGCTGAAACTCCAGTACTTTGGCCACCTCATGAGAAGAGTTGACTCATTGTAAAAGACTCTGATGCTGGGAGGGATTGGGGGCAGGAGGAGAAGGGGATGCCGGAGGATGAGATGGCTGGATGGCATCATGGACTCGATGGACATGAGTCTGAGTGAACTCTGGGAGATGGTGATGAACAGGGAGGCCTGGCGTGCTGCGATTCATGGGGTTGCAGAGTCAGACACGACTAAGCAACTGAACTGAACTGAAAATCACTGCAGATGGTGATTACAGCCATGAAATTAAAAGATGCTTACTCCTTGGAAGAAAAGTTATGACCAACCTAGACAGCATATTACAAAGCAGAGGCATTACTTTGCAAAGGTCCATCTAGTCAAGGTTATGGTTTTCCCAGTAGTCATGTATAGATGTGAGAGTTGGACTATAAGCAATGCTGAGTGCAGAGGAATTGATGCTTTTGAAGTTGTGGTGTTGGAGAAGACTCTTGAGAGTCCTTTGGACTGCAAGGTGATCCAACCAGTCCATTGCAAGGAATGATGTTGAAGCTGAAACTCCAATCCTTTGGCCACCTGATGCAAGGAGCTGACTTATTTGAAAAGACCCTGATGCTGAGAAAGATTGAGGGCAAGAGGAGAAGGAGACAACAGAGGATGAGATGTTCAGATGGCATCACCAACTCAATGGACATGAGTTTTGGTGAACTCCGGGAGTTGGTGATGGACAGGGAGGCCTGGCATACTGCGGTTCATTTGGTCACCAAGAGTCGGACAGGACTGAGCCACTAAACTGAACTCAATGCATCACTGTATTTTAATAATAGTGCCAAGAGCATTAAAGTCAAGTTTAAATCTGTCATTCATGACCAATACCTTCTCTGGAGCTGTTACTTTGCACAATGCAGTGGTAGTCGCTGAGTCATGGCCAACTGTTTGTGACCCCATTGACTGTAGCCCACAGGACACCTTTGTCCGTGGAATTATCCAGGCAAGAATACTGAAATGGGTTGCCTTTCCCTTCTCCAGAGGATCTTTTCCACGCAGGGATAGTATCAGTCTCCTGCATTGCAGGCAGATCCTTTACCATGATTCACCAGGGAAGACCCTATGCACAAAAAAGGAGTGCACTAAAGAATTTTCTAAGAGAGTTCAGTTTTTCAGATCAATCAGGAGACCCTATCAGAAAGGTTTTTATATTCTAATATTTTCACTTTTTTCTCAACCTATTCTCTGAAGCTTACAACGCAATATACATCTATTCATTAAACACTTAATAAATACCAGTAAATAATGTTAAGTTCACATATTAATTACAGCATCCATAGTAACATTATTGGGGCTTCCCCTGGTGGCTCAGCAGTAAAGAATCCACCTGCAATGCAGGAGACTCAGGAGAGGTGGGCTTGATCCCTGGGTCAGGATCTCCTGGAGGAGGGCATGGCAAATCCACTCCAGTATTCTTGCCTAAAGAATATCACGCAAGCCACAGTCACAAAAGTCGAACAGGACTTAAGCTACTGAGAGTGTAGGTACAGCACAGCAACCATATAGCACAGATCTTGTGCCCCTCCTCTCCTTTTTATAAAAACTCTTTTTAAAATTTGAATTTACTGTTCTAGGTAAAATAAATTACATAGAGAAATTTCTTAATTAATTTAAAAAGTCAAACTCTGGTGCATCTTCCTGATTCAAGATTTAAACAGTCGATCAAGATTTATACTTGATGATATTGCAACAGGAGGAACTAGGTTATGTTTTTAAAGATCACATTCCACAAACTATGTCAACTCTTAAACAGCTCAGCGACAGGTGGAGCCATAAGCCCCATTAGACAGGCAGAAGGCGCTTAAGTTTAATAAAGATTAAAACAACTTTCAATGGAACTAAAGGCCAGATTTTCTAATTCAAAAGTTTTACATGATTATTTTTTTAATGCACTGTCAGCACTGAACCTGGGGTCCAAGGAGACAATGAGACGCAGGGAAAGGCTTGTAAACTAGAGGCCGAATGTTCACTCTCTGAGGAGGGCCGTGAGAGAGGCCACCAGTCCCGACCCCGGCACTAGCCGGTCACTTCCTGAGCCCAATGCGGCCTTCCAAACCCGCTAAGCCCAAAGAAACTGCTCCAGCCCTACCGAAGACCTACTTCGCGGCCGGGTTTGCAGAGCTCACCAGGGGTCCACAGGGGCCCGCCCCCTTTCGTTTCAGGCGCTCAAAGGTGGCGCCAAGCGACCAGGAACTGTGACCCTAGACGAGAAAGAGCTACTCACCTCAGAGTCGGAAAATCGCCGCCGGGAACCTCGCTTCCGGGTTCTGTCTCCTCAGCTACTCAGGATTGGCTCTTGTACGAGGGCGGGGCCTCGCTGCAACTTTTCTTGCAACCTCGCGGCACTCGACAGCCAATGAGAGGGGTTGAAGCGCTTTCGTAATCAATGAGGTATCGCGAGAGAAGGAGAAGCTGTGACTCTGCCGCCTAATTCAGGCTTACCAACAAGCCGGTTCTGAGACGCCGTCCCGGCTGGTGCTGTTGCTCTTCTTGTCGCGATTGTCCATCCATCCCGGGTAAAAGCCAGCCTCGGGCCCCCAGGGTGGGGCTGTGGAGAGTCCAGGTGTGGGATAATTTGCGAGTTGCTTCCTCTGTCTGTGGCGTCTCGGGCGGAAGCCCAGAGAGGACTGACTTTGTGGGAAGAATGGGCCGAGTAGGCTCGGGAGGAGCTTGGAGGTCCCACGAGTTCTGTGGTGCGGGTGCGCAGAGGTTTGGATCCTCACCGAACCGGCGATCTTGGCGTGGGAGGGGTCGTTCGACGGTGGCACCCTCTTCTCAAAAGTGAAAGTGAAAGTAAATTCGCTCAGTAGTGTCCGACTCTGCGACCCCGTGTACTGCAGCCCACTAGGCTCCTCCGGGTATTTTCCTTCAACGACGTGTTTTGTTTATTCAAACGTGGACCCCTTATCCTTTCAAAAGAAGCCCGTGTCTTTAAATAATTCTGTTTAAGCATGAAATACAGGATCTCCTTAGGCTCCAGAGTAGCCCTTGCATGCAACTTAAAACATTTCTGTTAAGTTATTTGTTAGCTAAACCGGAAGTATTGTGAGTCTTTTGCCCATTCATTTAACAAACATTAGCTTCCCACAGCGCACGCAAAAGGAGCTTAGGAGAGTTTAATTATAGTCGTAAAAGAGTGGCACTGGAGACATGCAATTTTTTTGTTGTTAACATTAAAAATAAAAAATATAGTAGGTGCTTAAGTGAAAATGAGACTCTTCCAAAATTGCCAGTCTGCATTTTAAAAATACGTTTTAAATAAAATTTTGTTTTAGAATTTGGAATCGAGTGAGTGTTCTGACCTATTTGAGCACCAGACCCAAGGGTACTTGGAGAGAGAACTGGTCTCGGAGGAGGTGGACTGACCATAGAAATGAGTCCTGCGGATGCCCTGTGAGTGCCTTTATTTTGAAATATTTGTTGGTTTGGGTTTCTATCAAATAGCATATCGACTATGATCACCATAAAAGAAAGCTTGTTAAGTAAATAAAGAGTTTGCATGAACGAACACAAGTGTTGGTCGCCACAAAAAGTATTTGGAATGGTTAACAATTCATACTGTATGTTGATTAATTTAAGATAATATGCAGCTAAAGATTAGGGTTTTGCAGTAGATGGGCATATTGCTGTATAATTTTTGTGTTCTTAGGTTTTTGTCTTAAACTATTGAAGCTATAAATATTCTTGAACTAAATCTTACTAGCTAATGCAAGTCTATTAGAGCACATTTTTAGAGGGATAAATTGCCCTAGTGAATAAATTGCAAATGAATCTGACTAAAATGAAAATAAATAAAAGAACTAGGAAAAGTAATGTGGGTAAAGCTTCCAACTTGGAGTCTTTCATCATGGTTTTAATTTCTTGATTAGTATTGTTAGACTCTGAGCAAGTTAGCAAGCCTTTGAACTTCACCTCAGCTTCTTCATTTGTATCATCAAGTTAAAATGACTCTGAGATAAATTTTCATATTTAAACGAAAAACTCAAGTGAAAATACTTTAGAAA
The DNA here is from genome assembly GCA_917880005.1 of Nanger dama. NCBI lineage: Eukaryota > Metazoa > Chordata > Mammalia > Artiodactyla > Bovidae > Nanger > Nanger dama. The sequence continues at coordinate 1,287,572 of CAKJTW010000014.1, read as the reverse complement.
TTGCTGTGGAAGTCTGGATAGTAATGTGATTTGAAAGTATTCTGACTTAATCTGTATGTATATAGCAGTCAGAACTGTGCATATCATTTTGAAGTTTCTGAAGAGACATCTTTTCTAGAAAATTCTCCTGTGTATAAAGATTTGAATTTTAGAGATATATAAAAGTTTTTTTTTTTTTAATTACAATACTGTATTTATTTTGCCATACATTGACACGAATCAGCCATAGGTGAACACAATCTCCCAATGCCAAAGTTTGTTTTTAAGTTCGTATGTTTAATTGAAAACAGCCTGAATTTTAATCCTGGCTTTTAGTACCATTTCTGCCATTCTGTTTCATGATAAAGGTATTTAGTCTTCTGGTTTTTCAGAAACAATAATACTTAACCTCTTTACATGTGAGAGTTGAGATCAGAGATACCAAGTTATTTTAAAGACAGTTAAAAAAGTCACATTACGTTTAAGAGAGTGTTAATAACTATCATATTGCTACTTCACATGACAGTATTGAATCTTTGGGGTACTACCAAATTTAAGTGGCATTGTAAACTTGGCCAGATTTGTTAATGGGAAGCTAACTTTGTATAGAGAGTAGTCAAGCAGGGACCTGGATGTAAGTTACTAGCTTATTAGAATAGAAATCTACTTATAAAATAAGAGGAGTGCTTTTTAGATTAACTAGTTAATTCTAATTTTCCTGGAAAAGTACAAAGTAGATAAATAACAAATTTAGATACTGGGATCAAATTCTCTTAGATTTTTGCTATGGAACAGAGTAGGAAAATAAACTTTCAAATCCAGGTTACATATGAGTGTATAAAGCTGCTTGTAACAGGGTTATATGTTTTTGAAGCAGTTACAGAGCCTTTTAAAAGTGTGTATATATTCTACATTGTGTTAGTGGTAGGAAGATTGTGATGTTAATAAACTAGTGAATGCTTCAAAATTTTCAGATCTTGTTTAGAGCTGGAAAAATGATTTTATTTCATAATTGCTATTTATAGATTTAATTTAGATTTTTTTAGATTTAGTTTAGTTTAGATGTTCAGTTTGCTTGAACATTCTTTCAATGAATTATATTGAAGTGTTTCTTCTTTTTAAACACAGTGATGATGAAAACACATTTAAAATCTTGGTTGCAACGGATATTCATCTGGGATTTATGGAAAAAGATGCCGTGAGAGGAAATGATACATTTGTAACATTTGATGAAATTTTAAGACTTGCCCAGGAAAATGATGTGAGTTTGGTTTGCGTTTTTGCAATTTCTACCAAGTTCCTGTACTTACTGTTTTTCCTTTTAGAGTTTTGTTTTATACGTTCTTGTGTTCAGATTGCCTGCTTAAATATAAGGATGCTAAAAGTCCAAATCAGATTTCGTGTGCCTTATTCCCTGAATTCAAGTAGGAGTGACTTTCGTAAATAGTCTGTAAAAATTTATGAAAATTGATGAAGTGTTTACTGAGTACAGCATGTTTCTATTTGAGCTGTAAAGATGACTGTCATAGTTTCTGCTTTCAAAGAACATACAGCAGGCAAATCAGTATGTAAGGTAAGATAAATGTCTAAAATGCTCAGATGCAAGGTCATATGTGATAAGAGCCATAAGAAAATGATAAATAGCATTTCCTGGCAGATTAGAAGTAGAAGAGATCACATTTAGAATAAGACAGTAAGATGAGATAAATTAAGTGGCATTTAACTTGGGCTTGGAACAGATATAGCAGCTGTGTTGGCTCACTGATGGATCTTGTTTGAGAAAGAGGGCAGAAAAACTAGAAATGTGGTTTGAGCTTCAGTGAGAGCTTCAAATGCCAGATTGAAGAGTTTGTACCCAATTAATAGAAAGTCTTCTGGCAACAGAGTCTAGCATGAAGTCAAAATAAGTTTGAGCCTTTTTTAAAGTGGTGGCTTGTAGTGGAAAAAAGGAAGTGAATACAAGAACTATTTAAAAATAGGGTTTACATACTTTGATTAGGAGATGCAGATGAGGGAGAAGGGATGACAGTATCTCTGAAGTATGTTAAGTTTGGGTGAATGCTGGTACCGGTAATAGACGTAGGTTTTAAATAAGGAATATTTCTTTCTTATTTTCACACTTCCTTATTACATACTTCATTATATGGGAAGGTGATGAATTTTGATTTAGGCCATTTGAGTTGGAGGTTCCAATAGGATATTCAAGGAAACCTTCCGACAGACAGGTAAAATGTCCATCTAGAGCCCAGAAGACAACTGGGGAATAAACATAAATTTGGATGACTTGCAAACTGTTATCTTCAACTTTTCCTCAGAGTTCTGTTCAGTTTTTCTGCAAGTCCTTTAGTTCATATTTCTAAATATTTATAAGTGGAACCTCCCCACTATTTTCTGCCTTTGTGTCTATAAACTTAATTCAAAACTTCTATCTTATTTTGCTGAACTACAGTAGCTCAACTTAGATAGTGAAGTGTTCTGTCAGCCTAATCTGTACTCTCTAGTTCTTCAGAGTCTAACTTTTAATTTTGGAACAATATCAATCTTAAGAGACATTGCAAGAATAGTACAAATAACTTCTTACCCTTCACTGAGATTTTCCTGCACTGTGAGTGTGTGTGTGTGTGAATATGGATTTGTGTCTTAATCGCTCAGTTGGATCCAGCTATTTTGACCCCATGGACTGTAGTCCCAGGCTCCTCTGTCCATGGGGTTCTCCAGGCAAGAATATTGGAGTGGGCTGCCATTCCCTTCTCCAGGGCATCTTCCTGACTCAGGGATCAAACCAGGGTCTCCTGCATTGCAGGGAGAAACTTTACCATCTGAGCCACCAGGGATGCCCTTCCTATACTTTTACATTTAATTTATCCTCTTTCTCTCCATACATACACACACAGACAGACACATTTTTTCTGAACCATTTGAGAGTAAATTGCATGTGTATCCAGAGTGTACTTGTCAAAACCAGGGAAACTGATGTTTCTCCAGTACTATCATGCAATTCTAAGATGCTGCCAGTTTTCCCCACAACAAATGTCGTTGCAGTTTGGGGGCAGGTCAGTGCTGTTAGATCTCAACCCAGGATTACATTTCACGTTTAGTTGTCATGTCTCTTTAGTCTCTTATAATCTGGGACATTTCCTCAGTCTGCCTTGTCTTTCATGACTCTGGCTTTTTTTTTAACAAAGTTGTGAGAGTTTCAGGTCAGTAGTGAAGGGACTCAATGGATATACAAGTATCCACTCTGCCCCAGAGTCCTCTGGTGGCTCAGATGGTAAAGAATTTACCTGCAATGCAGGAGACCTGGGTTCTATCCCTGGGTCGTAAAGATCCCCTGGAGAAGAAAATGGCAACCCACTCAAGTATTCTTGACTGAGAAATCTCATGGACAGAGGAGCCTGGCAGGTGTCCACGGTGTCACAAAGAGTCAGACACTGAGCACCACGTGCTCTCCCCAGACTCCCCTCCCATCTAGGCTGCCATATAACTTTGAGCAGAGTTCCCTGTTCTATGTGGTAGGTCCTTGTTGGTTATCCATTTTAAATATAACAGGGTGTCCATGCCGTCCCAAACTCTCTAACTATCCTTTCCCCAATCCTTAACCCCTGGCAACAATATGTTTGTTCTCTAAGCATGACCTTGACATTTTTGAAGGGTCACAGGTAATTATTTTTGCAGAATATTCCTTGATTGGATATGTCTGACATTTCCTCATGAGTAGATTCATGTAGGGCAGGAATACCTCAGAAGCAAGTTGTGTTCTCAGTGATCACTAGAGTCACAAACCAGTTTTTAAAGATATTAAAAAAATTGTTTTTGCTCTTGATAACATAAAACATACCACTCTAACCATTTTTAAGGATTCAGTTGAGTAGTATTAAGCACATTTGTTTGTTTGAGTAACCAACCTCCAAAACTCTTTTAAACAACTCTTTCCTTTCCCCTCCCTTATAAAAATGCTTACTTAAGTTGTCTTTTCTATGGCTTTGATTGTGATCATTTTTTTCCTTTGCTCAAATCATGTTTAGTTTTGAAGACCTAGCTTAAATTTTAATTGCAGTCTCTCTGACTAGTGTAGGGGCCAGAAATACTTTCCTTCTTCTCTTCTAGATTCTCTGACTGGTCTGAAAATTAAGTTAACATAAGACAGATAAGGGCTTCCCAGGTGGCACTAGTGATAAAGAACTCACCTGCCAATGCAGGAGACATGAGATGGGGAAGCTTCCCTGGAGAAGGGCACAGCAACCCATTTCAGTGTTCTTACCAGGAGAATCGCATGGACGGAGGATCCTGGTGGGCTATAATCCATAGGGTAGCAAAGAGTCGAACACTACTGAAGCAATTTAGCATGCACACAAGACAGATAAATAGACTAAAGAATTGCATATGTGCATTGTTATTGTTTAGTCACTCAGTTCAGTTCAATTCAGTCACTCAGTCGTGTCCAACTCTTTGCGACCCCATGAATCGCAGCACTCCAGGCCTCCCTGTTCATCACCTTCTCTCGGAGTTCACTCAGACTCATGTCCATCGAGTCCGTGATGCCATCCAGTCATCTCATCCTCTGTTGTCCCCTTCTCCTCCTGTCCCCAATCCCTCCCAGCATCATAGTCTTTTCCAATGAGTCAACTCTTCACATGAGGTGGCCAAAGTACTGCAGTTTCAGCTTTAGCATCATTTCTTTCCAAAGAAATCCCAGGGTTGATCTCCTTCAGAATGGACTGGTTGGATCTCCTTGCAGTCCAAGGGACTCTCAAGAATCTTCTCCAACACCACAGTTCAAAAACATCAATTCTTCACCACTCAGCCTTCTTCACAGTCCAACTCTCACATCCATACATGACCACAGGAAAAACCAAAGCCTTGACTAGACGGACCTTAGTCGGCAAAGTAATGTCTCTGCTTTTGAATATACTATCTAGGTTGGTCATAACTTCTTCCAAGGAGTAAGCGTCTTTTAATTTCATGGCTGCAGTCACCATCTGCAGTGATCCTGGAGCCAAAAAAACAAAGTCTGACACTTGTTTCCACTATTTCCCATGAAGTGATGAGACCGGATACCATGATCTTAGTTTTCTGAATGCTGAGCTTTAAGCCAACTTTTTCACTCTCCTCTTTCACTTTCATCAAGAGGCTTTTTAGGTCCTCTTCACTTTCTGCCATAAGGGTGGTGTCATCTGCATATCTGAGGTTATTGATACTTCTCCCGGCAATCTTGATTCCAGCTTGTGTTTCTTCTAGTCCAGTGTTTCTCATGATGTACTCTAGGTTTTATTAAAGTGCAAAGTTTATGTTTGATTTAGATAACTTTAAAAAAGAAATCACTTCTGGTAGCATGAGTTAGAGACTTGGTATAGTAATTTGAAGATGGCTTTTTCAAGGTGGCCTGGGAACCTAAGTGGGAGTCAAATTAGTAACCAGATTAGAAGGGCCTTTAAATGAATAAAATATGAAAGTTTAAATCTCCACATGTAATGGTATCTTTTATAAAATTTTTTTCTCTCTTTGGTCTATAGTTTTAAAAATTTTACCTATAAAATATACTAATTTTCATACTATTTTCTGTTGATTAGGTGGATTTTATTTTGTTAGGTGGTGATCTTTTTCATGAAAATAAACCCTCAAGAAAAACATTACATACTTGCCTCGAGTTATTAAGAAAATATTGTATGGGGGATCGTCCTGTACAGTTTGAAATTCTCAGCGACCAGTCAGTTAACTTTGGTTTTAGTAAGTAAGTATATTTAAATGCTTCAGTAAATGTTTCCTTGTGTCTGTGATATATAACATTTCCTATGTAGGATGCATGAACACATGAGCAGTTAGTTATTTTCTCTTCATTATAAGCTATTTCCTTGGCAGTTGTAGTTCTTTGAATTTTCTGTACATTATTGTATTAATTTGTATTTCCCTAATTAATAGATTGAGTAACTTCTCAGATTTTTATTGTACTTTTGGGATCTCTGTTCATATCCTTTGTCCATTTAAAAAATTTGGACTTTTTTTTTTTTTTTTGCTTTTCATATCGAATTTGCAGGAGCTATTTATATATTCTACATGTCAAGCCTTTGTTATGCATATATATTTTTTCCCAATCAATAATTTCTTTTGACTGTTCACAGGACCTTTTGATGACAGAAATACTTAATTTTGATGACCATAGTAAAATATATGACATGTCTGAGCAACTTCACTTTCACTTTTCTCTTTCATGCATTGGAGAAGGAAATGGTAACCCACTCCAGTATTCTTGCCTGGAGAATCTCATGGACGGGGAGCCTGGTAGGCTGCCATCTATGGGGTTGCACAGAGTTGGACATGACTGAACCGACGCAGCAGCAGCAGTCAAATATGTTGTTCTTTAAGATTTGTGCTTTTGGGACTTATTGACAATGTATACCTAGAACCCCAGGTCATAAAGTTATGTCATTTTTCTTATACATTGAGCAGGTACCATACTGCTTTTAGTTAAAATGATCTCAAAGTTGTCTTCTGCCTATGCCAATGTCTCGGTCTTTTCTTAAAAGACACTGACAGTTTTGAAGTGTCCTGGTCAGATATTTTGTAGAATGTGTCTCAATTTGGGTTTTCTCATGATTAGACTAGGGTTATTGGTTTTGGGGAAAGACTATTCCTTATAGGTGAATTGCCCTTCTCATAGCTTATTAGTAACATATGTCATCAATATGACCTGAGCTGGTGACGTTAACCCTGATCACTTGATTAAGATAGGGTCTTACAGGTTTCTCCACTATCAACTTAATATTTTTCTCTTTCCAGTCACTGTTTTGTAGAAGTGAGTCTCCAAGTCCAGCCTGCATTCAAAGAGAGGGAGTTACGTTTTGCTTCCTGGAGAAAGGAGTGTCAAGGAATTTATGTTAAAGCCACCACTTACTAAAATCAGTAAAATTTTAGGAGAGGCTCTACAACTATTCCCTTTTCTTTTAATGTTTGTCCAGTAATTTTAGCATTTTCCAGTTCTTGCCTGCAGCTATTGTAACTGTACTGTCCTGATGGTGATTTCCTGTTTCCCACATTCTTTCTGCCATTTATTAATTGGAATTCTTCTATAAAGATTTGTCCCTTGTCCCCCATTTGTTTATTTATTCAATTGTCTATATTAGTAGGAACTTATTAAATCATTTATATCAGTATGAACTCATTTTTTTTCCTTTGAATTGTAATTTAACATTATTTTGATAATCTGTTTTGTTGCTCAAATAAATTGTTCCAGCTTTAGCCATTGGACACTTTCAGATGGGCTCTTGTGTCCTGTCAGCATACGCTAATCTTTTTCCCCATCTTTCTTACTTTTTGGCATTGGAAGAAGCTCTAGGCTAATTCTGTATTTTCCCAAGCTTTATACTCATGGAGTCTTGGTTCCTTTTGGAATGGTATTTGGAAGCTAGAATCTGGATGCTTGGCGTGCACATGGCTATTGTCTTGTGGTGCTTCTGGTTTCTCTCAGTACACAAAACTTAAATATATATATGTAAAAATGTGTGCATATGTATATATGTATTTGTGTCTGTATATATGTATGTATATGTGTGTGTGTACATACAGGTATATGTGTATATGTACACACACATACATATATGTATATAAAGTAACTCATGAAAACAGGCATCAGTTCAGTCCCTCAGTAGTGTCTCTGACTCTTTGCGATCCCTTGGACTGCAGCACGCCAGGCCTCCCTGTCTGTTACCAACTCCTGCAGCCTAATCAAACTCATGTCCATCACGTTAGTGATGCCATCCAACCATCTCATTCTCTGTCATCCCATTCTCCTCCTGCCTTCAATCTTTCCGAGCATTGGTCTTTTCCAGTGAGTCAGTTCTTCCCATCAGGTGGCCAAAGTATTGGAGTTTCATCTTCAGTATCAGTCCTTCCAGTGACTATTCAGGACTGATTTCCTTTAGGATAGACTGGTTGGATCTCCTTGCAGTCCAAGGGACTCTCAAAGTCTTCTACAACACCATAGTTCCAAAGCATCAATTCTTTGGTGCTCAGCTTTCTTTATGGTCCAACTCTCAAATCCATACATGACTACTGGAAAAGCCATAGCTTTGACTAGATGGATCTTTGTTGGCAAAGTAATGCCTCTGCTTTTTAATATACTGTCTAGATTGGTCATAACTTTTCTTCCAAGGAGCAAGTGTCTTTAAATTCATGGCTGCAGTCACCATCTGGAGTGATTTTGGAGCCCCCAAAAATGAATTCTGTTACTGTTTCCACTGTTTACCCCTCTATTAGTCTTCTGAGTGTTAAGTTTTAAGCCAGCTTTTTCACTTTCATCAAGAGGCCCTTTAGTTCTTCTTTGCTTTCCGCCATAAGTGCGGTATCATCTGCATATCTGAGGTTAGTGATATTTCTCCCAGCAATCTTGATTCCAGCTTGTGCTTTATCCAGTCCAGCATTTCTCATGATATACTCTGCCTAGAAGTTAAATAAGCAGGGTGACAATATACAGCCTTGATGAACTCCTTTCCTGATTTGGGACCACTCTGTTGTTACATGTCTGGTTCTAACTGTTGCTTCTTGACCTTCATACAGATTTCTCAGGAGACAGGTTAGGTGGTCTGGTATTCCCAACTCTGAATTTTCCACAGTTTGTTGTGATCCACACACTCAAAGGCTTTGATGTAGTCAATAAAGCAGAAGTATATGCTTATCTGAAACTCTCTTGCTTTTTTGATGATCCAAAAGATGTTGGCAATATGATCTCTAGTTCTTCTACCTTTTCTAAACCCAGCTTGAACATCTGGAAGTTCATGGTTCATGTACTATTAAAGCTGGCTTGGAGAATTTTGAGAATTACTTTACCAGCGTGTGAGATGAACGCAGTTGTGTGGTAGTTTAAGCATTCTTTGGCATTGCCTTTCTTTGAGATGGGAATGAAAACTGACAGTCCTTTAGCCATATTGAGTGCAGTACTTTAACAGCATCATTTTTAAGGATTTAAAATAGCTCAACTGGAATTCCATCACCTCCTCTAGCTTTGTTTGTAGTGATGCTTCCTAAGGCCCACTTGACTTCATATTCCAGGATGTCTGGCTCTAGGTGAGTGATCACACCAGTGTGATTATTTAAAGATCATTTTTGTATAGTTTTTCTGTGTATTCTTGCCACCGCTTCTTAATATCTTTTGTTTCTGTTAGGTCCACACACTTCTTTCCTTTATTGAGCCCATTTTTACATGAAATGTTCCCTGGTATCTCTAATTTTCCTGAAGAGATCTCTAGTCTTTCCCATTCTGTTGTTTTCCTCTATTTGTTTGCACTGATTACTCTATCTTATCTTTCCTTGCTATTCTTTGGAACTCTGCATTCAAATGGATATATCTTTCCTTTTTCCTTTGCCTTTCGCTTCTCTGCTTTTCACAGCTATTTCTATTCTTATTTCTTAACTATTTGTGTATAAATATATTTTTAAAAGGAGTTTATATTGGGAGGTAAATTTTGGAGATTTTTGTATGTAAGAAGATGAGTACTTTTAACTTTGGATTGATAATTTGGCTGGGTTTAGAATTGAATTTCAAAAGATTCTTACATATGTCCTTGTTTTAAAAAATTCTAATCACTTGTTAAAGAGATTGTCTTTTCTCCATTGTATATTCTTGCCTCCTTTATCAAAGATAACGGTGTCCATAGGTGCGTGTATTTATCTCTGGGCTTTCTGTTTTGTTCCAGTGATCTATATTTCTGTCTTTGTGCCAGTAACCATACTGTCTTGATGACTGTAGCTTTGTAGTATAGCTTGAAGTCAGGCAGGTTGATTCCTCCAGTTCCATTCTTCTTTCTCAAGATTGCTTTGGCTCTTTGAGGTTTTTTGTATTTCAGGACAAATTATGAAATTATTTGTTCTAGTTCTGTGAAAAATACCATTGGTATCTTGATAGGGATTGCACTGAATCTATAGATTGCTTTGGATAGTATACTCATTTTCACTATATTGATAGTTCCAATCCATGAACATGGTATATTTTTCCATCTATTTGTGTGATCTTTGATTTCTTGCATCCCACTCCAGTATTCTTATCTGAGAAATCCCATGACAGAGGAGCCTGGTGGGCTACATTCCATGAGGTTGCAAGAGAGCTGGACATGACTTATCAGCTAAACAACAGTAGCAAATGTTTTCAAACCTTCTTTCCTGTTCTCTTTCTGAAAATTATATCTTACCCACTTTTTAGTATCCCCTATAACTTTATTTCTTTGTACTACATTTTGGATAATTTTCTGTTCCAGTTTACCAGTTCATGTAGAAAAATAGAACAAAAAAAATAGGGAAACTCTGAAAAAGAGGACTACTAAGTAGTGTTTAGCTCAGTTCAGTCCCTATCAAAATTCCAACGGTAGCTTTCACAGTAATAGAACAAACAACAGGTATAAGAAAAGATGTTCAGCATCACTAATCATTGGGGAAATGCATATGAAAACCACAATGAGATATCACCCCATACCTGTAAGGATGTCTGTCATCAAAAAAATAAGGGAGAACAAGTATTGGAGAGAATGTGGAGAAAAGAAAACCGTTGCACACTATTTGGAATGCCAGTTTATACAGCCCATGGAAAACACTGGAGGTTCCCCCTCAAAGACAGAACCACCGTGTGATCCAGTAGTTCTCCCTCTGGGTATATATCCAGAGGGAATGAAAACAGTATCTTAAAGAGATAGTCTGCACTCCCACCTTCACTGCAGCATTATTCACAGTAGCCAAGATAAGGCAGTGGTGGCAACAGTGTACATGTCCATCAGTGGAGGAATGGATAAACATGTAATACGTATATGTGTGTGTATATGTAAAACATACATGTTACTCAACAGTAAGAAGAGACATCCTTTCATGTGAGATCCTTTCATATGAGACAACATGCATGGACCTTGAATGCTTTATGCTAAGTAAACTAAGTCAGAGAAAGAGACAAATAATGTGTAATATCACTTATACAGTATAGAGAATCTGAATTCATATAAATGGAGACTGGAATGGTGGTTACCAGGGCCGGGTATTGGGCTGGGAAATGGAGATACTGGTCAAAAGGTATAATTTTCATTAAAAAATGATTACATTCCTAGGATCTAATGTACAGCATAGTATTAGTTATAGTTAATAAAGTTTCTAAGATAGTGGATCTTAAATGTTCTCACTAGGAAAAGGAGATGGTAACTGTGTGACATGCTGGCAGCTGTTGAAGGGAGTGTGTGTTAAGCTTACAGTGGTAGGTAAGTTACAGTGGTTATCATTTTGCAGTATATGAAAATATCAAACCAACGTATTTGTATACCTTAAAGTAAAACAATGTTGCACGTCAGTTATATCACAATATAGCTGGAAAAAAGTATATTATAATGCTGCTGCTACTGCTAAGTCACTTCAGCAGTGTCCGACTCTGTGCGACCCCATAGACAGCAGCCCACCAGGCTCCCCCATCCCTGGGATTCTCCAGGCAAGAACACTGGAATGTGTTGCCATTTCCTTCTCCAATGCATGAAAGTGAAAAGTGAAAGTGAAGTCGCTCAGTCGTGTCCAACCCTCAGCAACCCCATGGACTGTAGCCTACCAGGCTTCTCCGTCCATGGGATTTTCTGGGCAATAGTACTGGAGTGGGGTGCCATTGCCTTCTTTACAATAATAAAAAATGTGGTATGACTCATGAATTGATAGGCAGATAATTAGAAGAGTATAGAAGTTCCAGAAATAGCCTCAATATATGTGGGAATTTAGTATTTGATAAAGGTGGTATCACATATCTCCAGGAAAATATAGCTTATTCAATAAAAGAACTAGAGGAAACTGTTAAGCATTTTAAAAAATCTGAATGTGGAAAAGACTTTTCTAAGTATTGCACAAATCCAGATCCATGAAAGATTGATGTTTTGTTTTTGTAAATTTCTGCGTGGCAAGAGCTGCCCATGGAAGTCAGAAGTCCAGGTTCAACCAGAAAGAACATTTTAATTCAAGGCAAATTAAGGTCTAATTTTCCTAATAGATAAATAATCTTTTCAAGTCAGTTAAAAGAAATTCATGAGTTAATTAAAAAAAAAAGTTAGGTAAAGAATATGGACATCATTCACTGAAAAGGAAATAAAGTGACATTTAAACATATTAAAAGAATATGAAAGATACAAGATGAAGTACACTGAGATATTTTTCTCCTATAGGATTTATATACATCAGTGTGTATTATCTTTACCTCAGAATCTTAAAAATACTGATGCCCAGTCTCTAGGTCAGTTAATCTCCCTGATTGTGTCTCAGACATTGGCGGATCTTCAAAGATCCCTAGAGAATTTTGTTGTGCAGCTAGGGTTTAGAACCACTGGCATAAGATTCAAGTTTGATCATATATTGTACTAGTGGAGTAAGGGGAAGTGGTCTCATGCATTGCCATTGTATTGTATATAAGTTATACCACCTCAACCAGGGGAAATTGGCAGTAATCAAATTTACAAATGTAGGTGTACTTTTGACCTGACAGTGTCCTCCTAAATAATTTCCTATACTCTCATAAGGGCACCTTTGTACAGGGTTACTCAACCATTTGTGAAACAAAAGACTGGAAATGGCCTAAATGTCCATTGATAGGTAAACACATTGTCATAATCCATACAGTGTCTGGCTAAAAAACCACAAGGAAGCTCTTTATATACTGATATGGAATCATTTACAAAGTATGTTAAGTGATAAAGGCAGGGTCCAGAGGTCTATATTGTGCTGCCATTTGTGGAAGAAGGAATATGTATTTATTTGCTTTATAGGTATAAGACATTTTTGCACAGATAAAGTAGAAATTGCTAGTGTCATTTCCTCTGAGAAGTACAGCTTGGTGACTACGACCAGGAGTAGTGTAAAAATTTGTCATACAAGTAGTGAGTGATAGAGCTGGAATTTTTAATCAGGGTCTTTTGCATTACAGAGTAGATGTATTTCTTCCTCTTCCGCTTCTACAATACAAATACAGACCTAACACAAAGACTTCAAAATTTTGAAAGCCTATTAGCTTACTATTCAGATAATCAAATCGTTCGTAGAATTCACAAGCATCATATACTGTAAGGTTTTCTTTTCAAGTGCAGTACTTTGAGATCTTTTCAAACTTGAATTACTGCCTATGATTGAATTTTTTAAAAACTCCAAACTAGTTGTCATCTGCCAGCTTAGATAATCCAATTTGCCTGTAACAGGATTAAGTTTTTGGAGGAGGAGAATGGAGAAAAGAGCTTTTGTCTCTTACAGAAATTTTTTTTTTTTTTTTTTTTAAGGTTTCCATGGGTGAACTACCAAGATGGCAATCTCAACATTTCAATTCCGGTGTTTAGTATTCACGGCAATCATGATGATCCCACAGGGGTAATTATTGTGTTCTTAAAGTTTGTTGAAATTTTAGAAATTTTCCATTTAATTTGTGTACAGGAAGCATTCTTCCATTTCTTCCCTGCAACTTTTAGTCAGATTGACTCAGAGATTCAAATGGACTTTTTATTATTCATATAGGCTTTTATACTGTTTTTAGATACTTTAAAAAATCTGAGATAATAATTGATGTATGAGATATGTTTTTATTTCTTGAGTGCCAAAGTTAGCAATAAGTAACCAGTAGAAGGAATAACATTTAGGAATATATAAATGTTGGGAATAACCTAACATTTCTATAATGCTTTACAGATTGCCTGGTGCTTTTATGTCAAAAATCTCAGTGTAGGAAATAATTGTTTCATGAACAGTTTTAAATCTAAATTAGATCATCTTATTTTGTTTGATAAAGAAGTACAGGCCATTTTCAGTTTATGATGGTTCGACCTAAGATTTTTCAACTTTACAGTGGTGTAAAACTGACATGCATTCAGTTGAAACTGAATTATGAGTTTTGATCTTTTTTGGGGCTAATGATGTGTGGGAAGATACTCTTCTTGTGATGCTGAGTAAAGACAGCAAGGCCCAGGAGAGTGAAAAAGTTAACTTAAAGCTCAACATTTCAGAAAACTAAAATCATGGCATCCTGACCCATGACTTCATGGCAAATAGATGGGGAAACAGTGGAAACAAGTGTCAGACTTTATTTTTCTGGGCTCCAAAATCACTGCAGATGGTGACTGCAGCCATGAAATTAAAAGACGCTTACTCCTTGGAAGAAAAGTTATGACCAACCTAGATAGCATATTCAAAAACAGAGACATTACTCTGCTGACTAAAGTCCGTCTAGTCAAGGCTATGGTTTTTCCTGTGGTCATGTTTGGATGTGAGAGTTGGACTATGAAGAAGGCTGAGCACCAAAGAATTGATTACTTTTGAACTGTGGTGTTGGAGAAGACTCTTGAGAGTCCCTTGGACTGCAAGGAGATCCAACCAGTCCATTCTGAAGGAGAACAGCCCTGGGATTTCTTTGGAAGGAATGATGCTAAAGCTGAAACTCCAGTTCTTTGGCCACCTCATGCGAAGAGTTGACTCATTTTGAAAGATTCTGATGCTGAGAGGGGATTGGGGGCAGGCGGAGAAGGGGACGACCAAGGATGAGATGGCTGGATGGCATCACGGACTCAATGGATGTGAGTCTGAGTGAACTCCGGGAGTTGGTGATGGACAGGGAGGCCTGGTGTGCTGCAATTCATGGGGTGGCAAAGAGATGGACACGACTGAGTGACTGAACTGAACTGAAAGTAATTTCAAAATATCATCTTATTTTTTCTGATCATTATTGTATTATAAATCACTATTTTGCTAGTCTTGTTTTCTTTACGCTTTGAGAGGTCTGCTTAATATGACAAATAACTGATTCCATAGCTGGTTTTATTTTTCAGTGGACAAGACATGATAAATTTTGATGAAACATTAACTTTGCATTTAGCATGTGATTCTACTCACAGTGATAGAAAAAGGATAGCACATACTTTACTTTTGTAATCTTGTTTTGACAAGGCACTGTCTTCATCTAGGTTTTTATAACTGCTATACAGAATATACTTTTAATAAGTAATAACATGATATGCAGATTATTTTTAGATATACATTAATATTCTTTGAAAATATTTTGCATAGGCAGATGCACTCTGCGCCCTGGATATTTTAAGTTGTGCTGGATTTGTCAATCACTTTGGACGTTCATTGTCTGTGGAGAAGATAGACATTAGTCCAGTTTTGCTTCAGAAAGGAAGCACAAAAATTGCTCTATATGGCTTAGGTAAGATGGCTTCATATTACTATTTATGTTGATAAATGTTTAATTGTTTAAGCAACTAGGAAATCAAATTCTGGAGTTTACTTTGTTGTTGTTTGGAAGGAAGTGAGGCAAATCTAATTATTCCTTATGGGTGACTTTAAAATATGTTACAACGTTTTGGTGGACATTTTTCATTATTTTGTAAGTACCAATATGGTAAAGAATCTGCCTGCAGTGCTGGAGACCCAGGTTCGATCCCTGAGTCAGGAAGATCCCCTGAAAAAGGGAATGGCTACCCACTCCAGTATTCTTGCCTGGAGAATTCCATGGAGAGAGAAGCCAGGCAGGCTACGGTCCATCAGGTTTTCAAGAGTCAGACATGAAGGACCGACGGACATTTCATTTCAATAGTCCTTGAGATTTGTTTTTAATAGCGGTTTCGATGAAAAAATATTTTTCCCTTAGTAGCTATTGTTTATTTTTTCTTTCTTTTTTTTCTTTTAGACTCAGACAAGAATCCTGAACATCAGAACTGTAGAGTAATTTAGAAAAACTGCATTTTTGTATTTTGAAAGTCTTTGAAAGGTTTAAAGTTTCACTGTCCAATACAGTAATCATGTGGATATCAGGCACTAAAAAAGTGGCTAGTCTAAATTGAGTCATACTATAAGTATAAAATACATATTGGATTTTAAAGACAGAGAAAAATGTAAAATACCTTACTCAGATATTGGGTTAAATAAACTATATTAAAATTAATTTTACCAATTTCTTTTACTTACTTTAATGTGGCTACTAGAAAATTAAAAGTTACATATTTGGTCCGTTTTAGTGGCTCACATGATATTTTTATTAGTGCTAGTTTAGAACTGTCATCTACAATGCTCAGAAAATTTCTGTAATTTCTTTAGTTTCCAGTAGGTAAAAGCTTATTTGCTAGGCTTTATTACATGTGAATAGAAGACTGTTTTTGTTTGTTGTTCTTCAGTGATTAAGTTGTGTCTGACTCTTGTGACCTCATTGAGTTCGTCCTTCACTATCTCCCTGGAGTTTGCTCAGATTCATGTCCATTGAGTAGGTGATGTTATCTAGCCATCTCATCTTCTGCTGCTCCTTTCTTTTTGCCTTCAACGTTTCCCAGCTTCAGGGTCTTTTCCAATGAGTTGGCTCTGCATCAGGTGGCCAGAGTATTGGAGTTTCAGCTTCAGCATCAGTCCTTCCAATTGATATTCAGGATTAATTTCCTTTAGGATTGACTGGTTTGATCTCCTTACAGTCCAAGGGACTCTTCAAGAGTCTTCTCCAGCACCATAGTTTGAAACCATCAATTCTTTTGCGCTCAGCCTTCTTTATGGTCCACCTCTTACATCCATACATGACTACTGGGAAAACCATTTTCAGCATGCATTCAGAGTGTATTTTTGTGTCTTCATTTGGTTAAGTTCAGTTTGATATTTGTTATATGAATACAATAGTTTTATTGTTTTTGATGTGTATCATTTAGTCGCTAAATTGTGCCCGACTCTGTGAGTCCATGAACTGTAGCCGACTAGGCTCTTGCATCTGTGGAATTCTCCAGGCAAGAACACTGGAGTGCATTGCCATTTCCTAAGTATTATAAAATTTATACTTCATGTTAAACCAGTTTTAAAGTACCCCAGGGGAAATTGAGAAAAACTCATGCTGTAACCTCAACATATTTTTCGTTATTTTTTGAGTGATTTTAGTATAATAGAAGCCTTAGTACTCATTTCTCTTTGTATATGTTTTTAAAGAATAATTAAGAATAATTATGTGTTTTTAAAGAATAATTAAGATGGATGGTTTATTTAAATACTTTCTGTAGGAAGTGTAGAGTCTTTGCCCAGTTTACATAATTTTGCCAACAAATAGAAAAACATCATGGCAATCTCTTTTTAGAGATACAGAAGATGAGATCAAAATATTATGTCTGATTTTTGCAAGTGATAGAGCAGGAAGTAAAATACACTTAAAAACAACTACTGATATTTTAATCACTGTAACATTAGGGATCATATCTGAAGAAAATGATTGATCCTTAGACTTTCAAACCAAGGACAAACCCCATTATGCCTTAGTCACTGCCAGAAGCAAACTGCTTCCGTCATCCCTTTTTCCGCAAGCTCTTATCTCATCCTGTTCTATTTTCCTTAACTGGACTCAGTCTCTACCCTCCAGTGGCTACTCTCACCCCAGCTCTGTATATGCTGCTGTTGCTAAGTCGCTTTAGTTGTATCCGACTCTGGGCGACCCCATAGACAGCAGCCCACCAGGCTCCTCCGTCCACAGGACTCTCCAGGCAAGAATACTGGAGTGGGGTGTCATATTCTAGAGCCCTTTTAGTTAGCAGACTCCTTTTATCATCAGTCCCTGAATGCTCCCTGTGCTGTGTCACTCTCAGTGACACTGGCCTCCGAGGCTCCTATTTCTTGTGCAGTTTTCTCCTGGCCTCTCACAGGCTCTAGGGTGGAAGGGCTGGAGGGCAAGTCCCTGCTCTTCTTGCTTCCTGCTGCCACTCCCTGTCCTTCCTTTTCAGATACCCTTGAAGCTAACTGCCAACTGGTAAACTGCCCTTTCCATTACCTCAGTTTTCTTACTTGCTTACCTTCCAATTTTGTTGTGTTCTCAGTGCTTCTGCAGCTAAGTAAATCGACCTTCTGAAGCCCTGGATTTTCATGTCTTGCCTTTTTGTCCCAGTCATATGTTCCACCATCATTTCAATTGCCAGCACTAAGAGTTCTCTCTAGAAGCTAGACCTCTTCTAGCTCTTATACTTATTTCTGCAGTGTTGGCTTTTCTTCCTTAATCACTCTATGAAGTAGTAACCTTGTCTTCCCACTGATAATTGCCTTCTTAGCATCCTGACTTGCCTTTTATAGCATTTAAAATTACAATTTGCATGTTTATTTTCATTGACCTATACTAGACTAAGATTATCTTTTGGGGAATTAGGAAGAGTTATTTAAAAATCATTAAATTATTTAAAAGCACACTTTTTATTTAAAAGCATAATATACATAAAACTATTATTTTGAAGTACATTTTAAAATCTCACCCCTTTTAATGTCATTTCCTGTGTATTTTACAATGTATATGTTAGATCAAGAGTACACATAGAAAAAAATAGAGTAGAAAACAATATTATTAAAAATTTTAATAAGACTATGAGCATAGAAAACAGATTTTTATTCTACATTTTCTAGATTTTGAAGGTATGTATGCTTGACATGAAAAACATCCTTTGAATGCAACTAACTGCTCAGCAGGTTTCCCTGGTGGCTCAGCAGTGAAGACTCCCCTCCAATACTGGACACTTACAGGAGACTCAGGTTCAATCCCTGGGTCGGGAAGACCCCTTGGAGGAGGAAATGGCAACCCACTTCAGTACTCGCCTGGGAAATCTCACGAACAGAGGAGCCTGATGGCTACAGTCCATGGGGTCACAAAGAGTCTGCCACAACTGAGCAACTAAACAAAACAACTGCTCAGCAGCTGTCAGGCATGAACTTGGAACGTTTTCATTTGTGAATAATGACATCAGATTTCAAATATCTCTCTGATAGGAAAATGAGATACTCAGAGAAGCACATAATTTAGAAGCAAAACTTTTAAAATAATGTAATATCTATTTCAGGATCCATTCCAGATGAAAGGCTCTATCGAATGTTTGTCAACAAAAAAGTAACAATGTTGAGACCCAAAGAAGATGAGAACTCTTGGTTTAATTTATTTGTGATTCATCAGAACAGGTAAAAGTTTTGTCTCTTAAAATTCTTGAGTCAAATATTGAGGTTCCCCAAATCTCTGTTTCTAAGCTTACCTATATTTTAGTAAAGGGCTCCTTATTCTTTGAAAGCTGTCAGTGCGGGATCAGGCAAACTTAGATAGGCATTGTGTGACTGCATCTTGAAATAATTTCCAATATATATTCATACTTATTAATACAAATGAGTATTTCTAGCATATGGGTAAGATATACCAAAAACTGTAAAATGAATGCTCCTAAATTCAGAAGGAAGTGGAACATGAGCAGTACATTACCCCATGCCCTTTTCTGACCCTGTCTTTTTCCACATACTTTATAGGGAAGCACTATCTTGACTTTTTATTTAATCTGTCCATAGCTTGATTTATTGTTCAATTACACACTTATTCATGAGTCATCTTTATTTGGTTTTGGTATAACTGGAACCATGCTTTATATTTGCAGTTGGCTTATTTTTTGTTCAGCAGTATGTTACTTCAAAATGAAAGTGTCAGTCATTAGTCGTGTCTGACCCTTGTGACCACATGAACTGTAGCCCACCAGGCTCCTCTTTTCATGGGATTCTCCAGGCAAGAATACTGGAATGGGTAGCCATTCCCTTCACCAGGGAATCTTCCCAACCCAGGGATCAAACCCAGGTCTCCTGCATTGCAGGTGGATTCTTTACCACTGAGCCACCAGGGAAGCCCTATGTCACTATGATTCATTTTGCTGCTTAACAGCATAACTCTTTTTCACTGATGTATACATTTCAACTTTTTTGCCTGTTGATGAGTGTTTTGTTATTTCCAGATTTTTTTTTTTAATCTTTTTGTTAGGAACATTCTTTTTTATTTTTTTGATATATGTGCTGCTGAAGTGAGCACAGGAATATTCTTATACATTACTCTTGGTACCTATATACAGGTGTTTTTCCAGAATATTAAATATAGGTAGATCAGCTCTTCTTTTGTTTGTAGTTTTAAGAAATTTAATCTAGTGGCAGGATATAAGGTTGATTGAAAGGAAATAGAGATTTGAAGAAAACAAGATTTATTGTTTATATGATAATATATATACTATATATGATAATTATAGTAAAAAAGTGTGAGATGGTATCAATGATGGCAGTAAAATATATAAGGAACAAAGTTGAAAAGTTATTATAAAGAATCTGAAGGGATTTGGGGCCTGATTATATAATTTCTTCTTATTATTATTAAATAGTATTATTTATTGAAGAGATATTTATTGACTGTAGAATACTCTGGTACTTGTCCATCACCACAACTCAGTGAAAGAAAGGTTTTAGACTGCAGTGTTATGTTGCCTTATGTATATTCTTGAATAAACATGATGAGTTTCAAAGGAGAAACAGGACAGGGTTTTGATACTTTGGTTTCTATGTAACAGACAGGGAGTTTGTTCCTTCTCTTACTGAAGGCCTCCCAGTTCTGCTACACTTTCTGCTTTCCCCAAGTAGGAATAAGTCAGAAGGAATGGTCATAAGCCATTCCATACCAGAATGAGAGGTGGAGTGGCAGCATTGGTAAGGGGAATGGATAATATAATGTTGGTATGGCTGGTTGCTGTTAAGGGTGATGTTAATAATCTTGATCATTTGATTAAGGTGGTGTAGACCAGATTTCTCCACTGGAAAGGTCACATCTTCTACTTTATAATAATAAATATATTGGGAAAAATACATTGAGACTATGTGACTATCCTGTTTCTCCTTAGACTTTGACCCACAGGCTTTAGCATCCACTGGTGCATCTTGATGGGGAAACAGTGGCTGACTTTATTTTGGGGGCTCCAAAATCATTGCAGATGGTGATTGCAGCCATGAAATTAAAAGACGCTTACTCCTTGGAAGGAAAGTTTTGACCAACCTAGATAGCATATTCAAAAGCAGTGACATTACTTTGCCAACAAAGGTCCGTCTAGTCAAGGCTATGGTTTTTCCTGTGGTCATGTATGGATGCGAGAGTTGAACTGTGAAGAAAGCTGAGTGCCGAAGAACTAATGCTTTTGAACTGTGGTGTTGGAGAAGACTCTTGAGAGTCCCTTTGGAGTGCAAGGAGATCCAACCAGTCCATCCTAAAGGAGATCAATCCTGAGTGTTCATTGGAAGGACTGAAGCTGAAATTCCAGTACTTTGGCCACCTGATGTGAAGAGCTGACTCATTGGAAAAGACCCTGATGCTGGGAAAGATTGAGGGCAAGAGGAGAAGGGGACGACAGAGGATGAGATGGTTGGATGGCATCACCAACTCAATGGACATGGGTTTGGGTGGACTCCGGGAGTTGGTGATGGACAGGGAGGCCTGGTGTGCTGTGGTTCATGGGGTCGCAAAGAGTCAGACACGACTGAGTGAAGGTGCATCTTATTTCCAGTAATTAATGCTGTGGTGGTGTTTGTAACTTTTAAAATTTCCCTTATTCTTTCTATAATTAATTATTGACTGAAAGTCTTCTGTTAGAAAAATTTGTCATTCTCATTTATTTACTTATTCATTCCATTCATTTATTTATGTTACTTTAGACTCAAATATGTATTTTATTCTTTGACGTACAATCCAGTATTATCAGTTTTTGTTTTTGCTTACTTTGTTTCAATTCTGACCATTGAGAGCATTTTTATATTGGCTTCTGTGCTCTTTCAGCAAGCCTTCTTCCTTTTGTTTTTTGAGCTATGTCATTAACCTTCCAGTCCTACAGGATGCTCCAGGCTCCTCTTGTATTTTTCTCCCAAGCCCAGGAATCAACTACGTGGCCAAGGAGCCCTAATTGTTTCATCGGTGAGTGGTATTTAGAAACCCAGATATGGCCACTAAGTGTGCTTAGTCCTACTGCTGGTCTCCATAGCCCTCATGACTAGAGTTAAAGGAATATATGTATATTTACTAATTCATGCATACATGTTTGTATGTATATATGTGTTTGAGCAAACTCCTGGATATGGTGAAGGACTGGGAAGCCTGGCGTGCTGCAGTCCATGGGGTCGCAGAGAGTCAGGCACGACTGAGCGACTGAACAACAAATATATGTGTTTTAAAAAAACCAAAACCCTAGTGCAAGTTCATACTGATTCAAATCCAGCTCTACAGGGTTCATTTTTCTCTTCTCTCTTATTTGAGACTTCTTTCTCTAATAGAAACCTGGATTGTATCATCTTTATGTTTACTTACTTTTTTAATCTTAATTCACATATAAAGTAATTTTAAAATTGAGAAAATTTGCCAGCCAGGATTCAGTGTTAGTATTATTTTAGTCCATAGCCTTACTATATCTAGTGAAAAAACACCACTTTCTAAAGTTACTTAGGTCAGTTCCTTTTCCCCTATTCCTTCATTGTGATTATAATAGGTTTTTATTGTAATGCTGTTAGGGTCATTTTTCACTTTCAGCATTCTTACATACTTATTGTTTTCAGGGTAAGTATGTTTTCAGAGCCTTGTAAAAAAGCAAACAAACTGATTTTCTCATATAGAGCAAGAATTTTTGAGCCTTTTACATTTTACTTTATTTCCTGTTTGTTTCTATATGTTGATCAGTTTTCTTTTTCTTGCTGTGAAAGAAGGTAAACCCTAAACAGATTTTGTCACGCAAAATATTTCCACAAGGATGTTCTAATAGGCTTCTATGTCATCAGTCAGAGTCAACCCACGGGCATAATTCTCCTTTTTCCTGTGCTCCAGGAAGGCACACATACATCATGTTTATTTGAGTTATTCTGCCCTCTTCAGTCATTGTGATAGCATTATACATTTTTTTACATAAAAGTGTTTTTTACATAAACATTCCTAGATACATGAGCTTTTTTGATTTCACTTTCTGCTCTTCCGTGCGTTCATTCTGCTCAGCTACACTGGTCCACTTACTGCTCTTGAACTCCTGGAAATATTCCCATGTCAGTGCTTTTGCCATCAATTTCCTCCCTCTGCCTAGGTCTTGGGCATTCCTGGTCCCTCATCTCCATGCTCTGCTGCTTGTCTCCTGTCAGAGAGGCCTTTCTGGACCACCCTGTATAGTAGCCTCCCTTTTACATGTAACTTTTCCCTTTATTTTTCTATATAGCCCCTATCACTATCTGACAAAACTTTATATAAAAAATATATATATATGTGTGTATGTATGCATATACATGAGCATATTGTGTTATTCCTAGTTTCCTCCATTTGAGCAAGGACTTGGTTCATGTCTTCAGGATCTAGAAGAGACCTGGGAAACCTGACACATATAGACACTCAGTAAATGTTTGTTGAGTGAATGAATGTCGGCTTACCTCAGGTGAATGCTGGTTGAAGTTGTTGAACACTTGTACTTAAATTCTCAGTGATATAAATCAATACTGTGGAAAATTTTTTTCTTATCTTCCTCTCTTTGGGTTTTCAAATATCTTTTAATAATAGCTAAACTAGGTATAAAATAAGGGTTTGGAAATCACATTCATGCAATATTTTATTTAATATTGAAAACTCTTATCTCTTACATAAGACTGACATTCTCATTGTTTTAATCAGTAAATGAAACATGTTAAAAGTGACGGGACATATAAGCTTAGGTTAAATTCACTGTCATCTTCTGTTTTTTGTTTGGTGTACACTCAGACCAGTTTACAGGTTTTTACTCTTTCTAGAGCTCATGCTTTTCTGGCTTTCCCACAGGGAGAGTTATTCCTCTTTACGTTTGTGACCTGCCTCTGTAGAATTGACTGCTTTCTCTTTTGAGGCTTTTACTTGTCTGTGTCCTGCAAGCTTGTAAACCCTTTGAGATTAGGAATTAGATATTATCTTTGTATCCCCAACCCCTTGAATACTTTCTGGCTTACAGAAGGGATAATAAATCTTTAGTGACTGGAGAAAGACTTATTATGAAGTTTTTATATCTCTGGACATTTATAATACTTGTTTTTAAAAATCTTGCATAGGAGTAAACACGGAAGTACCAACTTCATTCCAGAGCAGTTTTTGGATGACTTCATCGACCTTGTTATCTGGGGCCATGAACATGAGTGTAAAATAGCTCCAACCAAAAATGAACAGCAGCTCTTCTACGTGTCACAGCCTGGAAGTTCAGTGGTAACTTCACTTTCTCCAGGAGAAGCTGTAAAGAAGTGAGTAATGATTATATTTTCCAAATCAATTCTTAAAAATATTTTCTATAATAATCTGATCATCTCATAGGCCAAAAGTACTGATGGTGCTGTTACTTATATGATAAATTTATTTATAAAGACTGATCATTCCATATACTGTTACTATTTT
The DNA here is from genome assembly GCA_917880005.1 of Nanger dama. Taxonomy (NCBI): domain Eukaryota; kingdom Metazoa; phylum Chordata; class Mammalia; order Artiodactyla; family Bovidae; genus Nanger; species Nanger dama. Next base: position 1,263,394 of record CAKJTW010000014.1, on the reverse strand, counting down.
CCTAGATTTTAAGCTGTTTTCAGCAGGAGTGAAATACCTTGGTGGTATTAATGATTTTGCTGTTCATTAGGCCAATTCAAGGTTAACATTTTTTATTAATTAAATTTTAAGTTTGAATGCTATAGGAAAGTTGATGAATGAGTAGATTTTATTCTGGGGAGGAAGAATGTTTACATTTTTTCCTGTGATAAAACATTAAGATCAAATTACTAAAAGTCTTCCTTGGTGGTCCAGTGGCTAAAAATCTGCCTTGCAATGTACGAGACACAGGTTCGATCCGTGATCAGGGAACCGAGATCCCACATGCCACGAAGCAACTAAGCCCAGGCGCCACAACTACTAAGTGTTGCATGCCACAACCTGAAAGTCCACAGCCAAATAAATAAATATTAAAAAAAAAAAAACCCAAATCAAATTACTAAACATTTTTTAAGGAGGGGAGGTTGTAAGGATTTTGTAGACATTAACAAATATGATCGTTTTGATGTGCACATCTTCCTGAGGAAATTTACAATGTGACTAGATTTTCACTTCCCTCATTTCAGACACATTGGTTTGCTGCGTATTAAAGGAAGGAAGATGAATATGCAGAAAATTCCTCTCCGAACAGTGAGGCAGTTTTTCATGGATGATGTTGTTCTGGCTGATCATCCAGACATTTTTAACCCAGATAATCCTAAAATAGACGCAAGTTATACAGAACTTCTGCTTGGAGAAGGTAATTCTTCTAGATAAAGGTCAATGAAATCTATTTTAGTTGAGAGGTTATTTACATTGAATTAAATACTTCAGTAGACTAGAGGGAAGACATTACATTTGCTATATTCTCATGAAATTTTTAAGGAACTGCTGTTCAGTAAATGAGTTTAGGTGTATTGAAGTTTTTTTTTAAGTCTTTGAGATGGAAGAATGCTACATATAGAGGAAACTTTAAGCCCCCCTCCCAGATCCTTTCCTCCTTCTCAGAGATATATGTATAATCGCTTTTCTCTTTTTATCCTGATTTGATAATTTGTTCATTTTATTAATGAAAGCAGTAACTTTGATTGGGGAATCGCAGGATACTGTGGTAAACGAGGAGAACCTTAGCCTAGAAATCTCCCTCACACATCCTCTCACCCTGAAATCTACCTCCAGATAAAATCTTGAAGTGTGTCTGCTAGGGCTTCCCTGCTCGCTCAGCTGGTAAAGGATTCTCCTGCAATGCAGGAGATCCTGGTTTAATCCTGGGTTGGGAAGATCCCCTGGAGAAGGGATAGGCTACCCACTCTAGTATTCTTGGGTTTCCCTGGTGGCTTAGATGGTAAAGAGTCTGCTTACAATGCAACAGACCTTGGTTTGATCCCTGGGTTGGGAAGATCCCTGGGGGAGGGCATGGCAACCCATTCCAGTATTCTTGCCTGGAGAATGCCATGAACTGAGGAATCTGGTGGGCTACAGTCCCTGGGGTCACAATCAGTCAGACATAATTGAGTGATTAAACACAGCATAGGTACCATGTCACTTCAGTGTAAGTCCCATACCTCCTCCCATACAGATCACCATCCCTAAACCTCTGCAGACTTTCTTGAGCCACTTTGAAGTTGGATGAATGCATTTGATAATATAGAACTTGACATCTTAATACAGTAAGTCTCCTACGCATGAACCTTCAAGTTGCAAACTTTGAAAGATGTGGACATGCGTTTGCATGTCCCATCACTTAAATTAGTTCACATGTCTGGTGTACATTGTCACATGCATGCATCCTCTGCAGATGGCTGTGCTCTGGTGTACTGCACTGTACAGAGGGCTTCCTTAGTGGCTCAGCAGTAAAGCGTCTGCCTGCACTGCAGGAGACATGGGTTTGATCACTGGGTTGGGAAGGTCCCCTGGAGAAGGAACTGGCAAGCCACTCCAGTATTCTTGCCTGGAGACTCCCAGGCAAGAGGAGCATGGTGGGTTACAGTCCATGGGGTTGCAAGAATCCGACACAACTTAGCGACTAAACCACCACAACCACTGTATAGAGTATGGTAATACAGTATCTATTTTGAGCTGAAGAATGTCTGGAAGGAAGAGTAAAAGCAGCAGTTATGTGGCTGGTACTGTTGTACTTTTCAAAGTACCACATTTAAGATTAAAAATGTTTTCTTTATTTTTTGTGTTTGTTTTTATGTATTTTTGTATGAAAATATTATAAACCTATTTGTGCATGTGTGCCAAGTTGATTCAGTTGTGTCTGACTCTTTGCAACCCTTTGGACTGTAACCTGCCAAGCTCCTCTGTCCATAGGATTCTCTAGGCAAGAATACTGGAGTGGGTTGCCATACACTCCTCCAGGGAATCTTCCTGACCCAGGGATCAAACTTGCATCTCTGTCTCCTGCATTGGCAGATGAGTTCTTTACCACTAGCACCAGCTGGGAAACCTATTACAGTACAGGATTATGTAGCCGATTTTGTTAGTTGAGTACCTAGGATAACTGTTGGACTGACGAACAAATTAGACTTACAGATTTGCTTTTGCAACAGAAGTCATTCATATGTAACATTAATTGCTAACACTTACTCGGTTCTTACTCTGTGTATGCTCTTCTGCTTTGCATTTTATTCTCAAAGCATGATGATAATGATAATTGTCACTGCTGTTCATTGCTTGTATATTCCAGACACTGTTGACAGCATTTTGCATTTAATCCACTTAGCAATGCTATAGGAAGGTAGAGTCTACCATCCACGTTTTATAGAAAGAGGAACTGAACCTTAAAGTGAGGCAAATGTGATAACCACTAAACTGTGGAAACGCCCACTGGAGCTGAACCTTAAAGTAACTCACCTGATGTCACAACTTTACTAACAGCATATAACTCACATAACTGAAAGGTTTAGGTTTGCTGGTTTCAAGATGACCAGATCCAGAAACTCAGATTAAGATAGCAGGCCCTTCTGTCTCTGTTTCCATGTTTAGTCTTGTGCCACTCAGTCCTTTGGTTTTTATCTTAAGCTTCACTGTAAGGAAGTCTGTCATGCGGTGGCCCACAGACTTACATTGCCTTTACAGCTGAAAGAATCATTTTTTTCCCAGTGGTTCCAGATAAACCCTTAAACATTGAGTTTCCCTGGACTGAAGTCATGTACTTGTCCCGGAACCCGATCTCTCAAGCGAGGGAGATGGAACATGAGTGAGTGGATTGTCCCTGCCTACTCAGGGAGCACAGGGTCTCTCAGCCTTGGCACAGCTGACAGTTTAGACTGGGAAACGCTTTGTTGTGGGAGCTTGTTCTATGCACAGTGGGATTTTTACAAGTCCTCTCTGACCTCTACCACCAGATGGCAGCCAGGAGTATCTCTTCCCCCTAGTCATGACATTATCTTTATTTTGAGGTTGAAGAAATGCTTGAAAATGCAGAACGGGAACGTCTGGGAAATTCTCGACAGCCAGAGAAGCCTCTTATTCGACTGCGAGTAAGTCCTATTTAGATGAATTTAACTTTATTGATTTTCAAAGGAGAGTTTTGTACAGTTTACATGAATTTTTTTTTTTTTTTTTTTGGTAAAGAAGCAAAGAGAGTACATATAGTAAAAAGAGCTGTCATCATTGGTGAAGAAAATAATAAAGCAGCCAGTATTTGATTTAATTGTTGTTTCATTCCTTTCTATAAACTTTTTATTTTATATTGAGGTATAGCTGATTAAAAATGTTGTGACAGTTTCAAGTAAACAGTGAAGGGACTCAGCCATACAGATATGTGTTCTCCCCCATACCCCCCTCCCATCCAGGCTGCCACATAACATTGGTAAAGTTCCATGTACTCTGTATATAGTAGGTCCTTGTTGGCTATCCATTTTAGTTCATTCTGATAGGTTTGATGTTTTTGTTTTCTTGCTTCCCTCATTTCTAAATAGTGTTGTATTGACTAGGTTGGCCAAACTCTCGGACTTCATTGCTTGCGGCTTCCCGCTCTCCCCTCCTTCCAGGCACTCAGACTTCTTGCAGTGCCTCGGACATATCAGACCTGCTCACTTCCTCCAGGTCTGTTCATGTCACCCAAGTAGTCAGCTCAGTGGACCCCAACCTGATTAAGATTGTAACCCCCAGGCCCTCTCTCCAGCACTACTGATTTCATTTACCCTTCTCTCACGTCGTCTTTTTTCCCCACAACACATCCACCTGAACTACGACATCTAATTTATTTATTTATTTTGGTTATTATTTATCCTCAGCTACCAAACTATCTGCTCTATGGAAGCATGGAACTTTGTGAATCTTATTAACTAATGTAACCAAAGATCCCAGAACAGTACCTGGCAATTGCACCTGTTTGATAAATACGTGGCAAGAACTGACATTTCAGAGTTAGAAAATTCTAAGAAATCGAAGTGTTTCCTATGACTCTAAACCTGCTTATCTTTTGCATCATGATATTCACAAATAACAACAGACTTCTTTTTCTTTTCCGCCCCTTGCCTTTCTCTTCTAGCTCCTCCCTTTTCTGAATTTCTTCTCCCCAAAATAATACATTGTCTAAATTGCTCATATAGCAGTCTCTTCCTCAGTCCACTATAATCAAGGCTGTGACACCACCATCTCAGGTGGAAAATGCAACCTTCAATTGTCAAATCCAGTAGATTTTTTCTATCTTAGTGAGTCACTCTTCAGCATTCTCTTCTACAAGTTTTCTTTGTCCCTCCCTATATTTTAGTTAATTCTGTGTCCAGTCGAGGCATATGATCATCTATAGAATGATGTCCCAAATTTTGACCTACCCCTGAGACCTCCTTGTTGGAGTACAAGAGTCCTTCTAAAGCCTTGTGCCCAAGGGATATGGCCCTCAAACTGCAGCAGCACACTGGCATCACCTGGGAAATTCTTAAAAATACAGAATCTCAGGCTCCATATTAAACCCACTGAATTGCATTTTAACAGGATCCCCCAAAGATTTATATGCACATAACAATTTGAGAAGCCCTGGGCCGTACAGGATGAAGGTAAAGAGGACAATTTAGAGTCAGACTGGTTTGATTCCGGCTCTGTCACTAGCTATGTGACCTTGAGCCACTGGGTCTCTTGTCCCTGGATATGTGCTTCCTAGATCTGAGTGGATTCTCTCCATCTCGTTGTCATTGCTGTAGCCGAGCCCGGATGCTCTGTTAGCTGGCCTGGAGCTGCAGCTTCCTACCTGACTCTGCTCCAGTTTCCTCCTGGCCCCCACCTCTAGCCTTTCCAGACTAATGCCAACACTGTCTTTCTAAAATATGATATTGCATGCTTTTCCTGCTGAAAACGACTTAATACATCCCAACTCTAACAGGAACGAGCCTAAACTCTCATGTGGCATTCCAGAATTGACATGATCTGGTCTAAATCCACCTCGTTGCTTCTACCTTGTTTCCTGGCAGCACCTCCTGGACTCCAGTTTCTGACTAAAAGTTGCTGTTTCCTAGGCCTGCTGCTGCTGCTAAGCCGCTTCAGTCTAGTAGACTTTATTTCTCTCTTTAGCATATTTGCTTGTGCTGATCCTGCTGCATGGGATGTACTTTTCTTCTGAAGTAATCCCCTTTAATACTCATTTAAGCTTCCCTCTTCAATAGAAACTTTTCTTGACATCCCTTCAGAATTCCTACTTCTTCCTTTGTGTCCTCAATGTCCTCTGTACATATTTCTTACAGCGCTATTCAGGTTCTGCTTGCAGCTACTTCTTTACATGGTTTGTCTTCCTAGCCAGCTTCTTAGTTTCTTTGCAACCAGGGTACTGTTTTACTTATGTTATATCTGGCCCTTGGCAGAGTACTTAGACGTTGTGGACACTTCAGTAAAGTTTGCTTAGTGAATAATTTTGTAACGTTTAGAAGCAGAAAATTACAAATAAAACTAGCCTGGAGTTCAGTTGTTAAAAATGTGTTTTGAGGAGACTCCCTAACTTGAGCATTTGGCATTTCCTGGTTTAGAACATGGCAGCTGTAGAGATGGTTTATCTGGGTAATAGAAACTTAGCTGCTTTAAGAGAACCACACAGATCTCTCTATCAGGGCAGAAGCACCATGTTTCTCATCTATGTCTGCCTGATACTGTTAAAACTAATTAGATTTAAATTGGAAATTGGTGTTCCTTTCCCAAACACATTACTAACTCATTAATGATAAAAAGAAGAAATATCTTCCTGTAGGTAGTATTCCAAAATGTATTGGGTAGATGACCCTCATTGATTCACTAATTCAGTGAACAGATGTTTATTGAGTTACTGAGTGCCTTCTTTTCGTATATGAGAGCTGGGCGTGAACAGTGATGATAAAATAGACAAGGCTTACAGGAGGTGGAGGTGTGAGAAGAGATACAATAAACAAATAGCAAATATGTGACAGAATCTTAGCTAGTGCTAAGTGTGACAGAGAGTATAAGTGGAGTGGAGGTTAGGTGTAGTCTGGAGAGGCTGGTAATGTGATACAGTGCTGGTTCCCAGAGCATCCTTTGAAAACAGCTGGTTTAGGAAAATGATTATATCTGTTAGGAAGAGATGTGGTGTTTTTCTTTGTAAGGGGCTTGGTGCCATAAGAGACGTCTTAGAAAAAGCCTGCCTTGAGAACCATTATTAGTTCTAAATAGAAATTGTGAGCCCTCTTGTACCTGCAGTTTCGTATCTGCAGATATGGAGGGCTAATTAAACTGTGCCATTTCATACAAAGGACTTCAGCATCTGCAGACTTTGGTGTTCCCAGCCAGGGGTCCTAGAATCAATCCCCCTGAAATACCAAGAGAAGACTGTCCCGTGTTTTGAAGGTGATCATTTCTCAAAGCTCACAGACTTGCATCTTTTCCTCCATGGATTTTCCCAGTGTTTATTTTTGTCTGATGTGAAAGCTTATCCTTACGTGATAAACCAATTAATAAATACATCTAGTGCCAGCATTCTATTTGGATATCTATTAAGTTTAAGAAAACTTGTTTACAAATTTCACATCCTTTTCAGATGATATTCCTGGTTCCTAGACTGTTAGTTTTTACCATGGGGCGATACAGTGATTCTGACATTGTGGGAATTCTTGCTGTACCTTGATTCCATCACACAATGTTTTGAAGAAGCATAAACCTTTGAATCTTTATTTTTCATAGAATAAAGTGTGTAACATCATGATAATCTTTAAAATGAATTGTAGAACAATAACATCCAGTACTAACTTAAAAATCTTACCCATAAATACTGAAATTGGTGCTCTGTTGTTTGCTATCCTTTGTAACTTGTTCTTTATTTCCAGGTGGACTATAGTGGAGGCTTTGAACCATTCAGTGTTCTTCGCTTTAGCCAGAAATTTGTGGATCGGGTAGCTAATCCAAAAGATGTTATCCATTTTTTCAGGCACAGAGAACAAAAAGGAAACACAGGTAAGCTGGTTATCTTTTTTAATATATTTTTAGCACCTTTCTTTTTAAGGTATATTTTTGGCTATACAAGGTCTTTGTTTCTTTGCAGTTTTTTCCTCTAGTTTTGGCCAGCAGGGGCAACTCTGTAGTTGGGGTATGGGAACTTCTCATTGCTGTGGCTTCTCTGTTGCAGAGCTCAGGGCCCTAGGGCACTTGCATTTCAGTAGTTTTGGCAAGTAGGCTCAGTAGTTGCAGTTCCTGGGCTCTAGAACACAGGCTCAGTAGTTGTGGTGCACGAGCTTAGTTACTCTAAGGCATGTGGGATCTTCCCGGATCAGAGATCAGACCCATGTCTTCTGCATTGGCAGGCAGGTTCTTTACCACTGAGCCACCTGTGGTAAATTTGATCCCAGGTCAGGAAGATTTCCCTGAAGAAGGAAATGGTAACCCAATACAGTATTCTTGCCTGGAAAATCCCAAGGACAGAGGAGCTTGGCAGAGGAGTCCATGGGCTCACAAAGAGTCAGACACAACTTAGTGACTAAACACACACACATGCAGGCAAAAATTAGATAGCAGTCGCTTGTAAACCTGCTGGTATCAGTGAAGAAATGATGGCTTTCATGTTTTTTTTTTAAAACATGCTGCTGATTAACAACACATACTTTATAGATTTAGTGTTTACATATCTATTATTACTATATATTCTTAATGTTTAGAGTATATACTTTTAAATTTTACAGCTAAATATTTCAACTTCACAGCGTGTGTGATTTAAGATTCCAGTCCTAAGAGATGTCCCAGAATATTAAAAAGTTATATACTTAAGGGCTAATTAAGTTTGGTGAAAACTAATTGCCTTTATTTTAGCATTTATCAAAAACAGGTCACCTGACTGAAATAGTGCTTCTTCATAATATTGATCCTTTTTAAATACAGTAGCTCTTCTCCTTAGAACTATTGAGTCAGAATTAATATGTCCCTTGTTTACATATATACCACATTGGTTTTTATTAACCCTGATTTAATGAGCTTCTATTTTCATAGTTAAACTGTGATCAAAATGGTGTGTACTGTTAATTCAGCCTGAAATAGTCATTTGGATATTTAAATGGAGCTCATAGAATACTGTTTTAGGGGAAAACAATCCATATCAGAGAATGGTTTTTATGCTGTTAACTTTAGCTAGTTATTGATGATGATTTACTTTAATCATTCATTCTTATCAATTCCTTGGAGTTTTATTGCTATAGCATTTGTGAGAATATGGAGTTTAGAACTGGTTCCTTATTTACTTGTGTTTCATCCATAGTCAATTTTGTTCTGATGATCCCTTTTTGCTTAAACATTAATTGCCAAATGGAAACAATGACCCTTTTGTGTTTCATATTGAAAGCATGTAATTGTTGTTTTGGCCAGCTCTGCTACTTCAACTACATGTGTGAAATCATGCAAATCGCTTAATCTCTCTGATGTTTAGTTTTCTTGTCATCAAAATTAGGATAATAACTACACTTGCCTCATAGTACTGTCTTGAGGATTAGAAGATAGACTGTATGTAAATGCTCTTAACATAGTGTCTGGCATAGTAAAATGTAGTAATCATATTTATGAAGTAATATTGATTCTCCCATCTTGAAATTCAAAAAGGATTTCTATTTACTTGTCTTCACTGCTTTGCAGGAGGCATGCTGAACTTTGTGCCTCTTTATCCTGTAAGCCATGGCATAAACTTTTCCCTCTGCCTAAGATATTTTTATTTCTCTTTTTTGCTTATTGAGTCTTACTCATTCTGTAAGTCTTGAGTCAAATGATAGTAACGTTTGCTCTCTGCACATTATTTTCAGTCTTCTTGGGGAAGAAATAGTTAATTTCTTCTTGGTGTGTCATATTTTTTTTTCTCAGCTCTGCTGTAGCACTTATCACCTTTTATTGTGATCATTAGCTATTATGGGTTGTCTCCTATCATGTTATTATTGTATTTTCCACACCATGTTGCACACCTGCTGGACAGTTAATATTCATTTTCCCTGACAAGTTATGAACAGAGCGTATTACTAGACCTTATGCTTTTTGACTTCTTACCCAGTACTCTTTTTATTCTGTACCTACTGTTTTTGAGACAACCATCCTGCATAAGAATGCAGTAAATCTGCTTTACTACACATGCTTCCCATTTGTCTCTCAGAATATTAAACAGATATGTACTTATGGGCTCAGATTTAATTAATAATTTTTGCTGTTTCATCAAGGATATTCTTTAGTGAAACTGGCTGTTTGCTTTGTCTTGTTTTGAACTGTGAATACGAGGTGATGATTATTAGTAGAGCTCAGAACCACTGCCTTAACTCATCCTAAGGCACTGGCAGTTTTACCCAGGGCTACTTTTGTATCATCAGTGTAAGTGGCAATACCGTGGAAAAGGTAAATAATGTCTTCGTGTTACTGTTGAGCCCCCTGAAGCAGTATGGGGGACTCCCAGAGATCTGTGGACCACCCTTGAGGATGGAGCCAAGAGACGTGTTACTTGGAGATCAGGAAAAGAAATAGAGACTTGGGGGAAAGACTCTTGAAACTAGCAAAAATGCCATATTTTTGTCTCAAAATTTACTATGTTGAGCAAGCTGACAGTTGATAAAGTTTAGGAATACCTCCTCTACTGACAGGAATGTGCATTGAATTTGGGTACTTTAACATTAAGGTGTCTGTGTGGGCTTAGTCGTGTCTATGGACTGTAGTCTGCCACGGATTACAGTCTATCTGTGGGAATTTTCCAGGCAAGAATAGGGAGTGGGTTGCCATTTCCTTCTCCAGGGAATCTTCCTGACCCAGGGATTGGACCCACGTCTCCTGAAGTGGCAGGTGGATTCTTTACCACTGAGCCACCAGGAAGGTCTCAACATTAAAATAGAAACTGTTATTTTTTTCTCCTCATGGATGTGTTTTTTCTAGGAGAAGAGATCAACTTTGGCAAATTCATCTCAAAACCCTCAGAAGGAACAACACTAAGGGTTGAAGACCTTGTAAAACAGTATTTTCAAACTGCAGAGAAGGTAATTTCTTAATTACAGTTCTCCATTTGAATTAGTGGTGACCTTATAATAACAGATTTCAATTTAGGATATGTATAATCGACAGTTTAAACAAAATGAATCCTCAGAATGTTTTCATGAAGTAAGTAGGTTGATAATTAGTTACAATCATTTATAGTTATTATATATCAAGAAAAATAACTGCTTAATTAATGTTAGATATTAACACCGCAGTTATTGTGTATTGTTGTAGGTTATCCTCTTTCTTTTTACCTCTGCTACATAAGTTTGAATCCGGGATTTAATTTTCTTGCATCAGGATGTAATTTCAGAATTGCTTTATTATATAGCCACAGGATGGTGATGCTACTCTTATTTAGTATATGCCATTTTGAGATCATCTGGATATGTTATCTTGCTGTTGCTGCTGAAATTTAGTGGTTTAAAACAATGTAAACTTGAAGTGAGCTGAGGTGAAGTCGCTCAGTTGTATCCGACTCTTTGCGACCCGTGGACTGTAACCTACTAGGCTTCTCCGTCCATGGGATTCTCCAGGCAAGAATACTGGAGTGGATTGCCATTTCCTTCTCCAGGGGATCTTCCTGACCCAGGGATCGAACCCTGGTCTCCTGCACTGGAGGCAGACGCTTTAACCTCTGAGCCACCAGGGTAGCCCCAATGTAAACTTAGTGGTTTAAAACAATGTAAATTTATTATTTTAACAATCTTGTAGGTCAGAAATTTACTCTTCTCCGTGGACTAAAATTGAGATACTAGCAGAGCTGTGTTCCTTTTGGAAGCTGTAGAGTAGAATTCATTTTCTCACCTTCTCCAGCTTCTGACTGTTCCTACCTTACTTGGCTCAAGGCCCCTTCTTCCATCTTCAAAGCAAGCAACATTGTTTCTGCCTTGCTGTCTTTCCCCAGATACATCTCTCTGACTCCCTTCTGTGCCCCAGTTCTGGTATGAAGGATGCTTGTGATTATACTGAACCCACCCAGATAGTCCCTGCTCATCTCTGTTTTGTATCCAGCTGATAAGCAATCTTAATTCCGGTTGTAACCTTAATTCTCCTTTGCTATGTAACATATTCATGGGTCCCAGAGGTTAGGATGTGGACATCTTTAGGGGTCCACTATTCTACCCTGGAGAAGGAAATGGCAGCCCACTCCAGTATTCTTTCCTGGGAAATCCCATGGACAGAGGAGTCTGATGGGCTACAGTCCATGGAGTCACAAAGAGTGAGACACACTGAATGACTAAACAGCAAACAGTTCTGCCTTCCATGCTGGTCAACCTAATCTGATCATCAATCAGCTCCCATTTCTGTACTCTATGTCCCACTCAGGTCTCTCTGTTTTCGTAGGCCCTGAACTCTACTCCTGTTTCTTGTTTATACTTTGCTGTTGTTGGCCTGTAATATTTCTAGGCTTAGTTACTGTCCTTTGTTTTCTTTTGCTTTGCTTCATTTTTCCTCCAGTAACTAGATAACTTTTTTGTCTTTTTCCTTGATTCTGTATTTTTCCTGACTCATATAGAATTGTTTTGTAGGGAAAATACTGTTTTCTGCATCAGAAAATGCTATTTTCTGTCTCTTACAGAATGTACAGCTCTCGCTTCTAACAGAAAGGGGAATGGGTGAAGCAGTACAAGAATTTGTGGACAAGGAAGAAAAAGATGCCATAGAGGAATTAGTGAAATATCAGTTGGAAAAAACACAGCGATTTCTTAAAGAACGTCATATTGATACACTAGAAGATAAAATCGATGAAGAGGTGAATAATGTGGGATGAAAAATCTAATATTTAGATAGTCTCCTTAAGAGTTGCTCTGCATTTCTTTCTGGCAAATCACTATTTCTGTGATTTGTTCAGTTTCCTCATCTATAAAATTGAGATCACAAAATGAGGATTAAATTATAAAATGTCTAATAAGTGTCTAGAATACAGTCTCAAAAATGATTGATACCTAGTGAATGTTAAGTGCTTTAAAATGAACCTCATGGGGTGAAAATGTCTACTTCAATTTTTTAGTAAGTTTTGATTGAGATTTTGAATTTCACTTAGAAAATGCAGTTCCTGTAAGTATAAAAGCAGAGGAAAAACTTTAGATTTGGCTACATAAAAATTTTGAATGTTTGCATGTCAGATTGTCAAAAAAATTTTTTGACATGGTACTGACATGGAAAACATACTTGTATGTGTGCAGAATAAGAGATTAATATTCTTAATATAATGTTAAAAGGCTCTTATGAATCTTAAGATTACTAAACATTTCAATAAAATAATGAACAGAGGATCTGAATAGGTGGTTCACAAAAGAAATACAAATGGCTAAATAAGCATATGAAAATTGTATTTAACCTATGATAATCAGAGAAAAACTCAAATTAATTTTTTATTTGTCAAAGTAGCAATGATTTGTTAAAGATATTTAGTACCCTGCTGGTAGAGTATTGAGTTTGAACAGCTGCACTATAAAGCATTTTGGCAGTATATGTCAAGAGGCTTAAGATTTGCCCTTAATTCAGCCCTAGGAAATTTTCTTAAGATAATAATGAGATAGAGATTTGAATGAGATGTAATTTATCTCAGTGTTACCTACAGGGGAGAAATCAGAAATGTTTTGGTAAAATAAATGTTAGCACATAGATACTATAGAATACTGTGTGTATGTGCTGAGTTACTTCAGTTGTGTCCATCTCTTTGCAACCCTGTGGACTAGGACTCTCCAGGCTCCTCTGTCCATGGGATACTCCAGGCAAGAATAGTGGAGTGGGTGTTACCATGCCCACCTCCAGGGGATCCTCCCTATCTAGGAATTGAGCCCATGTCTCTTGAGTCTCCTGCATTGGCAGGTGGGTTCTTTACCACTGGTGCCACCTGGGAAGCCCATAGAATACTATGCAGCTATTAAAAATTATATTTTAAGAACATGGAAAAGTATTTTCAGTGTTAAGTGGGAAAAGAATTCCAAAGAAGTAAAACTACACACACAGTGTGATCCCAATTAGTTTTATTT